>OX424519.1:5026771-6361400 GCA_949152395.1 Agrochola litura | reverse complement strand
ATGTATGCACATTACGATGACACTAACACAATTAACACGCACCGCAGTCAACAAGACACACAAACAAAGCGCACTGGGTTTAACACTGTACACAAACACGAGGCGGCGTTGAGACGGAGCGTCGGCGGCTCTGGCTAGCCTACCGACCGACCGCTCACTTGGAGCTGGTGTATTTGGTGACGGCCTTGGTGCCCTCACTGACGGCGTGCTTGGCGAGCTCGCCGGGCAGCAGGAGCCTGACGGACGTCTGCACCTCCCTGGACGTGATGGTCGATCTCTTGTTGTAGTGGGCGAGACGGGAAGCTTCGGCGGCGATGCGCTCGAAGATGTCGTTCACGAACGAGTTCATGATAGACATGGCCTTGCTGGAGATACCGGTGTCGGGGTGCACCTGCTTCAGGACCTTGTAGATGTAGATGGCGTAACTCTCCTTCCTCTTGTGCTTCTTCTTCTTCTTGTCGGTCTTGGAGATGTTCTTCTGGGCTTTGCCAGACTTCTTGGCGGCTTTACCACTTGTCTTGGGCGGCATTATGAAATTGTCAAGTACACGTGCTACCGAAACGGAGTTCAGTTGCAGTATAGTTCGCTCACACTTTTCAACAGTCGTATTTATACGCACAGCGCACGGCGCACAGTTGCGGCAAGTGGTGAGAAAATCGACGCAGCAGCGGACCAATCCCAACGCTCCTAAGCCAGAGTGCAGAACGCGCGCGAGGAGAGGGGTTGCGGAGGGGGGAGGAGAAGGGGAGGGGAGGGGGCCATGCGATGCTTGTGTTCGTCATTATTGAAAATGTAAAAATGAAAAATTAAATTCAAGAAAAGGTAAAATATTAACTTACTAAATAAAAATTACATTAGAAATAGGTATCATACCCAACTGATTTTATATTATTAAATAATCCATTTGAATAAGATTTAAAGGTTTCGAAACCTTTTCCTGCTCACATTATTTATTTATTTATTTATTTATTTATTTATTTAGTTAGTTAGTTAGTAAAAATTAATTATTATCATCTTCGTCAACTGCAATTCTGTATAAGTATGTTATCATCTTAAATAATAAACATCGTTGTCGTGATCTTATTTCTGTTATACATGTCTGTACTTACTTAAATAGTACCTATAATAATATTAGGTATTAACTCACGAGGAGAAGGTAGGTACTGCCTACTGTAACTAACTAACTTTGCGTTTGTCTGTAATGGCTCAAGTAAGTATAGTGACACATTCAATAATTTATGTGTACCTATGTAGCTACATTATAGTTTCAAATAAAAATGAATCTCCTTCCTTACAGCTTACTTGTAAAGAGAGTGCGTGAGGTAGGTAGGTAGGTAAGTAAGTAAGTAAGTAAGTAAGTAAGTAAGTAAGTAAGTAAGTAAGTAAGTAAGTAAGTAAGTAAGTAAGTAAGTAAGTAGGTAAGTAAGTAGGTAGGTAGGTACGTTTTTGTTTGACGACAACACTGATAAAGAAACTGTCTTTGTTATAATATTTGACGAATCATATTGTGGCCCTGAAAAGGGCCTTTTGTTTTGAATGCATACGAGCGGAGAGCATCGCGCAACCAACCGACATAATAGATATAGCCATAAATATTATATCGAAGTACGCGTGCGGGGGCACTCGCACGAAGCACCACGTGTGTGTTTAAGCCTTCTTCTCGGTCTTCTTGGGCAGTAGCACGGCCTGGATGTTCGGCAGCACACCACCTTGAGCGATCGTCACACCGGAGAGCAGCTTGTTCAACTCCTCGTCGTTGCGGATGGCCAATTGAAGATGACGCGGGATGATCCTGGTCTTCTTGTTGTCTCTCGCAGCGTTACCGGCCAACTCGAGGACCTCAGCAGCCAGATACTCCATCACGGCGGCCAAGTAGACGGGAGCGCCGGCACCCACGCGCTCTGCGTAGTTTCCGTTACGCAGCAGCCTGTGAATACGACCCACAGGGAACTGGAGCCCAGCACGGTTGGAACGGGACTTTGCCTTTCCCTTCACCTTGCCACCTTTACCGCGACCAGACATAATTGAAAGATTTGTTTATAGAACAACTCACGAAAACAACGAAACACGCGTACAGAAGTGCGCGCGAATCTAGATATAATGCCCCGAGAATTTTTTTTTTTTTTTTTTTTTTTTTTTTTTTTTTAACTATGGCCTCTCGCAGTTTTGACCACTAAGGTCTTGGCTGCTTAACCGAACTTTTCCTGTGGTGGCCTTAAGCTTCTACACTTAGAGCCTCCAGCCAGGAGCTTTTAAAACTATTCTAAATTAAAATTAAGCGAGTGCTCGCTAAGGGCACCCCCTGTGGGGTACGAACCTCGGCTTAGGGCATCGCTGAGGGGAGGACAGCAAGAAGGGACAGGCTGGATCAAATTTATATTTACATCATGATTATTATGCGGGGTATTTAAAGCTACGTGCTCAGCTGCAACAACTGCTGGCACCTCGTTTTCGAGCAAGGGTCGGGGAGGAGTTTCATTGACTCGGGGACGCGGTCGCGATCGCAAAGGACCTCGGCGGCGAGGTCGGAATGACGGGAGGCGTCTGTTTTTGTATACTGTACTGGTGGCCCTATTCTGCTCCTGGAGGAGTGTAATGGGGTCATCTGGGTCGGAAAGAGTATGCCTCGGTCGGCGAATCTGACTGATACGGGAAGGGATGTAGTCGGCTGACTCGACAATCAGAGGATTGCGATGTTTGGGAGCGGAGTCAAAGTAACTCTTGGACATGCGTTTTAGGAATTGGCGGATCGTTGGGATCTTACAGTCGAGATGGAGGATCTCGTTTCTGACATAAAAGGGGGCTCCCGTGGCCTTACGAAGGAAACGGTTCTGTAGGGTCTGCATCCTATGGATGGAATGGGGTTTGGCGTGAGCAAAGACTGATCCCGCATAGGTCATGATGGGGCGAATGCACGCTGTGTAGGTTCGCAATTTGCACTTTAGTGACAATTTGCTGCGTGCATTGAGAATGAAATGAAGTCTACCTAGAGCGAAAGCGGCTCGCGAGCGAACCGACTTTATGTGCTCTGAAAAGGAGAGGTGATGGTCGAGGATAACACCGAGGTACTTGGCTCGCTTCTCCCAAGGGATCGGCTTGCCGAACAAGGTGATAGGTCGGGGGAGGGGGAGGGCTCTGGATCTCGGTTTTGTGAATAAAACCGCTTGACTTTTGTCGGGATTGACCTCGATTCTCCATTTCCTGAACCAGGCGCCAAGGTTATTGACAGCCCTTTGCAGGTTTAGGAGCATCGTTTCGGTATTGCCTTTACAGATAATCGCAGAATCGTCTGCGAACAGAGCCAAGTGCGTCCATCTGTGTTTGGGAATATCGCTAGTGAATAGGGTGAATGCGAGGGGAGCTATCACGGAGCCCTGAGGGACTCCTGCCCTTATGGGGCGGGGAGAGGATAGGGCTCCTTCGATACGGAAGCGGAAGGTGCGGTTCGACAAGTAGTCTCGAATGATGAGCACGAGACGATCTGGCACACCGAGTTTGTAAAGCTTATATATTAAGCCGTTGTGCCAGACTTTGTCAAACGCTTTCGCAATATCGAAGAAGACCGCACCTGTCCGTCGGCCTTGGGTGAGAGCACCGCTGACCAGCTCGACAATACGGTGGACCTGATGCACGCTAGAGTGCTGAGTTCGAAAGCCGAACTGCTCGTTGGGGATGAGGCCCTTGGTCTCTGCGTAGTCTCTGAGACGCTTATAAATAAGCCTCTCATAGATTTTGCCGAGGACTTTGAGCAAACTGATGGGGCGGTAACTAGTGGGCTCGCTTTTAGGCTTGCCGGGCTTTGGGATTCCTATGACTGTGGCCTCTTTCCACGTCTGAGGGAAGATGTTATTGCCTAATGCACCATTGAAGATGGTGGTCAGTAGCATGATTAAGTGGGCTGGGAAGAGCTGGACCACCCTATTGGTGAGTCCGTCTGAACCGGGGGCTTTACGAATATGGAGACCCTTGATAATCTCGTGTACCTCATCTGGTTCGATGGGGGGCAGGGGAAAATCAGGGTCTTCAACGGGAGGGAGGGAGGATCTACGTTCGACTTCGGCGTCGACCTCGTCGAGGTGAGCTTTGTCTACTGGTAGAGAGCTGGGAGAGCATTGAGCTTCTAGGCTGTCGGCTAGGCACTCGGCCTTGTCGATGTCATCGAAGGCGATGGTTTTATCGGGGCGGACTAGAGGGGGCATAGAGGCTGATTGAGTGGACCTGAGTTTCCTCTGGAGTTCCCAGAAGGCTAGATGGGTTGGCTCGAGATCGCCCAGCATCTTGTCCCAGCCCGCGTCACGCAGCTCCGCAATACGTGTCCTTACAGTTCTCTGTAAGTAGCGCATGTGGGCTTTGTTGGCGGCGCAAGGAAAGACACTGTAGGCACGAGTGGCCGCGCTCTTCTCAGTCATCAGAGCACGCACATCGTCCGGGAGTTTCAAGTAACAGGGTTCTGTTGCTGGAACCTCCCTTGAGCAGTCGCTCAGGACGGTTTGTACGTGCTCCGTGAGTGAGTCGATCGCGGCCGTCGTGTCAGCGATTGAGTCAAATTGATCGGGAATTGCGTTTAATAAGGGGGACGTGTTGGATTTCAGCTGAACGCTTACTTTCTTCCAGTCCGTCACCTTTCTAGTGGAGGGGGGATGGTTAGGGTCAGAGGGACCTATGCGGGAGACAAGATTGATGATGACTGGGCGGTGGTCAGAGGTAAGCTCGTGCACCGTTTCTATTGTGTCAATGCGTAGGTTTACGTTCTTAAGGAGCGTTAGGTCAAGGACGTCAGGGGCGTGATTGATGTAATGGGGATAATGAGTGGGGTCCATCGGAGCGATGATGTCGAAGTTAAGGGAGGAGGAGAGGTCGAACAAGTGTCGGCCTCTGGTATTGGTGGTGGAACTATTCCATGAGGGGTGCTTGGCATTGAGATCGCCCGCCATAATGACGGAGTCACTCATGCCGAAGAGTAATGTTAGGTCATCAGATAGAAGTTGATAATTTTCTGAAGCTACAGATGGAATGGGAGGGATATAGACCGATACTAGAGTGATCGGTGGGTGCCCAGTCATACCTAGACGGCAGACTGATACTTCTAGTCGGGAGAGGGGGGGAGGGTCCATAGGAATGCAGTACAGATCCTTTTTATAATAAATGAGAGTGCCACCCGCGTGACAGCGCGTCCTATCGTTCCGGATTAAGCGATAGTTAGCTATGGTGGGGCTACGTTTGTGGGGCTTTAGAAAGGTTTCCTGGATGAGGAGGATATCTAACTGATGATCGCGGAGGAATTCCGCGATCTCATCTTTTTGATTTATTAAGCCATTGGCATTAAAGGTACCTAATTTGAGGGATCGGGGTTTAAACCTTTCAATAGTGGCGTTATACATGATGGGGGGGTCTAGAGAAAGATTTTAGGGCTTGCGTAATGTCCGAGTACGCTTCGTATACATTTGTGATCTGCTGGATATCACCCGACCCTAAGGCTGCGATAATGTCATAAGCCATTTGCGTAGCCCTGGGGGTACAGAAGGTCATAAATGTCGACGATATAATGCCGAATGCATTATTCACGGGGTCTAGCTCGGGAGTGACCACGGGAGTGGGGGCGGGGCGCGGGGCTTTAGGAGCGGTAGCGGTAGCGGGTTTCGCGGGAGGCGCTGAAGGTGCGGGGGGTGCGGGGGGGGCGTAACGCTGGGGGAACGCGGGGGGAGCTGAGAATCCGGGGGGAGGGGGGAGACGGACACGCGGGTCCATGAGAGTGTATAGAGGGGTGCGAGGGGGAGGGGGGCGCGGGGTAGCCAGGGCTGGGAAGGCCTTCTGGTGGTTGATTAGAGACCAAGGGCTAGGCCTCTGAGGGCTTAGCCGCTCGGGGATCTGAGAGGAGGGGAAGGGTTGATACTCCCTTTGTTTTTGCTGTCTAGCGTCTAAACGCTTAGTCAGCTTGCCTGAGTTAGCCTTAGGGGCTTTTGAACAGCCGCGGTAGTTGGCTGTGTGACCCTCGAGGCCGCACAGCACGCAACTAGGCAGGGTTTGGCAATCGTTACGGTCTTTTGGGCGCGGACAATCAGTGGTACCGTGGTCGCCCAGGCACTTTACGCACCTGGGTTTTGCATGGCAATTCTTTTGCGAATGGCCATACAATTGACAACGGTGACACTGACCGATCGCGCTATTTTTCCAGGGCTTCTCAATGGTGAAGCCCGTTAAGTGACAGATGGTCCTGACGTTAAAGATGGGGTGATGCCCCTCGGTAGGGGAGCATACGACGAGAACCATGTCGTATGCTTCCCCACCGCGCGAACGGTGCATACGATGCACCTCATCGACGGGGATTTTTTGCGACTGAAGGTCGGCTAGAATTTCGGAGGGGGGGATTTCTTTGGGGATCTTTTTGATCACCACTCTAATCTGTCTGTCTTCTGGGAGAGAGTAGGTGTGGAATGACACACCTCTGTCTCTCAGGACCCTGGTTAATTCCCTGTAGTCTTTCGACGACGGGACCTGTACTTTAATACCCTGTTGGGTCGATCTAGCGCCCCGAGAATTTATGTCCGCGCGTTTTTATACTTACTCCGTGTAGCTGTGTCAATGGGGGGGGGTGCACAGCTAACGAAACAAATTCACAAAACGCGCAAGCGCTCTCAAGCCAAGCGGCTTCACGTACACTGCACCATGGTTAAGGGGTGGGTAGAGATTTAGCACAATTTTCTAACTTCATAAAGTGCAATTCATAAAATAACTTTTCTTATTAGGTAGGTACCTATTTAATTATTAATTGTTTGTAATGTAAAAATGAAAAGTCTCAATTCTGTTGAATAAGTTTTGAAATGGGATTGTATGAAAGTAGGTAGGTACCTGAAGTAAAAACCAATACGATTTTCATTTATTTTTGTTGAATAATCAAACTTATTTACGTACCTACGAAGAGTTGTACCATAACATTTCCTCCTTTTCCCTGAGTAAATTAATTACAGATTTATTTATTGGACTGTAAGCAATAGTGTCGAATATTGAAAGAAATCGAACGTGCTAGTACAGTGGAAATAGGAAATTGTATTCATGTATAACAGTTCGTGTACCTATCTATCTATAAATGTGTATGTTGTTATTAGGTAGGTAGGTAGGTAGGTAGGTAGGTAGGTAGGTAGGTAGGTAGGTAGGTAGGTAGGTAGGTATATTATAACGTTTTGACTCTCTGTTTTAGAAACGAATATTTTTCATATTCATGATAGTTTTGTTAGCCCTGAAAAGGGCTTTTTGGTATGGTGAGCGCATGCACGCGCGCTAAGCATCTCGGTGCCGCCGTCCATGGTTTCTTTCTTCAGTTGCTGCTTGCTTCTGATGAAGAATCGTTGGTTGGTGACGAGCTCGAGACACGTCGAGCGCGTTCCGCACCCTCCTTCCCGAGGACGATAGACGCGTACGTACTGCTGCGGGCGCGCGGTTGGACGATGATGAAAACAAACGCACAAAGCACGCGCGCGCCTCTCTCTGTACAGTGTATTTACATTATAGGTATAAAACACACAAACTGCACAGTAGGTAAGACGCGCACGCACATTTTGTCACTATATCACTCATCAGATGTGTTCTTGTTGTTGTTGTTGTTCTTGTTGTAGTATTGATGGTGGGTGGTGATGGTGGTGGTCAGCCGACTCTGCGCCGCTGTCGTCGTCGCCGTCGCCGTCGCCGGTGTAACGCGAACGTGACCGTAGCTTACTTCTTAGCGGCGGACGCTTTCTTGGCTGCCGGCTTAGACTTGGGTGTAGCCGCGGCCTTCTTGGGTTTAGGTGCTTTAGGTTTCTTGGTAGGTGGCTTCGCTGTCTTTTTAGCTTTGGGAGCGGCGCCTCCCTTCGCCTTGGCGGGGGTGGCGGCTTTCTTGGGTGCCGGCTTCTTCTTAGCGGCGGCGGCCTTCTTGTCCTTGGCGGCGGCGGCTGCCGATGCCTTGGACTTTGAAGGCGAGGCAGAGGCGGCAGCGGCGGCGGCTGCTGCCTTCTTGGTCTTGGCGCCGGCCGCAGAGGCGGTCGCCTTTTTCGCCTTCGCGGCGGCGGCGGGCGCCTTGCCGGCGGCCTTGCCAGCTGCACCGGCGGGTTTCTTGGCGTGGTGCGATTTCGACTCGAGCTTGAAGGAACCGGAGGCGCCCTTGCCCTTGGTCTGGATCAGTGCGCCAGATTCGACGGCGCTCTTCAGATATTTCCTGATGAACGGAGCTAGTTTCTCCGCGTCGACCTTGTACTGCGCGGCGATGTACTTCTTGATAGCCTGCAGGGAAGATCCGCTGCGCTCCTTCATCTCCTTGATAGCGTTGTTGACCATCTCAGATGTTTTGGGATGGGTCGGCTTCGCTTTGGGTTTCTTCGCGGCACCGGCACCGCCAGCCTGCCTCGCCTGCTTCTTCGCTGGTGTAGCGGGCGCGGGAGCCTCGGTAGCTACTGCGGTGTCTGCCATTTTATTTTTGAAAATGATTATTCTTCACACAACACACACTGTTAAAAGTAAGTAAGTAAGTAAGAGAGAGACTTAGATGTCGCCACTTATAGGTTTTACGAATTTCGTATACGTACGCTTAGGTACGACAGAACTTTACCGTAACGAGCGCCGTGATGTCGCGGGACGTTTTCTCGTAGGAACGCTCGAAAGTTTTCACTAACACGTATCTAATAAAATAAACAAAAAGAATGGTTAACGGCGATTAGGGCATCGAGATTTTACGTTTTCGGACAGTACATGAAGTTGACGATGCGGGTGTGCGAATTCGGGACGAGTGAGGTGCGCGTTCAGCCGGTGGCGGCGTTTTATTTTGACGACTGGGTGCGAAGCGTAGGTCGGGTCGTGTTCAAAACGTTATTTTCTCTATAAAAGTGATAGTTAGTGGCGATCGAGGTCGACGCGTCAACAAGGAGGATATCGAGCTTGTGTGGTAACAGGACTTCGTCGATATCACACCCTCTCGCGAAGGTATTATCGACCTAAAAGTGAAGCGTCGTAAAACACCGCGAGCGCCGAACTGTTAAGGACGGACGACTCCGTCCAGGACGTGCAACCTATTAATATAGTAATATTAAAAGACGGGAGTGCCCTTAGACGAGTGGACAGTATACAGATCGATATAATCGCATCTGGAAGCGTATTAAACAATGTGTAAAACGACAATAGACCTTCCCGTCGCAGCCGCGTACTCGGGCTTGCGGGCGCGCCAGTACCGTACCTACGCGGCTGACCCGTGTACAGCGTTCTCCTCTTCACATATTAAGCAAAGCACGCAACCCGCTTCTAATACAGCTAGCTAGCTAGCCAGGCAGGTACGTAAAATAAAATAATGACAAGTAGGTAGTAGATAATTAAATAACATGAACAAGAAAAAAAAAAAAAAAAAAAAGAAACTAAACTACCACTAGATATGCGATCAAAATTGCAATAAGTACCTAGGTATTATTAAACACAACACGACATAAACAAACGGCACGCGAACCGAGGGTGGGTACCTAGCTAGGTAGATGTTCTACAAGGTAAGTATTGAATCATTATTATGGTACCTATACTAAACGTTTAACTTTTATTTTTCAATTTCAGCGAATGGAGATGGGCTTTTCACCACGCGTAGAAGAACAACTCAACAAGCGTCAACTAAATATACGCGTATTTATTACCTAAGTGCTTATAAGCAAGCGCGCATTATAATAAGTATGTATTTCAATTTTAAGATAACATTAAAACGAATTTATTTATTACGGTGTTTCATTAATATTTGCCCTCGTACCACGTATTAGACAGTGCCCTAATGGATTTGGGTCCACAAGTATAGTAAGTATTGGTAGGTAACGAATTTTAAAGACTACTGTCACTCGCAGTACAGTACTTATGTATAGGTGGTGGTGCTCGCGTACATGTAAGTAAGTAAGTAAATAGGTAGGTAGGTAGGTAGGTACGTTTTTTAGACATTTCCACTCAAGAAACATTTAATAATATTGAATCATATGCGGCCCTGAAAAGGGCCTTTTTTATGTGCGCGTCTATATACGTATGGTTGAACGGTATGATTATGTTCACAACAAACACAACACACACACGTCCACCACAGTATGTAGAGCTGGTTGCGCAGGCAACACGTACACGCAGGGCATACAGATGTTTAACCGCCGAAACCGTACAGGGTGCGACCCTGGCGCTTCAGAGCGTAGACGACGTCCATGGCGGTGACGGTCTTCCTCTTGGCGTGCTCGGTGTAAGTGACGGCGTCGCGAATTACATTCTCTAGGAACACTTTAAGCACACCGCGAGTCTCTTCGTAGATCAAACCGGAGATACGTTTCACGCCGCCTCTGCGAGCCAGACGACGGATGGCGGGCTTCGTGATACCTTGGATGTTATCACGAAGTACCTTCCTGTGACGCTTGGCTCCTCCTTTTCCCAGACCCTTTCCTCCCTTACCGCGACCGGTCATCTTTGCAGTGGGGTTTCAAAATAACACAAACACACGATAATAAAATCAGCACGGGAGTGCGCACTCGAACGACGCGAGCGACTGGAATATTTTTTGGCGTGTCGTGCTGCTTGTATTTATACTAAACGCGGAGCTCAGCGGGCGGGGGGAGAGTACAAGTGAGGTGCGCGGGGCGAGGCGAGACGGCGCTCGTCGTTCGTTGGCTGATTGGACGATGTCTCTTAAAACAGAACTTACTTACTTACTTACTTACTAACTAACTAACTAACTAACTAAACTTATTAAATAATTAGGTTATCCAAATTTTTTTTTTTAGTTTCTCCATAAAATAGAAAGAAATAAATCCAAGCGTGCCGTAATAAATAATGCTATTCGGTTTACTCGATAGGTAGGTACTTAAATCAAATATAACATAATAATTTTACAACGATCGTAGATAGGTATGAAACTTACTAACCAACCATACAGTGTAATTAAGTAAGTAACATTTACGTAATATATAGTAGGTACATTATTGTACCTATGTACTTCTCTCTCTGACATTATTCATTGTAATGTAAAATTATAAGCGATATAGGTACTTATGCGTATAAGTTGCTTATGTGGGGATCATAGTGTAGGGTTTTAGGTAGGTAGGTAGGTAGGTAGGTAGGTAGGTACTTAACGTTTTTTTTTTGTGACGTCTGATATAAAGAAACATTTAATTTTCTGATACATATGTGTGGCCCTGAAAAGGGCCTTTTATGTGAACGAACAAACGCACAGCCACAGACACGCTGCACTGCACGAAGGCAGTCTACGTGGAGGGCGATGTGTGTTGTGACGTCAGCAGTTTAAGCGCGTTCGCCTCTGATCCTGCGCGCCAACTGGATGTCCTTGGGCATGATGGTGACGCGCTTCGCGTGAATCGCGCACAGGTTGGTGTCTTCGAAGAGACCGACGAGATAAGCTTCGCTAGCCTCCTGCAGCGCCATAACAGCGGAGCTCTGGAAACGGAGATCGGTCTTGAAGTCCTGTGCGATCTCACGCACGAGACGCTGGAACGGAAGCTTGCGGATCAGCAGTTCGGTACTCTTCTGGTAGCGACGAATCTCACGGAGGGCCACAGTGCCGGGCCTGTAGCGATGGGGTTTCTTAACGCCACCGGTGGCCGGTGCGCTCTTACGCGCAGCCTTGGTGGCGAGCTGTTTCCTCGGTGCCTTACCACCGGTGGATTTACGAGCGGTCTGCTTAGTACGCGCCATTGTAAACACGGAACGAGAGATATAAAATAATCAATCAACTGAGAATACAAACTATAGATACACGCAACGGACGCGCGCGGATCTACACACTTCGAACGTACGAGAGAGAATGAAACCGTCTTTTTTTTTTTTTTTTTTTTTTTTTTTTTTTTTCCGGTATGGCATCTCACAGTTGGTTTAGAAAAACCATGGCTGTTTAACCGGTCAATCCTGTGGCTGCCTCAAGCTACTACACTCAAAGCCTCCAGCCAGGGCACATATATAAAACTAAGCTAAAAAGCTTAGGATGAACGCGCACTAAGGGCACCCCCTGCGGGGTTCGAGCCTCGGCTTAGGGCGTTATCCGGAGGGAGGACATCAAAAGATGGGACGGGCTGGATCAAGAGGTTTTGATCATTATTATTAATCGGGGAATTTAAAGCTACGTGCACAGCTGCAACAACTGCTGGCACCTCGTTTTCGAGCAAGGGTCGGGGGGGAGTATCATTTACTCGGGGACGCGGCGGTCGGGAACGCAAAGGACCTCGGCGGCGAGGTCGGAATGACGGGAGGCGTCTGTGTTTGTACACTGTGCTTGTTTCCCTATTGCTCTCCTGGAGGAGGGTTATGGGGTCATCGGGGTCTACTAGAATATGCCTTGGACGGCGAACTTTACTGATTCTACTCGGGACATAACTGGCGGCCTCGACAACCAGAGGGTTGCGATGTTTGGCCGCGGACTCAAAGAAACGCTTTGAAAGGCGTTTAAGAAACTGGTGGATTGTGGGAATCTTTAGGTCGAGGTGGAGAGCCTCGTTCCTGACGAACCATGGGGAACCTGTCGCCCTACGAAGGAATCTATTCTGCACCGTTTGCAGCCTATGTATATGACGGGGTTTTGCATGAGCAAAGACGGCACCCGCATAGGTCATGATAGGTCGAATGCACGCCGTGTAAACGCGCAATTTGCACCTAAGTGACAATTTGCTACGTGCATTCACCATGAAGAAGAGTCTACCGAGAGCGAAAGCGGCTCGCGAACGAACCATCTTTATGTGCTCTGCGAAGGTCAAATGATGATCGAGAACGACACCGAGATATTTGGCTCGCTTCTCCCAAGGGATCGGCTTGCCGAACATGGTGATCGGTCGGGGGAGGGGGTATCTGAGCCTTTTACGCAGTTTCGTGAAGAGAACCGCTTGGCTTTTATCTGGATTTACTTCTATCCGCCACTTTGTAAACCATGCGGCCAGTCTGTCGACTGCGCGTTGGAGAGTGAGGCGAATAGAGTCAGGGGATCTAGATTTGCAATAGATGGCAGTGTCGTCTGCGAACAGACCCAACTGCGAACTACGGCAACCTTTAGGGATGTCGCTAGTGTATAGCGTGAATATGAGGGGGGACACCACAGAGCCCTGAGGGACACCTGCGCGGATGGGACGGGGAGTGGATAGCGCTCCTTCGATGCGATAGCGGAAGACGCGATTCGATAAAAAGTCTCGTAAGATGAGCACGAGACGATCTGGCACACCGAGTTGGTACAGCTTGTATATTAAGCCGTTGTGCCAGACTTTATCGAACGCTTTCGCTACGTCGAAGAATACTGCACCGGTCATATAACCGTGCTGGAAACCAGCGCTTATGAATTCTACGATCCGGTGGGCCTGATGCACGCTAGAGTGCTCAGTTCGAAAGCCGAACTGTTCATTGGGGATGAGGCCCTTGGTCTCGGCGAAGTCTCTGAGGCGCTTATAAATAAGCCTCTCATAGATTTTTCCGAGAACCTTGAGCAAACTAATGGGACGGTAACTGGTAGGCTCGGTTTTGGGCTTACCGGGCTTAGGGATACCGATGACGGTGGCTTCTTTCCACGACTGTGGGAAGATATTGTTGCTTAAGGCACCATTGAAGATGGTGGTCAAAAGCATTATTAGGTGGGCGGGGAATAGTTGGACCACCCTATTGGTGATACCATCTGAACCGGGGGCTTTACGGGCTTTAAGACCTTTGATGATGTCGTGCACCTCGTCCGGGAGGACGGGGGGCAGCGGACAGTCAGGGTCATCAACGGGAGGGAGGGAGGCTCTACGTTCGACTTCCGCGTCGACCTTTGACAGGTGAGCTTGGTCTACTGGTAGGGAACTGGGAGTGCATTGGGCCTCGAGGCTGTCTGCGAGGCATTCAGCCTTTTCGGCATCGTCGAATGCAATGGTTTTATCGGGACGGGTCAGGGGGGGCATACCGGAAGATTGGGGAGACCTGAGTTTCCTCTGGAGCTCCCAGAAGGCCTGATGGTTTGGCTCTAGTTCGCCGAGTAACTTTCCCCAGCTCGCGTCCCGCAGCTCCGCTATACGTTTCTTTACAGATCTCTGTAAATAGCGCATATGGGCTTTGTTGGCGTTACAGGGAAAGCTATCGTACGCACGTATGGCCGCGTTCTTCTCAGTCAGTAATGCACGCACATCGTCCGGCAAGCGCCAGCGACGGTCGTCCGTCGCTGGCACTTCCCTTGAACAGTCGTTCAGGACGGATTGTACGTGATCAGTGAGTGAGTCGATCGCGGCCGTGGTGTCGGCGACAGAGTCAAAGAGATCGGGGATAGAGTCTAACTGAGGGGACGTGTTGGATTTCAGCTGTGTGCTTACTTTCTTCCAGTCCGTGATCCTCTTAGTGATAGGGGGGGCGTTCGGGTCGGGGAGACCTATGCGGGGGTCTAGTCTCATGACTACCGGGCGGTGATCAGAGTCGAGCTCTTGTACCGTTTCTATTGATTCTAACTTTAGGTTGACGTTCTTAAGGAGCGCCACATCTAAGATATCGGGGGTATAATTGGGATTGATGAGAGAGTAATGAGTGGGAGTCATCGGAGCGATGACGTCAAAAGTCAGGGAATTAGAGAGGTCGAACAGGTGTTGACCTCTGGGGTTGGTTACCGAACTATTCCAAGAGGGATGTTTGGCATTAAAATCGCCCGCTATGATGAGCGAGTTACTCATAGCGAGTAGGATCGAGAGATCGTTTGAGAGGGATTGATAGTGCCCCGGGGCGTTATCGGGGGGATTATAAGCCGATACGAGAGTGATCGGCTCGTGACCTGACATACCTAGGCGACAGGCGGAAACTTCTAATACCGAGAGGGGAGGAGGGTCTAATGGGATGCAGTGAAGCTGCTTTTTATAATATATAAGGGTGCCACCCTTGTGACAACGAGACCTGTCATTGCGAACAATCCGGTAGTTGGCAAGTGACGGGTCTCGATTGCAGGGCTTTAGGAACGTCTCTTGGATTAAGAGAACGTCAATATCGTGATCGCGGAGGAAGAGCCCTATCTCTGCCCTTTGGGTTGTTAAGCCATTGGCGTTAAAGAAGCCTATTGTTAGGGATCGGGGTTTGAGCCTAGCTAACACCGTATTATCCATTGAAGGTTTTAGGTGTGATAGCTAGGCTATCTAGGACTTGCGTAATATCCGGATACGCATTATAAATAGACTGTATCTGAGGGATATTGCCTTGAGCGGAGATGATTAGGTTGGCCATTGCCTTTGCGCGCGGGGAGACAAATGCCATATAGGTCGAGGTAATGATATTGAATGAATCAAGACCTTGGCGCTGCGCGGTCGCGGGACCGGCAGTCGGGGGACGCGGGGCTTGAGGAGCGGGAGCGGGCGCAGGTTTAGCGAGGGGCGCGGCGGGCGCAGCGGGCGCGGGGGGCGCAGAGTGCGCGGGGGGCGCTGAGGGCGCGGGTGGCGCGGTGCCACGGAAGCGGGGGTCCCTAAGGTTGAGGAGGGGGCGGGGGGGGCGGGGGAGGGAAATGACCGTAAGAGGGCACCAAGGCAGGGAAAGACTGCTGGTGGTGGAGATAGTTCCACGGACTAGGCCTCTGAGGGCTTAGTCGTTGGGGCATAAGGGCGGAGGGGATCCTGTAAGAGGATGAGGAGGGAGTTTCCCTTTGCTGGCGAGCGCCGGAGCGCTTCCCCAGCTTGGGAGAAGATGCCTTAGGGGCTTTAGAGCAACCCCGGTAGTTAGCCGGGTGGCCCTCTTTGCCGCATAAAACGCAGCTGGGAGGTACGGTACAGAGGGTACGGTCTTTGGGTCGCGAACAGTCGGAAGTGCTATGCTCGCCCAGGCACTTTACGCATCTGGGTGTAGCATGGCAATTCCGCTGGGAATGGCCGTATAGCTGGCAACGGTGGCATTGTCCGACAATGCCACTCTTTTGGGGTTTCTCAATCTCGAACCCTGTGAGATGACACAGGGAGCGAATTTGGAAAATCGGGTGATGGCCCTCAACGGGCGGGCATATAACTAGGACCATGTCGTAGAGGTCACCGCCTCTAGAGCGGTGCATGCGATGGACCTCGTCTACTGGGACGTTTTGCGACTGAAGGTCGGCAAGAATATCGGATGGGAGGATCTCCCTGGGGATGCGTTTTATTACGACGCGGACTTGTTTTTCTTCCGGGAGGGAGTAGGTGTGGTATGACACACCTCTCGCTCTCAGGAGACGGGTTAGTTCCCTATAATCTTTCGATGTAGGGACAAGGATTTTAATACCCTGTTGGGTGTTTCGGGCCGAGGTGAAGTCGATCTTGTGATCGACGCACCATTTGGAAATGTCCGTCCACTTCCCTTTGTCCTGAATGAACAAGGGGGGTGGAGGGGCAATCTTTCTCGCGGGGGGCGCGGGGGAATCCTTCGCGGAGGATGACGCGGTCGGGGGGGCTACGGGAGCGGGGGGCGCGGGGGTATCCTTCGCGGAGGATGACGACGACGCGATCGGAGGGGCAGTAGAGGTAGAGGGGACGGGGGCGGGGGCGGGGGGGGCTACGGTAGCGCGAGTCGCGGCTGTAGCGCGTTTGCCGGATTTAATGGTGATGGTGGACGAAGAGGAGTCAGAGTCCTCTACCGCGGCGACCTTACTGGCCTGCGCGGAGATCTGCTTCCTGTTCTTCCTCTTTCTCGCCTTTCCTTGGACGGCTGTGAAGCCGTCTTCGGAAAGGGAGGAAGAGGTAGAAGAGGCGGCAGCGGACCTTTCCTCGTCTTCTTCCTCTGAGTTATGAGAGTACGGGGTGGGGGGGCGCTTTGAAGAAGCGGGGGCGGGGAGGGGGGCGTCGGTGTCCATTGACACTGACGGAGGGGGGGAGGGAGATCGGGGTGAATCTATATTTGGGGTATCTAAAGCATCACTGAAGGTAGTGATGCTGGAGTCAGAGTGACTCTTAATTTGGTCTAAGACCTTGTCTACTTGGTCCCCATATTGACCTTTAAGAGAGGGTTCCTTATGGAAGAATAGGTCAATCAGCTGTACGAGCAGCTTGATTACATTTTCGTAATCTGGCTGTTTAGCCATTATTGGGGGGGGGGGGGGGATGCCTATATAATCCTATCTCCCCGGTGGGTATGCCGGGGATGTGTAACAATCCCTCCCTGTCGGGTAAAGACAGGGAGGATGAGTGCCTATCGGTGAGCCCTAAGCTTGCTTTGGCCCGTTGCCTATCTTAATGTGCAACGGGGTCCTATCCAGTCTAGTGCGCCGGGTGTAGACACACCCGATCAACACAGGGTGAGTAGCTGTGAAGGGAATACTGTCACCACGTGTTGACTAGGAGATCCCCCAAGGCCAAACACTGGGACCCGGCCAATTCACTGCCTCACCCTGAAGGGGATCAGCGGGTGTGTTGGGTCAACACCCCACTCGGCTTCGTTGGCACCGTATGGTATCCACCGAGTGACCACGAAACTGTGGTTTTACCCAGAAGGGGCCTAGTGAAGCTACACACACGTATTTTCTGTTATAGAAATAAGATAGCCTTGAAAAAGGCCGTTTTTCGATCTTAGTCCAATCGATTGACGATTGGAGACCGGATGTAGTCGGGTGACTAAGAGAATCGTTACGTAAACGCAACGGAATATGACTCAAGAACACTGAGTCATGAACGGGAGAGCGCAAGCACACAACCGTCCGTGACCAGTGCCGAGCGTCGAGTGCATGAAACCGTCTTGGATAGAGTTCTGCTTTTATAGTAATGCACGTAAGCGGGCAGGAGAGCGCGCGCCCTCTTTAGTACAACGATGTTACTAAAATTGTTACAAAGCAATGAATGTAATTACGCATATCTGTAATGTTGTTATTTATTTATTTATTTACTTACTTACTTATTTATTAATCATAGAAAAATACCAGTCTGTCTAACTGTAAACTGTAGATAAACAATGAACAAAAATAACCCCCCCCCCCCCCCTCCCCTCCTCTCCCCTCTCCTCTCCTCTCCTCTAGTATAACTCAAATGGAACATTATTTAGATCCATAATAATTTTTCCTTATGTGAAAATTATATTAAAATCGTTCGACGTCTTATGATTGTTAGGTACCTACAGTCTTATCTACTTTACTTGCATCTTAATACACTATTACGCTATCTATCTATCTATATACCGGCTATACTTTACGCGGGTAGTTTCTTGTGTATGTTGTATTTCTTGATGCATAGTCATCCATACTTACTATGTATAAAGCCTGTTAAGTCTTCATTCAATTCGTGATTATGATACAAAGTTACTTATTTACTTATGTATGTAGGTAGGTAGGTAGGTAGGTAGGTAGGTATTTATTTATTTATTTGTTTAATAATTGGTAGTAGTAGTATTTGTAGTAACGTTTTGACTGGCATCAAATTTAAAGAAACGTGAATTTATCACATGAACATATTTGTGGCCCTGAAAAGGGCCTTTTGTTTTTACTCCAGCCATCCCACGGTGTGCGTGCGTGCGCGCCCAGACGTTTGTCGTGGTTTGCTCGTAGCACGTGCATAGTGCGCGTCTCGTATGTACATACATGACACACAGCGGATAGGTACCTATGTGTATGTATGTATGTATGTATGCACATTACGATGACACTAACACAATTAACACGCACCGCAGTCAACAAGACACACAAACAAAGCGCACTGGGTTTAACACTGTACACAAACACGAGGCGGCGTTGAGACGGAGCGTCGGCGGCTCTGGCTAGCCTACCGACCGACCGCTCACTTGGAGCTGGTGTATTTGGTGACGGCCTTGGTGCCCTCACTGACGGCGTGCTTGGCGAGCTCGCCGGGCAGCAGGAGCCTGACGGACGTCTGCACCTCCCTGGACGTGATGGTCGATCTCTTGTTGTAGTGGGCGAGACGGGAAGCTTCGGCGGCGATGCGCTCGAAGATGTCGTTCACGAACGAGTTCATGATAGACATGGCCTTGCTGGAGATACCGGTGTCGGGGTGCACCTGCTTCAGGACCTTGTAGATGTAGATGGCGTAACTCTCCTTCCTCTTGTGCTTCTTCTTCTTCTTGTCGGTCTTGGAGATGTTCTTCTGGGCTTTGCCAGACTTCTTGGCGGCTTTACCACTTGTCTTGGGCGGCATTATGAAATTGTCAAGTACACGTGCTACCGAAACGGAGTTCAGTTGCAGTATAGTTCGCTCACACTTTTCAACAGTCGTATTTATACGCACAGCGCACGGCGCACAGTTGCGGCAAGTGGTGAGAAAATCGACGCAGCAGCGGACCAATCCCAACGCTCCTAAGCCAGAGTGCAGAACGCGCGCGAGGAGAGGGGTTGCGGAGGGGGGAGGAGAAGGGGAGGGGAGGGGGCCATGCGATGCTTGTGTTCGTCATTATTGAAAATGTAAAAATGAAAAATTAAATTCAAGAAAAGGTAAAATATTAACTTACTAAATAAAAATTACATTAGAAATAGGTATCATACCCAACTGATTTTATATTATTAAATAATCCATTTGAATAAGATTTAAAGGTTTCGAAACCTTTTCCTGCTCACATTATTTATTTATTTATTTATTTATTTATTTATTTAGTTAGTTAGTTAGTAAAAATTAATTATTATCATCTTCGTCAACTGCAATTCTGTATAAGTATGTTATCATCTTAAATAATAAACATCGTTGTCGTGATCTTATTTCTGTTATACATGTCTGTACTTACTTAAATAGTACCTATAATAATATTAGGTATTAACTCACGAGGAGAAGGTAGGTACTGCCTACTGTAACTAACTAACTTTGCGTTTGTCTGTAATGGCTCAAGTAAGTATAGTGACACATTCAATAATTTATGTGTACCTATGTAGCTACATTATAGTTTCAAATAAAAATGAATCTCCTTCCTTACAGCTTACTTGTAAAGAGAGTGCGTGAGGTAGGTAGGTAGGTAAGTAAGTAAGTAAGTAAGTAAGTAAGTAAGTAAGTAAGTAAGTAAGTAAGTAAGTAAGTAAGTAAGTAAGTAAGTAAGTAAGTAGGTAAGTAAGTAGGTAGGTAGGTACGTTTTTGTTTGACGACAACACTGATAAAGAAACTGTCTTTGTTATAATATTTGACGAATCATATTGTGGCCCTGAAAAGGGCCTTTTGTTTTGAATGCATACGAGCGGAGAGCATCGCGCAACCAACCGACATAATAGATATAGCCATAAATATTATATCGAAGTACGCGTGCGGGGGCACTCGCACGAAGCACCACGTGTGTGTTTAAGCCTTCTTCTCGGTCTTCTTGGGCAGTAGCACGGCCTGGATGTTCGGCAGCACACCACCTTGAGCGATCGTCACACCGGAGAGCAGCTTGTTCAACTCCTCGTCGTTGCGGATGGCCAATTGAAGATGACGCGGGATGATCCTGGTCTTCTTGTTGTCTCTCGCAGCGTTACCGGCCAACTCGAGGACCTCAGCAGCCAGATACTCCATCACGGCGGCCAAGTAGACGGGAGCGCCGGCACCCACGCGCTCTGCGTAGTTTCCGTTACGCAGCAGCCTGTGAATACGACCCACAGGGAACTGGAGCCCAGCACGGTTGGAACGGGACTTTGCCTTTCCCTTCACCTTGCCACCTTTACCGCGACCAGACATAATTGAAAGATTTGTTTATAGAACAACTCACGAAAACAACGAAACACGCGTACAGAAGTGCGCGCGAATCTAGATATAATGCCCCGAGAATTTATGTCCGCGCGTTTTTATACTTACTCCGTGTAGCTGTGTCAATGGGGGGGGGTGCACAGCTAACGAAACAAATTCACAAAACGCGCAAGCGCTCTCAAGCCAAGCGGCTTCACGTACACTGCACCATGGTTAAGGGGTGGGTGGGTAGAGATTTAGCACAATTTTCTAACTTCATAAAGTGCAATTCATAAAATAACTTTTCTTATTAGGTAGGTACCTATTTAATTATTAATTGTTTGTAATGTAAAAATGAAAAGTCTCAATTCTGTTGAATAAGTTTTGAAATGGGATTGTATGAAAGTAGGTAGGTACCTGAAGTAAAAACCAATACGATTTTCATTTATTTTTGTTGAATAATCAAACTTATTTACGTACCTACGAAGAGTTGTACCATAACATTTCCTCCTTTTCCCTGAGTAAATTAATTACAGATTTATTTATTGGACTGTAAGCAATAGTGTCGAATATTGAAAGAAATCGAACGTGCTAGTACAGTGGAAATAGGAAATTGTATTCATGTATAACAGTTCGTGTACCTATCTATCTATAAATGTGTATGTTGTTATTAGGTAGGTAGGTAGGTAGGTAGGTAGGTAGGTAGGTAGGTAGGTAGGTAGGTAGGTAGGTAGGTATATTATAACGTTTTGACTCTCTGTTTTAGAAACGAATATTTTTCATATTCATGATAGTTTTGTTAGCCCTGAAAAGGGCTTTTTGGTATGGTGAGCGCATGCACGCGCGCTAAGCATCTCGGTGCCGCCGTCCATGGTTTCTTTCTTCAGTTGCTGCTTGCTTCTGATGAAGAATCGTTGGTTGGTGACGAGCTCGAGACACGTCGAGCGCGTTCCGCACCCTCCTTCCCGAGGACGATAGACGCGTACGTACTGCTGCGGGCGCGCGGTTGGACGATGATGAAAACAAACGCACAAAGCACGCGCGCGCCTCTCTCTGTACAGTGTATTTACATTATAGGTATAAAACACACAAACTGCACAGTAGGTAAGACGCGCACGCACATTTTGTCACTATATCACTCATCAGATGTGTTCTTGTTGTTGTTGTTGTTCTTGTTGTAGTATTGATGGTGGGTGGTGATGGTGGTGGTCAGCCGACTCTGCGCCGCTGTCGTCGTCGCCGTCGCCGTCGCCGGTGTAACGCGAACGTGACCGTAGCTTACTTCTTAGCGGCGGACGCTTTCTTGGCTGCCGGCTTAGACTTGGGTGTAGCCGCGGCCTTCTTGGGTTTAGGTGCTTTAGGTTTCTTGGTAGGTGGCTTCGCTGTCTTTTTAGCTTTGGGAGCGGCGCCTCCCTTCGCCTTGGCGGGGGTGGCGGCTTTCTTGGGTGCCGGCTTCTTCTTAGCGGCGGCGGCCTTCTTGTCCTTGGCGGCGGCGGCTGCCGATGCCTTGGACTTTGAAGGCGAGGCAGAGGCGGCAGCGGCGGCGGCTGCTGCCTTCTTGGTCTTGGCGCCGGCCGCAGAGGCGGTCGCCTTTTTCGCCTTCGCGGCGGCGGCGGGCGCCTTGCCGGCGGCCTTGCCAGCTGCACCGGCGGGTTTCTTGGCGTGGTGCGATTTCGACTCGAGCTTGAAGGAACCGGAGGCGCCCTTGCCCTTGGTCTGGATCAGTGCGCCAGATTCGACGGCGCTCTTCAGATATTTCCTGATGAACGGAGCTAGTTTCTCCGCGTCGACCTTGTACTGCGCGGCGATGTACTTCTTGATAGCCTGCAGGGAAGATCCGCTGCGCTCCTTCATCTCCTTGATAGCGTTGTTGACCATCTCAGATGTTTTGGGATGGGTCGGCTTCGCTTTGGGTTTCTTCGCGGCACCGGCACCGCCAGCCTGCCTCGCCTGCTTCTTCGCTGGTGTAGCGGGCGCGGGAGCCTCGGTAGCTACTGCGGTGTCTGCCATTTTATTTTTGAAAATGATTATTCTTCACACAACACACACTGTTAAAAGTAAGTAAGTAAGTAAGAGAGAGACTTAGATGTCGCCACTTATAGGTTTTACGAATTTCGTATACGTACGCTTAGGTACGACAGAACTTTACCGTAACGAGCGCCGTGATGTCGCGGGACGTTTTCTCGTAGGAACGCTCGAAAGTTTTCACTAACACGTATCTAATAAAATAAACAAAAAGAATGGTTAACGGCGATTAGGGCATCGAGATTTTACGTTTTCGGACAGTACATGAAGTTGACGATGCGGGTGTGCGAATTCGGGACGAGTGAGGTGCGCGTTCAGCCGGTGGCGGCGTTTTATTTTGACGACTGGGTGCGAAGCGTAGGTCGGGTCGTGTTCAAAACGTTATTTTCTCTATAAAAGTGATAGTTAGTGGCGATCGAGGTCGACGCGTCAACAAGGAGGATATCGAGCTTGTGTGGTAACAGGACTTCGTCGATATCACACCCTCTCGCGAAGGTATTATCGACCTAAAAGTGAAGCGTCGTAAAACACCGCGAGCGCCGAACTGTTAAGGACGGACGACTCCGTCCAGGACGTGCAACCTATTAATATAGTAATATTAAAAGACGGGAGTGCCCTTAGACGAGTGGACAGTATACAGATCGATATAATCGCATCTGGAAGCGTATTAAACAATGTGTAAAACGACAATAGACCTTCCCGTCGCAGCCGCGTACTCGGGCTTGCGGGCGCGCCAGTACCGTACCTACGCGGCTGACCCGTGTACAGCGTTCTCCTCTTCACATATTAAGCAAAGCACGCAACCCGCAATACAGCTAGCTAGCTAGCCAGCTAGGCAGGTACGTAAAATAAAATAATGACAAGTAGGTAGTAGATAATTAAATAACATGAACAAGAAAAAAAAAAAAAAAAAAAAGAAACTAAACTACCACTAGATATGCGATCAAAATTGCAATAAGTACCTAGGTATTATTAAACACAACACGACATAAACAAACGGCACGCGAACCGAGGGTGGGTACCTAGCTAGGTAGATGTTCTACAAGGTAAGTATTGAATCATTATTATGGTACCTATACTAAACGTTTAACTTTTATTTTTCAATTTCAGCGAATGGAGATGGGCTTTTCACCACGCGTAGAAGAACAACTCAACAAGCGTCAACTAAATATACGCGTATTTATTACCTAAGTGCTTATAAGCAAGCGCGCATTATAATAAGTATGTATTTCAATTTTAAGATAACATTAAAACGAATTTATTTATTACGGTGTTTCATTAATATTTGCCCTCGTACCACGTATTAGACAGTGCCCTAATGGATTTGGGTCCACAAGTATAGTAAGTATTGGTAGGTAACGAATTTTAAAGACTACTGTCACTCGCAGTACAGTACTTATGTATAGGTGGTGGTGCTCGCGTACATGTAAGTAAGTAAGTAAATAGGTAGGTAGGTAGGTAGGTACGTTTTTTAGACATTTCCACTCAAGAAACATTTAATAATATTGAATCATATGCGGCCCTGAAAAGGGCCTTTTTTATGTGCGCGTCTATATACGTATGGTTGAACGGTATGATTATGTTCACAACAAACACAACACACACACGTCCACCACAGTATGTAGAGCTGGTTGCGCAGGCAACACGTACACGCAGGGCATACAGATGTTTAACCGCCGAAACCGTACAGGGTGCGACCCTGGCGCTTCAGAGCGTAGACGACGTCCATGGCGGTGACGGTCTTCCTCTTGGCGTGCTCGGTGTAAGTGACGGCGTCGCGAATTACATTCTCTAGGAACACTTTAAGCACACCGCGAGTCTCTTCGTAGATCAAACCGGAGATACGTTTCACGCCGCCTCTGCGAGCCAGACGACGGATGGCGGGCTTCGTGATACCTTGGATGTTATCACGAAGTACCTTCCTGTGACGCTTGGCTCCTCCTTTTCCCAGACCCTTTCCTCCCTTACCGCGACCGGTCATCTTTGCAGTGGGGTTTCAAAATAACACAAACACACGATAATAAAATCAGCACGGGAGTGCGCACTCGAACGACGCGAGCGACTGGAATATTTTTTGGCGTGTCGTGCTGCTTGTATTTATACTAAACGCGGAGCTCAGCGGGCGGGGGGAGAGTACAAGTGAGGTGCGCGGGGCGAGGCGAGACGGCGCTCGTCGTTCGTTGGCTGATTGGACGATGTCTCTTAAAACAGAACTTACTTACTTACTTACTTACTAACTAACTAACTAACTAACTAAACTTATTAAATAATTAGGTTATCCAAATTTTTTTTTTTAGTTTCTCCATAAAATAGAAAGAAATAAATCCAAGCGTGCCGTAATAAATAATGCTATTCGGTTTACTCGATAGGTAGGTACTTAAATCAAATATAACATAATAATTTTACAACGATCGTAGATAGGTATGAAACTTACTAACCAACCATACAGTGTAATTAAGTAAGTAACATTTACGTAATATATAGTAGGTACATTATTGTACCTATGTACTTCTCTCTCTGACATTATTCATTGTAATGTAAAATTATAAGCGATATAGGTACTTATGCGTATAAGTTGCTTATGTGGGGATCATAGTGTAGGGTTTTAGGTAGGTAGGTAGGTAGGTAGGTAGGTAGGTAGGTACTTAACGTTTTTTTTTTGTGACGTCTGATATAAAGAAACATTTAATTTTCTGATACATATGTGTGGCCCTGAAAAGGGCCTTTTATGTGAACGAACAAACGCACAGCCACAGACACGCTGCACTGCACGAAGGCAGTCTACGTGGAGGGCGATGTGTGTTGTGACGTCAGCAGTTTAAGCGCGTTCGCCTCTGATCCTGCGCGCCAACTGGATGTCCTTGGGCATGATGGTGACGCGCTTCGCGTGAATCGCGCACAGGTTGGTGTCTTCGAAGAGACCGACGAGATAAGCTTCGCTAGCCTCCTGCAGCGCCATAACAGCGGAGCTCTGGAAACGGAGATCGGTCTTGAAGTCCTGTGCGATCTCACGCACGAGACGCTGGAACGGAAGCTTGCGGATCAGCAGTTCGGTACTCTTCTGGTAGCGACGAATCTCACGGAGGGCCACAGTGCCGGGCCTGTAGCGATGGGGTTTCTTAACGCCACCGGTGGCCGGTGCGCTCTTACGCGCAGCCTTGGTGGCGAGCTGTTTCCTCGGTGCCTTACCACCGGTGGATTTACGAGCGGTCTGCTTAGTACGCGCCATTGTAAACACGGAACGAGAGATATAAAATAATCAATCAACTGAGAATACAAACTATAGATACACGCAACGGACGCGCGCGGATCTACACACTTCGAACGTACGAGAGAGAATGAAACCGTCTTTTTTTTTTTTTTTTTTTTTTTTTTTTCGGTATGGCATCTCACAGTTGGTTTAGAAAAACCATGGCTGTTTAACCGGTCAATCCTGTGGCTGCCTCAAGCTACTACACTCAAAGCCTCCAGCCAGGGCACATATATAAAACTAAGCTAAAAAGCTTAGGATGAACGCGCACTAAGGGCACCCCCTGCGGGGTTCGAGCCTAGGCTTAGGGCGTTATCCGGAGGGAGGACATCAAAAGATGGGACGGGCTGGGAAACCGTCTTGGATAGAGTTCTGCTTTTATAGTAATGCACGTAAGCGGGCAGGAGAGCGCGCGCCCTCTTTAGTACAACGATGTTACTAAAATTGTTACAAAGCAATGAATGTAATTACGCATATCTGTAATGTTGTTATTTATTTATTTATTTACTTACTTACTTACTTACTTACTTACTTACTTATTTATTTATTAATCATAGAAAAATACCAGTCTGTCTAACTGTAAACTGTAGATAAACAATGAACAAAAATAACCCCCCCCCCCCTCCCTCCCCTCCCCTCTCCTCTAGTATAACTCAAATGGAACATTATTTAGATCCATAATAATTTTTCCTTATGTGAAAATTATATTAAAATCGTTCGACGACTTATGATTGTTAGGTACCTACAGTCTTATCTACTTTACTTGCATCTTAATACACTATTACGCTATCTATCTATCTATATACCGGCTATACTTTACGCGGGTAGTTTCCTGTGTATGTTGTATTTCTTGACGCATAGTCATCCATACTTACTATGTATAAAGCCTGTTAAGTCTTCATTCAATTCGTGATTATGATACAAAGTTACTTATTTACTTATGTAGGTAGGTAGGTAGGTAGGTAGGTAGGTAGGTAGGTAGGTAGGCATTTGTTTAATAATTGGTAGTAGTAGTATTTGTAGTAACGTTTTGACTGGCATCAAATTTAAAGAAACGTGAATTTATCACATGAACATATTTGTGGCCCTGAAAAGGGCCTTTTGTTTTTACTCCAGCCATCCCACGGTGTGCGTGCGTGCGCGCCCAGACGTTTGTCGTGGTTTGCTCGTAGCACGTGCATAGTGCGCGTCTCGTATGTACATACATGACACACAGCGGATAGGTACCTATGTGTATGTATGTATGTATGTATGCACATTACGATGACACTAACACAATTAACACGCACCGCAGTCAACAAGACACACAAACAAAGCGCACTGGGTTTAACACTGTACACAAACACGAGGCGGCGTTGAGACGGAGCGTCGGCGGCTCTGGCTAGCCTACCGACCGACCGCTCACTTGGAGCTGGTGTATTTGGTGACGGCCTTGGTGCCCTCACTGACGGCGTGCTTGGCGAGCTCGCCGGGCAGCAGGAGCCTGACGGACGTCTGCACCTCCCTGGACGTGATGGTCGATCTCTTGTTGTAGTGGGCGAGACGGGAAGCTTCGGCGGCGATGCGCTCGAAGATGTCGTTCACGAACGAGTTCATGATAGACATGGCCTTGCTGGAGATACCGGTGTCGGGGTGCACCTGCTTCAGGACCTTGTAGATGTAGATGGCGTAACTCTCCTTCCTCTTGTGCTTCTTCTTCTTCTTGTCGGTCTTGGAGATGTTCTTCTGGGCTTTGCCAGACTTCTTGGCGGCTTTACCACTTGTCTTGGGCGGCATTATGAAATTGTCAAGTACACGTGCTACCGAAACGGAGTTCAGTTGCAGTATAATACCAATATTTTTTTTTTTTTTTTTTTTTTTTTTTTTTTTTTTTTTTTTTTTTTTTTTTTTTTTTTTTTTTTTTTCGGTTGGGCATCTCATAGCTGGTCTCTATCGACCGTAGCTATTGAACCGGACAATCCTGTGGATGCATTAAGCTGCTACACTTATTGCCTCCAGCCAGGGCACACATATAAAAACTAAGCTAAAGCTTAGGATGAACGCTCGCTAAGGGCACCCCCTGCGGGGTACGGGCCTCGGCTTAGGGCGTTATCCGGAGGGAGGACATCAAAGATGGGACGGGCTGGATCAAAGTTTTGATCATGATTATTAGTCGGGGAATTTAAAGCTACGTGCACAGCTGCAACAACTGCTGGCACCTCGTTATCGAGCAAGGGTCGGGGGGGAGTATTATTTACTCGGGGCCGCGGCGGTCGCGATCGTAAAGGACCTCGTCTGCGAGGTCGGAATGACGGGAAGCGTCTGTTTTTCTGTAGTGTACTCGTTGCCCTATCGCTCTCCTGGAGGAGGGTTATGGGGTCATCGGGATCTGTGAGAATATGCCTTGGACGGCGAACATTACTGACTCTACTGGGGACATAACTGGCGGCCTTCGCGATCAGAGGATTGCGATGTTTGGCCGCGGACTCAAAGTAACGCTTTGAAAGGCGTTTCAGAAACTGGTGAATGGTAGGGATCCTAAGGTCGAGGTGGAGTGCCTCGTTCCTAACGTAAAGGGGGGCACCCGTGGCTCTACGGAGAAATCTATTCTGGACAGCTTGTAATCTATGGATGTGATGGGGTCTCGCATGAGCAAAGACAGCACCCGCATAGGTCATGATCGGTCGAATGCACGCCGTGTACACGCGCAATTTGCACCTAAGTGACAATTTGCTACGTGCATTCAGTATGAAGAAGAGTCTACTGAGAGCGAAAGCGGCCCGCGAACGAACCGTCTTTATGTGCTCTCTGAAAGATAAACGCTGGTCTAGGATGATACCGAGGTATCTGGCTTGCTTCTCCCAAGGGATCGGCTTGCCGAACATGGTGAGAGGTCGGGGGGGGTCTACGTGCCAGGTGCGCGGTTTCATAAAGATAACCGCTTGGCTTTTACCGGGATTGACTTCAATCCGCCATTTTGTAAACCAGG
Source organism: Agrochola litura (assembly GCA_949152395.1). Taxonomy (NCBI): domain Eukaryota; kingdom Metazoa; phylum Arthropoda; class Insecta; order Lepidoptera; family Noctuidae; genus Agrochola; species Agrochola litura. The sequence goes on along the minus strand of OX424519.1, from coordinate 6,332,605 downwards.
CCGCCAGTCGATTGACCGAGGCTTGGAGGATACGGCGGATTTCATCAGTGGATCTAGAGCTGCAGTAGATCGCGGTGTCGTCTGCGAACAGACCGAACTGCGACCTATCGCTTCCCTTTGGGATGTCGCTTGTGAACAGCGTGAACATGAGGGGGGAGAGCGGAGAGCCCTGAGGGACACCTGCGCGGACGGGGCGGGGAGTGGATAGCGCTCCCTCGATACGATAGCGAAAGACTCGGTTCGATAAAAAGTCTCGCAAGATGAGCACGAGACGATCTGGCACACCGAGTTGGTACAGCTTGTATATTAAGCCGTTGTGCCAGACTTTATCGAACGCTTTCGCCACGTCGAAGAACACTGCACCGGTCATAGATCCGCGCTGGAAACCAGCGCTTATGAACTCTACGATCCGGTGGGCCTGATGCACGCTAGAGTGCTCAGATCGAAAGCCGAACTGTTCGTTGGGGATGAGGCCCTTCGTCTCGGCGAAGTCTCTGAGGCGCTTATGAATAAGCCTCTCATAGATTTTTCCGAGAACCTTGAGCAGACTGATGGGACGGTAGCTCGAAGGCTCGGTTTGGGGTTTACCGGGCTTCGGGATACCGATGACTATGGCTTCTTTCCACGTTTGGGGGAAGATGTTATTGCCTAAGGCACCATTGAAGATGGTGGTCAAAAGCATTATTAGGTGGGCGGGGAAGATCTGTATCACCCTATTGGTGATACCGTCTGATCCGGGGGCTTTTTTGGCTTTAAGACCTTTGATGACGTCGTGCACCTCATCCGGGAGGATGGGGGGCAAGGGCCAGTCAGGGTCGTCAACGGGAGGGAGTGAGGCTCTACGTTCGACTTCCGCGTCGACCTTTGACAGGTGCGCTTGGTCTACTGGTAGGGAACTGGGAGTGCATTGGGCCTCGAGGCTGTCTGCTAAGCATTCAGCCTTTTCGGCATCATCGAATGCGATGGATTTGTCGGGGCGGGTCAGGGGGGGCATGGATGTGGATTGGGTAGCCCTGAGTTTCCTCTGGAGCTCCCAGAATGCCAGATGGGTGGGCTCTAGTTCACCGAGTAACTTATCCCAGCCCGCTTCCCGCAGCTCCGCTATGCGTTTCTTTACAGATCTCTGTAAATAGCGCATATGGGCTTTGTTGGCGGGGCAGGGGAAGTTATCGTAGGCACGTTGGGCCGCGTTCTTCTCGGTCAGCAGTTCACGCACATCGTCCGGCAACTTCCGGCTACGGTTTCCCGTATCCGGAACCTGCCTTGAACAATCGTCCAGGACGGTTTGTACGTGACTGGTGAGCGAGTCGATCGCGGCCGTCGTGTCGGCGACAGAGTCGAAGAGATCGGGGATTGCGTCTAATTGAGGGGACGTGTTAGATTTCAGCTGTGAGCTTACTTTCTTCCAGTCCGTGATCCTCTTAGTGATAGGGGGGGCGTTCGGGTCGGGAAGACCTATGCGGGGGTTTAGTCTCATGACTACCGGCCGGTGATCGGAGCTGAGCTCCGGTACCGTAACTATTGATTCTAGCCTTAGGTTGACGTTCTTAAGGAGCGCCACGTCTAAGACGTCTGGGGTCCAATTATCTTGGTCAGGGAAATGGGTGGGAGTCATCGGAGCGATGATGTCGAAGTTAAGGGAGGTCGAGAGGTCGAACAAGTGTCTACCTCTGGTCGTGGTGACCGAGCTATTCCAGGAGGGATGCTTGGCGTTTAGATCGCCCGCTATGATGAGAGAGTTACTCATGGAGAGTAGAAGCGAGAGATCGTCTGAGAGGAGTTGGAAATTCTCCGAATTGCCGTGGGGGGGAACATAGACCGATACTAGAGTGATCGGCTCGTGACCTGACATGCCTAGGCGACAGGCGGAAACTTCTAATCGCGAGAGAGTGGGAGGGTCGAGAGGGATGCAGTGAAGCTGCTTTTTATAGTAGATCAGGGTGCCGCCCTTGTGACAGCGCGACCTGTCATTGCGAACTATCCGGTAGTTTGCAATGGACGGGCTGCGAGTGCAAGGCTTAAGGAAGGTCTCTTGGATCAAGAGAATGTCTATTTGATTTTCGCGGAGGAAGAGCCCTACCTCTTCCCGTTGGCCTTGGAGGCCGTTCGCATTGAAATATCCTACTGTTAGGGATCGGGGTTTTATCCTAGCTATTACCGTATTATCCATTGATGGTTTTAGGTGTGATAGCTAGGGTATCTAAGACTTGCGTGATGTCCGGATACGCATTATATATTGATTGAATCTGAGGGATATTTCCTTGAGCGGATATAATTAGATTGGCCATTGTCTTTGCGCGCGGGGAGACGAATGCCATATAGGTCGAGGTTATTATATTGAATGAGTCCAGACCTTGTCGCTGCGCGGTCGCGGGACCGGCTGTTGCGGGTGGGGGCGGGGGGAGGGGGCGCGAAGCTTTAGGAGCGGTCGGGGGTTGTGCGGGGGGCGCGGCGGGCGCGGGGGTCGTAAAGTACGAGGGGGGCGCGGAAGGCGGCGCGGCGCCATTTAAACGGGGGTCCCTAAGGTTGCGGAGCAATACGGGGGGAGGGGGAGGGGGAGGGATATTTGACTGAGAGGGCACCAAGGCAGGGAAACTCTGCTGGTGGTGGAGATAATTCCACGGACTAGGCCTCTGAGGGCTTAGTCGTTGGGGCATAAGGGCGGAGGGAATCCTATAAGAGGATGGGGCGGAGGGAGCTTCCCTTTGCTGGCGGGCGCCGAAGCGCTTCACCAGCTTGGGAGAAGATGCCTTAGGGGCTTTTGTGCAACCGCGGTAGTTAGCCGGGTGGCCCTCTTTGCCGCATAGTACGCAGCTAGGAGGAACGGTACTGAGGGTACGGTCTTTGGGACGGGAGCAGTCGGAAGTGCCGTGCTCGCCCAGGCACTTTACGCACCTGGGTGTCGCATGGCAATTCCGCTGGGAATGGCCGTAAAGCTGGCAACGGTGGCATTGTCCGACAATGCCACTCTTTTTAGGTTTCTCAATCTCGAACCCTGTGAGATGACACAGGGAGCGAATTTGATAAATCGGGTGGTGGCCCTCAACGGGCGGGCATACTACTAGGACCATGTCGTAGAGGTCACCGCCTCTAGAGCGGTGCATACGATGGACCTCGTCTACCGGGACGTTTTGCGACTGAAGGTCGGCTAATATATCGGACGGGAGGATCTCCCTGGGGATGCGTTTAATTACGACGCGAACTTGTTTCTCTTCCTGGAGGGAGTAGGTGTGGTATGACACACCTCTCGCTCTCAGGAGACGGGTTAGTTCCCTATAATCTTTCGACGTAGGGACAATGACTTTAATACCCTGTTGGGTGTTTCGGGCCGAGGTGAAGTCGATCTTGTGATCGACGCACCATTTAGAAATGTCCGTCCACTTCCCTTTGTCCTGGATGAACAAGGGAGGTGGAGGGGTGGCCTTTCTCGGGGGAAGCGCGGGGGCATCCTTCGCGGAGGATGACGACGACGCGGTCGGGGGTGCTACGGGAGCGGGGGGCGCGGGGGTATCCTTCGCGGAGGATGACGACGACGCGATCGGAGGGGCGGTGGAGGTAGAGGGTACGGGGGCGGGGGCGGGGGCGGGGGGGGCTACGGTAGCGCGAGTCGCGGTTGTAGCGCGTTTGCCGGATTTTACTGATTTGATGGTGACTATGGACGAAGAGGAGTCAGAGTCCTCTACCGCGGCGACCTTACTGGCCTGCTCGGAGATCTGCTTCCTGTTCTTCCTCTTTCTCGCCTTACCTTGGACGGCTGTGAAGCCGTCTTCGGATTGGGAGGAAGAGGTAGAAGAGGCGGCAGCGGACCTTTCCTCGTCTTCTTCCTGGTCATAAGCGTATGGGGTGGAGGGGCGCTTTGAAGAAGCGGGAGCGTCAGTGTCCATTGACTCTGACGGCTGGGGGGGGGCGGGGGAGGGGGGTCTAGGTGGCTCTATGGCCAGAAGGGGGGGGTTTGATAATTCTACAGCCTTACTATAGCGGCTGTGTACCTTGGCAATGTCTGAAGGACTTAAAAGGTCAGTCTGGAGCTGGGTAAACCTAGCCCCATACTTGGCCTTGAGAATGGGCTCCTGTTCAAGGATGCCGTGAAAAAACTGAATAAAAAGCTGCGTGCAGCGTTGATAGTTGGGTGTGCGCGCCATGATGACACGGAATGATTTTACGGGGGGGGGGGGGAAAAGTCTACCTATCTTATGCCTAACTCCCCGGTGGGTATGCCGGGGATGTGTAACAATCCCTCCCTGTCGGGTAAAGACAGGGAGGATGAGTGCCTATCGGTGAGCCCTAAGCTTGCTTTTGCCCGTTGCCTATCTTAATGTGCAACGGGGTCCTATCCAGTCTAGTGCGCCGGGTGTAGACACACCCGATCGACACAGGGTGTGTAGCTGGGGAAGCAAAACTGTCTCCACGTGTTGACTAGGAGATCCCCCAAGGCCAAACACTGGGACCCGGCCAATTCACTGCCTCACCCTGATGGGGATCGGCGGGTGTGTTGGGGCAACACCCCACTCGGTTTCGTTGGCACCGTAAGGTATCCACCGAGTGACCACGAAACTGTGGTTTTACCCTGAAGGGGCCAAAAAACTCGACGAACGTTTTTAGACTTACTTCCGGAAATACCGGTATTAATTGTGTCTTGAAAAAGACAGCAATTAATAGCTGAAGATAGTCGGGTGACTATGGAGGAGCGTCTCAGGAACACTTGAGCCGCAATCAGGATACTCAGCAGCGCAGCACGACCGTCCGCGACCGATGCCGAACGTAGAGTGTCCAATACCAATATTTTTTTTTTTTTTTTTTTTTTTTTTTTTTTTCCGGTTGGGCATCTCATAGCTGGTCTCTATCGACCGTAGCTATTGAACCGGACAATCCTGTGGATGCATTAAGCTGCTACACTTATTGCCTCCAGCCAGGGCACACATATAAAAACTAAGCTAAAGCTTAGGATGAACGCTCGCTAAGGGCACCCCCTGCGGGGTACGGGCCTCGGCTTAGGGCGTTATCCGGAGGGAGGACATCAAAGATGGGACGGGCTGGATCAAAGTTTTGATCATTATTATTAGTCGGGGAATTTAAAGCTACGTGCACAGCTGCAACAACTGCTGGCACCTCGTTATCGAGCAAGGGTCGGGGGGGAGTATTATTTACTCGGGGCCGCGGCGGTCGCGATCGTAAAGGACCTCGTCTGCGAGGTCGGAATGACGGGAAGCGTCTGTTTTTCTGTAGTGTACTCGTTGCCCTATCGCTCTCCTGGAGGAGGGTTATGGGGTCATCGGGATCTGTGAGAATATGCCTTGGACGGCGAACATTACTGACTCTACTGGGGACATAACTGGCGGCCTTCGCGATCAGAGGATTGCGATGTTTGGCCGCGGACTCAAAGTAACGCTTTGAAAGGCGTTTCAGAAACTGGTGAATGGTAGGGATCCTAAGGTCGAGGTGGAGTGCCTCGTTCCTAACGTAAAGGGGGGCACCCGTGGCTCTACGGAGAAATCTATTCTGGACAGCTTGTAATCTATGGATGTGATGGGGTCTCGCATGAGCAAAGACAGCACCCGCATAGGTCATGATCGGTCGAATGCACGCCGTGTACACGCGCAATTTGCACCTAAGTGACAATTTGCTACGTGCATTCAGTATGAAGAAGAGTCTACTGAGAGCGAAAGCGGCCCGCGAACGAACCGTCTTTATGTGCTCTCTGAAAGATAAACGCTGGTCTAGGATGATACCGAGGTATCTGGCTTGCTTCTCCCAAGGGATCGGCTTGCCGAACATGGTGAGAGGTCGGGGGGGGTCTACGTGCCAGGTGCGCGGTTTCATAAAGATAACCGCTTGGCTTTTACCGGGATTGACTTCAATCCGCCATTTTGTAAACCAGGCCGCCAGTCGATTGACCGAGGCTTGGAGGATACGGCGGATTTCATCAGTGGATCTAGAGCTGCAGTAGATCGCGGTGTCGTCTGCGAACAGACCGAACTGCGACCTATCGCTTCCCTTTGGGATGTCGCTTGTGAACAGCGTGAACATGAGGGGGGAGAGCGGAGAGCCCTGAGGGACACCTGCGCGGATGGGGCGGGGAGTGGATAGCGCTCCCTCGATACGATAGCGAAAGACTCGGTTCGATAAAAAGTCTCGCAAGATGAGCACGAGACGATCTGGCACACCGAGTTGGTACAGCTTGTATATTAAGCCGTTGTGCCAGACTTTATCGAACGCTTTCGCTACGTCGAAGAACACTGCACCGGTCATAGATCCGCGCTGGAAACCAGCGCTTATGAACTCTACGATCCGGTGGGCCTGATGCACGCTAGAGTGCTCAGATCGAAAGCCGAACTGTTCGTTGGGAATGAGGCCCTTCGTCTCGGCGAAGTCTCTGAGGCGCTTATGAATAAGCCTCTCATAGATTTTTCCGAGAACCTTGAGCAGACTGATGGGACGGTAGCTCGAAGGCTCGGTTTGGGGTTTACCGGGCTTCGGGATACCGATGACTATGGCTTCTTTCCACGTTTGGGGGAAGATGTTATTGCCTAAGGCACCATTGAAGATGGTGGTCAAAAGCATTATTAGGTGGGCGGGGAAGATCTGTATCACCCTATTGGTGATACCGTCTGATCCGGGGGCTTTTTTGGCTTTAAGACCTTTGATGACGTCGTGCACCTCATCCGGGAGGATGGGGGGCAAGGGCCAGTCAGGGTCGTCAACGGGAGGGAGTGAGGCTCTACGTTCGACTTCCGCGTCGACCTTTGACAGGTGAGCTTGGTCTACTGGTAGGGAACTGGGAGTGCATTGGGCCTCGAGGCTGTCTGCTAAGCATTCAGCCTTTTCGGCATCATCGAATGCGATGGATTTGTCGGGGCGGGTCAGGGGGGGCATGGATGTGGATTGGGTAGCCCTGAGTTTCCTCTGGAGCTCCCAGAATGCCAGATGGGTGGGCTCTAGTTCACCGAGTAACTTATCCCAGCCCGCTTCCCGCAGCTCCGCTATGCGTTTCTTTACAGATCTCTGTAAATAGCGCATATGGGCTTTGTTGGCGGGGCAGGGGAAGTTATCGTAGGCACGTTGGGCCGCGTTCTTCTCGGTCAGCAGTTCACGCACATCGTCCGGCAACTTCCGGCTACGGTTTCCCGTATCCGGAACCTGCCTTGAACAATCGTCCAGGACGGTTTGTACGTGACTGGTGAGCGAGTCGATCGCGGCCGTCGTGTCGGCGACAGAGTCGAAGAGATCGGGGATTGCGTCTAATTGAGGGGACGTGTTAGATTTCAGCTGTGAGCTTACTTTCTTCCAGTCCGTGATCCTCTTAGTGATAGGGGGGGCGTTCGGGTCGGGAAGACCTATGCGGGGGTTTAGTCTCATGACTACCGGCCGGTGATCGGAGCTGAGCTCCGGTACCGTAACTATTGATTCTAGCCTTAGGTTGACGTTCTTAAGGAGCGCCACGTCTAAGACGTCTGGGGTCCAATTATCTTGGTCAGGGAAATGGGTGGGAGTCATCGGAGCGATGATGTCGAAGTTAAGGGAGGTCGAGAGGTCGAACAAGTGTCTACCTCTGGTCGTGGTGACCGAGCTATTCCAGGAGGGATGCTTGGCGTTTAGATCGCCCGCTATGATGAGAGAGTTACTCATGGAGAGTAGAAGCGAGAGATCGTCTGAGAGGAGTTGGAAATTCTCCGAATTGCCGTGGGGGGGAACATAGACCGATACTAGAGTGATCGGCTCGTGACCTGACATGCCTAGGCGACAGGCGGAAACTTCTAATCGCGAGAGAGTGGGAGGGTCGAGAGGGATGCAGTGAAGCTGCTTTTTATAGTAGATCAGGGTGCCGCCCTTGTGACAGCGCGACCTGTCATTGCGAACTATCCGGTAGTTTGCAATGGACGGGCTGCGAGTGCAAGGCTTAAGGAAGGTCTCTTGGATCAAGAGAATGTCTATTTGATTTTCGCGGAGGAAGAGCCCTACCTCTTCCCGTTGGCCTTGGAGGCCGTTCGCATTGAAATATCCTACTGTTAGGGATCGGGGTTTTATCCTAGCTATTACCGTATTATCCATTGATGGTTTTAGGTGTGATAGCTAGGGTATCTAAGACTTGCGTGATGTCCGGATACGCATTATATATTGATTGAATCTGAGGGATATTTCCTTGAGCGGATATAATTAGATTGGCCATTGTCTTTGCGCGCGGGGAGACGAATGCCATATAGGTCGAGGTTATTATATTGAATGAGTCCAGACCTTGTCGCTGCGCGGTCGCGGGACCGGCTGTTGCGGGTGGGGGCGGGGGGAGGGGGCGCGAAGCTTTAGGAGCGGTCGGGGGTTGTGCGGGGGGCGCGGCGGGCGCGGGGGTCGTAAAGTACGAGGGGGGCGCGGAAGGCGGCGCGGCGCCATTTAAACGGGGGTCCCTAAGGTTGCGGAGCAATACGGGGGGAGGGGGAGGGGGAGGGATATTTGACTGAGAGGGCACCAAGGCAGGGAAACTCTGCTGGTGGTGGAGATAATTCCACGGACTAGGCCTCTGAGGGCTTAGTCGTTGGGGCATAAGGGCGGAGGGAATCCTATAAGAGGATGGGGCGGAGGGAGCTTCCCTTTGCTGGCGGGCGCCGAAGCGCTTCACCAGCTTGGGAGAAGATGCCTTAGGGGCTTTTGTGCAACCGCGGTAGTTAGCCGGGTGGCCCTCTTTGCCGCATAGTACGCAGCTAGGAGGAACGGTACTGAGGGTACGGTCTTTGGGACGGGAGCAGTCGGAAGTGCCGTGCTCGCCCAGGCACTTTACGCACCTGGGTGTCGCATGGCAATTCCGCTGGGAATGGCCGTAAAGCTGGCAACGGTGGCATTGTCCGACAATGCCACTCTTTTTAGGTTTCTCAATCTCGAACCCTGTGAGATGACACAGGGAGCGAATTTGATAAATCGGGTGGTGGCCCTCAACGGGCGGGCATACTACTAGGACCATGTCGTAGAGGTCACCGCCTCTAGAGCGGTGCATACGATGGACCTCGTCTACCGGGACGTTTTGCGACTGAAGGTCGGCTAATATATCGGACGGGAGGATCTCCCTGGGGATGCGTTTAATTACGACGCGAACTTGTTTCTCTTCCTGGAGGGAGTAGGTGTGGTATGACACACCTCTCGCTCTCAGGAGACGGGTTAGTTCCCTATAATCTTTCGACGTAGGGACAATGACTTTAATACCCTGTTGGGTGTTTCGGGCCGAGGTGAAGTCGATCTTGTGATCGACGCACCATTTAGAAATGTCCGTCCACTTCCCTTTGTCCTGGATGAACAAGGGAGGTGGAGGGGTGGCCTTTCTCGGGGGAAGCGCGGGGGCATCCTTCGCGGAGGATGACGACGACGCGGTCGGGGGGGCTACGGGAGCGGGGGGCGCGGGGGTATCCTTCGCGGAGGATGACGACGACGCGATCGGAGGGGCGGTGGAGGTAGAGGGTACGGGGGCGGGGGCGGGGGCGGGGGGGGCTACGGTAGCGCGAGTCGCGGTTGTAGCGCGTTTGCCGGATTTTACTGATTTGATGGTGACTATGGACGAAGAGGAGTCAGAGTCCTCTACCGCGGCGACCTTACTGGCCTGCTCGGAGATCTGCTTCCTGTTCTTCCTCTTTCTCGCCTTACCTTGGACGGCTGTGAAGCCGTCTTCGGATTGGGAGGAAGAGGTAGAAGAGGCGGCAGCGGACCTTTCCTCGTCTTCTTCCTGGTCATAAGCGTATGGGGTGGAGGGGCGCTTTGAAGAAGCGGGAGCGTCAGTGTCCATTGACTCTGACGGCTGGAGGGGGGCGGGGGAGGGGGGTCTAGGTGGCTCTATGGCCAGAAGGGGGGGGTTTGATAATTCTACAGCCTTACTATAGCGGCTGTGTACCTTGGCAATGTCTGAAGGACTTAAAAGGTCAGTCTGGAGCTGGGTAAACCTAGCCCCATACTTGGCCTTGAGAATGGGCTCCTGTTCAAGGATGCCGTGAAAAAACTGAATAAAAAGCTGCGTGCAGCGTTGATAGTTGGGTGTGCGCGCCATGATGACACGGAATGATTTTACGGGGGGGGGGGGGGAAAAGTCTACCTATCTTATGCCTAACTCCCCGGTGGGTATGCCGGGGATGTGTAACAATCCCTCCCTGTCGGGTAAAGACAGGGAGGATGAGTGCCTATCGGTGAGCCCTAAGCTTGCTTTTGCCCGTTGCCTATCTTAATGTGCAACGGGGTCCTATCCAGTCTAGTGCGCCGGGTGTAGACACACCCGATCGACACAGGGTGTGTAGCTGGGGAAGCAAAACTGTCTCCACGTGTTGACTAGGAGATCCCCCAAGGCCAAACACTGGGACCCGGCCAATTCACTGCCTCACCCTGATGGGGATCGGCGGGTGTGTTGGGGCAACACCCCACTCGGTTTCGTTGGCACCGTAAGGTATCCACCGAGTGACCACGAAACTGTGGTTTTACCCTGAAGGGGCCAAAAAACTCGACGAACGTTTTTAGACTTACTTCCGGAAATACCGGTATTAATTGTGTCTTGAAAAAGACAGCAATTAATAGCTGAAGATAGTCGGGTGACTATGGAGGAGCGTCTCAGGAACACTTGAGCCGCAATCAGGATACTCAGCAGCGCAGCACGACCGTCCGCGACCGATGCCGAACGTAGAGTCATCAATAATAATACCAATATTTTTTTTTTTTTTTTTTTTTTTTTTTTTTTTTTTTTTTTTTTTTTTTTTTTTTTCGGTTGGGCATCTCATAGCTGGTCTCTATCGACCGTAGCTATTGAACCGGACAATCCTGTGGATGCATTAAGCTGCTACACTTATTGCCTCCAGCCAGGGCACACATATAAAAACTAAGCTAAAGCTTAGGATGAACGCTCGCTAAGGGCACCCCCTGCGGGGTACGGGCCTCGGCTTAGGGCGTTATCCGGAGGGAGGACATCAAAGATGGGACGGGCTGGATCAAAGTTTTGATCATGATTATTAGTCGGGGAATTTAAAGCTACGTGCACAGCTGCAACAACTGCTGGCACCTCGTTATCGAGCAAGGGTCGGGGGGGAGTATTATTTACTCGGGGCCGCGGCGGTCGCGATCGTAAAGGACCTCGTCTGCGAGGTCGGAATGACGGGAAGCGTCTGTTTTTCTGTAGTGTACTCGTTGCCCTATCGCTCTCCTGGAGGAGGGTTATGGGGTCATCGGGATCTGTGAGAATATGCCTTGGACGGCGAACATTACTGACTCTACTGGGGACATAACTGGCGGCCTTCGCAATCAGAGGATTGCGATGTTTGGCCGCGGACTCAAAGTAACGCTTTGAAAGGCGTTTCAGAAACTGGTGAATGGTAGGGATCCTAAGGTCGAGGTGGAGTGCCTCGTTCCTAACGTAAAGGGGGGCACCCGTGGCTCTACGGAGAAATCTATTCTGGACAGCTTGTAATCTATGGATGTGATGGGGTCTCGCATGAGCAAAGACAGCACCCGCATAGGTCATGATCGGTCGAATGCACGCCGTGTACACGCGCAATTTGCACCTAAGTGACAATTTGCTACGTGCATTCAGTATGAAGAAGAGTCTACTGAGAGCGAAAGCGGCCCGCGAACGAACCGTCTTTATGTGCTCTCTGAAAGATAAACGCTGGTCTAGGATGATACCGAGGTATCTGGCTTGCTTCTCCCAAGGGATCGGCTTGCCGAACATGGTGAGAGGTCGGGGGGGGTCTACGTGCCAGGTGCGCGGTTTCATAAAGATAACCGCTTGGCTTTTACCGGGATTGACTTCAATCCGCCATTTTGTAAACCAGGCCGCCAGTCGATTGACCGAGGCTTGGAGGATACGGCGGATTTCATCAGTGGATCTAGAGCTGCAGTAGATCGCGGTGTCGTCTGCGAACAGACCGAACTGCGACCTATCGCTTCCCTTTGGGATGTCGCTTGTGAACAGCGTGAACATGAGGGGGGAGAGCGGAGAGCCCTGAGGGACACCTGCGCGGATGGGGCGGGGAGTGGATAGCGCTCCCTCGATACGATAGCGAAAGACTCGGTTCGATAAAAAGTCTCGCAAGATGAGCACGAGACGATCTGGCACACCGAGTTGGTACAGCTTGTATATTAAGCCGTTGTGCCAGACTTTATCGAACGCTTTCGCTACGTCGAAGAACACTGCACCGGTCATAGATCCGCGCTGGAAACCAGCGCTTATGAACTCTACGATCCGGTGGGCCTGATGCACGCTAGAGTGCTCAGATCGAAAGCCGAACTGTTCGTTGGGGATGAGGCCCTTCGTCTCGGCGAAGTCTCTGAGGCGCTTATGAATAAGCCTCTCATAGATTTTTCCGAGAACCTTGAGCAGACTGATGGGACGGTAGCTCGAAGGCTCGGTTTGGGGTTTACCGGGCTTCGGGATACCGATGACTATGGCTTCTTTCCACGTTTGGGGGAAGATGTTATTGCCTAAGGCACCATTGAAGATGGTGGTCAAAAGCATTATTAGGTGGGCGGGGAAGATCTGTATCACCCTATTGGTGATACCGTCTGATCCGGGGGCTTTTTTGGCTTTAAGACCTTTGATGACGTCGTGCACCTCATCCGGGAGGATGGGGGGCAAGGGCCAGTCAGGGTCGTCAACGGGAGGGAGTGAGGCTCTACGTTCGACTTCCGCGTCGACCTTTGACAGGTGAGCTTGGTCTACTGGTAGGGAACTGGGGGTGCATTGGGCCTCGAGGCTGTCTGCTAAGCATTCAGCCTTTTCGGCATCATCGAATGCGATGGAATTGTCGGGACGGGTCAGGGGGGGCATGGATGTGGATTGGGTAGCCCTGAGTTTCCTCTGGAGCTCCCAGAATGCCAGATGGGTGGGCTCTAGTTCACCGAGTAACTTATCCCAGCCCGCTTCCCGCAGCTCCGCTATGCGTTTCTTTACAGATCTCTGTAAATAGCGCATATGGGCTTTGTTGGCGGGGCAGGGGAAGTTATCGTAGGCACGTTGGGCCGCGTTCTTCTCGGTCAACAGTTCACGCACATCGTCCGGCAACTTCCGGCTACGGTTTCCCGTATCCGGAACCTGCCTTGAACAATCGTCCAGGACGGTTTGTACGTGGCTGGTGAGCGAGTCGATCGCGGCCGTCGTGTCGGCGACAGAGTCGAAGAGATCGGGGATAGCGTCTAATTGAGGGGACGTGTTAGATTTCAGCTGTGAGCTTACTTTCTTCCAGTCCGTGATCCTCTTAGTGATAGGGGGGGCGTTCGGGTCGGGAAGACCTATGCGGGGGTTTAGTCTCATGACTACCGGCCGGTGATCGGAGCTGAGCTCCGGTACCGTAACTATTGATTCTAGCCTTAGGTTGACGTTCTTAAGGAGCGCCACGTCTAAGACGTCTGGGGTCCAATTATCTTGGTCAGGGAAATGGGTGGGAGTCATCGGAGCGATGATGTCGAAGTTAAGGGAGGTCGAGAGGTCGAACAAGTGTCTACCTCTGGTCGTGGTGACCGAGCTATTCCAGGAGGGATGCTTGGCGTTTAGATCGCCCGCTATGATGAGAGAGTTACTCATGGAGAGTAGAAGCGAGAGATCGTCTGAGAGGAGTTGGAAATTCTCCGAATTGCCGTGGGGGGGAACATAGACCGATACTAGAGTGATCGGCTCGTGACCTGACATGCCTAGGCGACAGGCGGAAACTTCTAATCGCGAGAGAGTGGGAGGGTCGAGAGGGATGCAGTGAAGCTGCTTTTTATAGTAGATCAGGGTGCCGCCCTTGTGACAGCGCGACCTGTCATTGCGAACTATCCGGTAGTTTGCAATACCAATATTTTTCGAACAGTCTATTTATACACCGTGCACGGCGCACAGTTGCGGCAAGCGGTGAGAAAATCGACGCAGCGGCGGACCAATCACAACGCTCCTAAGCCAGAGTGTAGAACGCGCGCGAGGAGAGGGGTTGCGGAGGGGGGAGGAGGAGGAGGGGAGGGGGCCATGCGATACTTGTGTTCGTCATTATTGAAAATGTAAAAATGAAAACGACATTAGAAATAGGTATCATACCCAACTGATTTTATATTATTAAATAATCCATTTGAATAAGATTTAAAGGTTTCGAAACCTTTTCCTGCTCACATTATTTAGTAAAAATTAATTATTATCATCTTCGTCAACTGCAGTTCTGTCTAAGTATGTTATCATCTTAAATAATAAACATCGTTGTCGTGATCTTATATCTGTTATACACGTCTGTACTTACTTAAAAAGTATAATAATATTAGGTATTAACTCACGAGGAGAAGGTAGGTACTGCCTACTCTAACTTTGCGTTTGTCTGTAATGGCTCAAGTAAGTATAGTGACACATTCAATAATTTATGTGTACCTATGTAGCTACATTATAGATTCAAATAAAAAAAAAAAATATCCTTCCTTACAGCTTACCTGTAAAGAGAGTGCGTGAGGTAGGTAGGTAGGTAGGTAGGTAGGTAGGTAGGTAGGTAGGTACGTTTTTGTTTGACGACAACACTGATAAAGAAACTGTCTTTGTTATAATATTTGACGAATCATATTGTGGCCCTGAAAAGGGCCTTTTGTTTTGAATGCATACGAGCGGATAGCATCGCGCAACCAACCGACATAATAGATATAGGCATAAATATTATATCGAAGTACGCGTGCGGGGGCACTCGCACGAAGCACCACGTGTGTGTGTTTAAGCCTTCTTCTCGGTCTTTTTGGGCAGTAGCACGGCCTGGATGTTCGGCAGTACACCACCTTGAGCGATCGTCACACCGGAGAGCAGCTTGTTCAACTCCTCGTCGTTGCGGATGGCCAATTGAAGATGACGCGGGATGATCCTGGTCTTCTTGTTGTCTCTCGCAGCGTTACCGGCCAACTCGAGGACCTCAGCAGCCAGATACTCCATCACGGCGGCCAAGTAGACGGGAGCGCCGGCACCCACGCGCTCTGCGTAGTTTCCGTTACGCAGCAGCCTGTGAATACGACCCACAGGGAACTGGAGCCCAGCACGGTTGGAACGGGACTTTGCCTTTCCCTTCACCTTGCCACCTTTACCGCGACCAGACATAATTGAAAGATTTGTTTATAGAACAACTCACGAAAACAACGAAACACGCGTACAGAAGTGCGCGCAAATCTAGATATAATGCCCCGAGTTAAAATGTCCGCGCGTTTTTATACGTACTCCGTGTAGCTGTGTCAGTGGGGGGGGGGTGCACAGCTAACGAAACTAATTCACAAAACGCGCAAGCGCTCTCAAGCCAAGCGGCTTCACGTACACTGCACCATGATTAAGGGGTGGGTAGAGATTTAGCACAATTTGCGAACTTCATAAAGTGCAATTCATAAAATAACTTTTCTTATTAGGTACCTATTTAATTATTTGTTGTAATGTAAAAATGATCAGTTAGCCAAGACCTTTTAAAAGTCTCAATTCTGTTGAATAAGTTTTGAAATGGGATTGTATGAAAGTAGATAGGTACCTGAAGTAAAAACCAATACGATTTTCACTTATTTTTGTTGAATAATCAAACTTATTTACGTACCTACGAAGAGTTGTACCATGACATTTCCTTCTTTTCCCTGAGTAAATTAATTACAGATTTATTGGACTGTAAGCAATAGTGTCGAATATTGAAAGAAATCGAACGTGCTGGTACAATGGAAATAGGAAATTGTATTCATGTATGTATGTATGTATGTATGTATGTATGTATGTATGTATGTATGTATGTATGTAAGTAAGTAAGTAAGTAAGTAGATAGATAGATAGATAGATAGATAGATAGATAGATAGATAGATAGATAGATAGATAGATAGATAGGTAGGTAGGTAGGTAGGTAGGTAGGTAGGTAGGTAGGTAGGTAGGTAGGTAGGTAGTTATTTCGTGTACCTATTTATAAATGTGTATGTTGTTATTAGGTAGGTATTTTATAACGTTTTGACTCGTCTGTTTTAGAAACGAATATTTTTCATATTCATGATAGTTTTGTTAGCCCTGAAAAGGGCTTTTTGGTATGGTGAGCGCATGCACGCGCGCTAAGCATCTCGGTGCCGCCGTCCGTGGTTTCTTTCTTCAGTTGCTGCTTGCTTCTGATGAAGAATCGTTGGTTGGTGACGAGCTCGAGACACGTCGAGCGCGTTCCGCACCCTCCTTCCCGAGGACGATAGACGCGTACGTACTGCTGCGGGCGCGCGGTTGGACGATGATGAAAACAAACGCACAAAGCACGCGCGCGCCTCTCTCTACAGTGTATTTACATTATAGGTATAAAACACACAAACTACACAGTAAGTAGGTAAGACGCGCACGCACATTTGTCACTATATCACTCATCAGATGTGTTCTTGTTGTTGTTGTTGTAGTAGTATTGATGGTGGGCGGTGATGGTGGTGGTCAGCCGACTCTGCGCCGCTGTCGTCGTCGCCGTCGCCGTCGCCGTCGCCGGTGTAACGCGAACGTGACCGTAGCTTACTTCTTAGCGGCGGACGCTTTCTTGGCTGCCGGCTTAGACTTGGGTGTAGCCGCGGCCTTCTTGGGTTTAGGCGCTTTAGGTTTCTTGGTAGGTGGCTTCGCTGTCTTTTTAGCTTTGGGAGCGGCACCTCCCTTCGCCTTGGCGGGGGTGGCGGCCTTCTTGGGTGCCGGCTTCTTCTTAGCGGCGGCGGCCTTCTTGTCCTTGGCGGCGGCGGCTGCCGATGCCTTGGACTTTGAAGGCGAGGCAGAGGCGGCAGCGGCGGCGGCTGCTGCCTTCTTGGTCTTGGCGCCGGCCGCAGAGGCGGTCGCCTTCTTCGCCTTCGCGGCGGCGGCGGGCGCCTTGCCGGCGGCCTTGCCAGCTGCACCGGCGGGTTTCTTGGCGTGGTGCGATTTCGACTCGAGCTTGAAGGAACCGGAGGCGCCCTTGCCCTTGGTCTGGATCAGTGCGCCAGATTCGACGGCGCTCTTCAGATATTTCCTGATGAACGGAGCCAGTTTCTCCGCGTCGACCTTGTACTGCGCGGCGATGTACTTCTTGATAGCCTGCAGGGAAGATCCGCTGCGCTCCTTCATCTCCTTGATAGCGTTGTTGACCATCTCAGATGTTTTGGGATGGGTCGGCTTCGCTTTGGGTTTCTTCGCGGCACCGGCACCGCCAGCCTGCCTCGCCTGCTTCTTCGCTGGTGTAGCGGGCGCGGGAGCCTCGGTAGCTACTGCGGTGTCTGCCATTTTATTTTTGAAAATGATTATTCTTCACACAACACACACTGTTAAAAGTAAGTAAGTAAGTAAGATAGAGACTTAGATGTCGCCACTTATAGGTTTTACGAATTTCGTATACGTACGCTTAGGTACGACAGAACTTTACCGTAACGAGCGCCGTGATGTCGCGGGACGTTTTCTCGTAGGAACGCTCGAAAGTTTTCACTAACACGTATCTAATAAAATAAACAAAAAGAATGGTTAACGGCGATTAGGGCATCGAGATTTTACGTTTTCGGACAGTACATGAAGTTGACGATGCGGGTGTGCGAATTCGGGACGAGTGAGGTGCGCGTTCAGCCGGTGGCGGCGTTTTATTTTGACGACTGGGTGCGAAGCGTAGGTCGGGTCGTGTTCAAAACGTTATTTTCTCTATAAAAGTGATAGTTAGTGGCGATCGAGGTCGACGCGTCAACAAGGAGGATATCGAGCTTGTGTGGTAACAGGACTTCGTCGATATCACACCCTCTCGCGAAGGTATTATCGACCTAAAAGTGAAGCGTCGTAAAACACCGCGAGCGCCGAACTGTTAAGGACGGACGACTCCGTCCAGGACGTGCAACCTATTAATATAGTAATATTAAAAGACGGGAGTGCCCTTAGACGAGGTGACAGTGTACAGATCGATATAATCGCATCTGGAAGCGTATTAAACAATGTGTAAAACGACAATAGACCTTCCCGTCGCAGCCGCGTACTCGGGCTTGCGGGCGCGCCAGTACCGTACCTACGCGGCTGACCCGTGTACAGCGTTCTCCTCTTCACATATTAAGCAAAGCACGCAACCCGCTTCTAATACAGCTAGCTAGCTAGCCAGCTAGGCAGGTACGTAAAATAAAATAATGACAAGTAGGTAGTAGATAATTAAATAACATGAACAAGAAAAAAAAAAAAAAAAAAAAGAAACTAAACTACCACTAGATATGCGATCAAAATTGCAATAAGTACCTAGGTATTATTAAACACAACACGACATAAACAAACGGCACGCGAACCAACCGAGGGTGGGTACCTAGCTAGGTAGATGTTCTACAAGGTAAGTATTGAATCATTATTATGGTACCTATACTAAACGTTTAACTTTTATTTTTCAATTTCAGCGAATGGAGATGGGCTTTTCACCACGCGTAGAAGAACAACTCAACAAGCGTCAACTAAAAATACGCGTATTTATTACCTAAGTGCTTATAAGCAAGCGCGCATTATAATAAGTATGTATTTCAATGTTAAGATAACATTAAAACGAATTTATTTATTACGGTGTTTCATTAATATTTGCCCTCGTACCACGTATTAGACAGTGCCCTAATGGATTTGGGTCCACAAGTATAGTAAGTATTGGTAGGTAACGAATTTTAAAGACTACTGTCACTCGCAGTACAGTACTTATGTATAGGTGGTGGTACTTGCGTACATGTAAGTAAGTAAGTAAGTAAATAGGTAGGTAGGTACGTTTTTTAGACATTTCCACTCAAGAAACATTTAATAATATTGAATCATATGCGGCCCTGAAAAGGGCCTTTTTTATGTGCGCGTCTATATACGTATGGTTGAACGGTATGATTATGTTCACAACAAACACAACACACACACGTCCACCACAGTATGTAGAGCTGGTTGCGCAGGCAACACGTACACGCAGGGCATACAGATGTTTAACCGCCGAAACCGTACAGGGTGCGACCCTGGCGCTTCAGAGCGTAGACGACGTCCATGGCGGTGACGGTCTTCCTCTTGGCGTGCTCGGTGTAAGTGACGGCGTCGCGAATTACATTCTCTAGGAACACTTTAAGCACACCGCGAGTCTCTTCGTAGATCAAACCGGAGATACGTTTCACGCCGCCTCTGCGAGCCAGACGACGGATGGCGGGCTTCGTGATACCTTGGATGTTATCACGAAGTACCTTCCTGTGACGCTTGGCTCCTCCTTTTCCCAGACCCTTTCCTCCCTTACCGCGACCGGTCATCTTTGCAGTGGGGTTTCAAAATAACACAAACACACGATAATAAAATCAGCACGGGAGTGCGCACTCGAACGACGCGAGCGACTGGAATATTTTTTGGCGTTTTTTTTTTTTTTTTTTTTTTTTTTTTTTTCGGTATGGCATAACACAGTTGGTTTAGAAAAACCATGGCTGTTTAACCGGTCAATCCTGTGGCTGCCTCAAGCTACTACACTCAAAGCCTCCAGCCAGGGCACATATATAAAACTAAGCTAAAAAGCTTAGGATGAACGCGCACTAAGGGCACCCCCTGCGGGGTTCGAGCCTCGGCTTAGGGCGTTATCCGGAGGGAGGACATCAAAAGATGGGACGGGCTGGATCAAGAGGTTTTGATCATTATTATTAATCGGGGAATTTAAAGCTACGTGCACAGCTGCAACAACTGCTGGCACCTCGTTTTCGAGCAAGGGTCGGGGGGGAGTATCATTTACTCGGGGGCGCGGCGGTCGGGAACGCAAAGGACCTCGGCGGCGAGGTCGGAATGACGGGAGGCGTCTGTGTTTGTACACTGTGCTTGTTTCCCTATTGCTCTCCTGGAGGAGGGTTATGGGGTCATCGGGGTCTACTAGAATATGCCTTGGACGGCGAACTTTACTGATTCTACTCGGGACATAACTGGCGGCCTCGACAACCAGAGGGTTGCGATGTTTGGCCGCGGACTCAAAGAAACGCTTTGAAAGGCGTTTAAGAAACTGGTGGATTGTGGGAATCTTTAGGTCGTGGTGGAGAGCCTCGTTCCTGACGAACCATGGGGAACCTGTCGCCCTACGAAGGAATCTATTCTGCACCGTTTGCAGCCTATGTATATGACGGGGTTTTGCATGAGCAAAGACGGCACCCGCATAGGTCATGATAGGTCGAATGCACGCCGTGTAAACGCGCAATTTGCACCTAAGTGACAATTTGCTACGTGCATTCACCATGAAGAAGAGTCTACCGAGAGCGAAAGCGGCTCGCGAACGAACCATCTTTATGTGCTCTGCGAAGGTCAAATGATGATCGAGAACGACACCGAGATATTTGGCTCGCTTCTCCCAAGGGATCGGCTTGCCGAACATGGTGATCGGTCGGGGGAGGGGGTATCTGAGCCTTTTACGCAGTTTCGTGAAGAGAACCGCTTGGCTTTTATCTGGATTTACTTCTATCCGCCACTTTGTAAACCATGCGGCCAGTCTGTCGACTGCGCGTTGGAGAGTGAGGCAAATAGAGTCAGGGGATCTAGATTTACAATAGATGGCAGTGTCGTCTGCGAACAGACCCAACTGCGAACTACGGCAACCTTTAGGGATGTCGCTAGTGTATAGCGTGAATATGAGGGGGGACACCACAGAGCCCTGAGGGACACCTGCGCGGATGGGACGGGGAGTGGATAGCGCTCCTTCGATGCGATAGCGGAAGACGCGATTCGATAAAAAGTCTCGTAAGATGAGCACGAGACGATCTGGCACACCGAGTTGGTACAGCTTGTATACTTGCTACGTCGAAGAATACTGCACCGGTCATAGAACCGTGCTGGAAGCCAGCGCTTATGAATTCTACGATCCGGTGGGCCTGATGCACGCTAGAGTGCTCATTTTTTAAGTGTCGTGCTGCTTGTATTTATACTAAACGCGGAGCTCAGCGGACGGGGAGAGAGTAAAGTGAGGTGTGCGTGAAACTTGTCACATGGAAGGTCTACGTGAGCTGGTGATGATGGCGAGTCAACCGTCCGATGATGGTGATTAAGGATTTCTGGTCTGATGATGGATTTGATGTGCAGGTAGAGGTCGTCAGCGAGACCTCGATGGAAGGTCCTAATGTGATGCGGGCTCGCACTCGCAAGTGGAGACTGACCGTCGACCACAGGGCAGTAGGAGGTGTTCCGGGGTGATGCGGGCTCACGCTCAATAGCGGAGGCTGATCGTCGATCACGGGCAGCAGGTGTTCAGGGGTGACGCGGGCTCATGCTCAACAGCGGAGGCTGATCGTCGATCACGTGGAATGCAGTAGCGCGGGCTTAGGCTTTAGAGGAACCCAAGGCTTATCGTCGACCACTTACCGAAAGGACTACTAGGCCACAGAGCCAACAAATACTATGGTGCAGACGAGTGGAAACGAATTCGCGACGCCTACACCTATAGATCCCAGTACTCAACGATTTTTCCTGGGATCCCACTTCTGACACCAATTTGTTTAAACTGGATGTCTTTGGGCATGATGGTGACGCGCTTCGCGTGAATCGCGCACAGGTTGGTGTCTTCGAAGAGACCGACGAGATAAGCTTCGCTAGCCTCCTGCAGCGCCATAACAGCGGAGCTCTGGAAAATTTTTGAGTGACGATGGACGAAGAGGAGTCAGGGTCCTCTGTAGCGGCGACCTTACTGGCCTGTGCAGAGCTCTGCTTCCTATTCTTCCTCTTTCTCCCCTTTCCTTGGACGGCTATGAAGCCGTCGTCGGAAGGGGAAGAAGAGGTAGAGGAGGCAGCGGACTTTTCCTCATCTTCTTCCTCCGAGGCATAGGGGTACGGGGTGGTGGGGCGCTTTGAAGAAGCGGGGGTGGTGATGGGAGCGTCGGTGTCCATTGACACCGATGGAGGGGGGGAGGGGGAATTGGGTGACTCTTCGGCCGGAGGGGTATCTAGGGCGTCGCTAAAAGTAGCGACGCTGGTGTCAAAAGGACCTAACAAGTGATCCTGGAGCTTGGTGAACCGAGCTCCATACTTGTTTTTGAGAGACGGCTCCCTATCAAGGATGATCTCGAGCAGCTGAACGAGCAGCTTTGTGCAATCCTCATAATCGATCCGTCTAGTCATTTTTGAGGGAGGAGGAATGATTTTAAAGGGAGAATTTTCCTACTAAGCCTATCTCCCTGGTGGGAATGCCGGGGATGTGTAACAATCCCTCCCTGTCGGGTAAAGACAGGGAGGATGAGTGCGTATCGGTGAGCCCTAAGCTTGATTTGGCCCGTTGCCTATCTTAATGTGCAACGGGGTCCTATCCAGTCTAGTGTGAAGGGTATGAAAATACCCGACCACGCTAAGTGAGTTGCTGTGGAGGCAAAACTGTCACCACGTGTTGGCTAGGAGATCCCCCAAGGCCAAACACTGGGACTCGGCCAATTCACTGCCTTACCCTGAAGGGGATCGGCTGGTGTGTTGGGTCAACACCCCACTCGACTTCGTTGGCACCTTATAAGTTTCCACTGAGGACCACAAAACTGTGGTTTTACCCAGAAGGGGCCTAATGAAGCTACACACACGAATATTCTGTTAAAGAAATAAGATAGCCTTCAAAAAGGCCGTTTTTTTTATCTTAGCCCAATCAATTGACGATCGGAGATCGGATGAAGTCGAGCGACCACGAGAATCGTTACGGTAACGTAACGGAATATGACTCAAGAACACTGAGTCATGAACGGGAGAGCGCAAGCACACAACCGTCCGTGACCAGTGCCGAGCGTCGAGTGGAATACCTACACCAAGTATTAACTGTAATTTATGTTGTTACTGTTTAATATTTTTACTACCTGCCCTGCAGTGCACGAAAAAGAGCTGATGATAAAGTAGCTTAGCATTTCTAAACTATTTGTATATTTAATATTTTTACTTGATAAAACCTAACCAGTTTAGATAGCAGTCGGGCCCCATTTTTTTATTTGCCCCAGGGCCCTTGGTTACCTAGCTACGCCACTGTGTGAAGTACCAAGCCATACACAACAATCAGATTCTTATTAGATCGCTGTGCTTCTCAACAAGGTATCTCAGTAAAATAATTACTAAATTAACCAGTAATTTGTTTTAACATAGGTACCCTATCTAAACCCTTAATAAATAAATAAATTACAGTATTGAAAATAAATTATTTTCCGATGTATCGTTTTGTAAAAACGCTCCTTATATGTGTTCTTTATACCTAGTAGTTTACACCTGTAAAGTGAAAATGTTTATGTAAATTGTAATCTACACCGTGAAATTTGAATCACAGTTTTGTTAGAACAAACGTTGTTCAGACCATGGTCTACTACCACACTACAGCATCCAATTAAAAAAAAACGTAATTGGTTTTGAAAAAACACAAAAAAAAAACAAAGTTTAAAATGTCAAGATTATCGTTACTCCCTACAACAAAGACACCACGCATGGGACACAGCATTGTTTACAGGGAAATGTACCTTCATAAACGAAATTTAGTAAGCAGTAGATAATCTTGACATTTTAAACTTTGTCTTTTTGTGTTTTTTCAAAAACCAATTTATGTTTTTTTTTTAATTGGATGCTGTAGAATGGTAGTAGACCATGGTCTGAATAACGTTTGTTCTAGCAAAACTGTGATTCAAATTTCACGGTGTATACTTTTATACTAATATTATAAAGAGTTGTATTTTTGTATGTAACGAATAAACTTCAAAACTACTGGACTGATTTGAACAATTCTTTCAGCAATGGATAGCTACATTATCAGCGAGTAACATAGGCTATATTTTATCCCCGTACTCCCACGGGAACGAGAACAACGCGGGTGAAACCGCGTGACGTCCGCTAGTATTTGTCAAACAGAAACTTGTGGAATGCCTGTCATCTACAATTTACATTTCAAAATTTGTATAATTCATTAAATAGGGCCCAGGAAACAAGAACGATTTTTTTTTACGTGACGATTTATTTCGCGTAGGTACTGCATTAACAACCCTCTGCTTAGCGCCAAGAGTTGAAAATTCTATAGAGTGTAATACTTGACGCGCTGAGATGTGCTCTGTTGGATTCTCAATGCTCGGTTTAACACCGAGAGTTCAAAATCTAGTGCATGATAAAAAATCACCTGATTCCAATGCGCTCTAGTCGTAAGCTGATTAGCTTGAAGCCAGTGTTGCCAACTGCACCGTAATTACGGTAAAAACACCGTAATCAGCATAGATCTACCACCTACCGTGACAATGTAATTACGGTGTCAAAAAACACCGTAATGGAGCAGATGGATTATTAAGCGTATTTTTATGTCATAACATGGTAACATTTTAAATAGCAGTGGACTAGGGGGAACTCCCCAACCATAGATAAAAGTTTGAACCAATGTAATTTAATACGTAAAAACTATAGAGTTGCCTAATTTGACAGACTTCTTTACCTTTTTAGGGTTCCGTATTTATTATCAACTTTCTTCATTCAGGTAATTCTTTGCGTAATTGCGTTGTAATAAATCTGCGTTGAAAGACATTACGGTACAGGTCGTTCGTTTCTCTCGCAGTTGAGTTGATGCTTAGGAGACATAATACTGAAATGTATAAAAATGATCATGATCACACAATTATTTTGTTATATTCAGACTAATTAAAATATGGAACAAGCGTACTTTTTTTTTCAAACAACATTTTAATTTATCCACTTTTTAAAATCTACCGTATTTATAAACTGGGAACACCGTAAGCCATTATTCGGGGTTGGCAACACTGGGTCAGTGTCTGCCTCAGTTTTGTCGTGAGCGCTGAGAAGGGTGCACGTGTGTTTGTAATTCGGATCTCAACTTGGAGACGTTCATGTCTTTGTTTTCATATCGGACGTCGAAAACTCGAATAGCGATTAGTCGCAGACGCAAACGACAACTCTACATCTATTCGCAGCGACAAGATGCACCGTTTGCGCTGGGACTAATAAAATAAAATAATTCTTAAGGGAACACTAGAGTGATTCTGTGGTGATGTGCCTCTAATGAGTGATCTAGTGACCTCTCCTCAACATGACTCGAGTAACCACGTGAGTACCTAATAATAAATACTCGTTCTATTCTGTAAGAATCTCACCGTGAAAACTTAGGAGAAGTGAGCATATAGTGAGCTGTCATTACACCTGAATATACGGAATGAAACTTTTGACAGCTCACTTCACCTAAATATTCAGGGTGAGATTTTTACAGAATATTCTGTAAAAATCTCATAGTGAACGAGGGTCGAAAAATACTTTTTTTTTAAGTTTCTTTTTTTGTTGTAATTTTTTTAAGTGGGTATTTTAGAGTAAGAAAAATTAAAATTGTGTTACGGAACCCTTCGTGTGCGAGGCCGCTTTTTTCTGACATATTTATCTAGTTTTAAATAGGGAAAAAAATATTTGACTTTGATTAATCCATGCTGCCCATTAAAATTTTTGTATTTTTTCTCATGATTTATACTTTTTAATTTTTGGTAAGTTTGATTAAAGTTATTTTATAGTTTTACTCGACGCGCCCCTGCTCGACTTGACAATGCATTGAGATTTCTATAACTAAGTTCAATAGGTACCTACCTACCTATTTTATATCCTTACATATTAAAAACTTTTTACAAAAAAAAAAACTACTGTAAGGGAAGCACACAAATCCTTTTCCAATAAGTTTTGGTTTCCTTTTCCAATAAGTTTTGGTTTCCTTTTCCAATAAGTTTTGGTTTCCTTTTCCGATAAGTTTTGGTTTCCTTTCCCAGGGTGGGTGTTTTCTTTCCCTGTTATTTCCAAGGGGGGTGTTTTCCTTCCCCTTTTATTTCCGTGTTACATTTTCCTCCTGCTTCTTGAATGTTGATTTCGGGAATGACGCTGCATGTTGGACTGTGTAACAGGATATTCCTTTATGAAAGGATTGTGGTTTCCTTTCCCAGGGGGAGGTGTGTTTTCTTTCCCTGTTATTTCCTTTCCCAGGGGGAGGTGTGTTTTCTTTCCCTGTTATAACATTTTCCTCCCGCATTGTGAATATTGGTTACGGGAATGATGATTCATGTTGGCCTGTGTATCAAGATACTCATTTATGTATAGACTCACGATAGAAACCTATATACCTCCATCAGAGGACAAAAAACATGAATAACTACTTACCTGAAAGGAAAATAAGGAATACAGACAGGGGAACACACAAACTAAGTCATTTCCCTACTAAATACAAAAAATACATAAGGAAAATGACATCCTAGGTCGGGAATTACATAAAACCTTTGTTCCGCAAAGTAAACAGAGTTATGTACACGATACGCGTCATAACTCTGTCCCCCGGCCCCCTGGCGACACCCCGGCGGCCTGCCTCCCCGCAATCACCCGTGCCTCTGTAACTCCCCGGAATATACGAATGCCCGGGAGAATAGGTTGTTGAAATGGTCAGCATTCAGTCGCCACCCGCAACGCGAGCTAAGGGAAAAAACTATGTAAGGAGCTGAGAATAATTTTGAAATTGTAGTCGTCTCAGAATCTCAGGAAAACTCTCATATGAGCCCAAGTTCTCTTCAAGCTCGTACCTAATCGCTCATAAGTCGTGTCATATCTTAAAAGTATCTAAGTTTCTCAGTAGTAAGTAATTAAACGTGTAAATTGTAACATTAGAAAGTAATTAAAGTGACGAATTAATCCTATTTTCTGATTATCTGCTTCTATAACAAGTGTAAACCATTATTAACTGTAACTCCGTTTCGGAATATTATTATAGTGTGTTGTATACAAAAGTGACTCTAGTTTCATTCAGTTCGCCCTTCCGACACCCCCGCCTAACCGCTATCTAAGTAAATGTTAAAAGGGATAACTATTGTGGGGTTATTATTTTACGAACAACTACAGACTTCCAAAAAAACACTACAAAGTGAAAAATAACTTTAATTTCGGAAGTCGGTGTCTTGGGTTTTGTGTTTTCGTTTTTTGCCACCGACTTCCGAAATTAAAGTTATTTTTCACTTTGTAGTGTTTTTTGGAAGTCGGTAGTTTTTTTTTTTTTGTAAAAAGTTTTTATTTTTCACTTTTTAGTTGTGGTACCTACCCCACACACATTCGAATACCACTACCTACTACCAGTATAGGGGATTCAGGTGCAGGGTGGATATTTGGTGGCTATAAACCAAAATTAACACACTTTCTTCTGAGTACACACAAATATATTCACAACAAAACACTGTTTATAACACACAAAAGAAAAGAGACTGAACATTCGACTGAATTACTTTCTGGTAACCACTACATGTTAAGTTATACTAACTTATACACGACAATACAGAAATACTAAATTTTAAACTAAACTAGTTAATTACTATATTGTAATCTGTGTTAATACGCATAAAACACAAAACATGATTAAAAACGTAAAAAGCGTACCGATTCTAATATGCGACACCTTACACAGTTTTCTACCCTAGTCCGACCCAATGAAACTCCAATGTATGCCTAACTTTTCAAGGTGAGGGGGTCGGTATGCGATCGGGGATTGCGGGGTACGCCAATGCTCAGGGGCACCAGGGGAGGTGAGGGGAATGAAGAGGGAAAGAACCTACGCAGTTTGCTCTGCTTATGTATTACGTCCTTTGTGACGCCTTTGTTCTTTCCTCAAATCGTACATCCCGGAAACTTTTCCTTATGTATAAGGTGTCCAAACATGGGAAATAGCCTAACTAAGATAATGTGTATGTTAGAAACCTTATTTAAGGCCCAGATTGGCCTGTGTAATCACATTTGTACAGTATATAGGGCAAATCTTTGTGACTTATTTATTTATCGTCAGATATGTGTCTGCTGAGGCTATTTCCCTACTAAATACTAACAATATATTTATATAGCTAGGGTGGTGTGAGTACCCAGCCATATAACAAAATCATCTTTTAGATCGCTGTGCTACTCAACAATCCCACCCCCTGTAAGAGGGTTCAACCGATTACCATACCATCGGTAGGAAGCACAACGATCCTTACAACAGGTCGACGCAGGACCCCATGATTCGTCCTTACATCTACCACTCTTATTATAGAGTCCGGCCCGGGATATACCGTTTTAATGACCCCTTTGGCCCATTGGTTTCGTGGCTTACTGTTGTCTATGATCACTACCACGTCACCCACTTTCACATTTGGCACATTGTTGGTCCACTTGTGACGTTGCTGTAGCGTCGGCAGGTATTCGCGCAGCCATCGCCTCCAAAAGAGGTCGGCCAGTGCGTTCACCCGTCGCCACATGCGGCGGGAGTCGAGGTCGACTGCATGCCCACGCGTACAGGGAGCATCTCCCGCGGCTGTGCCAAGCAGGAGATGGTTGGGGGTCAGCACCACCGGATGCTCGACGTCGCTGCTCACGTACGTCAGAGGCCGATTGTTTACTATGAGCTCGGCCTCAGCAAGGAGGGTGTAGAGTACCTCCTCGCGAGGGGCGCGCTCTTGAAGCGTCGCCTTGAGTGCGTTCTTGACAGATCGCACCAGTCGCTCCCAGCACCCTCCCATGTGTGGGGATGCCGGGGGGTTGAAGTGCCAGGCTATTCCTCGGCCTGTCGCTTCACCTTCCACTTTGTCGTGGTCCATATCGCGTAGCGCTGCGCGTAGCTCTGCGTGTGCGCCGACGAAATTGGTGCCTCGGTCGAAATACATGTCCGAAGGTCGCGCGCGACGCGCAATGAGGCGACGCAAGGCAAGAATGGCTGAGTCGGCACTCAGTGATGCAGCCAACTCCAGCAGGTCGACGGCCTGGGTGGTGAGGCACGTGAATAACACGCCCCACCTCTTCTCCCTGCGCCGACCGATGGCGACCTCCATGGGGCCAAAGTAGTCGACGAGTGGACGAAAGCTCTTCGAGTCACCTCTAGTCTTGCGGCCGGGAGGTCACCCATCTTTGGTGACACAGGCTTGGCCTTCTCCAAGCGACATCGTTGGCAGCTTGCAGTGACGGTCTTGACTGTAGACCGTAGGTTGGTCACCCAGTACTTCTCTCTGATACGGTTGACCACTGCCTCTTGGTTGGCGTGTAGGGCCGCCGTGTGATATTGATACACTAGGCGGCGTGTGAGCGCATGTCTCCCATCTAAAATTATGGGATGGCGCTCTCCAAAGTTGAGCTCGCTGCAGGCACCCAGCCTGCCGCGTACTCGTACCAGCCCATCCTCAAATAGCATGGGGTCGAGACTCCGGAGCTTGCTGTTGTTAGGCAGCGGGTGCGCCTCTCGAAGCGCAGTGATGTCGGCTCCGTAGCTCTCCCTCTGCATCAAGAGCAGCAGACGTTCTCCGCTTCGCGAAGGTCTGCTGTAGTCACGGCGGATGAGACGCGCCGTTTGCGGCAACGATCTGCGATCACTAATATGCGCGCCACGACATATGTGGCGCGCGTCCATGTGGGCAGCCGCTCGTAATTAAGCAGCGGTTCTGCCGGTGTCCCCGTTGCGTGCACCTGTTGTACTCGTTCCAGGTGCTCTTCTGCCACTGCGCCGGGGTCGATGCTCACTGGCCACTGCTCCTGTGGGCAACGAAGGAACGAGGGCCCCGACAACCACTCGTCACCGTTATTGGGCCAGTCCATTCGGGTGGCCTTGTCAGCCGGGTTAATCGCAGAGGGAACCCAGTGCCAGTCGCCCTGTTTCGACCTGCGGTCTATCTCCGCTAGTCTGTGGGACACGAACCTTTGAAACTCCAGGGCATCGGAGTTTATTCATTTTAAGACGGTCTTACTATCCGTCCACAGGTACTTGCGAGCTATAGGTAGACCTAAATCCTCTTCTACCGTGTCGGCCAATCTACAGGCCAACACAGCGGCTTGCAGCTTTAGACGCGGGACGGAAACCAACTTCTGTGGCGCTACTCTGGCCTTGCCTATTATCATGGCTAAGTCTCTGTTCCCGGAACCATTTATCCCCGCTATGGAGCTCAATACCCTCCGGCCTCAGGCCGTACCAACGAGGGATTGTCAAGTCCGTAAAGTGGCGCAGCTTATGCAGCCACTCGAACCACGTTTTCGCCTCTCCCTCTCTTAACCTCTCATCCCATTGAATTCCCGTGTGCCATACCCGCTTCATTAATAAGCGGGACTGTATGACACACGGATACAAAAATCCCAATGGGTCAAAAATAGACATGATAAAACTTAAGAATTCCCTTTTTGTGGGGATTACCGATCCCTCTATTATATTTTTAGGGAGTCTTTTAAATGATAGATCAAACGCTAATTGGTCCGCACCCGGTGACCATATCATTCCCAGTGTACGCTCTGTGGCACTTTCACCTTTGTCGAGCGAAACTCTATCGGGCATGTCAGATTGTAGTCGGTCGCGCAGCTCTTGAGAGTTAGTGACCCACCCCCGTATATTAAACCCGCCGTCGGCGTGGATGCGAGTCACTTCCTCAATCAACTGACCGGCTTGCGCAACAGACCACACACTGTCAAGGTAGTCGTCTATATAATGTTTTGTGTGTATGGCCGCTACCGCCTCGGGAAATGTACTTTTGTACTTAGCCGCGTTTTTATTTAAAATATAAATGGCTGACGTAGGAGACGACACGGCACCGAATATCATCGAATTCATGACATAAACACTAGGTTCTTTATTGCCGGTTGCGTTCCACAAAAATAGCTGACCTCCTCTGTCTTGTTCCCTTATTTTAATGCGTAGGAACATGTCTGCGATATCCCCGGTGTAGGCAACAGGCCCTACTCTGAATTTAAAGAGGACACCCAAAAGTGAATTTAAAAGGTCAGGCCCTGTTAATAAGTTATCATTTAAAGTTGTCCCATTGTAGGCTGCTGCGGCGTCAAAAACTAACCCTAGCTTCCCGGGTTTGTTCGGGTTTTTTACCCCGAAATGAGGTAGGTACCAAATTGGGTCATATGGGACCCCCCGCCTTTAACTAGGTTGGCGTACCCCTCTGCTATGAGCTTATCTATCTGTGCGGTATAGGCTGCAGCGTACACTGAGTCTTTATTTAACCGTCGTTCGATTCCGGTTAATCTGTGGCGCGCATGTTGATAATTATTTGGTAGCTGTGGGTCGTCCCGACGCCACAGCAAACCCACTTCCCACGCGCCGCTTTCTGTTTGCCGACTAGTGGAATCCAGTATTTTATTTGATAAACGCTCGCTAAGGGCACCTCCTGCGGGGTACGGGCCTCGGCTTAGAGCGTTATCCGGAGGGAGGACATCAAGGATGGGACGGGCTGGGGTACTGATTCTAATAAGCGACACCTTACATAGTTTTCTACCCTAGTGCGCCCGCCCCGTGGCTAGCATACGCCGACCTAATGAAACTCCAATGTATGTCTAACTTTTCAAGGTGAGGGGGTCGGTATGCGATCGGGGATTGCGGGGTACGCCAATGCTCAGGGGCACCAGGGGAGGTGAGGGGAATGAAGAGGGAAAGAACCTACGCAGTTGGTCTGCTTATGTATTACGTCCTTTGTGACGCCTTTGTTCTTTCCTCAAATCGTACATCCCGGAAACTTTTCCTTATGTATAAGGTGTCCATACATGGGAAATAGCCTAACTAAGATAATGTGTATGTTAGAAACCTTATTTAAGGCCCAGATTGGCCTGTGTAATCACATTTGTACAGTATATAAGGCAAATCTTTGTGACTTATTTATTAATCGTCAGATATGTGTCTGCTGAGGCTATTTCCCTACTAAATACTAACAATATATATATAGCTAGGGTGGTGTGAGTACCCAGCCACATAACAAAATCATCTTTTAGATCGCTGTGCTTCTCAACAACCAGTGTCAGGAACTTATCATATCATCTACATAGTAAGTGGGAAAAAAAATACGTATTTTGTAGCTTACTCAAAAACTACCCAAGCAAAGTTAATAAAATTTATATGGGACCAATTTGGGAGCATACCCTATCAAACAAAAAAAGAATTTTCAAAATCGGTCCACAAATGACGGAGAAATCGGTGGACATACATAAAAAAAAAAAAACAAACATACGCGTCGAACATATACGAGTAACCTCCTAAAACAAAGTCCACCGCCGCGTCTGTCTGTCTGTCTGAACGCGATAAACTCAAAAACTGCCGAACGTATTTTCAAACGGTTTTCACCAATGGACGGAGTGATTTATGCGGAAGGTTTTAGTGCGTAATTCATTAAGGTTTTGTGTAAATTGGCTGAGATATGACGATTATTGTTGAAGAAGGCTGAAA
The DNA here is from genome assembly GCA_949152395.1 of Agrochola litura. Lineage (NCBI taxonomy): Eukaryota > Metazoa > Arthropoda > Insecta > Lepidoptera > Noctuidae > Agrochola > Agrochola litura. The sequence continues at coordinate 6,300,520 of OX424519.1, read as the reverse complement.
AAATCATGCCGACTGGGAACTTCACTGGCGTGCGCTGCGTTAACCGGAAAAGATACATCAAATTTATGTTCTACTGTATTGTTCATCTTAAAAAGTTCAACAAAAAAGTCCGTGATGGCATATGTCTATCTTCTAAGGATGACCCACAATAACCATTTTTATCTTTCAGAATTTGATAAATTTTTGATTGTTATTTCCGAAGCTTTTTTGACCGGTATAGTATTAATCCTTATCCAAAAAAACATGTTATTTAAATTGGGCATTTAATTTCGATTAAAATATGCCTAATTAAATCATACATATTACAATCTAAATGAATAGTTTAAAAGATATCACAGTTTCAAAATTACGCGGAGCAATGCGGGCGCAGCGCAGCGGTAGGAGTCAATGACGTTTTCCTCTGTTATTAGGTATGAAATCTCGGTAGTACGTTCCCGTGGGATATTTCCCGACATCCACGCGGGCGAAGCTGCGGGCAAAAGCTAGTAACTAACAAGAATCGTAATTATAAGGAATACGGTCCGTTAATTATAGGAACACAGCCATTAGTAATATGTTGTCGGTACATTTACTGATATTTGTTTATGCTACTTACCGAATACGCAAAAATTCCATTCCTTTTGTTTGGTCCCAAACTCCCAACCGACACGCTAATGACAGGTTAAAAAAAATATCTTATTACTAGTTTCAATAGTGTGACCTGTATTTAAAACTCTGTCTTATTGTCATACTATAAGGTTGTTTTTGACTATAAGAAACGATCAGTAAAATTATTTGCTCGTATTCGGCTTGAGTTTGGAGAAAAAAGAACAAAAGAGTGAGTTTATGTTTATGGCTCGTGCCGCCTGTCATCCATAATGTTGTGAGGTATATTTTTTGTTATTAGCTGTATTTGTTTGAAAGCTAATCTCTGGAACTTCCAATCCGATTTGAAAATTTATTTTTGCATTTGATAATCCAATTATTGAAGAAGGTTGTGGGATATTTAACATTTAACATCCTGCTAGAACATATTTGTTTTTCAAATAATGCATATAATATTATAAAAGTGTTAAAAAAGAATAGAATATTCTTTAACAAGTACACCAAAAAAATTACAGACATTAATTTAGAAATAATAATAATTTAGAAAAAAGGCAAGTTATAAACGTTTTAAAATAAATGCTAGACAAGGACGTGAATTCACGACTGCGTGACTTCATACTAGCGCCAAACGCTGTCCGTACCCAGTGGCGTGCACACAGTTTTAAGACAGGGTAGGCTGAAAATTTGAAAACGCACGCCACTGAAAATAGTAGACAAACGAAACAAAATAACCGATTACTGTGTATGCAACCTGTCGGCCAATGATATGAATCATATTGTTTTTTATTGAATGTACGATTGACTTTACCTTTAATTTGTATTAATTGCAAATCCGGTGTACCACGACCTATCTCGATAACTTGTTTTTTTTCACCGAAAGATAATTTTGAAAACGTATCATGTTTTATTTTCTCAATACACACACCATCTGAACGAACAACTTTCACAGACAGTATTATCCATTTTAACAATCAAATACCTGATAGCGTATTCACAAACACAACACACGTCAAACAATATGGCGACTATAGTAAAAAGGGCAAGAAATGGTAAAAAGGGTAATACAACAAAAAATTATGGTCATCTAAATGTATAAAATTCAATGAAACAATGTTACTTCCTAAAATATTTGCATTGCATTGCATAGCAAACTTTCGTTCGGTAATGTTCGGTAAGAGTCGTAATTTTTCGTGTTAGCTGTATAGAATAGAATAACTACGAAGACACTGGCTTTTCATGCAGTTGTGTGCGTGATTTTTGTCATTGTGTGTCAGCAAAGCCCACGTAGCTATAGGAACGCACACACATTAAATACGACTTACCACGAGAGCACACATAAAAACATTCAGAGACGAATAGTTTGTGTCTTTACCGTGGCAAAGGCGAGGCGGCGCTAATGCAGCGCGAATCGAGATGATGCGAAATTACGTGAACGAGCCTTTAAACTGTATCGATCTTAATGATACCACCGGCACTCGATAGGTGGAGCCGATTTACGATTTAATTTTTTTGTTGTTTTGTTTATTGATAAAATAATATTAGATCTATTATCAGAACTAGGGTAGGCAGTGTCTTTCTGTCTTTATGAAACGCACGCCACTGTCCGTACCGCATGACAAGGACTGTAATAATAATCCCATCAAAAACATAAAATAATGTGAAAATGGGAGCCAAGTTCAATAAATATGGCTGTCGACTTCGCCGACAAAAGAATTGAGATCTAAATGGGTGCCAAGTTCTGTAGATAATCCTGAAATTTATTTATAAGAACATGCAACTTTCTAAAATAAAATTAAAACACAAATTCTTGTTTTTTCTGCTATAACAATGTTTGCTATTTAAAATTTGATTTAATGTTTGAAATTTTAGAGGAGGAAGATATTTTGACCTTACTGTTACAATAAGAAACAGTATCTTGCGCATAATATAAATTTATAAATATGCCTAGGCAGACAGTCAAAGCTGTAAACAGTTATAATAAGAAACAGTAACTTGCGCATAACATCTTTATGTTAATAAGTAAAATAAAATGATGATATCTTTGTTCTTTAACAAAGATATCATCATTTTATTTTACTTATTGGACTCGCCAACAATTGAGTACACCGATACAAAGATATGAGATACATCCAATAAACTTATAGATTAGTGTACCAATTTCTTACAGGTCACATCATGAATGACTTATTTGATGTTGAGTGCCTACTTAAAATTAAATAATAATAATTAAATATGCCTAGGTAGACAGTCAAAGCTGTAAAGTCGATGAAAAAATAGCGTCCAACTGTTAGCCGCTTAATGCACGCACACTAGAAAATAATTTAGGAATTTATATCAACTTTTAGCATTCGAATCAAAAATGTATAGTTAGCTGTCAAATTATAAGATGCTGGAGATCAGCGCCATCTGAAGTGAGCAAGTGGCAGTTTTTAACCCTATTTGAAAATTTTTCGTCATGACTGTCATTTTCATGATTTTCGGGAGATAGTGCTGATATCGAATTAGATGGACATTCTGGATTTTAAGTGGCGGCTATTCCAAATAATAATAATATTGTAGATCAATTCTCATAGACATCAATTTCATGCCGATTGTAAACTTGATAATCCGTAAAAAAACGGTATCAATATCTATAATTTTTACATATTTGAGTTAGTATAGTGACTGCACGCACTATGTATTGTTTTATTTCGCATTATTGCGACACACGGGGGCCGACCTCAGACTTGCAGCAACCATGTTTGCATAACCAAGAGGGCTCAGTCCTCAAGGTTATTACCACGTTCGAAACAAAAACGCTGTTAAACAACTCGCCGAAACGAACACGTTAGCAACAATAAGTGGGAAAACAAAGCGCCCGTCCCTACGTACTATAAGTATAAATCATTTGAATCGTAAGACATGTCTCTCCCTTTCCGACCCAGATTACCCCATAACACTCCTCCAGGAGAAGAATAGGGTCACCAGTATAGTATACAAATACTGACGACACCCGTCATTCCAACCTCGCCGTCGAGGTTCTTCGCGATCGCGACCGTGCCCTCGAGTAAATGATACTCCCTCCAAGGGTCGGGCCCTTGCTCGAAAACGAGGTGCCAGCAGTTGTTGCAGCTGAGCACGTAGCTTTAAATACCCCGTATAATAATCAAGATGAATATTTAAGTTTGATCCAGCCTGTCCCTTCTTGCTGTCCTCCCCCCAGCGACACCCTAAGCAGAGGTTCGTACCCCACAGGGGGCGCCCTTAGCGCTCCCCTAGTTTTAATTTAGAATAGTTTTTGCCCCTGGCTGGAGGCTTTGAGTGTAGAAGCTTAAAGCAGCCACAGCAAAGCCCGGTAAAGCAGCCAACCGACCTTAGTGGTCAACTGCGAGATGCTCTAGATAAAAAAAAAGACATGTCTCTTGGTACGTAGGTTCGGCGACTGGGAACAAACGTTGCCCAAAAACGAGTGAGAAACGAAAACGCTGGAAACGTCGCGATGGGAACATAAGACGTGAGTAACAAACATGGTGGAGTCACCACTGGAGATCACAAAGCTCCTTATGGACTGAAGTCGGCCCTCGTGGGGTTGTCTGTAAGCTCTCTTATATCCATTGATTTAAAAAGTACACAGTAAAAATATAAAATACACTCTACGTTCGGCATTGGTCGCGGTCTGCGTCGATCGGGTGTGTCTACACCCGGCGCACTAGACTGATAGGACCCCGTTGCACATTAAGATAGGCAACGGGCCAAAGCACCCTGCGTCGATCGGGTGTGTCTACACCCGGCGCACTAGACTGATAGGACCCCGTTGCACATTAAGATAGGCAACGGGCCAAAGCACCGTGCGTCGATCGGGTGTGTCTACACCCGGCGCACTAGACTGATAGGACCCCGTTGCACATTAAGATAGGCAACGGGCCAAAGCACCGTGCGTCGATCGGGTGTGTCTACACCCGGCGCACTAGACTGATAGGACCCCGTTGCACATTAAGATAGGCAACGGGCCAAAGCACCCTGCGTCGATCGGGTGTGTCTACACCCGGCGCACTAGACTGATAGGACCCCGTTGCACATTAAGATAGGCAACGGGCCAAAGCACCGTGCGTCGATCGGGTGTGTCTACACCCGGCGCACTAGACTGATAGGACCCCGTTGCACATTAAGATAGGCAACGGGCCAAAGCACCGTGCGTCGATCGGGTGTGTCTACACCCGGCGCACTAGACTGATAGGACCCCGTTGCACATTAAGATAGGCAACGGGCCAAAGCACCCTGCGTCGATCGGGTGTGTCAACACCCGGCGCACTAGACTGATAGGACCCCGTTGCACATTAAGATAGGCAACGGGCCAAAGCACCGTGCGTCGATCGGGTGTGTCTACACCCGGCGCACTAGACTGATAGGACCCCGTTGCACATTAAGATAGGCAACGGGCCAAAGCACCGTGCGTCGATCGGGTGTGTCTACACCCGGCGCACTAGACTGATAGGACCCCGTTGCACATTAAGATAGGCAACGGGCCAAAGCACCCTGCGTCGATCGGGTGTGTCTACACCCGGCGCACTAGACTGATAGGACCCCGTTGCACATTAAGATAGGCAACGGGCCAAAGCACCCTGCGTCGATCGGGTGTGTCTACACCCGGCGCACTAGACTGATAGGACCCCGTTGCACATTAAGATAGGCAACGGGCCAAAGCACCGTGCGTCGATCGGGTGTGTCTACACCCGGCGCACTAGACTGATAGGACCCCGTTGCACATTAAGATAGGCAACGGGCCAAAGCACCGTGCGTCGATCGGGTGTGTCTACACCCGGCGCACTAGACTGATAGGACCCCGTTGCACATTAAGATAGGCAACGGGCCAAAGCACCCTGCGTCGATCGGGTGTGTCAACACCCGGCGCACTAGACTGATAGGACCCCGTTGCACATTAAGATAGGCAACGGGCCAAAGCACCGTGCGTCGATCGGGTGTGTCTACACCCGGCGCACTAGACTGATAGGACCCCGTTGCACATTAAGATAGGCAACGGGCCAAAGCACCGTGCGTCGATCGGGTGTGTCTACACCCGGCGCACTAGACTGATAGGACCCCGTTGCACATTAAGATAGGCAACGGGCCAAAGCACCCTGCGTCGATCGGGTGTGTCTACACCCGGCGCACTAGACTGATAGGACCCCGTTGCACATTAAGATAGGCAACGGGCCAAAGCACCCTGCGTCGATCGGGTGTGTCTACACCCGGCGCACTAGACTGATAGGACCCCGTTGCACATTAAGATAGGCAACGGGCCAAAGCACCCTGCGTCGATCGGGTGTGTCAACACCCGGCGCACTAGACTGATAGGACCCCGTTGCACATTAAGATAGGCAACGGGCCAAAGCACCCTGCGTCGATCGGGTGTGTCTACACCCGGCGCACTAGACTGATAGGACCCCGTTGCACATTAAGATAGGCAACGGGCCAAAGCACCCTGCGTCGATCGGGTGTGTCTACACCCGGCGCACTAGACTGATAGGACCCCGTTGCACATTAAGATAGGCAACGGGCCAAAGCACCGTGCGTCGATCGGGTGTGTCTACACCCGGCGCACTAGACTGATAGGACCCCGTTGCACATTAAGATAGGCAACGGGCCAAAGCACCCTGCGTCGATCGGGTGTGTCTACACCCGGCGCACTAGACTGATAGGACCCCGTTGCACATTAAGATAGGCAACGGGCCAAAGCACCGTGCGTCGATCGGGTGTGTCTACACCCGGCGCACTAGACTGATAGGACCCCGTTGCACATTAAGATAGGCAACGGGCCAAAGCACCGTGCGTCGATCGGGTGTGTCTACACCCGGCGCACTAGACTGATAGGACCCCGTTGCACATTAAGATAGGCAACGGGCCAAAGCACCCTGCGTCGATCGGGTGTGTCAACACCCGGCGCACTAGACTGATAGGACCCCGTTGCACATTAAGATAGGCAACGGGCCAAAGCACCGTGCGTCGATCGGGTGTGTCTACACCCGGCGCACTAGACTGATAGGACCCCGTTGCACATTAAGATAGGCAACGGGCCAAAGCACCGTGCGTCGATCGGGTGTGTCTACACCCGGCGCACTAGACTGATAGGACCCCGTTGCACATTAAGATAGGCAACGGGCCAAAGCACCCTGCGTCGATCGGGTGTGTCTACACCCGGCGCACTAGACTGATAGGACCCCGTTGCACATTAAGATAGGCAACGGGCCAAAGCACCCTGCGTCGATCGGGTGTGTCTACACCCGGCGCACTAGACTGATAGGACCCCGTTGCACATTAAGATAGGCAACGGGCCAAAGCACCGTGCGTCGATCGGGTGTGTCTACACCCGGCGCACTAGACTGATAGGACCCCGTTGCACATTAAGATAGGCAACGGGCCAAAGCACCGTGCGTCGATCGGGTGTGTCTACACCCGGCGCACTAGACTGATAGGACCCCGTTGCACATTAAGATAGGCAACGGGCCAAAGCACCCTGCGTCGATCGGGTGTGTCAACACCCGGCGCACTAGACTGATAGGACCCCGTTGCACATTAAGATAGGCAACGGGCCAAAGCACCGTGCGTCGATCGGGTGTGTCTACACCCGGCGCACTAGACTGATAGGACCCCGTTGCACATTAAGATAGGCAACGGGCCAAAGCACCGTGCGTCGATCGGGTGTGTCTACACCCGGCGCACTAGACTGATAGGACCCCGTTGCACATTAAGATAGGCAACGGGCCAAAGCACCCTGCGTCGATCGGGTGTGTCTACACCCGGCGCACTAGACTGATAGGACCCCGTTGCACATTAAGATAGGCAACGGGCCAAAGCACCCTGCGTCGATCGGGTGTGTCAACACCCGGCGCACTAGACTGATAGGACCCCGTTGCACATTAAGATAGGCAACGGGCCAAAGCACCGTGCGTCGATCGGGTGTGTCTACACCCGGCGCACTAGACTGATAGGACCCCGTTGCACATTAAGATAGGCAACGGGCCAAAGCACCCTGCGTCGATCGGGTGTGTCTACACCCGGCGCACTAGACTGATAGGACCCCGTTGCACATTAAGATAGGCAACGGGCCAAAGCACCCTGCGTCGATCGGGTGTGTCAACACCCGGCGCACTAGACTGATAGGACCCCGTTGCACATTAAGATAGGCAACGGGCCAAAGCACCGTGCGTCGATCGGGTGTGTCTACACCCGGCGCACTAGACTGATAGGACCCCGTTGCACATTAAGATAGGCAACGGGCCAAAGCACCGTGCGTCGATCGGGTGTGTCTACACCCGGCGCACTAGACTGATAGGACCCCGTTGCACATTAAGATAGGCAACGGGCCAAAGCACCCTGCGTCGATCGGGTGTGTCTACACCCGGCGCACTAGACTGATAGGACCCCGTTGCACATTAAGATAGGCAACGGGCCAAAGCACCGTGCGTCGATCGGGTGTGTCTACACCCGGCGCACTAGACTGATAGGACCCCGTTGCACATTAAGATAGGCAACGGGCCAAAGCACCGTGCGTCGATCGGGTGTGTCTACACCCGGCGCACTAGACTGATAGGACCCCGTTGCACATTAAGATAGGCAACGGGCCAAAGCACCCTGCGTCGATCGGGTGTGTCTACACCCGGCGCACTAGACTGATAGGACCCCGTTGCACATTAAGATAGGCAACGGGCCAAAGCACCGTGCGTCGATCGGGTGTGTCTACACCCGGCGCACTAGACTGATAGGACCCCGTTGCACATTAAGATAGGCAACGGGCCAAAGCACCGTGCGTCGATCGGGTGTGTCTACACCCGGCGCACTAGACTGATAGGACACCGTTGCACATTAAGATAGGCAACGGGCCAAAGCACCCTGCGTCGATCGGGTGTGTCTACACCCGGCGCACTAGGCTGATAGGACCCCGTTGCACATTAAGATAGGCAACGGGCCAAAGCACCCTGCGTCGATCGGGTGTGTCTACACCCGGCGCACTAGACTGATAGGACCCCGTTGCACATTAAGATAGGCATCCAACCGTATTATTGGAATTACGCACTGCCCAGCGAAAAGACAACAACCTGAGCCCAGCTCTAATGACGTATGGTACCACCCTTCGCATACCATCTGATTTCTTTGAGCCACAAAATTCAAGAATCGACGACGCCGAGCTAGTACACCGTCTCATTCGCCGGGAGAGTGATATGAGAATCATTCAATCATGAGAATAAGCATATAACGTGCCCGCGCAGCGGCGCACGTTCTACTGAGGAGATGCGCTCGCCGGTGTCAATAAATTTATATGGTGTGGACAGACGACGCTATACGTCGCGCACGCGCCAGAGCGAGATGGGTGCCCGTTCATCGTGGATCATTGTCGCAGATTAGTTTTTGAGGAAATCAAAGTTCTCCCATTGGTCAATTAAATATTGTAATGTAGGTGAGCCTAGCTACTGACTGTATGTATTAAAATATAAGGAAGGATCTTTTTCTAATAAATTGAGCAATTATTCACTGCAATATCAGGAGTTTCAGTTACATTATCCAAGTGACCCAACAACCTCTACGATATGATCCTTGTCATATGCCCGCCCGTTGAGGGCCATCACCCGATCTTTCAAATTCGTTCTCTGTGTCATCTCACAGGGTTCGAAATCGAAAAACCCTTAAAGAGTGGCATTGTCTGAAACTCCCTCCTCACCCTCGTATAGGATCCCCTCCGCCCCTATGCCCCAACGACTAAGCCCTCAGAGGCCTAGTCCATGGAACTATCTCCACCACCAGCAGTCTTTCCCTGCCTTGGTGCCCTCTTACGGTCACTTCCCTAAATCCCTCAGATACAGTCTATTTAAAATGCGTATCCGGATATCACGCAAGTCCTAAATGCCCTAGCTATCACACCTAAAACCTTCAATGGATAATACGGCGATAGCTAGGTTCAAACTTCAACGCCAATGGCATAAATTCCCAAAGGGAAGAGATAGGGCTCTTCCTCCGCGATCACAATATAGACGTTCTCTTAATACAAGAGACTTTCCTAAAGCCCTGTAATCGAAACCCGTCACTTGCCAACTATCGGATAGTTCGTAATGACAGGTCGCGTTGTCACAAGGGTGGCACCCTTATCTATTATAGAAAGCAGCTTCACTGCACCCACTAGACCCTATAAAACAAAACAAAAAAATAAAAGAATTAACCGATCTGGAACCGATCAGATAAGTAATCCCGGAAGAGTTTTAATGGTAGACCCCTGATTCCCATGTTTTCCAGCTTGTTTAGTAGGTTGGGCACAGAGACTGTGTCAAACGCTTTGGCCAGGTCAAGGAATATGACAAGTACCTTCTTTTTACTATCAAAACCGTGAACAAGATGATCTGTCAGCTCATGAACAGCGTCGGCACAGGATTTTCCAGCCCTGAATCCAAATTGACCCTCTGAAATGAGGTTATTGCGTTCAAGGTACTCGGCCTGTCGCTTCACCTTCCACTTTGTCGTGGTCCATATCGCGTAGCTCTGCGTGTGCGCCGACGAAATTGGTGCCTCGGTCGGAATACATGTCCGAGGGTCGCCCGCGGTGCGCAATGAGGCGCCGCAAGGCAAGAATGGCTGAGTCGGCACTCAGTGATGCAGCCAGCTCCAGGTGGACGGCGCGGGTGGTGAGGCACGTGAATAACACGCCCTACCTCTTCTCCCTGCGCCGACCGATGGCGACCTCCATGGGGACAATGAAGGTTACAAAAGCATTGTGTGCAGACGTGTATGGAAAAGGAAATATTTGTTTACAACAGTTAGCATGAGTTTAAAAGTAAGTTTTTACAAGCAACAAAATTTCAGGTGACAATAAGCCAGTTTTAAAGAAGCGCGACAGCATCGAGGCACTTAATATGCTTTGCCGGCATTTTTTCTTCCTTTCGGACCAGAATACACCCATCACGAATCCAAACAAAATTTGTACGCCTTTTCTTTGGCGACCTTCCGAACAGCAGCATGAATTTCCTTATTTGACGGAGATAAGTGCTCCGATACAAATACTGGACATTTTTCACCTCCATAACCAAGGTGATGAGAATTCAGCTTGCTATCGCTGTGAGTCTGTTAAGACTTTGTGTATCTCGACACGGATTGTATCAATAATTTCCGCAGTAAAAGAGCTTTCAGTGCCTTCGAATTGCTCATTGGGTGAGTCAGTTGGGCGCGGACGTTTGAACCTTGAAGAATTAATTTTCTCCGTAACTTGGTCACGGGACAGCGGGGTTTTTTAGCGGGGAATTTTTAGAATACATTTATTTATTATTCAAAATACATAAAGGAAAAAAAATAAGCAAAAAAGTCAAATTGACTCAACTTCCAGATAATGACTAACCCATACTTAGTTGCCACCTTCAAAACTTGCTTTAGCCTATCTAACCCTTCTTCATAAGTTCTAGACGAAATAATTATATCGTCGATAAAAATTAGCATAAATCCTTCAGATAGTAAGTCGCGGAAAATCGCAAAACCTAGTAAAGTAATTTGGACATAATTATGGTCAATCCAAACGGTGCCTTCGTGAATTCATATTGCCCTGGGGGCCTACCACAAGTTCATAAAGCAGTATTATTTTAATATTACTTCAGTGTGAGAAAGAGATGAAGCTCTACAGGACGTATAGCTCCATCTCTTTCTCCCACAGAAGTAATATTAAAATAATACTGCTTTTGAGCTGGTGGTAGGCCCCCTGATTGGGTAACAAAAGAAGTGTATTTCATACGTACATACATACGTGTTCTATAAAATGTCGTTTTTCGTGTATGTATGACTACGTTGTTTCTTCTAAACCACGCAACGGATCAACATGAGGTTTTAACCATCATTTAGAGAATTTATTCCGTAAGGTTTATGTGTACCTAGTAGGTACAAAATATAAAGCTTACACATAATAATAATGTGTGGTACTTCCTGGCCGCGCCACAGTTGAATTTTGAATCGAGGTTAATAAGAATAAATGTTCATTATTGTGCATAATAATAAAAAAATTGTACTATCAAGATTCGCGAGAAAAGACATGGACAAAAAAGTACATTCCATATACACGAACATTGTAAATATATTGTATAGTAAAAATAGAAAAATGAATTATTACGTAGTTTTTAGCCTCTCTGAACTTGTCAGTTTTTAAATCAAATTAATAAGTAATGTAAGATGAATTCAAAGTACCATTTGTCAACGTCAGCCATAATGGACCATAGAGAAAGACAAATATAATAATCGACGTTCCACACCATGCATAATACTACTTGTGGACATGTATTATGAACGACAAAATGCTCTTTTATTAGGAACATTTTATTACATAACATTTTTTTTTATAAGCTGTAATATCTGTGTTTAATCTGTGGTTTATTTTCAGCCCTCAAGAACTACGTTTGTCATGTGTGTTGCAAACAAATAGACAGGCAGTGCATGACTCATCACGAGAAACGGAATTGGCTTCGGACATCAATACACCAGCCACTTCGGTGAACATGTTAGGGATAATGGTATCTATGTTGTTGAAGTGTGTCCGGAACTGGAACACTCCCAAGAAATGATAATACGGGTTGGTGGAAACAATCTTTATTTATTAAGAGGACGTATTAAGTCTCGTCATGTTTCCCAGATAATTTACTTTTCCTATGTTTTATTTGACACTGAACATGATAGTGATTCTGTCTTGGAAGCTATTTTAGGGTACTATTGTAATTGCCTTGTAGGGAACAGAACCGCTGGTTGTTGTTGTCACGTAATGACAATAATCTGGTACCTTGGTTGGGCAAGACACCAAAACAATATTCAAGCTCCTGCAGGATTTTTAGTCAACATATTATTAACAATTCAAGAATATTAAAATAATCTAACAAAATCTTTGTTAAAAACCACAATTACAATTGTAAAATAATATATGCATCAACGCTTGTATTTGTTTCACATGTCTGGTTATATTTAAAGCAGTTATTTAAGATATATTATAATCTAACAAAATGTTTCTCTTTATTTTCTGTAATAAATAAATAATTATTTTTACTCTTTTGTTTTATTTTGTGTTTCCCTTGTTTATTGGTAATTAAACTATAAAAAAATAAGGGTAAACTGTAATTTAAGAAAAACATTAGTTTCAAATATACTTTGTTATTAATTATTTATTTGTTAATAATAATTTATTGGTATTTAAGATATAGATATGGTAATTATTTATTGGCTTTTAAGATTTAGATTCCCTTGTTTATTGGCATTTAAGATATATTATAATCTAAAAAAATGTTTCTCTTTATTTCCTGTAATAAGTTATTTTTAAATAAATAATTATTTTTAATCTTTTGTTTTATTTAGTGTTTCCCTTGTTTATTGGTAATTAAACTATAAAAAAATAAGGGTAAACTGTAATTTAAACATTCGTTTCAAATATGAAACGAATGTTTTTCTACTTTGTAATTATTGTCACATTTTTTGAGACTATTACCCAGTTTAATAAATGTTAATCAATCAATATACAGTTAAAATCCTTAATTCAGGTGGCCATTACTTTGTTTAAATGCCTAAAGCTCAACACGCACAAGGCAGGTGCGTGTCGGGCGCTGGTCGGGACGGCAGTACGGCGGGCTTGTATATATTGTAATTTCTTGTAAGTATTATAATATACATGTCAGCACACGAAATACGTGCGCGGCTCCCGCTCCCGATCCGCTCCACGCCCGACCCGTCCCGCTCCGCGCCCGACCTGCGCACGCGTATCGTGTGCCGACATACATAAATTATAATACAAGGAATTACAATATATACTAGCCCGCCGTACTGAATACAAGGAATTACAATATACAAGCCCACCGTACTGCCGTCCCGCGCCCGACACGCACCCGCCTTGTGTGTGTCGAGCTTAAAACCATATCAGTTAACCGTAATAATTCACAACTGTTCGCTATTATAAAGCGCCATAAGTTTTTTAATAGCGAAATTATAATCTATACACTTATTGCCAGCGATCTGGTTAAAAGGCTGTATTAAAAGGTTTTATTAAAGTGTATACGTCTAGTCTGTTGTAATGACAAGTTCTATCAGTTTTTTATTTATAGCAATTTAATGTGTCAATATTCACGAATATAAAACACCAAAAATCATTGATGTACATTCAATTCGATAACTATGCCGACGTCCATACAAAATCTGGCCATGTTCTTTAACAGAATAGGTGGCGCGGCTAGGAACCATACTTTCTGGCCGCGCCACCGCGTACACTGCAATAAATAGTCTAATAATGTAAATACTCATTGCTAATCAATATTGTTCGTTCTATTGGTACTGAGAAATACTGCAAAAAGTCAATAATTATGATAAAATAATATCGATACATCTAAATCAGTTCTGCCAAAATGTCTGCATTGTACCGGTATGTGCAAAAAAGAAACTACAATGCTTTTGTAGGTACCTATGTATTGATTATTTTTAATTCTATTTTCAAAAAACTTCTTTCTTCCTACCACCTTTATGCAGATGATTTGCAAATATATAAACAAGCTGCCCATTCGGATTTGGCTGATGCAATTAATATCGTAAACAAGGATTTGGGTTCAATTTGCGAGTGGAGTGAGGCACATGGGTTGCAGGTTAATCCATCGAAGACTCAGGTCATTGTTATTGGCAGCTCAAAGATGACCCCCAAGATAGCTTGATCGCAGCTTCCCCAAGTTCAATTTAACGGAACTGCTATTCCAGTCAGCGAAAAGGTTAAGAATCTTGGGGTTTGGATCAACAAACATCTTTCTTGGGGTCCCCACCTACAGGACGTAAGTCGCAAAATTTTTGCATCTGGTAAGTCCTTGAGACGACTGCGGAACTTTCTTCCGACTGCCACTAAAACTGCGCTTGCACAATCCCTTTTACTTCCCATCCTTGACTACGCTGATGTCAGTTATCTTGATCTCACTGAGGCACAACTAGATAAGCTTGAGCGACTTCAAAACTTTTGCATTAGATTCATATTTGGCCTGCACAAATATGATCACATTTCTGAATTTCGTACAAAGCTCAAGTGGCTTCCCATACGTCTTCGCCGGAATTCTCATATCTTATTTCAGCTCTACAGTATTCTGTTCAATCCTACAACCCCCTCTTATCTTAAAGAACGTTTCAAGTTCCTTCATGACACACATAATAGATATCTGAGGTCATCGGAAAATTTGAGTCTTGAGATGCCGATGCATTCCAACCGGCTTTTATGACAATCTTTTACAGTTCAAGCAGTACGGTTATGGAATGCCTTGCCCGTGTCGATAAGGCGTGCTCAATCTTTGTCCACTTTTAAAATTCTGATAAAAAAACACTTCCTCTCTCCTTAAACATCATCATTGTTCCTTGCTCTTGTTTCATGTTTATAATTTTATGTATATCTGTTATTTATCTAATATGTCTATGTATATATTTAAATAGGTAATTATATGCTTTATGTATGTGTATCTGTTGTATATTTAAATGGTACACCACTGACTACCTGCAGTATTGTCTCTCCTTTTCCATTTAAATCCATCCTAAGGTTGTCTGTAAAAGATCGCTTTTAGCGATAAGACCGCCCATTGTGTCACCTAATGTAAAATTTCTAAATTAATGTTTGTAATTTTTTTGGTGTACATAATAAAGAATCTTCTATCTATCTATCTATTTTTTCCAACTACCTACATAATATTATAGTAAGTACTGTTTTTTTTTCTATTAATCATAAATGCTCTGACACCAGGGGTTTAATCATAAATGCTCTGACACCAGGGGTTAGTCACTGACCAAGTGACCACACGAACAGAAGAAGCGACATCTGGATGAAGGCTCGCTTACACCGCAAATCACACATGGATTGAGCGCTTAACGAATTTACGTTACATCGTTCTGTTTCTGCCAATTGTTTGGAGATGACAGAGACAGAATTATGGTTAGTGATGATTTGTGGTGCAAGGCCTAAGTATTTGTTTAAGTATAAGAAATCAGTTCATTTACAAAATAAAACAACAATTTTCAACAATAACTATAATTTATTTTAACATTAAAATAGAAAAAATAAATGCAATAATACGATTCTTATAATTTTAACAGAAGCTGCAAGTATTCATTACAAAATATAAAAACTTTATTATTCTAGACTTATACCGCCGCGTCCTAAAGCTTTTATTGCCTTAACGGTGAACGGTCCACAATACAGACACGGCTATCCAAATAAATACAGAGCATTTTTTTTTACACCACATGTCAAATACTTGTGAATATTACAGATTTTCATGACGGCCGTTATAACATGACGGAACAGCTTTCCTAGGAAACTCTACTTTACCAAAGCGATCGGTCGCACTCGCTCGAATACGCGACCATGTCACTTAATTTTTCGACAGGCGCCCTCTGTTGGCATCACCGCGCGTCCGTGTTCGCCCTATAAAATAAACGCGACGATCGCTTTGGTAAGGATGCAGCCTGAACAATAAACAAAAAGTTACAAGTCATAATTTAATAGGCATACATACATATAAATGGAACTTTGAACGTAAAAATTTACAAGAAAATATATTAATTGATTCTACGTACCCCTTCCAAAAGGTAGTTTCGTGTGGAGATGAATGTGCAACAAACTCCACAGTAGGTACACAAGAAAAATATACAACAGTTTACAAAAGAATATCAGGCAAGATTGTGGCCGCACGCAAGCATAGTAAATACAAATAAGTACTTTTTCAGAGAAATTCTTTAAAATTACAGAAACAAACAAGAATAGAGTACGTTTCATCAAATAGTTCCTTTGCCGTAATGTTGGCTCCACTGTTAAACTTTAACAAAGGACTTAAGGGGGAAGCGTCAGGGTAGCCCGCGAAATTCAAATTTTCTTACGTTTTTTTGCATTTTGCAGGTCAGTGTCAGGTTTTATATTGATTAAAATATGATTCGCGGTCGTAACAAATATGGCTTTACTCAATTATAATCATTACAATCAGCAATACAACTCCATAAGTTAGCAAAGGTGTCAATAATACAACCGCGAATCATATTTTAATCAACATAAAACCTGACACTGACCTGCAAAATGCAAAAAAAGTAAGAAAATTTAAATTTCGCGGGCTACCCTGACGCTTCTCCCTTAATATGTAGTGCCGTATTACGGCATAAGAATGACTATTTAATGAAACACTAGTATTGGCTAAGACGTGAAAATTAATTCAAATAAATCTCAATAGATGGCATTCATTTCAGACCCATAAAGTCCATTTGGTTAGTATAAATATCACTTAGAAACTAGTGTTAGTCTTAAATGTACCAGAGAAACAACACAAACAATTTTTTACTACGCCACAGTGGCATGTAGGCGTATCCCATGTCTCAGTAAGGGGCTGTCTCACACCTATCTGTTATAGTTTTCAGGATGCTGTTGGGGCTGGCGTTATTCCAGCTTCTGCGGACATGCCGAAATCACTGTAGCAGTGATTCCGGCGACCCCATCAACACCGTAAATGAGTATTATACGTGCAGAGCGTTGTATGCCCTCTGCATGTAGTTGACGAACTGCATGTATAGAACGACTGACAGTATGCTGTAAATAGTGTAAGTAGCCTTTACTTTAGTCGTGCATGTTGCAATCTTCGAGCCAACATATTGCAGTGGACAGCTAACGCCCTGCGCTAACGCTCAGTATCCAGGTCTTTTAGGTCTTCGGAAACCCAATGGCCCAGATACTTCGAAGTAATTTTTTTTTTTACTTGTGTTGATCAGCTAAGTGCGAGTGCACAATTGGGTTAATATCACACACTCGGAAACTAATAAATAAAAAGAGAAAATAAAAGGTTTCAGTCACACCACGAACACAAAGAAAAAAAAAATAATGGTCGTATCTAACTTATTAATATTACGACGGAAACAAAACGCGTTGAAATAATGCATTTCTTTCGAGATTTCTAGTACATACTAGAAATCTGCACACGCAATGGGGAACCTTTGCTTTGGAATTTTCATAGGTCTTATGCTTGCCATGAACAGGCGTCATTTAGTTCGACAAGTAATCTTAAGGTCAAAGGTTCAAAGATACAAACGTATTAACTGATGTGACATTATTTTAAGCCAAGCAACTGTCAACACTGATGTAAGTTACTTGCACCAATTTCTAGTACATACTAGAAATCTGCACACGCAATGGGGAACCTTTGCTTTGGAATTTTCATAGGTCTTATGCTTGCCATGAACAGGCGTCATTTAGTTCGACAAGTAATCTTAAGGTCAAAGGTTCAAAGATACAAACATATAAACTGATGTGACATTATTTTAAGCCAAGCAACTGTCAACACTGATGTAAGTTACTTGCACCAGTGTACTGTAGCGTTGTGAGCGGCCTCAACTACAATTTGTAGATTAGTAAGTAACTAAGCACATCACAAAAAACGTGGCACAACACTAATTTTCTAAGGACACTGTCATTTCGACTACCGCTCGCTTTCCTGATAGATAATAGTTGTTAAATAAGCTATTAATGAGCCATCTGCTATCTATTTGCCTTGTATTCTATGCTCGCGTGTCACATACTTAACCTCACTTTACATCTGTCATTGTGCCACGCTAGCTTTGCACTCTCACTCTCTCTGCCAGCAAGCCGCTGCGATGTGCTAAGCTACTGCCTACCCTACTTCCCATACCGTACCTTGGAGGCTAATGAGGGGAAGAGGCTGGCACATCGCATGCGGCCTACTGCTACTCGCACCCACCTGACATGCGCTTCCTACCGCGCCTTTTAGGGCTCTCTGTACGGGCTCAATGCTGCACGCTACTTGCACGCTGACGAAGTCCTACCTTCCTGCGGCCTACCGCCGAGAGCACGTGCTGCCGACGCTGACTACTAGCGGCTTACGAGGGCCGTCCGACCTACTACGGAGCCTGTGCTGAGTTGTGTATGTTTAGATTCCGTGAGAGACCGATTGCACTCACAGCGGACGTACGAGAGATGTTTCTCAGAATTAAGATACGCCCCGACGATAGAAGAGCACAGAGATTCCTGTGGCGTGACGATGACCGGTGCGGACCGCCGGTCAAGTACGAGATGGCATCGATGATCTTTGGTGCTAGAAGCTCGCCGTTTCTAGCTCACAGCGTACGTAATATGAATGCGGAAAGTTGCCAAGAAAGCCATCCGCACGCGCTGTATGCGATCACACGTGCCCATTACATACTGGGTAGACAGCTACGAAGACATAGAAAGCGCCGCCCAAGCGATTAAGGAAGTAATCGCCGTACATTCACGAGCCGGGTTCGAGTTAGCAGGTTGGCACACGAACGAAGATAGCCTGCTGGAAGGTATTTGTGAACCTGACAAATCTAGTTCGCCGAAGGAATTTGGTTCGAATGTACACCCCTACGGAAAAACATTAGGAATAATGTGGCTACCCACCACGGACGAATTCGCATTTAATACGACAATGCCACGAGTACCCGCGGACGTGAAAGCGGGTCAACGTACGCCGACAAAGCGTGAGACATTAGCCGCAGTTATGTCTATATTTGACCCTTTGGGTCTGCTTAGCCCCTATACGATAACCGCTAAGATAATGCTACAAGATCTGTGGCGCAAGCAAACGGGCTGGGACCAACCTTTGCCCATTGAGGAAGCGGCCGTATTATAAGAATGGCTGGCTGACTTAAGCTACGTAGCTAAGCTACGGCTACCTAGATGTTATACGAAGGATTCGGTAATAAATAGGACTTTACATATCTTCGTAGATGCGAGCGAACAAGCGTACGCTGCAGCTGTCTATTTACGAATGATAACGCCTGATGGAAAAGTAATAGTTACTCTCGTCGCGGGGAAATCACGCGTATCACCTCTTAAGGCGCAAAGTATACCCCGATTAGAGTTGCAGGCGTGTTTGATTGGCGCGAGGCTAGCTGATCAAGTAAGACGTGAACATCGCTTCCAGGATATAGAAATTACCTGTTGGAGCGACTCCAAGACTGCCCTGCATTGGATAAGGAATTAATCGGCTAAATATACGCCGTACGTAGCGCATAGATTACGTGAAATATGCGAACTTACAAATGTAAGTCAATGGAGGTGGGTACCTACAGCGCATAACGTGGCTGACGACGCCACGCGGTCAGGAATGACACAGGTCACCCAAAACAACAGATGGTTCCTAGGCCCACCTTTCCTATACGGACCGAAACAAACCTGGCCAACTGAGGTCGCCCAGGAAGAATGTTCAGACGAGGAGATTGTCACACACACATCTCCCACCGCCGGTTTAATCGACATGAATCGATTTTCATCTTACGAACGAATGCTACGAGCAGTAGCCTATGTACTTTTGTTCATAGACAAGTGTCAACGGCGTGCTACGTCACTAGAGTTGCGTCATAAAGAAGCCGAACTAATACTAGTTAGGGAGGCGCAACGAGAAAGCTTCTCTCAAGAAATTGACAGGCTCGCTGCCGGGAAGCGAGTAGACAGGAGTAGTCGTCTACATAAGTTGGACTCACTATTTCAAAATGGAATTATCCGTTTAAACGGAAGGATAAACGCGGCTAACGTTTCCGAAGAACGCAAACGTCCACCCATTTTACATGGAAAGCACGTATTTTCACGTATATATTTACGTCAATTACATGAAAAGGATCATCATGCCGGCCGCGAGTATGTAGTAAATAAAGCACGGGAACGTTATTGGATACTTCAATTACGATCAACGGTACGAGCGATAATTAAGGATTGCGCTTCGTGCAGACGCCGCCGCATGGCGCCACCGCTGCCTGTAAAAGGAAATTTCACTTTCTGTTGGGCACGGCTACCGGCTTGCCTACCACTGGACAATGTGACGTAGCCGACAGACGGACGTGGCGCGTGTCACAGGCGCTAGCGGATAGATTCTGGACCCGCTGGATGAACGAGTACTTACCAACTTAAGTACCGCGCGGTGATGCTCGAGACTCGCGTCCACAGATACGACCAGGAAACATCGTAGTTATCGCGGATGGACAGCTTCCGCGTAATGTATGGCCTTATGGAAAGGTCATTAAGACAATAGAGGGCCCCGATGGGGTAGTGCGCAGCGCCGAGGTACAGACGCGGGGAGGCGTATTCAGGCGCCCTGTAAGGAGGCTCGTTGTCCTTGTCGAAGGAGGTTAGGCTCGCAGGCTACGCCGGGGGGAGGATTGTAACGGACAAACGAAAGGTACTCTTATGACGTCCTACATAAGGGCGAGAATGGGACCAGTTGGCGCACACACATACGCGTATGCCACACACACCTGCGCAATGTCTATGGACTACGCTGCGAGAGAGCCACGGATGCCCTTATATGGTATCGTTTTCGGGCATCGCGAATTATTTCCTGGAATTGTGGCGTACGTGACTGGCGGTCGGCGCTGCCGTTGGCTGACGTTCATAAGGGTGAAAATAGCAAAACAGGAACAACCAATAGGAAGCCACCCTCGCCAGGGAAGCTTCCCTCTAACCTTACCCCCGTCGATAAAATATAAAAGACCTTGCGCGGCGCGAAACGTCGTCTATTGGAACTGGATTGGCTCATGGTCACACTAGCAGTTAGAGACCCACATCCTACCAGTTAGTTCCGCGCGGATCGCATTATTTTAAAATACTTACTCTGTGTGCGTACAGGACACCATCTCGGATTCCTGGGCGGACACAGGGTAAGCAGCCCCGGGCTGCTCGGCGAGTAACGCCGCCGCGGTCGCGGAGGCCACGCCTCAGTTTTTAAGATGTCAAATCCCGGCAAGCGCGGCTCGCTAGGCCGCGATGCCGGGAATCAAGAGGAAGCCCGCCCGACGTTGGACCGGGCGACGTCGTTGCCTAATGTAGGCCGGCCGAAAAACCGGAAAAAAGAAGGAGAAGAAGAAGACTGAAGAAACCGGGGCAGCTGTGGCTGCCGGCCCACCGACGTCATCGGCGCCTGCGCGCGTTGCGCCTACGCCGTCGTCGGGCCGGCCGCACGCTGTTCCGGTCCGCCCAGCCGCGTTCCGCCCGGTGCCCATACAGGCCCCGGGGCCTGCCGCGAGTGTTAGTCGCGCGCCCCATGCGCGCGCACCCGCGCCCGGACACCAAAACGCGCCCCGGCACGTCTGTTGCGCGCCCGGCCGCGCCGCGCGCTGATTTTCCGGCGCTGCCTCCGCCACGTACCCCGGTACCGTCGGCGCGGGCTCGCGCCCCCCCGACCCGAGCCGCTGCTCCGCCGCCGCGGTTCGTATCACCGCCGCCTCCAACAACCAAGTCGGGTAAGACCGCCACAGTTTCGACCGCCCCGCACGCCGCTGCCTCCGGCCTCCGCCTCTCGCTGGCGGGACCGGCATTGGCTGAGCGGGAGCGGCCACCCAGCGCTGGGCCGTACGAGGCATGCCTTTTAAGTTCTGTCGTTTACATATTTGGCGCCAATTTTGAATTTAGAACTGTTCAATATTCAAATTTGTTGGAATTTAGAATATCAAAACAATTAAAAGAATTTGGATTAAAGCAATCTTTTAGGCAGAGCGTTATTTTTAATCTGTCAGGTCACGTCTGAAAATGAATCTTACTAAGGAAAATGTCCGTGCAATAATTTTCTATAACTTCCGAAGAGGCCTAACACGGCTTCAGTGTTTCGAAGAGCTAACATCTGTGTTCTATGATGAAGCCCCATGTCTGCGGACTGTCGAACGCTGGTATTTAGAATTCCAGCGTGGACATATCAGTCTTAGTGACAAATCTCGTGAAGGACGTCCAAAATCCGCCTTCACTGAACATAACATCGTTTCTGTGAGACAACTAATCCTCGAAGATCGTCATGTGACATATCGGGAGATAGAGGCTTTATTAGGCATCTCAGGGACAACCATTCAGAAGATCTTGCATGAGGCGCTTGGTGTAAGAAAGTTAGTTTCCCGTTGGATCCCCCATTTGCTTTCTGATGATCATAAGGCGGCCCGAGTCAGATGGTGTAAGAAAACTCTTCAAAGGTTCAACCGAGGAGAGTCAAATCATGTTTACGACATCATTAGTGGTGACGAATCTTGGATCTATGCCTACGATCCTGATTCCAAACAGCAATCTACAATTTGGGTCTTCCAAGACGAGCCAAAGCCGACTAAAGTTGTTCGCTCTCGAAGCACTTCAAAGAAGATAGTGGCTACGTTCGTGGCGAAAACCGGTCATGTTGCGACGATTGCACTTGTAGATCGTAACGGTTAATGCAGAGTGGTATACCACAATTTGTTTACCACAAGTCATCGCCGAACTTCGGAAATCTAACCCAAAGCGACGCATCATCCTCCACCATGACAACGCAAGCTCACACAGCGCTCGCCAAACGATTGAGTATTTAAAGCAGGAAAACTTAGAAATTCTTGACCATCCTCCATACAGTCCTGACCTAAGCCCTAACGATTTCTTTACATTTCCAAAAATCAAGAAAACTCTTCGTGGTCATAGGTTCCAGTCCGGTGAAAAAGCAGTCGACGCTTTCAAATCTTCCATTTTGAACACCCCCACTTTGGAGTGGAATAAATGTTTTAATAACTGGTTCGAGCGAATGGAAAAGTGTATTAAACTACGTGGTGAATACTTTGAAAAACAATAAAAAGTACTATAAGGTTCTAGTTGTTTTTTTTTTTTGAAACGACAAAACTTAAAAGGCATGCCTCGTATCGGCCGGCGCCGCCCACCTTTTCTGACGCGGTCCGTTGCACACCGCCGCAGTCACCGACACCACCGAGCTCGGCCGGGGTGAGTATATTACTCCCCACCCCGGCCCCTAATACTTCCGCCGCCCCCCCCCCCTGCTGGTGCCCCTGATGCCACCGCGGCCGCACAGTCACCGAGCAAGCAGCAACATCAACAGAAGGGGAAGAAGAGGATGAGGTAGGTACCCTCCGCTGGTAGTGGAGAAACTACCGAACTGGGCCATGCATTTCCGGGCCATCCGGGAGAAGCTGGACCGGCCTCCCAATGCTCGTCCGTACGGGACCGGGGTGAGATTTACCCCGGAGACCGAAGACGAGTATAGGCTGGTCCAGCGATATCTGACCGGCCTGGCGAAGGACAGCGGCGTGTCTTGGTTCGCCTACTCGCTGCCAGCGGAGAAGAATTTAAAGATCGCCATTCGGGGACTACCGGCGGACACGGACCCGAAGGAGATTGAGGAGGAGCTCCGGACGCTGGGATACCAGCCGGAGTACGTGCGCCACATCAAGGGCGCACAAGGAAGACCCGGCTGTGTATTTCACGCCATTTTAAAGAGGACCCCAGACGTCCGGGCTATCTATGACACCACCGTGTTTATGTACATGCGGGGTGTCAAGATAGAAGCTTGGAAGGGCAAACGTGGGCCCGCTCAGTGTCACCGGTGCCAGCGCTTCAGACACAGCTCGCACCAGTGCCACCGGCCGCTCGCCTGTGTGCGATGCGGCGGCGAGCACGCGGCACGAGACTGCCCGCGCCCGCGGGAGGAGCCGGCCACCTGCGCGAATTGCGGTGGCCCGCACCCAGCGAGCAATATAAAGTGCCCCGTGTTCGAGCGGGAGATAAAGAACAGGCGAACGGGGACCGTCGCCATCACAGCCACACGCCGGGCACAGGCTACTACAGCCACAGTTGCCACCGCAGAGGCACAAGGCCAGACGCTGATGGCGCCGGCCAACGAGCCCACGGTTAGAGATGAAGCCCCCTCCTCACGGCGGAGGAACAAGAGACGCGGGGGGAAGGGAAGAAAGAGGAATATCCCCCCGGAGAACAAAGAAGACCCCCCTAAGGCCGGCCCTGCCTCAAGGAGCGCACAGGTTGTACCTAAGGCGGACTCAACAGAAAAAACGGGCGAACCTACCAGTAGCGCCAATATGGCGCAGCGGCAGAGCGGAGAAGCTCGTAGGTTCGCCCAAAAGCCGCACGGCGCCGCCACTGCCGCTGCTGGAAACATCGAGACGCAGCGGCCAATCAGCGGCCGGGAAAACTTCCCGGCATTGACGCGTGGCGGCGCTGCCTCCAAACAACATGGGAAACATTCGACGATATGTTCGGCAGAAATATCGTCGAAAGACAAAAAAGAATTCACAACCTGTGCGATCAAACTCCTTATGGATTTGATTAAAGCAATAAGGCAGGGCCGAGACATAGAGACGGTGATCCTCGATGGCTTGGCCACATTGCTCGCACTCTGCGATGGCTAGGTCATTGAGGGTCATACATTGGAACGCCCGCGGCCTTAGGGATAAGGTCGCCCCCCTCCGCCATCTCCTTCGGGAACAAAATATCGACGTGGCGCTAATCAGTGAAACGCTCCTGGGAACCGAAGATAGGGTTAGGTTCCCGGGGTACCACGTCTACCGAAAAGACGAAAGGTCGGCACAGAACAACATGAGGTACCGTGGTCTGGCTGTGCTAGTGAAGCGAAGAGTCGTCCATCAAGAGCTTCCCCTCCCGTCGCTCAGCTCGTTTTACGCGCTGGGTGTGCAGCTGCACGTTGCCGGCGAGGACGTAGACATTTATGCGTGCTACAAGTCGCCCGCGGCCCCCCCAGTTGTGGCCGAGCTGCGGGCGCTAATTGGCACGCAGAATGACCGTGCAGTTATCCTTGCCGGCGACTTAAATTGTAAGCACCCGGCGTGGAACTCACTCAAGACAAATACCGGGGAGAGACGGCTCTTCGCGGACGCGGAGGCCTTCGGGTACACGGTGTCCGGACCGGAGACACCGACGCACTACCCAGACGCAGCACATTGCATGCCGGACGTGCTGGACATCGTGGTCCACAGAGGGCTACGCTGCCAGATCACGCAGCAGGTCGTAGACGAGTTACAGTCTGATCACCAACCTGTACTCGTCGTCCTAACAGGAGTGCCGACCCAAATGAGACCATTAGCGCCACGTCGATTAATTGATTGGGACGCTTTCACGGAAAGGATGGAGACCACCACGCCAACTCGGCCTATCGTTTCCTCCGCGGACGTCGACCAAGCGGCAAACGACGTCACTGCTTGCATTCAGAGCGCCCTGGAAGCGGCGACTACTACGCAGCAGCAGCAAGGGAGAGGGCTATTGCCGCCCTTGCCAGCTTACATCACTGCAATGATCGCCGTCAAAAGGCGCCTTTGCAAGCAGTGGCAACAACTACGTTGCCCTACCATCAAGACGCAACTTAACCGTCTCGCGGAGAGGGTAAAGGCAGAGTTATTGGCCCACACCGCCGCGGGCTGGGAGGAACGGATTGATGCCACAACGGACAGTTGGCCTCTGTTAAACTCTGCCGCCAGCTGACGAATACCCCAGCCCCGGTGCGCCCTCTACTCAATAGCGACGGGGCGCTTAAGTATACAGCGGAGGACCGGGCGGAGGTCTTCGCTGAGCACCTGGAGCGTCAGTTCCGCCCTAACCCGACCGACGACCACGAGCATGTCGCAGCGGTCGAGAAACACCTTGGGGAGTACTTCGCACCGCCGATAGCTCCCGAGGAGAGCCCTATTTTCTTCTCGCCGGGCGCAGTCAGACGCGCACTCCTAAGGACGAAGCCAAAAAAGGCCCCTGGGGCGGATGGTATCGCAAACACAGTGCTGCGCCACTTGCCGTTCCGTACCGTAGCGGCACTGGCGCGCCTGTACACGGCGATACTCCGCACGGGGGCCTTCCCCGCCGCATGGAAGGAGGGGCGCGTCATTATGCTGCCCAAGGCGGGAAAGAATACCGCAAAGCCGGAGAGCTATCGGCCAATCACATTGCTGCCTACCATCTCCAAGGTGTTCGAGCAACTCCTGCTGCGACAACTCACTCCACACATCGCCCCGAGACCGGAGCAATTCGGGTTCAGGGCGGAGCACAGCACGACGCTCCAATTGTCGAGGGTACTGCACCTGCTAACTACAGCATTAAATAAAAAAGATAGTCATTCTGGGATAATATAAATTCTCGTATATGTCATTTATATTTTTTAATATTTTCCCCCCTACCCCTTTATCCCATCGGTCCCAGATGAAGGGTAACCTCGATTCCAAAAAAGCCCACCCCCACAACCATGAATTTGCAGAATGAAGAAGCAACTACCCAGGTGGGTCCCGGCCAAGCCGGGGAATCCCACACCGCTCCGGCGGTTAGCCCCTACCGTAGAATGGGAGGTGCTGCTAAACTGCAATATCGATTCTTTGATGCCGCGCTTTTCAGCGCGGCCGGCTGCTGATTTAGCGCCCACAACACAGGCTGCGATTTACGCGCCCATAAACAACAGAGCATCGTGCGGAACAGCATAACAAACCCAGACAAAGACCAAGACCAGCATAGACAGACAGAGACTGGGAAAGACTGACCTGGCAACTCCAACACTCTTCCGGTTGCCTGTGAAGTACGGCCGCTGACAAAGGGCGAAAAAATCCAGACCCGAAAGAAGAGAATAGGCGACCGAAAGCGCAAAATCCGCGAAGGCACTAGCCAGCGCGAAGCGCGATCGAACGTCAAGGGGAGGTGCGGGATCGACCACAAGTCCGCGAAGGGGAAACCCAGCGTCGCTCACCTTTTCCGAGGCGGTCCACCGCACACCGCCGGGAGTGACCGGGGTGAGTATGTCAAACTCGCCCCCTGCTCCCAATACTGACACCGCCCCTCCTGCTGCTGCCGCTACGAAGTCAAAGAAGCAGCAAAAGGGGAAAAAGAAGCCGCGGTACCCTCCGCTGGTCGTCGAGACGCTGCCCAATTGGGCAATGCATTTCCGGGCCATCAGTGGGAAACTGGGCCAGCCTCTAAACGCTCTTCCGTACGGGACCGGGGTGGGATTTACCCCGGACACCGAAGATGAGTACAAGCTGGTCCAGCGGTTCCTGACTGGCCTGGAGAAGGCTACTTTGTCGTCGGATCTCGTTGAGTGCGGACGTGCGGAAGTGTATTTTCCTCTTTTTTGTGATTGGCATGTGACGAAAATCGGTCCCTCTCTTACTATCTTGGGCAAGTTGCCATTTAGGCCCGCGGCCATTTTGCTTTTAGAGCGAGCGCGAGTAAAGTGGGGGCGGAGCCGGTACCCGACTGACGTCTTCTGTCAGTTTGGTGAATGACAGTGACATTTACCCTCCGGGAGCGTTCGGCAGTGACGTTTAGCGAGTGACGTTTTGTGCGATAGTGACGGTTCGTATCGGTGACAGTGACACTTGGCTGTAAGGGAAGCACACAAATCCCTTTCCATTTCCAATATGTCTATCTTCCATTTCCAATATGTCTATCTTCCATTTCCAATGGGTCTACTTTCCATTAAAGATGGGGTTTCAATGCTGATGCATGTTGACCTGTGAGTCAGAATACTCATTTAAGTAAGGACTCATGGTGGACGACCATAGAAGTCGTAAAGACGCATGTGTCTGCATTAAAGATGAAATTGTATAATAATTTGAAACCTCATAAACTCAGCCAAAAAGAAGACGCCGCGCGCTGATGTGCCACCTATTGGAGGACTCCTCACGCGGCCCGAAAAGTTGCCCCCACCACCCCCTCCCAAAGGAAAGGAGATGGAGGACGACGCCGAACTATTGGAAGGTGTTGACCCGCTATCAACGGCACCTGTGGAGTCCCTTGCGGGGCTGGCGACTGCCTCAACCCGAGGCATAATGGAGGCGGTGCGATCAAAGACCGCGAAGTTAAATGTGGACGAGATAGCTGCGATTGGCCACCACACCGAGCGACTATCGGCGGTGATTGTCCACCTCACCCTGCGCCTTGCAGCTGCGGAGAACAGGGTGGGGGCGGCCGAGCGCAGAGCGGTGGAGAACCGCGGCGTGGCGCCACTGGCAGTAGCGGCACCACCGGCGTCTTATGCCTCAGCATTGCGCTTGCCACGGCACCCGGAGCCAGTAATCATTAGAAACACGCGCGGTCCAACCATGGCGTTCTACCCAGCGGACTAAAATGACGCAATCAAGACGGCCGAGGAACCCAACTAAGTTGTGGGTGCAAGTTTCGGTGAGCAAAGTTGGTAACGCTGGAGTAATAGTACAGACGACCTCGGATGCAGCAGCGTCAAGACTTCGGGCGGCCATATCGGCAACGCTCAGGGTGGCAGACCCCAAAATGCGGCGGCCATTAGTGTGCCTGAACAGACTGGATGGTGACCCGTCCTTCGAAGAAATTACTGAGGCTCTGCTTGTGCAGAACTACAGGGATGACCCGGAATGGCCGCTAGAGCGCATCCAGAAGGACGCAACTGGTGCGTTCAAAAAAGACCGGTCGCGGGGCGTAGCCAAGGCGACAGCGGCCGTGTTCGCGTGCTCGGCGGCTATGCGGACGTCGGTTTTAAATAAAGGGCGGGTTTACATCGGGTGGGAGGCCGTCGAGGTGACGGACTTTATTAATGTCACTTGCTGCACAAAGTGCCAGCAATATGGCCACCCTGAGCGACTCTGCAGGTCGGCGGAGGCCACGTGCAACCGCTGCGGCGTAACCGGCCACCGTGGGGAAGAGTACACGGCTAGCGCGACCAAATGCGCGACGTGCAAGCGCCTTGGGAAGAGGGAGGTGGCGGGACATAAAACCGCCTCCAGGAACTGCCCGGCGAGGCTTCATGCCGAGCAGAGGAGCGTGGCCATGACCCAATATGGATAGGCACGACAACATCTTGCAGCATAGCCCGTCTGCAAAGGCGGGTGTCTACATCCATCGGTCCAGCACGGCCTGCGCGGTGCTGCAACACCTCTCCAACGACCACTGCATTGTGGTCCACCTGGAGGAGTGCGACCTGCACGTGGTCTCTGCATACTTCCAGTATGGAGAGCCTATTGACCGCCATCTGCATCACCTGGAAGGTATTATGACTACTGAGTGGAAAGCGTGTGGTCATCTGTGCTGACGTCAACACCCACTCACCGATGTGGCATAGCGCGCCCCGCCACTACACTGGCCGCGGGCACTTGGCAGAGCACAGGCGGATGGCGTTGGAGGCGTTTATCGCCGCGCGCGGACTCACCGTTAATAACGTGGAGGGTCAGCCCTTCACTTTCAGTGGCCCGAACTTTTAAGTTCAGCCATGAATGTTCGTGTCCCACCGACTAGCGGAGATAGACCGCAGGTCGAAACAGGGCGACTGGCACTGGGTTCCCTCTGCGATGAACCCGGCTGACAAGGCCACCCGAATGGACTGGCCCAATAACGGTGACGAGTGGTTGTCGGGGCCCTCGTTCCTTCGTTGTCCACAGGAGCAGTGGCCAGTGAGCGTCGACACCGGCGCAGTGGCAGAAGAGCACCTGGAACGAGTACAACGGGTGCACGCAACGGGGACACCGGCAGAACCGCTGTTCAATTATGAGCGGCTGCCCACATGGACGCGCGCCACATATGTCGTGGCGCGCATATTAGTGTTCGCAGATCGGTGCCGTAAACGGCGCGTCTCATCCGCCGTGACCACAGCAGACCTTCGCGACGCGGAGACACGTCTGCTGCTCTTGATGCAGAGGGAGAGCTACGGAGCCGACATCACTGCGCTCCGAGAGGCGCACCCGCTGCTTAACGACAGCAAGCTCCGGAGTCTCGATCCCATGCTATTTGAGGATGGGCTGGTACGAGTACGCGGCAGGCTGGGTGCCTGCAGCGAGCTCAGCTTCGGAGAGCGCCATCCCATAATCTTAGATGGGAGGCATGCGCTCACACGCCGCCTAGTGTATCAATATCACACGGCGGCTCTACACGCCAACCAAGAGGCAGTGGTCAACCGAATCAGAGAGAAGTACTGGGTGACCAACCTACGGTCTACAGTCAAGACCGTCACTGCAAGCTGCCAACGATGTCGCTTGGAGAAAGCCAAGCCTGTGTCACCAAAGATGGGTGACCTCCCGGTAGCAAGACTAGAAGTTACCCGGAGAGCTTTCGTCCACTGTGGGGTCGACTACTTTGGCCCCATGGAGGTCGCCATCGGTCGGCGCAGGGAGAAGAGGTGGGGCGTATTGTTCACGTGCCTCACCACCCGCGCCGTCCACCTGGAGCTGGCTGCGTCGCTGAGTGCTGACTCAGCCATTCTTGCCTTGCGGCGCCTCATTGCGCGCCGCGGGCGACCCTCGGATATGTATTCCGACCGAGGCACCAATTTCGTCGGCGCACACGCAGAGCTACGAGCAGCGCTACGCGATATGGACCACGACAAAGTGGAAGGTGAAGCAACAGGCCGAGGAATAGCCTGGCACTTCAACCCCCCGGCATCCCCACACATGGGAGGGTGCTGGGAGCGACTGGTGCGATCTGTCAAGAATGCACTCAAGGCGACGCTACAAGAGCGCGCCC
This sequence comes from Agrochola litura, assembly GCA_949152395.1. Lineage (NCBI taxonomy): Eukaryota > Metazoa > Arthropoda > Insecta > Lepidoptera > Noctuidae > Agrochola > Agrochola litura. The sequence goes on along the minus strand of OX424519.1, from coordinate 6,269,694 downwards.
CTCGCGAGGAGGTACTCTACACCCTCCTTGCTGAGGCCGAGCTCATAGTAAACAGTCGGCCTCTGACGTACGGTGGTGCTGACCCCCAACCATCTCCTGCTTGGCACAGCCGCGGGAGATGCTCCCTGTACGCGTGGGCATGCAGTCGACCTCGACTCCCGCCGCATGTGGCGACGGGTGAATGCGCTGGCCGACCTCTTTTGGAGGCGATGGCTGCGCGAGTACCTGCCGACGCTACAGCAACGTCACAAGTGGACCAACAATGTGCCTAATGTGAAAGTGGGTGACGTAGTAGTGATCATAGACAACAGTAAGCCACGAAACCAGTGGACCAAAGGGGTCATTAAAACCGTATATCCCGGGCCGGACTCTATAATAAGAGTGGTAGATGTAAGGACGAATCATGGGGTCCTGCGTCGACCTGTTGTAAAGATCGTTGTGCTTCCTACCGACGGAGTAGTAATCGGTTGAACCCTCTTACAGGGGGTGGGATTGTTGAGAAGCACAGCGATCTAAAAGGATTTTATTATGTAATCTGGGTATTTACACCACCCTAGATATATATTATTAGTTTTTTGGTAGGGAAATAGCCTCACATACAAATATACCAGTAAGAAATAACTAAGATATAAAGAATGCCCTTATGTACCTAACAAAAATGTTCACACAGGCTAATCTGGGCATTAAATAGAGATTGTAAAATACACATATGCTTAGTTAGTTAAGCTATTTCCCATGTATGGACACCTTATACATAAGGAAAAGTTGTCGGGATGTACGATTTGAGGGAAGAACAAAGGCGTCACAAAGGACGTAATACATAAGCAGACCAACTGCGTAGTTCCTTTCCCTCTTCATTCCCCTCACCTCCCCTGGTGCCCCTGAAAAGTGGCGTACCCCGCAATCCCCGGCCGCATACCGACCCCCTCACCTTGGGAAATTAGTTAAATATTGGAGGCTCATTGGGTCGGCGTATGCTAGCGACGGGGCGGGCGCACTAGGTAGGAAAACTATATAAGGTGTCGCATATTTCTGATTTGTATTCGTTTGATAGTTCTCATCGTTTCATAGTTTTTATTGGTTTTTATTGTATATTGATTTACGATGTGATTATGTTTGTGTTATTATGTGTAAATTAGTTTAATATCACCTAATAATGTTACTGAAATAGTTAATAATCCAGTCTAATGGTCGGTTCTCTTTTCTTGTGTATTGTAATCAGTGTTTTAACGTGGTGAATATATGTGATACTCAGAAGAAAGTTGTGCTAGTTTTAATCTGCAGCCACCAATATCCACCCTGCACCTGAATCCCCTATACTCACTTTTTAATACAGTTAGCGCGTACGACGTCATATTACGTTCAAGCTTCTATCATAGAGTCTAGTGCGTCTAAACCCCCCGTTAGGCAACAGAAACAAGTCTTCGGTCATACGCGACCAATGAATACCGCACGTCAAGTAAATTCATTTAGCAGGCCGCAGCAGACTCATAGGATAAATACACAAAGTGATGAGTCTAGCTCGGTTCCTAAAGAATGTGTAGTATGTCAACGCGAACATACCATAGAAAAATGTGACACATTCAAAAAGTTCACTACGCAACAACGTTGGGACACTATAAAAGGTCTGAATACTTGTTTTAAATGCCTAGTAGGAAAACATTCTAAGAAGTTTTGCCGCGCAAATAAATGCGAAAAATGCGGCTTTGCACATCATGTGTTATTACACGCCGACAAACACAACAAAGAAAACAAAGCGTGTAATAACAACAGCAATAAAACAGAAACAGTTACGAACATTGGTGAATGGCGCGCTACAGCATTACTAAAGATAGTTCCGATAACATTGTGTCATTATAGAGACAACAATAGTCAATGTTACGCATTGTTAGATGACGGCGCGACCATATCGTTAATTGATAATTCGGTTGCTGAAAACTTAGAGGGCCCATGTATACCTCTAACATTAAAAACCGCTGGTGGCCACGGGATTACTGACCTAACGTCGCGAGCGGTACAAGTAAAGGTCAAAGGTCCGAATGGACAGTGTCACGACATAAAATGTCGTACTATAAACAACATGAATCTTCCTTCCCAAACAGTATCAGCAGCAACGATTAATAACAACGCACACCTACGTGACCTGGGTTGTGTAGAAATGCGGGACGCTAAGCCGCTAATATTAATCGGGCAAGATAACTGGCAGCTACTCGTCGGCCGGGACGTCCGTTACGGAAAATCCGGAAAGCCAGTTGCCTCCCTTACTGAGTTAGGTTGGGTTATACACGGTCCGTTTGATAAAAATATAAAAAACGAACAGACATTAAATTGTATGTCGGTGTCTCTTCCTGACCTACATGACCTAGTTAAAGCTCAATTTGAGCTAGAATCCATAGGGATATCTCAAAACGTCCGAAAACATGAATCAAACGAAAGGGCGCTAGAGATATTAAATAACACTAGCCACCGTGTACCGGATAATAAATCACAGTGGGAAGTAGGTTTACTATGGAAAGATAACAATGTAGAGTTACCTAATAACTATAAACAGGCCCGGCAGAGGTTGTACGGTATCGAGAAAAAGATGATAAAAGATACCGGTTTCGCGGAAGCGTATTCTAAACAGATAGACAGGTTGTTAGAAGAGGGATACGCCCGAAAAGTAGAGGGGATTTTGACAAATCCGAATACGTGGTATTTACCCCATTTCGGGGTAATTAACCCTAACAAACCGGGGAAATTAAGATTAGTGTTCGATGCGGCCGCTATGTCCCACGGTACCTGTTTGAACGACAACCTATTGACCGGACCTGACTTGTTGAATTCATTACCCGGAATTTTGATGAAGTTTCGCCTGGGTCCTATAGCCTTTTCTGGTGACATAGCCGATATGTTCATGGGTGTTAGGATACGGTCGGAAGATCAAAGTGCCCAGTTATTTTTGTGGAGAGGCACGGATCAAACAGTGGAACCGACCGTGTACGCGATGAATTCTTTGATATTCGGGGCTACGTCATCACCAACCACGGCAATATATATATTAAATAAAAATGCCAGTGAGTTTAGTGAACAGTACCCACAGGCGGTCGAGGCAATAAGGACCAGGCACTACATGGATGACTATCTAGATAGTGCTTGGTCCGAGGACCAAGCTAATAGGCTGATTGATGAGGTGACCCAGATACACGCCTCCGGTGGATTCGTAATCCGGGGGTGGGTCACCAACTCATCAGAGCTGAGGGCCAGGCTTCAGTCGGAGATGCCGGAAAGGGTAGCCCTAGAAAAGGGGGTAGGCGTTCCGGAACGCACCCTAGGGCTGATGTGGGCACCGAAAGACGACGAATTGGCTTTCGATCTGTCTTTCAAACGGCTACCGAAAGAAATTATAAACGGTAGCCTGGTGCCCACTAAAAGGCAGTTTTTGAGCGTGATCATGTCCATATACGACCCGCTGGGATTTCTCTATCCATGCGTGATACAGTCGCGCATATTGATGCAAAGAATCTGGAAGTCAGGGATCCAGTGGGATGAACCGTTAGAAGATAGGGATGCAAAAGCATGGTTCACTTGGCTCAATAACCTACATCACCTGGAACATATAAAAATACCAAGGTGGTATGGGTTAGATCTAGATAAAGATCTAGAGATTCAGAGTTTGGCGACGCAAGCGAACAAGCATACGCTGCGGTCGCGTACCAGGTAGGCTACCGAGACGAAAGAAGAAAATCAGTCTTGATTTTAGGGAAAGCTCGTGTAGCCCCGCAGAAAATAGTATCTGTGCCAAGGCTTGAGTTACAAGCCGTATTGTTAGCCTGTCGACTTGCAGTCACAGCCGAAAAAGAGCTGGGGCTAACAATAAAAAGAAAGTTTTATTGGACTGATAGCAAAACAGTTCTGAAGTGGATTAATTCAGACGCACAAGAGTTTCAGAGATTTGTGTCACATAGACTAGCCGAGATAGATAGGTTGTCGGACCGAGGCGACTGGCGCTGGGTTCCTTCGGAGGACAACCCGGCTGATAAAGCCACCAGAACGTCTTGGCCCGATAACCATGCGGCGTGGCTGTGTGGCCCCTCGTTTTTGCTTAATCCACAGGAGGGGTGGCCAGTGTGTCGCGAGGCTGATGCTGAGGCTGCAGAAGCAGACCTTGAGCGCATCCAACGGGTTCACACTACGACAACGCCAGCGGCACCACTCCTTGAGTACGAGCGCTACTCTTCGTGGGCGCACATACAACGCGTCATGGCTCAAGTACTCATCTTTATCGGCCGATGTCGCAAACATCGGACAACGTCGAAGATGAAGCGATCCGACCTGGAGGAAGCTCACAACTGTCTCATGAAGTTGTGCCAGGATGAAAGCTTCTCCAAAGAACGGGCCGACATATTTTAGAGGGTCTGCCGGTTCCAAACACCAGCAGAATAAAAACTCTAGATCCAATGATTACGGACGACGGTCTACTTTGAGTGAGGAGGCGCCTCAGTGCCTGCGAGGTGCTCACCTTTGAAGAAAAGCACCCCATAATTTTAGATGGGCGCCACCCGCTGACGCGAAAGCTCATCGCATTCTACCATGCAATGGCCCTGCATGCGAACCACGAGACCGTCGTAATCAATCTAAGAGAAAAATACTGGATCACGAAGGTAAGAACCTCAGTGAAGATGGTGGTTGCAAAGTGTCAACTGTGTCGTATTTGCAGAGCCAGACCAGCCCCACCAAAAACGGGTGACCTACCACTCGCAAGGGTGGACACGTCCAGACGAGCCTTCGTCCGAGTGGGCGTCGACTACTTTTCGGTCCAATGGAAGTGGCCATCGGACGGCGCCGCGAGAAGCGGTGGGGCGCTCTATTTACCTGCCTCACCACGCGCGCTGTCCACCTCGAGTTGGCTGCTTCCCTAAGCGCCGACTGCGCCATACTGGCCCTGCAGCCCTGGTTCCCCATCAAGGAACCAATTTCATCGGCGCCAACTCCGTGCTACGAGCGGCCCTGAAGGACCTCGACCAAGGTCAAATCAGGGCCGAAGCCATCAGCAGAGGCATCGAGTGGCACTTCAATCCCCCGGCAGCCCCACACATGGGTGGCTGCTGGGAGCGCCTAGTACGGTCGATGAAGAACGCTCTTCGAAGCACACTCAAGGAGCGTGCACCCCGAGAGGAGGTTCTGTATACCCTCCTCACCGAGGCCGAGCTGATCATGAACAGCCGACCTCTCAGCTACGTGTACGACGACCACAACCAGCCGGTGGTCCTGACACCGAATCATCTACTCCTGGGCACTGCGTCCGGGAGTACTCCGTTTACGCCGGAAGATGCAGAGGATGTCGACTCTCGCCGGCAGTGGCGACGTGTGAACGCGCTGGCCGACATGTTCTGGCGGCGCTGGCTACGGGAATATTTACCTACTCTGCAGTGTCGTGAAAAGTGGACAAATAATGTACCAAATGTGCGCGTAAACGATATCGTGGTCATTATAGATCATAAAGATCGAAGTGCGTGGATCAAAGGAATGATCAAACAAGTGTATCACGGAAAAGACGGTATCATCCGAGTAGCCGATGTACAGACTTTAAGTGGGGTCCTGCGACGGCCCGTAGCAAAGCTTGTCGTGCTTCCCACAGACAAGGTGTAATGCGGTGGAACCCTTTTACAGGGGGTGGAATGTAAGGGAAGCACACAAATCCTTTTCCAATAAGTTTATTTTCCGTTTCCAACGGGTTTATTTTCCATTTCCAATGGGTTTAATTTCTTTTCGGGTTTCATTTCTATTTCCAAATGGGTTTGGTTTCCTTTTCCAAACGGGTTATTTTCTTTTGCCTTTTATTTTTTCGTAACATTTTCCTCCCGCATCTTGAATGTTAATTTCGGGAATGATGATGCATGTTGTCCTGTGAGTCAGGATACTCGTTTAAATAAGGACTCATTGTAAACGACTCTAGAAGTCGTGAAGACAGTGTCTTCAGTTATATGGATTCGAATTCCATAAAACGAGTTTGAACGTCCTTAACAAATTCAGCCATGAATGTTGGTTGATTTAACTGAAAATTAGCTAGCTATTGTTCTAGCTATAAATGAGTCTGCTTGTTGAGAAGCACAGCGATCCAAAGATGATTTTTATTATGTAAACTAGGTACTTACGCCACCCTAGCTATATATTGTAAGCTTTTAGTAGGGAAATAGCCTCAAATACAAATAAAACTGATAAGAAATAACTAAGATACAAAGAATGCCCTTATATACCTCATAAAGATGATTACACAGGCCAATCTAGGCATTAAATAAAGATTGTAACATACACGTATTCTTAGTTAGGCTATTTCCCATATATGGACACCTTATACATAAGGAAAAGTTGTCAGGATGTACGATTTGAGGAAAGAACAAAGGCGTCACAAAGGACGTAATACATAAGCAGACCAACTGCGTAGTTTCTTTCCCTCTTCATTCCCCTCACCTCCCCTGGTGCCCCTGAAAGATGGCGTACCCCGCAATCCCCGGCCGCATACCGACCCCCTCACCTTGGGAAATTAGTTATACATTGGAGGCTCATTGGGTCGGCGTATGCTAGCGACGGGGCGGGCGCACTAGGGAGGAAAACTACATAAGGTGTCGCATATTTAGAATCAGTATGATTTTCACGATTTTTAGTTGACGATTTATACGATCTTATTACGTTGCCCATATCGACTACCTATAACGCGCTCCGCTTTACGTGACCTAGATAGATTCTAGATTTGGGAACAGAGGATAAGTTTTGTGTTTCGGTAGTTATTAATCTGTTCCTAGTACCTCGATTAGTCTCTGCTAGTGCGTAAACCATTTTTGTGTGTTGTAATCAGTGTTTTAATGTAGTGAATATATTTGTGTACCTACTCAGAAGAAAGTGTGATAATTTTGATTTGTAGCCACCAATATCCACCCTGCACCTGAATCCCCTATAATTTTGGTCCTTCGATAGCCGGATTCGCTGTGAATTAAAATGAGTATCAGAAGCACTGTTACAACTAGGAGCAAGTTACGTAAGTTGGAGGCCGACATGAATAAGCGTCAAGGTTTAGAGGCTGATTCTGGGGTGCCGTCTGAAATGGCACCTGGGTCCCCTTCAGTAGCGCCTACTACATCGTCAATGGTTCCTGCCCCTGTGATCCCACTGGCCGGGCCCGGTCGTGTGATAGACCATCGTGGACTTGCCACGCCAGTGAGGTCGGAATTACGACAGAGGGTAAGTTCAAAGACAAGTCACGTATCGTCGAAAAGCGGCCAGAGAAGCGCCGACTACCTTCGACGAAGAGTTCAATACGAGGCTGAGAAGGAAATAGTGCGCCTGAAGGAAAACCTTATACAGAAGAAGCTGGATGTAGATCTAGCCGAGATAGACGCCGCCGCCGACGAAGATTCCTCAGATGAAGAAGGAACGACTCGGCGCATAGAAGACTGGATTACTGAAACGACGCCCGCCGCCGCTAGTCAGGTACCCGTACCCATTATATCTACAGACTTACAATCTGGATTAGTGCCCGTGTCGTCCGATAATACCCGCGATATGCCAGTGTCAGTGCCGCAAAATAATACGCCCGCGCCCCGGCAAGAATATGTACCCGCGTCGGTGCATTTTACCGAGGCAATGTACCTCGCTACGCCCGTCGCGACGGCCGGTACACCGCGAGCACCGCCGACAGAAACGGCTGGAAGAAATGCGCCTGAATGGGAGAATACATACGCGAACGACACCGACAGAGGTAGGTCACGGGATAGGAAAATAGACCAACTAGCAGACGCTATCTCAAACATAGCGCGGCCGCGTCCGGTACCGAGGTAGGCATACGAGCTGCCATATTTCAACGGTGACCCAGCGGAGTGGCTGTCATACAAGAATATGTATCACGATACGACAGCCCTGTATAATTTCAAGCCACATGAAAACCTAGCGCGTCTGAAAACGTCCCTACAAGGAAACGCGAAGCTAGCAGTAGAAGATTTACTCCGAACGTCAACCAGCCCGTCCGAAATAATTAAAGTTTTGGACGAAGAGTTTGGGCATCCAAATCTAGTGCTCGAGTGTGCCCTAAGAAAAGTGCGTGCGTTACCTAAAGTAACAGAAAGTGGTCGGGAGCTTAGAAAGTTCTCGACAACAGTGCGTAATTGTGTATCACTTCTAAAGAGCGTGAAGGCGAATGGATACCTGAACAACCCACAACTGGTAAGTGAACTTCTTGATAAACTTACACCTGTACAACGTGCTAAATATGGGGAATTTGCAATGGGTATGGCAACCAGTCAGGGTATAGATGTGCGAGTGTCACCTAGCTTAGAGTTGCTCGCAGAATTTTTGATGCATCTAGCCCGAGCCACGTCATATTATGTTCAGATGAACTTAGACACGCCCGCAACACCAAATAGCACATTTAAGCCACTAGGCAATGTTCAAGTCAATAGGCAACCTAGAATAATACAACGCCTACGTACGACTTCAAATGAGGAAAAACAGGCCGAGGCAATCGACGACGATGTTTGTACAATGTGTGGGAATTTACATAAGATTATCAAGTAAAGTGTGAAAAGTTCACAAGGTTAAAGTTAAATGAGCGATGGGATTTTATTAAGAAACATAGGCTATGTTTCAAATGTTTAGTGAAGAATCATAACAAGAACTTTTGTCGTGCAAATAAGTGCTCAAAGTGTAATTACCCGCATCATACATTATTACATGCCGACAAAAAGACAGAAACAGTAACTAACGTCAGTGATTATACCGGTAAAGCATTGTTGAAAATTGTGCCGGTATGTGTAACAATAGACGGGATAGATAAACCCTGTTATGCCCTTCTCGATGACGGGGCCACCGTGTCACTAATAGACGACTCTTTAGCTACAGATGTCAAAGGTCAACATTTACCACTAGTGCTACGGAGTGCGCGGGGTCTAGAAATCACAGACTCTGCATCGCGCGTGATCGACGCAACAGTGCGCGGGCCTAGCGGGCAAACGTACGACATAAAGTGCCGCACGTTGAATAATTTGGATTTGCCCGCACAATCGGTGCCCGCCCCACTAATAGCGGAGCACGCCCACCTTCGCCACTTGGGTTGCGAGGAGATGAGTGGTGCCCGGCCGCTTCTGTTGCTGGGGCAGGACAACTGGGAGTTGCTGACCAGCCGGGAGACTCGACGAGGAAAGTCAGGTAAGCCGGTTGCCTCTTTGACCTGTCTAGGGTGGGTGGTGCACGGACCCGTAGGAAATTGTCACACTAGTGACCAATGTGTAAATTGTGTTTCAGAATCTAATATTGACTTGAGCTTGAGGCTATTGGAATCTCAGAGGTGCCTCGGACGCACCACGATATTGAAAGGGCAAATAAAATACTGGATTCCACTAGTCGGCAAACAGAAAGCGGCGCGTGGGAAGTGGGTTTGCTGTGGCGTCGGGACGACCCACAGCTACCAAATAATTATCAACATGCGCGCCACAGATTAACCGGAATCGAACGACGGTTGGTTAGATAAAGACTCAGTGTACGCTGCAGCCTATACCGCACAGATAGATAGGCTCATAGCAGAGGGGTACGCCAGCCAAGTTAAAGGCGGGGTCCCATATGACCCAGTTTGGTACCTACCTCATTTCGGGGTAAAAAACCCGAACAAACCCGGGAAGCTGAGGTTAGTTTTTGACGCCGCAGCAGCCTACAATGGGACAACTTTAAATGACAATTTATTAACAGGGCCTGACCTTTTAAATTCACTTTTGGGTGTCCTCTTTAAATTCAGAGTAGGGCCTATTGCCTACACCGGGGATATCGCAGACATGTTCCTACGTATTAAAATAAGGGAACAAGACAGAGGAGGTCAGCTATTTCTGTGGAACGCGACCGGCAATAAAGAACCTAGTGTTTATGTTATGAATTCGATGATATTCGGTGCCGTGTCGTCTCCTACATCAGCCATTTATATTTTAAATAAAAACGCGGCTAAGTACAATAGTACATTTCCCGAGGCGGTAGCGGCCATACACACAAAACATTATATGGACGACTACCTTGACAGTGCGTGGTCTGTTGCGCAAGCCGATCAGTTGATTGAGGAAGTGACTCGCATCCACGCCGAGGGCGGTTTTAATATACGGGGGTGGGTCACTAACTCTCAAGAGCTGCGCAACCGACTACAATCTGACATGCCTGATAGAGTTTCGCTCGACAAAGGTGAAAATGCTACAGAGCGTACACTAGGAATGATATGGTCACCGGGTGCGGACCAATTAGCGTTTGACCTATCATTTAAAAGACTCCCTAAAAATATAATAGAGGGATCGGTAATCCCCACAAAAAGGGAATTCTTAAGTTTTATTATGTCTATTTTTGACCCATTGGGATTTTTGTATCCGTGTGTCATACAGTCCCGCATATTGATGAAGCGGGTATGGCACACGGGAATTCAATGGGATGAATAAGAGAGGGAGAGGCGAAAACGTGGTTCGAGTGGCTGCATAAGCTGCGCCACCTTACGGACTTGACAATCCCTCGTTGGTACGGCCTGAGGCCGGAGGATATTGAGCTCCACGTTTTCGGTGATGCGAGTGAGTCCGCTTACGCGGCCGTAGCTTATATAGCGGGGATAAATAGTTCCGGGAACAGAGACTTAGCCATGATAATAGGCAAGGCCAGAGTAGCGCCACAGAAGTTGGTTTCCGTCCCGCGTCTAGAGCTGCAAGCCGCTGTGTTGGCCTGTAGATTGGCCAACACGGTAGAAGGGGAGTTAGGTCTACCTATAGCTCGCAAGTATCTGTGGACGGATAGTAAGACCGTCTTAAAATGGATAAACTCCGATGCCCTGGAGTTTCAAAGGTTCGTGTCCCACCGACTAGCGGAGATAGACCGCAGGTCGAAACAGGGCGACTGGCACTGGGTTCCTTCTGCGATGAACCCGGCTGACAAGGCCACCCGAATGGACTGGCCCAATAACGGTGACGAGTGGTTGTCGGGGCCTTCGTTCCTTCGTTGTCCACAGGAGCAGTGGCCAGTGAGTGTCGACACCGGCGCAGTGGCAGAAGAGCACCTGGAACGAGTACAACGGGTGCACGCAACGGGGACACCGGCAGAGCCGCTGTTTAATTACGAGCGGCTGCCCACATGGACGCGCGCCACATATGTCGTGGCGCGCATATTAGTGTTCGCAGATCGGTGCCGCAAACGACGCGTCTCATCCGCCGTGACCACAGCAGACCTTCGCGAAGCGGAGACACGTCTGCTGCTCTTGATGCAGAGGGAGAGCTACGGAGCCGACATCACTGCGCTCCGAGAGGCACCCACTGCCCACTGCCTAACGACACCAAGCTCCGGAGTCTCGACCCCATGCTATTTACGGATGGGCTGGTACGAGTACGCGGCAGGCTGGGTGCCTGCAGCAAGCTCAACTTTGGAGAGCGCCATCCCATAATTTTAGATGGGAGACATGCGCTCACACGTCGCCTAGTGTATCAATATCACACGGCGGCCCTACACGCCAACCAAGAGGCAGTGGTCAACCGAATCAGAGAGAAGTACTGGGTGACCAACTTGCGGTCTACCGTCAAGACCGTCACTGCAAGCTGCCAACGATGTCGCTTGGAGAAAGCCAAGCCTGTCTCACCAAAGATGGGTGACCTCCCGGCTGCAAGACTAGAAGTAACTCGGAGAGCTTTCGTCCACTGTGGGGTCGATTACTTTGGCCCCATGGAGGTCGCCATCGGTCGGCGCAGGGAGAAGAGGTGGGGCGTGTTATTCACGTGCCTCACCACCCGCGCCGTCCACCTGGAGCTGGCTGCGTCACTGAGTGCCGACTCAGCCATTCTTGCCTTGCGGCGCCTCATTGCGCGCCGCGGGCGACCCTCGGATATGTATTCCGACCGAGGCACCAATTTCGTCGGCGCACACGCAGAGCTACGAGCAGCGCTACGCGATACGGACCACGACAAAGTGGAAGGTGAAGCGACAGGCCGAGGAATAGCCTGGCACTTCAACCCCCCGGCATCCCCACACATGGGAGGGTGCTGGGAGCGACTGGTGCGATCTGTCAAGAACGCACTCAAGGCGACGCTTCAGGAGCGCGCCCCTCGCGAGGAGGTACTCTACACCCTCCTTGCTGAGGCCGAGCTCATAGTAAACAGTCGGCCTCTGACGTACGTGAGCAGCGACGTCGAGCAACCGGTGGTGCTGACCCCCAACCATCTCCTGCTTGGCACAGCCGCGGGAGATGCTCCCTGTACGCGTGGGCATGCAATCGACCTCGACTCCCGCCGCATGTGGCGACGGGTGAATGCGCTGGCCGACCTCTTTTGGAGGCGATGGCTGCGCGAGTACCTGCCGACGCTACAGCAACGTCACAAGTGGACCAACAATGTGCCAAATGTGAAAGTGGGTGACGTGGTAGTGATCATAGACAACAGTAAGCCACGAAACCAGTGGACCAAAGGGGTCATTAAAACGGTATATCCAGGGCCGGACTCTATAATAAGAGTGGTAGATGTAAGGACGAATCATGGGGTCCTGCGTCGACCTGTTGTAAAGATCGTTGTGCTTCCTACCGACGGATTAGTAATCGGTTGAACCCTCTTACAGGGGGTGGGATTGTTGAGAAGCACAGCGATCCAAAGATGATTTTTATTATGTAAACTAGGTACTTACGCCACCCTAGCTATATATTGTAAGCTTTTAGTAGGGAAATAGCCTCAAATACAAATAAATCTGATAAGAAATAACTAAGATACAAAGAATGCCCTTATATACCTCATAAAGATGATTACACAGGCCAATCTAGGCATTAAATAAAGATTGTAACATACACGTATTCTTAGTTAGGCTATTTCCCATATATGGACACCTTATACATAAGGAAAAGTTGTCGGGATGTACGATTTGAGGAAAGAACAAAGGCGTCACAAAGGACGTAATACATAAGCAGACCAACTGCGTAGTTTCTTTCCCTCTTCATTCCCCTCACCTCCCCTGGTGCCCCTGAAAGATGGCGTACCCCGCAATCCCCGGCCGCATACCGACCCCCTCACCTAGGGAAATTAGTTATACATTGGAGGCTCATTGAGTCGGCGTATGCTAGCGACGGACGGGGCGGGCGCACTAGGGAGGAAAACTACATAAGGTGTCGCATATTTAGAATCAGTATGATTTTCACGATTTTTAGTTGACGATTTATACGATCTTATTACGTTTGTGTTTTATGTGTAATTAGTTAGTATCACTTAATATGTTAGTGAAATAGGAATAATCCAGTGAAATGTTCAGTCTCCTTTTGGGTAGTGTCGAACCGTGTGGGGCTAATGCCCATATCGACTACCTATAACGCGCTCCGCTTTACGTGACCTAGATAGATTCTAGATTTGGGAACAGAGGATAAGTTTTGTGTTTCGGTAGTTATTAATCTGTTCCTAGTACCTCGATTAGTCTCTGCTAGTGCGTAAACCATTTTTGTGTGTTGTAATCAGTGTTTTAATGTAGTGAATATATTTGTGTACTCAGAAGAAAGTGTGATAATTTTGATTTGTAGCCACCAATATCCACCCTGCACCTGAATTCCCTATACTGCTATTGTAATAACCATAGTCAGTAGAGACATAAAAAATGTACATATAAACCTATATACCTCCATCAGAGGACAAAAACAGGAATAACTGCTTACCTTAGGGGAAAATAAGGAATACAGATATGGGAACACGCAAACTAGGTCATTTCCCTATTAAATAAGAAAAATATATAAGGAAAATGACATCCTGGTTCGGGAATTACATAGAAACCTTTGTTCCACAAAGTAAACAGTGTTATGTACACGATACGCGTCATAACCCCGTCCCCCGCTCCCCCGGCGTACATCAACTGCGCAATACCCCTTGGTCGCCCGAGCGTCTGTAACTCCCCCCGAATGTGCAAACGCCCGGGGAAAAAGGTTGATTGAATGGTCGGCATTCGGTCGCCACCCGCAACGCGAGCTAAGGGAAGAAACTATAGAGTCTAAAATCATTTCAAAATTGTAGGATTGGCTTGTTGATCACTTGGACTAGCCTATCCACACGTGCAAGTCCAAATTCCGCGCGGATCGCTTTTATTTTTAAACTCGACTCTCTCTGTGAGTGCGCAGGGAAATATCAGTACCTGTGCAGGCACAGGGGGAGCCGCCCCGGAAATCCCGGCGTGGAAACGCCGCCGCGGTCGCGGAGGTCACACCCACAGCGATGTCAAAACCGGCAAGCGCGGCTCGCTAGGCCGCGATGCCGGGGTCCAAGAGGAGGCCCGTCCGACGTTGGACCGGGCGACGTCGTTGCCCAATATAGGCGACGCGTCGTCCGGTGCGCCGCCGGCCGGACAAAGAACCAAGAAGAAAGGAGGAGGAGGGAAGAAAAAGGAAGAAAGTGGAACGAGAGCCGTCGAGGCTACCGGCCCACCTGCGACACCGGCGCCTGCGCGCGTTGCGCCGACGCCGTCGTCGGGCCGACCGCACGCGGTATCCGTCTGTCCCGCCGCGTTCCGTCCGGTACCCATCCAGGCCCCGGGGCCTGTAGCGAGTGCAAGTCGCGCACCGCATGCGCGCGCACAAAATCCCACCGCGCGTCTACCCGCGCCCGGTCACCATAGTGCGACAGCCGCGCGCCGATTATCCCGCGGTCCCAGTGCCGCGTACTCCGGTACCGTCGGCGCGAGCCCGCGCACCTCCGACTCGGACCGCCATTCGTGTCACCGCCGCTGCATAGTAAAGCAAGTAAGTCCGAAGCTATTTTTACACCACGCGCCGCTCCCCCCGGCCTCCGCCTCTCGATGGCGGGGCCGGCGAGGGTTGAGCAGGAGCGACCGGCGCCCGATTCACCGGCGCCACCTCGGGTCTCTGCCTGCGACTCACCTGCCATGTTGTCGGCATGCTCCTCCCGTGTGGGGTCGAGCATGTCACTGGCGTCCGTGGGCTCGGCCGGATCCGGTCGCGGGAACGTGTCTCCGGATACGACTCCGCGATCCGGTCCGCGGCCCATCGCGGGAGGAGCAGCATCCGGGGTGACAATGATGTCGCCGGCATCACCATCACCACCAATATCGCTGGGGTTTGGTTTCGATTTCGAGCTCGAGACCCACAGACCCCAGCGACGCCGAAGAAGCTCCGACGAGACCGCGTCGGAGGAAGTCAAGCGTTATTGCCTCGACCCGCCGCGGCCACAGCGCGAACGCGCGCCGCGGGGCCGGGATGCACCGTCGACGCCTACCTTCTCTGACGCGGTCCGCCGGTCACCGACACCACCGAGAGCGGCCGAGGCGAGCTTATTGCATACGCCCCCGGTCCCCAGTACATCCACTGCTTCCCCCCCCCCTGCCACTGCAACGGACACCACTGCAACCGATGCCGCTTCGGCTGCACAAACGACAGCAAAGCAGCAAAAGGGGAAAAAGAAACAACGATATCCTCCGCTGGTAGTGGAGAAACTCCCAAATTGGGCCATGCATTTCAGGGCCATCAAGGAGAAACTGGGCCGGCCTCCGAACGCGCGTCCATACGGGGCCGGGGTGAGGTTCACCCCGGAGACTGAGGACGAATACAGGCTGGTCCAGAAATATTTGACTGGCCTGGAGAAGGACTGCGTCGTTTCGTGGTTCGCATACTCCCTACCAGCGGACAAAAGCTTGAAAATCGCAATTCGGGGCCTACCGGCGGACACGGACCCGAAGGAGATAGAAGAGGAACTTCGGACGTTGGGATACCAGCCGGAGTATGTCCGCCACATAAAAGGCGCACTAGGGCGGCCCGGCTGTGTATTTCACGCCATCCTAAAGAAGACCCCTGACGTCCGGGAGATCTTTAGCACCCACACGTTTATGTACATGAGGGGTGTTAGGATCGAGGCTTGGAAGGGGAAACGCGGGCCCGCACAGTGTCACCGGTGCCAGCGATTCAGACACAGCTCGCACCAGTGTCACCGACCGCTCGCTTGTGTGCGATGTGGGGGCGAACACGCGGCTCGAGATTGTCCGCGCCCGCGGGAAGAGCCGGCCACCTGCGCTAATTGCGGGGGCCCGCATCCCGCGAGCAACATTAAATGCCCCGTTTTTGAGCGCGAGATTAAAAACAAGCGGGCGGGGACCGTCGCCATCACGGCCACACGCCGGGTTCAAACGGCCAGGCCAACACACACAGAGATAGTAGAGGAAGCAACAGGCACGACGCTGATGGCGGCGGCCAATGGGCCCTTTACACAAGCCTCCTCCTCTGGGCGGAGGAAGAAGAAACGCGGGGGGAAAGGAAGGAAGAAGGGAAACAATGAAGACCCCCCTAAATGGCGGACGACGAGGAGGCGGACCGCATCCAGCAGATGCTCTTCGATGAGGTGATGAGAGCAAAGGAGGAGGAGCTGAGGGTGCTGGAGGAGATGCGCCGGGAGGGGGGTGGTTTCACCCCGCGAGCGATCCTGTCGCGCACCCCACAACAACAGGGGTTTAGCACCCCGGAGCCCACCATTAACCTGGCTACACCCTCCGCCGTTGCACCCACAGCGGAGAGGAGTGAAAAGCGGACGCTCAGCTCCCTGGAGGACCTGCAGGAGGCTGTGCGGCGACGGTTGGCAAAGAAGACGCCGCGCGCTGATGTGCCACCTATTGGAGGACTCCTCACGCGGCCCGAAAAGTTGCCCCCACCACCCCCTCCCAAAGGAAAGGAGATGGAGGACGGCGCCGAACTATTGGAAGGTGTTGACCCGCTATCAACGGCACCTGTGGAGTTCCTTGCGGGGCTGGCGACTGCCTCAACTCGAGGCATAATGGAGGCGGTACGGTCAAAGACCGCGAAGTTAAATGAGGACGAGATAGCTGCAATTGGCCACTACACCGAGCGACTATCGGCGGTGATTGTCCACCTCACCCTGCGCTTGGCAGCCGCGGAGAACAGGGTGGGGGCGGCCGAGCGCAGAGCGGTGGAGAACCGTGGCGTGGCGCCACTGGCAGTAGCGGCACCACCGGCGTCTTATGCCTCAGCATTGCGCTTGGCACCCGGAGCCAGTAATCATTAGAAACACGCCCGGTCCAACCATGGCGTTCTACCCAGCGGACTAAAATGACGTAATCAAGACGGCCGAGGACACTAAGGCGGAGTTAAAGAAGACCGTTGACCCAACTAAGTTGTGGGTGCAAGTTTCGGTGCGCAAAGTTGGCAACGCTGGAGTAATAGTACAGACGACCTCGGATGCAGCAGCGTCAAGACTTCGGGCGGCCATATCGGCGACGCTCAGGGTGGCAGACCCCAAAATGCGGCGGCCATTAGTGTGCCTGAACAGGCTGGATGGTGACCCGTCCTTCGAAGAAATTACTGAGGCTCTGCTTGAGCAGAACTACAGGGATGACCCGGAATGGCCGCTAGAGCGCATCCAGAAGGACGCAACTGGTGCGTTCAAAAAAGACCGGTCGCGGGGCGTAGCCAAGGCGACAGCGGCCTTGTTCGCGTGCTCGGCGGCTATGCGGACGTCGCTTTTAAATAAAGGGCGGGTTTACATCGGGTGGGAGGCCGTCGAGGTGACGGACTTTATTAATGTCACTTGCTGCACAAAGTGCCAGCAATATGGCCACCCTGAGCGACTCTGCAGGTCGGCGAAGGCCACGTGCAACCGCTGCGGCGTAACCGGCCACCGTGGGGAAGAGTACACGGCTAGCGCGACCAAATGCGCGACGTGCAAGCGCCTTGGGAAGAGGGAGGTGGCGGGACATAAAACCGCCTCCAGGGACTGCCCGGCGAGGCTTCATGCCGAGCAGAGGAGCGTGGCCATGACCCAATATGGATAGGCACGCCACCAGAGTCGGGCAGCTCAATTTGGCCGGGTCAGCACTCGCAACGAGGGAGCTCCCTGCGGTGTGCCGCGAACTAAAACTTGATGTCGTACTTCTCCAGGAGCAGTACGCGCAGGCCGACAACATCTTGCAGCATGGCCCGTCTGCAAAGGCGGGAGTCTACATCCATCGATCCAGCACGGCCTGCGCGGTGCTGCAACACCTCTCCAACGACCACTGCATTGTGGTCCACCTGGAGGAGTGCGACCTGCACGTGGTCTCTGCATACTTCCAGTATGGAGAGCCTATTGACCGCCATCTGCATCACCTGGAAGGTATTATGACTACTGAGTGGAAAGCGTGTGTGTAAAGGAAGCACACAAATCCTTTTCCAATAAGTTTTGGTTTCCTTTTCCGATAAGTTTTGGTTTCCTTTCCCAGGGTGGGTGTTTTCTTTCCCTGTCATTTCCAAGGGGGGTGTTTTCTTTCCCCTTTTATTTCCGTGTTACATTTTCCTCCTGCATCTTGAATGTTGATTTCGGGAATGACGCTGCATGTTGGACTGTGTAACAGGATATTCCTTTATAAAAGGATTGTGGTTTTCTTTCCCTGTTATTTCCTTTCCCAGGGCGAAGTGTGTTTTCTTTCCCTGTTATTTCCTTTCCCAGGGGGAGGTGTGTTTTCTTTCCCTGTTATTTCCTTTCCCAGGGGGAGGTGTGTTTTCTTTCCCTGTTATTTCATTTTCCTCCCGCATGTAAAATATTGTTTACGGGAATAATGATGAATGTTCGCCTGTGTAGCGGGATATTCCTTTATTCTTTATAAACGACTATAAAAGTCGTGAAGACAATGTATTCAAATTACATGGATTCGAATTCCATGAAAACAGAGTTTAATGTCCGAAAAAGTACTTTATAACTAGCTATTGTTCCAGCTATGCTATAGTTAGTAAAAAACATTAAAATTGTACCTATATACCTCCATCAGAGGACAAAAATGGCTGTATCTGCTTACCTTAGGGGAGAATAAGAAATTCAGATGCAGGAAGACGTAAAATAGGTCATTTCCCTACTAAAACAGAAAAATACATAAGGGAAATAACGTCCTAAGTCGGGAAATATATAGAAACCTTTGTTCCATAAAGTAAACAGAGTTATGTACACGATAACACCCCGGCATCCGGCAACTGCGCAATACCCTTCAGTTACCCGAGCGTCTGTAACTCCCCTCAAATGTGTAAACGCCCGGGTGAATAGGTTAATTTAGTGGTCGGCATTCAGTCGCCACCCGCAACGCGAGCTAGGGGGAAAAACTATAAAGAGAGTGTAAAATCATTTTGAAATTGTAGTCGTCTCAGAATCTCAGGAAAACTCTCATATGAGCCCAAGTTCTCTTCAACCTCGTACCTAAACGCTCATAAAGTCGTGTCACATCTATAAGTTAAATAAGTTATCTCAGTTGTTGAAAGTAAACGTGTATCTGTGTTGATCGGAAGGTAATTAAAGTGATTAATTAATCTATTTTGTGATTTCTGCATTAACTTGTGTATGACCATTTTTAAATGTAATTCTGTGTGTGTTTTCAAGTAATATAACAGTGTGTTTTATACAACGTGACGTGGTTTCATTCAGTTCGCCCTTCAGACACCCCCGCCTAACCGCTATCTAAAGTCTTGTTTACGGGGTAACACTAGTAGTGTTGTTACTTTTACTACAGTGTGGTCATCTGTGCTGACGTCAACACCCACTCACCGATGTGGCATAGCGCGCCCCGCCACTACACTGGCCGCGGGCACTTGGCAGAGCACAGGCGGGTGGCGTTGGAGGCGTTTATCGCCGCGCGCGGACTCACCGTTAATAACGTGGAGTGTCAGCCCTTCACTTTCAGTGGCCCGAACGGTGAGTCCAACATCGACCTGACCCTCAGCAGTAGGAGCGTCACTCCAAAGCACTGGGAAGAGGCGGAGTGTAAGGGAAGCACAGAAATCTCTTTCCTTTTCAGTCATTTCATTTCTTTTAAGTTCAGCCATGAATGTTGGTTGATTAACTGATAAATAATCAGCTATTGTTTTGTTTTTAACTTTAAAATGAGTCGGCTGTTGGCATGTAATACTAACAATAATCAGTAGAGACCTATTTTTGTAAAAAAGACCTATATACTTCCATAGGCACAGAAAAATAGAAATAACTGCTTACCCCTGTCGAAAATAAGCTTTTATAGTCCAGAAATACACTAACGAGGTCATTTCCCACCTATACAAGAAAAACATATAAGGGAAATGACACCCCATGTCGGGAATCACATTTTGTTCAAGAAAGTAAACAGAGTTATGTACACCAAAACGCGTCATAACCCTGTCCCCCGACCCCCTGTCGACACCCCGGCGTGGATAAACTGCGCAATGCCCCGCGGACACCCGGACGTCTGTAACCCCCCCCTATTTGACTGAACGCCCTGGTGAATAGGTTAATAAATTTGTCTGCGTTCAGTCAACACCCGCAACTTAAGCTATGGGGAAAAACTACATAAGGAGTGGAAAATTATTTGAAAATTGTCTCACAGATCCCGATGACCCCATAACCCTCCTCCAGGAGAGCAGTAGGGCAACGAGTACACTAAACAAGAACAGACGCCGTCCGTCATTCCGACCTCGCCAACGAGGTCCTTTACGATCACGACCGCCGCGCCCCCGAGTAAATAATACTCCCCCCGACCCTTGCTCGAAAACGAGGTGCCAGCAGTTGTTGCAGCTGTGCACGTAGCTTTAAATTCCCCGACTAACCCGAGTGGCGGCGCTGAAAACGCACATTCGTCGAATGTATCGGCGAATACTTCTACGAATGAACCTCATTAGAGCGATAAGGCAGGGCCGAGATATAGAAGCAGTCATCCTTGACGGTTTGGCCACCCTATTATCACTCTGTGATGGCTAGGCCGTTGAGGATCATACATTGGAATGCTCGCGGCCTTAGGGATAAGGTCGCCCCCCTCTGCCATCTCCTTCGGGAACAGGACGTCGACGTGGCGCTAATCAGCGAGACGCTCTTGGGATCCGAAGATAGGATTAGGTTCCCAGGCTTCCAAATCTATAGGAAAGATGAAAGGTCGGCACAAAACACCCGCTACCGTGGTCTGGCGGTACTAGTGAGGCGAAGAGTCGTCCAACAGGAGCTCCCCTTGCCGTCCCTCAGCAGCTTTTACGCGCTGGGTGTGCAGCTGCACGTTGCCGGCGAGGACGTAAACTCCATCGACGTGCTGGGTATAGCTCTGCCTCCGATAGAAAAAAAGACGCATCTAACATTTTTTCCAGATTTGAGTTATACAGGGCGTCCCAAAATTATGGGACATGAAGGGAAAGTACCTTAAATATCGTAGATAGGGTATTTTGCTGAAAGAAGACATTATGTTATTTTTAAAAGTTAGTAATTCTGCATTCAAAGATTTTCTAAAAATTACTTGCCTCGTCTGGGAATCGAACAGACTTAAATGTAAAAAAAAAACACCCCTACTTTTATGATGCCAATCGAAAGAATGGCCAAAAAATAATAATTCTTCTTGAGTAACATAGTATTTTAAAAGAAAGGAAGGGAAAGTACCTTAAATATCGTAGATAGGGTATTTCCCTATCTACGATATTTAAGGTACTTTCCCTTCATGTCCCATAATTTTGGGACGGCCTGTATACATTGCCGGAATCAGAAAAAAGAGGTGCATTTGTCTGATATACAACTCAAATCTGGAAAAAATGTTAGATGCGTCTTTTTTCTATCGGGGGCAGAGCTAGCCGGCCGAGACTGGTGCAGGCAGACGAACGAGTTAAGCAGACTTTCAGGAAGACTGCGCGACTGGTTAATGGCCACTATGAAGTGGGTCTGCCATGGTGTAAGGATAACCCATGTTTGCCGCCAAGCTATGATATGGCGTATCAGATTTAGAGAATTGCGGCAGCATGCTCTCTGACAGGACAGGACTCCGATCCACCCAGCCAAGCGGACTTCGACCGCATTATTAGGGAATTGCCGAACACGGCCCCCGACTTGGACGGTCTTACAGCCAGAATAATAAAACACGCGTGAAGAGCAAGCAAAGCGGAGATGCTCCTCATGTTCTCTGCGTGTGTAAGCGGGGACGTGTTCCCAGACATCTGGAAAATAAGAAAATTGGTCGTGCTGCCAAAGGGCAACGATCGACCGCTCTCGGATCCCAATGCGTACAGACCACTAACACTTCTCCCCATTTAGGAGAAGATATTGGACGCTTAGTTATGACGTGTGCGCCGTGCTTATATCAGAATATTTCAGAGGCACAGCATGGTTTTTCGAGGGGCAGGTCGACGGTCACGGCGCTTAACACGATCCTGGACCGGGTGGAATGCTCCTCGGAAAACTATGTGCAGGTGATTTTATTAGATATCTCGGGGGTCTTCGACAACGCCTGGTGGCCCATGGTCCTAAGGCCAAACAGGGCGGATCCCACCCAACATCTATCAGATTCTAGTAAGTTATTTCACGGGGCGGCGAGTCGGACTATTCATGGGCGACCAGGTGGTGTGGAAGCAGTTCACTATGGGCTGCCCCCAGGGATCGGTCCTCGGACCGCCTCTGGAACCTCCTGCTCGATGAAATCCTGAGGCTGCCGTGGCCGGAGGGTGTCCGTGCGGTTGCATGCACGGACGACGTGACGATCGTGATCGAGGCGCCGAGTCGGGCCGCGTTTAAGCGTAATGCTAAGTCGTCACTGGAGGCAGTGTCCGCTTGGGGGAGGCGGAACCGCCTCGTTTTCTCGGCTGCGAAGTCTCAGACCATCACCCTGACGGGAAAGCTTCAACGTCCCCCTACCATTCGCATTGACGGTGCCTCGATTTCGGGAAGATGTCGAGGGTCTCGGCGTCTTCCTGGGGCATTAAGTAGAGGGCCCTAAAGGTCCTGTTTTCAGGGGCCTATATGGCGATCCTGATATATGCTGCGGCCGTATGGTGGCGCAGTGTTAGCAGATATGCAGTGCGGAGTACGCTGCTCCGCACGTAACGCCCAGCACTCACACGTTAGTTTTTGACGCCGCAGCGACCTACAATGGGACCGCGTTAAATGATAATTTACTAACAGGCCTGACCTATTAAATTCACTTTTGGGTGTCCTCTTTAAATTCAGAGTAGGGCTATTGCCTACACCGGGGATATCGCAGACATGTTCCTACGCATAAAAATTAGAGAACAAGACAGGGGAGGTCAATTATTTATGTGGAACGCGACCGGCAATAAAGAGCCTAGTGTTTATGTCATGAATTCAATGATTTTCGGTGCTGTGTCGTCTCCTACGTCAGCTATTTACATTTTGAATAAAAACGCGGCTAAGTACATTTCCCGAGGCAGTAGCGGCCATACACACAAAACATTATATGGACGACTATCTTGACAGTACGTGGTCTGTTGCGCAGGCCGGTCAATTGGTAGAGGAAGTGACTCGGATCCACGCCGAGGGCGGGTTTAATATATGGGGGTGGGTCACTAACTCTCAAGAGCTGCGCGACCAACTACAGACTGATATGCCTGACAGGGTTTCACTCGAAAAAGGCGAAAATACCACAGAGCGTACACTGGGGATGATATGGTCACCGAGTGCGGACCAATTAGCGTTTGACCTATCATTCAAAAGGCTCCCTAAAGACATAATAGAGGGGACGGTAATCCCCACTAAGAGAGTTTTTAAGTTTCATTATGCCCATTTTTGACCCACTGGGATTTTTGTACCCGTGTGTCATACAATCCCGCATATTAATGAAGCGGGTATGGCACACGGGAATACTGTGGGATGAGAAATTTAAAGAGGCAGAATCGAAAACGTGGTTCGAGTGGCTGCATAAGCTAAGTCACCTCACGGACTTAACGATCCCTCGTTGGTACGGCCTGAGGCTGGAGGGTATTGAGCTCCACGTTTTCGGGGAAGCGAACGAGTCCGCTTATGCGGCTGTAGCATATATAGCGGGGATAAATGTTTCCAGGAACAGAGATTTACCCATGATAATAGGCAAGGCCAGAGTAGCGCCACAGAAGTTAGTTTCCGTCCCGCGTCTAGAGCTGCAAGCCGCTGTGTTGGCTTGTAGATTGGCCGACACGGTAGAAGAGGATTTAGGTTTAACCATTACTCACAAGTATCTGTGGACGGATAGTAAAACCGTCCTTAAATGGATAAACTCTGATGCCCTGGAGTTCCAGATGTTCGTGTCCCACCGACTAGCGGATATAGATCGCAGGTCGAAACGGCGACTGGCACTGGGTTTCCTCGGCGATGAACCCGGCTGATAAGGCCACCCGAATGGACTGGCCCAATAACGGCGACGAGTGGCTGTCGGGGCCCTCGTTCCTTCGCTGCCCACAGTAGCAGTGGCCAGTGAGCGTCGAGCTCGACGCAGTGCAGAGGAGCACCTGGAACGAGTCCAACGGGTGCACGCGACGGGGACACCGGCAGAACCGCTACTGAATTACGAGCGGCTGCCCACATGGACACGCGCCACACTTGTCGTGGCGCGCATATTAGTGTTCACAGATCGCTGCCGCAAACGGCGCGTTTCATCCGCCGTGACCACAGCAGACCTTCGCGAGGCGGAGACACGTCTGCTGTTTTTGCTGCAAAGAGAGAGCTACGGAGCCGACATCGCTGCGCTTCGAGAGGCGCACCCGCTGCCTAACGGCAGTAAGCGCCGAAGTTTCGACCCCATGCTCTTCGAAGAAGGGCTGGTATATAATATCACACGGCAGCCCTACACGCCAACCAAGAGGCGGTGGTCAACCGTATAAGAGAAAAATACTGGGTGACCAACGTGCGGTCTACAGTCAAGGCCGTCACTACGAGCTGCCAACGGTGTCGCTTGGAGAAGGCCAAGTCGGTAGGTAACCCGAAGAGCTTTCGTCCACTGTGGGGTCGACTACTTTGGCCCCATGGAGGTCGCCATCGGTCGGCGCAGGGAGAAGAGGTGGGGCATGTTGTTCACGTGGCTCACCATCCGCACCGTCCACCTGGAGCTAGCTGCATCGCCGAGTGCCGACTCAGTCATTCGGGCAAGAATGGCTGAGTCGGCAGCGCCTCATTGCGCGCCGCGAGCGATTCTCGGATGAGCAGCGGCAACGAGCATGCTTTGAGTCATGTTTAGATTTAACGCTAACTGCGGAGGCCCGCATCCCGCGAGCAACATAAAGTGCCCCGTGTTCGAACGGGACACTAAGAACAAGCGAACGGGGACCATCGCCATCACTGCCACACGCCGGGCACAGGCGACAGTAGCGCAAATAGCCACCGTAGAGGCACAGGCTAGACGCTGAAAGCGCCGGCCAACGAGCCCACGGAAAGGAATAAACCCCCCTCCTCACGGCGTAGGAAGAAGAAACGCGGGGGGAAGCGGAAGAAGGAGACTAGCCCCCCAGAGACCCAAGAAGCCCCCCCTGCCTCCAACATCGCGCAGGTTGCTCCGAAGGCGGATAGAAACATATACCACTAGTGGCGCCAATACGGCGCAGCGGCGAAACGAGGAAGCTTGTATTAAAGCTCGAAATTAAAATAGTGGCGCTGAGTGGGCAATGAGGGCCCACGCAGCGCTACAAGAGACAAGGATCAGTGAGCTCTGTCTGCATAATGAAAGAGTAGGGAGATCCATGAGAAATTAAAATAGTGGCGCTGAGTGCGGCAATGAGGGCCCACGCAGCGCTACAAGAGACAAGGATCAGTAAGCTCTGTCAGCATAACAAAAGAGTAGGGAGATCCAAGAGAAATTAAAATAGTGGCGCTGAGTGGGCAATGAGGGCTCACGCAGCGCTACAAGAGACAAGGATCAGTGAACTCTGTCAGCATAACGAAAGAGTAGGGAGATCCATGAAAAATTTTAATAGTTGCGCTGAGTGGGCAACGAGGGCCCACGCAGCGCTACAAGAGACAAGTGTGAACAAGCTCACATCCTCAAGCAGTGTCCCAAGTACAAGACGCTCGCCATAGAAGACCGGTGGAAGTTCCTGAAAGAAAAGAGGATATGCTTCAGTGGGAATAACCACTGGGAATGCATCGTCTCCCGCGAGCTCCGAATCAGCGAACCGGAACAACCAGTCGCTTCAAGGACGCAGCTAAGATGGATGGTGCACGGAACCGCGCCACACAACATCATCTGTCAAGAAGGAAACGTGCTACATGTGTACGAGCCCGACCGGACAACGGAGACCAGCAACCAGGAGCTTCATGACTTAGTGGATCGCCATTTCAAGATCGACGCGCTCGGCATACAAGAGAAGCCCAGGATCAATCAAGGACGCAGATCTACGGGCCATCGACATAGTGAAGAAGACGATTATTTTAAGAAGATTGACTCCGGGGTCCTCGTAGGTCGGACTGCCGTGGCGGCGCGGCGGTACGACGTCACCATGCCTTCAAGCTATGGACAAGCACTCCGCCTGCTGAAGAAAATTGAACAAAGGATGGATGCAGACGCAGAGTTCGCAGCAGAATACTCCAAGCAGGTCAACAATCTGGTTGACAAGGGATACGCGACGATATAAAGTACGTAACTTGAAATTCGAGGTTTTTTTAGTTTGTGAAGATATTTTCGTGCCAAATGAAAGCTAACGACGGCCGCAAACGACCCTCCAGCGCGAAATACGGCCACCAACCCCTATGGACGGAGAGACGGAGCTTACGTCTCACAAGCCCGACCTCTCCCGCCCGCTGACCAATCAGAGCGAGAAATACGAGGCGCACGCACAAAGAGATGGCTGCCTCATTAAGAAGCCTCCACCTGTTGCACGCGCACCTGCCGCGACGGCAGGTGGAACACATTCCACATTTAATCATCACGACTCATTAGCGGCGGGGAGCCGGGCAGAATATAATAACATTGGGTATATCTCGGCTCCCAGTGCTCGCAGAGACATGCGGCCACCGCAGTTCGGCTTCACGTCGGCGGGCGCACCCGGGGTAGGTAGAAGCACCATGAGCCCCGGGTCCCAAATAATAGAGACCGCGTTGAGAGTCCTGCAGGACATCCTGCTAGCACTCAGCAGGGGGGAGGACCCCATGCAAGCCGTCCTCACCGGCATGACAGAGATAGTCTTGATAAGTAGAAATGGATAGGACGGATGGAATTGTTAAGATTGTCCACTGGAACGCCCGCGGCCTCAAGGAAAAGGTCGTACTTCTTCGTCCGCTCCTACAGGAACAGGATATAGACGTGGCGCTCATCAGCGAGACGTTCCTGGGACCTGCGGACAAAATTCGATTCCCAGGATACGTCACATACAGATCAGATGGGCAAATGGCAGCCAATAACAGATGCTACCGCGGTCTGGCAGTACTGGTGAGGCGCAGAGTCGTCCACCAGGAGCTGCCGATCCCATCACTCAGCAGCATAACCGCGCTGGGTGTACAACTCCATGTCGCCGGCAGTCACGTGAACGTGTATGCGGCCTACAGGCCACCAACGGACGACTTCATAGCCGCCGATATTCACTCATTGCTAGACTCGCCGAACCCTACAATAATAGCCGGCGACCTAAATAGCAAGCATCCAGCGTGGAACAGTGGCACCACAAACACTGCGGGAAGACGGCTCTACGCCGACGCAGAGGCCCGCGGATATGACGTGTCCGGGCCAGAGGCACCCACGCATTACCCGGACATCCCCGCCCACATGCCCGATGTACTGGACGTGGTAGTCCACAAGGGCCTAAACTGCCAGATCGCGCAGGACGTATTAGACGATGAGTTACGGTCTGACCACCAACCCGTGCTCATCCGTCTATCTGAACACACTACGCGAGTTGCCCATCTAGCGCCACGTCGACGCACGGACTGGAATATTTTTAAAGAAAGGATGGAAACCACCACACCCACTAGGCCTGTCACCAACATCACAGAAGTGAACGAGCTGGCAGAGGGGCTCACTGCCTGCATGCAGAGCGCCTTGGAGACGGCGACATGCACTTCAACCGCGCCCCAGGGACGCTATAATAAGCTCCCAACACACATCGCAAACATGATCGCCGACAAAAGGCGTCTGCGAAAGCAGTGGCAACAAACCAGATGCCCCACCATGAAAAAAACCAGCTCAACCGGCTCACGGATAAAGTGAAGGCCGAGTTACAGGCACACACCAACGAGGGCTCGATGAACTACATCCACTCCGCCGATAGCGACTAGACGTCGGTACATAAGATCTGCCGACGTCTCAAGAACACTCCAGCTCCGGTGCGCCCGCTGCAAAACAGCGACGGGGCGCTTCGATACACGGCGGCAGACCGGGCCGAAATATTCGCTGCCCATCTGGAGCGTCAATTCACGCCAAACCCAAAAGATGCCCATGACCATGTCAAAACAGTCGAGCAACACCTTGGAGAGTACTTCAAGACACCGGTAGCTCCTGATGAAGACCCAATCTTCGTTTCCCCGGGCCAAGTACTGAGGGCAATCAGACGAACAAAGCCAAAGAAGGCCCCCGGTGCGGACAGAATAACGAAAGCCGCACTCCGCCACCGAAAGCGGTGGCGGCACTAGCCCGCCTATACAACGGCATACTCCGCCTTCCGCCTCGCTACGTGAAGAACGACGTCATCCAGAATTCCAGAGGGATCTCGGGATCGAGAGCCTTGACGAGTACGTGCAGCGCCTCGCTAAAGGAATGTTCGCGCGTGCCGACGCATCTGAATAGCCCCACGTCAAACAGATTGCGCCCTGGCATACGCGCACTCGGGTTACACGCGGCTTTCTCGAATAAAGGGACTCTACAGATGTACACACACATCTGTTGCGCGGTGTGTTCTAAGTTAATATAGGCACATCGCGTAACTATACAGACAACCTTTACTATACATGCATTCATATAATCATGTGTCGACGCGGCGCGGGCGTGCCATGCGTCACACATAGACACTGAGCAGCGTACATAACAACACTAGCTGCTCATACACACGCGACAGCCCCCCCCTCCCCCCAATCCGTAAACGGCTAGATCTGTGAGCGGGGCGGGGGGGGAGCTACATGCCTCCAGACACAGAGTCGGCATCCTCGCCGCTGGTCGTCTCTTGCTGGGCCTCCCCCAGGAAACTGGGGGTCTCACTCGGCAGGGATGGACCGCCGGGGTATCGTGAAGAAAGCGACGCCCCTATAAGTGTCGGTTCACATCTGACGGAAGATGCGTCGTGCGTAACTTCGTTAGTACGGTCGTCGCACTAACGCATCCTCGGTTGAGTGCGAAAGGTTGAATGTTTTCTCATATAATTGTCTGTTCTGGCGTTACGCGACCGACAATACGCGACGCATTTTCTGTCAGATGTGAACCGACCCTAAGCGTCGCGGCGCTCTTATGGTACCTATTCAATGCAACCAAATACACGAGTGCAACCTAAACCCCGCACTCACTTCCTTCGCCGCTTGAGGCAAATAAAATGTGGGGCCCGCATTGGCGGGTCAACGTCAAGCCGCCGCGGGCGAGGGGCTACGCAACACACAAACAGTCCACTACAGTGACGTAGCCCGACTACAAAGCATTGTGATTCGTCAGAATACTTGGTACAGTGGACTCAGTCAGCTACATATTTTGACGGTAAGTAGTTACAAAGTAATCCGTCACAGAAAGTGGCATTACGTACGTAATAAGGGCTCACGCATTGCCACAGGCACATAAAAACTGCTTGAGGTCATGCCATGAAAATTACCATTATCTTCGGTGGTAAAGTGTACAGCTTGCCAAAAAAATCTTTGGCGACGAAAGGGGGCGCCACTTAAGGCTCCTACAAACAGGCGCGACACAAAGACACCGCCGCGCCGTCGCGCGACGAGCGGTGCCTTTGTGTCACGTCGCGTGTCGCGCTGGTTTGCACAAGCCTTTATAGCAACTTTGCTTGCCATAACACCTTACTTTGTAACCCGAATAATAATTTTTCTCTCTTTTAACTCGAAAATAATGCATTTTTCAGCGTTTTTTGCTCTCGCAACACTAGGTCTAACTTCATCTTATGAAGTCATTACAACAAGAAATAATAAAACCAGTTATTCCACAGAGTGGTACGGAACCCATAACGCGAAGTCTTAACTAGCACTTGGCCGGTTTACATTACAAAAAAATATATTTTTTTAAAGACACCATTCCATAAATACTAAATAAATGACGAAACTGTCGCAAATATGTACTATTGGTTGTTCCGGGCGTTTAAAATTAGTCCAGTAATGCACGGGCGATTTTATTTCGCGCACTGCATTTTCCACTCTCGTCGCTAAGCAGAGCGTTGAAAATCGAGTGCGCAATAAAAGAAACACACGCAGACATGAACGCCGAGGCACACCCTTTTTGGGGCAGCCGTTAAAAATACGCACTATGCTTGCAAGACACAATATAAGAAGAAAAAATTTACAATAAAGAGATATATTTGATTCTGGTTCTTAAGAATATCGCCATTAAGTTACTTTTAATCGGGCACATGAAGTATACTGCTACAAGAATCTAGTGGCCCACGAATGACGTTGACGGGGTGGCGCTGTTGGTAAACATTTGTGAATTTTTTTTGCGATATTGTACTGAAAAACAAGATGGCGGCGTTAGTTCCTATTTTGACCACGCGCCAAAAGAACCTTGTAGCGCTATACCTACATCACCACAAGAATATCTAAAATAACTAATAACAACCAAAAATGACAGACCTTGTCAATTTTTATAATGATTACGTAAATTCCACTTTTAGTCACAGAGTAAGATAAGTTTCTAGAACTATACTAAGACTTCCCTTGATGTGCGACGTGACAGTGCTGCCATCTGTAGGCGGCATACTCGAAGCCAGCATCGGAAGCAGTTGATGATGATGAGCTCATCAGCAATCGACGCAGAATAGTAGGTATGAGGACCCTGAAATTCAGAAAAGAAATATGTTTATTTTATATCTATTGTTACACATAACATAACGCCTTGTTTCCTCGAAGAGTTGGGCAGGTGTCCCTGTAGCTGGTACACCCACATTTCGCCAGTTATGTTTTAAGTCCCATGCAATAGGGGGCGAGCCTATTGCCATCAACCGGGCACAAATCCAGACTCCGTGCTGCTACTGAAAAATTCCAGATAGAAAAACCCAATAACACTGCCCCACCCGGGAATCGAACCCAGGACCTCATGCTCAGCAGTAGTGCTTGCTACTACTAGACCAACGAGGACTCCATCTGAAATAAGATTCGAAATTTATTCAATGTAATTTAATTTATTTTTTGTAATCATTTTAGCTTTTAATAATTTATTTTCATCTAAGCCATGTATTACTTATTTTAATTAATTAATTATGTTATTATCTGCGCATAATGTAGTGCATGCTGTGCTTTTCTATAAGTAATGAGGCGCTTAGACTTAAGTTTGCAATGTACTAATTATAAGTAATAGTGTACTCATTGTTGAAGAGCCTAATAATAAATAAATAAATTAACCTTTTTTACGGTCCATTCAAGCGATATTGACTTCTATTGCGTTGATGGCATGACAAATGGCAGCTGCAGTAAACAGTTGCCTAGTTGGTATTGTAACCATTTTTTTGCTTTTAATGCCATTCTTATGCCTACGGTATAGAAGTCAGAATCGGTTGAACAGACTGTAAAAAAGGTTTGTTTTAATATCTCATCTTATTTCAAATGGAGTATAGTTACAAGAAACTGCCTCATTGGTCTTTTCCCAGGTTGGGCAAAATGTTATTGGGTTTTCCATCAGAAATTTCTCAGTAGCACCCTAGAGTCTGGATTTGTTCCTGGTTGATCTGGGTTGTGAAGGTCAGATAGGCAGTCGCACCATTTAAAATACTGGTATTCATCTGCATGAAACATGAAACATGTTGTGCATGAAACTTAAATAAATAAAAAAAAAAAAAGAAACCAGTTAGTCTGGAAGCCGACCCCAACATAGTTGAGAAAAGTTAATGATAATGGCAATAGGCTTGCCCCCTATTACATGGCAGTTAAACATAACTGCTGAAATGTTACATTAATATTATTATTATTATGTCGTTTATTCATTTTAATTCTTATTCATTCACATTTTTAAATATTTCTTAAAATAAAAAGGATTAAAAAACATTTAAAAATATAAAAAAAATTGAGTTCCACCGGTGTCGGGAGCAGGGTCCAAGCTACCGGTGGTTAGGGCTGCAGAGACAGGAACCTCCTCACAATGCGAGCCGTATCGACGAGTACTTACTGCCTTCTGAATCAGGCCCTTGATCCAACCGCCTAATAAGAGCCTCGAGAGATGTTGGTTGAGGCTTTCGGCCATCAGGCCATTGGCCGTAACGACAATCGGCACAATAATAGCTGAGTTCACATTCCACATATCGACAACCTCGTGTGCTAAGTCGAGATATTTCATTTGTTTCTCTTTCTCAGCTTTCACGAGGTTCTCGTCATGTGGAATGGTAACATCGACTATCATTGCGCGGCGCGCTGATCGGTCTATCACCACTATATCGGGCTTATTGGCAACAATAGTCCTGTCAGTAATGATTATTATATTTTTTTATATATTTAAATATCTCGGGACCTTAGGGTCCCGGTCTTTTGGAAGGCGTACGAGGGGCCGAAGCCAACTCGCAGAGGCCCCTTAGACAATTTTATATGTAATGAGGCACCAACCGACGATTATCCCTGTATGCACTAAGCAAGTGCACCAGAGGACAACCCCCGGTTGGTGTAGGACTATTGCAGTACATGGAAACAAAACATTGGACTATGGGTTTGGGTAGCTAAAGTGGACTGGTTACCTGGAACTATGGTAGGACTATAGCCCCTGCCTGATCAATGTTTTATATTTACACGGATAAAATGGCAGGGGTGACTTGCACACTCAATAATGGGCCCACAGAAACGGTCGCTAGCACATAGTGACGTAGCAACAAGGGGGCAACATGTCCTGAGGTGTTTGAGGAGTGGAGAGGTATTCCACGGCTTTCAGAACAATCCCAGAGCCCAGAAGATGGTCAAGATCCCTACAAGCTCTTACTGGAATACTTCCTTCCTCCGAGCACGTTTGCTCTTGTGAATCTCCACTCAAGCCGGCCAATTAAGGCAAGAATGAGGCGGGACCGCCGTTCCTCGTCAGTGTTCATTCCAGCCGGCCAATAAAGGCAAGCCAGAGGTAAGGAACAAGACTTCTCCCGGGAGATAGGGTCTTATTATTATTTGGTTAGACATACATTATGACATATAGCAAGAAAATAAGCATCGCCACGCCGGTTGTTGTGAGACTTAGATCCAGCAGTGGCCCTCTTTCAACTGAAATAAAAATTCACAGTAGTGACCGGATTCTGAATGTTAGGCTTTAGGCGGCCTGTCCACTGGAGCGGAGTGAGGCAGCGGAGTGGAGAAATGTGCCAATATTCACCAATAGAATCTAAACTCCGCTTCAGAGCTCCACTCCTATTGATTAATATTGGCACATTTCTCTGCTCCGCTGCCTCGCTCCAAAAATACACACTATTATGACCAGATTATGAATTAGGCTTCACTGTTGTGAAGGCTAAATTCAGCAGGTCCCTTACATAGAAGAAAAGAAGAAAGAAAGAAAATTCGTTTATTTGCAGTAAACATAACGCAAAGAAAGATAAAAAAAACACATAAATAACATGTTTGCCAACCTCCTTGCAATACAGGAGTGATGTGGGTACAATGACGCGGTCTTTACCATCATTTGGAGATTTAATTCCGGAAGATTTATGTAGAACACATTAATATTAAACTTACATAAAATAAATTTGGATGTTCTGTCAAATCCTATAACCTTGCGAAGTAGGAGCAGGTTGTTAGTGTATGATTAAAATAAACTTACCTAATTGTCCAGTGTCAGCTGTGGTGACAATCTTTCTTGACAGTCATTATGCGTTCATCGAGGCACTTCTGCAGTAGGCTCTACAAACTGTGCAAACCTCCACCAGGTTTCTATCAGGCATCTGCAAAATAATCGAATTTAATTCTTCTGAACAAAAAACAATACCGAAGTATTAAGTATTGCTGAGTAGGAGTGTGGGCTGCCTCGTTGGTCTCATAATCACAAGTGCTGCTGTTGAGCATGAGGTACTGGCATCAATCTTGGAGTACAATCCAACCCTAATCAGGCGGAAGGGTTTACCTGTATGCAAGAGATTAGCACACTTAAAAACGGCTTTTATTGGTAGATTTTTCCCCTTTTAGGGCCCTTATTTATATGATAAAATTAATGACTCTTGAAATGTACTCTATGAATAAAGTTACGATGAAGAAATCGGTATCTCTGTGACTTTGGAAGTTAACGTACGATCAAACTGAAAATATACTTACCATCTTAAAGTAGTGATACAACTAATTGTCGGCTTTATATACTATGGACACTATAAAATAATCTACTAGCTAAATCTATTTAATTCTCTACACACCCTCTCACACACATACACTCACCCTCACCTTACACACTCAGAGGACAGCAACCTTTTCTTTTTTTAAGTTTAAATTTTAAAAGAAACTGTTTCCTTTTGTTCGTAAGCTCATACTCGCATACCCAGTCCAAGGGCTTGAGGCGCTGCATGCTGAAACACAGGTTATAAACCTAGTTCGGCAACAGATGCTAATAATTGGACACAATTGTTACTATATTAATTTCCGCCCCTAAGACGACCCACTGACCATTTAAACATAATAATTTTAAGTAGCTAAAACAAATTGTGTTACATGTTTACTATTTCTGGTCTAATAAATAAATAAATAATAAAATTAGGTAGACAAATAATTATCAAACTTTGAAAGTCGACCTTTTATACTAGGTATGATTCTTAGTCCTATAGAGTAGGTAGGTACTCACGTTCCAGTTGGAGGTGAATGATGCAGGCAGGTACTTAGCGATCGCGGCAGAGTTGAGCACGCCAACAGGAACCAGGTTACTTATCAGCTAACTGCAGCTGAAATCAGTTCATTAGCACAGTATTACACAGTGGAAATGGTGGATGTGAAGTGGAATCAGGATGTCTGGGCTAAGGTCTGAGTGTGTATACCTACCTTTTAGGGGCGTTTTCTACAGGTCCTCCAGATCCGGCACAGAAAGTACAAAGTTTAGTTGTTCACTCAACTACATCAGTTTTTAATTGTGACGGGATATTATGATTCGATTGATACTGATTAAAATTGCTCCAGTATACTTAAACAATTAATGGCGTTATAAAAATTACAAAATGTCTCCATGTAGGTAGATTGAGTGAGCGCGCGCGGCTCCTTGAGTATTTTACTTATGTTCTGAAGCACGCGACCGGTACCCGCAGAGCGCGCGGAGGAAAAGAAAAAGTTTAGAAAGAAACTTCTCATTACGTCTCTAGAACTTTCAAACTCGCGTAGTACGGTGGCGCCTAATTGGTCCTTTGTTCAAATATTTCAAATACGATTCAAATTGCGGCCAATCAGAGCTTTGACGTTTGGCGGCGTGTTTGTGCGGTTCGCTTTACTGATGAATTAAAATAAAAGGCATTGCTTTTGCACAATGCTACAAGGATCTTTTGGCGCTCGAATGACGTTGGGAGCGCTGTTAATACATTGTGAAATTGTTTGGTGAAATGTATTGAAAAAACAAGATAGCGGCGTTAGTTCTGAATTTGGCCGCGCACCAAAAAATCCTTATTCAGCTAGTGTGTTACGCAATATCGTCGCTGTGCTGATAACACTTAGACCAAAACACTGAAAAAATAAACAGTAGGTAATTTACCTGCATCACATTTCAAGCTGCGTTCCTGTCGGAATTCTTCGAAGTTGTCATGAAGTCCTGATGGGGCATTATCACACCCTGGACCTTCCCTTCCCGAGAGAACTTGGCTGGATAATACTGATCCGGAGTGTTTGTGATTTAGACTCGGCAACGCTCGCTTGATATGTCAGCAGTGTTCACGAAACATCACGCTCTGAAAAACAAAATAATTTTGTAGATTTTTTTCTGGGTAGTAATTATTTTGGTATTCCTGAATTGCCAAACTTAAGTGGCAGTGGGGGGCACCATAACGTCGTCGTGCAGTAAAAACTCGTAATTTTTTAAGTCAATTACGGATCGCGAGGTTTTCATTGCATGGCGATGCATTGCCTATTTAGTCATTTTAGCTGAAAAGTTCTGGAGTGGCGACCGCGTACTAGAAGGCGCAGCGTGGGAGGCGTCCGTCCCAACAAGGGGGGGGACCAATAACCTTGCGAAGGACGCGGAAATCCGCTGCATGCGAGAAGCACAGGACCGGTCGTTGTGGCGATGCATGTCTTTGGCCTGAATGGTGATGATTGCCCTTAGCTTGTAGTCTCCTAGTTCGTAAGTTTTATGCCCTGTAGGCTTTAATTTATTGAGGCACCCACAAAAAAGTCCGGTTAAGCAGCCGACAACCTCTTCCTGCAAAATGCCATTTCACAAAAACAAACTAGTTGCACTAGTAACTAGCTTTAAACGTACCAACGGACATTATGAAGAGGCTTTGCGTTCTACAATATGAACTGCGTGATTAAAGAAGGCTTGGAAAATGGCGTCACCCGACCCGTTTCAATTTCGAACAAAAATCTTATTAAACAACAGCTCTGAAGATATAAATTAGTTACTTACCCATAATAACTTCAATACTGTTTCGTTCTGACTGTACGTCAATAATCAACAAGAAATTAACCTTTTTGAAGAAATAAGGTTTTGCTAGTAATGCACGCTACGCTGGTTCGTCGGAAATGAAGGAGTGGCAACATCGCGCAAGGAAAAATTACATTTTGTTACGACTACCTTCAATAATAAAATATTGTATGTAGAATTATCCTCAATTATAAGAAAAAAATGTAATGCCGTCACCAGACGCTTGCATTTCTAGATTTTTCGTATAGGTACAGACGCCAGCACATCAAGCTACCCGAAACTGTCAAATTTTCCCAATCAACTTTGAACCTTATTCTTCAGCGATAAAGTTGAAAATCTATCAAATAAATTTGACAGATGGTAGTAGCCTGATGTGCTGGCGTCTGTACTTACATAAGTAAGTTGGTACTTAGGTTTATTTGATTATAATGGAAAAACACAACATAGTTTTTGTATATTTGTTTATGTAGTGATTTAGTTATGAATTTAGTACTTAGTGTAAGTAGTGGTAGTTATATTTTTATATTTTCACTTCTAGTTGGTATAGAATAAATACCTTAGTACAGACGCCAGCACATCAAGCTACCCGAAACTGTCAAATTTTCCCAATCAACTTTGAACCTTATGCTTCAGCGATAAAGTTGAAAATTAAATAAATTTGACAGATTGTAATAGCTTGATGTGCTGGCGTCTGTACATAATTAGCTAATTCACATTAAGTCTGCGGAAAAAATATTCAGATACTATAAACAGGATTAATCTACACTATCTTAATCCTCTAATATTAGAAATGCGAAAGTGAGTTTGTTTGTTTGTTACGCTTTCACGCTAAAACGGCTGAACAGATTTGGATGAACTTTGGCACATGGGTAGACCATGACCTGGATTAGGCCAAAGGATATTTTTTATCGCAGTAGTACGTTCCCGTTGGATAATTTCCGTCATGGACGCGGGCAAAGCTGCTGGCAAAAGCTAGTATTGTTTATGTAAGAATCTACACAAATCCAAAAATGCGAAAGTGAGTTTTTTTATTTATTTGTTACTCATTCACACAAAAAAAATATGGTTGAATGGAATTATATAATAACAAAGGACGTGTGTATTGGGTGATTGTGTAGGTATTATTTTCCTAAACAGTGTTTCTGAAATTTGTGTTAGATGGTGTATGACAAACTCGGTGACTTATCCTTCTTGTATTTTGTACTTAACCAACCATCTATCCAATTATTAATAAGTTAAGTACTACCCTTCAACTGACAGCTGTCAAACACATTAAAAAAAAGTCTGCCCGTGACCATGGCGTGGCCCCGTCCTTTTGGAACTGCTTGCGTGGTTAAACCTCGATTTTTCGCTATTTTACTATGAAACCCATATAAACTATAACTGTTTCGTAAACTGTACAATATTTCCCATTGGTTCTTATGTTGAGAGATTAGTTGTAAGTTTATGGGATTATATTTCTAAACATGAATTATATCAATTAATTTGTAAAACATAAAATGCGTAACCACCTCCTTTTTTAAAGTCGGTTAACAATAATCTAAATCATAATGTCTGGCACCACCATTCAAATCTATACAAAAGTTCCCGGAAATCTATGCGACGTTGCCATTTTTAATTATCATTCTAGATTAGAATTTTCTAGAACAATCAACAGGAAGATACGTCATGTAGGTACGATAGGAAAATAAAAATCAAACAGCTCTGCCTGTCGCCAACCAAGGTCACCTCTGTTTATAGACATTTCAAGTAACTCTGTTGGGGACGCGGTTGGCAGCCATGTAGTTCGAAAAATATTTAGTGAGTATTGGCAAAAGTATCGCAGTACTCAGCCGAATTTCAATAGAGTTTCTTTTTCTCAGTAGGTACAGTGTGATCAGTATATTTTGGTATTTCATGTTGATGCTGATTCCAAAACCCACGCCTTATTATGGTTAATTTTGTGGCCTGTTCATTTACTGGATGCCTGTTATAGTTCACTTTTGAACGTGGCACTTGGCCTAATGCTGTACAAACGATTTAATTAATCCACAATCCGGCGTTTAGTTCACACAGCAAGACAGATGGCGTTCTTCATTCACATAATTTAATAATGTTTAAAAAAAAATCTAATAAATTATTTACTATTAATTTATTAAATTTTTTTATAACAAAAAGATCAATTAAAGTTCAGACATAATCTTGGTCAGGCCCGCTGATCTGCTTATCCTCTACACGTCGACAGAAGCGTCAGCAGATGTCATCTGCGGATGCGTCTGCCGACGTGTATAAGGGGGAATTTGCTCGTCTGTGGTAAGTATTTAAGGTCGGCAGATGCGTCTGCCACCAATCCGTTTGCTGTCAGTTTTTGTTGTACGGAACAAAAGATTTCAGCGCAAGCGCAATCCGTCGATGCATCGAGTTACGATTGAAAGTACAGGCGTTCTTCTTGCAGTTTTTAATAACTTTAGTAGATCAACATGTTTCAAAAGTCTCGTTAGGCCCTTTCGTTTCGGTACCGATTGTGTACCGTTTCGGTACTGCTTATGTTTCCTCACTGGTTGGTAAACCGAAACGATACTGCACGCGCGCACTGCTTTCATTTAGAATTCCAAATTCAAATTAATTCTATTGGTTGGCGAGCCCAAGACCAAATTTTTTTCCTCCTCGTTTTACGAACGAAATCGTAAGAAATCGACAGATTTGGTTATTCATAAATACAAAAATCCTAATTTTAGAAAATTTCCGCGTTACTTCTGACCTGACCGCATTATTAAATTTATGTCGAAAAAATTTTTTTTCAACATTTCAGTAATAATTAAATGTTTTATAGCAATCTGTCTGATTTTCAGAATGTAGTTGAACGATAGATTTTAGATACCGAAAACACAATTTTCAGAAACCAGTAGCATCACACGTATAGGCCGCGCAAACCACGAAGACGCGCCCCACTCCGCTTCGCGCCGTACTAGAGTTCAGCTTACAATACAGTAATCGCGGAGTGGGGCGCGTCGTCGTGGATTGCACGAACTATACCTACCAAAGAGACCACATTTTGAGAAAATTACAAATGAGGCAAAAATAAACCCCATAGCATCCCGTCTGAAAATCTTGTTTTTATGTGAAGATTGGTCAGTTGATGCGAATGTTGGCAACGTCGCAAATAGCTGTCAAATTGATTAATTTGACAATATTACTGTATGGAAATATGAAATATTAGAAGAACACAGGAGTGGAGTTTTTTGGTTCCGTGAAGTCCAAACCCCGCTGCCCATCATTTTCATGTGGCGGCCGTTATTTGGCAGCGGTTGTGTCGGCCGCTATGTGGAGGCCGTTATTTGGCGGCCGCTATGTGGCGGCTGTTATATGGCGGCCGTTATTTGGCGACCATCATCTAGCGGCCGTTATGTGGCGGCCGTAATGTGGCAGTCGCAATGTGGCGGTCGCAATGTGGCAGCCGCTATGTGGCGGCCGCTTTGTTGCGGCCGCCATTTGGCGGCCGCTATGTGGCGGCCGCTATGTGGCGGCCACTATATGGCGGCCGCTATGTGGCGGCCGCAATGTGGCGGCCGCTATATGGCGGT
This sequence comes from Agrochola litura, assembly GCA_949152395.1. Classification (NCBI taxonomy): domain Eukaryota; kingdom Metazoa; phylum Arthropoda; class Insecta; order Lepidoptera; family Noctuidae; genus Agrochola; species Agrochola litura. The sequence goes on along the minus strand of OX424519.1, from coordinate 6,229,750 downwards.
CGCTATGTGGCAGTCGCTGTGTGGCGGCCGTTATTTGGCGGCGGTTATTTTGCGGCCGTCATCTAGCAGCCGTTATGTGGCGGCCGCTATGTGGCGGCCGCTATGTGGCCGTCATCTAGCGGCCGTTATGAGGCGGCCGCTATGTGGCGGCCGCTATATGGCGGCCGCTATTTGGCGGCCGTTATGTGGCGGCCGTTAAGTGGCGGCCGCTATGTGGCGGCCGCTATTTGGCGGCCGCTGTGTGGCGGCCGCTATTTGGCGACCGCAATGTGGCGGCCGCTATATGGCGGTCGCTATGTGGCGGCCGTCATCTAGCGGCCGTTATGTGGCGGCCGCTATGTGGCAGCCGCTGTGTGGCGGCCGTTATTTGGCGGCGGTTATTTGGCGGCCGTTATGTGGCGGCCGTCATATAGCGGCCGTCATCTAGCGGCCGTTATGAGGCGGCCGCTATGTGGCGGCCGCTATATGGCGGCCGCTATTTGGCGGCCGTTATGTGGCGGCCGTTAAGTGGCGGCCACTATGTGGCGGCCGCTATTTGGCGGCCGCTGTGTGGCGGCCGCTATTTGGCGACCGCAATGTGGCGGCCGCTATATGGCGGTCGCTATGTGGCGGCCGTCATCTAGCGGCCGTTATGTGGCGGCCGCTATGTGGCAGCCGCTGTGTGGCGGCCGTTATTTGGCGGCGGTTATTTGGCGGCCGTCATCTAGCGGCCGTTATGTGGCGGCCGTTATGTGCCGGCTGCTATGTGGCAGCCGTTTTGTTGCGGCCGTTATGTGGCGGCCGCTATGTGGAAAAGGAATTTGATCTTACCGCTTCTACAAAATGCTCTCCTAAAAACAAAAACCTTTCTCGAAAGTTGTAGAAGTGATTATTACGAAAAAGTGCTGCTAGAAGCAAGAGAAATTTCAGAAGAAGCCAACATTCCTTTATCATTCGCATCAGACTTGAAGCCAGTCCGCTTAAGAAAAAAGAAAAGGCAGTTTAGTTATAAATCGGAAGACGATCCCATACAATCATGATGAGAAAGACAAGTTCAAAAAAAAAAATTATTTTGCCGTGCTTGGTAGTGAAATTGTTGTAAATAACAAAATATCTAGACACGCGATAGCGTGTCGAGCCAAGTTCCAGGCAAGACACGGCTGCAGTGTGTTATATTACACGAACCATTTGGAGCCACTTTTGACCCCTTAATAACTCAAAATCTATGTAACATTAGCACATGAAATTTGGTTTATTTATTAAAACCCCTTAGATTAACTAGAACTCCAAATTTCATAAATAAAGCTCAAACGGTTATTGAGATATTAACGTCTAAAAATCGGCATTTTTATCAACCACATAGCCATGGTCATCAAAAACCTTTAATCCACTTCCGGATGACCTATAAAGTTGAAAGGAGATTTCTCGAAAGCAGGCCCACGGTATGGTACTGTGTCAAAGCTTATTTAACAAAAATTATGTCGTATTTTTTTCAAGTTAAGTCGTTTTTTTTTTAATTTCTTTCTGCTAGCATTAGAGAACCTAATTAATATTTATTTGGTTGACTAATTGTAATTTTGTACATCCGCCATTCAATCCTAACCTGAATGTTGCCAAATGACAGACTATTCCAATCAAATAATTTGTAATCGATTGAAAAATCGATTCTAACCCACATGGAGTACGTGGAGTATCCACTATACGAGTATGTTTCAAATGCTCTATTGTTCTATGTTTCTAATTATACTCAAATACTGTAAAATTATGATTTTACAATAATTAAAATATTATCTGGTCTGAATATACTCAAAAACTTAAAAGTGTTTCGAGACAGTAATGTTATTTTATAAACTAATCACCAGTGATCGGAGTAGGTAGATTGATTTGGTGTCAATGAACTGGCACGTATATATTAGTATGGATATGCCTCCGGGATTCCGGGATTTTGAAATTATTAAGATTTTTTTAAGGAATTTCAAATGTTGTGATGTGTAAAATAAAGAATACATCAATATGAATAAGAAATGTTTAACCCTTTTGCTGTCTTTTTAATAGTATATAGGTGATCGGACTCCAAGAAAAGGATAGGTATACTGTAAACAATAATTTAATATATTTTAAATGTTTATCTATCGCATTCTATAAATTTCTAATGTAGTAGTTTAAAAATCCTTACTTTAACAATATTTGATTAAATCCCGTAAGTACCAAAATGAAATCCCGGAAAAAAGGCTTATCCATGTTATGATTTCTATGACTATTCATGATGCGAGTACCTACGTAAAATCAATCTACCTACTCCGATCACTGCTAATCAGCCAATCGATTTCGTCAATCGATTACCAAAATAATTAAACCTGGTAACATTGACACCATGCATAATGTCAAACTGTCAAAAAAATATCTGTCAGATCAATGGCATTGTTGGCTGTTTGTTTAAGTTGATTTGAATTTATTTTTCCGTATTTACTTTATAGTTAAAATTACGTTACGATTTAATACTGTTAATTTAAATTGAAGCCAGACGAACTATTGCTTATCTTTCCATGGCCCTGGGTAAGTTTAATAAGTTCTTTAAATATTTGTTGTAAACACCCGTTCACCTTTCACTATTTTAGCGTATTGTATAACCTCATTGATTTTAGCAGCCTATTAGTAGAAGGCCTATGTTCAGTCAGGGGTACGTCGCGCGTCGTCAGCTGTAAATTTCTATAGTATGATGTAATTATATTAAACCCTTCAACTGTCATTAACGAGACACAATAGAATTTTAATTGTTATCCGCCTTTATAAGGCTGCTTAACAGGTGATGAGATAAGTAAATACACTGAATTTTTTTACCTTTTTCAGGTATGACGATGACATGTGTTATTGCAAGACTTGAAATTATTGATTATATTATCTACAACTCTATCCCAAGTATTACTTGCTCATGGAAATCTAAGCATATTATGTTTTGCAAGTGGCATGTCAATTGCAAGTCACAGAAGTCATCAGGTTAGTGTTTTTAAAATGGCAGAATTATTATGAGTGATATAATTACTAAACAAAAGTAAATAAACAACAATAAGAAGTACTTTCTTACTTTCTAGGTCATACATTTGGATAAAGTTTGTCATGCTTATTGAGAGAGGCTGCTACCAGAGATGTTTATAGACAAGCAAGTGATGATAAAAACAGAGCCACCCTAGAGTTTAAGAGATTTACCCTTAGGTCAAAACAATAATCTGGTTAGGGCCAGAATCAAATCGTGACGTGTGAGCAGCAGGACTTGGTGTACATAATTATTGATAAGTGAGCAAAATAGGACAAATCGTTTAAGAGATCATCATTGCTTATTACTGTTTCGTGGGAAAGCGTACACCTACCACCTACTGTACCTACGCTGCTTTCATACCATGACTAAGTTATGAGAATGAAGCTGAAGCCGTTTTAAATTCTATGAGAAATAAAATGCTTTTAGTACCTATTTATTGTTGTGTTATTTGTTAGAGTAAACCTTCCTATAGAAGCGCTGAAAATGCTGCTACCAATAAGATTATTCATCTTTAATTAAGAGAGTTGGCTAAAATAATGTTTATGCCATTAAATGTTTCATATTTAGCGCGCAAGATTATTATTTTTCTTTATAAAATTGCAAGTCTGTAAATGCAACAATCGCCATTTTGATGACAGTCGAGGTCGAGGCTAAAAAACATAAAAATTGGGGATTTCGAACATCCAAACTCCACCACAAGGACAGTGACTATTACAACATTTAATTATTTGACAAATTCATCCATTGTTCAAGTTAAATAAGTAGTGGTAATGAAGTTTTTTATTATCAAAAGTCGAAGTTTCGCGCCAATCGTGCGTGTTTACATTTTAACTTTTCACAATTAACACTCATACACATGTAGATATGATTTAAAATGTGACAAATATGATTAAAAATATTATAAGCAACTAGAAAATGCCCAGATCTTAACTTATTATACGAACACACGTTCAATAACACGTAATATTCATTACTACTACTCAATTTGTGTTAAAAATCGCCGATCATTGTTTTTTTTTTATTGTAATGATGTGCGAAAACGATTATGCCAAACGTTTTTTTTTTTTCAATTTTGATTGTCTCGATTAATTTAGGTATATGTCGAATGTCTGAAATCTATACTTGAAAATTTAAATAAAATTGTTTTAAGCATTAAATACAATAAGCATTGTTTAAAATAATTATTTATACTTTTCTAGTGTAATTTTAATCGTTTTTAGGACATTCAATATAAAACGAGTGGACAGAGACAGGACGTGGATAGATACTTACCTCATTTATTGAATTTCCATTTGAATTTAAATTAATTCTATAAATTAGGTAGGTATTCCGCAAACACTTTTAAATGACGTCTATATTTTTTGTTAGTTGTATGACTTTGGTAGGATTTTATTTTTGATAGTTTGCTACAGAATGCCTAGTATACATTTTTTAGGTAGGCAAGAAAATTTTGTTCGGGAATGATGTTAAATTAATTCTATAAATTAGGTAGGTATTCCGCAAACACTTTTAAATGACGTCTATATTTTTTGTTAGTTGTATGAGTTTGGTAGTATTTGTTTTTAATAGGATAATCTTACTCGAGTAATAGAAATTGCTTTTTTTTTGAGGTAGTTTCAAAATGAAATTTAAAAAACTGCCCAAGTGTATGTTGGACTACGCACAGTGAAGGGTTCCGTAATTGGGATGAATATTTACGCATAAACATTGCATAGTATCAATTTTATCGACTGCAAAAATAAGTTTGTGTTTCTCGAAAAAACTATAAAAAACAAAGTTAATTCTGCGGTTGTAACCGAAAATAAACTGTATCTCAAAAACTATTGACGTCAAAAGCAAAGTCACTTAGAAACATCTTTAACATTTTAATTATGAGATCCAACAATACACGCTTTATATGCATAGATTTTTTTCATTTCTCGGTTATATGTAGGTATGGAGAATGCCACCCCCACTATTATGTTTATCGTAATTTCACTACACCATTGTTTAACGGTGCTAAAAATACACCTTTTTTTAAATTTTCTTTATTTAAAATGGCTGTATGACATCCGGACACACGGACAGACGAACTTGACGAAATTAAGAGGTCCGTTTTTTTTACGGATTTTGATTATCAAGTTTACAATCGGCATGCAATTGATGTCTATGAGAATTGATCTACAATATTATTATTATTTGGAATAGCCGCCATCTTAAAATCCAGAATTTCCATCTAATTCGATATCAGCACTATCTCCCGAAAATGACAGTCATGACGAAAAATTTTCAAATAGTGTTAAAAACTGCCACTTGCTCACTTCAGATGGCGCTGATCTCCAGCGTCTTATAATTTGACAGCTAACTATACATTTTTGATTCGAATGCTAAAAGTTGATGTAAATTCCAGAATTTCATGACTGAATTCAAAACACCCCGTCGAGTCAACTGATGTGTCACGTGTCAAAATCTTGGTCCTTAATGTTAGGCGGTAGTGAATTCATTTCATTCATTCTCTGATCTCGAAAAACGTTGTTACAAACCTCAGGTTGGTATGATCAAGGTAGTTTGTAGGTTGGTACTGTGCTTGAGACGTTTTTGAATTGATAGATCGTATGTCTATTGTTTTAGGGACTATTGTCGTTTAATATAGTAAATAGTTAAGGAACTTTGTTCCTGATGGGGCTCCCCGACTGCACAAGTTTTTTTAAATAATAATACTTACCGCGCCGGCTCAGCGACCTGACATCATTGCGGACAATTGTAACAATTGTTACGAAAGAAATACCTACATTCTTACACAATATTGCTACGCATATTTGCAAAAAGAATTTTATAGATCACGTTTGATTGACAAATGATAATAATTTCTTTACAAAAAGTAATGATATCCCATCAAAAACATAAATGTGAAAATGGGAGCCAAGTTCAATAAATATGGTTGTTGACTTCGCCGACAAAAGAATTGAGATCTAAATGGGTGCCAAGTTCTGTAGATAATCCTGAAATTTATTTATAAGAACATGCAACTTTCTAAAATAAAATTAAAACACAAATTCTTGTTTTTTCTGCTATAACAATGTTTGCTATTTAAAAATATAACTTCTTAAATTTGAACAGTCGAATTATTTACACAAAGCACTTAGGATAAATTGAAGCTCAAGATTTGACTTGGCTAGTTTTTACCAGCAAGCTGAAATTTTAGAGGAGGAAGATATTTTGACCTTACAGTTACAATAAGACACAGTATCTTGCGCATAATATAAATATGCCTAGGCAGACAGTCAAAGCTGTAAACAGTTATAATAAGAAACAGTAACTTGCGCATAACATAAAGAACAAAGATATCATCATTTTATTTTATTTATTGGACTCACCAACAATTGAGTATACCGATACAAAGATATGAGATACATCCAATAAACTTATAGACTAGACTACCAATTTCTTACAGGTCACATCATGAATGACTTATTTGATGTTGAGTGCCTACTTAAAATTAAATAATAATAATTAAATATGACTAGGTAGACAGTCAAAGCTGTAAAGTCGATGAAAAAAATAGCATCCAACTGTTAGCCGCTTAATGCACGCACACTAGAAAAGTAAAATTACAGCACAATGACGTGGCGCGAGTGTAAGACGTAGAGGTAACGCACACTGGCATAAAAAAGTTACTCTGTTTATTTTAGTTCTTTTGCACCACGACACTGTAGACAAATATAAAATCAAATATAAAGTTGTAAGATAACTTGTATGTAAAAACTAGCCAAGTCAAATCTTGAGCTTCAATTTATCCTAAGTGCTTTGTGTAAATAATTCGACTGTTCAAATTTAAGAAGTTATATTTTTAAATAGCAAACATTGTTATAGCAGAAAAAACAAGAATTTGTGTTTTAATTTTATTTTAGAAAGTTGCATGTTCTTATAAATAAATTTCAGGATTATCTACAGAACTTGGCACCCATTTAGATCTCAATTCTTTTGTCGGCGAAGTCAACAACCATATTTATTGAACTTGGCTCCCATTTTCACATTTATGTTTTTGATGGGATAGATACTACTAGCGTCATCTTTTATCAAACTTGTAAACAATTCATTAGTCTATGTATTCTTTTCTTAAATAAATTAGTCGTTCCAAATCTCGGTTGAAACACGTTGTTTTATTATAGGTTATGGGCTCAAACATGTTAAATAGCTAGATACTGTGAGTTTATTGTTAGAATTATCAGTTAGATGAACAATAGACTCTGCTTTTTACCATCAGACTTGTGTGTAAAGTGAACAGTGAGCAAAAACCGGCTATTTTCAAAAAAGTAGATCGGAAGACGATCCCATACAATCATGATGAGAAAGACAAGTTCAAAAAAAAAAATTATTTTGCCGTGCTTGGTAGTGAAATAAATGCAATCGAGGAAAGGTTTACTCAGATAAAAAAATTTAACTATGTTTTTGGATGTCTTTAGCATGTTGTTGTTGTTGTTGTTTTGCACGTGTTGTTTTGTTGTTCATGAGATGCAGAATAAATCTTCCAAACACGGTGTTCACTCATCGTCTATAGACAAGGGAGGATCCTCCGACCAGTTGGGTGTTTCAGGTGGGCAACTACCCGATGATTGATGTCGGGACGTTGTATACTGGTCGCGCGATAAACCCTGCTTGCGCGATGCAGGATTTTTGCGTGACGTTAGTGAGATGCGTAGTTCACATGTGGTGATGTAGATGCCGCTACAATTTAAAGGAGATCGTTTCTACTTTTGCCAAAATTAAGGCAAGAGAAAATAAGTCTTACCTAACCTGCTTACATTTATTTCATAAGCTTTACTCTTTCATACCGCAAAAAAGAACGTGTATACACTCTCCATCTAAATATATAAAAGCGAAAGGTCACTCACTCACTTATTCACTCATTCATCACGAAATCTCGAAAACCGCTTGACGTATAAAGATTTAATTAAAGAAGTTTGCAATAGTTTGACCGAGACTGCTGTACTGCGCCTTAAGAATGCATGGTGAGACGGGACGAATGAGCGGCGGGACGCCGTGGGCGTTGACGAATGAGGGGCCTGAACTGCCCCCCGACTCGTCAGGCACATACCTATGGCGCGGTACAGCGATCGCGGTCAAACTATAGTCAAATTAATTTTGAACAAATTCAAATTCAAAATTCAAATTCAAAAGTCATTTATTCAAATTAGGCTGAGAATCAGCACTTTTCGAACGTCAAAATTACATAAGACAGTCCCCCAAAAACGCCCACCCTTCACCACTTCCTAGTGCCTTTCGCTGGGAAGAAGAAGTGGCGCAACAAACTCCCCAGCAGCACAGCTGTCTGTTCAAGTTAGAAAAAAAAAAATTCTATACAATAGTATGCAAAATAATTTACATTACGCAACACAAAACATAATTTAAATGATAAATTATTGGCCATATGTCAGCTAGCACACGCCAATATACCAACCAAAAACATCGAGAACTATACTCAAGCAGAAATAAAAACTAAACGTAAACAGAACTACATATCTAAATAAAAGCCTCCAGGCGTAAAGTGCGTGCCCGCTTACATAAAGCTGTAATTGGCAGTTATAAATGATAAACTAGGACCATCGAGGTAAAAAATAAATAAACAGCTAATTACTAGTTACAATAACAAAACCATGATCAGCAAGACGACCAGTCACCACAAGCAGCACCCGTTCACGAGCATAACGCAAAGATCAGCCATTACCCCCCTCGCCATATTTGAGGGAAGGAGGCAACCCGACCCCCGACGCTACCGCAAGCAGTGACATCCAAGGGAGCATGACGAACTTGCTGTCGGTTGCTCAGGCAAAAAAAAATAAAAAAAAATAATGATCAACTGTCGAGGTCGCTAGCTAACAAAATATTATACCTTACAACAAGAGAAGCAATAAATTTGAAATCGCGATTTTTTTTTGCAATGGACGGGCCTCATCTCGCTTTTGATTTCCAGATGAACCGTACCGATGACTTCGTAAATGTCCATTAGTGCATCATGCACGTCAGCTAATTGGTAACTTAGATAAGAATATTTTAGAAGAAATATTGAGAGTATTTTCAAGTTGTAAATAAAAAATAAATGTACTGTATATTGTTTTTGAGAGTGAAAACTTCTTTATGCACGTTGGGCATTTTTAAGATGGGACTAAACCATTGATTTCGCGACACTGTGATAACACCAGATTTTGACCATTAAAAAGACATCAACGCGTTGATTACCGCGGTGCCGATTTTTTCCAAGTTTTCACTTCTGTCGGCACTCCCGGAGTGCCACTAAACAGCGTGAATAATAGGGGAGCTAGCACAGAGCCCTGAGGGGGACGGGGAGTTCGTCAGTAAACATGTCGGCGTATTTAGATAAAATTTGCTGCACCTCTTTCGTGTCGGACGCTGCTATAGATAGGGTTTGGATTTTATTGATATCCGAGGTAAAATATATCCTAAACCTCGACATAAAATCTCGTCCCAGTAACGGTGGACCTCCGTTTTTTGGCAATACAAATATCTTAATGTCTTGGGTATTATTTAAGTACCTATGTAATTTTACCTTGAAAATATCCCAAAGGCGAAATTTTATGGCCATTGTAAAGACACATTTTTAGGTTAGATTTTATCAGAATACGATCAGAAAAATATTTATTGTAAAATGATTCGGAAATTACACTAGCCCCCGACCCCGAATCCAACTCCATATCTAATCCTACAGAATCAATCAATACCTTTATTGTTATAGGCGAGTTACTAACATACCTTACGTTAAATAGCTAACATTCCTCACAGTCACTTTGCTCCGATGAGTCCGAAATGATTTCCTCCGTGTTCAAACAATGTAAACGTGATTCACCCTTTTTAGCACTACATATTTTCTTTAGATGGCCTTTCACACCACACACTTGGCACCGATAGTTTTTAAAACGACACTTTTCAGCGTCGTGGTTTCTGAGACCGCACACTGTACACCAACGAATTTCTTCAGAACTATTGTTCGAGCTGCGGATAGCCGCGGCAGGCTCGCCGTGCGCGCGCTGCCCGCTCAGCCGGTAAACAAGTTCCTCCTTGATCTGCGTGGCCTTGATGGTTGTCACCGTGGTGTCAACTACTGCTGCGGCCCTGGATCGTGCCAATCGCGCATACGCAGCCTGTTGAGCTACCTCCAATGCCTTAGCAAAAGTGAGTTTGCTGGCATCCTCTTCAAACAGCCGGTCACGTTCCCGACACGGGGCAAGCCCGAGTATGAAATGTTCGCGCAGCAGCACATCCAATGCCTGACCAAACTCACAGTTAATAGCTAAACCCCTCACACGAGCCGCCCATTCTTCAACGCTCTCGCCATCAGATCTCCTCGCCTCGTAAAACTTTTCTCTATCAGCAAAAGTACAACGCTTCGACGTAAAATGTTCGTCTAAATTTTCTACTTGATCCTCGAACTTAACTTCCTCGAGTAAATCAGGGTGAAGTAAGTTCCCTGCAAGGCGGTAGGTGTTGTCCGAAAGCTGCGTCAGTAACAAGGCACTTTTATTTTCGGTTTTAACACTGTTCAATTTTATGTACTGCAGTAGCCGACCTTTAAAAATAGGCCACTCTTGGGCGTCGTTATCAAAACTTGGAAGATTTCCGATGATATTCGACATTTTACACGAACTTATTATTTTATTTTTATAAACGTGGGTAACTCGTCGCCAGTGATCTGTCAGCTACCGAATGAAACCACCGTTGCTATTGGATGCTAGTTTATTACTGACATGGCGACACAACTTAATAGTAATGGTGCAGGCACGCACACATACATGCACATACACATCAAGATGTAATTTTGTCCTGTTATTTTGTGTTGTGCCAAATGTACCATATAATTTTTTTAATTAGTTTTGTAAATTGAGGATTAATTTACTATAATTTCATGTCTAATCAATATTTTCAACTTTAGTTAGAGATAATTGCTTTTTAGCCTCACCATTAATATTTGCATGCCAAAATATGGCAAAATGTGTCATCGCACAAGAATATTTAAATAACACCTTTGTAACCGCATTTAAAGCAAATAAATGACTTTGACTTTGATCTTTAGGCGTGTGTGCGTGAACGGTGCACACAAACATAGCATCGCAAGAATTTTCCTAAACTGTCGAGTGAATTTTGTGCACGGACTCTACATGGTTGCAGTTTTATAGCCACCGACATTTTTAAGATTTTTATATTAGCTTCTCACGGGGCCTTTTTAACTGACTTCAAAAATAGGAGGTTTCTCAATTCGACCGTATATATAATTATGTCGGAAACGGGTATGTGACTCTCGTTATTATCAGCGATATTTTAACTACTATGGGCGTAGTGTGGGTAGTGTTGGTTAATGCGCAATAGAAAAACAGTTTTCAGTTCAGATCACATTATAATTTACTATCAAATGAATTCAATAGCTAATTTATACACACACTGGGTGCGACGGCGTTTATTAAAATCACCAATTAACAAAATGATCACAAATTACAACTAACACAATAACTGAGCACCACGAATCGAGAACAGTTCCGTGACATCTTGATTCCAATGCGACCAGAGGCTGAATGCCCTCCTCGCCGTGGCCTTCAAACATCACGACTCTGTAGAAGCGCGCCTTTTTTGGTATAGGTAGCTCACTCTTGATGTTGCCAGTGGCGCGCTTGCAATTCGTTTCGTGTCCGTACTAATGACCGGATCCGACATATATATTTTTTATGTGTGTGTTCGCGAATATCTTCGTCATTTATGAACCGATTTTGATGATTATTTTTTGTTGGAAAGGAGATATCCCAAGGGTGGTACCATGATAAGGAAACCAGAAATCGAGGGAATTCTTCAAATATTATAAGCACACCTATGGCAATTTGGGTATTTTTTATAATAACTCGTGCAGTTGCTCTCGAAAAGCATCATTTGGTGAAGTGGAACTGATGATGGAGACCACAGATGGCCACCGGAACTTCTCAAAAGTGAATAAAAATATTATTATTGCTATTCCACGGGTTGCGATTCGATTACTTTAATATAGTTGCCAAGTAATTTATGCTCGTTACAATGCATATGGATAAGTGGAGCTGATAATAAAGTACTTGGAGAACTCCTCAAAGATGAACGTCCCTGCATCGGGAAAAGCAATATTTTGTGAAAGGTGATGAGCAGTTGACATTAGGCTATTGTAACTTAGATAAATTACAAACTGACCCACTAAAAAGCGAGAAATAAAAACTTTTTTTACAAAAAAAAACAACCGACTTCCAAAATTTGTTATTTTTCACTTTGTAGTATTTTTTGGAAGTCGATTGTTTTTTGTAAAAAGTTTTTGTGGTGTCCGAGACCTTAGTGAATAAGTTCGCATTTGTTTGAACAAATATTGCCATTTCCATAATAAATAATGACGGTAAGGGAAGAATTTTTAAAGACTTAAACAAAGGCTAGCAATTATCTGTGGGTTTCAGACCGCACATCGCTCTTACTCAGCGTTTCTGAGCCTTAAACACCTTATTTCTTAGGCTACAGCTACCTCAAAAAAATATTCCAAACCTTAAGATTGAAGCGATTAAACCATGGTAAGCTATTAAAGCTGTTTTTGAGTCAACTTTTTTTTGCCAAATTCCATGGGACATATGCTGCAGTGCTCAGCTTTTTGGACACATCTTCGGCTTGTGGTTTCCAAGTTAATTGATCGTCTATCATTATTCCCAAAAATTTCGCAACTTTGACTACTTTGATCTCTTCCCCATCATGTTGTACGTTTACATTTGGTGGAATTGTACGTTCGTGGAAGTACATAACTCTAGTTTTTTGTAGGTTTATTACTAAGTTGTTCTTAACAAGCCAGCTTATAATAATATTTTTTTTAAAGTGCCATTAATGTCTTGTGCATAACGAGTAATGTCAGTACATTTCACGAGTGCTGTACAGTCATCTGCAAATAAAACCATAGGATGCTGTATTTGACGTGGCAGATCGTTTAAATACAGCAAAAATAGGGGCGGCCCTAACACACTGCCCTGTGGTAGACCGAACCTAACTATTCTGTTTTCAGATTGGTATTTCTTTTCACATTGTTTTAAGGCTAATGCTGGATGTCTCTGTGTATTGTGTGCGGTTACTAAGGTTAGATTCTAAGAGATTCAGTAAGTTTCCTCTGAACTTAACAGATGTTAAGTTTATTTAATATTATGATTGACACAGTCAAAAGCCTATGTTATATCTGTAAAGATGGCACAAATGGGTATTTTGGTACCATGTTTATCAATATTTCATGTAATAAATCATATATGGCAGTATTTAATGCTTTTATTTTTTCTAAAGTTGCTTATGTTGTGCTAAATGTTGCTTAATACCAAGGTGAGATATCAGATGTTACACATCTTGTGCGACTACTGTAAGGCTCGCTCGTTTTTTTTTTATATGCGTTTATTTTCCCTCTTACTTATTGCATATTCAAAGACAATCGTATTATTAAGGAGTAAACTCCAGTCGTGCGTCTGAGTTGACACACACACACTTTTTTGTATGGCTATTATCATATTTGTAGATCACAAAGATTGAATATACTTTAAGGAAAACATTTAATTCTAGACACAAAATATATTATAATTATGCTTGTCTTTGTTATATATGTTTATGTACAACTGTATATGGTAATATTGTAGTTATGACGTTGTTTCCATTCCGATGAGTCACCTTGATTTCATTATTGCAAAAAGATTTCTCGAGGCGGGTGGGTCGTGCGAAGATTACCAAAAAGGTCTTAATTTTAGTAAAATGAAAAACAGGCCATGAGCCTAGCTTAGGCACCAGTCTCCCACAGTATAATTATACTCGTCTGAATTGTGTATCTTTGTCGAATCTGACCAATGTAAAATAATTTATGTATATTGTGGTGAGAAACAAAGTGATTGATTGATTGAAGTGAGTGTGCATCAAAATGTTTGTGTGTAATATAGTATTAATTGCTTTTGGTAAGTGTTTATTTGTTTATTAATAACAAAAACAAACAATTAGTGTAAAATAAATAAATAAATCGACTTGTAATGTCACATTGCTGTGCAAAGGTCACCCTCGTAACTTTCCACTGCTCCTTGTGTTGCCTTCTCGGACCGATAACTCGTAAAAGATATTTGACGAATAAACAATTTTTATTCCTCAGATGAAGGTTATCTGGTTCGACTGCTTTTGTCTAGAAAATAAATGTCAAACCGCTGTATTTAGTAAGCTTTAGATAAAAAATTACTCACGATTGGAAAACCGGCATTGTCCCCCAAATCACCCGCCCTCCTCCACTTTCTAGTGCTTTATAGCTGGGAAGAAGAAATGTCGTAACAAACGTTGATACGATTCGAATGATTGGGCTTTCCCCAAAAAAAAGTTAATAATTTCATCATTCTGTTACATCTTGTCCTAAGCATCCATCCAAAAGTTGTCTTTAAAAGATCGCTTTTAGCGACAAGACCCCATTGTGTCACCATGTAAAATGAGCAGTGGTGGCCCAGTGCCGCGGCCGCGACTTACGAGTTGTAGATCGTAGGTTGAAACACAGACAGGCGATTTACTTTGTGTACATTATTTCATTACCACTGCTCTCAAAACGGTGAAGGAAAACATCGTGAGGTAACCGGCATGTCCTAGAACCAAATATTCGAAGACATGTGACATCTACCAACCCGCACTGGGCCCGCGTGGTGGATGGACGGCCCACTCCCTCTCACCGAGAGGAGGCCTGTGTCCCAGCAGTGGGAATATTATGGGCTGATTATGCTTATGCTATGTAAAATTTCTTCGTTTATATCTATAAAAAATTATAATTATGGTGCACATAATAAGTAGTATTCTATTCTATTCTTGTAGACGCCCGTTCAATAATATTATCATCAATGTGCCACACAACATAGCCCTCTTCTCATGTAGAGAAGGAACGAGCTTCGGTCAGCACTACTTGTTTGGTCATTACGATTACCTCACGATGTTTTTCTTAAGATTCAAATATGAATAAAAATATTACCTAAAAAATATAAATTTATGACGTTGAAATGTCAGGTAAGTATTTTCTACTATAACAGGTTTTCATCATGCAATTATTATAGAATCAGTAGGTAGGTAAGGGGTTAATAAACCTATTGACAACCCTCAAAGTAAAAACAAACTTTTGTTTCTAAAAATATTGGGTAAAAAGAAAACCACTAATTTAATTTTGCCATGATCTCGGAAACGGTTGAACCGGTTTGGATAAGACTGCATTGTATTGGGCAAGTTCTCAGCTGGTGTCTGCTTGGTTTTTATGAATTTTTCTTGTATTTTATGATACTTATAAACAATGTATAATAACAATAAGTTCATTTAAAGTGAGTCTACCGGTTGGTATCAGACGCAGGTATGATGTTTGCTGTTTATTCCATCACCAACGCTACAAAACTGTAGGAAAGGTGAAGGAAAACATCGCGATGAAACCGATGTTTTTGACGTGATAACGTCTTATAAATCTATGAGAGAGACAGAGCGAGAGAGAGAGAGTGAGAGAGATAGGCATACACACCGGTTCATGTGTATAAATAAATGTTTTAAATTGTTACTATTATTTCATCCTTCTTCCTACTATACGAATGAATATTCACATTAAAATTATTTTACCACTCAAAGTCGTTGTCACGTAAAACTTTCGCCCGTATACCGACTTTACAGGCAACCAATTTTTTTTTTTATACAAGACAGCCTCAGAGCTTGAACCTAAAGCCAACTTTCTGAAACGGTATTAATTATTTCATCAACACTGCTAAAAGCAGTACAATATAAATTAATTTTTTCTTCACGATATTTTCCTTCACCTTCTACTGTGTTACTTTGTGCATTTTTGGAACGAAGTTCCTTATGGCGCGTTGCGAAAGGGGGCTAGACGGAAAAAATTAAGACCAAAGGTCGACAGTCGACAGTTTTTTTATTGTGTAACGACACTTTTTTTTTTTTTTTTTTAATATCTCGGAAACGGCTGGGATATCAAAGTTTTGATAAAATTTCCCCCCCCCCTAGTATCCCCCTCTCAGCTAGAACCTACATTCAGTTAGACCCCTTAGACCCCCTTTTCTTTTGACTGTGATGACAATTACTACATTAAGAAATTTCATTCTGAATATTTCAGCCCTAACTCCAGCTGTGAGTTCAGCCGTCAGGAATCTTGCTTCGATTTCGACTTGCAGGTAAAATATTATGTTAATCACCAGTGAACTCTCATACTTGCGACTTCTGACGACTATCGCGCTTCTGCCAGAAGCCCGAAAGTCGTAAGTAAAGTCTGACAACCAGTCTTACTAAGAGGTATTGTGTTACCCATTTACTGGGTTGAGGAGGTCAGATAACGTAGGTAGGAGAAGGCAGATGATGACTTATATTATGGTCTAGTGGTCGCTAGCGCTACTGCTGAGCATAAGGTCCTGGGTCCGATTCCCTGTTCGGTCAAAATGTTATTGGGTTTTTCCATCTGGAATTTCTCAGTAGCGGCCCGAAGTCTGGATCTGTGCCCGGTTGATGGCAATAGGCTCGCCCTCTACATGAGAGTTACATAACTGGCGAAATGTGGGTGTACTATGGTTACCTCATAACTAACCCTTCGGGAAATATAGTCGTGATATTCTGTTTCCAGAAACCTGACAGAAGCTACAGTTTCTCATGCGCGATATAAAAGACAGTCACCATGTGGGTACGTGCAAAATGTAATTTACGTAATCTACGCTTTTAAGGTCTACCTATCCCGTGTTTCGAGTAGATACTATCTTTACAGCGTGTATCAGAAAAGCGTGGTCATATTCAAGGGTGTAATCATCAAAATGTGAGGTGTACAGACCAATGAACCGAACAACTTTCTTCATGGGACTAACATCATAATCGCGAAGAACTAATCAGGTGTCACACACATTTCTGATACATGCCGTGTAATCAAGAGGGTAATTTGCGATGTGGCATAGAGTACGCAGGGCAGCTATCTTTTATAACCGTGTTGTAGTGAGAGGAAAACCCTCTCATGACTTAGAACACCCATAACTTTTGAAGTGATTGGTACCTGTTTTCACAGACTTTGGAAAAAAGCTGAAAAACTTTAATTCTAATGATTTATTTTTAACCGACTTTCAAAAAGGAGGAGGTTATATGTTCGACGCGTATGTTTGTTCTTTTTTTTTTTTTTTTTTTTTATGTATGTCCACCGATTTCTCCCTTGTTTGTGGACCGATTTTGAAAATTTTTTTTTTTGTTTGAAATGGTATGCTCCCAAATTGGTCCCATATAAATTTTTTGCTTGGGTAGTTTTTGAGTTAGCTACAAAATACGTATTTTTTTTCCCACTTAGTATGTAGATGATATGATAAGTTCCTGACACTGGTAGTAGGTAGTGGTATTCGAATGTGTGTGGGGTAGGTACCACAACTAAAAAGTGAAAAATAAAAGCTTTTTACTAAAAAAAAACTACCGACTTCCAAAAAAAACACTACAAAGTGAAAAATAACTTTAATTTCGGAAGTCGGTGGCAAAAAACGAAAACACAAAACCCAAGACACCGACTTCCGAAATTCAAGTTATTTTTCACTTTGTAGTGTTTTTTTGGAAGTCGGTAGTTTTTTTTTATGATACAGTTTTGTATAAGAATTAAAAGACTTCTTCTTCTTCATCACGTGCTTAGTTGGTTTCGCGATTTGTAACCCTTCTAAAGGAACACATTAATTTAATTTTTTTTGACGTAAAGCCATTAGCAGGTACTCGTAAGTCATTGGAATGTATTGATCGGGTCAAGATTATTTAGGATCAGCGGTGCGAGTTGGCTCAAGCAAGGGTCGGGGCGGGCATTTACGGAGGCGTTGAAGACGGAAGAACGGCGGTCTGTGTTTGTTCTTGCGAACGATACTGGCAGCCCTATTACCACGGAGCCTATTACTCTCCTGGAGGTGGATTGTGGCGTCGTCGGGAATGGTGAGAGTATGCCTCGGTCGGCGAATCTTATTTAATGCGGGAAGGAGTGTATTGGGCGGCCACCACAATCAGGGGATTCGGGTGCTTTATAGCAGAGTCGAAGAAGCGCTTTGAGAGGCGGTTCATGAACTGCTGGATGGTGGGCATTCTGAAATCTAGATGAAAATTCTTATTGCGAACGAAGGGGACTTCCGTGACCTTTCTTAAGAAACGGTTCTGGAGGGTCTGCATCCTAATGGAGATATCGTGGCTTAGCGTTTGCAAAGACGACGCAAGCATAGATGATGACACAGATGACCGCGGTGTAGATGTGCACTTTGCACTTGAGTGACAGTTTGCTGTGTGCGGTCAATATGAATTGGAGCCTACTGAGAGCGAAGACGGCGCGCGAACGAGCCGAACTTAAGTGCTCACTGAAAGAAAGGTGGTGGCCAAGGATCACACGTAGGTATTTTTCTCGCTTCTCCCAAAGGATCGGCTTGCCGTACATAGTGATCGGACTGGGAAGGGGGGGAATGAGATGACGCGGTCTCGAGAAAAGACTGACTCTTATCGAGGCTCACCTCGATGCTCCATTTCCGGAACTAACTCAACTGACTTTTAATTTATACTTTGTAATAATGATAATATAAGAGTTACATTGCAATGACTTACTAATAGCTTTACTTAAAATATAATTAACGTGTATGTGCTCCTTAAAAGTTACAAATCGCAAAGACCTTGCGTTGCCTTTTCCAGAATTTTCTTCTAATATTTCTGCTTCATTCATTTTCCAGATTATACCAGTGGCAGTGCACAGACGGTACGTGCATACCCGTTGACGGGAAGTGCGACGACAAGGTAGACTGCTCTGACAGAAGCGATGAAACTTACGCCCTGTGCGGGAATACCGAGTAAGCAATTTACAACATTTTTTAAATTATTGAAGTGTAAACTTCTTTAGGCGCGTTGGGCATTTTTGAGATGGGACTAAACCATTGATTTCGCGACCTGTTACCGACACCGTGAAGTAAAAGACATCAACGCGTTGATTACCGATTTTTTTTCAAGTTTTCACTTCTGTCGGCACTCCCGGAGTGCTACTGTTTATATTTTTTTATTTATTGTAATGCTTGAATTCCTCAAACGAGAACTCGGATGAGGAATTCATTGTTAGTAATCGGGTACAAGTACAAATCCAGACTATACAGACAGCTTGGTACGGAAAATTATATAATCGATAAAGGAAATAACTGACATGTATTAAATATCTTTATAGAGATAAGTAGGTAGATACAGAATTAAGACGGAGATATATGCCAGTGACCTTGAGTGGTTGGCTTGCGTGTTCTATACTGCGCTCACGCAACGCGTCATACGTTCAACCAGTAATAGGACTCGCCCATCAAGGAGCACTGTCCCAAATTAGACGCAGTATTAATTTATTACACGTAATACAAAAGGTATTTTAATAAAACACGTATACTAAAAGATCAATAATTAAATTATCTTTAAAATGGTGAAAGTTTCAGCAAAATACGCTTGATAGATTTTGCGTCATTCTCAGTTTTTTATCCGCGTTAGACATAACTAACTTTACAAATTAATTTCACTATGTAATATAAACATAATCCAAAATATGCCTATATTAAAATATAAAAAAAATCTTTAATTTAACATATATTTTTTCCAAATCATTTATACTACTCATTTAAATTAAATTAAATTAAAAACTTTATTTCGAGCCAAGACTCATAAAGGGTTAGTAACAATATCCTTAGAACTACGTGTTAGTAAACAACACAATACGGTGACACATGTAACCGACAACAGTGAATTATATAAGGACAGTCCACTCTGTCAGCTATCATTTTCAGAACCCTGTTGGGGCTGGCCATGACTCGTGCCACCATTGATGCAGCGCGCTTGCGCATTATAGTATAAAAACAATCTACACGCGCCGCCGCAAACATCCCTGACGCACTGCAACGCCACGGCAGCCCCATCAGTTTTCTGAACGCATTATTAAATTGGACACGAAGGGCTCCATACGATGCTCGCGAATACTTCTCCCACAAGCTGCATGTGTAGAAGGTGGTACAGAATGCTCTAAAGAGCGTCACCTTTACGTCTGCAGTACAACGTGCAAACCTGCGGGCCAACATATTCGCACGCACGGACAGAGCCCTCCGTTCCCTTTCAATATCAGAATTGTCTTTAAGGTCAGTGGTGACCAAATGACCTAGGTATTTAAATTGTTCCACTCGCTCAAGAGGAACACCGTTTAGCCGTATGGGAGGCACATCAAGATTGTACTTGGTCCCCGCCTCAAAGACAATATACTGACTTTTCAGACCGTTATACAATAGCCCATGTTCTGTTGCGTAGCGTTCACATGTAGCCAACAGTGTCCTAATACCGCCGACTGACGCGCTCAGCAGCACCATATCGTCCGCGTAACTTAAATTATTGACACAGACGCCGTCAATATGACAACCGACATGATGACTGCTAAGCGCCTCAATCAGGGCATTCATATACAAATTGAAGAGGGCAGGGGAGGTCAACCCCCCCTGTCTCACTCCGCACTCCAATTGATAAGGCTCCGACAGCACACCTGCCCACCGAACATTATTGACCTGGTTTCCATACCAATGCTTGAAGATACTTATAAGCTCGATAGGCAAGCTTATAGCTTCAAGTTTCTTCCATAATATATCGTAGGAAACCAGATCAAAGGCCCTAGACAGATCGAGGAAGCAAGCGAAAACAGGTGTTCTTCTTTTTGTGTAGTACCTAACGGCCTGCTTTAGACACAGAACTGCACTTTCTGTAGAAAGTCCTGGCCGAAACCCGAACTGATTGTCGTGCAGCACAAGACGTTCGTTTAGTTGTGTATCAAGCAGGCCATCAAGCACCTTAGCGACTGTGGTCGCTAGAGAAATAGGTCTATAGTTCCCCTTATCTGAAAGATCACCTGTTTTACTTTTAACAATAGGAACCACGATTGTCCTCATTAGGTCGGTAGGCAAGTATGAATGACCAACACACAAATTGTACAGCAGCGCCAAAACCCTTGGTAAGTGAGGACCGGCGTATTGTATATGCTCGATACTGAGCCCGTCATGACCAGGGGACTTACCTCTAGTCATAGACCTGATGACCTTAGCCACATCTTTGGCTCTGAAGCGTGTGCCCACCTCGCCAAAACAGGGCTCAGCATCCAGCATAACACAAGAACTTCCTAGCGGTGATTTCAAAACGAAATGATTTTTAAAAAGGTTCGCAATATCCTTTGTATCATCAACACCATTCACACTAACAGGCAGGCCTGGCCGAATATTCAATTTATTAGTGCTCTTCCAGAATCCGCGAAAATCACGCTTTGTATGCTTAGAGGCAATTATGTCCATCTTTATTTGTTCCTCGTGGTTCTGACACCATTTAAGCCGTGACTTAAAAAATGCCCTACTTTCCCGCATCTCTTCATACACTAGACCAGTTGATGGTTCACGTCATCTTCAGTATAAAATCATTAAAAATCGTTTATCGTCGCCTTAAACATCATTTGATTTCAAACATTATTTGATTTCAAAATTTTATTATTTTACCTGTGGATGGCAGAGAGAGAGATACGAGTAGGGGAAGACCAAAAAAACGAAGGATGGAGATGACTAATAGAAGAAGTATAGAAGAAGAAGACAAGTTAAAAATAAATAAAAAAGCCTATAACAAATTGGAAAAGGAGAACAGAATGATGATGACATTGTCGATAATTAATGTTATGTGTTATTCAAAGAATAATTCTTGGAAAAAGTGTTGAGAGTTTGAAACCTTCTAAATGTGATACTAATTCCCTTTAGTGAGTGATTTTGTAAGAATTTAACCTGAACAGGGTTTGTTTACACTTTCAACAGATACTATGTGAACAGACTGTCCGCAGCAATAGATTGGCGTCTTTGTCTGTGCCAACAATATCAGGACCATTTTTCTTCCTCAACAGGCCAACTGTATCTGGGAAGTGTGAGCTACCACCATACCCTGAGCACGGTACCTATGTGGAGACCAACTATCCGTCCGCCACCCCTGGCCAGATCTTCAAGTACGCGCAATTGAATATCACTTGTGAACAGGGATACGGAGTGATTGGCGATGTCATGCCATACTGCTTGGAAGGGAAGTGGTATAAATATGAACCCATACCAAAGTGTGTTCGTGAGTGTGTTATTTTATTTTATTTGGGACAAAAAACAGGCTACACGTGCCTTTTTAGCGAGTTTCACTATAACTCCAGCTATGCTCACGTGCCTTCACTTTATAAAACTTTTACAAAAAAAAAAAACTACCTACCGACTTCCGAAAAAAAAACACTACAAAAAAAATAACTTTCATTTCGGAAGTCGGTGTCTTTGATTTTGAATTTTCGTTTTTTGCCACCGACTTCCGCTATGGTTTTCTCATGGATGCTATTGTCAGAACTGGACCAAATAGGACCACACGGGAACCACCAGCTTTCAAATAAAAAAAGAATCATCAAAATCGGTTCACCCAGTCGAAAGTTCTGAGGTAAAAAACATTAAAAAAAAATACAGTCGAATTGAGATTTTTTTGAAGTCAAATAAAAAGACATTAACACAGACATGAGACATTGAGAGGTATTCAGGTGCATCCGGTTAGACTGGAAACCGACCCCAACATAGTTGGGAAAAGGCAAGGCGATTGATTGATCATGATACACATCCATCGCTACGCAGTTTAGCGGAACAGTAAATTAGCAGCCTCACAATCCACCAAATTCATTTACAAAACCCGTCATCTTACCATTTCTTTTATTAATACTTAGCACAATTTTCTCTTCCCCAGCATTCTGCAGACTGGATCCCGATGTTTCGGTCCACTATAACTGCCAGGTCCCCGGGACCAATGGTTACCGCATCTGCAATCAGTCCGAGCCTTCGGGGACGGTCGTCAAGCCCGAATGTAACGCACCTAATTACGGTTCGAGAGATGCCCTCCTTTCTATGACATGTCAAAACAATGGAAAATGGAACCATATTATTAAATGCAAACCAGGTATGACCAAAACTAATTTTTATTATTATTATTAAATCATAATTCCATCACCACCCCTGATTGTTTGCCAATCATAGCAAACAATTTGGGAGTACCTGATTATGTCCACCAACTAAATCCCGATTCATCCAGCGAACTGCCGCTTGTCGTTTGTATGTAGAGTGCTTCAAGCGAAGTTAGACAACAATGATCTCTGGCGCCCGAAAGACACTAATAGGGGGATGCTGTTGGTAATCATCTCTGTTGTGAAATACTAAACCATAGATGTCAATATGTATTCATACCAAAGATGTTAATATTAACACGTATAATATATATATATGTCGGATCCGGTCATTAGTACGGACACGAAACGAATCGCAAGTGCGCCACTGGCGACATCAAGAGTGATCTACCTACACCAAAAAAGGCGCGCTTCTATAGAGTCGTGATGTTTTAAGGCGAGGAGGGCATTCAGCCTCTGGTCGCATTGGAGTCAATACGTCGCGGAACTGTTCTTGATTCGTGGAGCTCAGTTATTGTGTTACTTGTAATTTGTGATCATTTTGTTAATTGGTGATTTTAATAAACGCCGTCGCACCCTGTGTGTGTATAATTTAGCTAGTGTGATTCATTTGATAGTAAATTATGATGTGATCTGAACTGTTTTTCTATTGCGCATTAACCAACACTACCCACACTACGCCCACAGTAGTTAAAATATCACTGATAATAATGAAAGTCACATACCCGTCTCCGACATAATTATATGATTCATACAACCAATCACAGTAAAGGAATTTAAGATCAATCGGAAATAGCGCGTATGTGGACCGACGTCGTCAGGCCATACAGTTAGTTATCCTGCCGGGGTCGCGGGAAAGTCCGAAAGGGATACCGTGGCCCCTGGCAACATGGCAACTGAAGGAACACGGGAAGGTTAAGTTAAGAGTCTGACATGCCCTCTCGCTCCGCCCAGAGCGGGAGAAGTTATTTGATAATTTCCAACCCAACAGCTATACAAGGACCTTTTGGCGCGCGGCTAAAATTGGAACTAACACCGCCATCTTGTTTTATAAATAGAATTTCTGTGACAATTTCACAAATGTGTAGCAACAAAACCCCCGTCAATGACATTCAGGCACCAAAGATACTTAACTTTCTAGGAGATCCGATGGGGTCTGAATGATACAGTCCTTTCAAAGTAATTTTACCTCTGATTTGCATAACTGTCTTTATCAGTGATCTTTATTTTTGATTAGGTTATTTTTGGGTTTCCTTAGAGTATATAACACTGGAGAAGCCTTACGAACACTTCTCCCTTCCCCCTCTGTAAAAGTACACGAACAAATGTTCTAGCATGGTCATAAAAACTACTTTCATATCGATTCTAACGCACATCGTTAATCGTTTTCGAGACAATAGCTATTTTTCTTTTTCGTAGAAGCTACCGCGTCCCCCGCCAAAAGTGACAGACGTTTTTGTTCTGAATATTGTGCTTATGACTTCTCCAGTGTTATTATACTCTAAGGCTACCACCTACTCCGGCTGGCCCGAGGATACCACACAGTCTCCTGCGAGGCGGCGAGCCTAATTGCCGGATTATGGCCATGGAATCTGGAGGCAAAGGTCCTCGCGCACATCGGAGAGTGGCGCGAGAAGGCGAACCGCTGGGGCTTAACTCCGCTGCCGCGAGAAATCACGGCACAGCGGACAGAGCTCCGGCGGGATCTCTTGGCGGCATGGAGAGTGCGATTGTCGCAACCCAGCGCTGGGCACGCCACAATTGCGGCTATAAGACCCCTCTTTGAGGAGTGGCTAGAGAGGCGCCACGGCGTCCTCACCTTCCGCCTGACGCAGGTTCTCACCGGACACGGCTGTTTCGGGAGGTTCCTTTTCAGGATAAGGCGGGAGGAAACGCCCGGGTGTCACCATTGTGTGGATCGCCCGGAGGACTCGGTGGAGGTCTGCCCAGCTTGGGCGGAGCATCTCCTTGTCCTCGCGGCGGCGATGATCTCTCGCGTCCGGCCCAGGTTCAGGCCATGGTACGGAGCGAGAGGAAATGGGATGCCGTCACCTCCTTCTGCGAAACAGTAATGCTCGCAAAGGAGGAGGCGAAACGCGTGAGGGAGAGGCAAAATTCGCGCCCTCACGACCGTAACCACCGCAGGAGGAGACGCCCTGGGCGTCGGAAATTGCGAGCCGATTTCCGGCCACCGTAGGTGCGGGCTTGCGGACGGTGAGCAATTTCCGGCCACCGTAGGCGCGGGCTTGCGGACAGTGAACAATGGGTAGCTCGCCGTGCGATAAGGGCCAGGCCCGGGTCGACGGCGCGTTGTGTTCCACGCGCGCCTCAAAGAGATGTCAGCAGAATTGACGGGGTCCGCTAGGGCCGATGCCTGCCGGGATTGCAAATAAAACCAACTGGGAGTACGTGGCCCCCGGCAACATGGCAACTGAAGGAATACAGATGGGTTTTAGTCAGTAAGAGTCTGACACCCTCCCGCTCCGCACAGAGCGGGAGAAGTTATTTGATAATTTCCCACCCAAAAAAAAGGCTGCCACCTACAAGTCTTTCAAAATCACAATCACAGTGATCTTTATTCTTGTTACAATAAGGTTGTTGTTAGGTTGCTGCTGTCAGAGGTAAAATAACTGTACAAGGACTGTACACAGATGGTGATAATGATCGTATATTCTAGCTGCCCACTGCAGGACTGCGGTCTGTTGGTCTTGGTTTACGTATTAGTTATCAAAGCTAGTTGTTTCTTTTCAGAGTGTGGACGCGTGACTCCGGACGCCGAGGGCCTGATCTGGGGCGGTACAGAAATGGTCCGAGGAGAACTGCCGTGGCACGTCGCTATCTACGAGAAACCTACCCAGAAAAGGAACTACTACCAGCAGATCTGCGGGGGATCCCTTGTTTCTAACTGGATAGTTATTTCTGGTGAGTTGGTTAGTGTACCGGACGGGCGTGATCGCCAGACTCGAAAACGGGAAGTTTGTAAGGCCAGTCCAAGCGGCGCTGACGTCCTGCACCAATAGTTCAGGGTATCTTCAATACTCACTGCGAAATCTCTTGAAGGAACACGGGTTTTTGACGGGGGGAATAAAATACCATATTTACTGATAAGTCTTCATAAGTATTCAGGAAGCGATTTCAGGACTCTCCAGTACTATTACATTACTATTTAGGTGGAATTAGTTTCCATATCGATGACTACAAAGTTGGCATTTTTTTTTTCTTTATTTTTTTTTTTCTTTTTTTTTTCGGAATGGCATCTCACAGCTGGTTTTGAGAAACCGTCACTGTTTAACCGGTCAATCCTGTGGCTGCCTCAAGCTACTACACTCAAAGCCTCCAGCCAGGGCAACAAAGTTGGCAGGTGGCGCGCTAGCTGTAGTAGCGAACCTTTACCTTATTGAGAGCCGCGAATCGCCTCCTGTTTTACAAACTTTGTTTGTTAAAAATAGCTTAAGTTTCTATTTGTTTTATGACTAAACACCCTTATTACAATAACTTTACATAGTGTGTTATATATCACGGGATTCGTAAAATTATGGCCTTTCTAATGAGGTTTCGTTCATGATTCTAGCTATTCCCGCTGAAAAGATATTTCAGTTATAACGGGATTTATTTAATTAATTAAATATTAAATTATTTGCAAGTGATTTTACGGGCAAAGTACTGAACCGATCTTTACCATTCCAAAAGAAACCTCAAGCTGGTCTATTCCCCTAGAAAAATCTAGTATTTTATTTTTTGTATCTAGATTTTTCAGCCCGCTATGAGCCTCTGAATACAGGTTGGGTAGCCTTTATTTTACGAAATCCGCTTTGCGGCATTTAGACTCGATTAGGTAGGTATCCTGAAGGGCTAGATTTCAGGAAGTTAGGTCCACGGCTAGGTCTCGGTCTAGGTGACCTGGATGCATTAAAAGTTTTTACCTTTTTAATATTTTACCTACCTAATCGAGGCGTACAATGGTCGAGTTCACGACTTTCATCAAAATTGTCATTTTGATTTTGTTTTATTTGCTAGATAACACTATCAATAGCTATAATTTTTACATATTTGAGTTAGTATAGTGTCTGCACGCACTATGTATTGTTTTATTTCGCATTATTGCGACATAAAATTGTTTCCTATTCGTAGGCGGGTCACACAGAAAAATATCCGGTAATTTTCGGGTCACACAGAAAAATATCCGGTAATTTTCGTTTGTAATAAACATAATCTTAATTTAAAGTTGTATACTTCCTTGGTCTCCCTGTATTTTAACTAATATTATGAATTCGAAAGTCAGTTTGTTTGTTACACTTTCACGCTAAAATGGCTGAACGGATTTAGATGAAATTTGGCACTGAGGTAGACCTTGAACTGGAGAAGGATATAAGCTACTGTTTGCGGGTTGTATCAGTCATTTAGCGGGTTGCACCAGTATTATACGTAGGACCCGTCAAAATTCAAATCACATTATTGACCAGCGGGTTATAATAAAATTCAGTACAATACATATTATTACCCGGCTAGACCCCAGAGCTTTAAGACGCAGATTTATGACAGTGACCTTGAATGGTTAGCTTGCGTGTTCTGTACTGAGCTCACGCAACGCGTCGTACGTCCAGCCAGTAATAGGACTCGCCCATCAAGAAGCGCTGTCCCAAATTAGACGCATTATTAACTTATTATACGTAAAACAAAAGGTATTTTAATAAAACACGTATATTAAAAGATCAATAGTTAAATTATCTTTAAAATGAAGGTTTTATAAAAATACGCTTGACAGATTTTGCGTCATTCTCAGTTTTTTATCCGCGTTAGACGTAACTTTACAAATTTATTTCACTGTGTAATATAAACATTATCCAAAATATGCCTATATTAAAATATTAGAAAAATGCTTTAATTTAAAATATATTTTTTCCAAATCATTAACACGTTTGGACGTCATCTTCAGTATAAAATCATTAAAAGTCGGTTATCGTCGCCTTAATGTACTTACTGTACCGGACGGGCGTGATCGCCAGACTCAATAACGGGAAGTTTGTAAGGCTTCCCAGTCCAAGCGGCGCTGACGTCCTGCACCAATAGTTCAGAGTATCTTCAATACTCACTGCGAAATCTCTTGAAGGAACACGGGTTTTTGACGGGGGGAATAAAATACCATATTTACTGATAAGTCTTCATAAGTATTCAGGAAGCGATTTCAGGACTCTCCAGTACTACTACCAGGGGCGAAACGTCCATATAAGCCGATTCCTACCGGCTTCCCTTTGGAAATTCGGAACACAACCACTCTATCGTCATTGAATAATCAAACTATAAGTATTTGATACACCATAAAATTAAAATACCTATTACAAAACGCCTACATACATTAAAAATTGTCTTAATAAACCAACAACAAAACACTGCGCTAAAATAACTCGTAGGCGCGTCCGGCTTATGCTAAATTCAATTTCCTTACAAAAAATAAAGTCATCATGACGTCACTTCGGTCACGTGATACCGCAGTTTCTATGAGCCGGGTAAGCCGGTCTGTAGCGAGTTATTGTAGGCACAGAGTAGCAGAAACGTGCGCGCGGGAGTGAGAAGGAATTATTGCTATTGCACCACCTCTTTCTGGCACACGCATTTGATTCGGTAGTTTTCGTTGAATTTCGTAATACTGGGTAGGAGTTCGGAGTTCGTAAACACTTCATTATTCGTATGACAATGTGTGGTTGCTTTTTGACGTAATCGCATTAGAACCATATTAATTTGCTTTTTTTCGCACAGTATTTATTGAATTCATTAGTTTATCATTACTAGTAGTATTAATATTTGTTTGTAGTCATAGGACAGTGATTAACATAGTGTTTTGAGTTTATTGGATGTGAAAATAAAGTACGTTGTAATTAGGTATTGGGGTAAGTAGATAGTTTCATAAGCTGAAATTACTTATTTAGAGCAGATTTGAAAATAATTAGTACGATCTTATTAGGATGGCGGCATTCAAAGTTTTAGAATGTCGTTTGACAATTACTTTGTGAAGAAACATGCTTTTCAAGGTTAAGTTTTGAAAATACGTGCTCGCCCAGATGTGACTATAAATTACAAACGCCGCGATGGTTCGTTCAAACATTTTAATGTTTCCCTTTACGATAAATATGAATGAGTGACTGGAAGTCGTAAATTTAATAAAATGTATTATTGTTCCCGTGTTTACTTTTCATAGATTGTAGTTGTTTATAGAATATAGGGTTTTTAAAACATATTCGTACTTAGCTGTTTTATGAGTTCGGGATCGGTAGGAATAGTTTTTTTTGTGCTGCTCCGGCTTCCCTCCTCCATAACGTGAGCCTTCGCTACTGACTACTACATTACTATTTAGGTGGAATTAGTTTCCATATCGATGACTACAAAGTTGGCAGGTGGCGCGCTAGCTTAAGTAGTAGCGAACCTTTACCTTATTGAGAGCCGCGAATCGCCTCCCGTTTTACAATCTTTATTTGATAAAAATCACTTAAGTTTCTATTTGTTTTATGACTAAACACCCTTATTTTAATAACTTTACATGGTGTGTTATATATCACGGGATTCGTAAAATTATGGCCTTTCTAATGAGGTTTCGTGCATGATTCTAGCTATTCCCGCTGAAAAGATATTTCAGTTATAACGGGAATTATTTAATTAATTAAATATTAAATTATTTGCAAGTGATTTTACGGGTAAAGTACTGAACCGATCTTTACCATTCCAAAAGAAACCTCAAGCTAGTCTATTCCCCTAGAAAAATCTAGTATTTTATTTTTTGTATCTAGATTTTTCAGCCCGCTATGAGCCTCTGAATACAGGTTGGGTAGCCTTTATTTTACGAAATCCGCTTTGCGGTTTTCAGACTCGATTAGGTAGGTATCCTGAAGGGCTAGATTCCAGGAAGTTAGGTCCAGGGCTAGGTCTCGGTCTAGGTGACCTGGATGCATTAAAAGATTTTACCTTTTTACTATTTTACCTACCCAATCGAGGCGTACAATGGTCGAGTTCACGACTTTCATCAAAATTGTCATTTTGATTTTGTTTTATTTGCTAGATAACACTATCAATAGCTATAATTTTTACATGTTTGAGCTAGTATAGTGACTGCACGCACTATGTATTGTTTTATTTCGCATTGTTGCGACATTAAATTATTTCCTATCCGTAGGCGGGTCACACTTTGTGCAAAATTGTGTGCAAAAAACGTGTGCGCATACGTAAATAAGAAATTCGCCAAATAAAACTCATTTCTGACGGTGCATTGGCGCGCACATCATCGAATTACATGATTTATTATGTTAATAAACATTTACAGAGGGGAAATTATATTTCCTACATACTTAAGCTAAGTTAAAATTATTGATTTTAAAACAAACTAATTGTTAATGACACATTATTATGGCACCTATATACTTAAGCTAAGTTAAATTACTGATTCTATATAAACCACATTGTTGGTGACGCATCGTCGCGAACACTTACCGTTTAGTTAGGTTTGTATGTCATATAATTAGATAAGTATTATTGGAGCAGGTGATGTCTAAAAATATAATTTTTACTTCTACAGTTAAAGTCCATCGAGCTCTCGCCCTACTACCAAGGCGTCCGCACAAACTTCCAACACGACATAGCGGGCTTGATCCTGGAGACGCCGTTCGTGTATGACATCTACGTCAGACCAGTGTGTTTGGACTTCGAAAAATATTTCAATAGGCGACAGCTGCAGGTGGGGAACTTCGGAAAGGTAAGAACACGAAGCACAGAACAAAAGTGGCCTAGGGCGTAGGTAAAGAAATAATTACACAAGGATATTCTGGCGCTCGAACGATGTTGTCATCAGGCCGTTGTTGGTAAACAAACATTTGTGAAATGTCACTTAAAATGTATTCAAAGAACAAGATAGCGGGGTTAGTACCAATTTTGGCCGCGCGCATAAATGACCTTGTAGCGCTATCACTTCGTATACTAGAGTGCGTGTGCGATAAGTCTGCGCGTGACTGGTGGCACTGGAGTGCTTAATTCTATACTGTAATATTTAAAATATTAAATATTTATGAATAACTAGCTTCTGCCCGCGACCTCGTCCACGTTAAATTTCAGCCCCCGAGACCCCGACACACCACATCGCATCCCATTGCCCGATCTTTTAAAATTATTATATAATTAAATTAAAATGAATTGATGAGTGCATCCAAAACAACACTTTCAGGTCGCGGGCTGGGGTTTAACAGAAGAAAACGGGCCATATTCCCCGGTTCTGAAGGTGGTGGAACTACCGTTTGTGTCCATTGATGAGTGCATACGCATCACGCCGCAGACTTTTACGGAGAGCATCACCGCGGACAAGATATGCGCCGGTTATAACAACGGTAAGTGATGAAATTCAAAATACTTTTAAAATACGAACACCACCACCACAATATTTTCATTTCAGCAACTTGAATGGTGTGCACGTTCTTTTGGATTCTGGCTCACGTTTCGCTGCCATACATAAGGACTGGTCTTATGATAGTCTTTTATACCATGCTGTTTAGTTTAACAGGCATTCTCCTATCACATGTAGCACCAGTTACTTCTCGCCATTTTAGCCAGGCTGCAGCTATTTGGTGCTGAATGTTGCATTCTACTTTTAGGAAATTGTGCATCATATATTGATCGCACAAGGTGACCAATTGTCCATTGATGAGAATCACACTGTTGTCGCTTGGATCTGGTTCGTTAAAACACATGAATTAGGTATTTGCTACACTCAGCATTAGGCCACCGGTTTCCTCGATAAAAGTGCCTGCTGTAACTCAGCACGGCTCTCTGTGCAGCCAACTCAGTGAGTGAATCCAAAACGCAGCAAAACAGGGAGGGACTCAGTACAGAGCCTTGATGTACGCCTTCTGTGACCGCTATTGGTTTTGTCTCACCCACCACCGTCCGAACCATTGATCTTGCACCCTTATACATGTCGGCAACGATGTTGATAATTATGTTGTTCGGGGATATTTCTCTTACGAAGGCTCCACCAGATCATGTCTCTTGGGACCCTATCAAATGCCTTTTCCATGTCCAAGAATGCCACATACAATGATCGGTTTTTGGCGTGATATTCTTCAGTAATCATGTTCAGAGCACTCGGATCTTAGACGACTATCAATCACTCTCTCGTAGAGCTTCATAGTGTGGCTATATTGGAACTATGGTGCTCAATCTCCATGCCTCTGGTATTTTAGAAGAAAACAAAACAGCTGAAAAGATTAGTGAGCAATACAATTCCATGTTCGCGTAAGCATTTCCAAGCTTCTACTGGGATATCATTAACTAATACAACATGTTTATTACTTTTGAGTTCAGTTTTTGGCAGGGTAGTTGTGTTTTTTAATTATAAATTTTTATTTATTTTATTTTCAAAATCGCGCAAATTCTTCGCAAATTGTTTATAATCGCTAGATGCATAGATAGTCTTAATAGTACTTGTAGTAAAAAAAATGTAATCAAGGCAAGATTTTTTATGAAAGTCGTAAACACGACCATAATCGTTTATTGCATCCAGGTCACCTAGACCGAGATCTAGCCCTGCCATTAACCGGGCACAAACCTAGACTCCGGGCTGCTACTGAGAAATTCCAGATGTAAAACCTTATATAAATTCAAAGGCCCGTTTAAGGCAAACGTGATGATCTGTTTTTATCTCTACTTTTAACATCTCTTGCATGCTGACAATTTGTGTTGTATGTTGTACTCAAGTTTGAGCAATTAAATGATTATCTTATCTTAATACCACTTTGTCTGACCCGGGATATGAACCCAGGACCTCATAGTCAGCAGTAGTGCTTGTGACCAGTAGACCAACGAGGCAACGTCTGGAATAAAAAAAAATAGTTTGATAAAAAACTGTAACCCAATTACGGGAAAATAAAAATGATCTAAAAAGTATGAAACAAGAAAATATTTCAGACAGAAATCAAGACATAGATACAAAAATGGTCAAGGTAAAGCGGTCGTCACATGCTTGTATACCATGTGGGTGCAAGGAACACCTACAAAATTAGATAGTTATGATAGATGCCACCATCGAGGAAACGGTACGTTCACAGTGGTTGATGGTGGCATCGGAATGATTCAGTCAAAACCATTGTCGCGGGATACTTCAGCAATGTTTTCAACCACTTTGGTAAAAACGTAGCTAGACTTTGGATGTATATTCACAATCTGCAGCTATGAGGAGCAGTAAATCATACATAATATATCGATAATTTTTCACTTTTTGGAAAAAAATGCCCATCTTTGACTAACTGTATCTTCGCAGCCAACAGGCCTAGACATGCTTGGGTTGGGTTCACATTGTACCAAATTTAGCTTGCTTCTCAAAAATATAGAACAAAGGTACCTTAAATCGCGTCCATAAAATATATTTAAAAAAAAAACAGTGGCACTCCGGGAGTGCCGACGGAAGTGAAAACTTGAACAAGATCGCCTTGGTGGAACAAAAAATACTTGTACAGAACATTGATCCGTAACCTTATCTAAATGAAGAGCACAAACGCAGTAAAAAAAAAACTTCCAAAACCTTTAAAGTAAGAATACTTGCATAAAACATTGATCCGTAACGTAATATAAATAAAGAGCACAATCGCGTTTACAAAAATGAGGTGTGGGTAACGGTGTTGCGAGTTCAATTGTTTGTTCCCATCTCAAAAATGCCCAACTAAAGAAGTTTTCACTTCAAAAACTGAAACAAGTGCCAGAATTTCGCAGATTTTCGAGCACCATGGAAGTAACACAAGGTTTTCAGGGTTGCAAACTTGGGTATATAAACTAGGTAGGTGAGTGGGGGCAAGACGAAAAACGGGGTAACACAAAAAGTCGTCCATAGTGCCAGATTCAGTGCAGTTTTTGCAGTGATGGCAACATTGTTGAGACCGCTATTTTGTTACGTCGCACACCTCAGTCACACACACACACCCTTGTTTGTACAGACACCCTTACGAGGACCTTGTTAGTTTTAGAACGAACCGAGGACCCTCCAAAAAACTGGTTTAAATACGTCGTTGGCCTTTTTGAATGAGACAGAAAGAGACAGGTGAGTAAATCTATAGTGATGAGCTTATTGGAATAATGCTATCTCAACATTTTTCTGTATGAATTACGGCTATCACACCGAGGACCTGAAATACACAGCTAAATGTGACCAGCGATGCACATACGAGGACTTTGTGTAGGCCAACCGAGGACCCCTTATGTAAGCCCTGCGACGCCCTTCCGAGGACCTATTTTTACACAATATTTCTTATATCTTGTACAAAGTGCGGACGCTGTGTTAGACTTTATATTACTAAACCGAGGACAGTTTTTCGCGTAGAACTTGTACAAAGCGAGGACATGAAAATCTACCTACCTAAACCATTTTACGTGCAAGGTAACTTATTGTAGAACGTTCCGATTTATTTCTTACACACATTTTCTAAAATAAAGTACCAAGCGAGGACGAGTCTTTACGTTTGTCGGCGCTTTCTAAAAGTAACGGCTTAGTTACCATTTTATGCTGATGTTGTACCTAGGGTCGTTTCTTAATGAAGAAACTCTTCAACAGGAGAAAGAATCATCACTTTTTTGGCCAACGCGTTAGGTTTGCTTAGTATAACTGAGATAATAACCAGTTTGTGCCGATGCTGCAGCCAGGGTCGTTTCCTTATGACGGAACTCCTCAAAAGTTAATAGCATCGTCTTGGAATTTAGCATACGCATTAGGTTTATCTAGTAACACTCAAATAATTACCAGTTTTTGCTGATACTGCAGCCAGGGTCGTTTCCTTATGATGGAACTCCTCAAAAGCTGATAGTATCGTCTTCAAATTTGGCATACGCATTAGGTTTATCTAGTAACACTCAAATAATTACCAGTTTTTGCTGATGCTGCAGCCAGGGTCATTTCCTTATGACGGAACTCCTCAAAAGCTGATAGTATCGTCTTCAAATTTGGCATACGCATTAGGTTTATCTAGTAACACTCACATAATTACCAGTTTTTGCTGATGTTGCAGCCAGTGTCGTTTCCTTATGACGGAACTCCTCAAAAGCTGATAGTATCGTCTTCAAATTTGGCATACGCATTAGGTTTATCTAGTAACACTCAAATAATGACCAGTTTTTGCTAATACTGCAGCCAGGGTTGTTTCCTTATGATGGAACTCCTCAAAAGCTGATAGTATCGTCTTCAAATTTGGCATAAGAGTAGTATATTATTGGGCATTCTATACCACTATCGGCAAGTTGCTCGGCGAGTGCGCCTCGCTGCCGATAGTGGTATAGAATGCCCAATAATTGATAATCTACTCGCCTCTCCACTCGACCGAGACAGTAAATTGTACTGAGAACTTGATTTGGAACGATTAACTCGACCAAATCGATACTCGACTCGCCACTCAACTCGACCGATACACTCGAACGAGACAGTTAATTGTGTCGCGTACTGGATGAGCTTTACTCCATACGTCTGACCAGTATGCGGCGTTTCGGAGAACGATGAACTATCAACTCGACTCTCCGTTTACTTACTGCACTCGACCGATCACTCGAGTTTGTATTCGCTGTTAACAGAATGTCGAGCGAGAGTGATGGTGGCTGATGATTGTAACAAACCAAAGCTTGTGACTAAAGCGTTAACGGGTTGTTACTGTAAATAATAAACAACTGTAACTTAGTTACTTGGTTTAATTATCATAAAATGTTGGTTTGTCTGGAAACAAAATATCAGCCGCACGCACGAGCCCTTGTAGTTTTCGCCACTGAGGAGAGTCCGCGTCGGTCTGGAACTTGATTCGGACGAGCGCTTTCTTCCACAGCTCGGCGGAGTCGGTGAGGCGAGCGTCGTCAGCCTTGTACACCTTGCAGTCGATGTAGTACT
The DNA here is from genome assembly GCA_949152395.1 of Agrochola litura. Classification (NCBI taxonomy): domain Eukaryota; kingdom Metazoa; phylum Arthropoda; class Insecta; order Lepidoptera; family Noctuidae; genus Agrochola; species Agrochola litura. The sequence continues at coordinate 6,193,828 of OX424519.1, read as the reverse complement.
CTCCGTCAGTGGTTGTTGCTCGGCGCTCACAGCCGCTGGCTACGCGGTTCACAAAGAATGAAGTTAGGTGATCCGATGAATGTTCTTTGTGTGGGATGTCGCGGTTTTTACTGATGTCGAATATGTCCATGCCATTGTTGGTTTTTTTACTGAAATAATAACGAAAACTGTTATTAGTTAATGTTTAGAACGAGAGATGCACAATCGCATAATATTTTATGAACGACACCACGGATATTTCTGTAGAAAATATTACAAGTGACTAATCAGCGAATGGAATACTTATGCAAATTGCCCTATTATAATTCAATTAGTGGAAACGTACTACTTTACTGTTTTAATTTAATCAGAACTAGGAGATAATAAATTCAAAATATTATTCACCTGCTACGAGCTACGGTTGTTGTTTGTGACTGCATCTTGCATTTCCCTTTGCTGTCTGCAGACGGTTTGCGACAGGCCTTCACTTTGTGTCCAGTGATCGATGCTTGCGAGTAATCACACTCAGAGTCTGACCTGAAATAAAAATAGAGGAAATGTAGTCACACAATTATTATTAATTAATCCAATGGAGTAATGTCCATTGCGCTGGGCATACTATAGGACACAAGTGTTCGAGCAAACACTGGTTCTCTAATATTTAAATGGGATAGCACTGAGACTGAGCTCGTCATACTATGTACAGATCAGGTGATCTGTGAAGTAACGCGCTCACAAACAAATATATGTAGTTATAAATGACAGGCTAATCACAAGTGTGATCCATGAAAACGAACAGACTATTTTATCAGACTTACATTTTTTCCGATCAGAAGTTCCACTCGGTTTGATGACTTGGCTGGTGATGACAGCAGCGGATGGCTATCGACAATGCCGTCACTGATATTGTAGGCGACACGGGTTGTTTGTAGACCGATTATACAAGAGCACTTCGTTGCACTTGCAGACTGCGAATACTTTGTACCGAACAGAAAAACTTATGGCTTATAAGTTAAAATAGAATTATAAGTTTAGGAATGTTAAATCCACTACAATCAATCCGGTATTGCTTTGTTAAAGTAACTTTTTCTATAGTCGTATTATACGCGTTGGTAAAATGAAGACGAAGGAAAATTTTATACTGTATCGAATGTCGATGCGGCGAAATAAGCTACCGTAGGGCTGACCAAACGATAGCGTGAACGGAATCGCCACAAACCAGATGGATTTTATAATTTTAAAGAAGTAAATAAATGTTTCCAAGGTAATTATTTCATCATCTACATTTAGGTTTCGTGTAGAAAAAATGAACTTACTGCCGTCTACCGCGTACTTCTCTAGATTTCCTAAAATAAATAGATAATATAATTCCTGTAACTACGGTAACGGTTATGAGGAAACCATGAACGTTATATGATATCGTCATCGTCATGTCGTCTATCGACATAGGTACTATGATATATTTTAATCGATTTAGTGCATTGTGTGAAATTTGTATATTTGAATGCCTACCAAGTTGTTACCAACCCTACCAAAATAGCTGATTATTGTGTTCGCGAAATAAATAATTATATTTAGCACACGTGTAACAATTAGGCAATAACAACTTTTATGATGAAATATTTTTCTGCTTTGTAGACAAAAAAACAAAACAAAAAAAACCCTAAAATATTATTTATTACCTCAAAAGTCTCTCGGAGCGAGCACCTTTCTAAACTGTTACAGTACAATCAAGTTAATTATTATAAATAAATATTTAATTGATCACACACCAGAAACAACAACAATTTCATCTCCTGGAGCAACTGTGTTCGTTATATCGAGGTGCTGAAATATACATACATATTTGGATCACGCAAATACATAATCTTATGTATGAACCATTTCATACTGTGCAGGTAATTATCAAATATAACACAACAATAATACGATAACTATTTAGAACATTATAATAATTATGACTATTTTTCATTCTAGAATTTACAGCTATTTACCTAATTCTTCATCGGTACCAATAAACCATTTTTTTTGTTTCAGATACATTCTGCCTAAACATAATATTAATTACTGACTTGCCTGTGAAAAATTATTAAATTACCTGAAGTATACCTACATATTTGGACCACGCAGATACACGTACTCTTATGTATACATAGTTTCATATTTTGCAGGTAATTATGAAATATATTTTTCTTCCCAGAATATACCATTATCTTACCTAATCAGATTATGTACCTAATGCATCCATTTTTTTATTATTTCAGATACATCCTGCCTAAACATAATATTAATTACTGACTTGCCTGTGAAGAATTATTAAATTACCTGAAGTATACCTACATATTTGGACCACGCAGATACACGTACTCTTATGTATACATAGTTTCATATTTTGCAGGTAATTATGAAATATATTTTTCTTCCCAGAATATACCATTATCTTACCTAATCAGATTATGTACCTAATGCATCCATTTTTTTATTATTTCAGATACATCCTGCCTAAACATAATTACCGACTTGCCTGTGAAGAATTACACAAGGATCTTGAAATCAGCGTAAAATTGTCCGGACCAAGTTGTACTAATTATATAAAATATTTTGGCTGGTATACCTAAGACGGTGAATATTAGTTGTAAGTATTATCTAATCCAAATTTATTGAAATAATAATTTTAAGTGTTCTTGGATTTCAAACAATAACATAATGCCTCACTGCTCTGATTGTAAAGTATTTGTAGACAATCGTCGATGGTCTGGTCATTTACGTAGCAATGTACATAAAAACAATAGTTCTACCCCTATGTATGATAATGTTGCAATTATTAATTCTTCTTTTAAAGAACGAATCAAAAGTTACAAAATCATAGCGACAGGTGAACAAATACATAGTTTTCCTGAGGTGTTTCTCAAAAGTATTAGTACACAAGTCAAACATTTAATAGATAATTCAATAGAGAAACACACCTCTGTCAAAATAAATTTTGAACTGTTTGCTTCGTTTCTTATGTTTAAAAATGATCAACAAGAAATAAAATCATTCCGTACAAACAACATTATTACACATTTTAATTACGATTTTGATTCTATTTATAAACTAACTATTGATTTACTACTAAAAAAAATTGAAGAATTTGAGGAAAGGGATAGTGGTTGGACTTTTTTATGCAATTCACATTTAGAATTAAATATTAATAAATATCAACCACTCAGCGGATCTAAATTTTTAACTTTGCCGAAATTCATAAAAAGTAAAAGAGCTTGTTTGAATATTCGGAACAATGATGAGTATTGCTTTTTGTGGTGTGTTGTGGCGGCATTGTACCCCACAAATAGACATCCCGATAGGATTTCGTCTTATCCCCGCTTTCAGGATGTTTTGAATGTTAATAATTTGACATTTCCAATCACATTTTCGGACATAGCTATCTTTGAGAAAAATAATCCTTCTGTTAATATATATGTGTATGGTTTAAAAAATGAGAAGACAATTATTGGACCGCTTTATACAACGTTGAATAATAAGTCTAATAAAAGTATCCATCTACTGTTTATAGAAAACAATAATAATTCTCATTACTGTCTTATCAAAGATTTATCTCGTTTAGTTAGAAATCAGATGACCAAACATCATGGTAAACTATATTTCTGTGAAACTTGTTTATTGTTTTTTCCAACGCTTAGTCAAATTGAATCACACTTGTGTGGGGGGGTCGTCACAGTTTTACCAGAACAAGGTTCATTTTTAAAATTTAAAAATTATGATCGGAAACAAAACATTCCATTCGTCATATACGCCGATTTCGAAACGTTACTTGAACCCATTTCCGGCGATGATTTCAACACCGCTAATACGTCATACTCTAAACGCCACGTGCCGGCTGCATTCGCTTACAATGTCGTGTCATCAAATAAAAATGATAGCGTTGAAGGCTATAGAAGTTATCGCGGCAATGATTGTGTTTCAAAATTTATAAATTTTCTTACTGAGGATGTAAAACAAATACATCAGATTATATCCAAAAGCGAGCCTATGATATTCACTGATGACAATTCTCTAGAGTTCAAACGTGCCGTTAGGTGTCATATTTGCGACAATTTACTCTTGACCGATAAAGTAAGAGATCATTGTCATATTACAGGCCTGTATCGAGGTGCAGCACATCGACACTGTAATTTGCAACATAAAGTACCAAAATTTATACCAATATTTTTTCACAATTTATCCGGGTACGATTGTCATTTATTTATAAAAAAGTTAGGCGAAATTCCTGGCCCAATTAAAATAATCCCTAAGACTAAAGAAAAATACGTCGCATTTACCAAATTTATTCCTATTGCTGATAACGAGTTTATTTGTATAAGATTTTTAGATTCATTCAACTTTTTAGGAACAAGTTTAGACAAGCTCGCTAAAACATTGCAGGTGGAAGATTTTGTTAATCTTCGATTTCATTTTTCTAAAGACAGACAGTTTAATTTATTGACAAGAAAAGGTATATATCCTTATGATTACATGACCAATTGGAAATGTTACGATCAAAAATCATTGCCGTCTAAGGGTAATTTTTATAATTATTTGACTAACGAAGACATTACAGATGAGGATTATAATCACGCACAGGCTGTTTGGGCTGAATTCAATATTAATAACCTCGGCGAGTATACGGATCTATACTTAAAAACGGATGTGCTTTTGTTAACAGACATATTTCAAAATTTTCGGAAAACCTGTAAACAATATTACAGTCTTGACCCAGCGTTTTACATTACTGCACCTAGTTTATCTTTCGATGCAATGTTGCTAAAAACGGGCGTTCAGTTAGAACTCGTGTCGGACTTAGCTATCATCAGAATGATACAAAGCGGTATACGCGGCGGTTTGTGCATGTGTTCCCATCGGCATGCTAGAGCCAATCACAAATACATGCCTGAATATAATCCATCACAACCTGAGAGTTTCATAGTATATTTAGATTGTAATAATCTTTACGGTTTTAGCATGTGTCAGTATTTACCATACTCTAGTTTCAGATTTTTAAGTGATAACGAATTAGTAAATTTTAATGTTACCACTATAGAGGATAACGCAAACTGGGGCTTCATATTAGAAGTCGATCTATTGTATCCCGAGCATTTACATAATGACCATAATGACTTACCATTTTGTCCCGAAAAATGTGTACCCCCGGGAGGTAAAACAAAGAAATTAATAGCTAATTTGTATAATAAGTACAACTACGTGATTCACTACGTTCATTTAAAAAAATGTTTAGAACATGGTTTAATATTACGTAAAATTCATAGAGCAATTACTTTTAGACAGAGTCCATATTTAAAACAGTACATAGAGTTAAATACTCAATTAAGACAGAAAGCAAAAAGTTCCTTCGAACAAGACTTTTTTAAGTTATTAAATAACAGTGTTTTTGGAAAAACATTAGAAAATACTGAAAATAGAGTAACCGTACATTTAGTTAATCAATGGTGCGATCAGTCCAATCGAACTAAGAAATTTATATCCGCTGAGAAACTTATAGCCAACCCCTATTTCCACAGTGCATCTATTTTATCAGAAAATTTAGTTGCAATACAAATGAAACCTGATCAAATTATTTTAGATAAACCTATATACATAGGTTTCACTGTATTAGAACTTTCAAAAGCACACATGTATTACTTTCATTACAATATTGTAAAGCCTTTTTATAAAGATCGAGTGCAACTATGTTACACAGATACCGATTCCTTTGTCTATAAAATATACACCAACGATTTTTACCATGATTTGAAATATAATTTTTTACAATATTTTGACAGCAGTAACTATGAAATCACAAATGATTTACAGATACCGCTAAAAAATAAAAAGGTTCCCGGTCTCTTTAAAGATGAAATGGGAGGAAAATATATTACTGATTTTGTTGGTTTGAGATCGAAACTTTACTCTATAAGAACCCCTAATAGTATCATTAAAAAAGCAAAAGGAGTAAAATCATGCGTGGTCAGGGATTTAAACTTATCAGACTATGAAACCATTTTATTTAATGGTGGAGTAATCCGGAGAAAAAATAATATGTTTAAATCAATAAAGCACGAAATATTTACTCGGACTGTCAACAAAGTTGCTTTATCTAGAAATGATGACAAACGATCGATATCTGTGGATCAAATATCAACCCGAGCCTGGGGTCATGCATTTATTTTTAAGAATGAATTACTTTGTTACCTACTCATAGTTTAGTTTTAGGAAATAATAAATGTTAATGTTATACAAAAATGAAATAAAATGTGAATTATTATAATTATTGACTTGTTTCATTTATGAAATCCTGTTTATTTCAAAATATCATTACACTTTTTTTAAAATCGGTAAACAAAGTTAACACTGAGTGCAGTTATCTCACTATGCACCTAAAATACCATGCATCATAAGGTTGATTTTCGAATAACTTACGTTTTACGATTAAGTAACATGCTTACAAGGCGTTGTTTGTCATTGTATAAGTGTTACCTACGTTGCAGTTCATTGGCCTTAGCTTAGAGACACAAACGCTTAGTTGACAATATTAGTATGACATGTAATTATTTAGTTATTTTGTCATCATTTATGAAATATTATTCGACGCGAACACCTGTTTAATACTTTTTTAACTTCCATCAAAAGTCATCATGTCGGTGAGTAAAAATTTTTAATTCGTTTTTTTATGTTTGTTTCATAACTAGAGATTGTGTTCGCAGCTGTGTTGTGTTGCATTTTTCCAGAGCCTATTGTCACTAATCTAAACTAAATCTAGACTTTCTCGATTGAAAACCCAATTAAAACGCTATACTAGCGGAATAGTGGTATAAATTGTGTTTATATTTTGTTCCAGAATTCTGACACCGAGATTGTATTCAGCCAGTATGCTCAGGATCCTTACGAGGGATTCTCCGAGATGTTTCGCAGTGAACCCGGGCAAAGCAAACAAGTCACGAAAGATAAAAAACCAAAACAACGGTGCAGGGAAAAATCGATAAAGCAAAAACCTACAAAATCCTTCGTTATGAGTCGACTACAGCGTAAAGGGATTAAGTTAATAAAAATTTCAGTGGTAGATCTGTGTAACAACAATCCTCAAACCATAGACAGTGATAGTGACAGTGAAAACGTTATTATAAACGCTCAATATATTGTTCAAGATCCCATCGACAGTGTTATGGACGAAACTGAGTCTTTAGTTAAGAAAATATCAAAATCTTTAATAGGTACTGACTTTTATTAACCGTTTTTGTAAAGTAGTTGATATTTGTATTTTTATTATGATGTTTTTATTTAATTTTGTATTAGGTTGTGTTATTTGTGGAGTAGCGTGGGGGTGTTTAACAAAATAAAAGCAAATTTACATTATTTTGATTTTTATTTAAAAACCTTAAAACCAATAATCTAAATACATTACACATATGAGCACATACATTTATACCCATTCTAAATATTTCCTTAAACAAAGCACATTTTTAAGAGCACAATGTTTTAGATGTTTATTACAATTAAAATTAGATCTTCCTTCACAGTATTTTTTATGCAAAACAGAGAAACTAAGACATTGTTCTGTACCAAGGTCTGATACTTTACAATTCACACACAGTTCCTTTATCCAATTCACCTTCTCCAAACCATTTACAATAATTTCCTTATTTTCTAGATATGGAACGATTATACGCCGAAATTCTCTATAGTCAATATATCCCTCATTCCAATAAATACCTCTATTTCTTTCCAACCATTTAACTTGTCTCTTTTCGTCACTTGTTAAGTATTTAAACAAGTATGGCGGTTTTATTAAAAATGTTTGCGTATAATCACGACTTGCAAAAGCTAATTCTTTTATTATAAAATTATTGTTCAGGTCTTTAAACCCTTGAACATCTAATATGATAGTATTCGGATTCATGATATTTTTCTCACAGTATTACTCAATGGCTTGTACTCAATTATGCAGTCGTTCAATATAAGACAGTATGCAGAAGTTTGATCGGGTATATCGGAATCACTCTCAATTTCCACTCTTACATCCACAATAGGACCTGTCTTTACATTATCAGCTTGTCTAGAGCAATCTATGATAAATAGCGGCGCCAAATCTTTGAATTGTTTCTCACTTAATAAGGGTTCCGAGCGACGTCCGTAATAAGACTGTTGAAATCTGATGTATTGCTCGTATAATAAAGCGATTCTGTTATTCGCGAAGCTGACATTTAGGTTTTCATACGGGAAGTAAGTTGAGTTTAGGTATACTCTAACGTCACGAACATGACAGTGATCGAACTGGGACATATCAGAACTTGAATTGTTTTTTCTATTTGTTTGTAGACCCATAATTATGTATCTTGGTTTCTCTATTTGTGAGGAAGTTTTGATAGACCAGGTATGTTTTGTAGTTTTAGGTAAAGCTGGATATTCGTACAGATCCCAATTTCTGAATATCATCTGGAGTGGTCGATCTTTTTCTAACAGTTTTAGCAAACTTATTTTTTCTTTGTCGGACACTTTTACATGCGGTACACGCCAGATGATTTTATTTATCTGAACGTCATCTACAAATTCCCCGGTGTTAAGTTTCACAGCATTCAGATTAGTGTTACTTCGTAGCAATATCAGTTCGTGCCTACTATTTATCACGACTTTCTTGAAATCTTCTGCAAAACCGATGATGTTACAGAGTGGTATAGAAGCAGAAAAACTACCCCCATTAATATTTTTTATTCCATCGATATTCCAGCCCCATGCATTGGCTATCTTTGATTCACTTTCACTCATTGATATTAACGATTTCATGGTGGTAGTTATGCCAGCGTTTTTTATTCTATCAATTTCCACTCCATTCAGCTCATATCTTATATCTTGGAATAAGTAGAGTAGAGCATTATTCGTAAAATTAACACTAGTGGCTTTCTCTTTCATATCCTTTTTACTTACGACAACAGTTCCTTCCAAATACAAGGTACTAGCTGAGGGAAGTATATACAAGTCCTGTTGGTTAATAGGTATGCGGATTTCATCGTTTCTATTGAAACTAGTTACGTAGGGCTTATAAGAATGAAATTCGATTCCTTCAACAGTGTTGTCATAAGTCGGAGCAGATAAAACGTCTAAGATATTCATTTTAGCAAACCGATCGCTTTGAGAAATGCCTTGTTTTCTTTAGTTAATTTAATTTTCTTCTTAGGGCGAGCTCTTATTTGGTTGGAAGCTTGAGTGGAACTGATATTTTTGATTTGTTGATGCATATATTTATTGTAGTCAATCATTTTTTTCTTCTGAGATGCAAATACAGCTGCACTTCTTCACCGCGCAAATTGATTAAGCGGTTATTTATATCTAACAGCCTGATATGTATACAGCTAATGTTGTTTTGGTTAATTGGAAAGTATATCGCGTTTTTCGGGATTTCTATAATCCTATATCCGGGAGGCACGTTGAGTGCAAATTCGTGGATAATGTGACTGGGTTCTCCGTTTGTGTACGAGCCGCTTACAATATCACATTCGATCCTGATCACTGTTGTAGGTAAAATGTTGACTGGAAAGTGCGATACATGCCATTTATTTGCTTTTAAGATCTGCTTATTAAACCCTAACAAATTCCTAAACGTACCTTCTTTATTAAAATTTATATCTTTTGTACAATATACAGCAGCTTTTAAAGTATTGTTATTGCACTGTAGTTTGATTGATGCATCTTTCATTTCAGATTTTAAATAATCATTAATATCTTGCAATTCATAGGTGCCGTCAGGTATTTCAATAACTTCGTTAGAACCATAATAGAACTTATTTTTCGTTTTGTCAATGTTTGGAATAGAATTAAATGTTGCGAAATGCAATAAGGCACACTCATACTGTTCATATAGTTGCAACGTGTTAGGATAGTAAGTAGATAAAGTTGACGAGTTTCCAGTTATCGATAATGTGAGTGACATCTTGCAAATGATTCAAATAAAAGAAAAGCATAAGTTTTATACTTTTTATTTCCAAAAATTCCATAGATATTCTAAACATAAGTGTCCACAATTTACAGTGTTGAATTTCTGATATCTTGTATAATTATAAAAAACATTACAATTCTTAAAATATCGCATTAATTCCATTGGAGGTTTTAAATCTCCGAAGCTATCAAAATATTCACAATAATTGCATACTTTTACATAAGCTACCCAATGCGTGCCTTCGTTCTTAGAGTCGTCCAAGTTAACGACACCACATTCAACCCGTTTTGGCGTCCTTGGTAACTGATCCTTCATGTATACTCCTCGAAAGTGAGGGATGTTGCGTGCAAACCTTTGGATGTCTATATTAGTGAGAGCACGATTAGGTAGCTTATTTTTCAGTTTTTTGAAGACTTAATGAATAAACCATTACCATTTTTATGTGACTTAATGTACAAGCCCTGGCCTAACTTTAAAGACTCCATAGCCTTATTATGTCGTTGTGTTTCTCGCAAATTTTGCTGACCTGCTTTGTAATCGTTAACAGTTTTTGCAATACCAGCCGCACCACCGGCTAAAGTTCCTAAAGCTGATAAACCCGCAAAAATTGGGATTAAAGGTAGAATACCTCCAGTCTTTGGTAAGGGTATCACTCGCGGCACTCGAATTTTTTGAATGCATGGAATTATTTTTTTTGCTGCTGAGTAAGCAGCGTTAATTAAAGTTTTACTGTCCTTTGGATTCAGTTTCTTTATTTTTGCTTTTATTTTTGACACGAAACTTTTAAACGTTTTAATGCCAGAACCAGATTTCAGTTTGGCTTTCATAACTTTGCTCACTAACCATGAACTAAGTTTTTCACCTTTCCCAGCATCGCTCGATTTAAGTCTTTGTTTAGCCATATTTAGTAGTTGCAAATCAGCTTTGTGACGATTGGATAAGTCTGTATGGTTTGCATATGCAATGTCGTGATGCATACAAGCTTCGTCTAGCTTATTTACACCTCGGTCACCTCGTAATAAACGTTTCTGCAATTTAGTTCCGGGACCGCAATAATTGTAGCCGGGTAAATGAAGTTCGAACGGTAGATTATTAATTAAGGTATTAACAAGTTCACCTCCTTGCATTGTCTAATGTGTAATGAGAGACATGATGCAAAAGTAATCGTTATATAATTATTTTAATCCACTATTGCAGTTTTCTCGATCCAACTATTTTCTTCGTTGTTTAGACCCAACCATTTCACAAACATTTTTGATCCTTTTCTTTTTAAAACCCTTTCTATCAAATAAATACCAGGATAGTAAGATTTCTGAAGTTCTTGCTCGTAAAAGGTTCCCATTATGGCTTGCTTTCGCTGATCTTGTATATGATATGTTACTGGTATGGTATGATTAATTTTTTTTATAGTAAATATTTCAGTTGACCAATTAGGTGTATAACCTTTTTCAAAATGGTGTTTGTATTTACTGATACGAACAAAGTCACCTACTTTGAACTTAGGTTTTCTACGGACGGTTACATGATTTAAGGCTTTTTTAATATTTTCTTTTATAACAGACTCGCAAGATTTATTGACTTCAATTGGTTTAAATTTAATTGTACGATGTTTTGTATTGTTATATATCTTTAACGTAACCTCTAACGGTATACCTAACCACATATAGTTTCCGTTCAAACTAAAATATTTATATAATTTATTTTTAAGAGTTTTAATCAGTCGCTCTACGATCGAAGCTTTTTTGGTAGAAAACGTTGAGTAATGGTTAACAATGTAAGTCTTCATAAGCGTTTGAAATGAGTTGTTATAAAATTCTGTTCCCATATCAGTTTGTAAATTAACCGGTTTGCGATTGCTGTTAATCAGTATTCGTTTAAATGCATGAGTAACATCAAGTTTATTTTTTGATTTTAATGGCTCTGCCCAAGCGTACTTTGAGAAGCAGTCAATCACCACTAAAATGTAATTATGACCTTTATTATATTTTCTTAGATTTTGCATGTCCATCAGATCAGCTTGCCACAAGTCATCGATCCCCTTTAGAATGACAGGACGTCTAACGAAATTTCGTCGTGCTGCTTTGTGTATTTCATTAACAATTTGCTGTTTTGCCATTACGGAGTTTTTTGTAGTAATTTATCTACCTCTGCTTTGGTATAAAACTTATCTTCCAAATGAGTTGAAATCTCAGGTATCTTTACTTTTAAAGTAGCCTGAACTGTGCCCTTTGTGTCTTTTATGATTTGAGAGCGCAATGAACCAATCATGTTATTAAATTCTTTTAACATATTAGCATTCAATCGATCTACATAATCCTTGTTCACGGTCAGGTTATTTAATTCTTTTAACATGTTAGCATTCAATCGATCAACATAATCCTTGTTCACAGCATCGTCTGCTTCTACTGGAGATCGAACTCCTCTTAGTCTTGATGTTTTTAAATCAAAATCTCCGTTTTCTAATTTTAACAATGCGTTCTCATTAAACTCAAATAACTCTGATAAACGCATTCTTTTGTGAATGTAGTGTCCGAATTTGTCTACGTTCATATTTAAGGTGTATTGTATCGAGAAGCTGATAATAAAATAAACACATTTTAAAATATTTATTTATTTATAACTTTACTTTCACGCAATTCTTCAATGATAGATATAATTTCATTATCTAATCCTGTGTTACCAGCATCTCGAGATGCAATTAGTAATTTTAACCTATCTACCAGTTCATTTGGATCGTCCCAATAAACAAAATCAACGTTTTTCCTCCACATTTTTGTAAAGGGTAGTCCTTTTCCTTTCGATTGGTGGTCCTGAATTGTACTTCGTAGTTGGAATAGAGGCTTAATAATTTGCAAATATTTTTGTCCTTTATTACTTTTGATTGGTTTACCAGGCTCATAGTCTCGTCGATGTGCGTTTGTGTCAAGTAGCATCGACTTATAATGTTTCATATCACTCTCTGTAACCAAGCTTAAATCGGCGTTCTTTTTCAACAGCAACTGTTTTAAACCAGGCGTATTTCGGTATCTGCGTCCAGCTACGATGATATACTCATCACTGATCGTTATACGATCAGAACCTAACATCAATTTTCCGCCCTCTACTCTGACACCAAACGGAATATCGGTCAGAGCTTCTGAGAACACTGGCCAGGATGACGAATCAATACCTTGGTTGTTTTCAACTAATGATTTGTACGAAGAGTCACTTTCGATATCAGATTCATATTCGTCTTCATTGTCGTTATTATCATTGGTTCCTTTACTAATTGTGGGTTCTTTTTGCAAAGTTTTATCGATAAACGGAACTTCGGTTTCTTCATTTTCTATATTATGCATAAGAGAAGCTTGCTTACTGACATTAGCAATTTGGTTGAGTGGTTCTGTTACCGGCTTGAAAACTGATTCCAGTACTTGCTGATTGTTAAGCTCAACATCTCTCATCTTTCGCACCTTCTTCTTAACAGCATCTGCAGCCTCAACAATTTGTCTTTTCAGTGATTTTTCCATAATAACAAAAAGTTCGTGATTGATTAAGCGTTGTCTGAAGAATAATAATATCGCGAGGGTAACAGTCTTAAATATAAGTTTTTTTAATCAAAGACAACAAAAGTGTCAAATTTATTTCTATAACATCCTTTATTTTTGGAGCAATCCTTATTAATCACTACATAATTGAAAGGTTCACTCCATATTTTCGAACACATTTCACGAAATTCAATCCATGTCATATCAGTGTTGACATGTTCTTCATAAATATGTCGTAAATTAATTTCATCTTGTTTAAAAAGTATGATTAAGTTCGCATTATCTCTTACTAACTGCTTGGGGATTTTACTATATGTTTGGTTCAGATAAAAACAATCTATGCATTTGTGTCTTCCCATTGCAAAATAATCACGCATGTTATTTTGATTTTCACAAGCAACATCATCAAAAATAATCACGGAGTTGGGTTTTGCGTCCTGAACGCTTAGTACTTCCTCATTTCCCTGATATTTCTGGAGGGAAATACCGGGAACCCGCTGCAAAACTCTTTCTAAGAAAATGTACTTGGGTTGGTGCAGAGTTTTTGAATAAACATAAACATTTTCAAATCTTAATCCATTTTCGTGTATAAGAAGACCAATTAATAAATTGGTTTTTCCACAATTGGATGGACCACAAATGATACATCGTACTGAGTTAGGTAATAATTCTCCATGGCGAAAACTAGTCTTACAAATATCATCACAGACTGTATCAACATGCAGCGATTGCGGTTGTTTTACAAATTTCATGATTACTGTTGGAAATGAACCGATTAAAAATGAGTGAATGTATATAGTACGTTAACATTTATAAACTTACCACAACCTCTTTTGCGTTACTGGTTCATTGATCGAGTGGATTGTTCATTATTAAGCATTCTGTACCACCCTTCAGAGCGATAACAAACTCGCATGATCATTGGTTGTATACAGTTATACACTAGAGAGTAAGTAAACGGAGAGTTGATGGATGATCATCGTTGCTCATCAAGTACGCGGCAAAATGTACTGTCTCGGTCGAGTGGAGAGGCGAGTCGATTATCAATTATTGGGCATTCTATACCACTATCGGCAGCGAGGCGCACTCGCCGAGCAACTTGCCGATAGTGGTATAGAATGCCCAATAATATACTACTCATAAGCATTAGGTTTATCTAGTAACACTCACATAATTACCAGTTTTTGCTGATGCTGCAGCCAGGGTCGTTTCCTTATGACGGAACTCCTCAAAAGCTTATAGTATCGTCTTCAAATTTGGCATACGCATTAGGTTTATCTAGTAACACTCAAATAATTACCAGTTTTTGCTGATACTGCAGCCAGGGTCGTTTCCTTATGATGGAACTCCTCAAAAGCTGATAGTATCGTCTTCAAATTTGGCATACGCATTAGGTTTATCTAGTAACACTCACATAATTACCAGTTTTTGCTGATGCTGCAGCCAGGGTCGTTTCCTTATGACGGAACTCCTCAAAAGCTTATAGTATCGTCTTCAAATTTGGCATACTCATTAGGTTTATCTAGTAACACTCAAATAATTACCAGTTTTTGCTGATACTGCAGCCAGGGTCGTTTCCTTATGATGGAACTCCTCAAAAGCTGATAGTATCGTCTTCAAATTTGGCATACGCATTAGGTTTATCTAGTAACACTAAAATAATTACCAGTTTTTGCTGATGCTACAGCCAGGGTCGTTTCTTCTTGATGAAAGTCCTTAAAAGTCGATAGCGTCGTCTTTAAATTTAACATACGCGTTAAGTTTACATAGTTTAACTAAGATAATAACCAGTTTGTACTGATGCTGCAGCCAGGGTCGTTTCCTTATGACGGAACTCCTCAAAAGTTAATAGCATCGTCTTGGAATTTAGCATACGCATTAGGTTGTAAAACTAAAATAATTACCAGTTTGTGCTGATTCTGGAGCCAGTGTCGTTTCTTCATGAGGGAACTCTTCAACAGTTCATAGCATTGTCTTCAAATTTGGCATATGCGTTAGGTTTATCTAGTAACACTAAAATAACTACCAGTTTTTGCTGATGCTGCAGCCAGGGTCGTTTCTTCATGAGGAAACTCCTCAAGTCGATAGCATCGTCTTTCAGTTTGGCACATGCGTTAGGTTTATCTAGTAACACTAAAATAATGACCAGTTTTTGCTGATGCTACAACCAGTGTCGTTTCTTCATGAGGAAACTCCTCAACAGTCGATAGCATCGTCTTTAAATTTGGCATACGCGTTAGGTTTATATAGTTTAACTAAAATAATAACCAGCCAAGGTCGTTCTTTCATGAGGGAACTCCTTTTTTTTGGGTGGGTAATTATCAAATAACTTCTCCCGCTCTGGGCGGAGTGGGAGGGCGTGTCTAGAAGAAGACTCTAACTGACTAAAACCCACCCGTGTTTCTTCAGTTGCCATATTGCCAGAGGCCACGGTATCCCTTTCGGACTTCTCCGCAACCCCGGCAGGCATTGACCCTATCGAACCCCTTCAAGTGTGCTGACATCTCTTGGAGGCGTGCGTGGAACACAACGCGCCGTTGTCGACCCGGGCCTGGACCTTATCGGACGGTGAGCTACCCATTGCTCACCGTCCGCAAGCCGCGCGGACTTGCGGACGGTGAGCAATGGGTGGCTACGGTGGCTGGAAATCAGCCTGCGATTCCTGACGCCCAGGTCGTCTCCTGCGGCGGTTAGACTCACTAGTGACACTCGGACGTTTCCTCCCGCCTTATCCGGAACAGGAACCTCCCGAAACACCCGTGTGCGGTGAGAACTTGCGTCAGGCGGAAGGTGAGGACGTCGTGGCGCCTCTCTAGCCGCTCCTTAAAGAGGGGACTTACTGCCGCAATTGTGGCGTGCCCATGAGGGAACTCCACAATTGTTGATAGTATCGACTTAAAGGCAAACGCGTTTGGTTTATATAGTAAAACTAAAATAATTATCAGTTTGTCCTGATGCTGCAGCCAAGGTCGTTTCTTCATGAGGGAACTCCTCAACAGTTGATAGTATCGTCATCAAATTTGGCATACGCGTTAGATGTATCTAGTGAAATAAAAATAATTACCTTGTTTGAATCGTTTTATAAACTGTTAAGTAAGTTTTCTGCTCATGTTTATCAAAGTTGTCGCTGCAACTTGATTATTATTTCAATGAGTATAGCGTTGGTAAAAGTTAGTTAAATAATTCGTTTCAATTTAGAAAATACCTACTTCTATTTCAGTAAAGTTTATGTTGTCTTCTTTACTACGTTCACTTTCTTTATTTTTTTATACTCTTTGTTTGCTTCAAATCTTGGTGCCGACATTTCACGTAGGAAGGCATTTCTACTTTCAATTCTTCATGAAGAGCACATGCATTCAGCTCCCATGACAATACAATATTTTATGGTTCAAATCATAATGTTGTGTAATCTAAGTAGGCACATACTGCAGAAGAAGCCTCCTTATTCCTTGTGCACCTAGTCGCTACTAACGATTTGCTTAAGGATTCAGTGTACCTTCAATTTTCTCTTCCATAATTGTATTTAAATGATAGCACATAATTCGTCTTGTACACACGAGGAAAACTGTCTAAGCGAGGACTAGAATACACACTGTTCGGAAAATCTAGCAAACCGAGGTCTTAAATACACATTGTTTGGAAAAGCTACCTTACCGAGGTCTTTTGTGTTAAAGTTAACACAAAAGTCCTCGGATAATACAACCAACGTGAAATGAATGTAAAGAGGCTGTGTATGAGGCGACAGTGGCGCCACCTGGTGGATACACAATGCGTGTGTAAGATTATGAAAAATCTTGATCAAACCGAGGTTCAGACCACTTTTTCTTATTAAGTATATAGAAAGGCTCAAAATCGCTTGCAGAATACGAATCTTTGGTCAAGTCAAACCGAGGACCCTCGAAAAGGTCCTCGCTTTGAAAAGGTCCTCGGTCGTGCCTTGTGTATTCATACGCACGTCCTCGGATGGTACTTAAAACAAACACACCTCAGCGAGTGGTTTGTGTGAAAAATGCAAATGTCTGCACATCGACTTTTACGCAAGTCAATCGAGTTTTTTAATCTTACCCCGTGTCCTGTAACTTTAATTACATGGTAGGTACGAGTGTTTTATTGGAATATCTACTTATTATTTGTAATTCTTAGCTGTGTTATTACATCTAAATATGGCTATTTTTCGTATTTTTGGATTTATTACAATTTTCCGTCTTTACCCATCAATATTTGACGGGGTAAGATGAACATTTAAAAGACTAAGATGAAAGAAAGATGCAAAATTTTGTTTTGTAATATCTTGATAGTAGGATAAAGTAAAGGGTAAAAGATTTTTTTGATTGATACTGATGTTTTATTGTCAGTATAACCTTATGCGATTAAAGTGGAAAGTTTGAGAACCTCTACTTTCAATGTTCCCCCGGTGGGGTAAGATTGATATATGTATATTTTTTAAATCGTTTTATCTTTGTTAACTAAAGGTATTCAGACACTACAGACAGTTGAGAGTTTTAAGGGTACTTCAAACTTTAGACTAGTGAACACCAACAACGTCTGATAATCATTTGAACGCTTTTAGAAACTATTTCGATCTTTCCCCATCACCCTTTCATCTTCCCCCTTTTTCATTTTCGTGATAAAAACATTTTATTCAATTTTTTTTTCTGCTTTGGTACAGATTTAGCAGAATGTTATCAATGTTATAGAAAAATACACTCTTTGCTCTTTACTCACTACAAAGATTTTTTTGCATAAACTAATATGTACTTTTCTACAAGACTTCAAATACAACACTGCTCATCTCATCAAAAAACCGTTCGATCTTGCCCCCACTCACCTAGTACTCTCAGGGGACCTAACAACATATAAAAAAATTGTAGAGCTTACATGCGCGTTTGCAATGTTTGATGTTATTATTGATTGTGTTATTTATTAATAACCAACTTACCTATACTCGTAGTTACAGTTTGCACCCCACGTACAACATTATTCTCGTATGATAGGTAACATTATTTTGCTTTGAACTGTCAAATTACTGTATAGGATTAAAAATCCAAAATCCAAACTTTAGCCCTCGTCGTACCCATGGGCGATTTTGTATCGCGCACTGAATTATCAACGCACTGCTTAGAGCCGAGAGTTGAAAATCCAACATGCGAACTGAGCTTAAACTAAGCAAAACTGAAAATGGCTTTCCGTCCCATTCTGTCAGGTACGGCGGCAATCTGCAAAGGTGACAGTGGGGGCGGGCTGTCCTTCCCCGAGACTAAACACGGCACAACTCGCTACTACCTCAGAGGCATCGTGTCCACAGCACCGAGGGTCTCACAACAATGCAACGTTCTCACAGTCACCACATTCACAGAAATATATCAACATAAAGATTTTATCAATCAGTTGATGTAAGTAAATTTTATTAATATTTCTTGACCGAAGTCTTCCAATCGGCACGACCCGAATGAAAGCCGAATATAATAAATTATGTAGTAACTACAATCCGTCGCAGATCCTCGAGATTTACATAATTCACTAGGTAGTATACTTTTCAAACACAATATTTTGAAATATACTTAAAAGGTTAGTGTCTATTTTAGATATAGAACCTTTTTCTCTTCATTTACTTTTTTTTAATTTTCTTATAAGTTTTTGACGTAAGTTGACAAATATGAAAAATAACAATTGAATAGCGCTGATTTTTAATTACACACTGTATTTACCGTTTTTATTATCACAAAATACTAGGTACCTGACCTTAAAGTTAAAAATATGTCTAGATAGTCAGTCAAAGCTGTGAACTCGTCGAAAAAAATTACGTCCAACTATTAGCCGGTAAATCCCTTCCCCGCGCACGGTGTCAGTCGTGCTGTCACTGAGCACTCGAAGCCTTAGCATAGGGGATAGTTCCATTGTCGGTGGTGATCTATTTATAGATCACCATCTTACAAGAATCTCAGTCCTTTCTGTGATAGTCTAGTGAATACTATAAAATTGAATAAAAATATCGCTATTATTGGTGATTTAAACATCGACATAAAAATAATTGTACAGACAAAAATTTTGGTGATTTTTTTAACCTGACAGCTTCCCTTGAATTTTTACCGGACATCTTCACCCGACAAAGAAAGGAAACTGTCTGGATCATGAGTTGTTAAAAATATCTGTGCCAGCGACAACGATGGTATTAAATACTTATGTCACTGATCATCTACCAATAGCTAGCTCTAGAAACAACAAGCCAAAAAGCTGGCTTAAACTTGATTACACCATAATAAAACATGAGCTTGATAATTGCTGTTCTAAAAAGGTCACAGAAGAAACCAATGTCGCCAAAGCTGCCGATTGCCTTATCTCTATAATTCCAACTATCATAAACGACAATACAAAGACTTAATAATTATGTAATTCGATGGGTATTTTACCAGTTAGCGAAAAACGAATTGAAACCGTAATTATGTCACTAAGGGACGATTGCGCCACTGGCTGGGATAATATACCACCAAAAGTTATTAAACTTTCGCAAATGTCGTAGTTCTACATAGGGGTTCCACGGGCATATTCCCAAAAAAAGCAAAAATTACACCGGTATTCAAGAGTGGGAAAGGGGACCGTGAGCAAACTACAGGCCTATTTCTATACTAAGCGCACTGTCGAAGATTCTATAACGTATCTTAAAAAGTTACTTGACGAATTATTTTGACAAGAAAAATATCATCTCAAGCAAGCATTTCGGGTTTAGAAGTGGTCTATCAACCGAAGATGCGGTTGCAAACTTTAGTAGTAAAGTAGTAAGGCAATAAGATTACTAGATAAAAACCAGAAATGTTTTGGAATCTTCCAAGGTTTGTCAAAAGCGTTTGACGTCTCAATTTCCATTCATATCTCCAAGATGGAGAGCATGCGTGGACTAACTTTAAGCATTCTTAAAGATTACTTGTCTAGTCGGACGCTGTCTATTTGCATCGGTAAAGTGATGAGTGATGAAGAACCCATTAATTATGGGGTTCCCCTGGGATGTATATTGGGACCAACTATGTTTCTAATCTATAATAATGCAATCTTAAAAATTCGAATTGTGACATATTAACAAATGCAGATGACTCGGCTCTATTATCTCACGGAGAAGCCGAAGCATGCTGAAAATGAACTGCGTGTCGTAATACCAATATTGTCTAACTACCAGCTATAGAGAAACCAAAATGTATCTGTTTTTTTCTTCCAAACTCCCTTGAGCCACCCGAAGCCGATACACTCAAAGCTCACATCAGTGCAGTGCCAGCGGACTGTGTCTGCTTGTCATTGTCACGAACTCACGAGTGAGCAATATTAAATATCTTGGGGTCTTACTAGACGAACGACTCGACTGGCGATCTTAAATTGAAGCTCTCACTAGTTGCATAAGAAGACTAATGTACATTTTTAAGAATCTGAGACACAGCGCTGATGCTTCAATGATTTAATTAGTATAGGTACACTGCCCTATTGTCAGTCAGTGTTAATTTATTGCATTCCCGTATAGGGTGTAACCTATAAAACTCTCTTTCTTGTCCTGGAGAGGGCGTAAAGGGTAATTTTAAAGGTGAATTTAAACTACGGTTTCACTCAACCGCCAAACTTTAAGCCGAATGTCAGGTCGTGACTGTGAGACAAATCATCATCTACCTAGCCTTTTTCACAACTATGTTGGGATTGGCTTCTAACCGGATGCAGCTGAATACTAGTATTTTACATGGAGCGACTGCCTATCTGACCTCCACAATCTAGTTACTAGTAACACGATACCTCATGGTAAGACTGGTTGTCAGACTTTTGGGGTTCTAACTACCCGTAACGACTGTCAAAGATCTACAAATGACAGCCGGAACCAACGACTTAACGTGCTTTCCGAGGCACGGAGGGGTCGTAGTATGTAAAGATGGTCACCCATCTACAGATCAACCGCGGCAAGCGTAGCTTAACCTGATCGATCGACCCGTGCGGCTGTTATTACGTAGCCACAAGCCCCTGTGAGATAATTATATATTTTAAAAACAGTACTTCGTAGGCATTCCCACACCTTTGAAAAATTCGCCTGCTTAACAACATAAATAACGCAATTAACGTGGCTGAACTGTCAAAATGAAAGGCATTGCGATCAATTGCCATTTTAAATGTGATAAATGATAATTATTTATTTCTATAAAATAAAAAAAGTGTGTGTGTGTCAGCTCCGACGCACGACTGGAGACTCCATAAATCGATTGTCTTTTAATATGCATTACGCAAAGAGGATAAATAAATGAATCCCTTAAAAAAACTGTCTTTTGAGTTAAGAACCACACAGATTTGAGTGGGCCTGTACAGTGACCTGTTTTACGCAACTACCCCGCAGGTCTCCGAAGTGCACTCTCCCACCATATCCCGAACATGGGGTTTACGAAGTTGTCTGGGACCCCGTAGCGAAGCCTGGAGACGATGCTGAGTACGTCTACCTCAACGTGAGCTGTAACCATGGCCACAGCATCATCGGCAACAATGTGGTGGTATGCGCCCAGGGCGAGTGGTTCACCACAATGCCGGAGTGTGTCCGTGAGTTCTAGCCTGTAATTTCGCTTCAAACCTCACACAAGAATAATAATTAGCCGAAGTACGTGTAAAGTAACATTTCATCAACCTCGGTCTAAAAGCAGGTGCAATTAAGCAACTCACTGGATTTTTTTATTTTATTAGTTTTAACGCGCGAAGCGAAATCTCAACATCGCACGCCACCACTGTAGCGTAGCAGCTTATGCTTGCCTTGTACATACACGCGACGGCAACGCCCCCGCCGCCCTTTTGAGATCGCGCGCTTTGCGACCGACGGTCGGTGACGCCACTGCGTCATCAATCGTTGGTCTAATTACCTAGTTTCATTGTGTTCTGACGTACTGTGAACTGCTCCATAACATATCAAGACCCCTCTGTGCCTCGGAATGCATGTTAGGCCGTTCTGTCATACATACATTTTTGAAAATCGTTACTGGTAGTCAGACACCCAAAAGTCTGAAAACTGGTGTAACCCAGTTACTGGGTTGTGGAGGACAGATAGGCAGTCACTCCATGTGCATTCAGTTGCATCAGATTAAACTGGAAGCCGACCCGGCTGGAAAAAAAAAAAAAACAAGATTGATTGATGTATTTTGAATTACTCTGAGTGTGCGAGTCTGTGTAAAAAAGAATATACTCCATTTTATCGGATCTATTGAAACTCGGTATTTTGAGAATAGTAATTATAAAGGAATATTGAAATTTCGGAATTACAAAAATAGGATGAATGATAAATCGGAGTTGTTATATTAGGAATTTTGAACCATTCGGAATTATGAAAATCGGTATTTTGAAATTCGTATTTGTGACTGACGGAATAAAGTTTTTCGTATTTATGTAGTGTACCCGACCAAACAATTGATCTCGCAACACTGTAACGACACCTCATTTTTAACCGACTTCCAAAAAGGAGGAGGTTATATGTTCGACGCGTATGTTTGTTTTTTTTTTTTTTTTTTTTTTATGTATGTCCACCGATTTCTCCGTTATTTGTGGACTGATTTTGAAAATTCTTTTTTTGTTTGAAAGGGTAGGCTCCCAAATTGGTCCTATATAAATTTTATTAACTTTGCTTGGGTAGTTTTTGAGTTAGCTACAAAATACGTATTTTTTTTCCCACTTAGTATGTAGATGATATGATAAGTTCTTGACACTGGTAGCAGATAGTGGTATTCGAATGTGTGTGAGGTAGGTACCACAACTAAAAAGTGAAAAATAAAAACTTTTTACAAAAAAAAAAAACAACCGACTTCCAAAAAAAAACACTACAAAGTGAAAAATAACTTTAATTTCGGAAGTCGGTGGCAAAAAACGAAAACACAAAACCCAAGACACCGACTTCCGAAATTAAAGTTATTTTTCACTTTGTAGTGTTTTTTTTGGAAGTCGGTTGTTTTTTTTTTGTAAAAAGTTTTTTATAAACGTGATTGTGCTCTTTATTTATATTACATTACGGACCAATGTTCTATACAAGTATTTTCCTTTCACCAAGGCGATCTTGTTCAAGTTTTCACTTCTGTCGGCACTCCCGGAGTGCCACTGTTTTTTTTTATAATTTGTTTGTTATTTTTAGCCTACATTGTGTCCCACTGCTTAGTAGTGGCCTCCCCTTTTTCCATCCAAAGTGGTACATTTTCTGCAATCTCTGGCCCTGTTGGCCACGCAAACATAATTAAATCGGCGGCTATTAACAAAACTAAATACATTTAGTAGAAATGAATAAAATAAATGATTTATTTAGTTAATTATTCTGTTTTTCAGCCGTGTGCTACATTGAGGAACATCCAAGCGTGATGTACTCGTGTAATAAACCAGGTGCTGAAGGGTTTGGGTCCTGCGGCGAGTATGAGCCTGTGGGGACCTCTGTCAAGTCTGAGTGTGGCCCTGGCTACTTTAGCCCAGTGGCCATGCCTTGGATGCGATGCGTCGATGGCGCCTGGGACTATGTGGCTCAATGTACCCCAGGTATATATACATTCAAACAAAGTCGCTTGTCGTATAGTCAAATCTATGTGACCGCTTCTTCTAAACTGCACAACGGTTGATGCGGTTTTACCATCACTTAAAGAAATGATCATCATTGTAATTCTTTAATTTAACTAAGATAATTATAATAAAGAAATCTTCATGTTTGGACATGTCGCCTTATCAATAATGATTTTTTTTTAAAGGCTTCCAATAAAATTGATTTGCTTTCCCATACCGTTGATATTGTTGCTAGATGACCCGGTAACTGAGTTGTGGAAGTCAGTTAGGCAGTCGCTCCATGTTCACTCCGGCTGGCGGGTTCGATTCGCAACCGGAATGTTGATTGTGAACAATGGTGGCAAAATGAAAAACTGATAACTTTTCTTTGGTATCTTGATATAATGTATTAACTATACATAATCAACAGTAACTTGAACAGTGTTGATGAGAACTTCTTCGTGAAATTGAATAAATTAATTAATTACAATGTGAGTTACAATGACCAGTTAGCTCCTTCCTCGATATATATATATTTCCTCTATGCTTTCCTCTATGGCTCCTTCTTTCTGAGCTATAGACAAGTCAGAGCCCAACCATAGAGTTATACTCAAAATTTATGGACTAGTGTTGCAAGTAATAAACTAAATTTCGACACAATTACAGATAAAATATGATTAGATTATTGAATTCAGAACTTACATCTAACAATTATTAAAAATATAAAACATGTTAATTTGCGTTATCACTCCATGTTAATACTGGTATTCAGCTACATCTAGTTAAACTGGAAGTCGACCCTAACATAGTTGGCAAAACGTTAGGTATACGATACTGTTTTATAAAGAGCTTCTAATTTCTCCACAGAATGTGGCCGACTGTCAGATAATGCCACCACCTTGCCGTGGTATGTACACATAATCCTACAATACTCGGACAGTAATCCAGAAAATATTCATCAGGTTTGTGGAGGGACTATCATAAGCTCCAACATTGTAATTTCAGGTACAGTTATTATTCTATATAAGTTAACTTCTTGGATGGTCGATGGGACTGTAGCGGTTACTCCGCCACATACAAAAACTACGCATTATAGACATGACGTCACACAAATCCTGCATCGCGCAGTTAGAGTTTACCGATCGATCGACATACATACAAGATTTCAACTTCAAACCGATGGGCAGTTGCCCGCCAGACACAACACCCGTCTGGTCGGAGGATCCTCGCTTTTCTATGGTGGATGAGTGAACTTTCCACCCTGTTCCTCAGACCACTAAAGGGCCGAAATGTTCTGAAGTGGCGACCACGTATCGGAAGGCGTTGAAAAGCATCCCACAAGGTGGACCGATGCATGTGAGGGCTGCAGGGATCAGTTGGTTGCGAGAAGCGCAGGGTCGGTCGTGAGCCTTTTTAGGGTTCCGAAGTCAACAAGGAACCCTTATAGTTTCGCCATGTCCATCTGTCTGTCTGTCTGTCCAGGACTTAGCTCGGAGACTCTTAGTACTAGAAAGCTGTAATTTGGCATGAGTATACATATTAATCACGCCGACCAAGAACTAAAATAAAATAATGAAAACAATTTTTAGGGTACCTCCCCTACACGTAAAGTGGAAATGTTTATTTTTTTTCTCGTCTATCCCTTGGCGTGGGTTGTCGGTGGAAAGGTCGTTAAAAAATATTATGAGTGTGTGAAAACCATTTTTGGATTCAGAGCCGTTTGCGAAATATTAAGCTTTAAAGTGCAAACTTTTGTTAGAGTCAAGTGTCCTCCCCCCTGCCAGCTAGGTGTGAAAACTATCACAGCTAAGTAGGCTCTACAAGTTAACGAGTACTAATCGACCAAATTACATTTGCAGTTGCAAAAACATGTTCTCCCATACACTCCGTATTCCGAACATGTTTTTCAACTACAATGTTAAGTTTATTCTTGGGATAAATTCATCCCAACTACGGAACCCTTCATTGTGCGTGGTCCCACACGCACTTGGCCGGTTTTGCAATGATGGCCCAGTGGTAACAGCCCTGACTCACTGAGGCGTGTAGGTCATATGTTCAAACCCAGGCAGGCATTTAAGTTGTAATTTATATCATCACCACTGCTCTCAAAACGGTGAAGGAAAACATCGTGAAGAAACCGGCATGTCCTAGAACCAAAAATTCGAAGACAAGTGACATCCACCAACCGGCCTTGGCCCACGTGCAAGGGTGGATCCAGGGGCGGGTCATAAATTTTTGTGCTCGCTTCGCTCGCTCTTGCATTCTATATTCTTCTGACTCTCACATTTTACCTATTACCGTAAGAATGTTCAATAGAAAGAAACATAATCGAGAATTCCGAGACAGGGTGCAAAAAAAATCGAGCTCGCCTTGCTCGCATTCTTGCTTTTCGTAAAATATTGAGATGAAAATACACCTCTCTGAAAAAACAATGTTGCCGGTTGCGAGGCTCGTTTTCAAGTTTGAGGCCAAAAGCATTTTGTTGTCATTATTATTATTTTTTACTAGAAATACCTACCCCCCCCCCCCCCCCCCCCCGTGCCTCGGAATGCACGTTAAGCCTTTGGTCCCGGCTGTCATTTGTAGATCTTTGACAGTCGTTACGGGTAGTTAGAAGGCCAAAAGTTTGACAACCAGTCTTACCAAGGGGTATCGTGTTACCTATTAACTAGGTTGTGGAGGTCAGATAGGCAGTCGCTCCATGTAAAATACTGGTATTCAGCTGCATCCGGTTACACTGGAAGCCGACCCCAACATAGTTGGGAAAAGGCTAGGCAGACGACGACCTACTTATACATAAACTGAGAAACCGGGGTGGCCTCATTTGGCCTCACTTATGGCTCGCATAGAGAGGAGGCCTGTGTCTCAGCAGCGGGAAAGTTATAGGCTTGTTTCATAAAGTCCCGACTGTATTTATATTTCAGGTGCCCTTTGCTTCGTGCACATTTCGATATTCAAAACTTCCAGTTACTTTGTGGTCGTCAAAAATGGTGTGGGCGCGATAAGCCACGAAGAGAAGTTTCCTGTAAGTACCTCCTATGGTACACCAGACGACTACACCAAGCTATCGCCTTTTGAGATTCGATTCTTTAATGGCATGGGATATAAAGCATTTTCTATTTTCTTAATGTCCCTCGGGAATCATCGCACTTCCGAATACAAACGAATGCTAATTTCCATGTCCATCAATTATTTGATTTATTTTGTATAGTAATTTAAATTCAGAACTAAGTACTTTATTGTTGTTTTGTTTTGATTTTCGTATGAACTATATAGAGCTGTAAAACTATTTTCATATCTGTCATGCCAGCGACTTTAGCAGCTTTCCTATCATTTTTTAAATAAATTACAATAATAATTAAAAGAGTATTAACAACTTTATATACTTCCAAGTCGGTTGAGAGCGTCCAGTCTGCACCAAATGCAAAGGGCAACTGATAAAAACGAATGAAACTATAGAAATCCAACGACTGACGAAATACAAGGTTTGCCGAGGAACATTAAGATTGTACTGTACAGTACCGACCAAAAGTCCATGAGCAATCTCACAAAGCAATAGACTGACGCTTCGGTTTGACTTACGACCTTCTTCTATAAGTTGTTACAATACTATAGACACGCACAGTACACACACACACTCACTTTGTCTGCAACCAATGACTAGTTCGATAATCATTCGTTTTTTGTTTCATTCGTCTTGTTCACATAAATATTAAAGTTTAGCAGGTAGACCACAGAAAACTAAGTAAATTATTTCGATTTCTGTAGGGTAGACAGATACAGTTCGTTACGAGTATTCAATTAATAGAACTTTGTTGGCTCGTGGATAATATTGGTGACGAGTATTTAGCGCAGTGTTGTGGTTATTATATTCAAAAAGCAGGCATAAAATATATTGAAGAGATCAGATCAGAGAATATTATTGCGCTGCGTAAAAGTGAAGTGAATATCTAATGAAACCGGACTAAGTGTGAGTGTTTTCATTTATATATTTCATATTTTACTAAACATAAATCTTAATCAAGGGTATTGTTGATAGAACAGAGGTATTGTTGAGACAGAAGATGCCTTTAAAGTTTTAAATTCATTATGAGGTTTAATTCGATTAGTGAATAATAAATAATTAGGTATTATGTGTAATAAAAACAATGTTTTTCTTTGTTCTAGAGAAATACTGTGAGGGTTAAGAGATATGAGGAAGGGGCTTATTATCGAGGTGCAGTGACGTCAAATGGTGAATGAATATGAAACAAATGGTTTCATACCAACGAGATATTTTGCTGAATTATTAAAAACACGTCGTTATGAACCGTTCGCCGTGCACTCTGAAGGCTTGCATCACTGAAGACCAGCTAGAAAACCGTTTTTGACCTTAAAATATTGACCGTATCAACTTAATAAACAACAGATTCGTTATTGCATGAATTTATGGTAACGAATTTTTTAAGCACGTTTCAATAGGGTGTTGGTCGTATTTCTTGCAGATAGACCGAAATTGTTTAATTAATATTATTTTAGTAATATTATTATTTTAGGATTAAAATTTGAGGTTTAGTTTCAATCTTCTTTTCGTAAAGAAAATGAATACTTAAGCTTTAACCTCAATACCAACCAATATTTACTAAAGCCAAATAAAATTTAAAATAATACTTTACCTTAAAATCAACAATATTGTCAGTAGATTTTTTTACATTCTATGTAGTCTAATATTCTTATTTATTGCTTAATTACTTCGAACATTATCAAAGCTTTATATATATGGTGAAAAAAATCCATTTAAAACATTTCAAAATTTGTCAAAATAATACAAATTGCTTCTAAGTTCCTAGACATCTATTTCACATATTATTCAGGTGAAGTAATGATAAATAATTGTAGCAGTTTTTTAACTATACTTAAGTAAAATAAATATAACGAATAAATATTATTTATTTTTTATTATAACATATCACGCATTTTTTATTCTAAGCCCTTTATTGCAATAACAACATTAATAAATAGGCAGGAATATTTAAAAATATTATTATTGCAAACAAAAATAATAATATTTGCAAAAACAGCGCTGTGATTTACGAGATTAGAACCTGAGCCATCTTGAATCTAAGATCAACGCTTAACGCCTTCTGCTATCTGCACATATAATTTACTTTCGAATTTTAGCAATGCCATAAACTGGCCAAGGTCACGCGTATAATGCGTGTCTAACAATAAAGTGCGGCGCTCGCGAACCGCGACGATACGAGAGTGTTAGTGCAAAACTGCGTTTTCTGTGGTGTGTGTAGGGCACACACACCACAGACGTCTGATTACACATACAAATGTACGGACTACACCGCGTGTTCACAGCAATACGACTCTTAGCGTGTTTATGCACCTTTGAGCGCTTACTGTACTAAGTTAGGATATGAATCACAGAGCATGAATCGACTAAAGCAGACGATGAAACACGGCACATTCGGCTGTCACAGGCATTGTAAGAATTGTCACGGGCCGCCAGTTTCTGTGCTTGTTCACGTAGAAACGCGCGAGCGCGGAAACGTGGCGAGCTCGTGTTCACATTAAGGTCACGGTATCGAATAGAAAGTATCGATACTGTACTCATGAGTAGTATCGAAAAAAAAATATCGTACTCATAAAAGTATCGAAACAAAAGTATCGATACTTCAAGGTATCGAGTACTTTTCTTAGGGCGTAATGCGCATAGAGCATAGGTCAATGTCGGTCAGTAAATAACGTCAGTTTACTTCAGTAGGACAGGACATGAAAAAACAAATGACAACGGTGAACGAGTGAGTGAATGAGTGATTGATTAGTATAGTAAATGAATGAAGGAAAGGTTAGGAATTTAACTGTGAACGGAAGGAACGATTTCGAGCAAAGATCGATGTAATGTTTTAGAAGGTTCAGAACGAGTGAACGGTTTATGTTTATGGCAACGCCATCACCATAAACATAAACTGTAAGGTGGCAAGTTTTAAATGGGTAATTTCTAATACTACCCATTTAAAACTTAATTTCTTATTCGATACGATACCTGCCAAAAAGTACTCATTGAGTAAAAGTATCGAATGCAAAGTATCGAGTACAAAAGTATCGGTATCGAACGGAAATGTACTCGGTACCACAAAGTATCGATACTTTTTTCGTGTCCCTAGTTCACACTGGCCGCCAGGCGTTTGCGCGAGTGTGACGTGAAAGATGGACGACGATCTCTGTATTGAACGACATGATGAAAACATGCTATTGTTTCTAGCGACAAGTTCAAACTGGTTGAACTTACCTGACGTCGCGAGTGAATTGCGTACTCCGCCGCTAGTTCGACGTGAACATACATAAACAACATCAAGCGTTTGATACTGCCGCGAGCGCGCCGCGCGCGCCAGTCGCTAGCTTGGCCGCTACTTCCACCGCACCTGCGTTTTGTAAATGAACACTTGCATACTATGCTATGTGTTTGATATTTCGTGACCGCGCACGCCACCGCGCTCGCGACTCAACGTGAACAAGCACTATGAGTGAACAGTGACGCTCACTGGCATGCTTGGCTTGTATAGAAAGTTTTGTCAATACTGTCCCTAGCAGTGGCCGCCGAGGCGTCTCCGTGCTCTATGTGCTTGATCACGTTGAGTCGCGGATGCGGTCACGAAATATCAAACACATAGCAAAGTATGCAAGTGTTCACGTACAAAACGCAAGTGCGGTGAAAGTAGCGGCCAAGCTAGCGACTGGCGCGTGCGGCGCGCTCGCGGCAGTATCAAACGTTTGATGTTGTTTATGTATATGTTCACGTCGAACTAGCGGCGGAGCGCGCGATTCACTCGCGACGTCAGGTAAGTTCAACCAGTTTGAACTTGTCGCTAGAAACGATAGCACGTTTTCATCATGTTGTTGAATACAGAGATCGTGGTTCATCTTTTCAACCTCTGACAACACGTCACACTCGCGCAAACGCCTTTTTTTTTTCTGGGTGGGTAATTATCAAATAACTTCTCCCGCCCCACCGGGCGTGTCAGACTCTTACTGACTAAAACCCACCCGTGTTCCTTCGGTTGCCCTGTTGCCGGGGACCACGATGTCCCTTTCGGCCCATATTCGCAGGCATTGGCCCTAGCGGACCCCGTCAATTCTGCTGACATCTCTTTGAGGCGCGCGTGGAACACAACGCGCCGTCGACCCGAGCTTGGTCCTTATCGGACGGCGAGCTACCCATTGCTCACCGTCCGCAAGCCCGCGCTTACGGTGGCCGGAAATCGGCTCGCAATTCCCGCCCTGGGCGTCTCCTCCTGCGGCGGTTAGGGGCGTGAGGGCGCGAAATTTGCCTCTCCCTCACGCGTTCCACCTCCTCCTTCGCGAGCATTACCGCTTCGCAGAAGGAGGTGACGGCCTGCCATTTCCTCTCGCTCCGTACCTTGGCCTGAACCAGGGCCGGACGCGAGAGATCACCGCCGCCGATCGCCTCCACGAGGACACGGCGATGCTCCGCCAAAGCCGGGCAGACCTCCACCGTATGCTCCACCGTGTCCTCCGGGCGATCCACACAATGGTGACACCCGGGCGTTTCCTCCCGCCTTATCCTGAACAAGAACCTCCCGAAGCGGCCATGTCCGGTGAGGACCTGCGTCAGGCGGAAGGTGAGGGCGCCGTGGCGCCTTTCAAGCCACTCCTCAAAGAGGGGTCTTATCGCCGCAATTGTGGCGTGCCCATCGCGCAAACGCCTGGCGGTCAATGTGAACACGAGCTCGCCACGTCTCCGCGCCCGCACCCGCCGCCGCGCCCGCGCTTTTCTACGTGAACAAGCACTATGATTAAATATGTATTGACTGATGAAGTAACTAAATTCAACACTTTTTAAGATTTTAAGAGTCAGTTTCCCGCAGATAAAAGACGTGAAGTTAGCCGACGGATTTCCAAGAATGGAGAATAACTACCAGGATGACATAGCCCTGGTTATATTGAGTCAAGCTTTCACATATTCCATGAAGTTGTATCCGGTCTGCCTAGACTTTAACTACAGCTTCAACAAGAAACAGTTGCTGGAGGGAACCTTGGACACGGTAGGAACCATTTAACAGTTTAAGATCTTTTTTTTCGGGTTGAAATCTTCAAATGGAGCACGTCCTTCAAGGATAAGAGCGGGAATTTGGGATTCTTACCTCACTATAACTACCCTGGTCGTCGGGGGTACGGGGTAAGTGGCCGGAAGATAAGTCAAATCTCAAATTCTTTATAGCGTACCATAATGTATATAGTTGGTAGAGAAATAATTATATTAGTCACAATTATGGACCCTGTCGGGCACAGCATAAATCAAGTAGGAGATAGGAGGAAGAGCACTGGTCGTTTAATGTGATAAATTGTATTGTTAGTTAACTAGTTAGTAAGTAAATTTATTAATACAGAATTCAATTTATGAATTATAATTATTGTCTATAAATTATATACTTACGTTTATTTATTTAGTAATATTATAATAACCATTTATTTTTTAAATTATTCATTATTGTTTTATTCACTTATTATTATTTATTACGTAATTAATATTTATCATCCCTAAGGTAAGTTATTTATTGACTGCTTCATATTTATCTATTTTTTTTAATTATATATTTTTCGTATTATGAGTAGGAACCCCGGGACATAAGTAAGTATAATCAAAATATTTGACTTTTCTTAGGTCCTGTCAAATATATTATATGGAAGATGAATCAGTAATAGATATCGTCACTGGAAAGGCAAAATTACTTAACTTACAAGAGTGAATTATTTGCACTTCATTCATTCAGGGATTCCTGGGGAAGTACCCGCTACAAAGACGGGAATTCCCCCAGCGTATTGGACGCGTTCAGCAAAGTTAAAACAATATTAGTACCGCGTAAAAAGTCTAGATGGCTGTAGTGTTTTGATCTTGATGAAATTATGTAGGTACTAAGCACATTTTTAAAGTCTTGTTTAGGATTTGATCAGGAGAACGCGGAGGCATTTGGGGCCCCCCCCAAGACCAGACCGCCACTGCGATATAGTCAGTGCTAGGTACATCGTAATAATTTCATAATTATATAAAAATGAAGCTTCTGGTCGTCAGGTGGGAGTGTTTTCTTTCAACAGCAATGAGGTGACCACGGACCAGTCGCTGCTGCAATTTCAGAGGATCCCCTACATACCAAATCGGAAGTGCATAGAGATAGCAGCTCCATCCGACAGCAAGTACATCACTGAAGACAAGATCTGCGCTGGTGGGAAAAATGGTCAGAAAATATTTTTGTATTTCAATAATTCATCATTTAGATATTTTAGATCATACAACCCACGTGGCCGGCGGCGGCGCGCCGCACCGTTGGGTGGTCCGGGTGGTCCTTGAACATATTTTTTATCGCGCGGCGGGGTGTCGAGTAACATAAACAAATCTTGTAAACAAAAAGTTTCTGTGAAGTGATTATACGGGGTAAGTATTTATCCAGTGCGCAAACTTAAACACGTGACTTTACTCATCATTATGAACAACTTTTACTATGGGACAAAACCTGAAATCGCGAAAAAAAATCTGCTGTTGAGTTATGCGAACATAAATGTAGCGTTATGTTCGCATAACTCGTCAAAATGTAGGGAACAGATGATTTTTTTTTAACCTAACCATACGGCATAAAAAGGAAGTAATCCATGTGGCCTGGGTCTTGATAATGGGCTTAAACATGTAGCAGTCGGGCCCACGGATCCGCCATTTTCTCTTGTCTGCCTAACATCCTGTACTTACATATGTATAGCTATTAGATTAAAACTTTATACAAATAAACAAAAAAAGCCTGCAGCATTTTCTACCTGTCAATTTTTAGGAGGAAGTAAAGGCAAAACATGGCAGGTGCATTAAGGCCAAGTAAGTTTCGCTTTTTTATTATCTATGGCCTCTCGCAATTTTGACCACTAAGGTCTTGGCTGCATAACCGGACTTTCCTGTGGGTGCCTTAAGCTTCTACACTTAGAGCCTCCAGCCAGGAGCATACATACTATTCTAAATTAAAATTAAGCGAGTGCTCGCTAAGGGCACCTCCTGTGGGGTACGAGCCTTGGCTTAGGGCATCGCTGGGGGGAGGACAGCAAGAAGAGACAGGCTGGATCAAACTTAGATATTCATCATGATTATTATGCGGGGTATTTAAAGCTACGTGCTCAGCTGCAACAACTGCTGGCACCTCGTTTTCAAGCAAGGGTCGGGGGGGGAGTTTCATTTACTTGGGGACGCAGTCGCGATCGCAAAGGACCTCGGCGGCGAGGTCAGAATGACGGGAGGCGTCTGTTTTTATGTACTGTACTGGAGGCCCTATTCTGCTCCTGGAGGACTGTAATGGGGTCATCTGGGTCAGAATAACTTAATTACTTATCCTACAATTTCCATGCCCACAGGTTCGCTTATTTGTGGCAGCGGTTCAGCTCTCGCCTTCCCCGAACATCGACGAGGCGTTGTCCGTTACTACTTACGAGGCGTCGCGTGTTTAAAATCTTGGTTTCTTCAATTATCTCCCCCAATAGACTCCGTATTATTAGCTGATGTATATAACCGTAAGGATTTTATTAAAGAGCACCTTGCGACATCGTTACCACCTCGCGTGATAGAATGGCAGGAAACTGAAGACGCTTTATAAGGCGTGGCATGCGCTGATCTCCCACTGAGATCCAGCCAGATTGATTGACAGACTACCTAACCTACCACCAAACTACTAACCTAGGCTAACCTACAGCTGAGCTACTAACACGAATAACAATAATACCCCCCGGTGGAATTTCAGTCCACGGTGGCCAACTGCACTAGTAAAAGTGCGATGCGTGGATGCACTAGGGCTTCCAGTCCGATGGGACGGTGTTACGTGCTGTCCGAAGCACGGGGTGGGGGATGGGGGGTGGGGGGGTGTTACACCATCAATTTCCTGACTCCGGATTGCTACTGAAAAATTCCCAACTGAAAAACCCAAAAGCACTTGTTCCGACCTGGGAATGCGATATTTCCCCGGTTATATTAATTTCTCGTATATTAATATTGCGCCCCAGTTTGTTCTAAGTGATTGTAATTCCAAAACGTTATTGCCCTAAAGGGTCCGGTATTTTAGTTATAAGTACTTACTCTTCGATAATAATATAACTTTTAATTTTGTATCTTTTTTGTGCTTTTATTTTTGTTCACTTGTGTTCTCCTACCAATGATAAAAATTATTTGTAAGTATTATCTTTATGATTTAATACTCAAACACTGTTTTTTGGGGACTTGGTAATCTGTGTGACAGGTTTTCCTCGTGCAGGTACCAGTCTCCCACAAAGGATTTATCAGGTATTGTAAATCTTTATATTTTTACGGCGTTTAAGAGAAATAAAAATGTTTATTTATTTAAATTTTTTTGCATGCAAATGATCAATGTAAAGTTAGGGAAATTAATTGTTAGACAAATTGACTAGGTACCAAGTTTAATTGTCTGTATATTCAAATTACAACTGTCATTGTTTGACAGTTTTATGAATCGGCTATTATTGACGGATTTGTTTAACAATTTATAATTACCCCGACTACCTGGAATTAAACTATATTTATTAACCTCATCTGTATCTCTCACATCCTATGCAAATAAACTTTTTCGATAAAATGATATTTATTTCTGTAAATTGATTCTAAAAACACTTTTACTGTCGGTGTTTCCTGTCCGGTTAACATAGAGGACACAGTCTCTTTTAAAGTCCAACGATGAATTCATTGCTCAATGGTCATCACCGCGCTCGCTCATTGATCAATTCATTGCTGCTCATTGGCTCGTTTGGGCCGTCAGAGAGTACCAACAACGGGGAATTCGTAATTATGCATACAGACATTAAGCCGACGTTCGCACGGACGTAATAAAATCGCGGCGGGATTATATCGCGCACTGGATTTTCAACTCTCGATGTTAAGCCGAGCGTTGAGAATCCAATGCGCTGGGACGCACTCTCGTCCCAGCGCATTGAAAAAACACACCGTTGGATTTTCAACTATCGGCGCTTGAAAATCCAGGCGTTGAAAATCATCATCAGGAAACCGGGGCGCCCAGCGGACTCTCCGTCCGCCTATCGGCCCATTGTGCAGCTCGACGAGTTGGGCAAGCTCTTTGAAAGAGTCAATGCAGACTGCCTCGTCGGGCAGCTGGTGCGAGTGGGGTTGGATCTGGCTGAGAACCAGTTCAGTTGTTCGGTGGCCCGGGTGGGGTCGTCTTGGCGGTGTCTAGACATCGCCAATGCCTTCAACACCCTGCCCTGGAGTTGCATCAGAGAGGCACTTCGGTATCACCGGATGCCGACCTACCTCTGTCGTGTGGTCGAAGCCTATTTGACGGACAGGGCTGTCATCTACCCCGGTCACCAAGGAGAGTGGAACCGGCGAGAGATGTCGTGCGGTGTCCCACCGGGATCGGTCCTGGGGCCGCATCTGTGGGATATCGGATATGACTAGGTGCTGCACGCCGACCTCCCTAGCGGCCTCCCTAGCGGCGACACGTAGATCCTGGCGCATGGGAGGTCGTACCAGGTGGCGGCCGATTTAGCGACACGCGGGGTTGCGACAATCGTCGACAGGATCCGGCAGTTGGGACTCGAGGTGGCCCTGCACAAGTCCGAGGCCATGGGTTTTATCGTCCTCGGAGTGCGCCACCGTCGGGTTCCCAGGTAATGGCGAGAGGGGTTCACATCGGCGTCGAGTCAACAATGAAGTATCTGGGACTCGTCCTCGACAGCCGGTGGAACTTCGTGGAGCATTTCCGACGTTTGGCTTCCAGACTGGACCGGGCCGGGGCTGCCTTGAAGCGGCTCCTGCCCAATCTGGAAGGTCCAAAGGCCTCCTGCCGGAGGCTCTACGCGGGGGTCACGACGGTTTACGATATTTATTATATTTTTCGATAACTAACACTCTCAATACGAAATCTCCACCTATTTCTCAGTAACTCTGTATAAAAATTCTTATAAGATTACTCACCGTTGTCGTCTTGCATTCATTCCGAACAAATCCTTATCCTTACATATTATAAAACGAAGTCCCCCGCCGCGTCTGTCTGTCTGTCTGAACGCGATAAACTCAAAAACCACTGAACGGATTTTCAAACGGTTTTCACGAATGGACGGAGTGATTCATGCGAAAGGTTTTAGTGTATAATTCATTACGGTTTTGTGTGAATTGGCTGAAATATGATGATTATTGTTGAAGAAGTCGGAAAAAATCATGTCAACTGGGATCTTTACTGGCGTGCGCTGCGTTAACTGAAAAAGACACATCAAATTTATGTTCTACGGTATTGTTCATCTTAAAAAGTTCAACAAAAAGTCCGCGATGGCATATATTATGTCTATCTTCTAAGGAAGACCCACAATAACCATTTTTAGGGTTCCGTAGTAAACAAGGAACCCTTATAGTTTCGTCATGTCCGTCTGTCTGTCTGTCTGTCCGCGGTCTAGCTCCGAGACCCTTAGTACTAGAAAGCTGTAATTTGGCATAGGTATACATATAACACTTAACATATTGTCCTCTGTATGACTTGTGCCACACAGTGGACATTCTGACTACATTGCTGTTTTGGGTTAAACCTGTTAAAAGAAATGTAACTGTAAATAGTAAATAAATAAATATTAATTACGCCGACAAAGTGGTTAAATAAAATGATGAAAGATATTATTTTTTAGGGTACCTCCCCTACACGTAAAGTGGGGATGTTTTTTTTTCTATCCCTTAAAGTTCTTTCAAAAACATTGAGTGTGTTAAAACCATTTTTGAATTCAGAGATCCGTTTGCGATATATTAAGCTTTAAAGTGCAAATTTTTGTTAGAGTCAAGTGTCCCCCGCCCCCTGCCAGCTAAATGGTTGGTTTTAGATATGTGAAAAAATTCACGGCAGTAGCTTGTTTATCGAATTTAAAAGGAAAACTATCACAGTTGGGTAGGCGTTACAAGTTAACGAGTAATAATCGACCAACTTAGATTTGCGGTTGTAAAAACACGTTCTCCCATACATTCCGTATGAAAGATTTTTTTTTTCAACTACAAAGTTAAGTTTGTTCTTGGGATAAATTCATCCCAACTACGGAGCCCTACATTATGCGTGGTCCGACATGTACTTGGCCGGTTTTTATCTTTCAGAATTTGATAAAAATTTAGTTGTTATTTCCCAAGGTTTTTTTGACCGGTAATAGTGTTAATCCTTATCCAAAAACATATGTTATTTAAATTGGGCATTTAATTTAGATTAACATAATCCTTGACATTTTATCATTTAAATGAATACTTTAAAAGATAACACAGATTCAAAATTACGCGTAACAAAGTCATTTTGGTTGACGGCAACGCGGGCGCTGCGGTAGGAGCCAATGAACTTTTCCTCGGCTCTTAGGTATGAAATCCCGGTAGTACGTTCCCGTGGGATATTTTCGGACATCTACGCGGACGAAGAAGCGGGCAAAAGCTAGTGTAAACATATAATACGGCGTAAAAAGGGGACTCTTTACCCGTTATATTATAATATGTACCTACTCTTTGAATACGGTGTCGTCGCGTCACACAAACACAGTTATATTTTGTTTGTTATTTTATCGCTCGAATTGTTACTAAAGCCGGTCAAGTATGAATCGATTAGTCGAATCATATAGCCAGATCGTGTTGCAACTTGCAAATGCAAATACCTAAATGTGAAACACCATCGTCATGACAAGCGTGACCGTGAACCCTGAGTTATGCAGGATATAATGTTTTTGTTGCATAATACCAAGGTGAGATGTCAGATGTTGCACATCTTACTGTGAGGCTCGCTCGTTGCATATTCAAAGACAATCGTATTAATGTGGAGTAAACTCCAGTCGTGCGTCGGAGCTGACACACACACACACTTTTTTTGTATGTATTCCTATGTATCATATTTGTAGCTCACAAAGATTGAATATACTTTAAGGAAAACATTTAATTATAGACACAAAATATGCTTGTCTTTATTATTTATGTATGTGTACAACAATATTATTATAGTAATATTGTAGTTATGACGTTGTTTCCATTCCGATGAGTCACCTTGATTTCATTATTGCAAAAAGATTGCTCGAGGCGGGTGGGTCGTGCGGAGGTTAAGTACCAAAAAGGTCTTAATTTTAGTGAAATGAGTGCCAAATAGCTATAAGTGAGTGTGCATCAAAATGTTTGTGTGTAATATAGTTTTAATTGCTTTTGGTAAGTTTTTATTTGTTTATTAAAGACAAAAACAAACTCAGAAAGTGAAAAAAAAACTTTTTTTGTCAACCTGTAATGTCACATTTCTCTGCAAAGATCACCCCCATAACTTTCCACTGTTCCTTGTGTGTTGCCTTCTCCGGCCAATAACCCGTTTAAAGATATTTGACGAATAAACAATTTTCATTCCACAGATCACACTACAACACTATCTTTCCATTTCGTCATAGTTGCATAATTATATATTTATTATTTTATAAAGTAGTTTTATCTATTTTAGTGATATGTATTTAAGAAGTATGTATATTCTCATGTTGTATGTTTATATTTAAATTAGTGTATAGTTAAGTTTTTTATTTTATGTATTCTGTTTTCTCTTCTACTCTTACACACGTTGTCTACATCTCTTTAACTACTTTCCTATCGCAGGTATGCTGGAAGAGATTTCTATAGAAATAAGCATCACCTTTGTACGTATTTTTCTGTTCCTTTCTTCTTATCTGTTTATATGTGTGTACATAAATTGTTAAATAAATAAGTAAAAGATATATCTGGTTCGGCTGCTTTTGTCTGATAATAAACGTCAAACCTCTAAAATATGTTTTAGAGAATAACTGACGATTAGAAAACCGGTCTTTGATAAAATCAAATCAAAAACAAATGTGATTTATTCAAACCAGGCTGACAAACGGCTGTTTTTGTATATCAAAACTCTTCCTTGCTTTAGCTGGGAAGAAGTGGCGCAACAGACGTTGTTACGATTCGACTGATTGGGCTTTCCCCACAAAAGTACCTACCTAATAACTTCATCATTTAGTTACATCTTGTCCAAAGGATCCATCGAAGCTTGTCCTTAAAAGATCATTTTTAGTGACAAGATCCCATATTGTGTTACCCTATGTAAAAAAACCGGCCAAGTGCGTGACGAACCACGCACAATGAAGGGTTCCGTAGTTGGGATGAATTTATCCCAAAAACAAACTTAACTTTGTAGTTGAAAAATATGTTCTCCCATACGGAATGTATGGGAAAACATGTTCTTGCAACTGCAAAGTTAAGTTGGTCGATTATTACTCGTTAACTTGTAGAGCCTACTTAGCTGTGATAGTTTTTCTTTTAATTTCGTTATATAAACTACTGCTGTGATTTTTTTCACACATCCTAAACCAACCATTTAGCTGGCAGGGGGGGGGACACTTGACTCTAACAAAAATTAGCACTTTAAAGCTTAATATTTCGCAAACGGATTCCTGAATCTAAAAATGGTTTTACAAACTCACAATGTTTTTGAAGACCCTTTCCAATGATACCCCACACAATGGGTTTAAAAAAAAAATACATCACCACTTTACGTGTAGGAGAGGTACCCTAAAAAAAATGTTTCCGTAATCTTATCTAAATAAAGCGCGTTTCCAAAAAAAATACTTCCAAAACCTTTAAAGTAAAAATACTTGCATAGAACATTGATCCGTAACATAATATAAATAAAGAGCACAATCGCGTTTACAAAAATGAGGTGTCGGTAACGGTGTCGCGAGTTCAATTGTTGTTTCCATCTCAAAAATGCCCAACGCGCCTATAGAAGTTTTCACTTCAAAAATATTATGGTTAGGTATGCTATGTAAAAATTCTAAGTATACAGGGCGTCCCAAAATTATGGGACATGAAGGGAAAGTACCTTAAATATCGTAGATAGAGTATTTTGCTGAAATAAGACTTTATGTTATTTTTAAAAGTTAGTAATTCTGCATTCAAAGATTTTCTAAAAATTACTTGCCTCGTCTGGGAATCGAACCGACTTAAATATAAAAAAAAACACCCCTACTTTTATGATGCCAATCGAAAGAATGGCCAAAAAATAATGACTCTTCTTAAGTAACATAGTATTTTAAAAGAAAGGAACAGCGTGAAATTAATAATTTAATCAAATTAAAAACATACATGAAACTGCCGTAGTCAATTAAGTGGGTATTTTTTTGTAAATTAATTAATTAAATGCTCAAAATGTGATCCCTCTTGTCTTACGCAAATCGCCAATCTTTTAATGAGTCGGCTGCCTGTTGATTTTCTTATCATTTTATGGTGAATACTCGATATGATATGGCACAATTCTGTTTGTAACTCGCCCACGTTCTCGTATCGCTTTTTGTGTAGCATATCTTTCACGTATCCCCAAAAGAAGAAATCTAATGGTGTAAGGTCCGAGGATCTGGCCGGCCATCTAATCGGTCCATTCGTACCAATCCAAGTAGGAAAACATTCACTACTTTTCGAACGTCGTCGTCGGCAATCAATAACTTTCTTGAAATTTGACTCAAACATTTTACGTTGTTCGTTTCTTTTAAAATACTATGTTACTTAAGAAGAGTTATTAGTTTTTAGTCATTCTTTCGATTGGCATCATAAAAGTAGGGGTGTTTTTTTTTTACATTTAAGTCGGTTCGATTCCCAGACGAGGCAAGTAATTTTTAGAAAATCTTTGAATGCTGAATTACTAACTTTTAAAAATAACATAAAGTCTTCTTTCAGCAAAATACCCTATCTACGATATTTAAGGTACTTTCCCTTCATGTCCCATAATTTTGGGACGCCCTGTATATCTGTAATACATGTGCACATAATAAAGAGTACCTATCTATTCTAATAGGTTGGGAAAAAAGTTGCTTCGCATTTTTTAAGAAAATTCAAAACATTTTTTAATATAGTTTATTTACATTTAACTAAAGTATGTAGGTACCATTTTGTTCGATAACTTTTTGCCATCTTGTAGGTAGGGACATGATCCCATTGCTATAGAAATTTTGGGACTTTTGATCAAAATACCGCGACACGTGGTTTTGGGAGTCCTCTCGTGATGTTAACCTGACACTGCCTAAAGAATTCTGAAGAGACCGAAACAGGTGGAAATGTGAAGGTGCAAGGTCAGGACTATACGGCGGATGCATTAACGCCTCCCAGCCAAACTCTCTTAATTTTTGCTGAGTGGCTAAAAATGTGTGAGGTCTAGCGTTATCATGATGAAAAACCACACCCCTTCTGTTGATTAATTCCGGCCGCTTTCTCTCAACTTCTTGCTTAATCTCATCAGTTGTTCGTAGTAGAGTTCAGAATCGATGGTCCTGCCTGGTGGTAACAGCTCATAATGAATAATGCCCTTCCAATCCTACCACACACAGCATCACCTTGTTGCGAGTTAACCCGGTTTTTGCCACAGTCTGTGAAGCCTGACCGGCCTTTTACCGCGACCTTTTTCGCACGTTCTTGTCGTACGTGATCCACTTTTCATCACCAGTTATCAGCTTCTTCAAAAATGGTTCGGTTTCATTACGTCGCGCGTCGTAATAAAGAATCAGTAATGAGTACACGGTTCATTAGGTTTCTTTCAGTGAGCTCGTGAGGTACCCAAATATCGAGCTTTTTTGTGTACCCAGTTTTTTTCAAATGCGCCAAAACTGTTTTGTGGTCAATTCCCAGTTCTTCAGCTACGTCGTAACTACTGATATGCCGATCTTGCTCCACTTTTTCAAAAATGGCATCCATTTTATCCGTAATAGGGCGACCAAAGCGACGTGCATCTTTGACATAAAAATTTCCGGATTGAAAACGGTTAAACCAAATTTGTGCTACTCTCACAGACACTGCACTAGGTCCATAAACATCGCAATTTTTTTTCGCGGCTTGCGTTGCTTTTTTAACTTTTTTGTAGTAAAATTTTAAAATGTATCGAATTTCTTCATTAGATTCACTCATCTTGACGGTACGAAAAACAAATGAAAATCACACATTTTCCTAATTTGAATTTGGAATTATGTTCTTTAAAATTTAAACTTTCAATGATACCAAAACCAGCCAAATACAAATAGTATAGCCAAAGAGATTTTATTACAATATCATACATACTATAATGCGAAAAGACTTTTTCCCCAACCTTCTTTTAGACGCCCGATCAAATTCAAAATTCAATTCAAATTCAAAATATTTGATTTCACATAAACCTACAAGGGCACTTATGAAACTTCAGAAGCTAGGTGCACGGTTCCAACTAGTCGCTTTCTATGGAGAAGAGCCGGCAAGAAACTCCACGGTTACTCTTTTTAAAATAAGTGGTTTCTACAATGTTTTCAAATTACAGTGTTAATAGGTATGGGAGGACAGTGTAGGCTTATCAAGAAGTACCAGGTACTTAGTAAAATAGAAAATGGTCCACAAGTCTACAGCTTACAACGTTCTCACATTCAAAATCTAAAAGAAAAGAATCTATATAAAATATAAACAAAATAATAAAAATAAGGACCTATTTAAACCAAATGACATGATTGCCACTACAGCTGTAACAAATCTAATTTGATTAAAAAAATATAGAAAATTGTAGGTATCTAATGTCAAATAATGAAAAGATTATGTCAATGAAGTATCTAATAAAAATAT
Source organism: Agrochola litura (assembly GCA_949152395.1). Lineage (NCBI taxonomy): Eukaryota > Metazoa > Arthropoda > Insecta > Lepidoptera > Noctuidae > Agrochola > Agrochola litura. Next base: position 6,150,195 of record OX424519.1, on the reverse strand, counting down.
CATCGTGATGATTCAGTCATGAATCATCATCTCTAGCCTTTTCCCAACTATGTTGGGATCGGCTTCGAGTTTAACTGGATGCAGCTGAATACCAGTATTTTACATGGAGCGACTGTCTATCTGACCTCCACAACCCAATATATCAAATAATCAATAATAGTATCATCCCTGTGCCACACAACAAAGACCACTTCTCATACAGAGAAGAAAATTTTAGTATCCTAATTGCGTAACACACTTTCAATCACAATTCGAATGATTTTGAAGAATATTGCTAATCCATTGCTTCATTATTATGTTCGAAAAATTTGTCTGCTCAACGATGTTATTGAACTGTCAAAATGAAACCCATTGTTACTGTTAGTGTGTTACATAATTACCCCGGAGCACCACTTGCTTGGTCATTACGATTTCCTATAATATCGATGTTTCCTTCATTCAGAATGACTAAAAACACTAATTTAGTTCACTAAAAATTAAAACACTAATTTATTTTGCAATTTTTAATTTGTCTTGATCTCCGAAACGGCTGAACCGGTTTACATGAGACTGCATTGTATTGAGCAGGTTCTCGGCTGGCGTTTGGTTGGTTTTGATGAATTTTCAGACGTAGGTATGATGTTTGCTGTTTATTCCATCGCATCGCCAATGCTATAAAACTGTAGGAAAGAGGAAGGAAAACTATAGCGATGAAAACAATGTTTTTTAGAATATAAAACATCCTCAGATGTAATCTTGAACCTAGCAGCCAACTTTCTGATACGGTATTAATTATTTCATCAACACTGCTAAAAGCTGTTAAATATAAATGAGTTAATTAAAAAATGCACAAAGTAACACAGTAGAAGGTGAAGGAAAATATTGTGAGGAAATATTGTTATGAAAATATTGTTCTAATATTAACATGTGAAGATATGACGTAACGTCCACAAATCCGCACTGGCCTCGCGTGGTGGAGTAAGGCCCACTTCCTCTCACAAAGAGAAGGTCCGAATTCGAAGGTCGAAACGGGTTTGCCACGGCTTTTGTCGACGGAAGAATAGCCAAAATGACAAATAAACAATCACAATCTGTCATTTTGTCTATTCTACAGTCGACAAAACCCGTTTCTATTGTGGACATGGAGCAGGCTTTTGATAAAGTATGACATGAAGGCCTCATATATAAACTAAGAACGATGCTGCCTCAACAATTTTCATACATCCTAGAGTCGTATATAACAAACAGATTGTTTAGGATAAGACAAAGAAACGCCTATTTAGACCTTAGGCAGATAAAAGCTGGAGTACCACAAGGAAGTGTACTTGGTCCGATCCTATACCTACAATGTTCCTGAGCTAGAAAATAATTTAATTGCAACCTTTGCTGATGACACAGCTATCATGGCTGTTGGAAGTAGTCACGAGGAAGCTGTAGAAAAGGTTCAAGATTCAATCAATCGCATCTATGAGTGGACTACAACATGGCGTATCAAACTAAATGTAAGCAAGTCTATCCACATTGACTTCATTCCAGCCCGTCCCATCTTTGATGTCCTCCCTCCAGTAAACGCCCTAGCCGAGGTTCGTACCCCACAGGGGGTGCCCTTAGCGAGCGTTCACATAGTTTATAAGTTTTAGTTTAGTTTGTAAGTCCCTGGCTGGAGACTTTGAGTGTAGCAGCTTAAGGCACCCACAGGTTTGCCCGGTTAAATAGTCATGGCCTCAAAGGCCAGCTATGAGAGGGCATACAGAAAAAAAAAAAATGTTTTACTAATGAAAAGCCCGAATTTGTTGGTTATTGACGAATACTTCCTGGTATTCATCAATAACTAACAAATACCATACGCGAATACTGCTAAGTATCACGGCATGTCCCTGGATGCAAAACTGCGCTGGAAAGAGCATGTCAAAAAGAAAAGAGCAGAATTAGATATTCGTTACAAAAAAATGTATTGGCTACTTGGTAGACAGTCGCCATTGTCAATAGCTAACAAATTGTTGTTATATTTATAAACAAGTTTTAAAGCCTGTATGGACCTAAGGTGTTTAGCTGTAGGGTTGCACCAGCCAAAGCAATCGTCAAATCATACCACGTTTTTAAAACAAAGTACTAAGGGATATAGTCAACGCGCCCTGGTCAAACTCAAACTCAAAGCATTTATTTCAAATAAACCAATTACAGGTACTTTTGAATTGTCAAGGGGTCGGTCAGACAGAAAAATGAAGCTAGTTGCCCATTCCAAAGCGTAGTAGGTACCTATGGAGAAGAACGGGCAAGAAACTCCACATTGTTACAAAATATTGGTTACATCATTCGTGTTGAACTTATACATGTGAGAACAACAATGTAGAAAGACGTGCACGTTAAAATCGTCCGTAACAAAAATATAACATCAATTCAAAAAATTTAATAAATTAAAATAAACCGTGGCAGCTAAGAGATGACCAGTCCCTACTGAAATAGTGACCTCCACCGGGACCTCAAGATGGATGTCGTAAACATAGTTATACAAAAATATGTAGAAGCTCATGAACACAGACTTCATCATCACGTGAATTTTGAGGCGATTCAACTCCTTGACAACACTGATTTAGTGCGAAGACTAAAAATGGTAAAACCTTTTAAGTTAGTTTAGTGCAGAGTAGGTAAGTGAACTTAAACTGTAGTGCAAGTGCTGACTTTTACAAAGAACACGTGAATCAAGTGTCTTCCCCTTAACTTACAGTGAATAAGAATGACGTTATTGGAAGACTTCTTAATTTTATAGTTACTTAGCAGTTTAAGTTATATTTAAATTACTTAATAGCTAATAGGCTAGATTGTAATATGAATAAAGTATCACCAATTGTGAAACTTTATAAAAGAAAAGAAAAAAATGATAGCGTGCAGGAGTTCAACGTATATTTACGTTGAACTATATATGTAGGCTATTAATGTAAGCGAATCAACGAACAAATTCGAATACCACACATCACACAGATAACTCCACAAAATAAACCTGGTAAAATACGGTAAAAAAAAATATTCTACGTAATTTTCGGTATTTTACGGTAAAATATGGTAATTTTCGGTAAAAACGTATTAAACTTACTCATACAGTCATACCCACTAAAACACTACAAATACGGAAGCGAGTATGTTTTTGTGTATCATGTGTATGTCACTACTTCACTATTAACGGATAAATGGATTTGAATGTTTGCCAGAGATATAAACAGTATTGGAACTTAAAAAAAAACAGAAAACTGGGCTTGTGCGACTCATGCGTTCTAAAAATCCCCAAAACTAAATTCTCAAAACAAGAAGTCTAGATATGAATCACACCATGTCATGGATTATAATAATATCATCTATGTTCAGAGGTAGAGCAGAGGACAGCATAAATTAAAATTTAAAACTTCATAAGTCGCCGGTAATTTTACCGTAATTTATATAAATGACCGTAAAATACCCGTATTTTACCAACGTTTTCAGTAAAATTACGTAATTTTGCAACCCTATCCTCGGCGCTAGAGCAGTAGTGGCCCAGTGGTAACGGCCGTGACTTACGAGTTGTAAGTCATAGGTTCGAACCCAGACAGGCGCTTTACTTTGTGTAAATTATATCATCACTACTGCTCTCAAAACGGTGAAGGAAACCGGCATGTCCTAGAACCGAAAATTCGAAGACTTGTGACATCTACCAACCCGCACTGGGCCCGCGTGGTGGATTACGGCCCACTCCCTCTCACAGAGAGGAGGCCTGTGTCCCAGCAGTGGGAACATTTATAGGCCGATGATGATGATGATGATCCTCGGCGCTCGCTTTCACTGCCGACATCGACTAGGTACATTTTCAGTATTTATAAGCTGACCTCTCCTTCTACGAAAAGTATCCATACTTACTTAGCTACTATACTTACTTACTAATATTATAAATACGAAAGTAACTCTGTCTGACCATGACGCGGGCGAAGCCGCAGGCAAAAGCTAGTACACAATACGAGGTCAGATTATACTGGAAATGCATTTGATGTCTCGTCGTGTGTACCTCTATCTCTGCGATAAGAATTACTACATTAAGAAATTAAATTTTGAATATTTCAGCCATATCTCCAGCTGTGAGTACAGCCGTCAGGAATCTTGCTTCGATTTCGACTTGCAGGTAAAATATTATGTCAATTACCGGTATCCGAACCGACTATCGCGCTTCTGCCAGAACCCGGAAAGTCATAAGTAAAGTCAGACAACCAGTCTTACTAAGAGGTATTGTGTTACCCATTTACTGGGTTGTGGAGGTCAGATAACGTAGGTAGGAGAAAGCAGATGATGACTCATGTAGTCATCATATTTCTTTCTTTTTTTGTTACGGGAAATTTCAACGCAGGGGAAGAATCATGTACTGAATCGTGATATTTTGTTTCCAGAAACCTGACAGAAGCTACAGTTCCTCATGCGCGATATAAAAGACAGTCACCATGTGGGTAAGTGCAAAATGTAATCTACGTAATCTACGCTTTTAAGGTCTATCCTGTATTTCGAGTAGATACCTACTATCTCGCCGCCCGCGCAAAATAAACGCACATGTGTAAAAAGTAAATTTTACAGGAAAAATTAAATACTTAAATTGATCCATAACTTTATGAGTACACCGAATAGAAGTTTGTTTTTTATGTCATTTAAAAGATTTTTTTTTGTAGTCTATTTAATATCATGTGATAAACAGGTACCGTTTTCGAGTTATCTATAAAAAAACATTTTACTGATGTTTTTTTATCGTTAATGTTACTTTCAGTTTCTTTTTCTTATCAAGATTTTTTTTTTTTTTTTGTTAAATATTCCTTGAATTTTCTTTGCGTTTTTTGCAGTATAGTGATACCGTTAATGGGCTATTACGCGTTTATTCTGGTGCAGTCGAAAAGTTTCTGATTACGTAATAGATGATTTAGTTTTTGTTCTGGAATATCATCTACGTCGGAATTATAATACTAGGTTACGGTATATCGGTAGAAATATAACTATTTAAATGAATAAAGCAATAAAAATCCATAAAAAAAGAAATCACTAGAACAAACGCGCATTGGACAATGGTGCCGATTCTCTTGTACACCGAACTAAACTAACTAAACTATCACTAAAATTCTTTACTTTTGACTATGAGAATCTTAAAGCTATTCTGCAAAATAAATTCTCTAAATTTAAAAATAATTTTGACATAACTAAATCGAATTTGACAATCGCGACTCCACACGTGATACCTAACCACGTGAATCTTTTTAGAGCCGGAGGCGCGCAGGGGGGGCAGCCTCGTCGTGTTTTATAATGGAATTTTTACTTTTTGTATGGAAAATAAGAAAAATTATTACCTACATATAGAGTGTTAGGGGTTTAAGGGTTTTATAAAGGGTGTTGAAATTTTCATTATTTTTGCGATTGGACACACCGTTTTCGAGATATAAGCAAAAGAAAAAAAAAAGATTCAGTACTGTTTTTGCATTTGAAGTCGAGGTGTTGGTGTGAATTTATAGTTCATGACAACCAATTTTATTCCACACGTTTTTAGTCGCGATTAAAAATAGTCAGATTTAGTTAGAAAATCTAAATTTTAGGTGAAAAACGTCAAATTCAGAATAGCAAAATTCCCATTTTCACTAAACTAATATCTCGTTGCCATCTTAGTGCTGTCAAACTAAAATATAGTTATGTTGTGTCACTTTAGTCTATTTCAGAATGGGAAATCGTCGTTTGACAGGAATAAACTAAATTTTGGTGATTTTTAGTTTAGTTTAGAGGCATTTGTGACAAGAGAATCGGCACCATTGCCGTCTTAGTTACATCAGATAAGTATGGTAATATACCTACTTTACACAATGTAAGGCTTTAATTCTGCCGTCCTTACGAAAAGTGCCATACCTAAATCGAGATTCTTTTTTTTTTTTTTTTTCTTTCTTTATGGCATCTCATAGCTAGCCTCTGAGGCCATGACTATTTAACCGAGCAAACCTGTGGGTGCCTTAAGCTGCTACACTCAAAGCCTCCAGCCAGGGACTTATAAACTAGGTGAACGCTCGCTAAGGGTAAGGCTCGCTAAGGCTCGCTCCCTGTGGGGTACGAGCCTCGGCTTAGGGCGTTTACCGGAGGGAGGACATCAAAGATGGAACGGGCTGGACTCGAGTTTTGCGCCGAATTGAGATAAGTACATATTCGGAATTTGCAGAACGAGATCTATATATTCTTTTTAGATACTTTTTACGTATCTTTGACGAAGCCGGTTTTAATACTAAAACTAACTGCAATATTTAGTACAAACAAACCAAAAATAAAATCTTTACCCGCATTTTTCTCGAAATCAGGTTTAACCTAGTTATTGCCACTATTCGTAAAGACGGCAGAATTATGGTACGCATATTATATATATATTGCAGAATTTTAGTTTTAAATAAAGAATAAAAAACTTTGAGTACTTCATTCCATTTTGCCCCGCCAGTGGGGCGGCTTGTTGGGGCAAAGTGGAAGTACTCATAACTTTTCGTAACTTCGTAAATACTTGATATAAAAATCTGGAAAAAATAGAGGTGGTGTATTTTGACCTATAAATTACGAATATGGATTAACATCAAAACAACTTTCTTCACGGGACCAACATCATAATCGCGAAGAAATAATCAGATGTCACCCACATTTATGATACATGCTGTGTAATCAAGAGGATAATTGTATGCATTCCACTACTTTCCTCGACAAGTCCTTTACTGTCCAGGCCGCTCGTTTGTGGAATGCATTGCCAGTTCAAATTAAACGCGCGCAATCATTACCTATATTTAAGAGACTCGTGAAGGAACATTACTTGTCGTTGTGATCTTGTTCTCGTAACTGTAATTATCCATAGTCTTCATTTATTTTTGTTGCTTATATATTTAGTAAGTATGTATATATTTATGTATCTATTATTTAGGATATGTATATATCTGTGTATCTATTCTTGTATATTGTATATTTATTATTTGCACCAACGACAGCCCCATTTTATGTCCAGGCAAATCACTGTCCATTCCAAGGTTGCCTGGAAGAGATCGCGGAAAGCGATAAGGCCGCCCATTGTATATTTTGTAGTGTTTGATTTGTTTTTTGTTGTCCATTTTTGTGGTGTACAATAAAGTATATATAAATAAATAAATAAATAAATAAATAATTTGCGATGTGGCATGGAGTACGCAGGGCAGCTATCTTTTATAACCGTTGTAGTGAGCGGAAAACCCTCTCAGGATTTAGAACACCCATTACTTACCTTTTTTTTGGGTGGGAAATTATCAAATAACTTCTCCCGCTCAGGGTGGAGTGGGAGGGCGTGTCCGACTCTTATGGACTAAAACCCTCCCGTGTTCCTTCAGTTGCCTATATTGCCAGGGGCCACGTTAACCTTTTCGGACTTCCCCGCAAGCCCGGCAGGCAACGGCCCTATCGGACCCCGTCAGTACGCGCCGTTGACCCGGCTACCTGCTTTCACAGATTTTGGTAAAAAGCTATAAAACCTTAATCATTCCCATGATTTATTTTTATGATAGAGTTTTGTTGGATTAAAAGACTTCTTCGTCTTCGTCAGGTGCTCAGTTGGTTTTCGCGATTTGTAACCCTTCTAAAGATTAACGACAATTTTTTTGCACATTAATGACTTTATCGTGTTTGTGCTCCTTAAATGGTAGAAATCGCAAAGCCTTTTCCAGAGTTTTCCACTAATATTTCTGCCTATTCGTTTTCCAGATTATACCATTGGCGGTGCACAGACGGTACGTGCATAGCCGGTGACGGGAAGTGCGATAGCAAGATAGACTGTCCTGACAGAAGCGATGAGACTCACGCCCTGTGTGGGAATATCAAGTAAGCGATTTACAACCTCTTTTAATTATTTTTAGGGTTCCCTACCTCAAAAGGAAAAAACGGAATCCTTATAGGATTGTCTGTCCGTCTACCAATCTGTCAAGACCCTTTTTTTTTAGACTTATGATAACTAGAAATGTTGAAAAAATAAAACTTGTTTTTAGTGTAAATATGCTCGTTTTATCAATTTATTCTGTGGTTTTATTACAAATCAAATTCTTATAACTCTTATAAGAACCAATAGGAAATATTAGGGATTACGAAACGTTTACTGTTATCAGTTTTATATGGGTTTCATAGTAAATAAAATAGTGAGAAATCAGGGTTTAAACACAAGTGGTCCGGAAAGGGACCTCGTCAAGGTCGTTTCTGATGGCCAACTCTAGGAACACGTGCGCTCATTGGTCAAATCAAATAGCACGCGCTTTCCGACTTCCTGTTACTCACTTCCGTCCCTTTTCACGAAATCACTCCCACTGTTTGCAGTAAAGCGAGAGGAAAGATGTTACACATAAAAAAAAACATGTTACGCCGACCTCAAATAAATTGGAATGTCGTCGATGATTTTTCAATTACAAATTTATTAATTTAGAATTATTGTTTGATACTAATTCATTTCAATGCATGAGTGATTGCGTAAGAATTTGACCTGAGCCACAGATTAATACAGATCGAACACTCAGCAAAAACATTTTTTTTAAAGCGACTCTTGCCACGACACCATAAAGTGCAATTCAGGTCGCACAGCGCTAATTACCTACAGTTATGTTCACCAAGAAGTTGTCTCTCTTTCTATCGCGTAACTCTTATATCTTATGACTACGTTACACTCACTGAATTGGCCCGACAAGTCGAGCCCGCCGCGTACTTGTAGCTTCATACCTAAACTACGAAGTGTCCCATCTGTATTCATCTGTGCCTGCACAAGGTTTGTTTACACTTTTAACAGATACTTTGGAAACAAACTTTACACAGCAATAGATGCCCTTTGTCTGTGCCAACAATATCAGGACCATTTTTCTTCCTCAACAGGCCAACTGTATCTGGGAAGTGTGTGCTACCACCATACCCTGAGCACGGTACCTATGTGGAGACCAACTATCCGTCCGCCACCCCTGGCCAGAGCTTGCAGTTCGCGCAATTGAATATCACTTGTGAACAGGGATACGGAGTGGTTGGCGATGTCGTGCCATACTGCCGGAACGGGACCTGGCATAAATCAGTACAAAAATGTGTTCGTGAGTGTTTTATTTTATTTATTTGGGACTAAAAACAGTTTTTTTTTTTTTTGTAAAGCCTCTCATAGCTGACCTCTGATCTGAGGTCTTGACTATTTAACCGGGCTTTCCTGTGGCTACCTTAAGCTACTACACTCAAAGCATCCAGCCAGGGGCAAAAACTATGCTAATTAAAACTAGGTGAACGCTCGCTAAGGGCACCCTCTGTGGGGTACGAACCTCGGCTTAGGGCGTCGCTGGGGGAGGACATCAAAGATAGGATGGGCTGGGAAAAACAGTAATACGTTACAGCATTTAAATAATAGTGCTAAAAATGTATAACCAACACTATTACGAAATGATATCAGAGATAAGGACGTAAATTGAACAGAAGAAAAAAACCGAGCAACAACGCTTGAGGTGATGTCACCCATTACACGCTCAAAATTAGTTCGGAAGCACCAATCTGAGAAGAGCATGGACGAGAAGCATAGGATGAGATTATAGAGAAACAGAGAACACAGTTTTTGTGATAGCGCGAAAATATCAGAATCTATTAAATATGAGTTGCCAATAGTCGGCGAAGACTAGAGCCCACCCATCAGGCATTCTGGGAGCTCCAGAGGAAACTCAGGGCTCCCCAATCCACATCCATGCCCCCCCTGACCCGTCCCGATAAATCCATTGCATTCGATGACGCCGAAAAGGCTGAATGCCTCGCAGACTGCCTCGAGGCCCAATGCACTCCCAGTTCCCTACCAGTAGACCAAGCTCACCTATCAAAGGTCGACGCGGAAGTCGAACGTAGAGCCTCCCTCCCCCCTCCCGTTGATGACCCTGAATGTCCGCTGCCCCTCGTCCTCCCGGACGAGGTGCACGACATCATCAAAGGTCTTAAAGTTAAAAAAGCCCCCGGATCAGATGGTATCACCAATAGGGTGATCCAGATATTCCCTGCCCACATAATAATGCTTCTGACCACCATCTTCAATGGTGCCTTAAGCAATAATATCTTCCCCCAAACTCCCGCTTTTTTCAAGTTCATTAAACTCTTTTCCGCCAGAGTTAAGCCAAGCTATGCTTTGAAAATCTTATGATTATCATTATGAAAAATTTTACGATCATCGCCATGCAGTTAAGCGCAATGGCAAATAAGCTGACTTACAATCCACCAAATTTATGAAAAACAACCGTCATCTTACCATTTCTTTTAATACTTACTTACTTACCACAATTTTCTCTTCCCCAGGATTCTGCAGACTGGATCGGGATGTCTCGGTCCACTATTACTGTCAGATCTCCGAGAACGATGGTTATCGCCTCTGCAATCTGTCCGAGCCTTCGGGGACGCTCGTCAAGCCCGAATGTAACACACCTGTTTACGGATCGACAGATGATCTCCTTTCTATGACATGTCGAAGCGATGGAAAATGGGACCGTATTATTAAATGCAAAGCAGGTATGACAAACCTTTTTTATTATGATTCTTAAATCATAGTTCACCACCAACCCAGATTGTTTGTCACTCATAGCAAACAATCAGGGAGTACCTGATTATGTCCACCAACTAAATCCCGACTAAGGTGGTTCTTCAACCATCGAACGCTTGTCGTTTGTTTATAGAATGCTCCAAGTGTAGACAGACTACACTGATCTCTGGCCCTTGAAACACCATAACAGGGAGGCGTTGTTGGTAAACATATGAAATTTTCACAGAAATTGTACTTAAGTATTTACTAGTAAACCATAGATGTGAATATTGATACAACCAATCACAGTAAAGGAATCTATAGGAAAGACGTGGCGCAACGTCCGTGCCACACCGTCGCCACGCCCGCGCCACTCGGTTCTTGTGTATGTCCTGCGCCTTATGGACCCACGTCGTATATTTTTTCCGACATCTTCGATAATAATCGTCATATTTCAGCCAATTTACACAAAACCCTAATGAATTATACACTAAAACCTTCCGCAAGAATCACTCCGTCTATTGGTGAAAACCGTTTGAAAATCCGTTTGGTAGTTTTTGAGTTTATCGCGTTCAGACAGACAGACAAACGCGGCGGGGGACTTTGTTTTATAATATGTAAGGATTTCTGTGACAATTTCACAAATGTGTAGCAACAACGCCCCCCGTCAATGACATTCAGGCGCCAAAAGAAAGATGCTTGTAACACTCTAGCTAGGAGATTCGATGGGTTATGAATGGTAGATCTATATCTTGATCACAACTTACAAAATGTCGGACGTATGTTGCGCGCTTCAACAGCTTAAACCAAAAAACTCTTCTGGGCCGGACGGCATTCCGCCTTACATCTTTAAGGTTTGTCGGTCGGTGCTAGCCAAACCGCTGCAATATATTTATCAATAATGTCTGTGAATGGAGAAATTTTTCCGGAGAAGTAAAAGATTATCCGTATCAGGGATGACGGTGGATGGTTACAGGCCTGTCGCAGTGCTGTCGACTCCGATGTAGGTTTTCGAAGCGGCTATTCGTAAGAGCATATTTCAACAAGTCAGTGGCCAGCTTTCAGATATCCAGTACGGTTTTCGACCAGCAAGAAGCAGTACTAGCAGTCTCTTTAGCTATATGGCTAATCTTGTGCCAACAGTGGACAGTGGGGTGCAAACTGATGCCACTTACTTCGATTTTTTTAAAGCATCCGATCTGGTAAATAATGATGTTTTGCTCAAAAAGTTAGCGGCTGTTGGTTTCACTCCACATCAGTCTGCTAAAGTGTTTTGCAAGTTACTTGAGCGGTAGGCAACACTACGTAGAGTATGCGGGACACAAGTCAGAGCCATATTAACCTTGGGCCAGGCAGTAACCTTAGGCCTTTGCAATTCATTCTTTATAATTATGATTAATGAGATAAAGATGCCAAATGTTTACTGTTCGCTGATGACCTCAAGCTATCGCTGGAGATAAGTAAATTAGAGGACTGTGACAGGCTTCAAAGAAACATAAACAGAGGTGGTGACTGCTAGGATAACCTCTTGCAGTTCAACATCTCAAAGTGCGTTACAATAACTTTCTCTCGCGTGCGGACTCTTTTTCTATATACTTACAGTATAGATGGGTTGCCAATGGCTAAGGCTACGGAAGCAAGGGACTTAGGGGTTAAATTCAACACTGAGCTAACGTTTCGAGATCATGTCACAAGCTGCTGCAGAAAAGCCTACCGTAATTTAGTTTTCATGCTCCGTATGGTGCGTGGTTTTAATAACATTAAAGAGGTTATCGCCTTATAGAATTCAAGTCAATTAGAATGTAACGCAGTCATTTGAGCTCTACACGAATCTAAATATAGGCTCATGCTGGAGAGAGTACAAAACCAGTTTGTGAGTTACTTGTACTTGCGCTTGTATGGTGTATACCCATTTTATCCGCTTTTGTACCTAACTTTATTTATTTTGGGTATAGTTGAATTTAACGAACTGAGGTTCAGGAGAGATCTCGCACTCATCTTTGTACATATTTTTAAAAAAGTACTTATAGGGAAGGTACATAATGCGGACATTTTAGGGCACATAGGTTTGTGTGTTCCAAACAGGCACGTGTGGCGACGACGACAGCCACGGCTGCTGAGCTGCGCGCTCGGACCAATCTTTTAAGTGCGCGCCACTGACGCGTGCACTCCGCTCTCTCAACCTCATAGCTAATGACACGGACCTATTTTGTTGTTCTCTGAGTGAGTTCACAAAGAATGCATTATCTATATCTATATCTATACATATAATAAAACAGTAGAATTCGGTGTCTGTCTGTTTGTCTGTTTGTTTGTTCGCGCACATCTCCGGAACTACTGAACGGATTTCGATGTAGTTTTCACAGGTAGACAGAGATTAATTTGGATTGGAATATAGGCTTTGTTTCATTAAAATCGGATGTTGCAAAAAAAAGTTATAGTCATACAAAACGGTATTTTGTTTACGACACGTTTTGCACAATTTCTGAGAGTAACCGAACAAAAAGTACCCAATCATTAATATTATCCCACTAATACGATTTGGATGAAATTTGGCACACAAATAGGTTATAACTAACAAAAAGTACTGGGCTTGCATGAATTCACGTTTAGTTTATTTTGAATACATAAAAAAACTTTTTACAAAAAATACAACCGACTTCCAAACTACAAAGTGAAAAATTACTTTAATTTCAGTAGTCGGTGTCACTGATCTAAAGACACCGACTTCTAAAGTTAAAGTTATTTTTCACTTTGTAGGTTCCCTCGATGATTTCTCCAAGATTCCATCATCAGATCGTGACCAAATGACAATGAGACCAACTTGAAAGTATACCCTTTCAAACAAAAAAAGAATTTTTCAAATCGGTCCAGCCGTCTTCGAGTAATCGGGGAAAATACATTAAAATAAAAAATATAATAATCTGGACGATCTGAGAACCTCCTTTTTTTGAAGTCGGTTAAAAATAAGCTATTTATAAATAAAAATCTATTGCTGCATATATGAAAGATCATCACAAGAGAATGGCTCTACTTTTGGAAAATGCAGCGGAAAAGTTGGAAATACGCCCGGGCGACGCCGGGCACGAACAGCTAGTTTGTAATAAGTTACAAGTTATGATAAGAATTAGTTATATACACTATCGCAACTCACAGACGCTTCCCGTCACTCCGACCTCGCCGTCTTTTGCGATCGCGACCGCCACGCCCCCGAGTAAATGATACTCCCCCCCGACCCCCCAACTAGCAAAAAAGTTGTATAATATTAGAATTATACAACTAACAGACATGTAAGGGCTTTATAACAGTTTTGCAACAACTAAACAGTTGTAAAGTAGTATTCAGTTTGACGCATTAGTTATATATAATTTAAGTCATGTTAATGTGTCTGGTAAACGTCATCTCAATAATTTTATATGACGGTTATAAAACGAAGAAAATAGTGATGAGTCGCCATGTTTTTGAGCTCTTTATTCAACGCTTAAATGACAAACTGTGATGTAATGATTTTATAGTTAACCATTATAAAACCGTCATACTAGGTCGTATACTTCCACCTTTATGTAACTTTTAGGTTGAAACGTAATTCTAATATAACCTATATAAGTCAATTGATTATTTAAATAATAATCAGCAACTTCTATATAACTCAGTCACCATTTTTCATTAAGTATAATATTAATTATGAATTTAAAAATTGGAAAAGTATTAAACGAAGTGGTGGTTTTAGAAGAAAAGTAAATAAAAATTATCAATTATTATTGTTAAATACAGCAACAATACCTACATTTAATCTGGAAGAAACTGTGCCCAGCCAAGCAGAAAGAGGTAAAAATTAAAGTGGTTCCTTACATTTTTCAACATTTAATGCGGTAAATGCTGGATCCGGTCAGGACAGGTGTTCTACAAATTAAATTTGCTCCTCATATTTTACCAGAAGGCACACTAGATAGCGAAAGTAAGTTATCGCATGAAAAGCTCCTTTAACAGATTCATTCGTAAGTTTATATTACCCAAATCTTTTTAAGAAGACAACTCCATGGAAATGAGTGACGAAAGTTCTGAAGAACTTGATAAAGATTATCAATTCCAGCAAGATTTAAAAAAAATGGGCAATGGGTTGTAATATTCCTCAAGAAACAGTAACAAAAGTTAGTGAAATAATAAATAGAACATTACCTCATATTCTCCCCAAAGATCCAAGAACGCTTCTTCAAACTAAAAAAGTAACATTGGATAAAGGCAACTATTGGCATAATGGTGTAATGTAATTGAACCACTTTTAGAACATTTTACCCTCATACCAGAAAGTATATCGTTAAATATAAACATTGATGGATTACCAATATACACTTGGCGTCACAAAAATCGCACCTCTTTCAAAATCCCCTTCAAAATAATTTAAACCACATTTATTCAATAGTAAGAGTATGACTATGGTACACCATTTGAAAGGTAATTTATTCAGCTTTCAGAAAAAGTTGAGAGTTTTTGGTGTTATTTGCATAGGCATGAAATAAAACGGGTTAATTGTAAACAGGGAAAAATAGGTTTTATTACAAAATCAAAAAATTACAATTACAACAGAAAAAAAATTCAATTAAATTCTTCAAAATAACTTAAAACTTAGTGTTGCCCTCCCTTGTCCTGATGACAGCTTCCATGCGGTCCCTCATGGACTTAAATAATTTGACAACGCTTTCTTAAGGAATGTTGTCCCATTCTCAAGGACGGCATCATGGAGGTCTTGAACATGGTCGCCGTTTCAGCTCGTCCCAAAGGTGCTCGATAGGGTTCAGATCTAGACTTCGAGCTGGCCAGTGCATAACAGGGATCCCAACCTCTTGCAAGTAGTCCCTTACAATTAATGCGGTGTGACAGCGGGTGTTATCATGCATTAACATGAACCCACTGCCAATAAAACCCACATAGGGGACCACATGCTCTTCCAGGATCTCTGTTATGTACCAAGGAGCAGTCAACGACCCTTGACCGCAAGCACCTCCTGTCCGGGAAACGCACACAAGAGAATGTCGAGTCGGTAGGATGATTACATCCATAGCTCTTCTTTTCTTTGATAACTGAAAATGTGTGTTATCCCATGGCCATTTTAAATGTTTGAGCAACTTTAAGTATTTTTTGTTAAAAACTTATCAACACCAAAATATATCACCACGATGTCCCTGCAAAAAATATAGAAGTATTTCCATGACTATACACAAAGGTTTTTCTATTTTCCAAAAGAACCCTAAATGCAACCGTCATGGTGGACGGTATAAGTCGTATAAAAACCCGTATAAGACCAACAGTTATATACATGTCTAAATGCAGTCACCCAATGTCTATTGGCAATATGGCGGAATCTATTGATGATAAATAATGTATTTAATTTCATAAACAGTATCGAAACACCAATATTATGAAGGCCCATTAAAATACTAACAAAGATAACCATACATATCATCGAAAATTTTAAATTCCCATGTAGAAATCACCGCTCTTCATCTTTCACCACAATAAGCTTTCTTTACAATAAATTAATAAAATAATAATGATTATTAAAACGTTTGACTTGCCTTTTTATAAGTTTTATCACAACACAATAAATTGTCACACAAATTGTCTTATAATCCTGACCGACCACCAGCTTAAAAATGTCTATACGATGATATAGTTATGTAAGAGTATTATTAGAAACTATTACAAACCTTACTAGTTAAACTTACAACGTCTACGTGATTTTTACTCAACGTTATTGTCGCTGATGCGACTGCAAAACGACCCTTACACGATTTAAATGTTATATAATCTGCGCCCAAACCCGCGTTATATTTACGTATAAAAAACTATTATAAAACCATTTTCAAAAGGCTGAAAGTTAAATAAAAAACGTTACTGTACCATTTATATGACATTATTTTGCCTTGCTCGAAAACGAGGTGCCAGCAGTTGTTGCAGCTGAGCACGTAGCTTTAAATTCCCCGATTAATAATCATGATCAAAACTTTGATCCAGCCTCCCTCCGGTACACGCCCTAAGCCGAGGCTCGTACCCCACAGGGGGTGCCCTTAGCGAGCGTTCACCTAGTTTAAAGTTTAGTTTATAAGTCCCTGGCTGGAGGCTTTGAGTGTAGCAGCTTAAGGCACCCACAGGTTTGCTCGGTTAAATAGTCATGGCCTCAGAGGCCAGCTAAGAGATGCCACACAGAAAAAAAAAAAAACTATCGCAATAGGTAACCCCGTAATGATGACAGATGTAAGTTTGAAATAAATAAATAAATAATATTTGCAACTATCTGTTGCTTGACACCTGGTTTGAGAGTACAGTCCTTTCAAAGTTATTATACCTATGATTTGCATCACTCAAAATCACAGTGATCTTTATTTTCGTTACGATAAGGTTGCTGTTGTGTTGCTGCTATCAGAGGTAAAATAATTGTAAAGTTCTGAAAGCTAGTTGCTTCTCTTCAGAGTGTGGGCGTGTAACTCCGGACGCCGAGGGCCTGATCTGGGGCGGTACAGAAGCGGTCCGAGGAGAACTGCCGTGGCACGTCGCTATCTACGAGAAACGTATTAGAAGAAACTACTACAAGCAGATCTGCGGAGGATCCCTTGTTTCTAACAGGATTGTTATTTCTGGTGAGTTGGTTAGGACTAGTAGTTCTCAGGTTATATGCTCCTGGTACCAGCACCCTGATTGCGTAACACACTTTCAATCACAATCAGAGAGACTTTGAAATAAATTGTTAATTCTTGGCTTCATATGTTTGAAAAATTCGTCTGCTCATCAATGTAAATAAAGTAATGAATGAAAGTTATTCGACAAATGGGTCGAATAACGACGAGCTTTAGGAGTTATGAGGGAATAGATGAACATACCCACATACATTTAAACATGCATAGTCTGTTAAAATCATAACCCTCCTTTGGCTTTGAAGTAGTCGGGTAACAACAGCAGTCAACCAACTTTCGTTGCTGACCGTACACACTGAGGGCGAATTTGCAGTGTCCAATATTCCACAGAACATTTTTTTTTTTGGGTGGGAAATTATCAAATAACTTCTCCCGCTCTGGGCGGAGTGGGAGGGCGTATCAAACTAAAACCCACCCGTGTTCCTTCAGTTGCCATGTTACCGGGGGCCACGATCTCCCTTTCGGACTTCTTCACAACCCCGGCAGGCATCGGCCCTAACGGACCCGGTCAGTTCTGCTGACATCTCTTTGAGGCGCCCGTAGAACACAACGCGCCGTCGACCCTGGCCTGGTCCTTATCGGACAGCGAGCTACCCATTGCTCACTGTCCGCAAACCCGCGCCTACGGTGGCTGGAAATCGGCCTGCGATTCCCGACGCCCAGGGCGTCTCCTCCTGCGGCGGTTAGGGGTGTGAGGGTACGAAGTTTGCTTCTCCCTCATGCATTCCGCCTCCTCCTTCACGCCGTTCAGATGTGCTGTTCGCGTTCATTTTATTTTATTGGTAAAATTCGCGGCCGTTAATAATCAAGATCGAGGGACCGAGAGGGGAAGGAGTTCTAGAGGTCGAATACGGTCATACAAAACTGCCTTTAATGTGCCTATTGCCTATGAAATAAATGATTTGACTTTCACTTAAAAAAAAAAACCACTTTGTAAAGCATCGTCTCTGTTACTCATAGCTTTTTCAGAATCTCTCTCTTTCTAAAACCTTGCGATGTTGAGACTTAGGCAAAGCTACAATTTTTTCAGTTATTTTACTTCTGATGTTGCGCCATTGAGATCTTTATTCTCGTTATAATAAGGTTGCTGGTGGGTTGCGCTGTCTGAAGTACAATAACTGTGAAACAATTGTACACAGAAGGTGATATTGATCGTACATTTCTAGCTGCCCACTGCTTTGGGGATAGAGGCAAGAATGAGAAGCCACCTGCTTCCAAATACGCAGTGGCCACCGCTAAGCTGTTCAGGGAATGGGACCATAAAGATGACAAGACTGCACAGAAATCTGAGGTAAGTTTAAAGTTAAGCGCACACAACAGCTGCAACGGGGCGCAGCGCAACGCATTTTCATACAAAAAAGTACGGTGCGCCCCGCTGAAGTCGCTGTGGTCTATCATTGCGATTGGGCGACATTGTCGCTTACGGTTTGCAGCTGCAGTCGTCTTCGGAAGAGCAAGTGTTTTTTAATTCGGTCGACTCAATTAATATGACGAATGACAGAAATTGATTCTTAGAAATGGAAATTAAATAAGCATTGTTTATTAAAATGATTTATACTTTTATGCAATTTTAATCGTTTTTCGGATATCCATTCAGATGGTAAGCCGGAAATATCCAAACGATTAAGTTTGAAAACTTTTCGACCCCTCGCGTTTAAACCCCGATTTCTCTCTATTTTATTTACTATGAAACCCATATAAAATTGTAACTGTTTCGTAATCTGTATTATATTTCATATTGTAAAAGAATTTGGTTTACAATAAAACTAGCATGTTTAGGTACATGAAATTGCATAAGTAGAATTAAAAAAATTGTATGAAACTGCAAATAACTAGGTATTCCCCGGTTATTTACCAGTTTCATGAACTACTACTAATCTGGGAATAAAATTGGTTTTTGTTACCTCGCAGTATGTGCGAAAAGTAGAGTATTGTCGTCGGGGATAAAGGTGTCTTCGTCTTGGGCGAGCTTGAATCCCTCGTTGCACTCAGGATTCTAGTCTTAACTCCCTCGCTTCGCTCAGGAGTTAACTTACAGCTACCTCGCTACGCTCGGGAGCCATAGAATCCTTCGTTGCGTTCGAGATTCAAAATATCGCCCGCGACATTAAGACACTGCTTTATCCCCTTAGTGAATAGTCTACTACAAAGTTTTCATTCGAATTTTTTGTTGAGGTTCCAAATTAAAATCACCGGTTACCGGTGGGTTATAATTAAATTCAATACAATATTATTACCCGGCTAGACCTAGGCTTTAATGACTTACTTTAGGCTAGGTTTTCATGAAATATAATTAGATAAGAACCTATTATCGAGCAAGTGGTGTGAAAAAATATAAATTTTACTTCTACAGTTAAAGTCCATCGAGCTCTCGCCCTACTACCAAGGCGTCCGCACAAACTTCCAACATGACATAGCGCTCTTGATCCTGGAGACGCCGTTTGTGTATTACATCTACGTCAGGCCAGTGTGTTTGGACTTCGAAAAAGATTTCAATAAGCGACAGCTGCAGGTGGGGAAATTCGGAAAGGTAAGAAAACAAATTACAGAATAAAAGTGGCCTAGGGCGTAAATAAAGAAATAATTACACAAGGATCTTCTGGCGCTCGAACGTTGTCATGGAGCCGTTGTTGGTAAACATTTGTGAAATGTCACGTGAAATGTATTCAAAAAACAAGATGGCGGCTTTAGTTCCGATTTTGGCCGCGCGCATAAAGCGCGCGCTATCACTTCGTATACTAATAGGTACCTCCCACTCTGAACGACTTCTTTTCGGAACGTATGTCACTTTCAACGATGGAACATGAAACAGAGCCCTAACTGAATTGTTGCCGAGAAACAGTAGCTGGAGTACTGTATACCAACAGCCATGGGTGGATACCATCTAAAAAAGGACGGCGGGTTAAATGCAGACTTAAGACTCATGCAGACCAGGGAAGCATTGTACACAAGGCAAGAGGTCTGAACTCAGCAGCGGATGGAACCAGGCTGAGTTGATTAATTGAGTGGGATTTAATTTGATTAATTAGTTGATATGCCATTTATATAATATAAGTAATCTAAACTAATAATAATTATAAAAAGACTATCGGATCAGGTACGGGCCATCCAGCGTAATCGTTTGTGTTGAATAACACTGTACTTAATCGCCTGCGAAGTGAAATGCGGTTCTGGATTCGCAGTTGTCAAACTATTTTGAAGACCTCACTGATACTCATTCAATTTTGTACTACGTGGCTGTAGCGGCATGTCGTGTAGCTACACGACCGAAACCAACCGTACCAGCTTGGCAGTGTAGAATTGAGCACTGTATTGGTGAAGCCAGAGCGCTCATCGGCAAACTAATCTGCTTCAACGAGGGCAATACTTGCCCTAGAGTGATGCGCTTTGTGATGCAGTCGTTCTTAGGGACTGATATCCGCCCTCAGGACTATATGGTACGTGTCACAGAGCGCATTGACTTCCTGGAGCAAAAAATGTATGCATGGGCGAACTGTATCCGTAGGTATAAGTGGCGAGTAGAGTGATACACTCAGAATCGCACCTTCCAGAGCAATGAAAGGTATAGGGCTTGGGAGCAACCGGATCAAGGTGTGGTTGACACGCGTCTGCCGGATGATGACGCCATGTGCTCTTTCTGGCACAGTATCTGATCGGTGCCTATCAGTCACACCGAAGGTGATTGGACTCGGGAAGTCGAGCAAACCTGCGATCCAATACCAGAATCCTGGATCGGTACGCTGTTGTATGCATATCGAATGCATCACCTACGGTCATCGGTAATAAGACAGAGAGTATATCCCGCAAAAGTGTGGAGGTCAAGGCATTTTAAACGCTAAGACCCTCCATAATCGCGAGATATGCAGTATCAGGGAATATTTCTTAGAAGCCGACGTGAGGATGCATCGCATCGATGTGGTCGCAGTGGACAAGGGCCTTACCCCGCTCTCCTTGACTAAAGAGATCTGGCGCAAGCCTGTAGTGCTTGACACTACACACGATCGCAAGGAGGTATGGCAGAGTAGGAGCTTCACGGACGCTACTTCCGGGCCCTACATGGGCCCAATGTAGATTTACTAGCGTCCGTAACCTGGCTGCGTTTTGGTGACCTCATTGGGGAAACCGAGGGTTTTGTCTGTGCAATTGTGGATGAAGTTATGATGACGAAAAATTACCGGAGATTCATTGTGAAGGACGGCATGGTTGACATCTGTCGGGCATGTCACCGTCCGGGAGAATCAATCCGACATATTATCTTCGGTTGTCCTTGTCTAGCTAACGAAGAGTACTTTCATAGACACAACCTCACGACCAATTTGCTCTGAAATACAGCCTTGTGAAATCGGAAGTACCGTACACAGGTATGTGCCCGACCCGGTTTTCGAAAATAGAAATATCACATTGTACTGCAATCGATCCATCATCACTGACAGGACTATTGTTGCCAATAAGCCTGATATAGTGGCGGTGGATAAAGGAGAGCGGCTCGCAATAATTGTTGACATAACGGTCCCGCATGACGGGAACCTCGTGAAAGCCGAGAAAGATAAACAAATCAAGTATCTTGACTTGGCTCGCGAGATTGTCGACATGTGGGAAGTGGATTTAGCAATCATTGTGCCGATAGTCGTATCAGCCAATGGCTTAATTGCCAAGAGCCTCGACCAACACCAAAGAAGGCTCTCGTTGGGCAGCTGGATGAAGGGCTTGATCCAGAAAGCGGTACTCCTGGACACGGCTCGCATTGTTAGGAGGTTTCTCTCTCTGGAGTCCTGACCGCCAGTAGCTTGGACCCTGTTCCCGATACCAGTGGGCTACAATTTGTTTTTTTTTCGATACATTCCCACGATATCAAGACTTTTGTTGGTAAAACCGCGGGGCGCAGCTAGTTATTTTATAAAAACACGAATTATGTCATCATTGATAAAATAATAGCATTTACAGAGAAGTAATAGAAATTGTTTCAGTATATTTATGAATGTAATATAAAATAAAATAAATTAAAATTATTTCCGGTAGTTTATTATTATTTAAATTGAAATAACATCCAAAACAACACTTTCAGGTCGCGGGCTGGGGTTTGACAGAAGAAAACGGGTCACATTCCCCGGTTCTGAAGGTGGTGGAACTACCGTTTGTGTCCATTGATGAGTGCATACGCATCACGCCGCAGACTTTTACGGAGAGCATCACCGGGGACAAGATATGCGCCGGTTATAACAACGGTAAGTGTTGAAATTCAAAACACAAAATTAAAAGAAAAAAAAACAGCTCTTGAACCTATATTATTTTTTGAAACGCCAGAAGCTAGTTCACGGTTCCAATTGGTCGTTTCCTATAAAGAGAAGAGCCGGAAAGAAATTCCATGGTTACTCTTACAATCTCAATTTCCTTTTTAATTTTAGTATCTGAGCTCTGCTCGGGTGAAAATAGATAAACATATCATCCACCCTCGGGAATGTGATACAACGTTGGTAACGTTGTATCACATTCCCGAGGGTGTGAAAATACAGAAAACGAGTTTTCCCAGATATGAGACCTAGCCAGATCGATATTTCGCCCCTGTAAACCTCTATATTGCAACTTTCATCGAAATCGTTAGAGGCGTTTCCGAGAACGTGATTACAAATATATATACAGTGTGAGTCTTTATAATGTGCATATAAATCGAAATAAGGGAATGTCGTCTTATTGAGAAATTTTACGATTACCGTAAAAATTAAAAATTAGCTAAAAAACATGTTTACTTTCAATTGAGGGTAGTTTTTTTTTTCTACAATTTTCATTTTATGAGGACGCCTAATTACTTCCAATTATTATGGAGTTTGTTTCATCGCGATTGATCATTGAATTTAAAAGTTACACTGTTTTGTTTAAAAATTCCATAAAAAATATGTAATAAAAAAAATAAAAAAAATTCACCCTCATTTCGATATACTCGTATGCACATTAAAAAGACTCAAACTGTTTGTAATAAACCAAATATTGCTCATTTATATAGGAATATAAAAGGCCCTCGTACCGTACTTGATCGAAAGCCTGTGATATTTCTTGAAAGGCAGATGAACAATTTTGTTCGTATATGCCATGAATTTTTTCGACCAGTGTATTTGTATTTGTTCCCATAACTTTGTCTAAACCTGAATTGATGGTCAGGAGAAATGATTTTTGGTCTATTAATGGTCTTAGTCTATATTGATGAACTATGTCTCCAGTAGTTTTGAAGGAATGGGCAACACGCTAATGGGTCGGTTGGAGTCATAGGACCTGTACCCTAATTGCGTAATACAACACAATCACAATCTGTTTCGATTTGAAACAGATTGCTAATCCATTGCTTCATAAGTTGAAAAATTTGCTCAACAACGTAAATAACGCAATGAATGTTGTTGAACTGTCAAAATGAGACAAATTAGGCAACATTTTTGACGAAAATAAGTTACACAATTTATAGGGTACAGGTTTAGCTATCACGATTATTTGGGCTACATTCCATTGAGGAGGAATGTACCCCTTCGAGATTATTGCAATTATTCGAGATTTTGTATCACGTGTACTCGATTTTCAACGAACTGTTTAGCACCAAGAGTTGAAAATCTAATGAACGATAAAAAAATTGTCGCGTTAAAACGTGCGAACCTGGGCTTACATCAGTTTAGGCAAAAATGAAAATGCCTTTCCTTCCCATTTCAGGTACGGCGGCAATCTGCAAAGGTGACAGTGGGGGCGGACTGTCCTTCCCAGAGATGGAAAACGGCACAACTCGCTACTACCTCAGAGGCATCGTGTCCACAGCACCGAGGGTCTCACAACAATGCAACATTCTCACTGTCACCACCTTCACAGAAATATATCAACATAAAGATTTTATCAAACAATTCATGTAAGTAAAGTTAATTTTATTATTATTTCTTGACCGAAGTTTTCCGGTCGGCACGAGCCGAATGAAAGCCGAATATAATTATTTAGTTACTACACTCCGTCGCTACATATGCATTAAATACAATTTTTAAAGATAGGTTGCTATCTATTTTAGATATTAAAACCTTTTTCCATTAATTTATTTTTAATTCTAAAAATGTATCATCTCTTTAATTACTTACGTTATTGTAGCATAAGTCCTTACAACAAGTCTGTTTTTTCCAAGTGTGTTGAAAAACGTCGTAAGAAACGCGTGTGTATTGATCATTACACTCGAGATGGTATTATTCGCGTTGCCGTAGGTGAGCGCGATAAGGGAGCCAAGCGTGTGACCAACATAGCACACTTGTATCATAATGTACTATTATTACACGTTAAAAATAAATTAAGTTTTAAAACTAAGTACTTAGATGAGTTCGGTGTTTTCTAACCGACTACGAAAGACTGAAAGAAACTAAGAGGTCTCTTTTAAAGTCCAGACCATAAAAAGACCATGCAGATTAGTGTCTGAGATGGTATTTTGAGGAAAGAACCATACTGATATGAGTGGGCCTGTACAGTGACCTGTGTTACGCAATTACCCGGCAGGTCTACGAAGTGCACCCTCCCACCATATCTCGAATATGGGGTTTACGAAGTAGCTGGGGACCCCGCAGCGAAGCCTGGAGACGAGGCTGACAAAGTTTACCTCAAAGTGAGCTGTAACCATGGCCACAGCGTCATCGGCAACAATGTGGTGCAATGCATCCTGGGCGAGTGGTCCAGCAGAATGCCGGAGTGCGTCCGTGAGTACTGACCTGTAATTTGCACTTCAAACCTCACTCAATTTACCGCACACAATTTGGAAGTGAACTCATTTGTTTTTAAAGTAAAGGCTTGTGCAGAACAGCGCGACACGCGACGCGACACAAAGGCACCGCTCGTCGCGCGACGAGCGGTGCCTTTGTGTCGCGTCGCGTGTCGTGCTGGTCTGCACAAGCCTTAAATCAGTGACAGGAATAATGATTAGCCGAAGTAATTGTAGTTAATTATTCTGTTTTTCAGCCGTCTGCTACCTTCAGGAACATCCAAGCGTAACGTACTCGTGTAATAGACCAGGTGCTGAAGGGTTTGGGCCCTGCGGCGAGTACGAGCCTCGGGGGAGCTCCGTCAAGCCGGAGTGCAGCCCTGGCTACTATAGCCCAGTGGACATGACTCGGATGCGATGCGTGGATGGCGCCTGGGACTATGTGGCTCAATGTACCCCAGGTACATACTCTAACATTCAATCAAAGTTGCTTGTCGTGTCTGTCTGTGATAACCGTTGTGCAGTTTAACAGCGGATTTCGATGCTGTTTTTATCATAATTTAGAGACACATCAACATTATAATTAATTCATATTTAACTTAGATATAATACAGAAATGTTTGGACATGGCGCCCTATCAATGTAAGTAATTTTAAAAAGGCTGCCTGTAAAATAGCTTGAAAGGAAAAACTGAGTTGTGGAGGTCAGATAGGCAGTCACTACATGTAAAATAATGGTATTCAGCTGCATCTGGTTAACCTGGAAGCTGGCCCGAATATAGTAGTGAAAACGCTAGACAGATGTTTTACAAAGAGCTTCTAATTTGTCCGCAGAATGTGGCCGACTGTCAGATAATGCCACCACCTTGCCGTGGTATGTACATATAAACCGAAAACTTAGAAAAGATAGTGTCAACAACCAAAGGATGTGTGGAGGAACTATTGTAAGCCCAAACATTGTAATTTCAGGTACAGTTATTCTATTTATGTTAACTTCTTAGATGGAGCCGAAAATGTTCTGGAGTAGCGACCGCGTATCGGAAGGCGTTGAAAGACATTCCACAAGGTGGACCTATGCATGTGAAGGCCACATGTATCCGTTGGTTACGAGAACCGCAGGAACAGTCGATGTGGCGACCCTTGGGGGAGTTCTATGTCTAATGATAACAGCCTTGTCTTACTGAGTTGTAGGTCGTGTGTTCAAACCCAGACAGGCATTTCACTTTGTGTAATTAATATCATCGCCACTGCTCTCAAAACGGTAAAGGGAATCATCGTGAGGAAACCGGCATGTCCTAGAACCAAAAAATCGAAGACATGTGACCTCCACCTCAACGGGCTGCACTAGGCCCGCGTGGTGGATTATGGCTCGCTCCCTCTCATAGAGAGGATGCCTGTGTCCCAGCAGTGGGAAAGCTATAGGGTAATTAAAATAATTATGCTTGTTTCATAAAGTCCCGACTGTATTAAAATTGATCATTTCAGCTGCCCACTGCTTCTGGATAGCTGGTAAAGATAAGATCAAACCTTCAGGCGAATTTGAGGTCACCAAGAATTATTTGGACGCAAATAGTGACGAAGATACATTTCCTGTAAGTACTTCATAAGGTACGCCAGACCACAGAACACATAAAAGAGCTCCTCCTGTATCTGTTATATGAGCCAAACGACCATATCAAGCTACACAGTTCTAGTATAAGCTAGTATAAGCTCCCTTCAAAATGGTTGAGCTTAATGGTGCTAAGCCATGCGTCATGTTCGTGAACGGGTGCCGTCAGTAGAGACTGGTCATCTCTTAGCTGCCACGGCTTATTTTAATTTAATTTTTGAATTGTATTATTAGTTTTATTTTCTATTACGGACGCTTTTAACGTTCTGTATTGTTCTCACATGTATAACTTCAACATGAATAATTTAACCAATATTTTGTAACCCTATTTTGATTTAAACGAGTGTCCATGGAGTTTCTCGCCCGTGCTTCTCCATAGGTACCTACTACGCTTTGGAATGGGCAACTAGTTTCATCTTTCTGACTGACCGACCCCTTGACAATTCAAAAGTGCCTGTAATTGGTTTTTTTGAAATAAATGCTTTGAGTTTGAGTATAAGCTGACCTCTCAGCTTATAGAGTCTGGCCACGCTAAGTCTGCAATGGAATGAATGGATAACCCAATTTTTTTATATATGGTATACTTTTACATCAGTTAGTTAAGTCAGTTTCGGGGTTGTAAGTCGATCTAATGATTTTGATATGTTGCCTTTTGATTTTTGCAAAACAGATTATGTGTTATGAATAGATGATGTGATTGTGTGTTATGTGATTATGTCGTACCAATGCTCTATCTCTAACGATGACAAAACTGTATTAAATCCACACTGCATCGTGCTAAAGTGACTATTCGTTACCAGGAATAAATCAGAACATAAACAAAATAACCTCTCAAAAACAAAAAGTCAAACAAAGTATCAAATTATTTTTTCGTAGGACAGGATGGTGTTGCCGTCTATAGATTTTCAAATTCCTCCGTTTTTTTTACGTATGCAGACTTAGCGTGGCCAGACTCACTTCTATCTCCATTGAAGATTCAATTTTTTAATGGAACGGGTTATACCTGGGTTAGGATACGAATCCCAGAGCACGGAATCGACTAGAGGCAGACCACGAGACACGGCAAATTCGGCTGTCACAAACATTGTCAGTATTGTCACGGGCTGTTAGTTTCTATGAGTAAACGGTGACGCTCTCTGGCATGCTTGGCTTGTATGGCAAGTTTTGTCAATACTGTCTCTAGCAACGGCCGTCGAGGCGTCTGCCTGCTCTGTGATATGTATTGACTGACGAAGTAACTAAATTCAATGCATTTTGAGATTTAAGGAGTCAATTTCCTGCAGGTAAAAGACGTGAAGACAACCGACCGCTATCTAGGAGTCGACACTAACTACCAGGATGACATAGCCCTGGTTATATTGAGTAAAGCTTTCACATACTCCATGAAGTTGTATCCGGTCTGCCTGGACTTTGACTACAGCTTCAATAAGAAGCAGTTGCAGGAGGGAACCTTGGGCACGGTAGGAACCATTTAACAGTTTAAGGTAAAAGCGTCATGGTAGCCCGCGATATTCAAATTTTCTTACGTTTTTTTGCAAATTGCAGGTCACTATCAGGTTGTATGTTGATCTAAATATGATTCGCGGCCGTTTCAAATATTTATTTACAGAGTTATGATCATTAAAATCATCAATGCGACTCTCAAAGTTCATATAACCCTATTGAATAACTATTTCATGATATCATGACATGTGGGGATTACTCTAACTTAAGGAGTTGTATTATTGATTCTAATGACTATTATAATTCTGTAAAGCCATATTTGTCAGGGTCGCGAATCATTTTAATCAACATACAACCTGACTGACCTGCAAATTGCAAAAAACGTAAGGAAATTTGAATTTCGCGGGCTATCTTATCGAGTCCCGCTTAAAATCTTTTGCTTCGGGTTGAAACATTCAAATGGCGCACATCCTTTGAGGATAAGAGCGGGAATTTGGGATTCTTACCTATAAATGGGTGGAGCTTATGTCCCGAAACTCCCGAACTGTCATAATGCAGTTCGGGACGTAAAATAAGTAAATAAAATCAAAACATTTGACATTTCTTAGTTCCTGTCAAATATATGGGCCATGATCCAGTAAATATAGTCAGTGCTAGGTACTTCTTTATATATCTAAACATCGTATTATTTTCATAATTATATAAAAATAAAGTTTCTGGTCGTCAGGTGGGAGTGTTTTCTTTCAGCAACGACGAGCTGACCTGGAACCAGACGCTGTTTCAAGTTCAGAGGATCCCTTACTTACCAATTCGGAAATGCGTGGATATGACACTTTCCCTCGGCATCAGTGAGTACATCACTGACAGACTCTGCGTTGGTCGGAAAAATAGTAAGATATTTTTTTTTTTTTTGTATTTAAATTATTCATCATTATATCACATAGCTTTTGCTCGCGACTTCGTCCGCGTAGAAGTCAATTATACCATAAAAAATGTCAGCAATAGTGTAGCTTTCTATCAGTTATAAACGAAAATGAATGTTTTAAAAAGAATAAAGAATGTTTTAAATTGGACTAGTACTTCTGAAGATTACCCCTAACAAACAAACGTTGAAGACAAGGGAGTTTGGCAATAATTCCTACTGCACATGTTGCTTCCCTGGTACCTCATTAACGGCATAACAATGTAAATGTTTATTAACTGCTCCCAAATTACGATGATTATTTTATTTTACTTTTTTTACATACTTTATTGACATAATTTTTTAATTATTTGACATTATATACCTATAATTTTCTATATTTTTTTTATCAAATTAGATTTGTTACAGCTGTAGTGGCAATCATGTCATTTGGTTTAAATAGGTCCTGATTTTTATTATTTTGTTTATCTTTTATATAGATTCTTTTCTTTTAGATTTTGTGAATGTGAGAAAGTTGTAGGCTGTAGACTTGTGGACCATTTTTTATTTTTTGATAGGCCTACTCTGTCCTCATAACTATTAACACTGTAATTTAAAAACATTGTAGAAACCACTTATTTTGAAAAGAGTAACCGTGGAGTTTCTTGCCGGCTCTTCTCCATAGGAAGCGACCAATTGGAACCGTGCACCTAGCTTCTGACGTTTCATAAGTGCCCTTGTAGGTTTATGTGAAATAAAATATTTTGAATTTGAATTGAATTGAAACAAACAATTTAACTTCTTTATAAATTAGTTTAGGTGATTCTCTTGCTCTTATCCCAATTCTTTTGGGGTCAGCCCAGCACGTATTTTTCTTCCCCGTTATCTCAGAATTCACTTTTGATAACCATCATGTCTGTAAAGTTTGAAATTGGCACCAATTATAGAAAAGTTGAAAGGAAATCGTTTGCCTTGGTATGGGCATTTGATGAGGAGAGAGGAAACGCAGGTGAATAAAAGAATGATGAATATAAAATGTTGAAGGATGGAGCGGGAGAGGAAGGCCAAAGAAAAGATGGATGGATTGTGTGAGGAATGATATGAAAGAGAAGGGAGTGAATGATAGCGTGATGGTTGACGGGGAGAGTGGAAGAAGAAAACGGGGTGCGCCAACCCCACGTACCATGGGACAAGGGTAAGAACATGATGATTATGATGATGTCTATAAAGTTTCTTTATTTTATTACTAGCTTCTGCTTACGACTTCGTTCGCAAGGAAGTCGTAAGACATCACAATATACTAAAATAACAGCCCCATTTATATATGTTAAACTTCCCTGTATACGTTTGTAGTTTTGGTCTCTACAGCAAAATATGAAGAGAGTCAGGCCTGGTGACGCGGGAGTAAGTGACGTACTGATTTCCGTGTGAGAAGCAGCTTGTCCTGAGGTTGCATACAGTAGCAGTTTTCCATTGCTTGTGAAGTTTTTGTTTTTAGTCATTTAATGAACGCCTGCGTTCCTCCATATCCTATACTATTAAATGAGCAATATTTGTATATCTAGTAATCAAACCTCAGTTTGTCTCAAAGTTTTATGAACCTTATAAAAACTTATCCTACAATTTTCATGTCCACAGATACGGTTATTTGTAAGGGCAACGGCGGTTCAGGTCTCGCCTTCCCCCAAGATCGACGAGGCGTTGTTCGTTACTACTTACGAGGCATCGTGTCTTTAGGATCTAAGTTGGTTCTATTATGTCCTCCAATAGACTTCATATTATTAACTGATGTATATAACCATAAGGATTTTATTAAAGAGCACCTTGTGACATCGTTACCACCTCGCGTGATAGAATGGCAGGAAACTGAAGATGCCTTATAAAGTCGCCTTGTGCACAGATTGGCCCGACACAACACCGGTAATTGTTTTACCGTAAAGTTTTCTTAGAAATTGTTTTGTTAGAGTCGCATCGAGCCAGCTACTTAGCTACTAAGGGCTTTTTCAATCCTCAGTTAAATCGTTGAATTGCTATCTAGCGTATAAAATTATCTGGCTGTTTATCAGGCGAATAAATATTTTAAATTTTTCAATCGTACAATAAATAAATTTTCTATGTGTTAACTGTATTTTCGACCCGGTACTAAAAGTTGAGACTAGTGGTTTAAAATTGTTAAATAATGTCGTCCCGAAAACGTAAGAAAATTGATATTATATTTGGAGACATTTAAAAAAACGATTGCCAATTGAATCAAAAACATCCATGTTTTCAACAATGCAAGAGCATGTAAACACGCAGAGGCAAAGCACATTAAAGAAAAATCCAGAATCTATGCTATCTAATTTGATACTTTATCTGAGGATTGAAAAATCAGCCCTAACATGACTTACAATTTATAATACCCTTCCGCCGGAAATGTCACGGTGGCCAGTATGCACTAGTATGTAAGAAAATACAAAAGCACTAGGCCTCATAATCTGTGTGACAGGTTTTCATAGTGCAGATACCAGTCTCCCACAAAGGATTTATTAGATATTGTAATCTTTCTTTCTTGTAAGTAAACTTTAATCTTTATGTTTCTATTATTTATTTAAAAGTTCAAGCACACAAATGTAAAAATCGGGTAGGAAATAACAGATGGCTATTGATTTGTGTATGTTTTAAATAAATAAATGTTAATTTCAAACCAGACTAAAGTAATTACAAGAAGTAATACTTATAATATTGTATACTTACCTATTACATTGGTTCAATTAATGTTGATTTATTATTAAAATAATGTAATTGATCTCTTATGAGTGAATAAACATGTTTATATACATAAAGACAGTACTTATTTCAATAAACATTCCCAAATTTTGAGAAATAGCCCTAATGAGTAATAGTCCTAATGAGAAGTAGCCCAAGTGAGAAGTAGCCCTAATCAGAAGTAGCCAAAATGAGAAGTGGCCATAATGAGAAGTAGTCCATTAGGGAGTCGGTTGCCAAAATCAGAATTAGCCCTAATGCGCCTAAACCAACCAACTTAAATTGTCTGTATATTCAAATCACAACTGTCATGTCATTATTTGACAGTTTTATGAATTGGCTTATTCGTAGGCTTATTGAAGGATTTGTTTAACAATTTATAATTACCCCGACTACCTGGAACTAAACTATATTTAGTAACCTCATCTGTATCTCTCACGTATTCTATGCAAATAAACGTTTTCTATTAAAATGATAAAATTATATTTATTTATGTGAATTGGTAAAAAAAAAAACTACACACATCGCAATATCACATTTACACATCAGAATTAAATTATTTTTCATTACTAGATGTGGTCAGTGTTTCCTATCCGACTTCTCTGAAAAGAAAAACGGAAACACTTAGAGGTCAGTCTCTTTTAAAGTCAAGACTTATTCTTGGTCAGGACATATGAGGATCTACCTAGCGTATTGGCGTTTCACAAGTCCGTACTAACACGTTGAAAGACAAGTGTGCGTGTACAGACACTTATGTGTCTGTACACGCACACTTGTCACAACATCAAGCTACCCGAAACTGTCAAATTTTCCCAATCAACTTTGAACCTTTTGTTTCAGCGATAAAGTTGAAAATCTATTAAATAAATTTGACAGATTGTAGTAGCCTGATGTGCTGGCGTCTGTATATAAATACATAAGTACGTCGTGACTGACGCGACGCTATTATTCAAATGAGATTTATTCGCAAACAGATCGCGTCGAAGGCTTTACCGATGCCCGATGTATTTGTCGGGAACAAATAGCCGACAAAAAAGATCGTGGAGCTCGGGACTGTCGATGCGTCCTGTAAGAGTTTTGCAGGCTACTGTGATCTGTAGAAAGCCTCGTCGAACCTCCAATGAGTTGACGCCCAAAACTCCTAGGAGTTAATTAGTAGGGTACATGTAAGGAAAAAAGTGAAACGTCTTTTTATACAGAAATCTCAGGAAAGTTTTCTGTACCTTTTCCCGCGTTTATGTATGAGTCGCTGTGTAGAGATGCCAGATACAGGCACCAGACAGAAGTTTGCTACGAACCAAAGTGCTGTACAGAAGCTTAACTACATTTGGGTTGTGAAAGTCACGAGCATTTCGCAAAACAAAACCCAAACGCCTAGAAGATTTCTTGGCAAGAGTGGAGACATGATCTCTAAATGTCAGACCAGTGTCAAAGGTCACGCCTAGGTCATTTATTTTGGTGACATAACTTATTACTTCACCACCCAAGTCTCAATCTTACTTACACACACTTACTAACACTTACTTTTATTAAAAGAGAGTTTATTAAATATGCTCCACTCATATATAGCATCAATGTCCCTTCGTAGGAGTATGCAATCCGCGACCGTATCAATTTGAACTGCTAGTTTTTGTTCGTCGGCGTAGAGCAAGCATTTTGCGAACCTAACCTTATTTATACTCGTAAGATCATTGTTCTTGATAAGGAAAAGCAGTGGACCAAGCACGGATCCCTGACTCACGCCTGAGTGGGTATTATAAGGTTCAGACTCAAAGCAACCATGCCTAACAAATTGCCTGCGGCCTCGCAGATAGTCCGCAAAGAAATTCAGAAACCCAGACGAGAAACCTGATGCCTCCAATTTCATTAAGAGCGCGTCATTGTCAACCCTGTCGAACGTTTTACGGAAATCGAAATAGATGACATCCACTTGCCCCCCACTGTCCAAAACCCCAGAAATGTAATCAACGTGAGTCATCAGATTCGAATAGACTGAGCGGTCTTGGCGAAAGCCGTGCTGGGCATCAGATAGAAACGCATTTATACGTTTATAGATGTACGTGTGGAGTATGTGCTCGAAAACTTTTGCAAGAGTTGGCAGGACAGCAATAGGCCTGTGTTCCATCACAGATGATTTGTCACTAGTTTTTGTGATGGGAATAACACGCGAGATTTTCCATTGCTCAGGGTATACGCCGGACTGAAGGGCTAGATTAAAGATATGTCAGAGAGGAGTTACCAGGATATCCCTGAAAACCTTGTGCTCCAGTTTTTTTTTTGTTATAAAAACCTTGTGGCCTTGTTGATAGGCTCAACTTTTAATAGTTAACACGCAGAAAAATTATTTGTAACTGATCCTTTTTAGCTAAATACGTGCCCACTCCTACCAACTTAACTACAAACAAAAACTAAAAGGTTGCACAATTGCTGACCATCTGTGGATATAAACAAAAGAGAAATCTCGTCAAAATGACAAACATGACATACGTTTTGTTTCTATTCTTGTTTAACACGTTCAATACTGTATCTGTACATCTTGCTTGCACATAGAGAATGTGAAGTTCGTCAACAAGGACCGCACAGATACTATTCTTCAGTTGTAACGATTGAAAAAGATAATATACATGTACCTAGATAATTTTATACGCTAGATAACTATTCAACGAACTAACTGAGGGTCGAAAATCGGCCTTAAGTTAATAAAAATAACACTATTAAAAAAAACATTGGTGACGCATCGTCGCGAACACCTTGATTATCATTAATGCAAAAAAATTGCCCGAGGCGGACGAAGCGCGTGAAGATCACCAAACAGGTCTCAATTTTAGTGAAAGAGTGCCAAATAGTGTAATAAGTGGGTGTTGTTAAAATGTTTCTGTTTATTATAGTTTTAATTGGCTTTGGTAAGTTTTTATTTGTTTATATATTACAAAAACAAACAATTAGTGAGAACATGCCATGAAAAATCACAATAAAACAGCTGATCTGAAGCCGAATCTTAAACAAGGGCCCATTCACACATACTTAACGCCATTTGCAAGAGATGTGCTGCTTACCATCTAACAGCATTTTCATTTTTATTTATACTTAATAGATATTATGATTATTTCCAAAGGTTATATCAGGTTTAACTGCTTTGTCTAGAAAATGAAGGTCAACCGCTATACTTATGCCTTAGATACAAAACAACAAGTCGCTGTTTAATAAAACGTTGATACGATTTGAGTGATTGGGCTTCTTCCACAAAAATAATTACTTCATCATTCTGTAACACCTTGTATGTTAACTAATCAAACTAGCCTGTACATGACAAATTCTGACAACATTAAATAACCAATTACATGATAGATGATTTTAAGTACATACAGGATCAGCTGCTCCCTACATTTTGACGAGTTATGCGAACATAAATGTGGGAACAGCAGATTTTTTTTTCGCGATTTCAGGTTTGGTCCCAAAGTAAAATTTGTTTATAATGATGAGTACAGTCACGCGTTAAAGTTTGCGCACTGGATAAAAACTTACCCTGTATATAGTTTCTAGCTTTTTCCCGCGGCATGGAAGTCCAAAATTGTCCCATGGAAACGTACTACCGGGGATAAAAGTATCCCATATGTTAATCCAGGTTATTAACTATTTGTCTACCTCATCTAAACCCTATAAGTAACATAACCATGGGCGTACCCAGCTTTTAGCCCGGGGAGGAGGGGGTGGGGATCAGAAATTTCTTAAGCCGGTTTCCGTGCACATGTATGTGTGTGTACAGGAAAAACTCGCACCAAATCCTGCTTTATAGGTGGTCAAATTAATAAACTGTGTCCTTATTGCTTACTGCGCTCGCATATTTTGCATGATTTATGAACGGACGCGCAGCGTGGTTCAAAAGATAAATAATTATGCCGAATGAATTTTAATTGTAAATTAAGTCTTAACATGAATCTAACATAACTTTTATCGACAACAATAGGTACTGTAACGGACGCCGAGTGTTTTCGTTATTTAATACATAAGACTGAGTCATGTGCCAGTGTAGCGTAAGAATAAGTTTAAAATGTGTAAAAAATGATAGTTTAGAAAAGTAAGTCGAGACCCTATCTGTGCACCATAGCGCAAGTAGCGGCGGGATGTGGGTGAGCTTTTGCCACTTTTGTATAAGTTTTTTAGTATCTAGTTAGATTTTAAGTGTTTTATGATGTTCTAATTAGTTTCTTATTTGAATTTAGTTGTTAGTTTTCTTATTAGAATCTAGCAAGACAACGAAAAGGTGTGAATTGTGTAACTTTAATGTTTGAAGAAAAATGTTCAGTATAATTACGTAACTTGAAAATGAGGTTTTTTGTTTATAAAGATATTCGCGTAATTTTAGTCTCAAATGAGAGAATTAAGTGTAAAACCATTTGTCACGTTTGAATTATGTGAATCGGCCCACGGGTTCTTAAGATATTAGCAGTTTTGTATAATGAAAATGTACCAAAGTTAAATTTAGCCAGTTAATGTTCTAGGAAGTCTTTGTTACTAAGAGATATGTTAAATATTATTATTTAAACTAAGACAAGGTTATGTAAGCTCTATTATGTGCAAATTTCATAGCGATCCAACCATGGGATCAATAAAAAGTAGAGGCTTGAAGCCATAAATCATAGAGAAAATTGCACGTAAAATGGTCTTAAAATTCGCGGCTCTCGTTAAGGGAACTTAGCTTAAGCGAAATTGTATAAAAGACGCGCCTTGAGCCACGGTGATTCCCAGCCCGTCCCATCTTTTGATGTCCTCCCTCCGGATAACGCCCTAAGCCGAGGCTCGAACCCCGCAGGGGGTGCCCTTAGTGCGCGTTCATCCTAAGCTTTTTAGCTTAGTTTTATATATGTGCCCTGGCTGGAGGCTTTGAGTGTAGTAACTTGAGGCAGCCACAGGATTGACCGGTTAAACAGCCATGGTTTTTCTAAACCAACTGTGAGATGCCATACCGAAAAAAAAAAAAAAAAAAAAAAAAAAAACACGGTGATTCATTCGGATCCTGGCGCTCAAGAAAGAAACAACTCAAGACAATAAACGGGAAAAAAGTCTCAAGAAGCCTTTTATTTCAAGAATCAAAATACAGTCCACTACAGTCTGGTCCATCGAGCGGCGGATATCAAGAACGAAGAACCGCAGCAAGAGCGCCACCGAAGAGACGTCACCGAAGAGACGTCACCGAAGAGACGTCACCGAAGAGACGTCACCGAAGATACGTCATCGAAGATACGTCATCGAAGATACGTCACCGAAGATACGTCACCGAAGATACGTCATCGAAGATACGTCATTGAAGATACGTCATCGAAGATACGTCATCGAAGAGACGTCACCGAACAGACGTCACTGAAGAGACGTCACCGAATAGTTGCTGACCCGAAGCCGTGCCGGACGCGCCGACCCGAACCGAAGAGGACCGACGTGCCGAGCCGGAAGGCAGCGACCCGAAGCCATACGCGCCGACCCGAACCCGAAAGTGCCGACCCGAACCAAAAGTCGAAGATCAAGAAATTCAAGATCCATCAAGATCCGAAGACGCCTGAAAATCACGAAGATTCCCGAAGAAAAGTGCCAAGGACTTGGAAAATGGTGATCACAAGAAGCCAAGGGGACTCAGCAGAGATGGAAGAACAGCGACGCATCCAGTTGCAGCAAGAGGCGCGACGAAGGGAAGCCGAGCTGATCGAACGAGAACGGCTGAGAAGACTCTCCCTGGAGCCACCAGCGTCACCATTCTCCAAGCCAGCAGACACCAGTACAGCGGGACCTTCTGGAATTCGAGCAACAGCAGCGGAGGTCAAGAGGAGACTAGGATCACCGTCAAGATCAATCAGATCAACGACAAGTGTTACCACGCGGCTACGGGTAGCGGAACTGGAGGCGGCAGAGAAACTGGCTACAATAAGAAGAAGGGAACTGGAACTTGAAGCGGACCTAGTGAAGAAGCGGCTAGCCGTCGAAGTATCAGTCATCAACGATGAAGAAAGCATACATGAAGAGGAACCGACTCCACCCCGTGAGGAACCACATCAGAAGGTGGACGAATGGCTGAGGACAAATCCCCTCAGCACACGGGGGGAGGAGGCACGAGATCAAGAGGGAACCCGCGAAGAACCGAAGCAGCTGCGATTCGAGGTTCAACGAGCAAGATCACCGACTCCGACGAGGAATAGGAACAGCATCGAGCACCTGGCGGCCACACTGGAGAAGATGGCCAGGCCCAGGCCTCGACACACGGATCTACCTACTTTCTCCGGAACGGCCAACGAGTGGTTACCGTTCAAGGCAGCAGTGCGGGACACAACGAACATGTACCAGATTTCGGCAGCAGAGAACATCCAACGGTTGAGGAGCTGCCTCAAGGGAGATGCAAGAGACGCAGTGGCCGCCCTCCTGCATACGGCCACCGATCCAGACATCATAATGAAGACCCTCGAGCAGTGCTTCGGAAGACCGGAAGTGATCATCGACAAGGCGCTGGAGGACCTAAAGAAGCTACCGAAACCTGGAACATCGGCAGCTGAACTGAACAACTTCGCGATCAAGTTGCAGAACATCATCTGCGTGTTGAAGACAATTGACCGAAGAGGATACCTATTCAATCCCCTGATGACAAGGGAAGTGTTGGACAAGCTGAGCCCGCACCTACGATCAAGATGGTGCGACTACGCCTACGACCACGAGGGAACGACGGAGCCGGAGATTGTCGTCATGTCTCGCTTCTTGATGCGTGAGGCAGACAGGGCGCTGCGGTACACCTACGCTCCAGCCACAGCTACAGCCAGTCAGAAGAAGGAGACCCGGCCAGCCGTGACGTTGAAGAAAAAGGCAAGTGTGTTCAACACGACCGGGGGAACAGAAGAAGAGAAGGATAAGTGTCCCAAATGTGAACAAGCTCACATACTCACGCAGTGCCCGAAGTATAAAGCGCTCGCCATTGAAGATCGGTGGAAGTTCCTGAAGGAAAAAAGAATATGTTTCCGGTGCGCCCTGAAGCAACACAGGCGCATGAATTGCAAAGCAAAGGCGTGTGGCGTGGATCAATGCAGCCATCCGCACCATGCGACTCTCCATCAAGAACGGAAGGAGGACCCGAAGCCAGCTGAGCAGCCCAAAGAAGAGACTGTCATGTCAGTGGCACCACGTCCAGCTGCTGGAACAAGGACGGTCCTACTCAAGATGTGCCCTATCGTCGTATCCGGACCACGGGGGGAGGCGAGGACATACGCCCTCCTGGATGAAGGAGCCACCATCACCCTTGTCGACAAGGATCTGGCGGAGAGCATCGGAGCAGAAGGACCATCACAGCCGCTTCACCTGAACGGGGTCAACATGTCGCAACAGGAGATGGAGAGCCAGCTGGTGAACGTCCAGGTAAGAGGACTGAAGAATAAGGATGGCTACAGGATCCGAGCGAGGACCATGAAGAACCTTCGCCTGCATCAACAATCTATCCCGGACACTCTGCTGGACTACGAGCACCTGCGGGACCTGACGCCAGAAGAGGTGTGCTACGAGAAGGTGCGCCCAGGACTCCTAGTGGGAACGGACCATTGGGAGTGCATTGTCTCCTGCGAGCTCCGATTCGGTGGACCGGAACAACCAGCCGCTTCGAGGACACAGTTAGGATGGGTGGTGCACGGAACCGCACCACGTAACGTCATATGTCAACAGGGAAACGTGCTGCACGTGTACGAGCCCGACCGGACAACGGAGACCAGCAACCAGGAGCTTCATGAATTAGTGGATCGCCATTTCAAGATCGACGCGCTCGGCATACAGGGGAAGCCGAGGATCAAGGACGCGGATCTACGGGCCATCGACATAGTGAAGAAAACAATCAGGAAGATTGACACCGGGTACGAGGTCGGACTGCCGTGGCGGCGGGACGACGTCACCATGCCTTCAAGCTACGGGCAAGCACTTCGCCGACTAAAGAAGATTGAACAAAGGATGGATGCCGACGCAGAGTTCGCAGCAGAGTACTCCAAACAAGTCAACAATCTGGTTGACAAAGGATACGCAGAGCTGTGCAACGGATCTGAAGAAAGGAGCCCCATCTGCTGGTACCTGCCACACTTTGCCGTGCAGAACCCGAACAAGCCCGGCAAGCATCGACTGGTTTTCGACGCGGCGGCAAAGAGCAACGGCGTATGCTTGAACGACGAGCTGCTGGAAGG
The DNA here is from genome assembly GCA_949152395.1 of Agrochola litura. Taxonomy (NCBI): domain Eukaryota; kingdom Metazoa; phylum Arthropoda; class Insecta; order Lepidoptera; family Noctuidae; genus Agrochola; species Agrochola litura. Next base: position 6,110,375 of record OX424519.1, on the reverse strand, counting down.
ACCCGACCTGCTGCTGTCCCTGCCGGGAATCCTCTTCCGGTTTCGAGAGAAGGCGGTAGCGATCACTGCGGACGTGCAAGAAATGTTCCTGAGGATCAAAATACGGCCGGAAGATCAACCAGCGCAGCAGTTCCTATGGAGAGGCGACGAGAGGGAAGAGCCTCCAAAGAAGTACAAGATGACCAGCATGATCTTCGGCGCTGCGAGCTCCCCGTACATGGCCCACTACGTCCGCAACCATAACGCAGACGTGTATGGGCAGGAGTGTCCACGCGCGCTGGAGGCTATCAAGAAGAGCCACTACATGGACGATTTAGTGGCCAGTTATGAGACCAGTGACGAAGCCTGGAAAGCGGTGGAAGAAACGAGAGCGGTGCACGCGCACGCCGGGTTCACGCTGCGAGGATGGAGCTCCTGCGACTCAACGGTGCTACGTGATGTGCCTGCAGAACTACAAGCCACCTCTCCCACGCAACTGGGGGGAGAACAGCCTGAGAGTAAGAGACTGGGGCTGTATTGGAGCGCGGAGAGAGACGAGCTGGGGTTCAACACGTCAATGAACCGAGTCCCGTCCGAAGTGCGTGCGAGGACCCGCGCACCGACCAAACGTGAGGCTCTCTGTAAGTAAAATAATAACCCCACAATAGTTATCCCTTTTAACATTGACTTTAGATAGCGGTTAGGCGGGGGTGTCGGAAGGGCGAACTGAATGAAACTAGAGTCACTTTCGTATACAACACACTATAATAATATTCCGAAACGGAGTTACAGTTAATAATGGTTTACACTTGTTATTTTAGCAGATAATCAGAAAATAGAATTAATTCGTCACTTTAATTACTTTCTAATGTTACAATTTACACGTTTAAATTACTTACAACTGAGAAACTTATGATACTTTTAAGAAATGACACGACTTATGAGCGATTAGGTACGAGCTTGAAGAGAACTTGGGCTCATATGAGAGTTTTCCTGAGATTCTGAGACGACTACAATTTCAAAATTATTCTCAGCTCCTTACATAGTTTTCTCCCTTAGCTCGCGTTGCGGGTGGCGACTGAATGCTAACCATTTCAACATCCTATTGTCCCGGGCGTTCGTATATTCAGGGGGAGTTACAGAGGCACGGGCGATTGCGGGGAAGCGGGCCGCCAGGGTGTCGCCAGGGGGCCGGGGGACAGAGTTATGACGCGTATCGTGTACATAACTCTGTTTACTTTGCGGAACAAAGGTTTTATGTAATTCCCGACCTAGGATGTCATTTTCCTTATGTATTTTTTGTATTTAGTTGGGAAATGACTTAGTTTGTGTGTTCCCCTGTCTGTATTCCTTATTTTCCTTTCAGGTAAGTAGTTATTCATGTTTTTGTCCTCTGATGGAGGTATATAGGTTTCTATCGTGAGTTTATACATAAATGAGTATCTTGATACACAGGCCAACATGAATCATCATTCCCATAACTAATATTCACAATGCGGGAGGAAAATGTTATAACAGGGAAAGAAAACACACCTCCCCCTGGGAAAGGAAATAACAGGGAAAGAAAACACACCTCTCCCTGGGAAAGGAAATAACAGGGAAAGAAAACACACCTCCCCCTGGGAAAGGAAACCAAAACTTATCGGAAAAGGAAACCAAAACTTATTGGAAAAGGAAACCAAAACTTATCGGAAAAGGAAACCAAATGGAAAACATACTTATTGGAAGAGCATTTGTATGCTTCCCTTACATTCCACCCCCTGTAAAAGGGTTCCACCGCATTACACCCTGTCTGTGGGAAGCACGACAAGCTTTGCTACGGGCCGTCGCAGGACCCCACTTAAAGTCTGTACATCGGCTACTCGGATGATACCGTCTTTTCCGTGATACACTTGTTTGATCATTCCTTTGATCCACGCACTTCGATCTTTTTGATCTATAATGACCACGATATCGTTTACGCGCACATTTGGTACATTGTTTGTCCACTTTTCACGACGCTGCAGAGTAGGTAGATATTCTCGTAGCCAGCGCCGCCAGAACATGTCGGCCAGCGCGTTCACACGTCGCCACTGCCGGCGAGAGTCGACATCCTCTGCATCTTCCGGCGTAAACGGAGTACTCCCGGACGCAGTGCCCAGGAGTAGATGATTCGGCGTCAGGACCACCGGCTGGTTGTGGTCGTCGTACACGTAGCTGAGAGGCCGGCTGTTTATAATTAGCTCGGCCTCAGTGAGGAGGGTATACAGGACCTCCTCTCGTGGTGCACGCTCCCTGAGCGTGCTTCGAAGAGCGTTCTTCACTGACCGTACTAGGCGCTCCCAGCAGCCTCCCATGTGTGGGGCCGCCGGGGGATTGAAGTGCCACTCGATGCCTCTGCTGATGGCTTCGGCCCTGACTTGACCCTGGTTGAGGTCCTTCAGGGCCGCTCGTAGCTCGGAGTTGGCCCCGATGAAATTGGTTCCTTGATCGGAGTACATGTGTGCCGGTTGCCCGCGGCGCGCAATGAGCCGCCGCAGGGCCAGTATGGCGGAGTCGGCGCTTAGTGAAGCAGCCAACTCGAGGTGGACAGCGCGCGTGGTGAGGCAGGTAAATAGAGCGCCCCACCGCTTCTCGCGGCGCCGTCCGATGGCCACTTCCATTGGACCGAAGTAGTCGACGCCCACTCGGACGAAGGCTCGTCTGGACGTGTCCACCCTTGCGAGTGGTAGGTCACCCATTTTTGGTGGGGCTGGTCTGGCTCTGCAAATACGACACAGTTGACACTTTGCAACCACCATCTTCACTGAGGTTCTTACCTTCGTGATCCAGTATTTTTCTCTTAGATTGTTTACGACGGTCTCGTGGTTCGCATGCAGGGCCATTGCATGGTAGAATGCGATGAGTTTTCGCGTCAGCGGGTGGCGCCCCTCTAGAATTATGGGGTGCTTTTCTTCAAAGGTGAGCACCTCGCAGGCACTGAGACGCCCCCTCACTCGAAGCAGACCGTCGTCCGTAATCATTGGATCTAGAGCTTTTATTCTGCTGGTGTTTGGAACCGGCAGACCCTCTAATATGTCGGCCCGTTCTTTGGAGAAGCTTTCATCCTGGCACAACTTCATGAGACAGTTGTGAGCTTCCTCCAGGTCGGACCGCTTCATTTCCGACGTTGTCCGACGTTTGCGACATCGGCCGATAAAGATGAGTACTTGAGCCATGACGCGTTGTATGCGCGCCCACGAAGAGTAGCGCTCGTACTCAAGGAGTGGTGCCGCTGGCGTTGTCGTAGTGTGAACCCGTTGGATGCGCTCGAGGTCCGCTTCTGCAGCCTCAGCCTCGCGACACGCTGGCCACCCCTCCTGTGGATTAAGTAAAAACGAGGGGCCACACAGCCACGCCGCATGGTTGTCGGGCCAAGACGTTCTGGTGGCTTTATCAGCCGGGTTGTCCTCCGAAGGAACCCAGCGCCAGTCGCCTCGGTCCGACAACCTATCTATCTCGGCAAGTCTATGTGACACAAATCTTTGAAACTCTTGTGCATCTGAATTTATCCATTTCAGAACTGTTTTGCTATCAGTCCAATAAAACTTTCTTTTTATTGTTAGCCCCAGCTCTTTTTCGGCTGTGACTGCAAGTCGACAGGCTAACAATGCGGCTTGTAACTCAAGCCTTGGCACAGATACTACTTTCTGTGGGGCTACACGAGCTTTCCCTAAAATCATGACTGACTTTCTTCTTTCGTCTCGGTAGCCTACCAGGTACGCGACCGCAGCGTATGCTTGTTCGCTTGCGTCGCCAAACACATGAATCTCTAGATCTTTATCTAGATCTAACCCATACCTCCTTGGTATTTTTATATGTTCCAGGTGATGTAGGTTATTGAGCCAAGTGAACCATGCTTTTGCATCCCTATCTTCTAACGGTTCATCCCACTGGATCCCTGACTTCCAGATTCTTTGCATCAATATGCGCGACTGTATCACGCATGGATAGAGAAATCCCAGCGGGTCGTATATGGACATGATCACGCTCAAAAACTGCCTTTTAGTGGGCACCAGGCTACCGTTTATAATTTCTTTCGGTAGCCGTTTGAAGGACAGATCGAAAGCCAATTCGTCGTCTTTCGGTGCCCACATCAGCCCTAGGGTGCGTTCCGGAACGCCTACCCCCTTTTCTAGGGCTACCCTTTCCGGCATCTCTGACTGAAGCCTGGCCCTCAGCTCTGATGAGTTGGTGACCCACCCCCGGATTACGAATCCACCGGAAGCGTGTATCTGGGTCACCTCATCAATCAGCCTATTAGCTTGGTCCTCGGACCAAGCACTATCTAGATAGTCATCCATGTAGTGCCTGGTCCTTATTGCCTCGACCGCCTGTGGGTACTGTTCACTAAATTCACTGGCATTTTTATTTAATATATATATTGCCGTGGTTGGTGATGACGTAGCCCCGAATATTAATGAATTCATCGCGTACACGGTCGGTTCCATTGTTTGATCCGTGCCTCTCCACAAAAATAACTGGGCACTTTGATCTTCCGACCGTATCCTAACACGCATGAACATATCGGCTATGTCACCAGAAAAGGCTATAGGACCAAGGCGAAACTTCATCAAAATTCCGGGTAATGAATTCAACAAGTCAGGTCCGGTCAATAGGTTGTCGTTCAAACAGGTACCGTGGGACGTAGCGGCCGCATCGACCACTAATCTTAATTTCCCCGGTTTGTTAGGGTTAATTACCCCGAAATGGGGTAAATACCACGTATTCGGATTTGTCAAAATCCCCTCTACTTTTCGGGCGTATCCCTCTTCTAACAACCTGTTTATCTGTTTAGAATACGCTTCCGCGAAACCGGTATCTTTTATCATCTTTTTCTCGATACCGTACAATCTCTGCCGGGCCTGTTTATAGTTATTAGGTAACTCTACATTGTTATCTTTCCATAGTAAACCTACTTCCCACTGTGATTTATTATCCGGTACACGGTGGCTAGTGTTATTTAATATCTCTAGCGCCCTTTCGTTTGATTCATGTTTTCGGACGTTTTGAGATATCCCTATGGATTCTAGCTCAAATTGAGCTTTAACTAGGTCATGTAGGTCAGGAAGAGACACCGACATACAATTTAATGTCTGTTCGTTTTTTATATTTTTATCGAACGGACCGTGAATAACCCAACCTAACTCAGTAAGGGAGGCAACTGGCTTTCCGGATTTTCCGTAACGGACGTCCCGGCCGACGAGTAGCTGCCAGTTATCTTGCCCGATTAATATTAGCGGCTTAGCGTCCCGCATTTCTACACAACCCAGGTCACGTAGGTGAGCGTTGTTATTAATCGTTGCTGCTGATACTGTTTGGGAAGGAAGATTCATGTTGTTTATAGTACGACATTTGATGTCGTGACACTGTCCATTCGGACCTTTGACCTTTACTTGTACCGCTCGCGACGTTAGGTCAGTAATCCCGTGGCCACCAGCGGTCTTTAATGTTAGAGGTATACATGGGCCCTCTAAGTTTTCAGCAACCGAATTATCAATTAACGATATGGTCGCGCCGTCATCTAACAATGCGTAACATTGACTATTGTTGTCTCTATAATGACACAATGTTATCGGAACTATCTTTAGTAATGCTGTAGCGCGCCATTCACCAATGTTCGTAACTGTTTCCGTTTTATTGCTGTTGTTGTTATTACACGCTTTGTTTTCTTTGTTATGTTTGTCGGCGTGTAATAATACATGATGTGCGAAGCCGCATTTTTCGCATTTATTTGCGCGGCAAAACTTCTTAGGATGTTTTCCTACTAGGCATTTAAAACAAGTATTCAGACCTTTTATAGTGTCCCAACGTTGTTGCGTAGTGAACTTTTTGAATGTGTCACATTTTTCTATGGTATGTTCGCGTTGACATACTACACATTCTTTAGGAACCGAGCTAGACTCATCACTTTGTGTATTTATCCTATGAGTCTGCTGCGGCTTGCTAAATGAATTTACTTGACGTGCGGTATTCATTGGTCGCGTATGACCGAAGACTTGTTTCTGTTGCCTAACGGGGGGTTTAGACGCACTAGACTCTATCATAGAAGCTTGAACGTAATATGACGTCGTACGCGCTAACTGTATTAAAAAGTGAGACAGGAATTCTAAGTTAGGTGAGACTCTTAAGTCCACCCCCTGTACAGTATCTATCCCCATGGCAAAGTCCCCATACTGCGCACGTTGTATTGGCGTGAGTTTACCCAATAATTGACTGACTAACTGTGGATTATTTAAATATCCGTCAGCTTTAATATTTTTAAGTAAGGCTACTACATTCCTTACTGTAGACGAGAACTTTCTTAGCTCGCGGCAATCCTCGGATATCCTAGGCAGATCCCTAACCTTTTGGAGCGCGCTTTTTAATATTAATGTCGGGTGACCGTATTCTTCGTCAAGCGCGCGCATTATATCGTTGGGATTCGTACCTGACCTCAATAAATCCTCTACAGATATCTTTGCTTCGCCGTGTAAAGACGTTTTAAGCCGTGCTAAGTTCTCGTGAACTTTATAACTATATTGCTCAGTGGTATCCCAATACATGTTTTTAAAAGATATCCACTCAGCTGGGTCGCCACTGAAATGTGGCAACTCGTAAGCCTGTCTAGGTACCGGTCGCGGTCTTCCCATACTGGTTATTGCCTCTGCTAGCCTGCTCAACCCTGTGTCCCTTTCGCCTGACGATTCTCGCCGCCTTTCTGTTTCATCCGCTCCGTACTGTGTCTGCCGCCGTGTATCCGACTCGGGTATTGAAGCCCGAGGTACACTTGCGACCGGAGTGGTAAAGACGGGATATTTATTGGGCAATTGGAACGTTACTCTCTCTGTGGGCATTGGCATGTGCGTCCGTGTCATAGGTACCGTTGTATTCGAAAACGGTACCGACACCGGCGTATCCAGTACATGCGACATAACATTTTCACGGTATAGATTTGACTCAATATTACTCACGTTTTGTGACTGACTCACGGTAATGTTTCGGGGCGCGGCCACTTCTGTGGGCCTGCGCTCCGCAGACGGGGCACACGACACTGCATCTGGTCGACACAACACTGCACTCGATTGACGTAAGACACTAACTGAATCACGCAACACTGTTTCCTGTTGGCCAACCTGTGGCGTGGTATCGATCCACTGCTCCACACGTTGTGCTGTACCCACGTCCGAGTTAGAGTCTTCACTCTCGGCAGCCGCTTCAATCTCAGCTACGTCGGCCTCCACTCTTTTCTTGAGGAGGTTTTCTTTTAACTGGACTAACTCTCTTTCAGCTTCGTATTCGATCCTTTTTCTTAGGTAATCGACGCTCTTACGACTGCTTCTGGATGAGGCTCTGCTACGCGGCGACTTACGGCGATCTCGTACGGAGGCCTGCCCTCCCTGTGGTCCCTCTGCCGTACTTCTTTCACTATAGTCGATTACTCGACCACCGGTCAGAGGAATGTTGAGAGCGGACGTCGATGCCATAGTCGGCGCGACAGACGGTGAACCCGGTGCCCTTTCTGACGGCAACCCGGAGTCCGTAATGACGTCATCCTTGCGACGTGCACCTTGTTCTTCGGCTAGTTTTCTCAGTTTACTGCGTGTAGCGATAGAGCTCTGCTGACTCATGGTTACTTAAAAGCCCCTATCCGGCTCTCGAAGGACCAAAAATGTACGTAAAATAATGGTACGTTTACGACCGGAGGGGCGAACTAAATTAAACTAGAGTCACTTTCGTATACAACACACTATAATAATATTCCGAAACGGAGTTACAGTTAATAATGGTTTACACTTGTTATTTTAGCAGATAATCAGAAAATAGAATTAATTCGTCACTTTAATTACTTTCTAATGTTACAATTTACACGTTTAAATTACTTACAACTGAGAAACTTATGATACTTTTAAGAAATGACACGACTTATGAGCGATTAGGTACGAGCTTGAAGAGAACTTGGGCTCATATGAGAGTTTTCCTGAGATTCTGAGACGACTACAATTTATTTATTTATTTATTTTTTTTTTTTTTTTTTTTTTTTTTTTTTTTTTTTTTTTTCGGTTGGGCATCTCATAGCTGGTCTCTATCGACCGTAGCTATTGAACCGGACAATCCTGTGGATGCATTAAGCTGCTACACTTATTGCCTCCAGCCAGGGCACACATATAAAAACTAAGCTAAAGCTTAGGATAAACGCTCGCTAAGGGCACCCCCTGCGGGGTACGGGCCTCGGCTTAGGGCGTTATCCGGAGGGAGGACATCAAAGATGGGACGGGCTGGATCAAAGTTTTGATCATGATTATTAGTCGGGGAATTTAAAGCTACGTGCACAGCTGCAACAACTGCTGGCACCTCGTTATCGAGCAAGGGTCGGGGGGGAGTATTATTTACTCGGGGCCGCGGCGGTCGCGATCGTAAAGGACCTCGTCTGCGAGGTCGGAATGACGGGAAGCGTCTGTTTTTCTGTAGTGTACTCGTTGCCCTATCGCTCTCCTGGAGGAGGGTTATGGGGTCATCGGGATCTGTGAGAATATGCCTTGGACGGCGAACATTACTGACTCTACTGGGGACATAACTGACGGCCTTCGCAATCAGAGGATTGCGATGTTTGGCCGCGGACTCAAAGTAACGCTTTGAAAGGCGTTTCAGAAACTGGTGAATGGTAGGGATCCTAAGGTCGAGGTGGAGTGCCTCGTTCCTAACGTAAAGGGGGGCACCCGTGGCTCTACGGAGAAATCTATTCTGGACAGCTTGTAATCTATGGATGTGATGGGGTCTCGCATGAGCAAAGACAGCACCCGCATAGGTCATGATCGGTCGAATGCACGCCGTGTACACGCGCAATTTGCACCTAAGTGACAATTTGCTACGTGCATTCAGTATGAAGAAGAGTCTACTGAGAGCGAAAGCGGCCCGCGAACGAACCGTCTTTATGTGCTCTCTGAAAGATAAACGCTGGTCTAGGATGATACCGAGGTATCTGGCTTGCTTCTCCCAAGGGATCGGCTTGCCGAACATGGTGAGAGGTCGGGGGGGGTCTACGTGCCAGGTGCGCGGTTTCATAAAGATAACCGCTTGGCTTTTACCGGGATTGACTTCAATCCGCCATTTTGTAAACCAGGCCGCCAGTCGATTGACCGAGGCTTGGAGGATACGGCGGATTTCTTTAGTGGATCTAGAGCTGCAGTAGATCGCGGTGTCGTCTGCGAACAGACCGAACTGCGACCTATCGCATCCCTTTGGGATGTCGCTTGTGAACAGCGTGAACATGAGGGGGGAGAGCGGGGAGCCCTGAGGGACACCTGCGCGGATGGGGCGGGGAGTGGATAGCGCTCCCTCGATACGATAGCGAAAGACTCGGTTCGATAAAAAGTCTCGCAAGATGAGCACGAGACGATCTGGCACACCGAGTTGGTACAGCTTGTATATTAAGCCGTTGTGCCAGACTTTATCGAACGCTTTCGCTACGTCGAAGAACACTGCACCGGTCATAGATCCGCGCTGGAAACCAGCGCTTATGAACTCTACGATCCGGTGGGCCTGATGCACGCTAGAGTGCTCAGATCGAAAGCCGAACTGTTCGTTGGGAATGAGGCCCTTCGTCTCGGCGAAGTCTCTGAGGCGCTTATGAATAAGCCTCTCATAGATTTTTCCGAGAACCTTGAGCAGACTGATGGGACGGTAGCTCGAAGGCTCGGTTTGGGGTTTACCGGGCTTCGGGATACCGATGACTATGGCTTCTTTCCACGTTTGGGGGAAGATGTTATTGCCTAAGGCACCATTGAAGATGGTGGTCAAAAGCATTATTAGGTGGGCGGGGAAGATCTGTATCACCCTATTGGTGATACCGTCTGATCCGGGGGCTTTTTTGGCTTTAAGACCTTTGATGACGTCGTGCACCTCATCCGGGAGGATGGGGGGCAAGGGCCAGTCAGGGTCGTCAACGGGAGGGAGTGAGGCTCTACGTTCGACTTCCGCGTCGACCTTTGACAGGTGAGCTTGGTCTACTGGTAGGGAACTGGGAGTGCATTGGGCCTCGAGGCTGTCTGCTAAGCATTCAGCCTTTTCGGCATCATCGAATGCGATGGAATTGTCGGGGCGGGTCAGGGGGGGCATGGATGTGGATTGGGTAGCCCTGAGTTTCCTCTGGAGCTCCCAGAATGCCAGATGGGTGGGCTCTAGTTCACCGAGTAACTTATCCCAGCCCGCTTCCCGCAGCTCCGCTATGCGTTTCTTTACAGATCTCTGTAAATAGCGCATATGGGCTTTGTTGGCGGGGCAGGGGAAGTTATCGTAGGCACGTTGGGCCGCGTTCTTCTCGGTCAGCAGTTCACGCACATCGTCCGGCAACTTCCGGCTACGGTTTCCCGTATCCGGAACCTGCCTTGAACAATCGTCCAGGACGGTTTGTACGTGGCTGGTGAGCGAGTCGATCGCGGCCGTCGTGTCGGCGACAGAGTCGAAGAGATCGGGGATAGCGTCTAATTGAGGGGACGTGTTAGATTTCAGCTGTGAGCTTACTTTCTTCCAGTCCGTGATCCTTTTAGTGATGGGGGGGGCGTTCGGGTCGGGAAGACCTATGCGGGGGTTTAGTCTCATGACTACCGGCCGGTGATCGGAGCTGAGCTCCGGTACCGTAACTATTGATTCTAGCCTTAGGTTGACGTTCTTAAGGAGCGCCACGTCTAAGACGTCTGGGGTCCAATTATCTTGGTCAGCGAAATGGGTGGGAGTCATCGGAGCGATGATGTCGAAGTTAAGGGAGGTCGAGAGGTTGAACAAGTGTCTACCTCTGGTCGTGGTGACCGAGCACAATTTCAAAATTATTCTCAGCTCCTTACATAGTTTTCTCCCTTAGCTCGCGTTGCGGGTGGCGACTGAATGCTAACCATTTCAACATCCTATTGTCCCGGGCGTTCGTATATTCAGGGGGAGTTACAGAGGCACGGGCGATTGCGGGGAAGCGGGCCGCCAGGGTGTCGCCAGGGGGCCGGGGGACAGAGTTATGACGCGTATCGTGTACATAACTCTGTTTACTTTGCGGAACAAAGGTTTTATGTAATTCCCGACCTAGGATGTCATTTTCCTTATGTATTTTTTGTATTTAGTTGGGAAATGACTTAGTTTGTGTGTTCCCCTGTCTGTATTCCTTATTTTCCTTTCAGGTAAGTAGTTATTCATGTTTTTGTCCTCTGATGGAGGTATATAGGTTTCTATCGTGAGTTTATACATAAATGAGTATCTTGATACACAGGCCAACATGAATCATCATTCCCATAACTAATATTCACAATGCGGGAGGAAAATGTTATAACAGGGAAAGAAAACACACCTCCCCCTGGGAAAGGAAATAACAGGGAAAGAAAACACACCTCTCCCTGGGAAAGGAAATAACAGGGAAAGAAAACACACCTCCCCCTGGGAAAGGAAACCAAAACTTATCGGAAAAGGAAACCAAAACTTATTGGAAAAGGAAACCAAAACTTATCGGAAAAGGAAACCAAATGGAAAACATACTTATTGGAAGAGCATTTGTATGCTTCCCTTACACTCTCAGTGCAGTGATGTCAATATACGACCCACTGGGGCTACTAAGTCACTACACTATACGTTCTAAGATAATTTTACAGAGTTTGTGGCGGCTGCAGATTTCATGGGATGAACAAGTGCCTGACGAAGAAAACGAGCTGTTTGCCTCCTGGCTCGCCCGCCTCAGCGAGCTCACTCAACTCCGACTGCCAAGATGTTACGTGAAGAGACAGTACGAGCGCATCGACCTGCACATCCTGTGTGACGCCAGCGAACAAGCCTACGCAACAGTGGCTTACTGGAGGATCAAGAACAAGGATGGAAGTGTCAACGTCGTGCTGGTAGCCGCCAAGGCCAAGGTGGCACCTCGCCGAGTCCAGACAATACCACGCCTGGAGCTGCAAGCGGCGGTCATCGGAGCGAGACTGGCGGACACCATAAGAAAGGAGCATCGCATCGACATCGGCCAGACGACCTACTGGACCGACTCAACGACGGTCGTGCACTGGATTCATCATGACATGCGGCGCTACACTCCGTTCGTCGCCCACCAACTGGGAGAGATCGCCGAGCTGACCAAGAAAGAAGATTGGCGTTGGTTACCCACAGCCAGCAACGTAGCCGACGACGCCACCCGGCTTGTCGACACACCAATCAGCGAAAAGGATCGATGGTTCCAGGGGCCCGACTTCCTGTTCCTGCCAGAGGAACAGTGGCCTGCAGCGGCGTCGAACGAGCCAGAGGACGAGGAGGTCCTCCACATCACAGAGAAGAAACAAGACAGCTGGCTGCCTGACCCAGCTCGCTTCTCCAAGTACGAGAGATTGGTGAGAACCGTCGCCCGAGTAATTGCCTTCACTGATATTTGCAGAAAGAAAGCGACATCGTTAGAACACCGCCACATCCAGCGAGCCGAAGCAGAGTTGATGAGACAAGCTCAAGAAGACAGCTTCGGGGACGACTTGAAGAGAATCCGGTCTGCTCGTCCACTGATGAAGACGAGTCGGCTGTATCGTCTGGATCCGGTGCTGGAAGACGGCGTCCTGAGGGTGCGAGGTCGGATCGAGGCCTCTGCCGCACCCACCGAGACAAAGCGGCCAATCATACTGGACGGCCGCCATCAGCTGACCAAGCTCCTCGTCCTGCGGGAGCACTGTGCAGCGGGTCACACCAACAGAGAGCGCGTGACAAACGACCTGCGGCAGCGGTACTGGGTCATCCACCTGCGACCCACGGTACGCGCCGTAGAGAAGAACTGCGCCTACTGCCGAAGACGTCGAGCAACGCCGCAGCCACCAGCTACGGGGGACCTGCCGCACGCCCGCCTTGACCCGTTCCACCGCCCGTTTACTAACTGCGGGGTGGATTACTTCGGGCCAATGACGGTCAAGATAGGGCGCCGCCGAGAGAAGAGATGGGGCGCACTCTTTACGTGCCTCACTTCCCGCGCCGTGCACATCGAGCTCGTCGCATCACTCTCCACCGACTCAGCAATCATGGCGCTGAGACGACTGGCTGTGCGCAGAGGCTGGCCAAGACTGATGTACTCCGACAACGCGACCAACTTCCGCGGGGCTGATCAAGAGCTTCGCAACGCCTATACCGAGTCGATGCCTGCCCTGCAAGACGAGGGGCTACTGCATCGTATGGAGTGGCGCTTCATACCTCCTGGCGCGCCCAATCAAGGCGGCGCGTGGGAGCGAATGGTACGCTCCGTGAAGACGGCACTCAGCGTAACGCTGCGAGAGAAGGCGCCACCAGAAGAAGTCCTGAGAACTCTACTCACTGAAGCCGAGTTCTCCATCAACGCAAGACCGCTGACCCATGTCAGCGTGAACCCCAGCGATCCCGAGGCCTTAACTCCCAACCACTTCCTGTTGGGCTCATCAGACGGGCTGCCATCGACGGGACCCTGCGACGAAGCGGACAGAAGAACCTGGCGAGCTAGTCAAGCGCTCGCTGATCACTTCTGGCGGCGCTGGCTGCGCGAGTACCTCCCTACATTGGTACCTCGCGGCGAGCCGCAGAACGACGCGCGTCCGCTACAAGCCGGCGACGTGGTCCTCGTGGTCGACAACACGCTGCCCCGGAACACCTGGCCGATGGGAGTCGTCGAGCGCACGCATCGCGGACCGGACGGCGGCATCAGGGTCGTCGAGGTACGCACCAGAACCGGCACCTTCCGACGCCCCGTGAGTAAACTCGTCGTCGTGATGAAGAATGAAGAGGCTACGCGGGCTGCGCCGGGGGGAGGAATGTAACGGACGCCGAGTGTTTTCGTTATATAATACATAAGACTGAGTCATGTGCCAGTGTAGCGTAAGAATAAGTTTAAAATGTGTAAAAAATGATAGTTTAGAAAAGTAAGTCGAGACCCTATCTGTGCACCATAGCGCAAGTAGCGGCGGGATGTGGGTGAGCTTTTGCCACTTTTGTATAAGTTTTTTAGTATCTAGTTAGATTTTAAGTGTTTTATGATGTTCTAATTAGTTTCTTATTTGAATTTAGTTGTTAGTTTTCTTATTAGAATCTAGCAAGACAACGAAAAGGTGTGAATTGTGTAACTTTAATGTTTGAAGAAAAATGTTCAGTATAATTACGTAACTTGAAAATGAGGTTTTTTGTTTATAAAGATATTCACGTAATTTTAGTCTCAAATGAGAGGATTAAGTGTAAAACCATTTGTCACGTTTGAATTATGTGAATCGGCCCACGGGTTCTTAAGATATTAGCAGTTTTGTATAATGAAAATGTACCAAAGTTAAATTTAGCCAGTTAATGTTCTAGGAAGTCTTTGTTACTAAGAGATATGTTAAATATTATTATTTAAACTAAGACAAGGTTATGTAAGCTCTATTATGTGCAAATTTCATAGCGATCCAACCATGGGATCAATAAAAAGTAGAGGCTTGAAGCCATAAATCATAGAGAAAATTGCACGTAAAATGGTCTTAAAATTCGCGGCTCTCGTTAAGGGAACTTAGCTTAAGCGAAATTGTATAAAAGACGCGCCTTGAGCCACGGTGATTCATTCGGATCCTGGCGCTCAAGAAAGAAACAACTCAAGACAATAAACGGGAAAAAAGTCTCAAGAAGCCTTTTATTTCAAGAATCAAAATACAGTCCACTACAGGTACAATACTTAATCCAGGGGGGGCAGCTGGATAAAGCGGGAGGAAAGGATGAAGCGGGAGGAAAGGATTAAGCGGGAGGAAAGGATTAAGCGGGAGGAAACGCCCGGGTGTCGCCATTGTGTGGATCGCCCAGAGGTGTAGCATACGGTGGAGGTCTGACCGGCTTGGGCGGAGCATCACCGTGTCCTCGTGGAGGCGATCGGCGGCGGTGATCTCTCGCGTCCGGCACTGGTTCAGGCCATGGTACGGAGCGAGAGGAAATAGGAAGCCGTCATACCTCCTTCTGCGAAGCAGTAATGCTCGCGAAGGAGGAGGCGGAACGCGTGAGGGAGAGGCGAATTTCGCGCCCTCGCGCCCCTAACCGCCGCAGGAGGAGACACTTCGGGCGTCGGGAATCACAGGCAGATTTCCGGCCGGCGCGGGCTTGCGGACGGTGAGCAATGGGTAGCTCGCCGTCCGATAAGGACCAAGCCCGGGTCGACGGCGCGTTGTGTTCCACGGGCGCCTCAAAGAGATGTCAGCAGAATTGACGGGGTCCGCTAGGGCCGATGCCTACCGGGGTTGCGAATAAGGCTGAAAGGTACATCGTGGCCCCCCGGCAACATGGCAACTGAAGGAACACAGGTGGTTTTAGTCAGTAAGAGTCTGACACGCCCTCCCGCTCCACCCAGAGCGAGCGAAGTTATTTGACAATTTCCAACACAAAAAAAAAAAGGGGAGGCAGCTGCCCGCCTCTGCCCTCCCCTAGCTACGCCCATGAGCATAACATAATGATTGAATACTCCCGTAAATTCATGCAAGCCTAGTACTTTTTGTACCAAGTTTCAAGTTTATTACTCAAGGAATAAGATTTTTCATACAAACGAAATCCCCCGTTTCGCCCCCTATAAGGTGGAATTTTCAAAAACCCCTTTTTTGTGTGGGATTATCAAATATTTTCTCCCGCTTTGGGTGGAGCGGGAGGGTGTGTCAGACTCTTACTGTCTAAAACCCACCCGTGTTCCTTCAGTTGCCAGGGGCCACGGACTTTCCCGTGACTCCGTCTGCGCCGTGGAACACAACGCGCTCCCCTACATTATAAAAGGAAGCTGTGTGCAAAATTCCACGTTCTTAGTCCCAGAGTTTCGACTCTGCGTTGATATGTCAGTCAGTCAGTCAGTTTCTCCTTTTAAATAAGTGTAATTAAAATTTGATTGATGATTTTTTTGTACCTATATTTTAATAAATTACTTAAGTACTGGATTCTGAAGTGTGAGTATTAAGGTCACTCCTGAGTAAAAATGGTTTGAATGACATTCTGCGAAAGTGACATTGTGTGAAAATGACGTTTTGAGTAAAATGACGTTGTGCGAAAATGACATTTTGCGAAAATTACATTATCTGAAAGTGACCAAATTATTCACGATGATATTTTGCGAAAGTGACGTTCTGAGTCTCTTTGACAGTCGTTACGGGTAGTCAAAAACTCAGAACAAAACTTATCAAGGGATATCATAGACCTCCACAACCCAGTTAGTAAACCGGGTTGAGGAGGTCTGATGAGCATATAAAATACTGTTATTCAGCTGTATCCGGTTAGACTGGAAGCCTAACATTGGGAAAAGGCTTGGCACATGATGATGAACGCTGTATGTCTGTCTGTTAGGTCGTCACGCCCTACCGGCTGAACAGATTTCGATGAATAGACACAAATAGACAATAACCCGAGTTACTTCTTATCCCGGTCCCTTGCCGCGGGCAAAATCAGAAGCTAGTATACAATACGAGGTCCGATTATAATGGAAATTCCGAATATGTTTTGTCGTGTATGTATTACCCATTGCTGTGATAAAATGACAACAATAATTCTGAATATTTCAGCCGTTTCTCCAGCTGTCAGTTCAGTCGTCAGGAATCCTGCGTCGGTGTCGACTTGCAGGTAAAATATTTGGATTAATATTCATACATGCTGAGGTTTTCAATGTTGATTTAACTTATAATTATTCCTGCCAACACTGTGTTAGGGTTTAAGGTTGGACACTAAAAGAAAGACTGTTCTAAGTATTTCAATAATACGTTTATTATCTTTTTCTTTATATATACGAAGGTGTGTTTTAATAGTATTATGTGAAACGTGTGATCCGGTACAAGGCTAAAAGTAGTACAGTCACTATGAAAACTAAGGATTTCATCAAGTGTTCGGATATTAAAAAGTAATATTTATGAGTTAGAAAGAGAAGGACTATAGTGTTGAAGTAGGATCGATTTGTTTTTGCCAAACTCCAACACACTGAACAGACTGACTTAGCACAAATGCGCGTAATGACGTAAATTCGAAAGATTTTCTTTTTTCTGTAGGACTTCTCATAGCTGGCCTCTGAGGCCATGACTATTTAACCGGGCAAACCTGTGGGTGCCTTAGCTGCTACACTCAAAGCCTCCAGCCAGGGACTTACAAACTAAACTAAAACTTATAATCTAGCTGAACGCTCGCTAAGGGCACCCTCTGTGGGGTACGAACCTCGGCTTAGGGCGTTTACCGGAGGGAGGACATCAAAGATGGGACGGGCACCCGAACGATTTTTAAATAACACGCTTTTATATTAGTTCGACCTGTATCTATCTATAAAAGTAACGGAATCTTTCAACGTAATTTCCTTTCCGATCCAGATGACCCCATTACACTCCTCCAGGAGAAGAATAGGGCTACCAGTACAGTGCACAAACACAGACGCCTCCCATCATTCTGACCTCGCCGCCGAGGTCCTTTGTGATTGCGACCGCGTCCCCGAATAAATGAGACTCCCCCCCGACCCTTGTACGAAAACGAGGTGCCAGCAGTTGTTGCTGCTGAGCACGTAGCTTTAAATACCCCGCATAATAATCAAGATGAAAAGCTATGTTCGATCCAGCCTGTCCCTTCTTGCTGTCCTCCCCCCAGCGACGCCCTAAGCCGACGCTCGTACCCCACAGTGGGTGCCCTTAGCGAGCGTTCGCCTAGTTTTAATTTAGAATAGTTTTTGCCCCTGGCTGGAGGCTTTAAGTGTAGAAACATAAGGCAACCACAGTAAAGTCCGGTTAAGCAGCCATGACCTCATAGGTCAACTGCGAGATGCCATAGTTAAAAAAAAAAACAACGTAATTTTCACCAACTTCAAGACGTCTGATTAACTTGTTTTGCACACGTATTAAGGACCGATGACAATACAATAAATTGGTATCTTGGAGCTGATCTGATGATGGAGCCAGAAGATGGATAGTGGAACTCTTCAGCGGTTTCTAGTAAACCCCTCGAGTTTGGAGTCATACGATTCGTTTTGATGTGTTTCAATACTGTATAGCGGTATATATCTTTGGCGGTTTATTGTTTTTGTTGACAGTACTGTGTTGTTCACAGATTACTTTTATTATGATTCTGTTAATTATATGTGAAGACTTGTAATTGAGTTCATATGATTCGTTTTAACGAGTCCAATAGATTGGGCTTAGTAACAAGGGTCTGATGATGGAGCCAGGAGGTGGATCTCTTCAGTGGCCGACGCTGTTCGGGCAAAGTGTTATTGGGTTTTTGCATCTTTAATTTCTCAGTGGCAGACGTCAGAGTCTGGATTTGAGCCCGGTTGATGGCAATAGGCTCGCCCTCTGTTACATGAAATTTAAACATAACTGGCGAAATGTGGGTGTACTATACTATGGGTACACCTCTGCCTAACCCTTCGGGGAATATCGGCATGATGTTATGTTATGTTATTTAAAAGAATATTCTATTTCCAGAAACCTGACAGAAGCTTCTCATGAGCGATATAAAAGACAGTCACCATGTGGGTAAGTGCAGAAATGTAATCTACGCTTTGAAGTTCTATCTTTTGTTTCAAATACATAATATCTATTCTTTACTCATACTATCTTCTGACCGTAACTTCTGCAATGTCCTATAACGCTCGGCAATACTGCAGCTTTTCAGTAGTGAAAGAATTTTCCGAATCAGATCAATAGTTCCGAAGATTACCCGGAGGAGCTCGTGGCTAAGTACTAACAGCCGCACGGGGCCATCCATCAGGTTAAGTTACGCTTGCCGGGGTTGGTCCGTGGATGGGTGACCATTTCTACATACCGAGACTCCTCCGTGCCTCGGAAAGCACGTTAATAAGCCGTTGGTCCCGGCTGTCATTCGTGGATCTTTGACAGTCGTTACGTGTCGTCAGAAGCCCGAAAGTCTGGCAACCAGTCTTACCAAGGGATATCGTATTACCTAGTTAATGGGTTGTGGAGGTCAGATAGGCAGTCGCTCCATGTAAAATACTGGTAGCCAGCTGCATCTGGTTATACTGAAAGCCGACCCCAACATGGTTGAGAAAAGGCTAGGCAGATTGAGTTCCGAAGATTACCCCCCTATTTACATCTTTTTAATATTATAGTTTAAATTTTAGGTGTATGAGGAACAGGGTGTAAAGTTCACTCATCCACCATAGAAAAGGGAGGATCCTCCGACCAGACGGGTGTTGTGTCTGGCGGGCAACTGCCCATCGGTTTGAAGTTGAAATCTTGTATGTATGTCGATCGCTCGGTAAACTCTAACTGCGCGATGCAGGATATGTGTGACGTCATGTCTATGATGCGTAGTTCGTATGTGGCGGTGTAACCGCTACAAAATAACCTGGAGGGTATGCAGGGCACGTATATTAACCGTTGCAGCTGCAGGAAAACTTTCTTAGGACTTAGAACACCCATAACTTTTGGAGTGATTGCTACCTGCTTTCACAGATTTTGGAATAAAGCTAAATAAACTTCATTCTCATGATTTATTTCATGATTGATGCAGTTTTGTATAAGGATTAAGGCCGCTTTCACATTAGGACGTTAGCAGCGCGACAGTAGCGCGGCAGAAGCACATACCTTCACATTATAAGAACAGCCGCACGTTAGCAGCGCGGCTGCTGCGCCGCAGTTTAGATCAGTACGGCCCACTTCATAAAAAAAGAGGACTATACCTAATCACGTGCGCTTACTGTTGGGACAGGTAATAATAATAACTTGGTTTACTTGTATATCTATAATTATATTTCAACAAATTCATATTTTTTTCTTCAATTTATAGTAATAATCTTTATTTCTCTGTTCACAAAGGTTCATATAGTTATAACTTGTTATAAACATAGAAACAAGAAATATAGCGTTTTGAAAAAAATGCGTAAAATATGATTCTTTGCGAGAGGCTGGCGTCCATACTAGAAAACCCTGTGTCACGGATCACCAGGCTCTCGCCTCGAATTTAATCTAATTAACATTACAATGTTCAATTTTCAAACTCTAAACAAATTATTTATTGACGAAGGGAAAAAAAACAGACATGTTTAAATTAATTAACCAAAAATGACAAATTTTAATAAAAAGAACATGGAATAAATAGTCAATTGTCGCATAGATAATCAAATCAAATTGAGTTTGTATTCCAACACTTGCAACACCAGCTCATCACCGATTGAGCGAAAGCGGTGGCCGCGCCGGCCGCGCGCTGCCGCCGCGCTTCTGTTTATGATATGAAATTCTGACCGCTGCTAAAGTCGCCTTAATGTGAAAGCGGTCTAAAAGTCTTCTGTTTCTTCGTCAGTCGAGGATTAAAAGTTTTCTGTTTCTTCGTCAGTCGCTTAGTTGGTTGGCTCCTTAAAAGTTACAAATCGCAAAACTCTTGCCTTTTTTCAGAGTTTTCCATGTGAGTATTTACGTGGTAGCCTCTAATTTCTGCCTATTCGTTTTCCAGATTAGATCAATGGCAGTGCACAGACGGTACGTGCATAGCCGGTGACGGGAAGTGCGACGACAAGGTAGACTGTCCTGACAGGAGCGATGAAACTTTCGCCCTGTGCGGGAATATCAAGTAAGCGATTTACAACCTTATTAAATTATAAAAATGCCTGAATTCCTCGAACGAAGACTCGGATGTGATAGGGGTGAACTTATTACTCTTGACCGGGTACAAGTACAAACACAGACGAAATACGCAGACCTCAAAGATGAAGTAACTAGAAATATGGCGCCAACAAAAAGTGTACGTGGTCCATAGGGTCCACGCGGGACACATTCGGGATGACGCCGCTTGTGAAGAGGACTATAGAGTCCTCTACACAACTGGCATCATCCCGAATCTCCTTCTCCATAGCCTTAAATTACTAAACCTAAAAGAAACCTCTATATCACCCTTAAAAAAGCTGCAATTTTAAATACATGTCGAATTGTCAGAAAGTTCATGCAAATAGATGAAAACGAAATAGGTCCCCATCATAACACATCCTCAGCATAACACACCACACGCTGCATTTACTTGCTCTCGCTCCGTAAATGTTGCAAATACCAGCCAAAGAGCTGAGAAGAAAAAACACTCTACAAAAATATTAATACCATTTATTTCAGGCAACACAGACCCATAGAAAACTACCTTAAACCTAAAGATACATATTTTAAAATAAACAAAACTTAAAAACTTGTGTTAATAAATAGCTTAAAACTATGCTAGTAGCACTTCACTTCACAGGCTTGTCCTTGTGCTGGCACACCACGTTCTGCGGGCAAAAGTCTTCCTCCATGACGAAGGACAGAAGACAACTCGGTACTCGCACCACAAACGCCTTGAAGTTGACGTTGCGGTGCGACTCCAGTAACTGCACCCTCGGCGTGTACCTCGTCTTTTGGCGCACGTACTCCACGATGTCCTCCGCCTTAGTGGTGTAGTGAAGGCAGGAGATGTAAACCGGTGTATTCGGTTTTGCGGCACGCAAGCTTACTTCGAACTCTATAGGAGCTTTGCCACAGCGGTTCTTGTCTGTTCGCAATCGGCGCTTCCTCCTTTGCACTGTCACGAAACCCTCAGCATCAAATCTATTCGACGCCTTTTCTGGCATAAGTTGCATACTTGGAGCGCTTGGGGCACTCGCGGTGACGCCAGCGAAATTCTTTTGTATAAGTTTCACCGGGGCTACAGACAATGGCAGCGGGACGGGGCGAGGAGCTCGGGGAGCGCTGCGTGAAGGAGCTGTGGTGACGGGCGCGGGGCAGCGGGGCACGCGGGCGGAACGTTCTGCAACTTCAGCAAACGACGGATAAATGTGATACTCATTCCCTTCAATGAATGATTGAGGAAGAATTTAACCTGAAAAGGGTTTGTTTACACTTTTAACAGAAACTTTGTGAACAGACTACGCAGCAATAGATTGGCGTCTTTAGTCTATGCCAACAATATCAGAACCATTTTTCTTCTTCACCAGGCCAACCAAACCGGGGAAGTGTGAGCTACCACCATACCCTGAACACGGTACCTATGTGGAGACCAACCGTCCGTACGCAACCCCTGGCCAGAGCTTCGAGTACGCGCAATTGAATATCACTTGTGAACAGGGATACGGAGTAGTTGGCGATGTCGTGCCATACTGCCTGGGCGGTACCTGGTTTAAACCTATACAAAAATGTGTTCGTGAGTGTTTTATTTTTATTTGATTTATTTGGAACAACAACAGTAATAATACCTTACAGCAGCATTTACAAATAATAGTGGCAAGAACGTATGCGTTAGCTGACTAAAGAGGCAGTAACGTGAGCCAGCCATGTCTTTCGAAGAGGTGATGGCCATTGGAGCAGAAGATACTAAAGGTAGTAGAGACATCCCCAGCTAGATAGACCGACTACCTTCAAAAGGTGGCTAGGGCTGACTGGATGCAAAAGGCAGAGGACCGGTTGTTGTGGCGCAAGCAGGGAGACGCCTATGTCCTCGGGACTGCGATAAGCTGATTTGATGTTATTCACTGTTACCATAAAAATATAGGCCGCTACTTTTGCCTAAAAATAAGGCAGGACGCCTTCAGGCTAGTTGGACCGACGATCTTCGTGGTGACTGGTGGCAGCTGCATGAGAGTTGCCGAGAGTCGAGATGAATGACGTGCGATTGGAGAGGCTTATGTCCAGCAGTGGACTGCTGTAGGCTGATGATGGTGATGACTAGGAAGCGCCAGAGGCATTTACAGCACTTTTGGATGATAACAAATTACATGAAAAAACATTATTGAATGAGTAGCCAGAATGTCACACACAGCACTAGTATGTCAACTTTCTATCATCATTTCAGCCGAAAGATGTCAACTGCTGGACAATAGCCCCTCCCAAGCACCGCCACTTCGACCGGTTCTGTGCTTCCCGCACCCAGCGGATTCTTGCGACTTTCACAAGGTCATCGGTCCACCTTGTGGGAGACCTTCTAATGCTACGTCTTCCGGTACGCGGTCGCCACTCCAGAACTGTTCGGCCCCATCGGCCATATGTTTGCGAGCAATGTGCTCTGTCCATTGCCACTTAACTTTGGCCATTCTTCGGGCTATGTCGGTTACCTTGGTTCTACTGCGAATCTCTTCATTTCTCTTCATTCGGTCACGTAGGAAAACTACAAGCATAGCTCTCTCCATTGCCCTTTGACTTTTAACTTTCTAATAAGGCCCATTGTAAGCGACCACGTTTCAGTGCCATAGGTCATCACTGGCAACACGCACTGGTCAAAAACTTTCGTGTTGAGACACTGCAGTATATGGGACGAGAAGATATTGCGTATCTTCCCGAACGCTACCCAGCCGAGTCGTATTCGATGATTGACCTCTTTCTTGAAGTTAGACCTACGTAACTAGACAGTTCGTTCTAGGTTCGTCCACAACTTCGAGTGAAGCGCCACTGATCTTCATGAGAGTGGGTGTTACATGGGCATTTAGCATGACCTTTGTCGTGTCCATTTTAAGACCGAATCTTTCGGAATCTCTACTGAGGTCCTCCTTAGTCTCAGCCATGACAACTATGTCGTCGGCAAACCCAAGTTTCGGAGAAATAACGTCTTCCTGTGTGACACCTCGCTGCAGAAGGATAGGTTTCGAGGTCTGGTCCTGGAGTCGCACTAATATAGTGCCGTTTTCGTACAAACACTTCAGCACCTCGGTGTAGTCGATTTGGTGTTGAAGAGACTGCAGCAGTCGATGTTTCGATCAAATTGAAGGCTTTCTCGTGGTTCACAAACGCTAAGTAGAGAGGTCTCTTCGATCTTCCGTATAACCTGCCGCAGCGTATGTATGTGGTCGACGGCGCTAAAGCCTTTACGGGATCCGGCTTGTTCGGGAGGCTAGAAGTCGTCAAACCTGTGCGCGAGATAGTTCGTAATGACTCTTGAAAACAGCTTGTAGATATGGCTCAGAAGTGAAATGTCCTTATAATTCTTAAAGAGGGCATATCGCTCTTAAAGAAAAATATCACCACAACTCTGTTCCTTGCCTGTGGCGTTTTGCCCTCGAATATAATAACGAAATGAAATAGCTTCTGGAAAACCTTGAGAATGGGTTGTTAGGCGTGTGGCCGTAATTCCGTCATTACCCACTTATTGTTTTTCAGCTACTTCAGAGCCATCTAAATCTCGTACAAGCTAATGTCCGGGATGTCTTCGGTGTAGTGTCCAGGTCGTTTGCCAGATTCGTAACGAGGTTACTTGTTGACGTATATAACTGTATCTCCATAGAACCTCTCGATCTCTCTCTACAGCTCAGGTTTGGCGGACAACTACCTGCTATCTATTCTGTAAAATTCTTGTTATTTATTTTTTTTGCTTCGTGAAAATTTCAGTGAAGTAAGTTGTCATTCACCTGATGCTAGGGATTGACAGCTCACTTCAACTAAGTGTAAACGGTGAGATTTTTACAGAATACACAATATAATTTATGTATATATGGTGTACATAATAATGACCAATGGTGGTTTGTCACGGTGCGACTAACTAACGCGTTAGGTGCGCAATTTTGTGATCGGTCGGGTCGTATACGAACCGTTGTCGGTCGTGTCGCTGAAAACCAGCGCTGAGGCTCGGTCTCGCATAGGGTCGCAGCATTATACTGAGCAATGGCTGTTTTTGCGTGGATGTGACGCATATTTTCCCCCAAATTGTTATTTTCGTGTTTTGGTCTTTCTTTGCGTCATGTTTACCACAAATAAACATATTTGCTTTCTTCTTTTCTTTCAACCACCATTGAAATACTATTGCTATGATATTCTGGGTACACATACGGTACAGCGAGCATTTGTTTTAGTGAGCTCGTAGTTGTGAAAATTCCTTCCGTCCCGTCAGCTATCAACGCTAGAGTAAACAGGCATCTTCATGGCGCACTCACTCTAACGTAGACCTCATCCAGTCGCTTTCCATCAGGCGAGAACGAAGACAGGGCCCATTCAAAAAACATATACCTAACGGCTGCCTTTCCATCAGAGTTGAACGAGATAGTTAAGGGGACGATAACCGACTTTTAATGATTTTATACTGAAGATGACGTCTAAACGAGTAGTGTTAGTGATTTGGAAAAAATATATGTTAAATTAAAGCATTTTTTTAATATTTTAATATAGGCATATTTTCGATTATGTTTATATTACATAGTCTAACGCGGATAAAAACCAATGACGCAAAATCTATCAAGCGTATTTTTCTGAAAAAATCACCATTTTAAAGATAACTAAATTATTGATCTTTTAGTATACGTGTTTTATTAAAATACCTTTTGTTTTACGTGTAATAAATTAATAATGCGTCTAATTTGGGACAGTGCTCCTTGATGAGCGAGTGCTATTACTGGCTGGACGTACGACGCGTTGCGTGAACTCAGTACAGAACACGCAAGCTAACCATTCAAGGTCACTGTTATATATCTGCGTCTTAAGTGATGAAGCTAAGCTGCGAAACATTGTGTTTATTTCCACCAGAGCTAAGTGGTGTAGCAGAGTGGGATATGGGGTGGGTGGTGGTGAGAGATGTGCTATGAAAGTGCGCACGTGGTGTTCAAAAAAAAGAGTGGCACTCCGGGAGTACCGATAGAAGTGAAAACTTGAACAAGGTCGCCTTGGTGGAAGAAAAATACTTGTATAGAACATTGGTCCGTAACCTTATAAAGAGCACAATTGCGTTTAAAAAAAAAAAATCCGAAACCTATAAAGTGAAAATACTTCCACAGAACATTGATCCTTAACACAATATAAATAAAGAGCACTATCGCGTTTACAAAACCTTTACAGTAAAAATACTTGCATAGAACATTGATCCGTAACGTAATATAAATAAAAAGCACAATCGCGTTTACAAAAATGAGGTGTCGTCACAGTGTCGCGAAATCAATGGTTTAGTCCCATCTCACAAATACCCAACGCACCTAAAGAAATTTTCGCTTGAAAAATTTGCTTCATTAAACTCTTTTCCGCCAGAGTTAAGTCAACATAAGCTTCGAAAATCTTATGTTATCGTGATGAAAATTGTATGATACACATCCATCGCTACGCAGTAAGGCGCGACGGTAAACAGGCAGCTTTAGAATCCACCAAATTCATGAACAAAAACCATCATCTTACCATTTCTTTACTTACCACAATTTTCTCTTCCCCAGGATTCTGCAGACTGGATCCCGATGTCTCGGTCCACTATTACTGCCAGTTCCCCGGGACCGAAGGTTATCGTCTCTGCACTCAGTCTGAGCCTTCGGGGACACTCGTCCAACCCGAATGTAACGCACCTGTTTACGGGTCGAGAGATCTCCTCCCTTCAATGACATGTCAAAGCGATGGAAACTGGAACCGTATTATTAAATGCAAACCAGGTATGACCAATAAAACTATTTTTTACTAGCTGACCCTGCAAACGTTGTTTTGCCTTATAAATGCTTGGGGTGCACCATCTTTATCATTTATTACCTACCCTACCTACCCACCCTACCCACCCTACCTACCCTACCTACCCACCCACCCTACCCACCCTACCTACCCTACCTACCCTACCTATCCTACCTACCCTAAAACCTTGTCCTAAAAATAACGAACATAATAAAAAAAGAATCGGCCAAATTGGTCTAGGCGTTGTTGAGTTATGCGCTTACCAACATATTTTGCGATTCATTTTTATATTATAGATTATGATTCTTAAATCGTTTGTCACTCATATCCAACAATCAGGGAGTACCTACCTACTTGATTATGTCCTCCGACTAAATTCCAACCAAGAAGGTTCTTCACCCATCGAAAGCTCGCTTGTCGTTTGTTTAACACGTTCAGTGCCGGGAACCCTCCTGGAGGGCTCACCTAGTTGCATATGGGATGCCAGCAGCCCTTGCAGAGGGCTTATTTTAAATGTAGGTTTTTCTAAGTAAATACAGTATTATAAACTGGGAAAATAAAATCTGTTGTTTATTTTAACAAGATTTATTAGTTTAAGCTTTGGTTTTAAATCCAAAAAAAAATGTCAGGTCAATATTTTAAGGTTGAGAAACCATTTTCAAGGTTACAAAATATATTCTACCTACCAATCTACCTACCTAACTTTCCTACCTTCCTACCCTACCTTTAGTTCTAACAATAATTAATATTTATGACATTATTTATTATATAAAAACATTATCACATTGTGAATAACAAAACATCCGAAAAAGACAGCTGTAACTAATCGCAGGACTTGTCCAAAAGTGCAAAAACAAAGCGAAAAAAAATCTCAAACAATGGGAAAAAACAAAGCGAATCAAACAATTATTAAAACCTATCCTAAAAACCTTGTCCTGAGAATAACGAACATAACAAAAAAGGAATGATCAAATTTAGTGCAGCCGTTCTCAAGTTATAGCGCATGGCGTGACCTAGGTAAATAGGGATTCATTTTTTTATTACCCACGACGGAACGGAGACGGTATATGCGTTTGGGGTGAGAGGATGTTTGTGCAAATACATGTTGCCATTTTTCTCCAAAACGACTAGTCCGATTTTAATGCAGATTTCAGTTAAGGCTCTTACAACCAGGCGCGACACGCGTCGCGTGTCGGGTCGCGTGTCGCCCCTGTTTGTAAGAGCCTTTATGGGTTCGGGTTTGGTTGGTGCATGTTCTTAGATAGATGTTATGACAACTCACCAGGGGGCGCTGCAGTAAACATTTGTTTGAGCAAAACCAAAACTACTAGTCCGATTTTGATGCGGTTTTCAGTAATGGGTTTGTAGTTGATTATTGAGGGTTCTTAAATAGATGTTACGGTAGTAACTCACTAGAGGGCGCTGCAGTAATATATTTAATATTAGCTACTACATATTAAAGACATTTATGTCCAAAAACTACTAGTTGGATTTTGACGCAGTTTTCATCAGTGATGGGTTCGAGTTTAATTGTTGTATATTCTTAGATAGATATTACGGTGACAAATCACCAGGGAGCGCTGCAGTAAACATTTGTTTGTGCTAAACCAAAACTACTAGTCCGATTTTGATGCGGTTTTCAGTAATGGGTTTGTAGTTGATTAGTGAGGGTTCTTAAATAGGTGTCTTCTCAACCATTTTTTTTTAATTATACTTATTATTTTCATTCTACGTAATGATATCGAGTTGAGTTACAACAAAGCCTCGGGAAAAGTTTATTTGCAAAAAAGTATTGTAATTTATTTTTAGAAATATACAACAGTTTAATTATTATGGTGATACACTATATGCCACTAGTTTCTATGAACAGATTTTGAACATCTGTGTCTGAACTAGATATAAAATATCTGTATTTCAGACATCAGCGCTCTCCCCTGTTGCAGGCGACACTTAGCAAATAACTTTGTTTGACCTCTATACACTTCTTATAAAACACATAATTTTTTATTAAAAAGTAAGACAAAAATAAAAATAAAAAGAAAGTGACAAAAAGAAGAATAATCTTAAAATAATAATTTATGTAGTGATGACCTCCGGTGAGTAGAGTGTACATGAGTGGATGTGTGTGTGTAGGAGGGTGAGTATTATTAAAAGCTACTTTATTGTGGACAACAGGTTTTCGGTCTCATTGTAGTTTAGCTTGCAAATGTATGCGGCCTTTCTTCTCAGAGTAGTTAGATAAGTAACGCCGACCTCATCTATCTTATTATTAATATTTTTTAATATGACGTGAAAAAGTGATTCCGATATCCTATTTACAAAATAAATAATTTCATTTCATTTGACTTTCAGGTTCCTATAGATTCAAAATTCAAATTCAAAATTCAAAAGTCATTTATTCAAACTAGGCTGAGAATCAGCACTTTTCGAACGTCAAAATTACATAAGACAGTCCCCCAAAAACGCCCACCCTTCACCACTTCCTAGTGCCTTTAGCTGGGAAGAAGAAGTGGCGCAACAAACTCCCCAGCACAGCGCAGATACTTGTAACACTCTAGGAGATTCAATGGGTTCTGAATAGTAGATCTATATTTTTAACTATTTGTCGCTGGACACCTGCACCCTAATTGCGTAACTTATGTATGTAAACAATGATGACTAATTTGATTAGTTTTGACAGTTCAACAACATTCATTGCGTTATTTACGTTGTTGAGCAGATTTTTTTTTCCAACATATGAAGCAATAGATTAGCAATCTGTTTCAAATCGAAACAAATTGTAATTGATCGTGTATTACGCAATGACACTGATTTGACAGTACAGTACCGTCCTTTCACAGTTATTTTATTTTACCTCTGCTTTGCATCATTGTCAAAACAAAGAATCAATGATCTTTATATTCGTTAAGATAAGGTTATTGTTAGGTTGCTGTCATTGACAAGTCTGTCCAAATCACAATCACAATGATCTTTATTCTCGTTATAATAAAGTTGTTGTTGGACTGCTGCTGGTCTTGGTTTACTAATTAGTTCTGAAAACTAGTTGCTCCTTTTCAGAGTGTGGGCGTGTAACTCCGGACGGCGAGGGCCTGATCTGGGGCGGTACAGAAGCAGTCCGAGGAGAACTGCCGTGGCACGTCGCTATCTACGAGAAAACTAACAAGAAAATGAACTACGAGCAAATCTGCGGAGGATCTCTTGTTTCCAACTTGATTGTTATTTCTGGTGAGTTGGTTAGGTCTACTATCAAGTTATTTGCGCCTTGGTAAGCCCAGCGACTTCCACGAAGCACGAACCAAGGTAGCTGTTAGGCATCCTTTGTTTTTTTTTTAAAGTCGTAATTATATTAATGCAACAAGTGTGTGTGAGGTGGAGGAAAATGAATAACGGCTACAAGTAATGCAATTATAAATAGACTGTGTTGAGACTTTCACAGTGGTGCCGATTCTCTTGTCAAGGCTCTTTCAAACAGGCGCGACACGCGACGCGACACAAAGGCACCGCTCGTCACGCGACGAGCAGTGTCTTTGTGTCGAGTCGCGTGTCACGCTGGTCTGCACAAGCCTTCATTGGGTTGGGGATCATTGAGGATAGCTAGGTAGTCCACCCAATTCTTTGGTTTTGGGCAAATTCAACAGATATTAATCTTTTATGAACTGTTCTCAATGAAATTACTAAGTGTTATAGAAAATAATAAGATTGAGACATTGTTTTATTCCTACCTGGGGTTTATGTGTGTACTAGCTGCGCCCCGCGATTTGACCCGCATAAGTCTCGATCCCGTGGGAATATCGGGATAAAAAGTATCCTACGTGTTAATTCAGGTTATAAACTATCTTTGTGCCAAATTTCATCCAAATCTGTCCAGCTGTTTGAGCGTGAAGAAGAGACAAACATACACACACACATACTCACAAACTTTCACCTTTATAATATTAGTGTGAAGTGTGATTATAATAGAAAACCAATTTATTTTCAGAAAGTACTCCATCTTTAGATATCAAACACGATAAATTAATAATGATTATCATTTTCGGTGTCACTCTACGTTTGCTATAAGCCGCCATATTGAATTTTTTAGCTTATATGGCGCGTACGCTTATATCCCACGAAATTACATGACATTTCTAACGACGAGTAGTTCAGGAGTTATGAGGGAACGGATGAACATACACACATACATTACATCGGCCCCCTTCCCGCCGTGACAGTTATTTTACCTTATTTTTTATTTATTTTATTTGGGTGGGAAATTATCAAATAACTTCTCCCGCTCTGGGCGGAGTGGGACGGCGTGTCAGACTCTTACTGACTAAAACTCACTAAATATCCCTTTCGGACTTCGCAACCCCGGCAGGCATCGGCCCTAGCGGACCCCGTCAGTTCTGCTGACTTCTCGTGGAACACAACGAGCCGTCGACCAATTATTTTACCCCTGATGTTGCGTCACTGTAAACACCACAGAGATCTTTATTCTCGTTACAATAAGGTTGCTGGTGGGTTGCGCTGTCTGAGATACAATAACTGTGAAACGACTGTACACAGATGGTGATATTGATCGTACATTTCTAGCTGCCCACTGCTTTTGGGATAGTGGTACGAATGAGAAGAAACCTGCTTCCAAATACGCTGTGGCCATCGCCAAGCTGTTCAGGGAATGGGACCATAAAGATGACAAGGACGCACAGAAATCTGAGGTAAGTTTAAAGCTCATCACAGTCATACAAAAAAATGCGGTGCGGCCCGTCTGTTGTCACTGTGGTCGCAGTTGCGTTTGCAGTTGCAGTCGTTTTCGGAAGAACAAACATATTTTTAAAAAAAATGTGTTCCGTACTAAAACAAGGAACTCTTACAGTTCGCAGGAGGCGCTCGTGGCTAAGTTATAACAGCCGCACAGTTCGATCCATCAGGTTAAGCTACGCTTGCCGGGGTTGGTCTGTAGATGGGTAGCCGGGACCATCTTAACATACCGAGACTCCTCCGTGCCTCGGAAAACACGTTAAGCCGTTGGTCCCGGCTGTGATTCGTGGATCTTTGACAGTCGTTACGGGTCGTCAGAAGCCCGAAAGTCTGACAACCAGTCTTACCAAGGGGTATCGTATTACCCAGTTGCTGGGTTATGGAGGTCAGATACGCAGTCGCTCTATATAAAATACGGTATTCAGCTGCATCCGGTTAGACTGGAAGCCGACTCCAACATAGTTGGGAAAAGGCTAGGTAGATTGATTTTGTCTATTCCATTGTGTGGCGTAACTTTGGATAGGGTTTTCAAAAATATTGGGAGTATGTACGAGTATGAGCATTTTTCGATTCAAGGATCCGTTTGCAAACTATTACAATTGCAAACGGATACCTGAATCGATAAATGATAAGCATTTTTTTTTTGTTTGTGAAATTAAAAAATAACTTCTTCCGCTCTGGGTGGAGCGGGAGGGCCTGTCAGACTCTTACTGACTAAAACCCACCTGTGTTCCTTAGTTACCTGTATTGCCAGGGGTCACGGTAATCCTTTCGAACAAAACCGCAACCCCGGCAGGCATCGCCCCTATCGGACCCCGTCAGTTCTGCTGACATCTCTTTTGAGGCGCGCGTGGAACACAACGCGCCGTCGACCCGGGCCTGGTCCTTATCGGACGGCGAGCTACCCATTGTTAACTGTCCGCAAGTCCGCGCCTACGGTGGCCGGGAATCGGTGACTCCCGACGCCCAGGGCGTCTCCTGCGGCGGTTTTCCGTGAAGGCGCGAAATTTGCCCCTACCTCACGCGTTCCACCTCCTTCTTCGGGAGCATTACTGCTTCGCAGAAGGAGGTGACGGCCTCCCATGCCCTCTCGCTCCGTACCATGGCCTAAACCAGGACCGGACGCGAGAGATCACCGTCGCCGATCGCCTCCATGAGGACACGGCAATGCTCCGCCCAAGCCGGGCAAACCTCCACCGTATGCTCCACCGTATCCTTGGGCGATCCACACAATGGTGACACCCGGGCGTTTCCTCTCGCCTTATCCAGAACAGGTACTTCCCAAAACAACCGTGTCCGGTGAGGACCTGCGTCAGGCGGAAGATGAAGACGCCGTGGCGCCTCTTTAGCCACTCCTCAAAGAGGGCAATTATCACCGCAATTGTGGCGTGCCCAAAAATTATAAACTTTAAGTGCTAATTTTTGTTTGAGTACATCCCCCCCAGTACAAATTCAAGATCGCTCAGCGCGTTATGGAGAGGGCTATACTCGGAGTTTCATTGAAGGATATAATCATAAATGAAATTATCCGGAAAAGAACCGGAGTTACCGACATAGCTTGCAGAGTAAGCAAACTGAATTGGCAGTGGGCTGGCCATGTCTATCAAAAGACCGATGGCCTGTGAAGTAGGTGAGTCCTGAAGTGGAGACCGCGTATCGGCAAGCGTAGAGTGGGACGCCCCCCAGCTAGATGGACCGACGACTTTAAGAAGGTGGTTGAGACAGACTGAATGCAGAAGGCAGCCTGGGAGTTGCGGCGCAGCCTTGAAGAGGCCTATGTCCAGCAGTGGACTACAATAGGCTGCCTTGATTGAATGAGTTGTAATAAAATTCAGTACAATATTATTACCTGGTTAGACCCCAGGACTTTAATTACTCACTTTAGGCTAGAACAAAATTTTTCGAGCAGGAGGTGTGAACAAATATAAATTTTACTTCCACAGTTAATGTCCATCGAGCTCTCGCCCTACTACCAAGGCGTCCGCACAAACTTCCAACATGACATAGCAGTCCTGATTTTGGAGACGCCGTTCGTGTTTTATACCTACGTCAGGCCAGTGTGTTTGGACTTGTTTGACCCGAGGTTCAATAACCTACAGCTGCAGGTGGGGAACTTCGGGAAGGTAAGAAATCGAAGCACAGAACAAAATAAGTGGCTTGGGGCGTAGATAAACAAATAATTACACTCTACGATCTTTTGACGCTCGAATGACGTTGTCATGAGGCCGTTGTTGGTAAACATTTGTGCAATTTAATTGTTTTGTGAAACGTCACCTGAAATGTAGGTACTTATTCAAAAAACTTTTTACAAAAATAAAATTACCGACTTCCAAAAAAACACTACAATACACAACAACATAAACACTAAAAAATAACTCGGAAGTCGGTGTCTTTGGTTTTGAATTTTCTTTTTTTGCCACCGACTTCCGAAATTAAAGTTATTTTTCACTTTGTAGTGTTTTTTTTTTTGGAAGTCAGAGGTTTTTATTTTTCATCTTTTGGTTGCGGTACCTACCCCACACAAATTTGAATACCTACCTGTTATGTAAATAACGTAACAGTTACAGGAACTTATCATCATAATTATCATCCACATAAACAAGTGAGAAAAATACGTATTATTGAAGCTAACTCAAAAACTACTCAAATAAAGTTACTAAAATTTATATGGGACCACCTCGAGTGACCAGACCCTTTCAAAGAAAAAATAATTTTCAAAATCGGTCCATAATCTACGGAGAAATCGGTGGCAGGTTGATATAATGGAAGATGGGAAAGTATTAAGCACATGAAGCTGTAGTGCGAGTTTTACCTCTACGGCGCACAACGGGGCCAAAATCGACGCTGGACATTTGATTTTTTACAAATCAGTTTCAACTCGGTAGTCCCGATAGGAACTGAGAAAAATAATAACTTCCATTTTCAATGTATGGATTGGCAACGGACCTTTCGGGTCATTTTTCCCAAAACTATTCAGAACTGTAGAGCTGAAATCGAATAGATACACAACACCAACACATAAATACTAATATTACGTCCCCGGACTCCGGATTGGACCCCATTTAGGAAATATGGAACTTTAAAAAACCAAATAAAAGTCATCCAAATAAACAAAATTGGCTTTATAGATATTACATAGTTTCTTTACATTAGGGTTGTAGGTATTTCACAAGAAATTTTTGAATCTCTAGGCGGGGCAGCTGCCTTTGCCCCCGCTTGGCGACGCCCTTGCCTAATTGGATTGTTGCCGAGAGACAGTAGAAGGAGTGCTGTATACCATGGGTGGATACCACTTAAAAAAAGATGGCAGGTAAAACGTAGATGAGACTCGCACAGACCAGGAAAGCGTGGTACACAAGGGCAGAGACTCAGCAGCGGGTGGAACCAGGCTGACAGTGATGATGATGATACTTTTGCAGAGTAGTCAGGGTGGCACTATCTGCTTATGGCGACTAAAATTGAGCAATTTTGACTGCCCATGTTAGCTCACCTGAACATACTCAATAATAATAGGAGAGAAGAAAAGGGCTTTAATTTGACTAATTATTTGATATATTACATAATATGTAATCATTTTAATGTGATATCATAATAGCATTTAGATATGTAATAAAAATTGTTTCAGTATATTTATTAATGTATTTAAAAAAATGGCAGTGGCACTCCGGGAGTGCCGACAGAAGTGTAAACTTGAACAAGATCGCCTTGGTGGAAGAAAAATACTTGTATAGAACATTGGTCCGTAACCTTATCTAAATAAAGTGCACAATCGAGTTTACAAAAAAAAAACTTCCGAAACCTTTAAAGTAAAAATGCTTTCATAGAACATTGATCCGTAACTTAATATTAACAAAGAGCACTAACAAAACTTATAAAGTAAAAATACTTGCATAAAACATTGATCCATAACATAATATAAATAAAGAGCACAATTGCGTTTACAAAAATGAGGTGTCGTCACAGTGTCGCGAAGTCAATGGTTTAGTCCCATCTTAGGAATTCCCAACGCGCCTAAAGAAGTTTTCACTTCAATAAAATCTTTTGATTTTTTTTATTTTTTTATTTTTTTTATTTAGTTTATTATTACATTTTAATAGAAATGAGTTGATGAGTGCCTCTAAAACAACACTTTCAGGTCGCGGGCTGGGGTTTGACAAAAGAAAACGGACCATATTCCCCGATTCTGAAGGTGGTGGAACTACCTTTTGTGAACATTCAGGAGTGCATACGCATCACGCCACAGACTTTTACGGAGAACATCACCGGGGACAAGATATGCGCCGGTTATAACAACGGTAAGTGTTGAAATTTAAAACACAAAACTAAAAAAAAAAAATGGATGTCATAGTCTGATATCACTCCTGCACTCGCACCTTTCAGTTCAGCCAGTCTATTCTTAAAAAAATAGCATCGTGAAAACGTAAGTAATCATCATTTTTGACATCTTCATCATGTGTTGTCGGATTAATTTTCTCGATTCCAAAACAATTCCTTATAAGGTCACGGGCTTATATGCACCACACGTGGTAACATTATAACATAGTAACATTTTGCTTCGAAGTGTCAGGTTACTGTATACGATTATTAGTCCAAAGTCCAACCTTCAGCCGTTCGTACCCACGGGCGATTTTGTATCGCGCACTGAATTTTCAACGCACTGCTTTTTTTTTTAACTAGGTCGTCTCTCAGTTGACCTATGAGGTCATGGCTGCTTAATCGGGCTTTCCTGTGGAGCTTCTACACTCAAAGCCTCCAGCCAGGGGCATAAACTATTCTAAAATAAAACTAAGCGAACGCTCGGTAAGGGCACCCCTGTGGGGTACGAACCTTGGCTTAGGGCGTCGCTGAGGGGAGGACAGCAAGAAGGGACAGGCTGGATCAAACTTAGATTTTCGGGATTTACGGGGTATTTAAAACTACGTGCTCAGCTGGCACATCGTTTTCAAGCAAGGGTCGGGGGGGTCTCATTTATTCGGGGGACACGGTCGCGATCGCGAAGGACCTCGGCGGCTGGGTTGGAATGAAGGGTGTCGTCTGTGTTTGTGCACTGTACTGGTGGCCCTATTTTTCTCCTGGAGGAGTTTTATGGGGTCATCTGGGTTCAACGCACTGCTTAGTGTCGAGATTTGAAGATCCAGTGTGTGATAAAAAATCGTCGCATTAAAACGTGCGAACTTGGGCATAAACCAGTATAAGCAAAAATGAAAATTCGTTTCCTTTCCATCTCAGGTACGGCGGCAGTCTGCAAAGGTGACAGTGGGGGCGGACTGTCCTTTCCAGAGACTGAACGCGGCACAATCCGCTACTACCTCAGAGGCGTCGTGTCCACAGCACCGAGGGTCTCACAAAAATGCAACGTTTTCACAGTCACCACCTTCACAGAAATTTATCAACATAAAGATTTTATCAATCAGTTTTTGTAAGTAAAGGTAATTTTATTATTATTTCTTGACCGAAGTTTTGCGATCGGCACGAGCCGAATGAAGTCAAATAAAATGTAGTAACTACACTCCGTCGCTGCATCCTCAAGATTTACATAATTCACTAGGTAGTACATTCGCCAATGTACCTACTATGCATCAAACACAATTTTTTAAGATATACTTAAAAGGTTGGTGTCTATATTATTTATATGTAAAACCTTTTTCTATTCATTTACCTTTATTTTTATTTTCTTTATGTTTTTGACAGAGGTTGTCAAATATGAAAAAGAACAATTGAATATCGCTGATTTATGGATTTTCCCTTAGACTCTATAAAACCGTTATGTTTTGTTGACAACGTGAAGTTTGCCCAACACTCGTGTATCCAACAAGTCCACCACATCGTATAGCACTCAAGCGCTGGTTTCCAGCGTAACGCGATGGCGGGCGTGTGTTGTTCTTCGACATAGCGAAAGCGTTCGACAAAGTCTATCACAAACAAACTCAGTGTGCTAGATCGTCTTGTGCTCATCTTACGAGACTTTTTGTCGCATTGCAATTTCCGCTATCGCATCGAGGGTTGACTTCTTCCTCTCACCATATACGCGCGGGAGTCCCTCAAGGCTCCGTGCTATCTCCCCTCATCTTCAAGCCATTCACCAGCGACATTCCCAAAAGTAAAAAGGCTCAGTTGGCTTTCTTTGCCGAAGACACGGCCATTTACTATACTGGTTGCTGTCAGGACTCTATCCTTCACACTCTCCAAATCTCCGCAAACGTCTTAGGCGCTTGGTTCCGGAAATGAAGAAACGAGGTTAACCCCGATTAGAATCAGACGGTACTCTTCTCAAGACCGCGTAGTTGCCCTCCCCCCTTCCCAGTGTATGTATGGTAAGCAGATCCCTTGGGAGAAGCAAGAAAAATACCTAGGTGTGATCCTTGACTACCAGCTTTCCTTCAGTGAGTACGTATCACTACGCGCGGCAGCTTATTTTGATCTGAACATTTACGAACCGTTCTTCGCTTTGTCGGCAGCGCGCCGCCACACATGCGGTTCGAGAAGTACCTACGTTATGTCTAGTGATACTATTGTTTCTCACGCTTTCAAGTTTATGCATATTTTTTTTGAATTATTTGAAACCAAAATCATTTTAATTTTTTGAGTTTATCTCTATGATTCAATAGTACTACTAAGGGCAAACCGTTCTGCCGCGGGAAAACAACCATTAAAATTTCAGTTTGTAGTTAGCAAAACTCTTTTTATTTGCCTCCCAAAAGTGACCCCCATATTCAAAGTTCATTTATTTACGTTACACGACCGTATTTGGGTCACACAGAATTACATATGTGTACCAAATTTCAACTTAATCAGTCGATTAGATTCGGAGCAAATTGGCTGTGACAGACGGACAGACAGACAGACAGACACACGAGTGATCCTATATAAGAGTGATTCCGTTTTTAGGGTTCCATACCCAAAGGGTAAAACGGGACCCTATTACTAAGACTCCGCTGTCCGTCCGTCTGTCTGTCTGTCCGTCTGTCACCAGGCTGTATCTCATAAACCGTGATAGTTAGACAGTTGAAATTTTCACAGATGATGTATTTCTGTTGCCGCTATAACAACAAATACTAAAAAACTGAATAAAATAAATATTTAAGGGGGCTCCCATACAACAGACATGATTTTTTTGCCGTTTTGATAGATAATGGTACGGAACCCTTCGTGGACGAGTCCGACTCGCACTTGGGCGGTTTTTTTCCTTTTGACGTACGGAACCCTAAAAAGCTAATGCATGCAAAGTAAATCCCTGTAACTGTTTCATATAATTTACATACTTCCATTCATAAATGCTTCTGTAACTAAGCGACACCAAATATGCCATTCCTCTTTGATTGGGTCTGTACAGTGATTTGTGTTACGCAATTACCTCGCAGGTCTACAAAGTGCACCCTTCCACCATATCCCGAACATGGGGTTTACGAAGTAATTGGAGACCTCGCAGTGAAGCCAGGAGACGAGGCTGAGAAAGTCCACCTCAACGTGATCTGTGATCATGGCCACAGCATCATCGGCAACAGTATGTTGCAATGCATCCTGGGCGAGTGGTCCAGCAGAATGCCGGAGTGCGTCCGTGAGTACCTGTAATTTTACTTCAAAACTCACTCAAGTAACGGCACACAATTTGGAAGCGAACACATTTGTTTTAAAAAAGTAAATCAGTGACAGGAACAATGTTTAGCCGAAGTACGTGCTAAGTAACGACTACTATTAATCAATGAGGTGTAAGCAACTTTTGACGGGGTCCGCTAGGGCCGATGCCTGCCGGGGTTGTGAATAAAACCGAAAGGGAAATCGTGGCCCCCGGCAACATGGCAACTGAGGGAACGCGGGTGGGTTTTAGTTAGTAAGAATCTGACACGCCCTCCCGCTCCGCCAGAGCGGGAGAAGTTATTTGATAACAACCCACCCAAAAAAAAAAAGGTTTTGGCAACTTACAAGATTAGTTTTTTTATTTCATTAGTTTTAAGTCTCTTTGAATTCCACGAAGCGAAATGGCATCATCGCGCGCCGCCACTGTAGCGTAGCAGTGTAGTAGCAGCTTGTGCTTGCCTTGTACATACGCGCGACGGCAACGCAGCCCTTTTGAGGTCGCGCGCTTTGCAACCGACAGTTGGTGACGCCACAGCATTATCCTTGAAATACGAGTCGCGACCGGTCGTCTGTCAAAAAGCTCCTGCCAAAATCAGTTTTTTGCGTTCCTAATTGTCTAGTTTCATTGTGATCTGATGTACTGTGAATTGCTTAATTACAAATCGAGACCCCTCTGTGCCTCGGAAAGCACGTTAAGCCATTTGTCCCGGCTGTCATACGTACATTTTTGACAGTCGTTATCCAAAAGTCTGACAACCGGTCTTACCAAGTGGTATCGTTTTACCCAGTTACTGGGTTGTGGAACTTGTGGAGAACAGATAGGTAGTCGCTCCATGTGCATTCAGCTGCATCCGGTTAGACTGGAAGCCGACACGGCTGGAAAAAAACAAGATTGATTGAAGTACCGGAAACTGCTCTAATTGTGCAAATCCATGTAAAAACTAATATACTCCATTTAATCGGTTACTTAGTGTCTATAATTTGTGGTAAAACCCGCCCTATAGCGAAAAGAAGGGAATCAAACGCCAATAACTAAAATTGGTGCCCTTTTTTGAAAACTTCTTTAAGCGTAGTTTGCGCTCTTTCTGTGACACAACAGTGAACGAAACTGAACCCTCATGCTCGGGGCAGTGACGCTGTATCAATACTCGGCTCCAGTCGATCGGTGTCGCTGAATCGCGTATACTCGGCTCCAGTCGGTCGGTGACGCTGAATCGCGTATACTCGGCTCCAGTCGGTCGGTGACGCTGAATCGCGTATACTCGGCTCCAGTCGGTCGGTGACGCTGAATC
Organism: Agrochola litura; assembly: GCA_949152395.1. Taxonomy (NCBI): domain Eukaryota; kingdom Metazoa; phylum Arthropoda; class Insecta; order Lepidoptera; family Noctuidae; genus Agrochola; species Agrochola litura. Next base: position 6,070,477 of record OX424519.1, on the reverse strand, counting down.
GCGTATACTCGGCTCCAGTCGGTCGGTGACGCTGAATCGCGTATACTCGGCTCCAGTCGGTCGGTGACGCTGAATCGCGTATACTCGGCTCCAGTCGGTCGGTGACGCTGAATCGCGTATACTCGGCTCCAGTCGGTCGGTGACGCTGAATCGCGTATACTCGGCTCCAGTCGGTCGGTGACGCTGAATCGCGTATACTCGGCTCCAGTCGGTCGGTGACGCTGAATCGCGTATACTCGGCTCCAGTCGGTCGGTGACGCTGAATCGCGTATACTCGGCTCCAGTCGGTCGGTGACGCTGAATCGCGTATACTCGGCTCCAGTCGGTCGGTGACGCTGAATCGCGTATCCTCGGCTCCAGTCGGTCGGTGACGCTGAATCGCGTACCTGTCCTCGTTTTGTTTTGTCTGCTTAATAAAGACCTCCCCATTTTCCTCCCAAGCTTCTATTTTGTGCGATCTCTGGCCATGTTGGCCATGCAAACATGATTATAGATCGGCGGCCATTAACGAAACTAAATACATTTAATAAATGATTTATTTAGTTAATTATTCAATTTTTCAGCCATTTGCTACCTTCAGGACCATCCAACAGCGACGTACTCGTGTAATACTCCAGGTGCTAAAGATTCATGGCCCTGCAGCAATTACAAGCCTGTGGGGAGCTCCGTCAAGCCCGAGTGCGGCCTTGGCTACTATAGCCCAGCGGCCATGTCTCGAATGCGATGCGTCGATGGGGCCTGGGACCATGTGGCCCAATGTACCCCAGGTACATACTCTATACATTAAAACAAAGTCGCTTTCGTGTCTGTCTGTGACCGCTTATACACGGTGACACTTGAATCACAGTTTTGCTAGAACAAACGTTGTTTAGACCATTCTATAGGACCAAATATGTTATTTAAAACAAACTAAACCAGGCGTTTTCAAATAAGTCTTATGTTAGTTAGAGTAACATAAGACTTATTTGAGAACGCCTAGTGTTCAAACATTAACCGTAACATCAAAGTACTCATAGCGGTAGCTATATGGCATTCAAAAGAGTTATGAGGAGTCCACGTGGCCTACAAGGATGTCCGGCCAATGCGGGCCGAAATGCCAATGACATGAAATCGCGTGAAGTGTCGTTCGGCTCATTTCTTTTGTTGACTGCCACGGACCGCCAGCGCCGCCCGGTCCGTAGCCAGTCTACCAGTCTAGCCAGTCACGAGCGGGCGACGCGTATGCATATCACAGGCACGCATCGCGCGTTTTTTTGTGAAAATGAGTTCTACCGAGCAACTACTTCGATACGCGACCGCCGCAATGTCTGTTTTGTAGGCAGTAACGATAATCTCGACTTTTTTAACGTTGTCTTTTTTGAAAAACCAATGATGTTTTTTTTTATTGGATGCTATAGAATGGTAGTAGACCATGGTCTGAACAACGTTTGTTCTAGCAAAACTGTTATTCAAATGTCACCGTGTATAACCGTTGTGATTTTGATACGGTTTAGAGAGATCATCATCATTTTAATTCAATAATATTTAACTTAGATATAATATAGAAATCTTCATGTTTGGACATGTCGCCTTAACAATGCTAGTAATTTAAAAAAAACGGTCAAGTGCATGTCTGACCACGCACAATGAAAGATTCCGTAGTTGGGGTGAATTTATTCCAAGAACAAACTTAATATTGTAGTTGGAAAATATGTTCTCCCATACGAACAATATAAGTTGGTTTATTATTATTACTCGTTAACTTGTAGAGCCTACTTAGCTATAATAGTTTTCTTTTTAATTTCGTTATATAAGATATTGCCATGAATTTGTTCACATATCCAAAACCAACCATTTAGCTGGCAGGGGGGGGGACACTTGACTCTAACAAAAATTAGCACTTTAAAGCTTATGTTTCGCAAACGGATCCTTAAATCCAAAATAGGTCGGAACACACTCGCAATGCTTTTGAAGGACCTTTCCAACGATACCCCACACTATAGGACAGAAAAGAAAAAGAAAAAACCATCCCCACTTTACGTGTAGGGGAAGGTATTTTTTTTTTTATTATTCATAATTTTATTTTACCACTTTGACGGCGTGGTTAATAAGTATACCCATGTCAAATTACAGCTTTCTAGTACTAGGAGTCTCGGAGTTAGACCGCGGACGGACAGACAGACAGACGGACATTGCGAAACTATAAGGGTTCCTTGTTGACTACGGAACCCTAAAAAGGCTCCCCGTAAAATAGCTATGCTTTCCCATACAATTGACGTTTTTTTAGATGTTTCGTGACCCCAGTTACTTAGTTGTGAAGGTCAGATAGGTAGCTATCTGACCTCCACTACCCAGTTACTGGGACACTCCATGTAAAATACTGGTATTCAGCTGCATTTGGTGAAACTGGAAGCTGACCCAAAAATAGTTAAGATAACGTTGATGGTAGAAGGTAGATGATGATGTTTTATAAAGAGCTTCTAATTTCTCCGCAGAATGTGGCCGACTGTCAGATAATGCCACCACCTTGCCGTGGTATGTACAAATAGTCAAGAAAAAAATTGATCGTTACGAGTACCAAAGGATTTGTGGAGGGACTATCATAAGCCCCAACATTGTAATATCAGGTACAGTAATTCAATTTATGTTAACTTCTTGGATGGTCGATCGGGCCGAAATGTTCTGGAGTGGCGACCGCGTACCAGAAGACGTTGAAAGGCATCCCACAAGGTGGACATTAGGAATCAGTTGGTTGCAAGAAGCGCAGGACCGGTCGATGTGACGACGCTTGGGGGAGTCCTATGTCCAGCCGAGGACGTCATTTGGATGAAAAGAATGTAATTTATAACATCACCACTACTCTCAAAACGGTGAAGGAAAACATCGTGAGGAAACCGGCATGTCCTAGAACCACAAATTCGAAGTAAGTGACATCCACCATCCGGCACTAGGCCCGCGTGGTGGATTACGGCTCGCATAGAGAGAAGGCCTGTGTCCCAGCAATGGGAACGTTATAGACTGATAAAGATAATTATGCTTGTTTCATAAAGTCTCGATTGTATTAAAAATTTATCATTTCAGGTGCCCTTTGCTTCTGGAGCTTTCTTGGTACGAAGTTCAGTCCTTCAGGAATAATTTTTGTGAGCACCAACAATTCTTTGGGCACGATTAGTGTCGATGAAAGTAAAATGCTCCCTGTAAGTAGCTCTTATATGTACCTATAGTCAGACGACCAGCAGGCCTAACATAACACACGCGACATATATCCACTCTCGTGCGACAAACTTTTGTCTATTTCTGTAGTTTTATCGTTTTCTGACAGCTACGCCATACAAAATACTCGACTCATTCTGTCAAACTTGATGTTTTGTCGACAAACCCTAACATGACACGTTATTTATCTCGATTTTTAACAGTTCAACACGAGATAATCAGTCATTTTGTCGTATTTAGTCGTCGTCGCTTTTGACGACGATAAGAGTAGACAAAAAGACAAAATTATGAAACGTAGATGACTATTACTTTCAGCAATAACCAGTCGCTTTGCCAATTATGGTGATTAAATAAATAAACGAAATCTAGGGATGGCTGTATTACGGTGGAGGTCTGCCCGGCTTGGGCGGAGCATCGCCGTGTCCTCGTGGAAGCGATCGGCGGCGGTGATCTCTCGCGTACGGCCCTGGTTCAGGCCATGGTACGGAGCGAAAGGAAATGGCAGGCCGTCACCTCCTTCTGCGAAGCGGTAATGCTCGCGAAGGAGGAGGCGGAACGCGTGAGGGAGAGGCAAATTTCGCGCCCTCACGCCCCAAACCGCCGCAGGAGGAGACGCCCGGGGCGGGAATTGCGAGCCGATTTCCGGCCACGGTAGGCGCGGGCTTGCGGACGGTGAGCAATGGGTAGCTCGCCGTCCGATAAGGACCAGGCCCGGGTCGACGGCGCGTTGTGTTCCACGCGCGCCTCAAAGAGATGTCAACAGAATTGACGGGATCCGCTAGGGCCAATGCCTGCCGGGGCTGCGAATAAGGGCCGAAAGGGACATCGTGGCCCCCGGCAACAGGGCAACCGAAGGAACACGGGTGGGTTTTAGTCAGTAAGAGTCTGACACGCCCTCCCGCTCCACCCAGAGCAGGAGAAGTTATTTGATCATTTCCCACCCAAAACAAAAAAAAAGGGATGGCTGTATGGTAATATCAAACCTTCACAACATAATTACTAAAATCACCAGTTTATTTCCTAAGGGTGGTGATTAACAATTTTTATGGTTATAATAGCGGAATCAACTCCACCTGCCAATTTATTTGAACGTCAGTCCTTTTGGTGAGTGTGGTGATTAACAAAATTTGCAATGTCATGGACTTTATGGTGACTGTTACTATAAACTTCGATTTGTCAAATTGCGATCGTCGGCCCATTTGTCATTTGTGGTGATTATCTAATGAGTAGAGAAGCCACTAATTTTAATTTCTGTCATTTTGTATTTTAATTTCAGCATGCCAAAGAAATCATTTAATTATAATCAATAAGTCGGTTACATAAAAACGAATCATAAATAATTAAAAGAGAGAATAATTAAGAGAGAGAGGCGTTTATTCAATAAACTACATAATTCCATGCACAAAATTGAATGAATGAAACAGAACTTCAAGCCGATGTTGCTATCAGAAAAATAATTTGTTTTTAATAATTTGCAACATCTGTTTATCGTCGCGCGATAAAGAAGTGTCAAAGTGCCTTTGTCGAGTTTACTCGTCGTTTGCGGTCATGATAAGGATTAGAATGACGTCAGAATCGTAGACAAATTACGATAAAACGAGAAAAAGAGCGTTCTCGCGCTTGTCATGTTAGCCCTGCATGTCAAGCTATACAGTTTAGTATAAGTTGACCTATATTTCTGTCGCCGTTTTGCATTTGATTCTGGTTAGTTTACGAATCACAGAACACGGAATCGACTAGAGACAGATGACGAAACACGGAAAATTCGGCTGTCACAGGCATTGTAGGGGATTTGCAGTACGTGGTAAAACTCCACCTGATTTGCACTGTCGATTTTTTATTGAGCCACGCACTAAAAACCAGGGATGTTATGGATATGAAATTTCGGATCTGGATACGGATACGGATATAGAAATGATATTATACCGGTTTCGGATATGAGATTATTTCGGATTATCCGTTAGTTTCGGATAGTTTCGGTTACGGATTATTAGATTTTTAAAAAATTGTAATGTTATAATATTATCCTGCAATAACTGACTGGTAATGACTAAATAATAGCAATAATAAACAAATATGCAAGTGACGCGCGCGGCCATTGTATCGGCTCGGCTGAGCAGAAAAACCTGTCATAATGTGTCTCATTTAGACCGCCCCAATCCGAAATTATCAGAAACGTTTATAACGGATTCGGTTACGGTTATGGATAGATTTTCATTTCGGATATCCGATAGTTTCGGTTACGGAGCTCCTTAACATCCCTGCTCAAAACAAGAAGTTTTTTATTTATGGTATCTCGTAGTTGACCTCTGAGATCATGACTACTTGACCGGGCTTTCCTGTGGCTGCCTTAAGGTACTAACTTAAAGCCAGGGCGTGAAATAACTTACATACTTGGTAACTGCTCGTTAAGTACACACCCTGTGGGGTAGGTACGAACCTTGGCTTAGGGCATCGCTGGGTGGAGGACAGCAAGATGGGACAGGCTGGATCAAAAATGGGTGATTATTATTAAACGGGGAATTTAAAGCTTAAGTTTCTATGAGTAAACCGTGACATTCACTACTGGCATGCTTGGTTTGTATGGAAAGTGTTGGCAGTACCGTCTCTAGCACAGCCGGGGTGTCTCCGTGCTCTGTAATATAAATTAAATGATTCAATAGCAACAAATAATCATATGTGTTGAAACATTCATTACAATTGAAGATTTTTCGAGACTGAATTTTCCGCAGGCAAAAGACTTGAAGATAACTGGCCGCTTTCAAGGATGGCAATATGACTACCCGGATGACATAGCCCTGGTTATATTGAGTAAAGCTTTCACATACTCCATGAAGTTGCATCCGGTCTGCCTGGACTTTGATTACAGCTTCAACAAGAAGCAGTTGCAGGAGGGAAACTTGGGCACGGTAGGAACCATTTAATAGTTTAAGGTCTTTTTTTTCGGGTTGAAATCTTCAAATGAAGCACCTCCTTCGAGATAAGAGAGGGAATTTGGGATTCTTACCTCACTATAACTACCCCGGTGGTAAATACCCAGGTGGTCGTATAACTGTAATACTGCAGTTCGGGACATGAAAATATTCAAAATATTTGATATTTTTAGGTCCCGTCAAATACAACGTGTAACGTTAAATGCGCAAAACCTCAAACACCCCAACTGATTTTTAATTCAATTGACCTATTTCAGAGAGAAAAAATCATTAAAAAAAATTTAAAGGTTTTATGTGCTGTTTTAGTTCGTAAGATTCGTATTTGCATTGAAATAAAAGTTATTACTATCCCGCGTATGAGAAAATTTAAATTGGTTGACAAAAATTTGTGTTTGTTTATCTATTTTGGCGGGTTTGTGCATGTGATGGCTTGACCTATTAATAAATAGACACGGCAACGGTATTTAATGAAGATTTTTTGAAAAATTAAAAACCAGCCAAGTGCATGTCGGACCACGCACAATGTAGGGTTCCGTAGTTGGGATGAATTTATCCCAAGAACAAACTTAACTTTGTAGTTGAAAAAAAAAATCTTTTATACAGAATGTATGGGAGAACATGTTTTTACAACCGCAAATCTAAGTTGGTCGATTATTACTCGTTAAGTTGTAAAGCCTACTCAGCTGTGATAGTTTTTCTTTTAAATTCGTTATATAAGCTACTGCCGTGAATTTTTTCACACATCTAAAACCAACCATTTAGCTGGCAGGGGGGGGACACTTGACTCTAACAAAAATTTGCACTATAGAGCTTAATATTTTGCAAACAGATCTCTGAATTCAAAAATGGTGTCATTACACTCACAATGTTTTTAAAAGACCTTTCCAACGATACCCCACACCAAGGGATAGAAAAAAAAAAGAAAAACATTCCCACTTTCCGTGCAGGGGAGGTACCACAAAAAAAAACATTTTTCATAATTTTACTTTACCACTTTGTCAGCATGATTAAAAAGTATACACATGCTAAATAACAACTATCTAGTACTTACTGTCTTTGAGCTAGACCGCGGACAGACAGACAGACGGACATGACGAAACTATAAGGGTTCCTTCTTTACTACGGAACCCTAAAAAGTGTTCCAATTGATTCTGCTCGTTATTCTGGTCAAACTATTTTCAGGTTTTGCGCATTTAATGTTTCACGTTGTTTATGGCCGATGAATCAGTAAGTAGTTATTGTCAGTGCTATAGTTACTTCAATTTATACCTAAACCTAACTAATACTTTCTCTTCATAATTATATGAAAATAAAGTTTCTGGTTGTCAGGTGGGAGTGATTCCATACAAACGACAGTCAATGCTGCAACTTCATAGGATCCCCTACATACCAATTCGGAAGTGCTTGGTGATAACACCTCCAACCTTCATACTGTACCCCAATACAGACAAGATCTGCGCTGGTCGGAAAAATGGTGAGAAAATATTTTTGTATTTAAATTATTCATCACTAAATCACACAGCTTCTGCCCGAGACTTCGTCCGCGTGGAAATCAACTATAGATAAAACATATCAGCAATAGTGTTGCTTTCTAACAGTGACAGAGTTTTTGACATTGGATCAGTTCTTCCAAAGATTACCTCTAACAAACAAGCAAACAATTGAACCTCTTTATACACCATGACATTTCAGTCAAGCAGCCCACTTCATGTATCAAATGACTAATAAACATTCATAAAAAAAAAAATATGTATTGTAACAATTTTTTAATTGCTCCTAGAGGTATTTTATGTAGGGTACAATGGTGCCGATTCTCTTGTCACAAATGCCTCTAAACTAGACTAAAAATCACCAAAATTTAGTTTAACCCTGTCAAACGACGATTTCCCATTCTGAAATAGATTAAAAGTGACACAACTTAACTATATTTTAGTTTGACAGCACTAAGATAGTACTGAGACATTATTTTAGTGAAAATGGCAGTTTTGCTATTCTGAATTTGACGTTTTTCACCTAAAATTTAGATTTTCTAACTAAATCTGACTATTTTTAATCGCGACTAAAAACGTGTGGAATGAGATTGGTTGTCATGAACTTTAAATTCACACCAACACCTCGACTTCAGATGCAAAAACAATACTGAATCTTTATTTTTCTTTTGCTTATTTATCTCGAAAACGGTGTGTCCAATCGCAAAAAGTCACGGTGTATATTAGTTTAGGTGATTCTTTAGGGGTCGGCCCAGCACGTATTTTTCTTCCCCGTTATCTCAGTAATCACTTTTGATACCCATCATGTTAGTGAAGTTTGAAAGTGGCACCAGTGACAGAAAAGTTGGAAGTCTTGGTATGGGCATGTGATGAGGAGGGAGGATCGCATGTGACTAAAAAAGTGAAGGCCAAAGAAACGATGGATGTGAGAAATGATATGAAAGAGAAGGGAGTGAATGATAGACGGTTGACAGAGGAGAATGAAAATAGAAAACGTGGTGCGCCAACCCCACGTAGCATGGGACAAGGCTTGGAAGATAATGATGATGATGATTTTTTTTATTTTTATTTAAGTAACATGGGAGACTTACAGCTAAAACAAACAGATCAAGGACAGCACAATAGTCTGAAAGCCAATTATAGGTCTCCACTTATAAGAAACAGAAAAAAAAAGTAAATTCAAAGGACACTCACAACGAGTTACTATATACTACAGCATAATTACTATGTTGCTCGCACTGCATAGCAACCATCATAACAAAATTTACTATATGAAAAAGTTACGGCTTATGGTGTCTGTGAAGTTTCTTTATGTAATTACTAGCTTCTGTCCACAACTTAATTCGCGTGAAGCCGTAATACACCACAATAAACTAAAATACCAGTCATATTTTTATAGAACTTCCATGTATACTACGTTTGTAGTTTCGGTCTCAACAACTAATATGAAGAGAGTCAGGCCTGGTGATACGGGAGCAAGTGACATACAGTAAAGAAAGAAAGAAAGAAAGAAAGTATTTATTGAGACTCGCACAAGGAATAAAAAATTAAACTAAACACCTTCACCTTAAAACATTAATAAAAAAATAAAAGAAAAAATAAAAAACAAGGTAAAAAACCAAAAACAGAAAGTCCTGTACGAGGCCAAAAGGCTCCTATCTCAGCATATGCTGCGACATTTAAAAAATAAATGTCTCAGCGCTGGTATTCTGATAGGACCCACAGTGATGTCACGGATAGATAGATACAGAAATAAACATTAAATAAAATAAAATAAAAATAGTTAAGTGAAATATTAAAAATAAAATATAAGTAGTCCGCGTGTCTGCACCCGACGTAACAACAGTTACTTGTCTATGCCTTTAGTATCTGTGGTAGTCTAGGCATCGTTGAGACAAGTAAAGAGACGCAGACGCCGACACCGGCAAAAATGTATACAATAACATAAACATTACGGCTGTTTAAGCTACGTACTTTGTGAATTGTGTGAATACTACAATAGTACAGTGTTTATTATAATGAAAAGTGTTTTGTGGTAGTCAGTTAACGGCAATTGGAGAAATACATATAAACTAATGTTATGAGTGATTGAGTGGTTTACGAATTTCAAATTTCACCTACGACAAACAATGATAAGAAAACAAAACAAAATGCGAAACAACTGCTGTTTCTCAGTGAACCACAGAGCCATTGATGTAAATCAATCGATGCACAGAGCATAATCGCTGCCAAACGCTCGTCACCATCGACAGACGCGTGCATATCAAGGGTAAGTTAATGTGTGGTATCCTTCACTAAGTTGAATGTGTGGCATCCTTTTGAAGTTGAAGTAAGTGCTGTTTAAACTTGAATCTGAAAGTACCAACTGTCTTTATAGCACGAAAAGGAGGTGGCAGGTCGTTCCAACAACGAGAGGCAGCGAATTTGAAACTACCACGGAAAGCAGCAGTTCTATGCGATGAGGCCAACATGAGGTACGAAGATGCTCTGGTTTTAATTTTGTTAACATCGCGCGACCAAGAGAGTTTCCTGTATAAATAGTCTGGTTTCTTTGTGAGAATTGTGCCAAAGAGTAGAGTAGCCAGGTGAAGCTTTCTGCGTGCTGACATTTTCATCAAATTACCCTTATTTAAAAAGGGAGTGATGTGGGATCGTGGTGGGACATTGTAGCAGAATCTTGCACAAGCATTCTGCACCCGCTGGATAAGTTTTTCGCTTCTACCGAGAATGCACGCCCCATACACAGTGTCAGCATAGTTCAGCTTGGATAGAACAAGTGTCTCACACAGCATGACACGCATATCCACACTTACAGATGTCCAGTACAGATGTCCGTATGAGAAGCAGCTCTGCTGAGGTCGACCCACGGCCTACACAGTAATTTCCCATTGCTTTCGAAGTTTTTCGTTTTTAGTAAATTAATGAACGCCTGGAGCATAAATACTATCTAATGGCACAAGTGCACAACACTGTTACATAGACTGATGCATCCTTCAAGATTATTCCAGACAAACAGCTATCACTCACAAAAATAAAGATACCTAAAAACTCGTCCTTAAAGTGTATAAAAAAAAAAAATACAGTTACGCCAGAATTTCGCAGTTTTTCGAGCACCATAGGAGTAACACAAGGTTACTCCTATGGTGCTCAGGGTTACAAACTTGGGTATAAACTACTCTCAAGGGACCTAACAACATATAAAAAATCGTAGTTACATTCGCGTTTGCAATGTTGGCCTTTTCTTGTGTCAATTTTGACCGGGCTAAACGACATGCCATACCATGGTATAGACGAGAAAAAAACATCCCCACTTTACTTATAGGGAAGATGCTGACTTAGAAACACAAAAAATTTACCCGAAAGCCCGACATTGAATTGCATAAAAAAATAGATAAAGCAGTTCTAATTCTAGGAAAACATCTTTGGTTCTCGGTTGTTCTAACGGTTTGCAATATGCACAATTTCTTTTAAAACAACTAGAGTAATTCGTCAATTTTAACTACAGCAGTTTGTAGTTTAGGGATCCTATTTGATTTCTAGCAATCATCTGCGTCAAATTTTATAAGATTCTACAATTATTCTAGATGGAAATAAATAAAAAATGTGCCAGGTTTGTTATTTTTAAATGTTAATTATTGAACTTTGAAGTTTGAGCAACTACGAATATTGAATAAAATTTAAAAAAGTCATTTAAAAAAATTAATGCGGCCTGGGTCCTGATGATAGGCCTAAACACGTAGTAGACGGCCCCACAGATTCGTCATTTTCATATGTTCAACCGTCAGCTACAACCTGTATGTATAGATTTATTTATTATGACACTCCAACGACTAGATTACAAAAACATTTACAGAGAGCATATCATATTAAAACTTACAAACTACAGCAAACTTGTCACTTAAAGGTGTGCACAGCACTGACATAGTTTGTCTATAATATTAATAATTAAAGTGATAATAAAAATAACAATAACCCCACCGCCGTATCTCTACGTTGACGTCGTGGTGGGGCTTGCGCGCTCCGAACTCTGGGTCTGTGCCGGTAAAGTTTACTTTGCCGAAACAGGTCTAGGGTGAGGAGCCAGACCAAGAGAGATACAAAAACCCGCAGGGCAGCATGTGGCGAGCTGTTGGGCAGTAGCGACCCCACGGACCCTATCTTCCGGGAGAAGTCTTGTTCCTCCCCTTGGCTTGCCTTTATTGGCCGGCTAGAGTGAACACTGACAAGGAACAGAGCTCCCACCTCATTCTTGCCTTTATTGGCTGGCTTGAGTGGAGATTCGCAAGAGCAAACATGCTCGGAGGAAGGAAGTATTCCAGTAAGATGCTGGTAGGGATCTTGACCGTACTTCCGGGATTGTCCTGATAGCCGTGGAATACCTCTCCACTCCTCTTAAGCACCTCAGGACATGTTGCCCCCTTGTCGCTACGACACTTTGTGCTAGCGACCGTTTTTGGGGGCCCATTATTGAGTGTGCTAGTCATCCCCTGCCACCTTATCCGTGTGCATATAAAACATTGATTAGGCAGGGGCCATAGTCCTTCCATAGTTCCAGGTCACTAGTCATCTTAAGCCACCCAAACCCATAACCCAATACGTTTTGTTTCCATGTTCTGAAATAGCCTTGCACCAACCGGGGGTTGTCCTTGGGTGCACTTGCATAGTGCATACAGGGATAATCGTCGGTTGGTGCCTCATTCCATTTAACATTGTTCAAGGGGCCTCTGCGAGTTGGCTTCGGCCCCTCGTACGCCTTCTAAAAGACCGAGACCCTAAGGTCCCGAGATATTTAAATATATATATAACAATAAAATCAATAAGTTAATAATAAATTCAAATAAATTAATAAAAATACAATCAATGAATCAAATTAAATTAAGTTTAATTATAATAGGTAATTGAAAAGTTTAACATGTTACAATAAAATAGATACAATACAATAGAATAGATTAAAAGTAAACAAAAAAAAAAGTTACGTTAACTTTAGGATGATACAAATACAAAACATGGCAAACGCATTATAGGGATAGATAGACCAAGTAAGTTTCGCCAATTAATTACTTATCCTACAATTTAAACAAGGAAAATCTAAAAAGAGAAACCCTGGTCCGTGATCTTGGAATTCTGTTCGATGACAAACTCCATTTAGATTCTTATAAAAAATTGTTTATAATGCCTTCCGTATGTTCGGTTTTATTATGAGCACGGCTACAGTAAAATTTACCCGATCTTAAACCTATTTGTATCTTTATAAATCGTTGGTTCGTTCTCAGCTGGAGTATGCTGTTTCGGTATGGAATCCCCACTATAGTAAATAATCCCCGATATGGTCTAGAAAGTACAAAGAAAGTTTTTAAAGGCCATGCATTTTCGTTGCTATAGTACTTATACATCCTACAACGACCTATTGAAGAAGTATCATCTGCAGTTTGAAGTCTAGACGAATTATGTTGGAAACGATTTTCCTGTTTGATCTATGCAATAATTATAATTGTATCGATATTCGCAACAAAATTAGTTATGTAGTACCCAGAACAACGATATGCCGTGGGGTGCGCGCAAGACCTTTTGATTTGCAGTAAGTTCTTGTCGTAGGAACGCAGGCTTGCGTGCACCCTTACGTCGCCTTGCCAATCAATACAATAAGATCTTTGAAGACATCGACTTTTTTCTGTCTCTGCTCAAAAATAATAGTTAGATTAATATTTATTCATTCTCTCTCCCTCTCTCCTTCTCTGTTGTTTGCATGCCTGTCTTTGTTTTAAGTTCACTACTAACTACTTTTCTGTTTTAGTAGCTTAGAATAGCGCACTGTTAGATATAACTTTTAATATGTTGTGGAAAATGTCGTATGTTATAAACTTTTTAATGTATAACTGTTTATTTTCCCGAACAAATAAAATAAAATAAAAATTTCCATGCCCACAGGTACGTTCATTTGTTTCGGGAACGCTGGTTCAGGTCTTGCCTTTCCCGAAATCGAACAAGGCATTGTCCGTTACTACTTACAAGGCGTCGTGTCTTCAGGACCTAGGACGGATGTAAATTGTGACCCAACAGACTTCATATTATTAACTGATGTAAATAAACATAAGGATTTTATTAAGGAGCACCTTGCGACATCGTTACCACCTAGCGTGGTGGGATGGCAGGAAACTGAAGACGCCTTATAAGGTGTAAGGAAAGCCTGGTAGTGCAAGCTAATTTTAGTTACAACTAGCATTAAAACATGTAATATAAGTTTGATTTGCTTGTTTGAATATTTATTATAATACTAGCTGACCCTGCAAACGTTGTATTGCCTTATAAATGCTTGGGGTGCACCATCTTTATCATTTATTACCTACTCTACCTACCCTACCTACCCTACCTACCCACCTTACCCACCCTACCTACCCTACCTACCCACCCTACCCACCCTACCTACCCTACCTACCCTAAAACCTTGTCCTAAAAATAACGAACATTTTAAAAAAAGAATTGGCCAAATTGGTCTAGGCGTTGTTGAGTTATGCGCTTACCAACACATTTTGCGATTCATTTTTATCTTATAGATTAATATAAGCATGTCACGCAACTAACACAGACAACCACTACTCAACAGATGCCTATGCATGTACACTAGTGATGTGTCGGATATCCGTATCCGTATCAGCGGATATCCGAGGGAGAAAAAAGATCTGTATCTGAATCCGTATCCGTCACTTTTTGGCGGATCTTGTACGGATATTTTATATTAATACATTTCATTACGTAGGTATATGAAATTTTAAAGATATGTAGCAATGAAATACTGTTAACTTAAATCCAAAGGAGTAAAAAAAAAATTTTTTTATTATAATTCAAGTAGAGTAAGTACCTGTAAATTAAGTCTTAAGGTTAGTTAAGTAAGTAATTAAACTATCTTTGTAGTAAGATCAAACCTCTAATATTTGTGCTATGCTAATTGAAATAATTATGTGAGTTTAACACATCAATTAAAACTATGTTGTTTTCAAGAACTTAAAAAAATATAGGTCATAATTAAAATTGAGTAATGGTAAATTGTATTTCAAAAAGAGTAACTTGGCAGCTTTGTCCCCCAAAAGTCAGTTACGATGAGCATCATAAATAATTCCTGCTGAACCTGAAGAAAGTTGAGATCCGTATCCGTATTCGCGGATCTAGACCCTTATGATCCGTATCCGCGGATCACATTTTTTAACGATCCGGCACATCACTAATGTACACGCGTAGGCACGACGCGGGCCGCGATGCGCGTTGACACTGAACGGTGTTATACTACAACACAAGCCACTCACACATACATGACTGTTTATCCCTTAATCCGTAAACGGCTAGATCTGTAAGCGGGGCGAGGGAAAATAACATACCTACCTGTAGGAGAGTCGAGTCGCTAGTCGTTCTCGTTGGGCCTTCCCCAGGCAACTGGGGGTCTCACCTGGCGGAGACAGACCTCCAAAATGTCGTAAAGAAAGCGGCACTACGGAATTAGCGTTGTGGTGCGCCTACAGATAGCAAGGCGGGGACATCGCGACATCTCGACATAATAGATTAAGTCCTTTAGTAAAAAAACTTTTTACAAAAAAAAAAACAACCGACTTCAAAAAAAAAACACTACAAAGTGAAAAATAACTTTAATTTCGGAAATCGGTGACAAAGAACGAAAATTCAAAACCAAAGACACCGACTTCCGAAATTAAAGTTATTTTTCACTTTGTAGTGTTTTTTTTTTTGAAGTCGGTTGTTTTTTTTTTTGTAAAAAGTTTTTATTTTTCACTTTTTAGTTGTGGTACCTACCCCATACAAATTCGAATACCACTACCTGCTATGTAAATAACAGTGACAAGAAGTTATCATGTCATCTACATACTAAGTGGGAAAAAATACGTATAATTGAAGCTAACTCAAAAACTACCCAAGCAAAGTTAATAAAATTTATATGGGACCACCTCTGAAGTATGATCTACCAAACAAAAAAAGAATCATCAAAATCTATTCATAATTGGCGGAGTAACCGCGTAACAAACATACAAAAAAAAAAAAAAAAAACAACATACAGACGAATTGAGAACCTCCTCCTTTTGGAAGTCGGTTAAAAATTATGTCCGATTATCAATATTTTTGAACCGTTTGGGGTTGAAACACTAGGGCCATGGGGTCCGAGTGCTCATCGATTATTCCGGGACATCGCCAAGCGGTTGGTCGACTCTTCACGTGACCAAAGGGTTGGCCAATTTTTAGGCCAAAGAATTAGCATTGCCATACAACGTGGCAATGCTGCCAACCTTTTGAGCACCTTTCCCACTGACAGCGATGCGGGTGAATTTTTTAATGCCCAATGATTTGTTCCTATATTTTTAACCGACTTCCAAAAGGAGGAGGTTCTCAATTCGTCTGTATGTTTTTTTTTGTTTTTTTTTTTTTTTTTTGTATGTTTGTTACGCGATTACTCCGCCAATTATGAATAGATTTTGATGATTCTTTTTTTGTTTGGTAGATCATACTTCAGAGGTGGTCCCATATAAATTGTATTAACTTTGCTTGGGTAGTTTTTGAGTTAGCTTCAATTATACGTATTTTTTCCCACTTAGTATGTAGATGATATGATAACTTCTTGTCACTGTTATTTACATAGCAGGTAGTGGTATTCGAATTTGTGTGGGGTAGGTACCACAACTAAAAAGTGAAAAATAAAAACTTTTTACAAAAAAAAAACAACCGACTTCAAAAAAAAAACACTACAAAGTGAAAAATAACTTTAATTTCGGAAGTCGGTGACCAAGAACGAAAATTCAAAACCAAAGACACCGACTTCCGAAATTAAAGTTATTTTTCACTTTGTAGTGTTTTTTTTTTTGAAGTCGGTTGTTTTTTTTTTTGTAAAAAGTTTTTTATTTTATTTTTTCCTCTGTATATAGTTAGTTCTAATTAATGTTCAAAAAAAAAGTTCATTATATTACAAAAAAAAAATGAAGAGGTAAAAAATATATTTAAAAAAAACTTTTTACAAAAAAAAAAACTACCGACTTCAAAAAAAAAACACTACAAAGTGAAACATAACTTTAATTTCGGAAGTCGGTGTCTTTGGTTTTGAATTTTCGTTCTTTGTCACCGACTTCCGAAATTAAAGTTATTTTTCACTTTGTAGTGTTTTTTTTTGGAAGTCGGTAGTTTTTTTTTTTGTAAAAAGTTTTTATTTTTCACTTTTTTGTTGTGGTACCTACCCCACACAAATTCGAATACCACTACCTGCTATGTAAATAACAGTGACAAGAAGTTATCATATCATCTACATACTAAGTGGGAAAAAATACGTATAATTGAAGCTAACTCAAAAACTACCCAAGCAAAGTTAATACAATTTATATGGGACCACCTCTGAAGTATGATCTACCAAACAAAAAAAGAATCATCAAAATCTATTCATAATTGGCGGAGTAATCGCGTAACAAATATACAAAAAAAAAAAAAAAAAAAAAAACATACAGACGAATTGAGAACCTCCTCCTTTTGGAAGTCGGTTAAAAAGTAATAGTACGCCAGCTGAAACTTTTTTCATAAATAGTTTTGACATCATACTGAGTTGAAAAAAATCGTCAGCTGCATCGTGCAGGGGAGACTATAAGTCAGCTGCTTGCATGAACTTGTAAAAAAACACGTAAAATAAAGTTATAGTACGCCGGATGAAATTGAACTAGGTGATTGTTTATAGTTATTTAATTCGTCGCCGTGCAGTGAAAACCTCGTGATTGCAATAAACGTTATTTTACAAGAGAAAATAAAAACTGTCTGAAAAATGGCCGCCATTGACGTTCTCCGAGGTTCTCATTATCATAAATAGAAGGCATTAAAACCATCTTAGAGCTGTGCACGTTCGTTCTAAACTAAATTATGCATTACGAGGTTTTCTACCCAACAAATAAATTAAAAAAAAATACAACAAAAAAAATACTTTACAAGGTTTTCACTGCACGGCGACGTTATGCAACTGTTGTATCACATGAGTTTTTTAATACCTAATTATGTACAGTTGCATACAAGACCTTATCTACACCCATGATATGAATCCTCTATAAAAGGTTCCGAAACCATTGGGTGTTTGTAATTCAAGTACCTACAAGAATTAAAAAAAAGTCCACGAAATTCAATACAACTGCACGTCATCGCACATGCGTGCAGCGGGTGCTGCTGTCCCCCGCTTTGAAACGAGTTGCATAATGAAATTTAGTACAACATTATAACACTCATTTGGATGATATTATGGTTATTATGACACTGGCTGTTTTAATGTTGGCAATGAGCTAAATGTTTCAGAACTTTTTATAGGGGATTTATAGCATGGGTGTAGATAAAATAATAAAAGTACGAAAACAACAGTCAGCTGCGTGGGTAGCAGTGGAAAGGCAGTCAGCTGACGCAGTAAAGATACAGATTATTCGAGCAATGCATATATTCGGCTTTCATTCAACTCATCAGAAAACTCCGGTCATGAAATAATAATAAAATTAAATTTAGAGAAACTGATTAATATGATCTCTGTGTGTGTATATTTCTGTGAATGTGGTGATTGTGCCAGTGTTGCAAATGTTTGATGAGACCCTCGGTGCTGTGGACACGACGCCTCTGAGGTAGTAGCGCATTGTGCCACGTTCAGTCTCTGGGAAGGACAGTCCGCCTCCACTGTCACCTTTGCAGACTGCCGCCGTACCTGAGATGGGAAGGAAAGGCATTTTCATTTTCGCTGTTTCATGCCTATACCAGTGTAAACCCAGGTTCGCACGTTTTAAGACGACGTTTTTTTATAGTGCACTGGATTTTCAACTCTCAGTGTTGAGCCGAGCATTGCAAATCTAACCGAGTGCATCCCAGCGCGTCGAAAAATGCACTGTTAGATTTTCAACTCTCGACGCTAAGCAGTGCGTTGAAAATCCCGTGCACGATAAAAATCGCCCGTGGTACGAGGGCCTTTGGACTTTTAATCGTATACAGTAACTTGACAGTTCAAAGCAAAATAATATTACCATACAAAAACGAGTAGTGTTGGAGTGGATCTGGGAGACTGGGAGATGCGAACCCACTTGCGCGAAAAGTAATTTCCGTGAATGGACTTTTGCGTGAAAGATACTTCCGCGAAAGACAGTTGCGTGAAAGACACTTGCGCAAATCCACTTGCGCGAAAATACAGTTGCTCGAAAAAGTTGTGGTAAAGAGATATCTTCATAACATCATGCCTGTATTCTTTCAAAGGGTTGGGCAGGAGTGTGTGGGTCAAATCTTGCAAGCTGAATGGAAACCACTTCCTCTTGTCCTACGCAGTTGAAATTTTACAATTTAACATTTATTTTTTTGGTTCAATTTTGAAGGTAATGCATTTTTTTATGACGCATTACCTGATTCTGCACCCAAGATTGGCGCCAGACGAGGAAACTCCTCAGCAGACAACAGCAGAGACGTTAAATTTTAAATACGCATCAAATTATGATAATCCGTTCTAAAGTCTCCCATGATCTGGATGCTGCATCCAGATTTAATATACGCAATTAATTATGATAGTCCGTTCTAAAGTCTCCCATGATCTGGATGCTGCATCCAAGATTAGCTACAGAAGAGAGAACTCAGCGGTCAACAGCACAGACACAAAATTTTACATACGTAGGTATTCAATTATAATAGCCCGTTCTAAAGTCTACCAAGACCTTGGTGCTGCACCCAGAGATGGCTTCAGACAAGGAAACTGCTATGTAAACGGTCAACAGCACAGACAGTAAATTTTATCTACATATTCATACACCATGACCTGTTTGCCGACCCTAACTCCCATGCAATTATAATAGTCATGGTGTGAAGCCAACCAACTTGCACTATCCAAGTCATGCTATACTTTAGAACGGGCTATCATAACTAGATGCGTTTATAAAATTTATTGTCTCTGCTGTTAACCGCTTAGGAGCTTCCTCGTCTGGAGCCAATCCTTGGTGCAGCAGCCAGGTCATGGTGGACTTTAAAACGGACTATCTTAATTCAATGCGTATCTAAAATTTCATGTCTGTACTGTTGACCGTTGAGGACTCCCCTCGTCTGGAGCCAATCCTGGGTGCAGCAGCCAGTTCATGCGTCATAAAAAATATATTATCATTGAAACTGAACCAACATGTAAAATTAACTCCGTAGGACAAGAGTAAGTGGTTTTCATTCAGTTTGCAATATTTGACCCACACACCCCTGCCAAACCCTTTGAAAGAATACAGGCGTGATATTATGAAGAAATCTCATTACCACAACTTTTTCGCGCAACTGTTTTTCGCGGAAATGTCTTTCGCGCATAAGTCTATTCGCGTAAAAATCCATTCGCCGAAATGTCATTTCGCGCAAGTGTCCCTTCGCGCAAAAGTCCGTTTGCGCAAAAATCTTATCACGCAAGTATGTTCGCGCAAGTATCTTTCGCGGAAATATCTTTCGCGGAAATATCTTTCGCGCAGGTGTCCTGCTACCCATTTCGCCAGTTATGTTTAAGTCCCATGTAATAGAGGGCGAGCCTATCAACCGGGCGGGCACAAGTCCTAACTCCGGAATGCCACTGAGAAATTCCAGAAGGAAGAACCCAATAACACTTTGCCCGACCCGGAAATCGAACCCAGGTCCTCATGCTCAGCAATAGCGCTTGCCAACCAACGAGGTGGTCTAACAGCAACTTCTCTCTATTCATCCCTATTATCAGGGACACTTGGGGGGTACTTGGGACTTAAACATAACTGGCGAAATGTGGGTGTACCTGCTACAGGGACACCTCTGCCCAACCCTTAGGGGAAACAAGGCGTGATGTTAAGTGTGTGTAATAATTAAGAGTAACCATGGAGTTTCTTGCCAGCTCCCCTTCATAGGAATCGACCAATTGGAACCGTGTACCTAGCTTCTGACGTTTCATAATTGTGCGCATGTGGAATTAGCTGCAACGGAATTCTGAAGACTGTAGCGGATAGGATCTCTTCTCCATTATGGAGATCCTGTGTTAAGAGGATAATTTAAATGGGGATAAAAACTGCCACTTGCTCACTTCAGATGGTGCTGATCTCCAGCATTTTATAATTTGACAGCTAGCCATACATTTTTTGTAAACAAGTGATTTCTTTTACGCTTAATTAATTATTGAGCCCAGTTGCGCAGCTGCTTACTGCAAGAATACCCATGTATTTGCCAAAAATGTTATAAGCAGAAAACTGTGGGAGAAAGCTCTCCGAAAAAAATTGGAATCCGATATTTCGTCGAGACGATGTGCTATCCTTTAAGCCTTTTATGGGAGAAAGTGGTTTATAGGTGATGCTCCCAAGAGAACTAAGTCTGTTTTCATTACATACAGGCACTTATGATGTGATATCTATGTAAATTATGGTATAGTTTGTGTTTGTTTATATTATCATATTAGATCAGTGCTAGAAGTGCTATCTCTGAGGTTTTTCAGTCAGGAAGATCATGCCCGATTCGGTTTTCAACACTGATCAGGCTATTTCTATCGCACGCCTCCAGTCTTTAACAAAAAAGGAACTTAAAGTCAACAAACACAAAATAACCTATAAAATATAAAACGTTAATAATTTATTGACTTTTCCACTAAAGCTGCTTTTTTACCAGTGGTAGACGCTTCCCCTGTCCTAAGCTCGTCTTTTAATAGTGCTACACTCCAAGTCTCATACATATTTATCTAGTTTTCGTATAATTTGTGATAGACACAAAAGTAAACATAAACACAACAATGGCGGTTTAAACTGTGCTGCCACCTGTTATGAGTTTTCAGTTTTTAACCTCATTGTATGTTTTATTTTATTTTTATTTTTGCTAACTGTATAGATTAAGTTACATCTGAATTAAATAAATTCTATTTTTTTTTTTATTAGTTATGAGATTTTTTTTTATTGAATTTAGATTTTAGTATTTCATAACTTACCATTATTATAACCGGCGCATATCTTGTCCCCGGTGATGCTCTCCGTAAAAGACTCCGGCGTCATACGAATGCACTCATCAATGGGCACAAACGGTAGTGCCACCACCTTCAGAACCGGGGAAGCTGGCCCGTTTTGGTCTGTTAAACCCCAGCCCGCGACCTGAAAGTGTTGTATTGAATGTACTCATTAAGCACCCCAGTTATGACAATCTATACTTTAATTAATTATTATTATAATAAACATAATTATGGTGACTTTTAATTAGTGACCGATACTTAAACACGTGATTTGACTCATCATTTTTTTTTTATCTACTGCCTCTCCTAGTTGACCTCTGAGATCATGACTACTTAACCGGGCTTTCCTGTGGGTGCCTTAAGCTACTACACTTAAAACTTCCAGCCAGGGAATATTCAACTATGCTAATTAAAACTAGGTGAACGCTCGCTAAGGGCACCCCCTGTGGGGTACGAACCTCGGCTTAAGGAGTCAACCGGAGGGAGGACATCAAGGATGGAACGGGCTGGTTTACTCAATCAGCTGTTCCCTACATTTATGTTCGCATAATTCGTCAAAATATTATGGAACAAATGTTTTATTTTCGCGATTTCAAGGTTTGGTCCTTTAGCAAAAGTTTTTCATAAAAATTAGTAAAATGAGTAAAGTCACTTGTTTAAGTATCAGTCACTAATTACCAGTCACCTTATATAATCACACTATATTATATTATTAATATTACAAAGGCGAAAGTTTGTGTGTGTGTATGTTTGTCTCTTCTTCACGCAAAAACTACTGAACGGATTTGGATGAAATTTGGCACACAGATAGTTTATAACCTGGTTTTTTTTTTTTCTGTAGGGCATCTCATAACTGGCCTCTGAGGCCATGACTATTTAACCGAGCAAACCTGTGGGTGCCTTAAGCTGCTACACTCAAAGCCTCCAGCCAGGGACTTATAAACTAAACTTATAAACTAGGTGAACGCTCGCTAAGGGCACCCCCTGTGGGGTACGAGCCTCGGCTTAGGGCGTTTACCGGAGGGAGGACATCAAAGATGGAACGGGCTGGATCAAAGTTTTGATCATGATTATTAATCGGGGAATTGAAAGCTATGTGCTCAGCTGCAACAACTGCTGGCACCTCGTTTTCGAGCAAGGGTCGGGGGAGGAGTATCATTTACTCGGGGGCGCGGCGGTCGCGATCGCAAAAGACCTCGACGGCGAGGTCGGAATGACGGGAAGCGTCTGTGTTTGTGTCCTAGCGTACTCGTTTCCCTACCGGTAAGAATATGCTTTTGTTGGCGAATATGACTGAACCTGGATTAACACATAGGGTACTTTTTATCCCTATATTCTCACGGGATCGAGACTTCTGCGGGTGAAACCGCGGGGCGCAGCTAGTATAATAATAAAGCTGAAGAGTTTGTTTCTAATCTCTGAAACTACCAGTCGGATTTGAAAAGTGCTTTTGATCAAATAGAGCTAGTTTATTCTTCGTAAACAGGGACCAAAATAGCTCTTTATTCCCTAGGGACCAAAAATGATTTGAATTTTGAACGTGGATATTGTTACTAAAAGTTCAAATCACCAAAGAGATCAATCACGAACTTTGTATGAACAAGTAACATAAAAAAAAAATTGTGAAAAAATAAAAAACGCGCGAAATGCTTTTCGCCTTCGTTCGTAATTGTTTACTTAAATTCGGATTTTACATTTATAAAAAAATTGTGTGTCTTCCTCAAGTACCTAGTGAGAATGAAATATAAATAAACGTAGGTACTATTCTTATTCATAAGTTGCACTTAATTATTTTATCATAGAGGGTGATAAAAAGTAGAGCGTACACCTCGGGAGCAACACTGTTTTAAGCTCGAGTGGCGTACTTTGAATCCCTTGCTGCGCTCAGGATTCTACTTTAAAATCCTTCGCTCCGCTTTAGATTCAAAGAAACACTCGCCTTTAAAATAGTTGTTTGCTCCCTAGACACACAATCTACTATTTTGCATTTGTTTGGCCAATTCTTGAAGAAGGTTATAGGCTATTTAACGTCACGGTACAAAGATTAGGACCCGAGCAAAAAGAAGAAAAGTCCGAAAGAACGCTAAACAAAAACAATATTTTATGTTAAAACGGATAAAATCGCGGGCAGAAGGTAGTTAAAATATACACAATTATATAATAAATTACCGGAAAATTTAAAAGTTTTTTTGAATATATTCAAGTGACATTTCACAAAAGAATTGCACAAATGGTTACCAACAACAGCCTCATGACAACGTTATTTTAGCGCCATAATATGACCCTTGTGAAATAATACTTACTTCTTCATCTACGCCCTAGCCCACTTTTGTTCTGTGCTTCGTTTTCTTACCTTCCCGAATTTCCCCTTCTGCAGCTGTCGCCTATTGAAATCTTTTTCGAAGTCCAAACACACAGGCCTGACGTAGATGTAATACACGAACGGCGTCTCCAGGATCAAGACCGCTATGTCGTGTTGGAAGTTTGTCCGGACGCCTTGGTAGTAGGGTGAGAGCTCGATGGACTTTAACTGTAGAAGTAAAATGTATATGTTTATACACCACCTGCTCAATAATATCAAATTATATGTCATGCAAACCTAACCTAAAGTAAGTCATAAACGACCTGAGGTCAAGCCGGTTAATAAAATTGTATTGAATTTTATTATAACCCGCTGGTCAATAATGTGATTTGAATTTGGAACCTCAACTGAAAATTCGAATGAAAACTTTTTAATTCGTAAATCGAATTGCTTTATTGTAACATGTAGAATACACGTATAATATGTTGAGTATTCTCCTCGGAGATAAAGGTGTCTTCGTCTTGGGCGAGCCTGAATCCCTCACTGCTCTCAGGATTCTAGTCTTAACTCCCTCAGGACTCTAAAGCTCGCTCACTGCGTTCGGAAGCACTAGATTCATTCGTTATTCTCGGGATTCAATGCATGGATTCACCATTAACCATGGAAAATTACAACGTTTTAGTACCAAGGGTTTCCGAGTTTAACCACGGTCAGATAGACAGGCAGACATACGGACTTCGCGAACTGTAATGGTGCCTTGTTTTAATACGTAATACAATATTTTTCAAATTTAATTCGGTCTTCCGAATACCAATCGCAATTACAGATCGCAGGAACTACAGGCGGGCCGCACCGCACTTGTTGTGTGAAAATGCGTTACGCTGTGGCTGTGATGTGCGCTTAGCTTTAATCTTACCTCAGATTTCTGTGCGTCCTTGTCATCTTCATGGTCCCATTCCCTGAACAGCTTGGCGATGGCCACTGCGTAGTTGGAAGCAGGCAGTGGAAAGCAGTGGGCAGCTAGAAATGTACGATCAATATCACCATCTGTGTACAGTCGTTTCACAGTTATTGTACCTCAGACAGCGCAACCCACCAGCAACCTTATTGTAACGAGAATAAAGATCACAGTGGTGTTTACAGTGACGCAAAATCAGAGGTGAAATAACTGTGAAAGAACTGTAGTTTTGGCTATAGTTTGACCGGAACCACTGTACCGCGCCTTAGGAATGCGCGGCGAGGCGCTTTGACAAATGTGCGACTGGACGCTGTAAGCGTTGACGATTGAGCAGCTTCCGCCCCCCCCCCCCCCCCCCCTCCCGTTTCTCGCCGCGCTCATACCTAAGACATGGTACAGGGTCTCAGTCAAACTATAGGTGTCAACATCGCAGGATTTTAGAAAGAGAGAGACTCCGAAAAGGTATGAATGACAAAGACGAAGCTTTACAAAGTGGAACTTTTCTAAGTCAAAGTCAAATAATTTATTTCAAATAGGAACATAAAAGGCACTTTAGAACGTCAAAATAAAAAAATTGAATTCGCTGTCCCCGGCGAATAAAATCTTAAGGCTTGTGCAGACCAGCGCGACACGCGACGCGACACAAAGGCACCGCTCGTCGCGCGACGAGCGGTGCCTTTGTGTCGCGTCGCGTGTCGCGCTGGTCTGCACAAGCCTTTAATCGTAACAACTAAATTTTACAGGAAAAATAAAAAACAGTTTTTTGTGAACATCTTATTAACTAATATACATAGCGGAATTGTTCAAATACCAAAAGAAAAGTGATTTTTTACATTCACTACAATACACTTAAAATCTCGTAACTTCTGAAATAATAGTAGGAAATGAATGAAAAAAAATTGACAGAATGTAATCGGACCTCTAAATATCGAATATATTCGATATTTAGAGGTCCGATTACATTCTGTCAATTTTTTTTCATTCATTAAAGTTAAAACTATCGTAATAGCACATTACCATTTTATTCGCCGGGGACGGCGAATTCTAGTCGACCTCTACAACTCCGCCCCCCTCGATCCCTCGATCTCGATTATTAACGCCTCAAATTTCTTTAGTCAAGTTTATAATTTAGGGCGAATTTTTCTGAGTTTGTTTCGGCCTTTCTTCTCAGAGTAGTCAGATAGGAAACGCCGACCTCATCTAGTTTTAAAACTTTTTAAAATAACTTTAATTTCGGAAGTCGGTGACAAAGAACGAAAATTCAAAACCAAAGACCCCGACTTCCGAAATTAAAGTTATTTTTCACTTTGTAGTGTTTTTTTTTTAAGTCGGTTGCTTTTTTTTGTAAAAAGTTTTTATTTTTCACTTTTTAGTTGTGGTACCTACCCCACACAAATTCGAATACCACTACCTGCTATGTAAATAACAGTGACAAGAAGTTATCATATCATCTACATACTAAGTGGGAAAAAATACGTATAATTGAAGCTAACTCAAAAATTACCCAAGCAAAGTTAATAAAATTTATATGGGACCACCTCTGAAGTATGATCTACCAAACAAAAAAAGAATCATCAAAATCTATTCATAATTGGCGGAGTAATCGCGTAAAAAACATACAAAAAAAAAAAAAAAAAAAAGAAAAGAAAAAAAACATACAGACGAATTGAGAACCTCCTCCTTTTGGAAGTCGGTTAAAAATATGATTGACGTGTAAAAGTGTCTGTACAAACCTACTTACAGAAATAAAATCATTTATCATTTATGTATGTGGGAATGTTCATCTGTTCCCTCATAACTCATAACTCCCTAAACTAGGTACTCGTCGTATTTCGACAACCTACTGCAGGTTTTTTTTTAAATAAAGTTTTCCATTGTCATCGTCGTTGCTTAACAAACTAACAATGGCAAAAGCCTTGCATTTTGACAAAGAAACAAAATTCATTGCGTTATTTACATTGATGAGCAGACGAATTTTTCAAACATCTAAATATTCTAAATGAAGCACTGAACTATAAATTTCTTTCAAAATCT
The DNA here is from genome assembly GCA_949152395.1 of Agrochola litura. Lineage (NCBI taxonomy): Eukaryota > Metazoa > Arthropoda > Insecta > Lepidoptera > Noctuidae > Agrochola > Agrochola litura. Next base: position 6,043,605 of record OX424519.1, on the reverse strand, counting down.
TTCAGATTGTGATTGAAAGTGTGTTACGCAATTAGGGTGGTGGTACACACAGCTCCATTAAAGGATGATTTCCACCAAACGGCTAGCATCGCATCGGATCGGAAAGGATACGAACGGATGCGGCGACAGCCGATTGCGTCCGGCAGGATGTCGACGCTTATGATATATCGTCGTTGACGAGTGAAAACCTCGTAAGTCGAATACTTTACCAAAAACACTTTTTACTGTAATAAGTAAGAAAACCTCGCAACGCACATTTCTAGCTCGCCTATAATTCAAATGTTCGATTGTAGCGCCATCTCTCGCGTTCAATGAAAACCTCGTAAGTACTAGGTGTCCGCCATTAAAGAGGGATAAACTCGGCAACACATGCTCTATGCTCGGCAAGACGGCTGACGTGTGAATTCTTGCTCTTTAATTTGATAAACTTTGTTCAAAGTGGTTTTCGTGTTGTGAAAAAGGTTTCGTACAAAAATATTCAGGAGACGGTTTTTTGTCTCTCCTAAACAATTTTGTTTTCGATACTCCCGAGGTTTTCACTGTTTCTGCGCCTAGTCAAATAGCCTATTATAAATAATATATTCCTACCGAGTCGACGTGTTAATTTTTTTTTAAATGGTGTAGTTCACGGAGTATTATTGGCTAAAACAGCCGAAAGGCGAAACGGAGCCGATCGTGCTTCGCAGCATACTTTCGGCTACGATCGACTATCGCGGAAGACGCCCGCGTTCCCGCGTTCCGCTTTTAAAGATTGTAAAATCCGTTCCGATCCGAAGCGATGCGAGCCGTTTGGTGGAAATTATCCTTAAGTGGTTACCCCAGTGGCTAGTTCGTCAAACTGTGTTCGGTTTTGCTATGGTTCGAATCCGAGTCGAAACAATTAACTCTTTTTGAAGTATTCTTTGGATTACGAATAGTAACGAATTCAATGTTGTAGCAGTGTAGCATTTTAAAACTTGAGGGGTTAGCACATACTGACGCTGTGTGTACCAGGAGCAAACCTGACAACTACAAGACCTAACCAACTCACCAGAAATAACAATCCTGTTAGAAACAAGGGATCCTCCGCAGATCTGCTCGAAGTAATTCCTTCTCTGTTTCTTGTAGATAGCGACGTGCCACGGCAATTCTCCTCTGACCGCTTGTGTACCGTTATAGACCAGCTCGTCCGCTTTCGGAGTTACGCGCCCACACTCTGAAGAAAAGCAAGTAGCTTTGAGAACTAATACGTAAACCAAGACCAATATCACAGATTCCCAGATAAATCACTCCATGCAAAATTTTCAATACCTACTGCTATAATAGCCTGCACCTTCGAGTTGCTAAACGCTGCGAACGAAAATGTACCTAACCTTACAAGGGTAAAGTGAGTTTTGCTTTGTAGCTGCGCGCCGCCCGCGTGGTTATTGTGAATTGCCAGGGCTGCATCTTTCGATAAAGATGTTAGTAGGTATTTTTAGTACACTGCAACGAGTACACTATACAAGAACAGACGCCTCCCGTCATTCCGACCTCGCAGACGAGGTCCTTTACGATCGAGACCGCCGCGCCCGCGCCCCCTTAGTAAATAATACTCCCCCCCGACCATTGCTCGAAAACGAGGTGCCAGCAGTTGTTGCAGCTGTGCACGTAGCTTTAAATTCCCCGACAAATAATCAAGATCAAAACTTTGATCCAGCCCGTCCCATCCTTGATGTCCTCCCTCCGGATAACGCCCTAAGCCGAGGCCCGTACCCCGCAGGGGGTGCCCTTAGCGAGCGTTTGTCCTAAGCTTTTAGCTTAGTTTATATGTGTGCCCTGGCTGGAGGCAATAAGTGTAGCAGCTTAATGCATCCACAGGATTGCCCGGTTCAATACACTTTATGAAATATAAAAACTTTTTACAAAAAAAAACAACCGACTTAAAAAAAAACACAAACAGTTTTGAATTTTCATTCTTTGTCACCGACTTCCGAAATTAAAGTTATTTTTCACTTTGTAGTGTTTTTTTTTTAAGTCGGTTGTTTTTCTTTGTAAAAAGTTTTTATTTTTCACATTTTAGTGTTGTGGTACCTACCCCACACAAATTCGAATTCCACTACCTGCTATGTAAATAACAGCTTCTCATATCATCTACATACTAAGTGGGAAAAAATTCGTATTATTGAAGCTATCTCAAAAACTACCCAAGCAAAGTTAATAAAATGTATATCGGACCACCTCTGAAGTATGATCTACCAAACAAAAAAATAATCATCAAAATCTATTCATAATTGGCGGAGTAATCGCGTAACAAAAAAAAAAAAAAAAAAAAAATTGAGAACCTCTTCCTTTTGGAAGTCGATTAAAAATATATTTCCGTCGCTTTTGTTAGACACGGTAACACATACGCATCATGCGCGTGACCTTGGCCAGTTTATGGCATTGCTAAAATTCGAACGAAACTTATATGTGCAAATAACAGAAGACGTTAAGTTTTGGTCTGAGATTCAAGCTGGCTTAAGTTCTGATCTCGTAAAGCACAGCGCGGGCCGGGCCCCTGTTAATGGTGCCGATTCCCTTGTTCACAAACTAAAATAAATTTAAGTTCAGTGCATCTTTTTCTTTCTATTTCATTAAGAAAAGGACAGAAGATAAATTTTAGTTTAGTCCTGTCAAATTAATCAGCGCTTGACGTAAATTGACGTAATTTTAGTAGGCAAGTTTTTAATCACGTCTAAACTTGTATGGAGTAGTGACAGACGCTGATTAATTTGACAGGACTAAACTAAAATTTATCTTCTGTCCTTTTCTTAATGAAATAGAAAGAAAAAGATGCACTGAACTTAAATTTAGTTTAGTTTGTGAACAAGGGAATCGGCACCAATGTCTTTCGAGCGCCAGACACCCTTGTAGTCTATCTACGTTTGTAGCACTCTGTAAACAAACGACAAGTGAGTGTTCGATGATTGAAGAACCTCTTTAGTCGGGATTTAGTTGGTGGACATAATCAGGTACTCCCTGATTATTTGTCACTCATAGCAAACAGGGATGGTGGTGGAACTAAGATTTAAGAATCATTATAAAAATTAGTTTTGGTCATACCTGCAGGGCTAACATGACAAGCGCGAGAACGCTCTTTTTCTCGTTTTATCGTAATTTGTCTACGATTTTGACGTCATTCTAATCCCTAACATGACCGCAAACGACGAGTAAACTCGACAAAGGCACTTTGACACTTCTTTATCGCGCGACGATAAACCGATGTTGCAAATTATTAAAAACAAATTATTTTTATGATAGCAACATCGGCTTGAAGTTTTGTTTCATTCATTCAATTTTATGCATGGAATTATGTATTTTATTGAATAAACGTATCTCTCTCTTAATTATTCTCTCTTTTAATTATTTATGATTTGTTTTTTATGTAACCGACTTTTTGATTAAAATTAAATGATTTCTTTGGCATGCTGAAATTAAAATACAAAATGACGGTAATTAAAATTAGTGGCATCTATACTCATTACATAATAACCACAAATGACAAATGGGCCGACGATCGCAATTTGACAAATCGAAGTTTATTATTGTACAAATAGATTTCGTTAATTAATTAATCTAATCACCATAATAGTCATCTACGTGATAGTGCTTCCCTCCACTATAGTACACCGGTGCACAAACACATTTAAAAAAAAAAAAAAAAAAAAAAAAAAAAAAAAAAAAAAAAAAAAATAATAAGTTTGTACAATAAGTACGACTATGAATCTGCCATCTTTTTTCGAGTTTTTTTATGTATCATAATTTTGTCGTTTTGTCTACTCTCTATCGTCGTCAAAATCGACGACGACTAAATACAACAAAATGACTGATTATATCGTGTTGAACTGTCAAAAATCGATATAAATAACGTGTCATGTTAGGGTTTGTCGACAAAACATCAAGTTTGACAGAACGAGTCGAGTATTTTGTATGGCGAAGCTGTCAGAAAACGATAAAACTACAGAAATAGACAAAAATTTGTCGCGCGAGAGTGGATATATGTCGCGTGTGTCATGTTAGGCCTGCTGGTCTGCATTTAATAATACGGTTCCATTTTCCATCGTTTTGACATGTCATAGAAAGGAGGAGATCTCTCGAACCGTAATTAGGTGCGTTACATTCGGGCTTGACGACTGTTCCCGAAGGCTCGGACTGATTGCAGAAGCGGTAGCCATTGGTCCCGGGGACCTGACAGTAATAGTGGACTGAAACATCGGGATCCAACCTGCAGAATGCTGGGGAAGAGAAAATTGTGGTAAGTATTATTAAAAGAAATGGTAAGATAATGGTTTTTAGGGTTCCGTAGTAAACAAGGAACCCTTATAGTTTCGTCATGTCCGTCTGTCTGTCTGTCTGTCTGTCCGCGGTCTAGCTCCAAGACTGTTAATACTAGAAAGTTGTAATTTGTATACATATTAATCATGCCGACAAAGTGGTAAAATAATTTTTTTTTAGGGTACCTCCCCTACACGTAAAGTGGGGCTGTTTTTTTTTTTTCTATTCCTTGGTGTGGGGTATCGTTGGAAAGGTCTTTCAAAAAAATTGGGAGTATGTTAAGACCATTTTTGAATTCAGAGATCCGTTTGCGAAATATTAAGCTTTAAAGTGCAAATTTTTGTTAGAGTCAAATGTCCCCACCACCAGCTAAATGGTTGGTTTTAGATATGTGAAAAAATTCACGGCAGTAGCTTATATAACGAATTTAAAAGGAAAACTATCACAACTGAGTAGGCTTTACAAGTTAACGAGTAATAATCGACCAACTTAGATTTGCGGTTGTAAAAACATGTTCTCCCATACATTCTGTATGAAAGATTTTTTTTTTCAACTACAAAGTTAAGTTTGTTCTTGGGATAAATTCATCCCAACTACGGAACCCTACTTTGTGCGTAGTCCGACATGCACTTGGCCGGTTTTGTTCATGAATTTGGTGGATTGTAAAGGCTTAATTAAGGCTGCCTATTTACAGTTGCGCTTAACTAGCGTAGCGATGGATGTGATCCTGATATCATATTATAGAATAGGATCGTTTAATTTTCAAAGCGTATTTATAGCGTGACGCGTCGCGTGTCGCGCCTGTTTGAAGGAGCCTTTAAGCGTTGTTGCTCGGTTTTTTCTTTTGTTCAATACATTCTTATCTCCGATATCATTTTCGTTGACAATAATGTGGGTTATGCGTTCTTAACACTATTATTTAAATGCTGTAACGTTTTTGTCCCAAATAAATTAAATAAAAATAAAACACTCACGAACACACTTTGGTATGGGTTCATATTTATACCACTTCCCTTCCAGGCAGTATGGCATGACATCACTAACCACTCCGTATCCTTGTTCACAAGTGATATTCAATTGCGCGAACTGCAAGCTCTGGCCAGGGGTGGCGGACGGATGGTTGGTCTCCACATAGGTACCGTGCTCGGGGTATGGCGGTAGCACACACTTCCCAGATTGAGTTGGCCTGCTAAGGAAGAACAAAGGTACTGATTTTGTTGGCATAGACTAAAGATGCCAATCTATTGCTGATCTACATACATACATACATACATAAACTCACGCCTTCTTCCCATGGGGGTAGGCAGAAACTACAGAACGCCACCTGCTACGACCCTTACATACTCCTTTTGCCTCGTTTACGTTCATACATCACCAATAAGGTCAGTATATGTCCTCCTAGGGCGTCCCCGCCCGGCCTTTCCCTTCACATCAGCCTTGTTCTTTTGTTAGTCGCCTTTCATTCATCCTCTCAACATGCCCAAACCATCTCAGCATACCCTTTTAAATTTTTATCACTACATCTTCTTTTAAAACACACCGCTGTCTTATTACATCATTCCTCAGCCTATCATTCATAGTCAGACCACACATGCTTCGCAAGGAACGCATTTCCACAGCATTTATTCTACTTTCATGTTGTTTTTGCCACACCCAACATTCACTTCCATACATAAGCGTGGGCACCAGCACACCATTGTGAACAGCCAGTCGAGCCTTATTAAACATCGACTGGCTGGTCACAATATTGCTGATCTATTTATTATTGATCTATTCTAGATTGGCATGGTTTGTTTACCCTTTTGACAGATCTGTCAAAAGTGTAAACAAACCCTATTCAGGTTAAATTCTTACACAATCACTTACTGAAGGGAATTAGTATCACATTTAGAAGGTTTCAACTTTATATCTCTCCACTTTTTCCAAGTATTATTGTTTGAATAACATTAACAAAGTTAATTGATTTAGGCGTGACCTTGCGGAAATCCATTATAAAATACAATTATATATTTAGTAACCTGTTCAGCTTAGCTATTTCTAAAGAGCCATGAAAAACCCTGATAAAAATCGACACGTGTTTCACCTCTCAACGAGGCATCGTCAGGATGACGATTGACTTGTCACGAACACGGCGTGTTGCCACACCGAGCGCTGAGCGTTTCAGTCTGCGTCCAGCGAATTATTAGAAGTACGTACAGGTACATACATCTAATATTTTTTTTTTAATTTTCGTCAATTACTATTGGAAAAAACTATGAGTCGGTATAATGTACTCTCCCCTTAAACTAAGGAACACAGTATCTTACGTCGTTGTAGTGTTGGCTGGCAGCATTCTGTTGCACAGTTCAGCCGACTCATCTGAACCGTCTGCGCACTCCTTACGCTGAAAAATTTACAATTCATTGTCATTCCTTACAAATTCTTGGAATAATAAAATGCAACATCTCTCCGTGCTCTTGTGCGTCTTAACCAAAGCGACGAGGCGTTCTGGTTTACCGAACAAAATGAACTGGATGGTATTAATTTTATTACGTTAACGGCACCACACAGTTCTCTCAGAAATCCGTCAAAGTTTGTACCGTGTATAGCAGACATTGGTCGGTACCACTTGGCTAACACCGCGGCAATCAATAAAATTATGAACACTAACCCCATTACAATCAGCACCCTGGTCAACGCAGGCGCCGTACGCACACTGGAACAGATGCGTGGCACATGTCTGACCCGCGCACGATTGAACTGTCTCGTCGGACACGTCAGGACAGTTCGGAATCCCGTCGCAGTGGTCCGACGCAGGAATGACATTGCCATCCAGACATCGGAACTTGCCACTAGAAGAGAACTCAAAATTTCAAAAAACCAGCCATGCGTCCACTGGGATTTCCCATCAAGAAGAATGATGAATGTTCGGGAGTTTTTAGGGGAGTCTTCAAAGTAACTCCCAAGTATGCTGTTACTTAGTCAAACTTGTATTGTCTTGATGACGAACAAAGATGGAAGGAAAAATTACGAACAAATAAGAAAGAAAGAAAATACTATATTTAGCACAAACCAAAAGGCACAGAAGAAAGGAAAAACGGAAGGAAGGGAAGGATTTAATAAACAGCAGATAAAAATAAAAAGTGTAAAGTGCGATGTAAGAAATAAAAACACAAGTACAGGTAAACCTCACATTTAATTACACTAATTAGTTCGCAACGTTGATTTGCACACGTCACGTCGGGGTCACCAATTTAGTGGTATGAGGAACAGGGTGTAAAGTTTACTCATCCACCATAGAAAAGGGAGGATCCTCCGACCAGACGGGTGTTGTGTCTGGCGGGCTACTGCCCGACGATTTGAAGTCGGAATCTCAGTTTTTTTTTTAATAACCGACGAAAAATTTCAACGCAGGGGGGTTCAGAATCATGTACTGAAACCATGGTTTCAGTTTTCGCGTCGATGTCCCTGCCACCCTGTATATGTCGATCGCGCGGTAAACTCTAATTACGCGATGCAGGATTTGTGTGACGTCATGTCTATGATGCGTAGTTCGTATGTGACGGTGTAACCGCTACATGGTCATTCTAAACGAGTGCCTGCTCGTTAGTACCGATTTTGGCCACGCTTCAATCACCCTGTAGCCCTATAAGTACTTACTTGCTAAATCTAGTGTCGTTCCGACACCTGGGCAATAGTTCATCGGACTGGTCGGCACACTCGATGATATTGTTACAAGGAGCCGTGCCGTCCACGCACGCGCCATAAGTACACCTGAACCAGTTGCGTTGACATCTAACAAAGAAATGTGTAATATAAAAATATATATTTAAAATATTCTCAAACTCAAAGCATTTATTTCAAATAAACCAATTACAGGTACATTTGAATTGTCAAGGGGTCGGTCAGTCAGAAAGATGAAGCTAGTTGCCCATTCCAAAGCGTAGTAGGTACCTATGGAGAAGAATGGGCAAGAAACTCCACGGACACTCTTTTAAATCAAAATATTAGTTACATCATTTATGTTGAAATTATACATGTGAGAACAATGTAGAAAGACGTGCACATTAAAAGCGTCCGTAAAAAAAAACAAACATAATTCAAAAATTTAAATAAACCGTGGCAGCTAAGAGTTGACAAGTCGCTACTGACCAGGCGCGGTCCGAGGGGGGGGTCCTGGGGGTCATGACCCCCCCCAAAATATTTCACGCTGTCGGGAGCCTGAATGATTTACATGTATTACTAACTTTTAAAACTGTACTACAGCCACGGGTTACCGTGGCTCAAGTACCTGCAGTTAAGATGGGCATATTATCCAAAAACATTAAGAAAATAGGCCGACAGAAGTGAAAACTTACAACTTTGAAATAAGTGTTTTTTTTTTAATTTTTTGTAGGATTGTAAATTAATATTAGTCTGGTTTTACATATATCGGCACTCCCGAGCAACAACAAGCGCAACACGTCATACCCATAGGAGCTTTTTTTTTTTTTTTGGGTGGGAATTATCAAATAAATAGCATAAGTAGTGGAGTTGCAGATAAATGCACATATCATTCTTGATGGATAAACCCAATATCCATCAAGAATGAATACCCAGCAGTAGCGCTTGCGACCTCTAGACCAACAAGATGTACCTCCATAAAAATATTCCTCCGCACCCATGGTGACCCCCCCCAAAATCTTGGGCTGCGACCGCGCCTGCTACTGACGGCGCCCGTTCACGAACATGACGCATGGATCAGCACCATTTACCTCAACCATTTTGAAGGGAACTTAATGATCCAACTCACACGCCAGTACATTACAATATTACAGTTATTAACTGCCTTTCCCCAACTATTTTGGGGTCTGCTTCCAATCTAACCGGATGCAGCTAATACCAGTATGTACATGGACCGAGTGCATATCTGACCTTCACAATCCAGTTACTAACGAGATACTACATGGCCACATTAGCAAAGGTCAAATGAGCTGCTGTAAGACAATTCTCAGTGTCAGTCTAGATCTCAATCTGTGTCCTCGTTTGGGAAAATTCAAGCAAAATTAAAAAATTCAAAAGTCATTTATTAAAACTAGGCTGAGAATCAGCACTTTTCGAACGTCAAAATTACATAAGACAGTCCCCCAAAAACGCCCACCCTTCACCACTTCCTAGTGCCTTGTTATAATTTAGGCGTTATTTTAATTTATTAAGGTAGTAAATCGCTTACACGATGTCCCTGCACAGGGCGTGAGTCTCATCGCTTTTGTCAGGGCAGTCTACCTTGCCATCGCACTTCCCGTCACCGGCTATGCACGTACCGTCTGTGCACCGCCACTGGTATAATCTGGAAAACGAATAGGCAGAAATATTTGAGGCAAATTACGTACTAAAAACACATGGAAAACTTTAAAAAAGACAAGAGTTTTTGCGATTTGTTACTTTTGTAGTAAATGATAATAATCATCATTATTTTTTACTTTTCTAACCTTTGCTGCTCCAGAAGTCTTTGAATCCTATAAAACTGCATCATAAAAATATATCATGTGAATTAGGTATGTTTTTCTTTATCTTTTTTCCAAAATCTGTGAAAGCAGGTAGCAATCACTCCTAAGGTAAACACATACTTATCCGAGTCGAACGCATCGAACGAACCGAACGAAACGAATTTTGTAATTCTATACGAAATTCTATGAAACATCGCCCACCTGCTTGCATCGAATCGTCCGAATCTGGAAGACCATTCTTAATGTTCTCGTCGACTTCGATTCGTTCGACGCGTTCGACTCGCATAAGGGTGAATTCACCTTAAAGCTAGGTTTTGGTGTCCGCAATTTACCGGCGAATGACGTCACCGAAACGTCATTTATGAAAGTAAGTTGGTGTGTTTTTAACCGACTTCCAAAAGGAGGAGGTTCTCAATTCGTCTGTATGTTTTTTTTTTTTTTTGTATGTTTGTTACGCGATTACTCCGCCAATTAGGAATAGATTTTGATGATTTTTTTTTTTGTTTGATAGATCATACTTCAGAGGTGGTCCCATATAAATTTTATAAACTTTGCTTGGGTAGTTTTTGAGTTAGCTTCAATTATACGTATTTTTTAACGATATGATTTTTTTTGATGATATGATAACTTCCTGTCACTGTTATTTACATAGCAGGTAGTGGTATTCGAATTTGTGTGGGGTAGGTACCACAACAAAAAAGTGAAAAATAAAAACTTTTTACAAAAAAAAAAACAACCGACTTCCAAAAAAACACTACAAAGTCAAAAATAACTTAATTTTGGAAGTCGGTGGCAAAAAATGAAAATTCAAAACCAAAGACACCGACTTCCGAAATTAAGTTATTTTTGACTTTGTAGTGTTTTTTTGGAAGTCGGTTGTTTTTTTTTTTTGTAAAAAGTTTTTTCCTAGAGAGCGTTTTTGGCACCGTAAAGGCAAACCCCGCTGCCAACATTTTCATGACAGCCGTCACTGTAGCCGTTATGTGGCAGCCACCGCTATACTAGGAAACCGTATACCTATAGCTTTAGTCCTAAGAACGTTTTCCTGTAGCTGCAACGGTTAGGATAGTTGCCCTTGCATGCTCCGTGCCCCATTTCAAATTACTGTGGGATATTATCAAGTAACTTCTCCCGCTTTGGGCGGAGCTGGAGGGCGTGTCAGACTCTTACTGACTAAAACCCACCCGTGTTCCTTCGATTGCCATGTTGCTGGGGGCCACAATCTCCCTATTACCCTCTGGAATACATAGTATAGATAGTATCTACTTGAAAAACAAGAAAGCGTAGATTACATTATGCACTTACCCACATGGTGACTGTCTTTTATATCGCTCATGAGAAACTGTAGCTTTTGTCAGGTTTCTGGAAACAGAATATTCATAAGGTAGACAAAAAAGGCTTTTATTAACAAAGTACTATCTGCCAAGCCATTTCCCAACTACGTCGGGGTCGGCCTCCAGTCTAACTGGATGAAGCTGAGTACCAGTATTTTACACGGAGTGACTGACTGCCTATCTCAGAACCTAGTTACTGGGTGACACGATACCCCTTAGTAAGACTGTTTGTGGCTTTGGGGGTTGACTTGTATCAAGCGACACGCGCGTCTCCAGTTTCCATCCATCGCTTCGCAAGTCGCGTCACGGTGACTCGTGGCATGCTCTTAACCACTTAATTCATTTGTTTTCTCCGTTAGTAATCATTTACGCAAGACGCGTGTCGCTTGAGCAAGTAGCTCGTGGCCACGGGGTAAGATTATACAATCAGTTTGAAAGGAAGAATACTTACGAGTTGGTACTTGAATAGCAGGTCGCTTCGTCGGAGCCATCAGGACAGTCCCAGTTGGTATCACACACTGCACCAGCTCTGATGCATGTGCCATCGTGACAAGTGAACTCACTTGCTCTGGAAAGTGGATAGAATATAATAATAAGTGAAAATATCGGCCTTTATTCTCTTGTGCTATAAATACTAGTGATTCAGCATGGTAGCGAGGCTAACTGCGATAGGATGCGCTGAACATTCAAAATATCGCCCCTCATCATCATCATTTCAGCCGAAAGGCGTCCACTGCTGGACATAGGCCTTCTTCCCCAAGCATCGCCACTTCGACTAGTTCTGTGATTCTCGCACCCAGCGGATTCCTGCAGCCTTCACCAGGTTATCGGTCCACTTTGTGGGAAGTCTTCCAGTACGCGGTCGCCACTCCAGAACCTTTTAACTCCATCGGCCATCTATTCTGCGAGCAATGTGCCCTGCCCACTGCCACTTATATTTAGCAATTCTTCGGGCTATGTCGGTGACCTTGGTTCTCCTACGGATCTCTTCATTTCTGATTCGATCACGTATGGAAACTCCCTCGTACGGAAATAGCCCTCTCCATTTCCCATTGGATAACTTTCAGCATTCTAATGAGGCCCATTATAAGCGACCACGTTTCAGTGCCATAGGTCATCACTGGCAACACGCACTGGTCAAAAACTTTCGCCTTGAGACACCACTTCGCCACTAGTGCAGACTATTAATGGTAAAAGTGTCTCACTAGCCTTTTGCCAACTGGAATGAAGCATGCTGGGGATGGGGATAAAACAGAAAGAAAGAACTTATCATAAAACTATTAGACAAAAGAATCAGGTTACTCAAGTGGAACTGGGCTGGCCATGTTTGCAGGTTGTAAAACAGTTGATGGACCAAAAAAGTAACTGAATGGATACCAAGAGACCAAAGCAGAAGTAAAAGTCGGCCAAGGAAAAAGTGGGACGACATCATATAGTGGACCAGGATGGCTGACTAAAGCTAGGGATAGGAATCAGTGGAAGGAAATGGAGGAGGCCTACGTCAAAGAGGTAACTACTGCTTAGAGGTGGAGCCACACCGATACATTAATAAATAATATCAACATAATTATGTAAAAATTTAAAAGTAGTAGTTGATTATAGGCTTTTGTTTTTCAGTGAATAGCATTCCTAAACTCACCACCAGCCCAGCACACAAATGTAAATGAACGTGGTTCGGAAACCTCAGTGCGTAAGTATGAGCCATTATCATCTGCCTTCTCCTAACTACGTTATCTAACCTCCACAACCCAGGTAATGGGTAACACAATACCTCTTAGTAAGACTGGTTGTCAGACTTTACTTACGACTTTCGGGCTTCTGGCAGAAGCGCGGTAATTAACATAATATTTTACCTGCAAGTCGAAATCGAAGCAAGATTCCTGACGGCTGAACTCACAGCTGGAGATATGGCTGAAATATTCAGAATAAAATTTCTTAATGTAGTAATTGTCATCACAGAGATAGAGGTACACACGACAAGACATCGAGCTATGCATTTCCAGTATAATCTTTTTTTTTTTTGGGTGGGAAATTATCAAATATCTTCTCCCGCTCTGAGTGGAGCGGGAGGGCGTGTCAGACTATTACTGACTAAAACCCACCCGTGTTCCTTCAGTTGCCTGTATTGCCAAGGGCCACGGTAACCCTTTCGGACAAAAAACCGTAACCCCGGCAGGCATCGGCCCTATCGGACCCCGTCAGTTCTGCTGACATCTCTGAGGCGCACGTGGAACAACGCGCCGTCGACCCGGGCCTGGTCCTTATCGAACAACGAGCTACCCATTGCTCACCGTCCACAAGCCCGCGCCTGCGATGGCCGGGAATCGGCCTGCGACTCCCGGAGCGTCTCCTGCATTTCCAGTATAATCTGACCTCGTATAGTGTACTGCCTTTTGCCTGCGGCTTCACCCGCGTCAAGGTCAGACAGAGTAACTTTCGTATTTTTAATATTATTATGTAATTGTAGGCAAGTATGGATAGTACCTATGGATGTTTTCTATAGAAAGAGAGGTCAGCTTATAAATACTGGAAATGTATACCTAGTTGATGTCGGCAGCGACCGTGAGCGCCGAGGAGCGGTCGGCGGTTTTGTATCGCGATTTTGTTAGTTGACACTACTCTTTACGTGTCTGTGAGTTGACACCTATTCGCTTACATTATTAGCCTATAGATAACGTTCCCACTCCTGACTCAAACCTTCTCTCTGTGAGAGGGAGTGGGCCGTAATCCACCACGCGAGCCCAGTGCGGGTTTGTGAACATCACGTCATAACTAGAACATGCCGGTTTCCTCACAATATTTTCCTTCACCTTCTAGGTACTGTGTTACTTTGTGCATTTTTTAATTAACTCGTAAATATTTTACAGCTTTTAGCAGTGTTGATGAAATAATTAATACCGTATCAGAAAGTTGGCTGCCAGGTTCAACCCCACGTCTGAGGATATCTTTTTTTTCTTTTTAATTGGGTGGGAAATTATCAAATAACTTCTCCCGCTCAGGGCGGAGCGGGAGGGCGTGTCAGACTCTTACTAAAACCCACCCGTGTTCCTTCGGTTGCCTTGTTGCCGGGGGCCACGATTTCCCTTTCGGTTTTATTCGCAACCCCGGCAGGCATCGGCCCTAGTGGACCCCGTCAAACGTCTGAGGATGTCTTATATGCTAAAAAACATCGGTTTCATCGCGATGTTTTCTTTCACCTTTCCAACAGTTTTGTAGCGTTGGTAATGAAATAAACAGCAAACATCATACACCATCATCTTCTGTTACCAACATATTTATAAGTATCATAAAATACAAGGAAAATTCATCAAAACCAACCAGACGTCAGCTGAGAACCTGCTCAATACGATGCAGTCTCATCCAAACCGGTTCAGCCGTTTCCGAGATCATAGCAAAATAAATAGTTTTTTTTATTTTTTGCTCAATAAATTCCCAATGTCTTTGACTCACATCAAATAAAAAACCAAAGACAGCGCTGTGAACAATACAGCGAAGTGAGTGAAGCATGCCAAAACTACACCGCTCTGTGCATACACGCTCACACTCACACATTTACAACCATTTACAATTAAACTACACAACACTTCCACACAATAGGCATAACGGATAGTCCCTTGTGCAGGGCGTGCATGGAGGCCGAGGAAACCATAGCGCCCGTGCTCTTTGAATGCACAGGGCGTCACCTAGATTAGAACAGAAACCCTCGGGTCACCCAGATCTTACACAATTGTTCTGAACAGACCAGGAGATTTAATTAGCTTCTGGAGGGAGGTGGGCTGGTTGGAATAACCACCACACGGCCGCCATGACCCACGCACTATGGTCCACTTTACGGACTAAGTGCGGAAACCAAACTCTATAACATAGAATCAAACTACACCTCACTAAGTGCACACATGTTTACGAAACCGGCCTCGAATCACTATTGACAGCGCTGTCTTGGTTTTTTAAGCTATTGCATAGCTTTTATCGCGGGCTTCGAGCGCGGCGACCGAATCAAGAAATTCCGTAACGAAAATTAAACCTAACACCCCCCACTCCGCCTATCATGTGAACTAATTTTTGTTTTATGTCATCATCCGTCATCATCCCAAGTGTAGCGTTGACAAATAGGAAGTATGGAGGTTACAAATGCTATGCAATAGCTTTACCGCGGCAGTCCCCGAGTGCCACACGTTTTTTTTATTTGGTCTGAGGTCCTTGAAAACAAAAATTTGTGTTTACTTTGAGGGTTGCCAAAAGTTTTATAAATCCCTTACTTAGCTACTGAGTCTTTGATTGCAGGTTGAAAACCTGTTATATTAGCAAATACCTGACATTTCAACGTCATATTCAAGTGTTTTTTAGGTTATTCTTTCTGCACATGTGGCTTCCCTGGTAGGTACCTCATTAACGGCATAACAATGTAAATGTCTATTAACAGCTCCCAAATTACGATGATTATTTAATTTTACTTTTAACATACTTCCTTGACATAATATTTCATTATTTGACATTACATACTTACCTACCTACAAATTTCATTTTTTTTTTTTTGTCAAATTAGATTTGTTGCAGTTGTAGTGGTAGTCATGACTGTCATTTGGCTGAAATAGGTCCATAAATTTATTATATTTTATTTATCTCTTCTATAAATTCTTTTCTTTTAGATTTTGTGAATGTGAGAACGTTGTAGGCTGTAGACTTGTGGACCATTTTCTATTTTGCTAAGTAGGTACCTGGTAATTGTTAATAGGCCTACACTGTCCTCCCATACCTATTAACACTGTAATTTGAAAACATTGTAAAAACCATTTGTTTTTAAAAGAGTAACCGTGGAGTTTCTTGCCGGCTCTTCTCCATTGGAAGCACAGATTGGAAGCGACCACTTGGGACCGTGCACCTAGCTTCTGACGTTTCATAAGTGCCCTTGTAGGTTTATGTGAAATAAAATATTTTGAATTGAATTGAGTCATGTCTGAATCATAGTAAGGAAAACATCGTGAATAAATTGTCATGAGCAAGCAAGTGATGCTGCGGGGTAATTGCATAATTCAATAACAGTAGCAATGGATTTCATTTTGACAGTTCAACAACATTCGTTGCGTTAATTACGTTGTTGAGTAGATTTTGGCCCAGTGCGGGTTGGTAGATGTCACATGTCTTCGAATTTTTGGTTCTAGGACATGTCGGTTTCCTCACGATGTTTTCCTTCACCGTTTTGAGAGCAGTGCTGATGAAATAATTAAACAAAGTAAAGCGCCTGTCTGGGTTTTACCACTAGACTACCACTGCTGGTGTTCTTTTCACTGAAATGTTACATAAGGTTTAAGGTAACACAATGGGCGGTCTTGTAATCTTGTAAGTAATCTTTTAAAGACAACCTTTAGATGGATCCTTTGGACAAGATGTAACAGAATGATGAAATTTTTATTTTTGTGGGGAAAACCCAATCAGTCGAATCGAATCAACGTTTGTTGCGCCACTTCTTCCCAGCTAAAGCATTAGAAGTGGTAGAGGGCGGGCGATTTGGGATACTGTCTTATGTAATTTTAACGTTCAAAAACTGGCCAAGTGCATGTCGGACCACGCACAATGTAGGGTTCCGTAGTTGGGATGAATTTATCCCGAGAACAAACTTAACTTTGTAGTTGAAAAAAAAAATCTTTCATACAGAATGTATGGGAGAACATGTTTTTACAACCGCAAATCTAAGTTGGTCGATTATTACTCGTTAACTAGTAAAGCCTACTCAGTTGTGATAGTTTTCCTTTTAAATTCGTTATATAAGCTACTGCTGTGAATTTTTTCACATATCTAAAACCAACCATTTAGCTGGCAGGGGGGGGGACACTTGACTCTAACAAAAATTTTCACTTTAAAGCTTAATATTTCGCAAACGGATCTCTGAATTCAAAAATGGTTGCAACACACTCACAATGTTTTTAAAAGACCTTTTCAACGATACCCCACACACAAGGGATAGAAAAAAAAAAAACATCCCCACTTTACGTGTGGGGGAGGTACCCTAAAAAAAAATATTTTTCATAATTTTATTTTACCACTTTGTCGGCATGATTAATATGTATACTCATACCAAATTACAACTTTCTAATACTAACAGTCTTGGAGCTAGACCGCGGACAGACAGACAGACAGACGGACATGGCGAAACTCTATGGGTTCCTTGTATACTACGGAACTCTAAAAAGTGTTGATTCTCAGTATTTCTCAGCCTAGTTTGAATAAATCACTTTTGTTTTTTATTTTATTTTATTAAAGACCGATTTCCAATCGTAAGTAATTTTTTTTATCTAAACTTTACCATAGCGGTTTGGCATCTATTATCTAGGCAAAAGCAGTCGAACCAGATGACGTTTATCTGACAAATAAAAAATAGAAAATCCTCAAATATCTTTTACGGGATATTGGCCGGCGAAGGCAACACACATGGCACAATGGAAAGTTATGGGGGTGACCTTTGCCCAGCAATGTGACATTAGAAGTTCACAAAAAAAAAAAAAAAACTAATTCTTTGTCTTTGTTATTTATAAACACAAACAAATAAAAACTCACCAAAAGCAATTAAAACTATATTATACACAAACATTTTCATGAGCACTCACTTATTCCACTATTTGGCACCCATTTCACTAAAATTATGACCTTTTTGGCGCCCGCCCGCCTCGAGGAAATATTTTTGCAATAATTAAATCAAGGCGACTCATCGGAATGGAAACGACGTCATAACTACAATAGGCAGTTGTATATAATTATACATATATAACAAAAACAAGCAGACTTTGTGTTTAAATGTTTTCCTTAAGCCTTGCGATACTAGAGTACTCTTGATAGAATTGAGCGGGTATGACTTTGATCTTTGCATTATACCAATTATTTGTATACTTACTTAGAATATCTGCAGCATGCCCCCTTTTACGGCGCTCATGGTGGTCCTGCTGAAGGGAGCGTGACTACGGCCGGACCACCTTCAAAGTCGAGTTTCTCGAAAACTACTAAGGTACCAATTTTGTCGTTTGAGCACCAATTAGTACCAATTAGGTACTAATTATTTACTAAATATGGAAGCGATTGGCGTTGGTGGTCCTGCGGTAGTCATGGACATGGCCGACTGATCGGTGACGCTGAATCGGGTATACTCGGCTCCAGTCGGTCGGTAACGCTGAATCTCGTATAAATTCCAGTCGTAAGTTTTCACATCTATTGTGTATTTTCCATCTCTCTTTTTATTTTTACTAGGAATAAAAAAGCTCCTTCTCAAGATTATATTCAGGAATATCTAAGATACATTTTCATTAAAACAAATGCATGTATCTATCACTTTATTCATTACTAGCGTCATACGTACAACAAATAAATATTAACAGGCATCTCGATATGTACATAAAAGAAAAAAATAAACAAAAAAAATTAAAATAAAAATAACTCTTTTATTTTCAAAAAAATAATTTAATTAACATGATCATTTACTTATATAATATACTGTAACTTGGTAATATAAATCACAATTTACTACATAATATACTGTGTGGCGGCGTTTGGAAAGTGGAAAACGTCGCGCGTAGGCCATATAGAACCCATTCGACCCGTATAGGACCCATTCGACCCATATGACCTTAGACCATAATATCATGTCTCAATATCATTTAAAAATTATTCATACATAGTGGAAGTACCAGGATTGCTGTTAAAACCGCCATTTTGTACTGTCAGTAATTATTTTTTGTTCCCTTTGGCGGCCCACCTGATGGTGAGTCGTCACAGCAGCCTATGCATGAGAGGCATAGCAGCGTCGCCAGCCCAGCCCAAAATATCGCTATCTCACTCTTTCATCCCAACCAAGTTAAATATCATCCCATTTACAACAATTTTAGGGTCAACAAAATAATATTACTAGCAATCCCAGCCTATAAAACGCGCGACGCATAACAAACTACCTATTATGTTCTAAGTTCACTTGCTCTTGGCTTCTTCGGCCTCCAGCCTCTTGCGCATAGATTCTGGCATCTCTGCGGGCGGCGGGCGCGGCATGCGGAGCCACACCTGCGGGAACATGCCAGACTGTCAGTAGGTGTGGGTGGACAGGGTGGGGGGGAAGAGAGGGGGTATGATCTCATTGTGGGTGTGTCTACATGGTTCTGTCAGTAGGAACAATTGGTATTTTTTTTATAATCATTGAGTTTTTTTGTGGTTTTAACTGTACATTTTAAAAATCTCTTTACAAAACTGAAGGGCGGGCGTTTTGGGGAGTATCTTATCTGCTGTCCTTTAACCATCAAATGGTCAATTTTTAATTTTTAATTGAACGTGATAGAGTTCAAAATTCTCTATCTTTCTGTCTAAGAAACATTTTTACAGTATAAATAGTTACAGAGATATGAAAATTTTGTAGACCGTTAAGTACTTAACACAATTTATGATAATTCCATCACTAGAAAGCGTCTAACCCACACTTCTTCTTTAAGAGTTTCTGAACAGAAAGGATTCTATATGATAAACAGAAAAGAATATCAATTTATGTGTCCATAATCATAGTTTTTAAGAAACAACGATTCCCGCGTTTTTTTTTAAAGGATGGCAATTTTGACGTTTAAATAGATTCTCAGCCTAATTTGAATTAATGATTTTTTATTTTGATTTTTACACCCCAATTCTCAAACACTACATTGAAGTCATTGTTAAAAATCTGTGTCGCTACGATATATCCCAAGCGAGACTCAGTAACGACAAAAATATTTTTGCTTTTGAAAATCCGGGCGTAAGCCTCAATATGTTTACTGTCAGTAATTTATACTGTCTCACAGTTACTTATGCAAGTTGTACTCAATCTCCAAACTAAGCCGTTTCCTCGGCGATATGTTAATTATCTTTAATAAATAATGTATTACCTTGACAGCATCATAGATGAACCATTGCAGGGCGGTGAGGGTACCGATCATGACGATCCTGGGGCCGAGACCCTTCCATACGCCGGCCATACCGAGCTTGCCGACGATGCTGCCTACAGTGGCGGTCTTGTCCTGAAAATTAATGAAGATATCGTCAATATAAGCTCATATTGCTGTGAGCACTGACGAGGAACAGAGCTACCACCTCATTCTCGCCTTTATTGGCCGGCTTGAGTGGAGACTCGCAAGAGCAAACGTGCTCTTCTTGACCGTACTTCCGGGATTGTCCTGATAGCCGTGGAATACCTGTCCACTCCTCAAGCACCTCAGGAAGTGTTGCCCCCTTGTCGCTACGACACTATGTGCTAGCGACCGTTTTCGGGGGTCCATTATTGAGTGTTCAAATCACCCCCTGCCATTTTATCCGTGTCTGCCTCGTTGGTCTAGTGGTCGCAAGCGCTACTGCTGAGCATGAGGTCCTGGGTTCGATTCCCGGGTCGGGCAAAGTGTTATTGGGTTTTTCTATCTGGAATTTCTCAGTAGCAGCCCGGAGTCTGGATTTGTGCCCGGTTGATGGCAATAGGCTCGCCCCCTATTACATGGGACTTAAACATAACTGGCGAAATGTGGGTGTACCTACTACAGGTACACCTCTGCCCAACCCTTCGGGGAAACAAGGCGTGATGTTATGTTTATGTTTATGTTATTACATAACATAGATCAAACAGGGGACATAATCCTTCCATAGTTCCAGGTAACTAATCCATTATAGCCACCCAAACTCATAGCCCAATATGTTTTGTTTCCATGTTCTGCAATAGTCCTACACCAACCAGGGTTTGTCCTTGGGTGCACTTGTATAGTGCATACACGGATAATCATTGGTGCCTCAACACCTAAAATTTCTAGGGGCCTCCGCGAGTTGGTTTCGGTCCCTCGTACGCCTTCCAAAGGTCCCCAGGGTCCCGAGATATGTCAAAGACATTAAAATTATTTAGGTATTGGTAGGCTCATAGTATACATACCTGGTTGAGCTTGGAGACCACGGTGTCGGCGGGATGGGAGACGATGGCGCAGAACACACCAGCGATGTAACCGGCCGCGAATGTCACGATCAGCTGCTCGCCCTTCGAGCACTGTTCACGGGGCTTGGGCACGACGAACTGTGAGGAAAATGTTAAGTTTTTAGTATTTAGTACTTTAAAGACATAATTTAACGAAGCCAGTAATTTGGACGCGGATTTAATGCTTAGTAACCAGACTATTCCTGTCTTATATATCTTGTTCTTCGTTTTTCGTGTGGTTAGTGACTGACCTGGTGTCAGAGTTTTAAAGCCGCCCATGGGCCTCTGATTTGGCTTCACATGCCGTCGAGAAATATCTCTCAGGCATGCCGGTTTCCTCACGATGTTTTCCTTCACCGTTTTTGAAGAAAGTGATAATTATACAATAAGCACATGAATCCGAAAAATCAAGAGATGCGTGCCATGTAATTACTTAGAATAGTTCTTGTATATAGTTCAATTTTCTGTTACTAATTCGAAGAATATTCTATTTTATAGAGATACTTTTTAATTTAGACAAACTGTATTTGTTAACCTACAACAATAATAAACGATAAACCTCACAATTTCTGTGTATGTATGTGACCGTTCATTCTAAAAGTTGTCAACGTCGGAAATAGCTGTCCAATATTTACCTGTTTTGATTAATTTGGCAATATTACTGTATGGAAATATGAAATGTGGCTAACTAGCGAACTAGAATATTAATAATGAATTGCAATTATAACACTGAATTTGATGTTGTAACAATTTTGGGAGTAAAAAAAAAATTGGTTGTCTGTAAAGTCGGTTTACGGACGATAATTTTACGTGATAACGTCACAAGCCGAACGCTTAGGCCGATCGTGCCTCTCTATCGCTTGTTCCGCGCTCTCGCTTACACGCTCGGCTCAGGCGGAACGTGACACTTGTTCATGCGTGCAGCCGGCGTTCATCGATTTATAAGACGTTATCACGTCAAAAGGTATTTGGAAAGTTTCCAAATACTTTTTTTACATCTAAAAGTAAATATTCGGTGTTACGATATTAATTATTGCAATTATTAATCAATATTTTATAGTTTACTAGTTAGCCAAATTTCAGAATGCACGCTCTTAATATGTAAAAAATAAGTGAAGAACTTACCTTGTACAACAATTCAACGGTCTTCTCGAAGCAGGCAAACTTCATCATGGTGTAGGGGATCTGCCTGCCCCATAAGGGCGCGAGTCCCTTGTACAGGGTACCGTAGCCTTCATTCTGGACCATCTTGGGCCATGCTTCACGGAGTGTGGAGGCGAAACCAGGCATAGTCTGGATTCTGACCTGGGAAGTGATTATGTGGGGGTCAGTAAAGGTTGTTTTTTGAGGAAAGATATAATATATTTATAGTTACCTAGTACCTAGTTATATGAGAATCAGGGACCGGAACCGGTATGATCAATATGTGTATTTTTAAAGGTTACCTTAATTCTTAAATTGAATACAACCTGCGGTTACCAAAATTGAAATTACCTTTATCTTACACGTGCCGTCGGCATTAGTCAATGGGCGCGCATCGCCTTGAGAGTGTCAAAGAGTCGAGTCTAAACGCCGAGCAATCACGGCCGTATTTTCTAATGCCAACAAATTGTTGGCATTGCGATATTCTGTTTCTTTCTCGTAATATAAGTCAGAGGTGCGTGCCTTGGGTTCGAACTCGAGACCTATGACTTGGCAGTCCGACGGTCTATCACTGACTTGCGTTGGTGGCATGACAAATGGCAGCTGCAGTATTGGTATTGTAACCACTTTTTTTTTGCTTTTAATGCCATCCTTATGCCTAGGGTATAGAAGTCAAAATCGGTTGAACGAAGTGTTAAAAAGGTTTATTTAAATGTCTTATCTTATTTCAAATGGAGTACAGATGTACTATTTTAAACGCTAAAATTAAAATAACTAGCAAAACTTCACAAACGTGATGTGTTCTTTTGTAAAGTTTCGCCAATTGATTTTATTTGACCTTGTATAGGTGTTCCTTCTATCTCGGTATTACGACAATTTCGGATTAGCACACTGTCTCTACAATTGTCACAAACCAAAAATCATCTTCAAGTTTTCTATGGGCCTCAGGCCCCTAATAAGTAATGTACTAGATTTCTAAGCCCTCAGATCTCATAATCTCTTAGTCACCGGGCACCTCCACCGCGCGACCGGCCACGCAGCGCGAACACTGAGCGACGTGTGACGTCACAGACACGGCCGCGCGGCAGCATCCCTCGAGCGCGTTTTTTTCGTCATTGGGCAATTTTTATTGTCGTAATAATAAAACATTAATTTTTGGACTCATCAGAACGTCTTTTTGAAACTCCATGAGGACATAATTTAATTATCTAACGAAACTTCAAAAACGTGACAAATCTATCTATCTATATATATATAAAATTCTCGTGTCACAATGTTAGTTGCCATACTCCTCCGAAACGGCTTGATCGATTTTTATAAAATTTTATATGTATATTCGGTAGGTCTGAGAATCGATCGTAATCTATTTTTCATACCCCTAGGTGATAAGGGTGGTCCACCCCAAACATTTATATGGCAAAACAACGTTTGCCGGGTCAGCTAGTATCAATATAGATATCAGATACCTGTCATATCGTGAAGTTTCGCTAAGTAATTTATTTTAACCCATAAAATTCTTACCTTAGCGGCCTCTAGAGGTGAAAGCGCGATATCGGCGAAGAACTCAGCAGTCGCAGACGCAGCGAGGTACACACCAGTACGGTACGTGTACGCCGTCTCCTCGTCCAGAAGGCCATTGTATGTCACTTTGAAGACTTCATATAGACCGAACTTGCAGAGACCCTGAGAGAGACAGAAATAGCGTTACGACACGTGTGTGAGAGAGAGGGAAGATGTGGGTGAGTTGCAAGTCTCATAGGTTTTGTGTCTTCAGTTGAATTCACTTTTCAGTAGGAACAATTGGATGTTTATTTTAATCATTGGTAAAGTTATTGGCGAAAGGATGTGCCTCTGCTTACATCTTCTGGGAATACGATGATAACATGTTTAATACCTGCGTGACCTATTTTTTTAAATCATAGTTTTAGTTCTTTATTAAACATAAAATATGAATAAATAAATTTAAAATTATTAATAATATAAAATATTCAATTTGTTTTTTTTTTATTGATAAGAATAATAAGTGATTTTTTTTTAAGAAAAAAATGTATATAGTTTATAATAAATTAGTATTGTAAAAGAATTTTGAATAAATGAAATATAAAATCAGTTTAAAGTAATTTTAATTTATAAACTCACTATCTCATAGGCTATATATGGCAGCGTATCTATAGCATTCTCTATTTTCGATTGAAAAAAATGACAATTGTCACATTTTCACGACGAAGTAGTCCACTTAGAGCACCCGTCCGAATAGCACCTGCGACTCAGCAGCCTACTGCTGGGATGTATGTTTTACAGGACGTTATTAAATGAAAGATATTTTAGTGGTATGAGGAACAGGGTGTAAAGTTCACTCATCCACCATAGAAAAGGGAGGATCCTCCGACCAGACGGGTGTTGTGTCTGGTGGGCAACTGCCCATCGGTTGGAAGTTGAAATCTTGTATGTATGTCGATCGCTCGGTAAACTCTAATTGCGCGATGCAGGATTTGTGTGACGTCATGTCTTTGATGCGTAATTTGTATGTGGCGGTGTAACCGCTACATCACTCCCCTCCGGAGACCGGAGGTCGATAGTGGGCTGAATATTGCGATGCTTCACACAGTGCCAGCTGTGGTTCCAGTGAGTCGGAACCGGGTGCCGCATAGTTCGCGGTGAGTCGAAACTTTCTGTGGTGATTGCGGCGATTGTGGTGATTGTGGTGATTCCCCAGTGAGTCGGGGTGATTGAGGTGATTCGCCAGTGAGTCGGGGTGATTGAGGTGATTGCGTTGATTGCGTTGATTCCCCAGTGAGTCGGGATGATGAGGCTGAGGGTGATGACCAGGAATGCGCGTTCGCTGCATGCTGTTGGTCAGGATACCCGTTGAAGCCGTGGGTGCTGGCTGGCTGTGTGACTCGCCTCACGAAAGCTTGCGGGAGTGATGATGATGATGACGTCACGCCGAAGTAATTGCACGAAGGCTGCGTTGATGTTCATACTCGGGGTCACCAATTTAGTGGTATGAGGAACAGGGTGTAAAGTTCACTCATCCACCATAGAAAAGGGAGGATCCTCCGACCAGACGGGTGTTGTGTCTGGTGGGCAACTGCCCATCGGTTGGAAGTTGAAATCTTGTATGTATGTCGATCGCTCGGTAAACTCTAATTGCGCGATGCAGGATTTGTGTGACGTCATGTCTTTGATGCGTAATTTGTATGTGGCGGTGTAACCGCTACAATATTGATAAAACAAGTTTCGTATGTACGTAAGTATGTGTAATTAATAAACATTCTAGTGATTTTCATCGATATATTTCATTGAATAACGTCCTGTAAAACAAATACATCGTAGCAGTAGGCTGCTGAGTCGCAGGTGCTATTCGGACAGGTGCTCTAAGTGGACTACTTCTTCACGAAAGGTGCTGTACTTGTCGTGAAAATGTGACAATTGTATTTTTTTTTTTGACAAATATTTCGCATTCCCAGTTTTATTTAGTACTGTCTGTACCTACTTTTTTAAGGTTTGTGTAAACACCATACCTGTAGCGAGTATCCAATGAAGGTGGGTGCCCATCCCTTGGCGAGTCCCCTCATGCCCTCTTCGGCGACTGAAACCTTGAAGCCGTTGACGACATTCTTGTACTTGTCAGGGTCTACCTGCAGACGGCACTTGACCAGATCGAGGGGTACTACGGCTGTGTGGGTGATACCTGCAGAACAAAGGAGTGGAAATTAGTTTTGGAGGTAACATTTTTACATGTTTGCAAACTATAGTTTTGTATAATTTAGAAGCATTTTTAGATTTTTTGTAAATGTGAGTACCATGGAGCCGTTTATTATGTATTATGATGTATGTTGACTTGAAAGAGCATGGCAGTTGAGAGAATGTCAAGCTCACTTAAATGTCTCGCTGATGGTGACGAGTGTGTTGGATCATTCGGTTCCCTACAAAATGGTTGAGCTGGATGGTGTTGATCCACGCGTCATGTTCGTGAACGGGCGCCGTCAGTTGAGACTGGTCATCTCTTATCTGCCAGGGCTTATTTTTAATCATATGTTTTCAACTGCTTTAATTATTTTTTGTACATTGTTCTCACATATAGAAGCAACAAGAATAATGTACCCAGAATTTTGTAATATCTATATTCAAAAGAGTGGCCTTGGAGTTTCTTGCCCGTTCTTCTCCATAGAGATCTACGTTTTGGAATGGGCAACTAGCTTCAACTTTCTGACTAACTGACCGATTCTTTGACAGTTCAAAAGTGCCTGTAAATGGTTTAATTGAAATAAATGCTTTGAGTTTGAGTTTTGAGTTTGAGATAATCAAAAACGGCCTATAAGGAAATGTGGGCCAGTTAGTAACGTCTCATTGTCACAAGTTTTTAAATCTAGGAGTCTCATCGTCGACGTCATCTGAAAAGCAGACAAACTCAAATGGGATTGTCCGTACACGTTTGCTGCATGTCGGATGCATTGTGGGCTAAGATCACCACAACATGGGTTCCTGAAAACATCCAGACTCGAGCGTAGATGGCGGGACGAACTTGCCGCAGCTACGGGATTCATTTCGCCAAGAGTTGATAATTCAACAGTGCAATAATATTTAGGTGCTTCCTAGTATTAGTGAAAACGGGCGCCAGACATCGGTTTCCTCACAATATTTTACTTAACCGTTTTTAGTGAACTAAATAAAGGGCGCACCTGGTTGGGTTTCTAACCCTGGAACCCAGGACTTACTTATAAGTTAGAGCCATTTCCATTAGGTCACCACTGCATTGCGCAATACGGCTACCGCGCTCCTAAAAAAGGCATATTTTCTACTAAAGGCAAAAGCGCCAGGGTCAGACACTGACTTCCAAATTGCAAAAACGTAAGAAAATTTGAATTTCTCGGGCTTCCCAAGCGCATATTAACCTGTCGTTAAGGTTGGTAGTACTCAAGATATTAATATTTGAACGTGTCATGATTTGTGCACGTGATTGTAATCACTCATTTTGATATCAAATAACGATTGTGCAGTTACGTAATACTATTTATTAAAAATATGTCACTGTAAGAAAGTACATTACAAAATTATATTTTATCAGGTTATCTTCTGCTAATTACGAGTTTTTAACGATATCGAATGCAGACTGTTCTGTTCTGCCTAGCCTTTTCCCAACTATGTTGGGGTCGGCTTCCAGTCTAAACGGATGCAGCTAAATACCAGTATTTTACACAGAGTGACTGCCTATCTGACCTCCACAACCCAGTAACTGGGTAATATGATACCCCTTGGTAAGACTGGTTGTCAGACTTTCGGGCTTCTGACGACCCGTAACGACTGTCAAAGATCCACGAATGACAGCAGGGACCAATGGCTTAACGTGCTTTCCGAGGCACGGAGGAGTCTCGGTATGTAGAAATGGTCACCCATCCACGGACCAACCCCGGCAAGCGTAGCTTAACCTGACAGATCGACCCGAGCGGCTGTTAGTACTTAGCCACGAGCTCCTCGAATGCAGACTATGATTCGATAAATTGCATGATTTTTTAAATAGGGATGCATAAATTATTCCGTAAAATCTCACCATGAAAACTTATGTGAAGTGAGTTGTCAATAGCGTCAATCCCTAGCATTAGGTGAATGACAGCTCACTTCACGGTGACACACAGTTGGCCGCACGTCAGTGGTAACAACCAGGAACTTAAAACGTTACACAAAATAGCGTTACGATAACATCACATAAAGTTCCAGTAACCATAATATGAACGTATTTCTTGGCAATATTTAGGTGTATGAGGAACAGGGTGTAAAGTACACTCATCCACCATAGAAAAGGGAGGATCCTCCGACCAGACGGGTGTTGTGTCTGGCGGGCAACTGCCCAACGGTTTGAAGTTGAAATCTTGTATGTATGTCGATCGCTCGGTAAACTCTAACTGCGCGATGCAGGATTTCTGTGACGTCATGTCTATGATGCGTAGTTCGTACGTGGCGGTGTAACCGCTACATCACTCCCCTCCGGAGACCGGAGGTCGATAGTGGGCTGAATCTTGCGATGCTTCACACAGTGCCAGCTGTGGTTCCAGTGAGTCGGAACCGAGTGCCACATAGTTCGCGGTGAGTCGGAAAAATCTATAGGAACTAAATCTTCAACTTTTAATTTGAGTTAAGATTCGGGTGGAACAGTAGAAATGATCGTTACTGGAACTATATATAACGCTATTTTGATAGCGGTTCAACTCCCTGGTAATGACCAATATAAGCAAGCTGGCCTCAGTCTAGTTAAAACTCCTTACTACGCTTGACAGCTCAAGGTCAAGGTCAAAGGGTTTAATCATTAATATGGGAGGTCAAGGTGTTACCTCTGACGTGTGGACTGTACGTCCAGCACCCTAATTGCGTAACATACGATCAATCGCAATCCCGTGTCATTTTGACAGTTCAACAACATTCATTGCGTTATTTACGTTGTTGAGCGGACAAATTTTTCGAAGCAATGGATTAGCAATATCCTTCAAAATTATTCAAATTGTGATTGACCCCGCTACAACGTTGCTGACTGATGCATGCACCTAGCTTCTGACGTTTCATAAGTGCCCATGTGCCATTTTGTGAAATAAAATATTCTTATCGCGGCATGACCTAAATACTCTTGTACAGTTCGCGCCTATACGAGAGAAGAATTATTGAATTACAAAATTGTATTTAGAATTTTATATATTATGCATAAAATTACAAACTCAAAAACCTATGCTGCAGCATTGGTACCAATGTTTAGTCAAACATTGGCCCAAGTCTCGTGATCAATACAAACTTCTGAATTCATTGGCGTTGACCCAAGATAGTTGACGTAACATTTCGTTGTTTAGCAGTCGGAACCAACTTCTGGCAGTCAAAATTCTGGTCCGATCTCGATTCAACTATACATGTACTAGCTATTTGCCTTTCCAATTGAAACCAATTTATTGTCGAGACATCATTTCATGATTCTAAAAAAGAGTCATTGGTGCCGATTCTCTTGTTCACAAACTAAACTAAATTTAAAGGCTCTTACAAAAAAACTTTTTACTAAAAAAAAAACAACCGACTTCAAAAAAAAACACTACAAAGTGAAAAATAACTTTAATTTCGGAAGTCGGTGTCTTTAAACTTATCATATCATCTACATACTAAGTGGGAAAAAATACGTATAATTGAAGCAACGAACTCAAAAACTACCCAAGCAAAGTTAATAAAATTTATATGGGACCACCTCTGAAGTATGATCTACCAGACAAAAAAAGAATCATCAAAATCTATTCATAATTGGCGGAGTAATCGCGTAACAAAAAAAAAAAAAAAAAACATACAGACGAATTGAGAACCTCCTCCTTTTGGAAGTCGGTTAAAAAGGGGCGACACGCGACGTGACACAAAGGCACCGCTCGTCGCGCGACGAGCAGTGCCTTTGTGCATCTTTTTCTTTCTATTTGATTCAGAAAAGGACAGAAGATAAATTTTTGTTTAGTCCTGTCAAATTAATCAGCGCCTGTCACTACTCCATACAAGTTTAGACGTGATTAAAAACTTGCCTACTAAAATTACGTCAATTTACGTCAAGCGCAGATTAATTTGACAGGACTAAACTAAAATTTATCTTCTGTCCTTTTCTTAATGAAATAGAAAGAAAAAGATGCACTGAACTTAAATTTAGTTAAGTTTGTGAACAAAGGATCGGCACCATTGATCATCTGACTAGCTTTTTCCAAACTATGTTGTGGTCGTCCAGTCTAACCGGATGCAGCTGAATACCAGTATTTTACATTTAGCGTCTGCCTATCTGACCTCCACAACCCAGTTACTGAGAACACGATTGTGTTCTCAGTAGGTAACGGGCTTGTGAAGGTCAGATGTTGTTGAGACTAATGACAGACTTTCGGGCTGGCTTTTTCCCAATTATGTTTAAGTAAATTTCCAGAACTGGATGCAGCTGAATACCAGTATTTTGCATGGAGCGACTGCCTATCTGTCCTCTACAACCCAGTAATGGGAACACGATACCCCTTGGTAAGACTTCTGACTACCCGTAACGACTACCAAAGATCTACGAAGTACAGCCAAGATTTCCTACCGGGGGCGTCGGCCCACGGTAGGAAATGAATCCACCGCGGCAAAACTTGATCGATCGACCCTTGCGATTGTTAAAGTACCAGAGCCCATGACCAACATTTTTGCCTCATCGTTTTACGACCAAACTGTATAAATTATTACTAGCCACAAGCTCGGATAGCTGAGATGATGAGTATGATTTTAAAATATATATGGTGTGTGTGTCAGTGTGTGTGTAGAGTGATAAACACGGAGCTTAGACTGCGTCCCCCACGTGTGAAATATGACCTTTGACCTCACTGATATGAACGCGCCTGCGTATCACAGTCTGATAGGTACAGTCAAAACCATAAATACTCAAGATGATCACTTACGTAAAATTCATGTATGGTTTCGAGAATATCATGGTATTCGTAAAACTAACAAAGCCGGGAGATGTCGTGGGACACCCGGTTGGAACCAAGCTCTTTTCGCTGTATATTATTTATTATTACAGAGCCATCTTGTATAAGTTTTTAGAAGCTAAACTAGATGGCTCTGTATTAAAAAAAACGTGTGGCACTCGGGGACTGCCGCGGTAAAGCTATTGTATAGCATTTGTAACCTCCATACTTCCTATTTGGCAACGCTACACTTGGGATGACGGATGATGACATAAAACAAAAATTACGTTCCCATGACAACAGGCGGAGTGGGGGGTGTTAGGTTTTTTCGTTACGGAATTTCTTGATTCGGTCGCCGCGCTCAAACCCCGCGATAAAAGCTATGCAATAGCTTAAAAACAAAATCCTTTTGACACTTGAACCCTTGAAACTGACTTTTTCGGGCATAACGATTTTTCATTACGTGACGATTTCTAACAGTCAACTCCCACCGCAAGCCGCGTCAAAGAAATTCGTTCCAAGTGTAAGTGTGCTCGTGACTGTACATATTTTATGTGGGTGTGGGTGTGTGAATTATGTAACGCTTATCATATTATCACTTACTCGACTATTCATCTAGCTCGAGCTATCAATGTGTCAATATTTGCCGAGTAAATGTTGTATTAGCGGCTATTAGCATGTGTTCAGTTTTATTATCGAAATCCCATTAACTCGTAAATTACACAACAATAAAAAACTTTTATCTAATCCTTCTTTTGAAATCGGTTCAAAAGTTATCTTTGGAACCAGCCAATGAAAAAGTATTTTTATGAAACATGAATGTCTTCAGGCCAGTTGCGAGGTACAGCTTACAAGGAATCCGGGATGCATGTAAGGGTCAACTCACACCGAAAGAGCGGCGAAGGGCAGCTAAGCGGAGCGCAGTTTCAGTGTCATATGAATTTTAACTTTATTTTCATTACAATAATACTTATTATCGCATGATAAACTCGAACGAGTCGCGCGGATGCCCGCGGCGCCGCGGGAATTCCGGCGAATTCCATAAACGGGCGCCTTCTCTATCGAGCGGGTCGCTGCACTATCACCCCCGACAATTAAGTATTAACATTACAAATATCAGTTAAAAAAGCCAAAAATCAATTGACCAGAACAGATCAACATTTTTACTTGCGCCCTACCTGTAACAACAACCTGCCCTACCTTAAATTCAAGTCTAGCTACGGCCCTGCAGATGGCCATTGTGTAGTTTCTGCGTACCCCAGTGGAGTCTTTGCAATTTCCAATCCATTTAGAATAAGATAATATTTATAATCTTACATAATTATACTTTTAAATTATCTAAAGCTAGCCTTAACCGTGATTGAAGACGTTTTGGCGCGAATCGCGGATAACGTCAAGCACAGATTATTAATAATCAGCTGATAACACTGCTCTATATTATCTTTGGGTTGGGCAAGGAGGATGTAAATAATGTAGGTGAATGTTAAAAGATAGGGCTGTGCATGAAAAAATTTGGTGAAAAAAAAAACATTTTTTTAAGTGATTTTGTTTTACAAACATCCACATCTGCAACACCAGAAGGTCAATTCCCGTTCAAAATATAATCTCAACCTCACCTGAGTGACAATCAATGTCAAAAAAGAGGTATTTTTGACAGATTGAGACTTGACATTAGAATGCAAACGTTATTAAAAATACAAAAGTTGTCAGTGTATGTATCCCCGAGTCAAAGTTGAAATGTATGTGCCAGTAATTACTCTTGATCACAGCAGCCCTGCTCAAGAACACATCAAGACTGTATGTCGGTAGAAAAAGGTATGACGGTACTTCCCAAAACTCCTTCACAAACAGCTCTGCTAAAACTGTAGTCGCCAAGTTAAGAACTGAGTCGTCGGGCCATAAATAATTGTTATTAGTCGTATCTCGCTCGCACTTGTAATAAACTATCGATTTGACGCAAGGCGTTGCTCATTCTTATTGCTATTGACATTTATTTATGGCCCAACGACTCAGTTCATAACGAAAGTGCTATAGTATTTTAATATTTAGTTCTAGTTTTATTATGAGTACCTATAGTTCAATGTACACACAGCATTTGTTTAGTACTGACCCTTGGCTTCCTGCCACGTACACTAGCCATGACAGATGTTCTCTATTTAAAGATACAAACAAAGAATAAAGCAATAGTTTAAATAATAATCAGGAATTTTAAAAATAGAATCAATGACATTTACAACGTCTATAAACTGACACACTTTATCTATGTTTCAAGGCGGCGCGGCGCCACTTTCTACGGGTACCTGTCAAAAATTTGTCATATCCAGTACATTTTATTTTAGTTCTATATTTCACTACAGGTACAAAAATGTTTAAGAGTTAACAAAAATTGAGTATGTGTGTACGTTGAGTTTATCTATCTAAGTGATGCTAGTTAATTATAGTGTAGCTAATGACACCGCGACTCTCTGAAGGCGAGGCCGCTTCGTGACATTGGCTCGATTCTCCCTGAAGAAAAGATAGAGCATGGCCCTACTAAAGAAATAGCAGTGTGTTTCTCAAAACATCACTTCGAAATTCGAACGGTGTCTCGTAAAACCGCGATGATTTACTTTTAAAACAAACGAGTTCGCTTTTGAACTGTGTGAGGTTTGAAGTGAAACATTAAGGTCCTTGCAAACTGGATAATCTTTTCACTATTCTAAAAACCATCGTATTTCGTTGCTTAGTATTGAACAAAACCAGAATAAGCTGGGGCTGCAGTCTCGACATAGCCGATTGCTTTACGACCGAATTCGGTCACAAACAAATGGGGTCACTGAAATTTCGTATAAAGTTGAAATTAACATCAAATACGTAGATCCATGTCCCCTTAGAGCTCTAAAAAATCAAGCTTCTTAGTCAAGGCAATAAAAGAATACGGCCATTTATGTGACCTATTTTGATACTCGCAAATAAATCAAAACCTACAGGGTACTTCCCGTTGACCTAGTATCATGAAATTTGGCAGGAAGCAAGATCTTTTAGCACAAGTAAAGGAAAATGTCAGAAAATCGATAATTTGTAGTTTTATCACAAAAAAAAATCATTTGCAGTTGGAGAATTGATCGTGTCGTATATCGATGTATGGGAGAACATGTTTCTCAACAACAAGGTTAAGTTTGTTTTTTGGATAAATTCATCCCAACTCCGGAACCCTTCTTTGTGATTTTTTAATAATCTTTAAAAAGACATGATTTTCGAATAAAAAATGAATCGAGCGAAAATGTTACAATTACGTAACTGTCTTAAAGATGGAAAGAAAAAAATCCAAAAAATAATACACTAAAGTTCAATTTTGATTGTTTCAAAATATTGATGGACCCTGCACTTAACATAATTTGTCTGACACAGTGTTGAACTTACCGCAAGACAGGACACCTCCAAGACCGCACAGGGCGAAGTATTTGGGGGAGGCGAACT
The DNA here is from genome assembly GCA_949152395.1 of Agrochola litura. Taxonomy (NCBI): domain Eukaryota; kingdom Metazoa; phylum Arthropoda; class Insecta; order Lepidoptera; family Noctuidae; genus Agrochola; species Agrochola litura. The sequence goes on along the minus strand of OX424519.1, from coordinate 6,009,533 downwards.
CGCACGAGTCGCCTTGCACCACAGCCGCGGCCGCCATGCCGCTCTATATCGGGACAAGGACATAAACTCTATTAGTTATTTTTCACTAGCTTTTTACCCGAACGTCGGAAATTAACCCACGAGAACGTAGGTACTACCGGGATAAAAAATAACCTATTTCCTAACCCAAATCCTGGTCTACCTGTCCGTTCAGCCGATAAGGAGTGAAAAGGTTACAGACAGAGGGTTACTTTCACATTTATTTAAAGCTGGATTAAGCGGGTGGGCACGAAACCAGCGGCGAGGAGTGCCGGGGCCGAGCGGGGCGGGCGACAGCGAAGACGGTGCTGTGTTAAGCCGCGCGGCCGAGCCTCGTGAGTTTTTAGACGTACACACTCACGAGGCCCGGCCGCGCGACTTGGCCTCACAGAGCCGCGCTGCCCTAGTGGAGATGCGGCTTTACGCTGACGTCGTCGTGCTCGCGTACCGTCGTCGGTCGCGCGTACCAAGAGGCTGACGATTAATGGACGTGTAGGGTGTAAATCGGTACGCGACCAATGTAGCACTGACCGTTGGTCGAGCTCTAAATCCAGCCAAAAAAATTTTTTTTTCAAGTGAAAACTTCTTTAGGCGCCTTGGGCATTTTTGAGATGGGACTAAACCATTCGCGACACTGTTACGACACCAGCTTTTCACCATTAAAAAGACATCAACGCGTTGATTACCGCGGTGCCGATTTTTTTTCAAGTTTTCGCTTCTGTCGGCACTCCCGGAGAGCCACTGTTTTTTTTATTAAGAAAAATAACTCGGAGGTCTCTTACATTGTAATGGTCAGAATAAGAATAAAGTTCATATCCGTATAAAACTCAACTTTGCTTTGAGTCAAAAGAATCTCGACCTTAGCGAGTTTCGAGACAATGAATGGAAATGTGACTACATATGTACTTGATATCATTTTATTTCATACTAGCTTCCACCAGCGGCTGCGCCCGCATGATATCTTTATAAATTACTAGCTTTTGCCCACGGCTTCGCCCGCGTGGATGTCGGAAAATATCCCACGGGAACGTACTACCGATACGGGAATTATATGCCTAATAGTCCAGGAAAAGGTTATTGACTCCTACCACTGCGCTCCAACCATAATTATTTTGTTACGGGTAATTTTCAATCTGTGATATCTTTTAAACCATTCAACTTTTTAAGATCTTCAATCCTGTAGAACATAAATTTGATGTATCTCTAACGGTTTACGCGGCGCACGCCAGTAAAGCTCCCAGTCGACATGATTTTTTCCGACATCTTCGACAATAATCGTCATATTTCAGCCAATTTACACAAAACCTAAATGAATTATACACCAAAACCTTCCGCAAGAATTACTCCGTCCATTGGTGAAAACCATTTGAAAATCCGTTCGGTAGTTTTTGAGTTTATCGCGTTCAGACAGACAGACGCGGCGGGGGACTTTGTTTTTATAATATGTAAGGATACCCTATGTTACTCAGTGCTAACTGATAATGATATTATAGCATTCTACTGACTGGTAAAAGAAAAAAACCGGTTCAGTAATTTTTGAGTTTATCCATTACAAGCAATCTTTATAATATTAGTATATTGTAGATACTCGTATGACCTCGAAAAGTTTTGTATACTTTTCTTCAGTCGTTTTTGTACAGATGACGTAATCACAATCGATCATGAATCCGTGATAAGAAACCGTAGTTACTAAGTCAGGAGCGTACACGAATGTACTTATTGAAGGATTTTATTGATTAATAAATTTTCCATTTAACAAAACAAAAATATAATATCCTAACCTAACTAAAACTATTAGCAAACTAAAACATCGCTGTCGACTGGTAATGTACCCAAGAGACTGGCGGCATTGCCACGTTGTATGGCAATGCTTAGCCTCTAGCCAAGGTAAAAGCCAGCCCTTGGGTCACGGGAAGTGTCAACCAGTCGTTTGGAGATTTCATTGAACAGACCGTGAGCACTCGGACCCCACGGCCCTAGGGTTTCAACCCCAAACGGCTCGAAAATATTGTGACCTATAAGGTTATTATACTTTCGCCGCTTGAGGTTTTCCGCAGCCGCGGCAGCGCCAGCGCAGCACACTGAGCCAAGAAGATGGGACGGCGCTAGAGTATCGACACACGTTGCGTCCCACACTAAAGGCCTACCCACCTTCCATGGAAATAAAGACATGCCGTCCGGTCTCTTGCCATCGTCGCGTGCCAAGCCATTGGGTTAATACAGCTGGAACGCCGACGGTGACAAGAGCTCGCCGGATGATGTCATTGCCAACACCAACCTGAGCGTACTCAGTCACAAGCTGGACAGCCCCCTTCTGGGGCACTGGGTTCAAGCACAGTGCGTGTGCCCGGGGTCCCAGGAGGCGGCAAATACTTGAATTAAATTAATTATTTTAACTAATAATAGTTTGTAAGTCGTTTCTACTAACAACATTATGGGCCAAATGTGTCTGAAATAAAAATATTTTATTTTATATTCGAGTGCCGCTCTAAGCGACCCGCACTTCGGCTGCAAGACAGGCCGTGGTGTCCGAGGCTGTTGACAACTTCGCCACAGTGACAGCGATATGTACTTAATAAAAAATCAGTCACAGCCTAAACCGCTCTAGAAAAATGGCACATTTCCTTATGTAACGAACATGAGCAGTTAGAAGGGATTTTTGTAAATTCAACCCCCAAATGGATTAAAAATAGGGAATGAAAATTTATATTCGATATCGTAATTTTTGACGATGTGAAATCCCATTAGGCACGGCTTGTCGATTAATAAGTTCAAGGAAATAAATAACATGAGACCACCACGCGGGAGTGCGGGTTGGTAGATGTCACATGTCTTCGAATTTTTGGTCCTAGGACGTGCCGATTTCCTCACGAGGTTATCCTTCAGTTTTGAGAGCAGTGCTGATGAAAATATTTACACAAAGTAAAGCCTGGATTTGAACTAGTAAGTCGGGGCCACTACGGATCAGCCATGATACAAATAATTAATTTTTAAGTGAATACCACGACATTATAATTAATACAGTGGCACGGTGTTGCCGAGCCAAAAAAAGGAGTGATATTGTAGGCTTCAGGAATAGGTACACTAAGAAAGGATTTAAAATTTTTTTTTTTTGGGAGACTGCTATTTTTTTGTGTGTTTCCGGATCGTCCAAAGTGTTACTGACTTTTTTCGTCAAGGAATTCTCCGTAGCAGCCCGGAGTCTGGATTTGTGCCCGGTTGATAGCAATAGGCTCGCCCCCTATTAGGTACATGAAACTTAAACATAGCTGGCGAAATGAGGGTCTAACTACAGGTACAGCTCTGCCCAACACTTCGGGGAAAACAAGCATAATGCTTTGTGATCCGTACCGTACTATACATATTATAAATGCTAAAGTAACTCTATGTCTGTCTCCGATCGAAAAGAAATTTGACAGGTAGCCTGGGACCAGGAGAAGGAAGAAAGCTACTTTTTGGCTAAGTGTATGCTGAGATGCAGGTGACGCAGGTCCGCGCAGCGCAGGGCAGAGCAGATTTTGTAATGCACGAACGTACTGACAGCTGCGTACGCTGCGGTGCAGGAACGTGCGACGCAGACATGTCTCTGACCTGCTCTGCGTCTCGTTGCAGATTTCTGCGCGACGCGTGCAGGTCGTCACTTGTTTTTTACCACTGATTCATAATTTTGTTTCAATTAAAGATTGTACTAGCTAGGACGCGAATGTGTCTGTGTAGCTGCGTCGCAGCATGCGCTCGCGGCCTATGTCTGCCTCGCCTGCCTTACCCTGCAAAATCTGTACTGTGCTGTGCTGCGTCACCTGCGTCTCAGCATACGCTTAGCCTTCATCTTGAATCTAGTATTCCATCTCTTTGGGTAAGCCCTCAGCTCTCATAATCTATGGTCATAGGGCAACTGCAGCCGCATCGCACGCGCCGGCCACGTTGTCAGTGTTGCCACGACAAGACGAAGCGAGTGCGACGTCGACGCGACGCACACGACACGACTACCCCCCTCCGGCATGAGTTCTCATCATTGGGCAAGTCATACAGGGTGGCGATTTAGTCACCTACATCCGTCAAAGGGACCCGCCATACAAAACATTTTTTCCTACAAAATCCATATCCGATTTTTAAATAAAAAACATTTCGTAACTGTGCACAATCACGCATAATGTCTCAAGTTCAAGGTGAAGATGTGTTAATAGACGTATACTCTGTCTATTTTATTGTAATCAATATGACTCTTACAAAAATAATCTTTTCCGTTTCTAATAGGTAAACGAGATCTTCTATAAGTATCAGTCTTCTGTCTTAGTTAGTACTATTTATTATTATCGAAAAATCAACTTTCGATTTTTACGAAACTGTATTGTTTCGCATCATAAAATAAAACTCTAAAATTGATTTTTTTTTAATGACTACCATTTTTCCAAAATCTGTGAATGCAGTAAACTATTACTCAAAAAGTTAAGGACAGCGTTCTTAGAAAGTTTTCCTGGAGCTATAACAAGAAAGATGCCGCTGCTCCGTCCCAACCCACCCTGTATTGTTTGTGGTCAAAGTTTTTAGCATATTGTGTCATCTTGATCAACACAAAATGAACAGAGTATAATCAGCGACGTATAGTGTTACCTTACCTGTTCGATGGCAGGTGTGAGTTCCGTAGCCTGACACTGCGCAGGTGTCAGGGGGCTGCGGAATGGCGAGTTCCGCGCCAGATCTGCTAGGGACGAGAACATTATTCTGAAACAATAAACATACTGTTAGGGGGGGGCCATCTATGAATTACATAACAACATCATGTAATAGGGGGCGAGCCTTTTGCCATCAACCGGGCACAAATCCAGACTGCAGGGTGCTACTGAGAAATTCCAGATGGAATCACAAGTTAAGGGGGAGGGAGGGGGTGAAGTGTGAAAACGGGGGACGAGTCATAAGCTGTGCGACGTCAATCACGACGAAAGTTTGTAAGTGTGTGTGTGTATGTTTCTGTCTTCTTCACGCAAAAACTACTGAATGGATTTGGATGCAATTTGGCACACAGATAGTTTATAACCTGGATTAACACATAGAATACTTTTTATCCCGATATTCCCACGGGATCGAGACTTCTGCGGGTGAAACCGCGGGGCGCAGTTAGTTATGTATAAATCTAAAGGCTCAACTTCAATTCTAACAAAACACTTTAAAATATTACTAACTCTATCAATATTGTATGTATATTATTTGGATAGGTTTCAGCACTTAAGTCCTTCAAGTGGACCATTGTACGTGAACTCACTCTCTTCTCCTCTATCAATATTTAATACTATATTGGGGTCGGCTTCCAGTCTAACCGGATGCAGCTGAATACCAGTATTTTACATGGAGCGACTGCCTATCTGACCTCCACAACCCAGTAACTGGGTAACAGGATACCCCTTGGTAAGACTAGTTGTCAGACTTTCGGGCTTCTGACGACCCGTAACGACTGTCAAAGATCCACGAATGACAGCCAGGACCAACGGCTAAACATGCTTTCCGAGGCACGGAGTCTCGGTATGTACAGATGGTCACCCATCCACAGACCAACCCCGGCAAACGTAACTTAACCTTATGGATCGACTCGTGCGGCTGTTATTACTTAGCCACGAGCCCCTCCTCTCCTCTCTCAATATTATTATATGGTTAATTTCAAATTGCAAAATATGTTACATCATACTAGAGAAGGGGGTCACACAAATGTGACTACTATTAACAAGGATGGGGGGAGGCTCCAAAAATCATGAAATCGTGTGACGTCTATTTGGGTACCGGGTTCAAAAGACCAGCTTCCCCTGGTAGGTGGCGTGAAACCTCATGATCTTAGACAGTTATTACAGGTTTCCCAGTAACTGGATTGTGGAGGGCAGGTAGGCAGTTGCTCCATGTCAAATACTGTTATTCAGCTGCATTTGGTTAGGCTCGAAACCAGAGTTAGGCAGGTGAAGATGGCTGACATGACATCTTTGTAAACAATGTGGAGTATATGCTAAAGATTTCATCAAATTGACTGTCTGCAGTTTGCATATTCAGTCTTGCTGGAGTGTTCATGCACAACATGCATGCTGAAATTCAGGTCTGCAGTATAACTATTTAGCAAGGCAGCAACATGACTGGCACAGAGGCAGTCCTGGGACTTTTTAATGTTACTTAAAAGGTTGTGACAACAGTGATAATTTATTTAGTCATATCATGCTGAGTATTCTATACAGTAGCCGGTGATCAGCCGTATTCTTGGCTATGACCACACCTGAGCAAATATTGGTCCCTCTTTATGTGGACCAAAGTTTAGATCCAGTTATTGTCAGTGAACATGTTATATTTAACATTGTAATGCATTTCTGTAGAAGTTATAAAACCTTCATGGTAACTTAGTCTTTATATCTACTGAAACAGCTAGCTGCTCACAAAGTGGGTCAATCAATAACTCCCATAGACAAGAGAGTATTGACACTAAATTTTTCAGACAGTTTTTTGAAGTGTTTACTTCTTTATGTGCGTTGAGCCATTTTTGGTAGAGGGTAAACGCGAATCCATAAACGCGTGATGACGGAACTGTTGCGGACGCAGATTTTTGGTGGCTCACATCCGCGGATGATGCAGATCTCAAGTTTTTTAAGGGAATTTTGAATGTCAATATTTCTTATGTGTTTTGCAAATTGTAGCACTGTTTCGTCGTATGTTGATCATAATTCAATTCGCGGCTAAATAACTAAAATGATTATAATCATTTAAAAATCTATAAAGCTCTCGAAATTTTATGTGTGTAGGTATAGATTTTATGAAAAGACTATTTCATGAAAATGTGACGATTTAGAACTGTATTGATGAATTTAATGATTATAATTAGTGATGTGCCGGATCGTATAAAAATGTGATCCGCGGATACGGATACAGATCATTAGGGTCTAGATACGGATCTCAACTTTCTTCTGGTTCAGCAGAATTTATTTATTATCCTCATCATAACTGACTTTTGGGTGACAAAGCTGCCAAGTTACTCCTTTTGAAATACAATTTACCGTTACTCAATTTTAATTATAACGTATATTTTTTTAAGTTCTTGAAAACAACATAGTTTTAAATGATGTGTTAACTCACATAATTATTTCAATTAGCATAGCACAAATATTAGAGGTTTGATCTCACTACAAAGACAGTTTAATTACTACCTTATAACTTAATTTCCTGATACTTACTACTCTACTTGAATTTTAATAAATATGATATATATATATTTTTTTTTTACTAATTTGAATTGAAGTTAACAGTATTTCATTGCTACATATCTTTAAAATTTCATATACATAATGAAATGTATTAATATAAAAGATCCGTTCAAGATCCGCCAAAAAGTAACAGATATGGATCTTTTTTCTCCCTCGGATATCCGGCACATCACTAATTATAACTTCCATTTCATTGATTATTTTACTTATATTCACCCTCTTCCACCCACATCTGCATCCGCATAAACTCCGCAGTGATTAATACAGATGCGGATGTCTACATAAATGCTGAAGCTCCACAATTGCTGATACAGATGCTAACATCCAGACACAGACAACCAGCAACATCCAGGTAACAGATTACTCGGTGATCTAGCTAGGACAGCAGCGATTCAACTAACAATTTAAGCAGAATAGATCCAACCAACATTTTGTTAGTTTTGAGTAACTGCGCTTTGAAGTTTAGAAGTGTACACAAAAATATCTGGCCAAGTTATAATCATCTGGTAGTTTTTGTTAGGGCAATGTTATCAGACCGCCAGGATCTTTTGTGCAAATATAAAACTCGATGTGTAGATTCTCATCATGTACGTAACTCAATTTCATAAAAATTGTTGGTTGGATCTATTCTGCTTAACAGGGTCCAATTAATTGTACCTACACCATGTAATTATTAATGTATACTTTGTAAGTCCCTCATGTACCACAAAACTATGTTCCTAAATTAATTATATAAATTATTATATTTATCCGCAACATCCTTGCTATAGAATATAGATGCCCTAATACCAGTTTTAAGTTTTCGCTTCTGTCCATAGTCCCCCTTTTTTTTCTCGTTGCTTTTTTTTTTTCTTCGTTGTAGTATATAATAGATTATTAGGTAAAAGATAGAAGATGGATTTAACGAGAAAGAAGTTTCAAAAACAAATAATAATTATTTGTTCTTAATTATTTGCAAGTTCAAATAATATTAGGTGAAGTTATTTATAGTGTTGAGAGAATTGAAAAGTATTATGTATGCCAGAAGAATCAACATCACAATAATAAAAGTTATAATTTAGTACTGTTCCCACTGCTGGGATAGGCTTCCTCTCTTCGAGAGAGAGTGGGCACAGGTGAGGCCGTTACCACTTGACCACCACTGCTCTACGATATTCAAGTTATAATTTAGTCATTACAAATTAAAATTAATTGTTAAGTGCATTTCTGCAGTATAAAGGAAAGACTGCACACAGTGATTCCTGTTTGAGGATTACGAAGTATTCAGTTACAAAATTATAATAACTTCGGTTCAGAAATACGTCACATTACAAGAATTACGAAACAGACGAAAATCAATGCCAGTGTCAGTCTGTCAAGTTAAGACTATGACAGCGAACAGATGAAGGTTAGGTAACGAAATTTTAAGTTTTTCATATGTTTTACTGTCAAATCTCCAAAAAAAATCGAAAAAATTTAAATAATTTTCGCTGAAAAATCATTAAATAGTGTCAAAAACAAGTACCTAAGCATAGAATGTCGAACTTTGAAGAAAAATCAATACTGCTTGAAACCGGGCGTACGTCAGTTTCAGCCGACCAGATTCGATTATTTCACACATTTTAAGCTACTGGATGTCAAGCAGATAATTTTTCCTCAATTTTTTAATGAAATTTAGAATATCAAAATAAGATATGGAGCAAGGTCACGTGCAAACATAATTTCATTAACGTTACGTAAGGGAAATACCACCGAGGTATTTTCCAGCACACACTTTAATATGCCTCTTAAAAAGATATTCTGAAATAGAATGCCTTGGTAGATGATATGAGAATAATAAAATAATAGTTTCTTTTACTTACATGTTTTAAATCCGATCGTAACTACTCAACACACCGTGAACACACCGCACCGCACCTGACGCACAGTGCTAAAGGAAACAGTAGTGACAAAGCCACCGCCATAGCGGATGTTACATAAAATCACGTGTACATTTTTTATAAAGGCAATACTGTTCCACTAATGTCAAAACGATCAATTCGTGGCGTGCCAATGTTAAGATTGATCGAGTACAGATTGCTAGATTGACCCAAAAATTTTAAACTTTTTGATTTATCTTAATCAGATTGACTGGACTGAACTAGTACCTCATTGACCGTCTAAGGTCTCCCTTATGTAAGAAAAACCTCATTTAATTCCGCTTCACTCCACCTTGGTGGAGTGCCAGCCTAAAAGGGGTGATAGAGGATGAGACGTATTTACCATACGAGCTTTGTAAACCAGGGCTTTGCTTCAAAGTACGGCGCCCTGGTACGGGCACGAAAAACTTTCCAAGTGTGAAAGTATTTGCTACCTAGTATCGGACGCAGGCAGAGCTTGAAAATACTTGCATAGGAAATCAATCCATGTAGATATATAAATAAGGAGCACAATCCTATTTGCAAATAAGAAAACTTTGAACTTCCAAGTATTTTTTTCTTGATACGATTATGCTTTTTATACATAAGGCAACACGAATCAATATCTTAGAAAGTATTTTGGCGGCGCCGCGCGCCGCAGCCAACGCCGCAAGTCCCTCGCTGCCTGCGACCGCGCCTTTAGCGTCCGAGTTGAAAATACTTGTATAGGAAATCGATTCGTGTGACCTTACGAATAAGGAGCATAATCGAATCAGCGAAAAATACTTATTAGTTTAGTTTTTTTATTTGCAAATACGATTATGCTTCTTATTTGAATAATGTCACGGACCGATTTCCTATGCAAGTATTTCCATCTCTAAGCGCTGACTCGCTGAAGCGAAACAAGTTTGGGATTCGTCGGTGGCCTTGGCAAATAAACCAAATACTTTAAAGTATTTTTATACCTGGTTTTCGACCCTGGTATTTTTACATACTCGTACTTGGAAGCCCTGGTATTGAATTTTGCAAGTATATCTCATCCCTATGATAGACGTACGAGCAAGTATGAGTACGGCTTGGCGACCTTTCTCACCCGTGTGTCTTGAGTAACTAACTAAGTTTGAGTAAGTTCGTCGGCGATCCAACTGGTTTAAAATTTTGCTCATAGCCCGCCTTGGTTCGTAATTTCGTACACGTCTGTCATTGCCGCGAATCGCGAGCCGTTTTTTTTATTTCGACATTTGTGTAATGTTTGTTTAGTTTGGTTCAGAAAATTCGACAACATCGCAATACAGTGTGAACAAGCTTCACGTGTCACCGACGCCGACGGCGAGCCGAGTAAGTTCGCAAACGTAAAAACGTTCGTATGTCAGTAAAAACAAGTTGACAATTTTTTTTTTTTTTTTGACATAAAATATTTATTTCAACATGGTTTACGCACAGTAAATGTGCGTTTTCACTGGCGAAACATTAACATAAAAACATATTGCAATCTTTGTTTTCTGTCAATGTATTGACTCGCGTTCGCATATCCACACAACTTGTTGACGGGAAATATGTCTGACGTTTCATATCACTTCACATGTTTTACAGACAAGCGTATCAAAATGTTTCTGTACTTATAAATCTTGCAACATGTTTTCCACTAAATGTTTAAATGTTATGTTTACCGTCTCATTTGAAAAACATTAAACCTTGCACTAAACACAAGCTATTGACAAGTTTTGAGACACAAACAAACAACAGTGCGAACGCAAATGCGACAAATCTCTGTACAAAACACGTCTATTGAATAATAATATATGTTTCTAGACAGAGCGAACGCAGCAAACAAAAAATCTTGAGATCTATCTTAAAAATTACTCATGTTTCGTGGTGCGAACGCGAATTCAACAAAACAAGATATGAGATTCTTTTCAAGTGATATGTGACGCAATTTCTATAGACTTTATACAAATGACACTAGTGAAATGTAGGTGTAATTTAAGCACACCTCTGCTTATTCCTTCGAGGAATACAGGCGTGGTGTTATTGATTGTGTGTGCGGTAGTGGTGGGCAAAGTGTATCATTTTTGCATTTGGATCATCGGCTCAAAGGTGAATAAAAATACAGAATGTTACGTATACATTACGTTGCGTCGCGGGCGTTTACTACTGAGTAGAGTCATTATTGTAAAAAACGATTGTATAGTATTTGATACGTAAGCGCCTTAGTGGTAATTTTTACGTGCATGGATAACGACAACAAATGAACGAAAATCTGTGATTGTATGAGTGATACACATCTCATTTGGTATCTCTTTCTGACTTGTATATATTGTAATTATGTCGCCCGCTCACTCGCGACTTGCGAGTCAAACAACTCAGTGTGTCTCAGTTTCCCTCTCTCGCTCGCTCACTGCTCAGTTGCCTCGGGAGCGCGCGTCGCGCGGAATGAGCCAGAGTAAAGTAATGTTTCAGATCATACGTTTACATACGATACAAATTCGTGTCCAAAGTGCGCGCAGCCATAAGCAGTTTCTAATAGGATATTCAACCTACATGAAGTTTTTTCTAATAAGCGTTTTTATACTACTCTGTGCCTGATTCTGTTTGTCAACATTTGTCACACATCTGAAATAAAAACAGGCGATACAAAGTTTTTATGTTTTTTTCTTAAAAAACACCCAAAATGTTTAAACAATATCAAAAGTGTGGAAAATAAATAAAGAAAGAAACCAAAAATGTCAGTTATGGTTGAATTTTGAAACGGTATACATTTAATTCACATGCCCTGCAAGAAAAATAAACAACCATCATGTACGTCTACACCAAGGCGGGTTTTAGAGAGCCTTTCAATCAAAGACGTAGCCCAAGCCAGAGCCGACTGTTTTCCGAATTCGCTAAGCTCACGAAAGGGCTCGCTAAGCTCGCGAAAGGGCTCGCAAAGTTCGTGGAAGGGCTCAGTAAGCCCTTCCGTGTCTGGCCAATACGTAAGCGACCGAGATGATTGCAATCTAGACATATATCGCTCTTCACATCACCATTGGCCAAAAAGTAGTGGATCGCGTCTACAAAGTCGAAAGCAATCAAAAACCTGTGTACCACTATGCGCAGAAGTGTCAGCTGTGTTTGATGAAATCCAACATTGCCGAGACGTGATTGAGGCACTTGCCCAAGAAGCACAAAGCGTAATTTCTACTGCATCGGGGCTTCTTCTAGGCGATTGCGTATGTAATAAATCAGATCAAACAAAAAATAAACATAATGCAAATCGTAAAAAGCTCAAAAATGTAAACAGTAACAGCAGTGGTCGGAAAACATTCGTGAATAAGGGGTCAAATAGAGACACATGCTGTGTTTCATCATGGATGGACGATTGCGTCTGCGGAGAAGTAGAAACAAAGAGCCGCAATAAAGCAAATAAGGGAAATACAGTAGAGAGTAAACAATCCTGCCAGAAAATATGTAGAAAAAAAAGTAGCAACAAAAACACCGTTAGTGACTGCTCCTGTGATGAAAAAAAGAAAAAGCAAAATAAAAAAATAACCACGGTAGACAGTAAAACCTGCTGTCAGAAAAAAAGTGGAGACAAAGACAGATCCCGTGTATGTATGTCACATAAGGATCTTGACTATAGTTCCAGTGAGGAAGACATGAAAAATCAAAATAAAAATATAAAAAGGGAATGCAGCTGTCAGACAAAAATCGAGAAAAATACTAGCGATAAGAACACCACTTGTGCTCCACCAATAGTTGCTGACGATTGTGGCTGTGACAAAGAAATGAAAAAGAGATCTAAAAAGTTAAAAAAGACAGGTAATAAAGACTGCTGTCAGAAAATAGACGGGAAAAAAAGTAGTGACAACTGTTGTATTCCAACAATATCTGCTGACAATTGCGCCTGTGAAGAAGACAAGAACAAGCAAAATAAAAAGTTAAAAAATACAGACTGTGAAAACAGCTGTCAGAAAATGTTCGAGAAAAAAAATAGTAACAAGAACACCTATTGTGTTCCACCAGTAGATAATGACGATTGCGCCTGTAATCCAGAAATTAATAAAAACTGCTGTCAGAAAACATTTAGGAAGAAAAACACAAGTTGTGTTCCTGTTGCACCTGAAGATCTTGATAATTGCGTCAGTGAAAAAGACATGAAAAAGTTAATTATGTTAGCTAAAATAGACAGTAAAAACAGATGTCAGAAATTATTCGAGAAAAAAACTAGTGACAAGGACACCAGTTGTGTTAAACCAGTAGTTTTTGACGATTGGACCTGTGAAGTAGCAGAAAAGAAAAGGCAAAGATCTTTAGAAAATAAGTTGGCCTCTGTAGCGATCGCATGTGGCATACCTTCGTGTGCCGATAACACTTGTAAGTGTCGCTTCCCGCCGGCGTATAGCCAACATTATAATTGCACTGGCCAAATTAGTGGCAACTGCCAGTGTGATAAAGAAAAAAACTAATTTCAATTAGGTAATGTAAATAGATGATGCATTCACTATTTTACACATTTTATTTTTAAAATTAAAATCTATGCAATGTACCTAACTTATTAAGTACCTACTGCGTTTTATTTAGAATTCAATAGCTTTGGAATGCAGCGTTACCGCCTCCGTAAAGGTCCGTAAAACCACATAACAGCTCCTTTTTCTCATAATATTTAACATGTCCCAGAAATACGAACACAAACGAAACAAAATGTGTTATGAAGCTCTAATAGTATTTCATAGCCCTATAAATTATTGTTCGCCGTAAAACTTTGTGAAGAGTGGGGATTTCTCAAATCTGATAACTTCAAAAAACTAATTAAATTCATGATGCTCTAATAAGCAGCAGTACCCATCTTTATCTTTATCTTATCTTTACGGTCCTAACGACTCATTGAGTCGACGTCAATAACTGCGTGTCGGTCAACAGACTCATTGAGTCAGAAATCTCTTGCAGACAGACGCGATCACCCGACTGACAAGAAGGGTTGTGTATTTGTATGGTACAGACGCCAGCACATCAAGCTACTACAATCTGTCAAATTTATTTAATAGATTTTCAACTTTATCGCTGAAGTTTAAGGTTCAAAGTTGATTGGGAAAATTTGACAGTTTCGGATAGCTTGATGTGCTGGCGTCTGTACATAATGTAATAATTATGCCCTATATATGTAGGATTTTATTCTCAAGTAGCATCCACTCGTCTGGATGTATTTTAATTATTTACATATCGTTAAGTTTGTAGTGACTGCCCAGCGAAACGCACAAAACTTCACTTTCAATCGCAATCCGAAGGATTTTGAAGGAAATTCCTAATCTAATAGGTGAAAGGTGACGTTTCACAAAAATCAACATGGCGGACTTTGAATAAATGGGCAACCCCAAAAAGTTTTATTGGTAAACTTTTACATCAGTCAGATGTCAGTTTCGGGATACTTGAAATATCGATAATATGTCTTTGGAAATATCAGATTGCCTAATACAGCTTTACGTTGTTTTTCACAGAATAAAGTAGAAAAATGGTTATGTCTATTAAAAGTAGAGATCGTGAGTTATTAAATAATTTAGGATATGTAAATTCCAAGATGCGAAGGATCAGCACAATGTTATCCTTAACCAAAAACGACAATGTTTACAAGATATCGAAAAGTTGACGTGTAAGTAGATCTAATGATTTTGGTATTTTGCCTTTTGATTTTTGCTTAATAGATTATGTGTAATAGAAGTCGTACCTATGCTCTACCTCCATACGACGTACTACTCCAAACTGCAACTCAAATCCACACTGCATCGTGCTAAAGTGACTATTCTTTACCAGGAATAAATCAGAATATCCTATCCTACACTATTGAACGAGCAATATTTGTATATATCCTATATCTGCCTCGTTGGTCTAGTGGTCGCAAGCGGTACTGCTGAGCATGAGGTCCTGGGTTCGATTCCCGGGTCGGGCAAAGTGTTATTGGGTTTTTCTATCCGAAATTTCTTAGTAGCAGCCTGGAGTCTGGATTTGTGCCCGGTTGATGGCAATAGGCTCGCCCCCTATTAAATGGGACTTAAACGTAACTGGCGAAATGTGGGTGTACCTGCTACAGGGACACCTCTGCCCAACCCTTCGGGGAAACAAGGCGTGATGTTATGTTTATGTTATGTTTTATATATATATTTGTACCCACGTTCTCGAAAACGGCTCTAACGATTTCGATGAAAATTGCAGTATAGGTATTCACGGGGGCGAAAAATCGATCTAGCTAGGTCTCATATCTGAAAAAATTCGTTTTCTCCGTATTTTCACCCGAGCAGAACTCGGTCGCCCAAAGTTTAGATGATTCGTATGAACATTCCTATACTATTAATTGAGCATTCTCTATTTTCAGCAGAGCAGAGCTCGGACGCACGGTACTTAACAAAATAACCTATCAAAAACAAAAAGACAAACAAAGTATCAAATTCTTTTTTGTAGGACAGTAATGTCGTCTATAGATTTTCAAATTCCACCGTTTTTTACTTATGCAGACAGGGTGGCCAGACATTAGTGTCTACATAAAAAAAAAACTAATGTCGTTCTAATCCTATTCTAACACTGCCGGGGTTGCACTCAAAAGAAAGAAAGAGTTTGGAAATAAGTTTTTTTTTGTCCCCTGGTAACATCGTATAAGCTGTCAGAAAAATGCGTTGTAGTCATCGATCACTAATCTCTCTCTAGTGCGTTCAAAAATGCTTTAGTTAATAATCTAAGTTAAAATTTGTCTCGTTACGCGATTGGTAGTACTGTTCTGTCAGTCGCCATTTTGAACTATAATATGAAATTATGCTTGTCAAGCAATGGTGCCAACATGACGCAAGCGACAAGTTATAGTGAACGGTTTGGTGCACTTTATTTGACTCTGAAGTGCTTGATCTCGGAGGTTGATCTAGACAGTTTTTTCTTATAGCATTTTAATATTACTCTATACTAGATCTGTCAACACTTGTCAGCCGTCTAGTGTCAAATACAAACGATATTGTAATTAAACAAACAGAACACCAAATCCGATAGTAATGGTTTAGTTTTGTCTCCCTGTCCATTTTACTCCCATGCCCGGCAAGAAAAATAAACAACCCCCGTCAAAACCAAAATGCACGCTGTCATCATGGCGTCTCTTAGACGAATTAGAGACCGTGCCAGTCCAAGATTTATGCGATCTCGTTTGTTGTCCGAGTTCGAAACAGGTCAACGAGCCAAGCCCTTCCGAATCTGGCACGTGTGTTTGTGACAATGATGTTAGCGCTTCAGGTACATGTCCCGCTTTAGATCCCCAACGCGAAGAAAGTAGTAAATTGCTGCTATCACCAGAGCAGAAAATACCAACCGGTTTATCAAACAGCCAAGCAATAGAAGTAAAAGCAATGATTGATGAAATACGAATTTGCCGAGGAATTATACGGAAACTAGCCTTTGAAGCAATGGAAATCCTCCACCCGGAAAGTTCGCAGCAATACCAACAGAAACTCCAAGCCCAGCAAAGGCCGATAGACAATGCTAAGGTGACTTCTTGCGAAATTTACGACTGCTCGGAAGTAAACCCAATCGAACCAGCCTCCCAAGCGAAAACAATAGACTTAAGACAAAAAAGCGACTGTACAGAAAAAACGTGCGAAATATCAGAACCTAGTAATTATTCAGGTTCGGAAGGACAGTCCACGATTCGAATATTTCCAAAACCGCCTCCTACCCTACTGAAGTCACCTGCACTTTCAAAAAAATCGTCAGGCCCTATAGCCCAAACTGCTTGTCAGATAAAAGACCGTAGATTGGGTCAAAAAGTAGTCGGAATGAAACCTAGTAAATGTAGCTGCGACGGAGAAAATAAGCAAAACTTCAGGTGTGACGAGACAATGAACAAAAATACCCTAAGAAATAAACCTAGTAACTGTGGCTGCGACGGAGGGACAAAGAAAAAGTCTGACTGCCTGTGCGACGAAAAACTAAAAAGTAAAATGGACTCCAAGACTTTAACTCTGGAAAAAATCGGGATGAAACCTAGTAACTGTGGTTGCGACGACGGAGAGAAACAGCAAAACATTAACTGCAGCTGCGACGACACAATGATGAAGCAAAATACAGAAAACGAAAAATTAAAAAATAAAACAGACTCTAAGAGTGGCTTAGAGAGAAAATTCGGATATAAGAGTCGTGACACTGCTCCGGCCTATGTAGTGACGCCATGTGCCAAGTCTAGGAGTGCGACGAACACTTGTACGTGCCACTTCCCGCCTGCGTATAGCCAATATTTTGATTGCACTGGCCATGTGAGTGGTAATTGCCATTGTGATAAAAATGCCTAGTTCAAATACATGCAAAGACGTATTACAATGTACATAATATTGTTTGTTTTATTTATGACTAGGTGTGCTAACGTGGAGGACGTTTTTTTCACAATATTAGGTACAGACGCCAGCACATCAAGCTACCCGAAACTGTCAAATTTTCCCAATCTACTTTGAACCTTAAACTTCAGCGTTAAAGTTGAAAATCTATTAAATAAATTTGACAGATTGTAGTAGCTTGAAGTGCTGGCGTCTGTAACTTACCATCGAACCTACAAAAAAATGCAAATGCTTTTTCCAACCAGTTGTTTACCCCAGACAAACAAACTCAAACTATTTCATATTATATTAACAGCTTAAAAAGATTTGTCATGAATGGTAGTAGATAGCAAACCCGCGGGCAAGTAAAGGCAATTCACTGTCATGAGTAGACAGAGGCGGCTTTACCTACAGTGCAGGCTGTGCAGCGCACACGAGCGCAGGGTCTTAGGGGGCGCCGAGCACCCGCCGCTCGCAACATCTACAAAGAGCATGCGTCAAAACCCTGCGCCCGTGTTATGGCCGATGCCGGGCGCGGTAGCAAAGCAAGGCATGCCACGAGTGGCTCCTTTACTCTAATACTTTTTACTGGCTCCCGCATGCTAAATATAAGTAGGGTGCAAAAATTTTCGAGCTCGCTCCGCTCACTCTTCCATTTTACATTCTCGTTTTTATCCGACTTCTCTGCGTAAGTCGACGAAAAATCAACCAATATAGTAAAGTTAGAAAATGGAGGATGCAAGAGCATAAATAACATTTATGTATACAAAAACTTTACCTATCCGGGGTGTGGTGCTAAAATTTTTCGAGCTCGCTTCAGTTGCTCTTGCATCCTCCATTTTCTAACTTTACTATATTGGTTGACAAAGTATTTCCTATTTCTGTATCAATAGTGAAAACAAAACCTAACCTTATTATATGTAAATTTCGACGTTCCCCCCCCCGATAACCCTATTCTGTTTCTCTGCTCCAGGCCCCCGACAGGCTTAGTCCGACACTGACTAGCGGGCGCCATGATATTGATTGCACACGGGCGCTACATGGGCTAGAGCTGGCTCTGTGAGTGGGCTGTGAGCAATCCTGGACCCACCACTGTTGAGTGGCGGATCCAGTATTGTCGTTTGGGAGGAAGCTTGAACCCGCTGATGGCAGGTTTTAACAAAGTAAACACTAAAAGAGCACACCACATTTTACAAGCTTCCGTGGATTGCTTTTCGCAATGACTTCGTTAGGTTGTAGACTACCTACCAGAGATACCTCTTGAATATACTAGGGCTGAACAAAAAGTAATGATAATCGGTTATTTTCTTTTTGCTACGCGCCTATGGTCCTAGCGTGATGTTAAATAGCCTGAAGCCTGAATTGGGCTATCAAATGCAAAAAGATTTTTTCAAATCGGACTAGATTAGCGCGTTCAAACATACAAAAATACTCTGCAACTTTATTATTAGCACGGAAAATATGAACCGATTATCATTACTTTTTGATCAGCCTAGCACATGGCGCCGGCGCCGGCGGCCAAACCGGGCAGCGCAGCGTGAGTTTCAGAATGAGTGGAGCGCGGATTCAAAATTCGTTAAGTACAGACGCCAGCACATCAAGCTACCCGAAACTGTCAAATTTTCCCAATCAACTTTGAACCTTACAATACAGCGATAAAGTTAAAAATCTGTTAAATAAATTTGACAGATTGTAGAAGCTTGATGTGCTGGCGTCTGTACATAAACAAAACATCTAATTGAAAAAAACTTGAAAACATAATACTCTCAGATAATTGATGACAGTTGTACAGACGCCAGCACATCAAGCTACCCGAAACTGTCAAATTTTCCCAATCAATTTTGAACCTTAGATATCAGCAATAAAGTTGAAAATCTATTAAATAAATTTGACAGATTGTAGTAGCCTCATGTGCTAGCGTCTGTACATTAGGTAAAAAGTTTCATTAGAATAATATCAAGTTCACTTTAAGATTTTTGTCACGAAAGAACTCGAAACGCTTTTTGGGGAGCCCTTTGCACCCCCCCCCCCCCCCCTCCTGTCCCGGATCGGCTACTGGTGGACGACAGGAAAAACTGCCGAACTCTTTTGCACACGTACTACATTTATCTTTCCTGGTAACATTGTTCTTTGTGTGCGATAGTGGCGCCTAATTTAATTTGTTTAATGTCAAGGTTTTGAAGTGATTTTGGCTTCAAAATTAAAAAAACGAGCGAGCCTCGCATATGATGTGTAACATTAACATAACACACATAACATAACATCACGCCTTGTTTCCCCGAAGGGTTGGGCAGAGGTGTCCCTGTAGCAGGTACACCCACATTTCACCAGTTATGTTTAAGTCCCATGTAATAGGGGGCGAGCCTATTGCCATCAATCGGGCACAAATCCAGACTCCGGGCTGCTACTGAGAAATTTCAGATAGAAAAACCCAATAACACTTTGCCCGACCCGGGAATCGAACCCAGGACCTCATGCTCAGCAGTAGCGCTTGCGACCACTAATAAAGTAATAAGCAACGTTTAAAGTATTATGCAACATTAAAGGGGCGGGTACTCGTAAAGGTCGTTTCTGAGTGCCAACTCCAGCACCGTGCGCGCTAATTAGTCAAATCGAATAGCGCGCGCTTCCTCGACTTCCTGTGACACACTTTCGTCCCTTTTCACGTAATCACTTCAGATTTGTTTTTTTTTATTATTATTGCAGGAAGGCGAGAGGAAAGATGATAGACATAAAAATTAAACAACACCGAAGCCATATTTCGTTTAATTATTAGATAGCATGATCATTTTATAAAATTATTTTTTCTTCGTCGAACATTTTTTCTTGCCTACATTCTTATTCTTGCCTTTGGATTTTCCTGGTGCCACTAATTCGACTTTCTGCTCTTTGGTTACAGCCGGTACTGGGCTTAGATTACTTTGTATTCTCACTTTACGGAAACAAGAACGAGATGAGCGTATCCCAGGATAAGTCATGGCTGTAAAATTAAAATTAAATCCGAACGTCAATCAAAGTTATCTTTGAGGTTGTCGAATCGAAAATGACACTTTTAGGGTTCCGTACCTCAAAAGGAAAAAACGGAACCCTTATAGGATCACTCGTGTGTCTGTCTGTCTGTCTGTCTGTCTGTCTGTCTGTCTGTCTGTCCGTCTGTCACAGCCAATTTACTCCGAATCTAATGGACCGATTAAGTTGAAATTTGGTACATATATGTATTTCTGTGACCCAAACACGAATGTGTAACGTAAATAAATTAATTTTGAATATAGGTGTCACTTTTGGGACGCAAACAAGAAAATTAAAAAAAAAAGTTTTGCTAACAGTACCGTGTGACATATCAAATGAAAGGGCTTGTTGCGAGGATCTTAAATATATTTTTTATATAATTTTAAAATAAATACTTTTAAAGATATTTAATAAATTCAATGAAAATTGACCATTCCCCCCCCCTTATCTCCGAAACTACTGGACCAAAAATTTTGAAAAAAATACATAGTATGGCTCTTTACTCATAGATTACAGGAAAACCTATAAGAAGTCTATGGTCTTAAAATAACATGGTAAATCTCTCAATATTGTGCGTACAAACTTACATTTCGTCGCTCGGCATCCAAAAGGCCCATCTCTCTAGCTACTATAATATCAAAATATCAAAAGTGTTTGACCGTCCGCTTAATACACAAATAAATAAAACTGTAAATGTTCATGACAACCAATTCGGGTTTCGGCGTGGTTTGTCAACAGAAAGTGCAGTGTTGTGCCTTAAGCATACTATCACATACTTACTATACACAGCGTGGGATGCTGATTTATGCTAGGTTCATCGATTTATTCAAGGTTTCTGATCTGGTTGCTTATGACGTATTGTGGAGAAAGATGGAGAAGGATAGGTTGCCAACGGAGCTTATAAACATCTTTAAATAGTGGTATGGTAACCAGATCAATAGTGTACGATGGGCTGGAACTTTTTCCAAGCCATACAGGTTTTAATGCGGGGTGAGGCAGGATTGGCGAGCTCAGCAGCACCAGAGTGGGTTGCTATATAGATGGTATTTGTGTAAATAATATTAGCTATGCAGATGATATGGTGCTTCTGAGCGCGTCAATCTGTGGTCTCAGAAAGTAATTGGTCGCCAAATGTGAGCAGTATGCCAAAACACATGGTTTGATGGGAGATCATGGTCTTTGAGGCTGGGGGCAGACCGGGTTATGTACCACCTGTATTACTCAATGGGACTCCACTACAAAGAGTATTTACGTTTAAATATCTTGGTTGGTATATATTGACCCCTGACCTCAATGACGGACTCGATATTGAGCGGGAGCGAAGGGCGTTGTCGGTAAGGGCAAACATGCTGGCTCGCAGGTTTGCACGCAGCTCACTTAAAAAGCCAAAATGACTCTGTTTCGAGCTTATTGTACAACGTTTTACACGTGCAGCCTGTGGGCTAGATATATCCAAAGGTCGTGCAACGCCCTTCGTGTCCAATACAACAACGCTTTCAGGGTATTGGTGGGGCTGCCCCGTTTTTGTAGCGCATCGGGAATATTCGCGGACACACATATTAATTGCTTTTACGCAACGATGCGAATGAGGTGTGCATCCCTGGTACGCAGAGTACGGGCCAGCTCCAACAATATCGCTAGCAGTCTGGATTGCATGTACATCAATCACTGCAGTGCCATCTCCCATGGGGTGAAATAAATTTAAACTAGATTACGTGGGGCACTCAGAAAGTTTTGTGATACTAGAAAAAAATATACTACAGGTTATAATTTTTTTTATTATATCTTTTGAAAGAACTCTCCATTGGCGTCTATACACAGTTTTATACGTCTAAACAAATTTTCATAGCACATTTTCCAGTCCGCATCAGACACCTCTCCAATGTCCTTCTCAAATGCACCCAGTGCATCTTCAGGTGATGAAAACTGTTTTACTTTGAGTTGATTTTTTATTTTGGGGATCAAGAAAAAGTCGCACGGAGCCAAATCGGGACTGTAAGGAGGATGACCTATAAATTTGACCGGTGTGCTGTCCAGAAAGTCCCTTGTTTTGAGCGCCGAGTGAGCCAGCGCGTTGTCGTGGTGAAGCAGTAGCCCACGGAGGCCAGTGTTCGGTCGCTTGCTGCTTGCAGTAGTAAAAACTTCTGGAAAACATTTGGTAACATACCATTCAGCATTGATGCTTCTTTGATTTCGTCAGGGTACTGACACCAGAAAACCTGGTAGAAAAAAAAAAAACATGCAATCAACATTTTGCCTGCACTTCTGGCTCGCTTCACTTTGGCAGGCGTTGGTTCATTTTGAAACAGCCACACGGTCGACTGACGCTTAATTTCTGGCATCATGTCTCGACACCATTCTACCCGAACCTCCTTCTGACCCTGCGTTAGATTTTACGGTACCAGCGTGAAACTATCTTCCATAACCGAAGATGCCTGTGTAGAATTTCATGCACAATTCCCGATCCAATCGGCAGTATACACCGTGATATTTTAATCACAGTTTTGCTAGAACAAACTTTATTCAAACCTTGGTGTAAGCGGCGCGATATGCCTACGTACCTGTAGAATTTAGTTTTAAATGTGTGTGTAAGTGAGAGGGGAGCGCGCGGCCGTAAGGATCGCAGGGTCCGCAGGGGATAGCGGGACCGGGAGGCAGTACAAATTCGAGCCCCGCGCAAGCCGCACGCTCCTTTCTGACATTTTCTCGGTTGTATAACGTACCTAAAGATTTCGTACCTTAAATTAAACGGAATTAAGTACCAAGAAAATCTGCGTTTGATTCATTGGTCCTTCAGCCGGATCTATCAATGTACCACACGCCGCCGCAGAACAAAATGGTTAACACGCGTAGTACCACCAAGAAACAAAGTCATCGGAAGGATGAAGAGCAATCATCGACCAAAGTGGATGATGGAAAGTCGAAGGTGATCGATTCTTCAAAAGTATCACAGACAACAGTTCAAAGTGTGAAAGTAGAAGAAAAACGCGAACACGTGTCTGTGAAATCGAAACATTCGAGAACAAAGACGTCGTCATCATCGGTAGTTGCACAAAGAAAGAAGCTTGAACTGGACGCGGCGAAGGAGAAAGCTCGAATTCAAATGGAACTCATAGACAAGAAGTTAGCTGCTGATATAGCGGCCCTTGACGAAAAATACAGTCCACCAGCGTCGGAATCACAAGGTGATGGCAGGGACATTGAGGAGTGGTTGGAGCGCAGCCAACACGAACTGGAAAAACAGAAGGTCAACGCACAAGGTGCATCCATAGACCCGCTGTTCCCGCTGCTGCCAGAGGGCGGCGGCACTAACGGTGCAGTTCAGCAGTTAGCCAGCGCACTCAGGGATCTAGTCACCACTTCCGTACCCACTAGCCACAATGCAAACCTACTCAGCCGCATCAGTACACCACGAGAACTTCCGTTATTTTCTGGTGACCCTATGGAATGGCTATTCTTTAAAACTGCATACCAGGAGTCGACAGACATGTGCAACTTTAGTGAGAGGGAGAACTTATGGCGTCTGAGAAAATGTCTCCGCGGTCCCGCTAAAGAAGCAGTGTCAGCTCTGTTGATTAGTTCTACGTCGCCTGAAATAGTCATGTCTACGTTAGAACTACAGTTTGGAAACTCGGACATTATCATATCAAGAATCCTACATGACGTGAAAAAGTTAAATCCACTACCGTCAGATTATCATAAAGACATAGTACCCTTCAGTGTCAAAATAAAAAACTGTGTTGCTTCGGTTCGACAACTCAAACGACAGGAATACTTACAGGGTGTTGATGTAGTTAACATGGTGCTAACTAAGTTGCCTACCGTGCTGATATCAAAGTGGGTAGACTACAGTTACCCTTTGATAAAGGACCAAGAAAAGTGCAGGTTAGACATACTAAGTGACTTTTTGAGCGAAGAAGCTATTAAGGTAGCTACGAGTAGTGCCGGTTTGATGAACATTCGATGGGACAGTAAACGTAAATATCATAGTGATAACGATCAAACTGTGTTGTTGCAAACTAAAAAACACGAACAAAGTTCTAGTGATGATAACAAATGCCGGTTCTGCCGTACATCAAAACACGATTTAACAGACTGCAAAAAATTTAAAAGATCCTTACGTAAGGATCGGTGGTCGTATGTGAAACGCTCCGGGTTATGTTACAAGTGCCTGTTATCAAAACATGATAGACAAACGTGTCCCGCCGCCGCGTGTGACGTCGACGAGTGCGCGGAACCCCACCACCGTTTGCTGCATTTTGTGCCGAGTTCGCGGCAAAATAATAATAACGTAGTGACGGCGCAACCCGAGCAACCTAGTGCCACAACTGAGACTGAAACCAGTGAAACAGTTACTCACGTTAATTCAAACAACAATAAGTGGTCAGTGTTACTAAAAGTAGTGCCGATAAACATTCACGGACCCAATGGCGTGTTCAGCACGTGCGCGTTACTTGATGATGGCTCGACAGTTTCAATGATAAGCGCTTCACTAGCATCGCGCGCCGGAGTGAGCGGCCGTAAGCAGGCAATGCGAGTGCGTGGTGCATGGGATAACACTGAACTATCGTGCGACACAGAACTAATGGACTTGACCGTGTCTAATACACTCGGGGAAAAATATAACCTCAGTGCGCATAGTGTCAATGAACTTAACTTACCTATACAAAACTTGGCGTCAGTGAGATGTGAGAACTATGATTACTTACGGAAGCTTAGAGGCGTCCTGAGTACTAGCCAACTCAAACCGGAAGTGCTAATCGGGCAGGATAATTGTCAATTAATTTTACCTTTGGAGACAGTGGTAGGCGGACGGAACGAGCCATGCGCCACCCGTACGGTCATGGGTTGGTGCCTCCACGGTGTAGTACCACGTAGATATTTACCAGCGCGCATGCAGCATTCCACGTTCTTCATCACTGAGAACAATGATACAGAAAATACTTCTGTGGACCCCAACCTTCACGAGCTTTATGAAGACGTTCGACGTTACTTCTCCGTCGAATCTATGGGAGTTTCTTCTGCTAAACCACGGCAGAACTCTGAAGAACAGCGTGCCTGGAACCACCTGGAACAAACATCTACACTAATCAAAGCCAGGTGGCATGTGAGCTTACCATGGAAAGACAACAACTGTACGCTGCCTGACTCGTACCATAACGCGATGTCACGACTAAAAAGCGTCGAGAGGAAGATGAGGTCCAGCGCAGGCTATGCTTCGCGATACAAGGAACGGATCGAACATCTCATCTCCAACGACTACGCTTCTGAAATAAATAACAAATCTGATCTCTCAAGAAAAATATACTACCTACCTCACTTCGGGGTCGATAACCCCAACAAGCAAAAGCTAAGATTGGTGTTTGACGCTGCCGCCAAAACGAATGGAGTGTGTTTGAACGATTATATCTTGAAAGGACCCGATTTACTTATTTCGTTATATGGAACCATGCTAAGATTTCGTGAAAGCAAAATCGCTGTAACCGGTGACATTAGAGATATGTTTCTAAGAATAAAAATTATACAAGAAGACAGAGATGCATTACGATTCTTGTGGAGAGAATCACCGGATAAACCTGTCAAAACATATGTAATGAGTTCGCTTATATTTGGTGCTAACTGCTCACCTTTCGTAGCACAATTTATTAAAAATAAGAATGCCGAACGGTTTAAGTCATCTATGCCGAGCGCTGTGCAAGCTATTTGTAAACAACATTACATGGACGATTACATCGACAGTGTAGAAGACGAAGAAACGGCAATCAAGCTTGTAAATGACGTCACACACATACATAAGCAAGGAGGGTTTGATATAAGAAATTGGACGTGCAACAGTCAAGCCGTGTTAAATACATTGCCACAAGAAAACCTACGTTCGACGGACGTGACATTCAAGGTCGGACAAACAGAATACGATGGTGAACGTACACTAGGATTAATATGGAATCCAAAAGACGACTCATTAAGATTCGACGTGTCATTCAAACGTATACCAACTGCCATTATCACCGGGCAAAAAAGGCCTACGAAACGAGAAATGCTAAGTGTTGTAATGTCGATATTTGATGTTTACGGTTTTCTATCGCCATTTACAATTAACGGAAAAATCATTTTGCAAGAGACATGGCAACTCAATATCAGCTGGGATGATCCTGTTAGCGACGAAATATACGCAAAATGGCAAAAGTGGATTTGTTTGCTAAAATCACTGCGTGACGTAAGATTACCGAGACACTACCCAGCGGCTACCGCTGTAGTGAGCGAGGCAGGGAATCGAACCCGCGAACGGCTATCGTCGCACCTTGAGTCTACGAGTGCTACGCCTACAGCTGAGTACAGCGCTACGAGCGTAGCAGACGCTACAAGCGCTACGCGGGGCACGACGCACTCGCCTGATAACAGTGACGATAGAAAGACTATTACGCTATGTGGTTATAGGCATCTGCAGATGCATATATTTTGTGACGCTTCAACAAAAGCTTTCTGCGCCGTTGCGTATTGGAGATGGATTGACGACGAGTTAAACGTACGCGTAGCATTCATCGCTAGTAAATGTCGAGTTGTGGGGAGCAAACCAATTACTGTTCCTCGTTTAGAGCTACAGGCTGCAGTGTTGGCAGCTAGACTGGCGGACTCAATTAATAAAGAGCATAAGATGAAGGCTGAGCGACGAGTATTTTGGAGCGACTCGACAACAGTGCTTCATTGGATAAATAACGAAGCCCGTAATTATAAAATATTTGTGGCTAATCGTTTGGGCGAAATTGACGACCTCACAGAAATAAGTGAATGGCGATACGTACCCACTAAATTAAATGTTGCTGACATCGCCACACGAGAAAGCTATGACTGCTCTGTTTTACAAAATGAATGGATGCATGGACCTGCCTTTTTACACAGAGACTCTGACCATTGGCCGCAAAATATTATACAACCTGAAAAAGAAGATTTACCACTGGAATGTTTAACTGTTATACTTCAAAATGAAACTGCAAACTTACCGGTGCCTGAGCCTACGCGTTTTTCATCATGGTTACGCTTACTGAGATCTACATCAAGAGTACTTACCTTCGTTGATATGGGATTGAAGGCTATAAATAAATTAGAGCGTCAAGACGACGTCATGGATAGAGCTGAGCACCTGTTACTTACTTACTCACAAGCCCAGTCGTTCAGTGAAGAGATCGCTTTGCTGAAAGGCTCAAAATCAATACCTACCACTAGTAAATTGATTACCTTGTCACCTTACCTTGATCAGCATGGAGTCCTGAGGGCTGGAGGGAGAATCGATGCTGCTGCAGACGTGCTACCTGAAATGAAAAGACCTGCAATATTATGTGGACAAAATTATATAACTCGGTTGATCATACGACACTACCATGTCAGAGCCGCCCATGGAAATCAAGAGACCGTTGTCAATGAAGTAAAACAAAAATACTGGGTTATCAGATTGCGACCAACGGTTAAAAATGTAGTAACAAAATGTATGCTGTGCAGATTAAGGAAATGTAAACCAGAAATACCCAGAATTGGAGACTTACCTCAAGCAAGGGTGGCTCACCATCAACGTGCATTCACGTACTGCGGAGTAGACTTGTTCGGGCCAATGGAGGTCACTATTGGTAGACGCCACGAACGAAGATATGGCGTGCTGTTCACTTGCCTCACAGTAAGAGCCATTCACATAGAAACTGTTGCCACGCTGACAACCGACTCCCTCATCATGGCCCTTCGACGCATGGCCGCAAGACGCGGATGGCCCCGTCATTTATATTCTGACAACGGGACTAACTTTAGAGGAGCTCACGCTGAACTGAAGAAGTCAGTTGCGGAATTGGATGAGGAAGACTTGAAGAACGAAGCTGAAAATCATGGAACCAAATGGTCGTTCATACCGCCTGCTAGTCCTCACTGGGGTGGGGCATGGGAACGACTCATCCGTAGTGTGAAGACGTCGTTAAAAATAATACTCAAAGAACGAGCACCAAAGGAAGAGACTTTTAATACTCTGTTAAGCGAAGTCGAAAGCATAGTAAACAGTAGACCACTGACCCACGTTTCGGTGGAACCTGGCAGCATAGAAACTTTAACACCAAACCATTTTCTACTTGGGACATCTTTGAACTCACCGCAGCTCGGTAAATTTGATGACTCCTGCTTATACCTAAGAAAGCAATGGCGAATATCCCAGCGATTAGCTGATATGTTTTGGAACAGATGGGTGAGAGAGGTGTTACCTGACCTTATACCTCGGAAAAAGTGGAACAAAGACCATAGACCGCTACAAGTGGGAGACCTGGTATTTGTAGTCGACCCAAACGGCCCTAGAAACGTGTGGCCAAAGGGCTTGATTAGAGAGGTGTGCCCTGGAAAGGATGGACGCGTGAGGGTAGTAAAGATTGAAACGAAGTCTGGAATGGTGACGCGGTCCGCCCCACGTGTCGCTCGGGTGCCTTTGACTGATGAGTGCTGCTAGCAGCACTGGGGTGGGGGATGTAAGCGGCGCGATATGCCTACGTACCTGTAGAATTTAGTTTTAAATGTGTGTGTAAGTGAGAGGGGAGCGCGCGGCCGTAAGGATCGCAGGGCCCGCAGGGGATAGCGGGAGGCAGTACAAATTCGAGCCCCGCGCAAGCCGCACGCTCCTTTCTGACATTTTCTCGGTTGTATAACGTACCTAAAGATTTCGTACCTTAAATTAAACGGAATTAAGTACCAAGAAAATCTGCGTTTGATTCACTTGGTCTTCTACCATTCTACAGAATCCAATAAAAAAAAACATAAATTGGTTTTTGAAAAAACACAAAAAGACAAAGTTTAAAATGTCAAGATTATCTACTGCTTACTAAATTTCGTTTATGGAGGTACATTTCCCTGTAGACAATGCTGTGTCCCATACGTGGTGTCTGTGTTGTAGGCAGTAACGATAATCTTGACATTTTAAACTTTGCTTTTTTTGTGTTTTTTCAAAAACCAATTATGTTTTTTTTTTATTGGATGCTGTAGAATGGTAGTAGACCATGGTCTGAACAACGTTTGTTCTAGCAAAACTGTGATTCAAATTTCACGGTGTATGCTGAACCTCTTCATATGTAATTCGCCTGTTCTCTTGAATTAAATTTTTCACAGCCAGCACTTTTTGTTATGTAACAACCGTCATAGGGTGGCCACTTCTTTCATTGTCTGCCAAAATTACTAGACCACCCATAAATTCGTTGAACCAGCAAAAAACAGTCGCTTTAGAAGGGCTTTTTTCTATGAACACCATTCGAAGTCTTTCAAACGATTCTTCTGGTTTTAGTCGACATTTGAAATCGTACAAAATCATCGCGCGAAAATGTTCTCGTTATAAATCCAGTTTTCAGTAAGACAGAGTATTTTGATTTTGCTCGTAAAAAATGTGGAGGGAATTTCGAATTTGGAATGTTATGTTTTTTTGTAATAAATAGTCATCGTTTTAATTGACATCAAAACCAGCCAGTATTCTATAGACAAAAACTGTTAGTCGCAAAACTTTCTAAGTGACCTCATAAAATAAGTTAACATAGTTCATAAGTTTACTAACGCAATGAGTCCTTGTTACTTGAATAAAGAAAAATATCTGGATGATAATTCTTTTTTGAACGACGTTTTCTAAAAATGAAACCTAGCTAGATCGATTTTTCGCTCCTGAAACCCTCTGCATACTATATTTAATAAAAATTCTTGGAGCCGTTTCCGAGATTCAGATTATATATACATAGGTATATACAAGAATTGCTCGTTTATAGGTATTATTATTGTATTAATACCGCGAATGTGAAATTTTTTACGAAAATCTGATTTTTGTTTTATTTCATTCTACACGTTCAAATAAGTGACCCTGCAATTTAAAAAAAAATGTAAAAAATGTCACATTCGCGGTATTGGATGCCGAGCGACGATTTGCAGTTGGAATGTATGGGAGAACATGTTTTTCAACTACAATGTTAAGTTTGTTCTTGGGATAAATAAATTCATCTCAACTACGGAACCCTTCATTGTGCGTAGTCCGACACGCACTTGGCCGGTTTTTTTTCAATTAAAATCTTGCCTTGCCCCCATTGAAATAGAAATAACTTATGTCTATGCTTACCACTGACAGCAAAATTGATAGCTGTCGAAAGAATCGCGACCGTCTATTTGACCTAAATTGTCAAAATTTTCAGGTTTTGGATGTGTAAAAAACCGAGGATTCTTTTGATAACATTGGTTGATATTCGATTCGGCACGGAAGCTTATCGAATGGTTTTGAATAGCTGTGCTGATCGGTACCATAATTGCGTAACATAATTTTCGTAAACGATTATGACTAATTTCTTTCATTTTGACAGTTCAACAACATTCATTGCGTTATTTACTTTGTTGAGCAATTTTTTTTCCAACTTATGAAGCAATGGATTAGAAATCTGTTTCAAATCGAAACAAATTGTGATTAATCGTGCATTACGCCATTAGGGTACTGGATTTTACACACCGCAAGCTTCCTTAATTGCTCGTAAATATATTTGAATGTCTTTGGATTTATTAATTGTTTACGCAATGGCTTAGAAGATAATATTTGCATTTCGCGGGCTGCGCATGATCAATAGAAACAGCAGAATAGTGTCCACAAACCAGATTTTGGAGTACAAGCCGGTTTCCGTTCTATAGGGCTGACAACCTCAAGAACCTTTGTTAGTGGAGAAGTAGTAGGGCTGACAACCTCACGAACCTTTGTTTGTGAAGTAGTAGAAGGCGAAGGTTTGCGACGTTTTACTGACGCTGATTTCACTGAAATATTAAAAGAACGATCATTAGTAATTGTACAGACGCCAGCACATCAAGCTACTACAATCTGTCAAATTTGTTTAATAGATTTTCAACTTTATCGCTGAAGTGTAAGGTTCAAAGCTGATTGGAAAAAATTGACAGTTTCGGGTAGCTTGATGTGCTGGCGTCTGTACCTTCATTGTTTTGCTCGAAAAATTAAAAAATACGCAAAATTTCAAGGAACTTGTCGCGGACCTTGGGAAGGTACAGTCCGCGAATGTAGACGCAGCAATAATCAAACATAGCAACATTACAATGGTAACTTTATGCAATGGCAACATCGATGGTATGTCACGGAAAACGCGTGCAAACTTGTCAAACCAAACCGGCGCGGTAAGAACCAGTATTTTATCTTGTTTGTGTTTAGCTAAAGTTTAGTCAGAAACCGTGTTTACCAAAGTGAGTTTGTGTCAGTTTGTGTCGGGCTTGGAGCCGGCATCGCTGGATTGAAAGCTGAGTATCTAACCGGCATCGCTGGATTGAAAGCTGAGTATCTAATGTTTAAAGATCGATTGAGTTATTCACTGAAACCAGTGTTCTCGAGAGTGTTGAAACATTGATTAATGATTACTTAAAAACCAATGAAGTTAGCAAACTTTGCATGTTGTAGTTGTATAACTTAAGCTTCTTGAGATCTCAATTAGCACTAGTATGTTTGAGACAGTGAGTAGGACCCTGGCGGGGGCCGCCGTCGAGCGTCCCTGGAAGTGCGCTTCCAGGGACGAAAAGATTGGGACGGTGAGTATGGCCTAACCAGGGGCGAAAGACCCTGGCGGGGGCCGCCGTCGAGCGTCCCTGGAAGTGCGCTTCCAGGGACGAAAAGATTGGGACGGTGAGTATGGCCTAACCAGGGGCGAAAGACCCTGGCGGGGGCCGCCGTCGAGCGTCCCTGGAAGTGCGCTTCCAGGGACGAAAAGATTGGGACGGTGAGTATGGCCTAACCAGGGGCGAAAGACCCTGGCGGGGGCCGCCGTCGAGCGTCCCTGGAAGTGCGCTTCCAGGGACGAAAAGATTGGGACGGTGAGTATGGCCTAACCAGGGGCGAAAGGCCCTGGCGGGGGCCGCCGTCGAGCGTCCCTGGAAGTGCGCTTCCAGGGACGAAAGAATGAGGCGGTGAGTATGGCCTAACCAGGGGCGAAAGGCCCTGGCGGGGGCCGCCGTCGAGCGTCCCTGGAAGTGCGCTTCCAGGGACGAAAGAATGAGGCGGTGAGTATGGCCTAACCAGGGGCGAAAGGCCCTGGCGGGGGCCGCCGTCGAGCGTCCCTGGAGGTGCGCTTCCAGGGACGAAAGATTGAGGCGGTGAGTATGGCCTAACCAGGGGCCGCTCTTCAAAGGTATGCTTGACCTTAAAGCTTTTATGAGTGCCCCTTTGGAAGTGAGCTTCCAGGGGCGGAAACCATACCGGTTTCCAGCTATTGAGTAGTGTAATGACAAGATCTAATATTTGACATTTGGTTTCAGTAAATATCAATAATCTAAGATGCCCAAAATATCGAAGTCTCAGTGTCATCGATAATATCTATCTACAGATGGTGAAAGTGGTCTCCCTGTTCAAGTCTGATTACCCTGCGTTCCGTGCTCTGTCTCCATAAAGAATTAACAAGCGAAGCAGATAAAGTAAACCCAGGTACAAGTCACACCCAATATTTTTTTTCTCATTCGCTATGTCTGCCTAAGGTTACACCCTCAGAAGAGATCAACATAATACTCTAGTATCACATGATTCCTGTAAATAGTAGACTTTTAACATATAAAGGCAGACGTCGCGACATGGTGGAGATGCTGGGATCTGAATTGGCCGGAGAATATAATAAGTGCCAACAGAGCCTGATACAGGCATGGCAGCAGCACTATGAGCATGAGAAAAGTGAATTAACACAACTCTTATCACCAACAGTGGAGAAGAGCAATAATTGTTTAAATATTTGAAGCTATATAAACCACACCAGAAGTGGTGAATAAGATTTAGTTGCAAGATGCACCAATGTAAACAGGGTACACGGGATTGAACGGGAGCCACCGACACCACGACGAATAAATTATCCTTTCAACTGTCATTGGCGAGACACAACAGAATTTTGGTTGTTATCCATCTCAATGAGGCATCGTGACAGACAATGAGTTGTAGATCTATTTGTAAAGTTTCAAAGTAGCACTTGTTTGTAACGGAAGTTTTCCGAATGGATCGCTAGATGGCGCTAGTTGCCTCAACGTGTAAATGATTATTGTGAATTATTGTTCAATAGAAAATATTGTAATTACCTACGTAAGTTGCGTTATTAAAAATTATTTTATTCATTTATACTGCATCGTAATATGTCATTTAATCAATGCCTTCCTAGTATAAGAAGAAGGATTGGTTTGATCCGGTTGGAAGTTCGTCCATTTTGTAAGCGAAGCATTATTGTCAAATGACTGACGAGACCATTCTTGAATAGAATTTAATTTACCTGAATTAAATACCGCACTAAAGAATAATATAATTCTTATTTCATTTCTTTCTTATTGACAGCGGTTTTTGGACAAACGAATGGATAAACAAAGTTACCTTTCAGTTAAGGATATTAAGTTAAAATATTAAGAGTATATCAGCTGACTTATTAGTCCTTAGGGATGTACGACAGTGAATCGAGTTTTTTATTACCCATAATACACTCGCAGTACGTGAAGTCTAAACTAATTATGCAACAAGAGTAAATCTTTAGTAAATTTATTGATTACAATAAAGTTACGTTCGACATTCGTTTCTTTCTAGTCAATATATACTGATACAATAAACTGTAGAGGATAATACTGGAGTTTTAATCTAATCGATAAACGAGAAATCGATTGCCGTTACGATTTATTAGGTATGGGCGTTATTTAACGTCACTAGTTACAATAACTGGCTACGGGGCATGTAACCGAATAACTAGTTTCGAGTCACACATAAACACGTGATTTTTGTAACTAGTTCCATCACAATGCAGTGATCGAATGAAGAGTGAAACGAAACAAAAGTACGTTGCGACGCATGTTGTTTCTTTCGCAAGTTATAACTTTAGTATTACGATAATAATGTAACCGCATACGTAGCTATTAAAACTTATTCGTTCCAAAAACTTAAAGCTTGTGATATGTAACGTATTACATAAGTACCTAACCATTTATATTTTCGTTTCGCAAATAACAGTAACACTTCTAGAATCACCGAATAGAATTTGAAAAATAACTAGTTACTAAAATCACTAGTTTTCAAAACCGGGGACGTCCTCGAAGTCACTAGTTACGTTGCGTTTCACAAAAATCACGTAACGACCCACCCCTACGATTTATACGGTTAACTACCACCACACTGTTGTCACTGCAGTGTTGCCGTTTTAGCGACTTTTTCGCTGGATCTAGCGGAATTTAGATATGTCTAGGGACTTAAAAACTTGTAGGATGGCAACCCTAGTTGTCAGCAAAGTTTTACTTGTGAAGTTCTGACGTACGAACGAAACGAAGTAACGACGAGAGAATTTTGAATACCTTGTTTGCTGAAGTATTGTCATCTGCTGTAAAACACGAAAGTTAGAATCTATTGGTAAGTTAACAATATGGATATAATTTTTAACGACTGAACCTTCCGTTAACCCAGCTACGCGAATTGTGAATTTAATCCTAATGTGAAAAATTAATCACAATTAGAGCAATTTATTTCGTCATCTATGATCGTAATAAAATAAATACCGGAAGGCTCATGAGAATTACCATGCTGCCTTTGTGAAAACATTAAGGATTGATGCGATAATCGGGGATTTACAGAAAACACATCGACCAACTTGAGCTCATCTTGGGCTAGAATTTTGCGGTCTGATACCCATCGGTGAGGACAGCTCCGAGTACGATTAGCTTTGCAGACGAAATCGCGGATACCTACACAACTACGAGGTAAATAGACTTTTACTAAGATTGAAAGATGAGATCATAACGGGTTGGTATCTATGCCATGAGGGTGCATACAAATCACAAAGCTCCTTCAAATAAAGATTACCCACTTACTTCGCGCCTTTCGTATGTGGCTCACACTGGCACAATTCTGATGATTTACTTATTAGAAGGTTCAGTGGGCACCGAGTATCTAACTAAGATTGTTAAATAATATGACTAAGGGCCTATTTCACGATGTCTGAACAGCCACTACTTACCAAATAAATTCAAAAATGGAACAGAATTTGTAGGATATTATCTGCCAAGTAAGTTAATGAGAACCTAATCGGAGGTGGTGAAACAGGCCCTAACATGCATAAATAATAATACACCGCACGTAATATAAAGGGAGTATGATTAATACTAAAAGTGAAACTTGTCAGTTAAAATTTATAGTAACCATATCTTGTGAAAGTAAATGCGCTTACTTGGAAACAGAAGAGGTAACAAGTACTAGTGTTTATTGAGCACCGCACCTAAGAACTTAACTATTTTTTTTATTAATACTGTATTATAGGGACACATTTGATTATAGTTACTTACTAAAAAATAATTCACGGCATAGCAGTTAGAACGTCAAGTAAATTTGTCATAAAGATACATTGATTGATCAACTATAGTTGTTATTATGCACATTTAGTTTAGCATGGAGTAATTACATCTTCAAATATTAACTAAGTATATTTGTTAAAATTAAATATGTTACCCACTGTGGAAACGAACTTGTCTGTGTTCAATCTGTTACATTCGAACGGAACACA
Source organism: Agrochola litura (assembly GCA_949152395.1). Lineage (NCBI taxonomy): Eukaryota > Metazoa > Arthropoda > Insecta > Lepidoptera > Noctuidae > Agrochola > Agrochola litura. The sequence continues at coordinate 5,973,537 of OX424519.1, read as the reverse complement.
AACGAAATACATTCAATTAATTAAGACAAATTGAATACTAAAAGGTTGAACCTGATAAGTTCCTATTAAATTGCTTGCCTTAAAACCACATTCCAAAAATGTCAACTTTATTTCAGGATCCATATGAAATTGATCCAAACACTTAAATACATTAACTAACCTATAAACAAAGCGTACCCCTTACATTTACTAACACACCTCGGATAGTTAAATTTCTTGTAAACTTAAATAAAAATGATTACTTTTACACACCAATGTAATAATTATGATAAATTCACTATTTTGACAAGCTAAAATTAAAAGGGACATAACTCAAATCTATAAAGAGTACTACCATCATTCTTGTAGTATATTAAACAAAATTGAACATAATTCTATCAAATCAATTAACCCTTTGAGTACTGTAGAATGTTAACACTTGATCTACTAGGGTTAATTATAAACCCATGTTTCTGCTTACATTTCTGGAGAACGATGATCAAGTGATATTAAAGTACCCATTATAAATAACTGCTAAAGTCAGATTTGACGAGCTTTTAACAAACTAAATGGACAAGTAGGTACATACAGATACATAGAGTATCTGATAGAATTTCACAAACATCTGAATAGAGACTATTCCGAACAAGGTAATGACATCAGATCACAATGTCTGGATTAATTTATTTATTCCAGAGTAAGTCTATGAGAAAGGGAGAATTACCTTATTATTGTTTGTCGCAATAAAACAATAATTACTAATGCTATGAGTTTTAATAAACAGCACTGGTGTGATTCAATTTTCGTTTACAGGACCTGTGCAAAAATGGAAGAATTATTGTTGCACCGCTTGCAATTATTGGTAAATCAAATCGAACATCAGTCTAACTTATCCTCCCGCACCTCTGTACATACCGATGAGACAAGATATGACGCAGAAATTATAAAGGTTAAACTTGAATCGTCGTTAAAGAGATTTAACGAAGACCTCACAAACTACTTTCGTATGATTAATAACCCCTCCGCTGACGACATAGGAAAAATGAGTGAAGTCCAACTTGAAGCTGAACAGAACCTCGCCGAATTGAATGTGAAAATTAAAATGTTTTCTACGCGAAACAATACAGTCGGACAGGAGGCCACCCAAGCCAGCACCATTTCTAGCCGCCTTCCAAAGCTAAACTTACCTGAGTTCGACGGGGACGTATTGAATTGGCATCTATTTTGGGACCAGTTCAGTTCTAACATCGACGCAAGAAACATCACTGAGGTCGATAAGTTACTGTACCTCAAAGCATCTGTAAAAGGGGAAGCCAAGCAGGTCATTGACGGTTTCGACACTACTAACGCTAACTACCAGATTGCGTTGAGAACATTGAAAGAAAGATATGGGAAGACTTGCCATTTAGTCGATGCTCATTACTCTGCGTTGTCTAAAGTAAAAACTGCTGATAAAACAACAAATGAGTGCAGGAAAGTACTAAACAACGTAGAACGGAATTTAAGAGTCCTAGAGTCAATGGGTGAAGATATAAATCATAATCACTTGAGGCATTTAATTTTCGAGAAATTTCCTGAAGACCTAATTTATGAACTTAAGATAAAACCGACTGAGAATTCTATTCAAGAGTTGAGGAAACTTTTGGAAATCATCATTACTGCTCGTGTAGATGCGAGTCGAATAACACAAGAACGAAACCCCAAGGTAATTGATAATTACACTGTAGAAACGATGCATGTCACACAAGAGAACAGTAAACGTCCCATTAAAACAAAGGAAAATATTAGCAGTAATAAAGAAACGAGGTCGTCAAAGGTCAAGTCATCAGGAGAACCTCCAAGGAAGAGGACGAAGTTAAGTTGTATATTCTGCAATGGTAGCCACTTCAACGACCAATGCGACAAATATAAAACTTCTACAAATAGAAAGACTATGATCAAAAACCGTTGTTATCAATGCCTTCGTCCTGGTCATGGCATCCAGAGTTGCAGATTACAGACGCCATGTTTTCATTGTAAAGAACGTGGGAAACACAATAGAGCATTGTGTCCCAATCAATTTCCTTCTCAAGTAAAGTCATCTACGCTATCAGCGATAAACGACAAAAGAGACACAGTGCTGCAAACGGCAGTTGCTATAGCCTCAAAGGAAGGAGACACTATTCACCAGGTCGAATGTCGAATCTTGTTGGACTCTGGGTCACAAAGATCCTACGTCACTCAGAAAATCGCACGAAAATTAGATCTCCCAATTGAAGAAGAAGAAAACTTATCTGTTTTAACCTTTGGAGCAGAAGCTCCCCGAGAACTCAAAAGTACAGTAGTTAAACTCAATTTGGAAACCCGAGACATGTCTAAACGACCAATTTATGCAAATGTAATACCAATGATATGTAAAGGAATACCAGTTGCACCACGTGAGCTTAGTAACTGGAAACAGAAAGAATTGCTAGCTGACAACAGTTCATCTGACCAGATTGATATTCTCATAGGTAACGATTACTACTACAGTTTTATGAAAACTGAGAAGATTCAAATCAGAGAAAACCTGTATCTGGTTGATTCTAAGTTCGGCTGGATATTATCCGGAATAATGAACCAGGAAACTAATAAGGCTTTAACGGTAACTACATATTTCCAAACAGAGCTAGATGTAAAGTTAACTAAACCGGACCTGCCAATGGATCAAGTAATCATATCCTGCTTGTGGAATCTCGAGTCCATTGGGATAACCGATTCACCGAAGATAACGAAGGAAGAAGAAGCAATTCGAAGCTTTAACGAGACTACCGAACTCGTCAAAGGAAGATACTTTAAGACTACGTTCTAATAATAACAAACCTAATGCAAGTACTAAGAGAGACATTCTAAGAGTAATAGCTTCAGTCTATGATCCTTGTGGCTTCGCCACGCCTACATTATTACCAGGAAAGCTATTGTTACAAGAATTATGGAAAGAAAAGATAAAATGGGACACACCCATACCTGAAGGTTTCGCATCAAAATGGAAAGAAATCAACAATGACCTTAGCGAGATCTCTGAAATCGCATTACCAAGACGACATATCAGGAACACCTAAAGATACCTAGATTGGAATTACTGGGAGTACTAATTGGAAGCCGTTTAATGAGATATGTAATCGATTCTCTAAAAATAGAAGTAAGACGACAACTATTGTGGACTGACAGTCAAATAGTTATAGACTGGGTTAATTCAGACAAATTATTGCCACCGTTCGTTGCACGGAGAATTGAAGAGATCAAGAGAAACAAAGAAATGACTATCAGATATGTCCCATCCGATCTTAATCCTGCAGTTGTTGCCACAAGATCGGTGAGCACAAAGGAGAACAGAGACAAATGGCTAGAAGGACCCCAGTTTCTGACACAAGGATCCGAAACTTGGCACACAAGCGAGGTAAAGTCCATAATCCTGTTGTCCCGGGAGGGTCTCCCGAGGGAACCTCGAGTCGAAAGACATGTTAATAAAGAGTGTCAAGATACACCGGAAAAGAATATTGACAAGTCGAGAGAACGAGAAAGAAATTTGCAAGCCCAAACGAGTGGATCGTCAAGCAAGCTTGAAACGGTTAAAAGGTTACAAGCCGAATATTTCCCACAAGAATACAATGATAAGGAGACTAACCTAAGTCGCAATTTAAGACTATTTAAAGACGTAGATGGCATCTTCGCTGTAAAGGCCGCTTTATGAATGCAGATTGGACCTTTGAAAAACGCTATCCTATTCTCATACCAAAGGAGAGTGAATTTACCAATAACATTATAATGAAAACACACAATGAAAATTATCATGTGGGTGTAAATCACACCTTGAGCATCATACGTCAATCCTACTGGATACCTCAAGGAAAAGGTCAAGTTCAGAAACTTCTGAGACAATGTCCGAATTGTGTGAAACATGGCGGGGGATCTTTTAAGCTTCCATCCACACCAGCGCTACCGCCAGAAAGAGTGAACTATAGTGCACCGTTTACTTTCGTAGGAGTGGACTACATGGGACCACTTTTGGTGAAAGGAAAAACGGAGAAACGAAAAGATGGATTTGCCTTTACACCTGTCTAGCAGTAAGAGCTATACACCTAGAAGTCGTTCAAGATCTAACGGCAGAAGAAGGCACCGTAACCAAACCGATCTTATTAAAGGTTGGAAGAAAGGATTAGTCATTTTACAAGAATTCAAAGAAATGTTTCTAAACAAAAATTTACCAAGTCTTCGTGAGAGATATTGGCATTCACACAAAGAACCAAGAGTAACTGCAAAAGTTACACCAGCAGTAGGCCAGATCGTCCAGTTGCAAGGTGATTCTAAAAATAGAGAAACCTGGAAAGTAGAAACAATAGTCTCACTCCAAAGGGGAATGGATGGACTATGTAGAGTAGCTAAAGTAAAAATAGGTAACACAGAATTCACAAGATCTTTAGCACATCTATATCCTCTTGAAATGGAAGACTGTGAAAGTGAATCTATTCGAGTAAACAACGAATCTATAAGTGGAAGTGAAGGATTCGACACACAGGATATTCAATCTGTAGACGTAGCCATGGAACCTATTGACATAGGAAAACCCAGTAAAACTATAAATGATCAAAAGGACGAAACCAACTGCGTCAGAGATACAACAGTACATAGTGAAGAATCGCTAGAGGCTAACGGGAGGATAGATGATGATAAGATTGATAACGATAAAATTAATGAGTATAAGGAAAAAGACAAAGAAGTATCAAAAGAAAAAAGAGGTGCGGCCACGAGAGCTCTGCAGAAGATCAGAGAGTGGACGCAAAACCTAATGACATTACTTTGATTTCCCGGCCGGGAGTGTCGCGGACCTTGGGAAGGTACAGTCCGCGAATGTAGACGCAGCAATAATCAAACATAGCAACATTACAATGGTAACTTTATGCAATGGCAACATCGATGGTATGTCACGGAAAACGCGTGCAAACTTGTCAAACCAAACCGGCGCGGTAAGAACCAGTATTTTATCTTGTTTGTGTTTAGCTAAAGTTTAGTCAGAAACCGTGTTTACCAAAGTGAGTTTGTGTCAGTTTGTGTCGGGCTTGGAGCCGGCATCGCTGGATTGAAAGCTGAGTATCTAACCGGCATCGCTGGATTGAAAGCTGAGTATCTAATGTTTAAAGATCGATTGAGTTATTCACTGAAACCAGTGTTCTCGAGAGTGTTGAAACATTGATTAATGATTACTTAAAAACCAATGAAGTTAGCAAACTTTGCATGTTGTAGTTGTATAACTTAAGCTTCTTGAGATCTCAATTAGCACTAGTATGTTTGAGACAGTGAGTAGGACCCTGGCGGGGGCCGCCGTCGAGCGTCCCTGGAAGTGCGCTTCCAGGGACGAAAAGATTGGGACGGTGAGTATGGCCTAACCAGGGGCGAAAGACCCTGGCGGGGGCCGCCGTCGAGCGTCCCTGGAAGTGCGCTTCCAGGGACGAAAAGATTGGGACGGTGAGTATGGCCTAACCAGGGGCGAAAGACCCTGGCGGGGGCCGCCGTCGAGCGTCCCTGGAAGTGCGCTTCCAGGGACGAAAAGATTGGGACGGTGAGTATGGCCTAACCAGGGGCGAAAGGCCCTGGCGGGGGCCGCCGTCGAGCGTCCCTGGAAGTGCGCTTCCAGGGACGAAAAGATTGGGACGGTGAGTATGGCCTAACCAGGGGCGAAAGGCCCTGGCGGGGGCCGCCGTCGAGCGTCCCTGGAAGTGCGCTTCCAGGGACGAAAGAATGAGGCGGTGAGTATGGCCTAACCAGGGGCGAAAGGCCCTGGCGGGGGCCGCCGTCGAGCGTCCCTGGAAGTGCGCTTCCAGGGACGAAAGAATGAGGCGGTGAGTATGGCCTAACCAGGGGCGAAAGGCCCTGGCGGGGGCCGCCGTCGAGCGTCCCTGGAGGTGCGCTTCCAGGGACGAAAGATTGAGGCGGTGAGTATGGCCTAACCAGGGGCCGCTCTTCAAAGGTATGCTTGACCTTAAAGCTTTTATGAGTGCCCCTTTGGAAGTGAGCTTCCAGGGGCGGAAACCATACCGGTTTCCAGCTATTGAGTAGTGTAATGACAAGATCTAATATTTGACATTTGGTTTCAGTAAATATCAATAATCTAAGATGCCCAAAATATCGAAGTCTCAGTGTCATCGATAATATCTATCTACAGATGGTGAAAGTGGTCTCCCTGTTCAAGTCTGATTACCCTGCGTTCCGTGCTCTGTCTCCATAAAGAATTAACAAGCGAAGCAGATAAAGTAAACCCAGGTACAAGTCACACCCAATATTTTTTTTCTCATTCGCTATGTCTGCCTAAGGTTACACCCTCAGAAGAGATCAACATAATACTCTAGTATCACATGATTCCTGTAAATAGTAGACTTTTAACATATAAAGGCAGACGTCGCGACAGAACTTTTATATTATTTTACGTTCTACAACGAGCGAACGCCTAATGTGTATTGACTAACGTTTCACTAATCACCAACCAACAACGAATTAATAATATTACGATCATCATCGTCAATAATTTCAGACGGAAGACCTTCTCAGCTGGAGTGGACATAGTTCTCCCCAAGCATAATTACAACGCTCGGGTCTACGCTAACCGCTAACCCCATCAAGCGGATGCTTGCGACCTCAGGTCATCAGTGGTCTCCTTGTAGGTATACCTTGACTGTGCCTAAAACTTTTCGGTCCCAAATATCTTGAAACCGTTCTGCACAACAATAAAGTATGTGCTTCGGAAACCACAGAAATTCTTGTTACACTTCAAATTCCTGTTTATTAAAACTCACCGGAAATCTTTTCCAACTGTTCTCTCAGTGGTTTTATCATACAGTCCATAGGATTTACTTTACTATCATTTATGAATCCATACTGGGTCATGTCTATTGAGGCGGTTTTTCTATAACAAATCTTTTGAATAAAGTCTTTAGTATCATTTGACATGATATTGTTTTTAGAGGCATGGCGCTCTTTTGATTTCGTAGAGCCGGTGCGACTGAGTGAGTTGATTTCACCATCTTCGGAAAACGATTTCATTTTCTTATTATTTAGCAATACTCGTAGGCCTCCCACAAGTAAAACCGATTACCAAGCGAAGGTAGCGGAAGTCCGCTGGATGCGAGCACGGGACTAGTCCTTGAGGCGACGCTTGAGGGAGGCCTGTGTCCAGCAGTGGACGTTTTTCGAGTGAAGTTAATATTTATTTAAGCAAGCTGAATTTATCATGGGATTTTATGTCATTTTGAAGTTTCAGAAATTGTAAGATTACAAAAGATAAAGGATTGTGTGAAATCTCTTTGGAATATACGATACTCACCTGGGAAATAAAACACGAAAATGAATGGTGAAAGAACTATTCACAATATCTTTTGCATTGCTTATTCTAAAGTGAACATTGTTAGTATAATCTCTCAACTTGTAAGACTATTATTTAGAGCAAACATGTTTAAAAAAATAAACCAGCGAACACTGGCAACACTATCACATGACTGTCATGACTTCCCGACGTGAGAGATTTTTGATTATGTTGACATTGACATCTATCATCTCATTTCTTCTCTTCAGTAGTCTTCAGTGGAACTGTGGTGTGAACGAATTACGCGATTTCATTTTAATTAAGTCGTGAAAAATAATCATGTCTGCTTTACACGAAGCTTTAATGCCCATTTCTTGGCTAGCAGGACGCTGGGCTACTGAGGAAGGTCGCGGCACGTACCCTAACATCCCTGATTTCCAATACCATGAAGAATTGGAATTTTCTTGCATCGGTGCGTAAGTGAAAAATAATTGTCTACCTACGTTTTTAATTCCATTAGGAAATCGCCATGAGTCGCATAATAATGTTATTTATTATACTTTTGGTCAGTGGGTCGTCTTAGGGGCGGCTTTTATCTAAAATCTTGGTAAGATAATAATTTTAGTAGAAGAAATAGTTATGTAAATTAAATTTAGTTTTATTTTCACAGATGTCTCACATTTATGAATGAAATATATAATTTCATGAATGTTAAGTTGAGTAGAGAGAAACTACCTACCTATAAAAACCACTCCCGTCATTCCGACCTCGCCGCCGAGGTCCTTTGCGATCGCGACCGCATCCCCGAGTAAATGATACTCCCCCCGACCCTTGCTCGATAACGAGGTGCCAGCAGTTGTTGCAGCTGAGCACGTAACTTTAAATTCCCTGACTAATAATCATGACCAAAATTTTGATCCAGTCCGTCCCATCCTTGATGTCCTCCCTCCGGTTGACGCCCTAAGCCGAGGTTCGTACCCCACAGGGGGTGCCCTTAGCAAGTGTTCAACTAGTTTTAATTAGCATAGTTGAATAACCCCTGGCTGGAGGTTTTAAGTGTAGTAGCTTAAGGCACCCACAGGAAAGCCCGGTTAAGTAGTCATGATCTCAGAGGTCAACTACGAGATGCCCTAACTAAAAAAAAAAGTAAAAACCAGCAAAAACAAAACAAGTTTCATTGCACTCAAATAATAAAACTGCAATTAAAATGATTGCTACTGATAAAGGCTAATTTAATAGCTCAACGGACACATTTAACTAACCAAAGAAAATTAGCACGCAATACAATACTTAAACATGGTAGATTAACCACACATTTTATTTCTATAATTTCAGGTCAACCGATGTTCAACTTCATATCGAAATCAAAGCATCCTGAAAAGCAGACTCCGATGCACCAAGAGCGTGGCTTCTTACGCATCAAACCCGGCTCCAACGAGCTGGCATTCACGGTCAGCCACAACTTCGGCCTCACTTCCCTGGAAGAAGGCACATGCGACGTTGAAAACAAACAATTAACTGTTGAAACTGTAAGCTTAGCTCGGATTTCGTTCGCGAAGCCGCCGTTTGTGAAGAAAATTAAGCGTAACATTAAATTGTTGGCGCCTGATACGTTGGAAGTTGTGTTGTTTATGGAGACAGATAAGACTCCGCTGACTGAGCATTTGAAAGCAGTCTATTAAAAAGTTGATGGCTAAATAAGTATTACTTTTTAGTATTGTCAGTGGCTGATCCACTACTAGCTCAGGGGGGTCCATTTCCAAACTTTTTGGCAGTTAAGGTGCATTTAAGTCTACTTACCCACTCTCATCTGTCTATATTTTTCCCAACTATGTAGGGGTCAGCTTCCAGAGTAATCGGATTCAGCTGAATACCAGTATTTTACATGGAGGGACTGCCTATCTGACATCCACAACCGAGTTACCGGGTAACATGATACTAACACACTTTATAATTCATTCAATACAAACAAAAATACAAATCTCTTTATAATATTTGTGTTGATAGCGTAAGAACCCCCCTAGCGTAAGAACATCGAATTTTCATGTGCTAATTTTATTTTTATTTACGTAAGTGTAGGTGTGATTTACACACACATGTGAGATTCTTTTAAATACAGATTTCTTAGTGATATTTAACTGTTTAGTTCCTATTGACTTATTTATGAGCCTAAAAGACGTATTATACTCACCAAAATTATTTTATACTGTAAAATAAAGACTGAAAGAACACAGGTTTAAAATTTGCCTAGTTCGCGCCAGGCCAGGCCGACAGGCCGTGGGAGTCGACGCGGTCGATTCGGTGAGGCCTGTGGTGGGAATGTTCGGTACGAGCCACAACAGGCGTGGCCGCGCGCCAGACCGCGTCACTCGTTAGGCCTTGGCGGGTCATGGGACCGCGACTTTAGAATTCTTATTTACTCAAATAAATAGTCTTTCCTTTTCTATGTTTCGACCTTTTTTTCTTGTTACGTAAATTTTTTGTGTACCATTATTACCTGTAAGTACCCTAATTGCGTAATACACGATCAATTACAATTTGTTTCGATTTAAAACAGATTGCTAATCCATTGCTTCATAAGTTGAAAAAAAATCTGCATAACAACGTAAATAACGCAATGAATGTTGTTGAACTGTCAAAATGAAACAAATTTGTCATAATCGTTTACGAAATTATGTTACGCAATTAGGGTACTGACTGCATAGAAGGCAAGGGTTAGGTATGTTTTTAAGAATAGAATTTTGTTATAACTTTACTATCTCATAAGCATTTGTTAGTTTAAAACACTTTTTTTGTCTTTAATAAACAATTTCTTCTGAACTGCAGCTTTTTATTACTTTTTTACCATTTTCTTAGAACTTTAAACAATCCTGGAGTAGCTTCTAAGCATGTTTGATGCTCTTCCTGAAGAGAGTTTCCTTCCCAGATTCGATTTCCAGTTTGGAATTGTCTAACATACTCTAACCGGAAAGGCGTCGGCAGAGGTTAATACCCACAATAAATCTGCCTAGCCTTTCCCCAACTATGTTGGGGTCAGCTTCCAATCTAACCGGATGCAGCTGAATACCAGTACATTACCTACATGGAGCGACAGCCTATCTGACCTCCACAACCCAGTAACTGGGTAATATGATATCCCTTGGTAAGACTGGTTGTCAGACTTTCAGGGCTTCTGACGACCCGTAACGACTGTCAAAGATCCACGAATGACAGCCGGGACTACAGATTGGGACCAACTGCTTAAAGTGCTTTCCGAGGCACGGAAGAATCTCGGTAACTTAAGATGGTCACTCATCCATGGACCAACCCCGGCAAGCGTACCTTAACCTGTTGAGTCGACCCGTGCGGCTATTATTACTTAGCCACGAGCTCGGCAGAGGTAGTATCCACATTTAGGTGCTCTTTCACCGGGACAATTCGCCTGTAATGTAACATTCAGAGTCGAGCATTACATCGGTGAGGGAGGAGAACAGAGCATTACAGTACGCAACTTGAATAATACAGTTTGAGTAGAGGAAGTGGAGCTCTGTCGACTACTCAGTACCCTAATTGCGTAACTTATTTTCGTAAATAATTATGCCTAATTTGTTTCCTTTTGACAGTTCAACAACATTCATTGCGTTATTTACATTGTTGAGCAGATTTTTTCCAACTTATGAAGCAACGGATTAGCAATCTGTTTCAAATCGAAACAGATTGTGTTGTATCACGCAATTAGGGTACATTTTTTATGGAATCAATTTTTTCGGAATTTGACCCTGCCAAGACTGGACCAACGATCTTCGTATGGAGGTTGCTAACAGCAAGATGAGAGTCGCCAAGAAAAGGCCTAGCGAAACTGCAGAGGATTGGAGAAACGGGCTGCGTATTCCCAAGGCGCGGTACAGAGGTTCCGGTCAAACTATAGCAAAAAAAATAATACAAATACCTGTGTTTAGTGAATCTTTATTTCAAATACCCTTAGCATTAATGATTTTCCTATAACGTGATAACGAAGATATCGACACAATGTGTTGACCACAAATACAATACAACAAAATTAAACTTAAAAATATAGTACTTAAATATTTTTATAGTTCGACTACTTCAGTACAATAGTCATATCGCCTACACAATGGTGCCGATTCTCTTGTACACCGAACTAAACTATCACTAAAACTTTTGACTATGAGAATCTTAAAGCTATTCTGCAAAATAAATTATCTAAATTTAAAAATAATTTTGATACATCTAAATCGAATTTGACACACGTGAATCTTTTTAGAGCCGGAGGCGCGCAGGGGGGGCAGCCTCGACGTGTTTTATATGGAATTTTTCACTTTTTGTATGGAAAATAAGAAAAAATATTACCAGTCGAGGTGTTGGTGTGAATTTATAGTTCATGACAACCAATTTTATTCCACACGTTTTTAGTCGCGATTAAAAATAGTCAGATTTAGTTAGAAAATCTAAATTTTAGGTGAAAAACGTCAAATTCAGAATAGCAAAATTGCCATTTTCACTAAACTAATATCTCGTTGCCATCTTAGTGCTGTCAAACTAAAATATAGTTAAGTTGTGTCATTTTAGTCTATTTCAGAATGGGAAATCGTCGTATGACAGGAATAAACAAAATTTTGGTGATTTTTAGTTTAGTTTAGAGGCATTTGTGACAAGAGAATCGGCACCACTGAATAGGTTCTCATAATTTACTAAATTCTAAAATTGTTTCTATACTTTAGCCAAAAGTATTGTCAAAAAAAATTGAGAACAATTCAGTTTATTTTTTTTTATCTAATGTAAATTTCGGAGATTTTGTTGTTATAGTCTGCGCGCGACTGCTACCAGAGGTATGTGTGCGGTGAGACGGGGAGGGCGCCATTGACAAAATTGGCAGACTGAGTTAGCTTGACCTTTTTCTACCTCCCCCGCCTCACCGCTCACATACCTCAGGCAGTGACAAGCAAGTAATTTCCGTAACCTTTACATTATTTATTTTCGTGATACATGGATACGTGTTTTCTCACGCTATGTGTCGGGTTAGTCCGATTGGGTTCGAGGTCGAACTGGCCGCGTGATCAGCTCATGAACCTCCGTTTCAATTTACAAACTCTGTTTGACTCCGAAACTATTCGAGCCCAAAATAAAAACGTGAACAAATCGTAGGTACATAGCCATGAACGTATAGTCGACCTCATAATTTGCTTTAACACAGTGATACGTTACAGTATTTTTCTCACGAAGGACACTTATTTTACTTGTGGTAGCCAAGTGTACAAACACGCTGTGAATGTGTGCGTGCAGACGACTAGCGTCAGCACATACCTAATACCCGTGTCTCGGATGGTACGAAGAGCTTCTGCGCTTACACACACATTCACAGTGTGTGTTTACCACAAGCAAAGCGCGCGTCGCTTCGTGAAATAAAAATTCTATCCGAGGTCCAGTGTAACATTATTTTAATGATGAGATTAACAATTTAACATATATTATCCTAATTATTTATTATTATTGCTTCCACACTTGGCTTCATGCAAAAAATAATGTTTACAAATTCAATACTTAAATGTGTTTTTTGCGGCTGAATATTATTTGAATGTTTTTCATTATTGAATCATGTTCACATCACAATGTCAACCATAAGTTAAAAAAAATTATGAAGAAAATACATACCTACATTGTGAATTTGTGAGCCGTTTTTTTGTTCACCAAGTAAACTATGCTTAGAATATTGCTATCTTAATATCAAACTAGGACTCATGCTGTTTTCAAAATATCAGAATGTAGATTTACATTCTCATTTCAGAACATAACGACAAGTATGTATATAGTGTAGGCAGAGGTGTTTGGGACACCCACATTTTGTATTAGTCCAATTTGATAGGGAGCCAGACTCAAGCAAGCTAAACCAAGAACAAATCCAGACGCAGCGAGGAGTAAAACATAATAATAATCTTTGCTAGAAATAATCAACTTGACTGAATTAATGGGCACTGCTTATATTATTTATCTATGAAGGCAATTTGTTATGGTTTTTTCTGCGTGTATCATTTAGTAAACCTCTTGTTTATAAAAAGCTTTTTACAAAAAATACAACCGACTTCCAAACTACAAAGTGAAAAATAACTTTAATTTCGGAAGTCGGTGTCTTTGGATCAGTATTTTAGTTTTTTTGACACAATTTTTTTTTTCACTTTTTAGTGGGTTGGTTTGTTATATAGGTTACAATTAATGTCAACTGCTCATCAAAAATACCTAAATCGCTAAAGATGTGCCTATAATATTTGAAGAGTTCCCTCGATTTCTCCAAGATCCTATCATCAGATCGTGACCAAATAAATGACAATGGGACCAACTTGGAAGTGTAAGTACCCTTTCAAACAAAAAAAATATTTTTTCAAATCGGTCCAGCCGTCTTCGAGTAATCGGGGAACATACATTAAAAAAAAAATATCCCGACGAACTGAGAACCTCCTTTTTTGAAGTCGGTTAAAAAAAAATTAAATAGGTATGTACCTATAATTTTTATTCAGGAAAGTGAAAACTACTTTAGGCGCGTTGAGCGATTTTTGGTAGGGGGGTAAACTTATGGATTCGCGCCACCGACGCGCCATATTGCTTTACTATAGAATATAGATGGCGGTAATACCAGTTTTAAGTTTTCACTTCTGTCGTCAATAGCTGGGTTGTGACACAAAGGCACCGCTCGTCGCGCGACGAGCGGTGCCTTTGTGTCGCGTCGCGTGTCGCGCTGGTCTGCACAAGCCTTTAGCCCTTATCAAAACTGTCAATAAAAGTTAATGACTAATTATAAGTGCCATCCCTGAGTACCAGCATTACTCTTAAATATAATAAATGTGTAGGTATATAATGTAGAAACCTCTATCTAATCGTATCGTTCGGTAAATCTAATATCTCGAATGTTTATATTAATATTTTACTAATGGCAGCACTATTTTTTTTTAAGAATTTGAAGTGTTGAAGTTGTCAATATGAGTGAAGATACTAAGATAGAAACTTTTAATACAGGTTTTGGGGAGTTATTATAGAGTACTAGAAGAACAGTAGTAGTAGATAACATTGCCCTTTTACCTAATGGGGTCGGTAGAGATACAAAGAACACATATTTCGCCAGTTCTGATACAAGTCAGATGAAAGTTGACGAGTTCTAAAATAATAGCGAAATGTGCAGGCAGTCACAAAAAGATGTTTAATAAAACGACAAGTATTCTGATAATTCTCTATAATCTTTGTTCCAAAATATTGTATCAATTTGTAGCCATTAAACATTGTAAGTAACACATTGGCTACTCCATTGTACAGACAAACTGTTCTTAATTTCCATCGGCAAACCTCGTGTTTCGTCAGTCATCGGATTTCTATCAGTTGCCCTTTGCACTTGGTGCAGACCGGACGCTCTCAATCGACTTGGAAGTATTAGAGTTGTTAATACTCTTATAACTTAATGTAATTTATTTAAAAAAATGGTAGGAAAGCTGCTAAAGTCGCAGGCACGACAGATAGGAAAATAGTTTTACAGCACTATAGGTATAGTTCACACGAAAATAAAAACAAAACAACAATAAAGTACTTAGTTCTGAATTCAAATTATTATACACGATAAATCACGATAATTTATGGACATGGAAATTAGCATTCGTTTGTATTCGGAAATGCGATGATTCACGAGGGAAATTAAGAAAATAGAATTACTGTAGGTACATATTGATACAGTATTATGGAATGCAAATTGTAGGCAATCAAACAAATGTATTCTTGTCGATGTATACAAACATCTTTGAAGTTAAGACTGTACTACACCTCTCACTGCCTACCAGTTAAGAGAGGAAAACCGAAATTTTGAGAAAATTTTTACGCGCCCACCTCTCTCCAACAATTGCACAGACCGCTACAATGTTGTAAGAAAAAAAAATAAGTGTAAATAATTGCTGCATATTTAGTTGTAAAAATGATAAATTAGTCATACTTTATGCAGTTTTATTAAAATTATCGTCATAAAATAATCTTTTATTTTAGCGTCGGTATGTGTTGGAAGCATCAAGGTGCTCTTCCGAAGGCGACCGCGACTGAAAAACCGCAGCGGCAACACCACCTGATCGCAATAACAAACTGACTGAAGAACAGATAGTCTGCGGTTTGCGGTTGTGGTCGCCTCCGCAAAAACACATTTTGTATGGTACAGGACAGGGATGTTACGGAGTTTCGGTTCCGGTTCCGAAAGGTCGGAACTTCCGATAATTTTGAATCGGAGTTATACCGAAGTTCGAAACACAGCGATGCACGTGATTAGAGTGCGTATAAAGAAATTTAACTCGTCGCCAGTGTAATTGTAGTTTATTTTATACACGCTCGCGCTCGAAGTCTCAGTTTATTGTTTTGTTTGTGGATGTTATCGCTAATATTTGAATGATTAAAAAGACTGAATTATATTTCAATTGTTTCATTAAACCTTCCCATAACACAACTTTCTTCTACTTCCACCTTCTACTGCGGTTCCGGTTCCAATCTATCGAATCCGGGTTCCTCTGATTCCGGATCCGGTTCCGGTAAAACGACTTCCGTAACATCCCCGGTACAGGACCACAATTACGTGATTCCAACCTAAATACTACCATACATGGTGAGATTGATCTGAACAAGAACTCCCGAACTGATGATCCTCCATACACACACGAAATTTTGGTCGGAACAGACGGATCTGAAGGTATAACTATAACTGACCATGTATGGTGGCCTTCAGGTCGGGCGGCTATTAAAAAAAATATCCAAGAAATGGCAATAATTTTCGACCCGCGTAAAAGACACTTCCTGCAACTGACAATTCAAAGAAAATACTTATAAACATTGAGGTTACATTAAAAATGTCAACATGTCCCAAATTGTTTCATAAATGTCCCAAGTAGTGGTAAAAAGTTTCAAAAATGTCCCAACAGTATTTAAATGTGTCAAATATGCTCTACAATATTTAATTTTTGTGTTAATGTTTTTTTTTAAAGCACAATTAATGCACTGAGATAATTTCCTTTGTCTATGCTATTCTAATAATCAGTAAAATAGATACAAAATCTTATAATATAGTTCTTCTCACTAAATTTCAAGCTGTTTGAGGACTAAGGTAAGCACACAATATTTTGCCAATACAATATTTTGCTAGTGCACTTGTGCCCGATTCCTTAAATACCAACATTTGTTGCTTAGAAGTTACATTCAAATATCTTTCTTTACCTCTTCATAGCATTGCATAGACTATAGATCCTTTATAAAGTTATCTATAGGTACTAATATTATAAAGAGGAAAGATTTGTATTTTTGTGTGTAACGAATAAACTTAAAAACTACTGGACCGATTTGAAAAATTCTTTCAGCAATGGATAGCTATATTATCAGCGAGTAACATAGGCTATATTTTATCCCCGTACTCCCACGGGAACGGGAACTACGCGGGTGAAACCGCGTGACGTCCACTAGTTATGGATAAAATTACTTTTAGTGCTTACGAACTAGTAAGAAAAACAATCTTAGTACAGACTAGCTTCCGCCAACGGCTTCACTCGCGTGATATCTTTATTAATTATAGCCTATATTACTCAGTGAGAATATAGCATTCTACTGGTGAAATAATTTTTTAATTCGGTCCAGTCTTCGAGTTTATTCATTACAAACATACAAAAAATCAAATCTTTTCTCTTTTTAATATTAATTTAGAAATAGGGATGACGACTAAAAAAATATTTTTTTCTCCATCTTCTAGATTATTAAAAAATATTGGACTTATATTTTTTCTTTTTTTATGTTATCAAAAAATTACGGCGACAGGTACATTAAGTTAAATTGTGCGTTGACGTCACCAGTATGTAGATTTTATACTTACTTGTGACGTAACGACTCCCCAACTTTAATGTGTTTTATCTAAGTAATTTTTTATTAATGTGATAAAGCAAAAAATACGTGTCTAATATTTTTTTATTACCTGACTGATGGACTAAATTTAATTTCTTTTTTTTTTGACCCAGGCATGATCCCTAATAGGCATGTGTGAAGAGGCATTAGTTTATATAATTCTGAATAAAATTAGAATTGATTATACACTATTTGGGTTACAAAATAACCCAGTAGCATTAACAAGCATTTTGTTTATACAATTTGTTACTAAATATTTATTACTGTTTGAGCTGTAACATTATCAAAAAAGGAGATAGCAAAATATGCGCTTACCTCAACATACCCACTAAAAATTACTCTATTATCTTGCGAATGAAGAAGATAAACTCCATACCAATTTTTAGCAGACGAGAACTCCTATTCTCAAAGCAGACGCTAAAAGAACAGTGTCTACATTTGTGACGATATCAAACAAAGTAGTGAGGCTTCCTTGCAACGATTCCATACTCTTGTAATGCTGGAGCTAAATCCTCCATGGTCATTACGTACTTCTTTTCTTTCGGTCCCTTCTGGTTTTTGGAGGTCTGCGTTATTTGGCTCGAGGTCCGCATCTTGCAGTGTTGAAGGGCATCATTTGCGATGTCCGAGAGGAATTTTTGGGATGCCAATGCTATGAGACGAATCAATCTGGAATGTTATAAGTGAAATGTTAATTTTTGTGGAATATTAAGGGATAGTGTTGAAACTAATTATATTGGTAATCTTAGAAAATACTTTGTATAGCCAAGGAGTCTATTTTTTGTATTGCTGACTTATACATAACATAACATCACGCCTTGTTTCCCCGAAGGGTTGGGCAGAGGTGTCCCTGTAGCAGGTACACCCACATTTCGCCAGTTATGTTTTAAGTCCCATGTAATAGGGGGCGAGCCTATTGCTGACTTATACAGTTACCCAGAATTGCTGAAGTATCATAAAAACAGAATAACATTCGTTTAAATGAAAGTATTTAAGTGGTTAGTAAGTTTCCTTTACTAAAGTATCTCAATTACAATACCAAATCAATAGTTATGCCCTATTATCTATGTTAAAACATAATTTGAAATGGCCTTCATGAAATAATTCAGTTTTTTCACTGTATTAGGTGTTTTTACAAACTTTTTCCTTAAAATTATTGCTTTGATTCCTGAAATGTATGACTTGGATATTGCCACGGGAGAAGCATGAATTATTGTAGTATAAGTTTATTTTTTTTATTTGAAAAGAACAACATTGTTTATTATAACCATATCTCTGTCAGACTATCACCAATTAATAAATTAGTTATTCAAATGAAATAACACCTTTTCCTGCTGTTCTAGAAGGTAAGTCATGGATGTAATTCTTTAAGAGCAGGCCTGCATTGACTAGAAAAGTGGTGACAGGTTTGCAAAGAAAAATTTACTTTGATCCAAATATGAAATTTTCAGTGATCTGTGACTTTCTAATAATTAAAGAAAGGATATAAACAGTTACCTAGGATCCTGGGACTCGAAACCAGACATGTTCAGGTAATGTGCAACCACGGAGTCAGGTATTGACGGATTGTAGTTCTCAAGTTGGAGGAGAAAGTCGCTCAGAGCGTGGCCAGCGCCTGTGTCGTCGTCCATACCGACCGACGGAGAGCCCATGCGACTCATCTGCATGGCGCTGTCAACAATTACATCCAAATATTAATAAATAAACAAAAACTAAACTTCAGGAATACACATTTTTACTTACTCAGCACAGATAATGTAGAAATTTTTCAACAGTTCAATGTCATTGAAGAATGAGGTTGGTCAGCCTGATTACGTTTTGTTTTTATGATAATTTCTGATTTTTATTTGATTATATTATAGTGGTTTCTATATTAAAAACAGGTAAGTCTAAGATAAAAAATAAGCTTATATCTCTAAATTAGTAGCCAAAACAGGAGAAACAAGTCAAAATTGCCTAAAATTGTATGAAATGAATCATCTGTCATTTGATCCGCGGCAGTAATTAAACGCAAATTGTGCACGTCATTCAAGTGTTTCCACACTTCGATGGCTTACCCTAATTTTGTAATTTTTCAAAACTTAAGGGTATTAAATTGACCTATCAAAATGCATAAAATACGCTCTTAGCTGGATTTAAAGGTAGAATTCATCAAAAATTCTTATTAATGTTTGGTTCCTCATCATTTCAGAATTTTAAATAGTTATTTACTCAACAAAGTCCCAAATCATAACTTCTAATGCTTTTGTTAATAATTCATTTGCAATATATTTTCGCAAAATGATTTTAAGGATGATAATCTTGCAGTAATTGTATGTGTAAGATTTTAAAACGACTGATTTATTTTTAGAAATTAATGGAAATTAGATTAATCGCACTGACCACCCTGACCTCGTGGTGCTTTTCCGTGCAGTTGGCAACATCTGCCCCTTCCTTCCTTCTTTTACGCCGCTCCTCCGGGCAGAACTGCGAGAGAACGTGATCGATCGAATTTCAAAAAAGGCACACACCTACCCCCTGTGCTCCCGAGATCACGAAATTACTCTAAATCTCCTGATTTTAAATTCAGGGGTTCGTGTTTCGTGATTTATTCCATTCCGTGTGTGTAGATTCCACCTCGACCCGCGAGGTACCTAATTACCAAGTGAGCACCCACCTAATCGAACAAAATGTCCAACCTCGCTGATCCGGTCGCGTTCGCGAAAGATTTCATCGCTGGCGGTGTCTCCGCCGCAGTCTCCAAGACCGCCGTCGCGCCCATCGAGCGTGTTAAGCTGCTGCTCCAGGTCCAGCATGTCAGCAAGCAGATCACGGCTGACCAGCGCTACAAGGGTATCGTCGATGCCTTCGTCCGCATTCCCAAGGAGCAGGGCGCCCTGTCCTTCTGGCGTGGTAACATGGCCAACGTCATCAGGTACTTCCCCACCCAGGCGCTGAACTTCGCTTTCAAGGACAAGTACAAGCAGGTGTTCCTCGGAGGTGTAAACAAGAGAGAGCAGTTCTGGCGCTACTTCGCGGGTAACCTGGCGTCCGGTGGTGCCGCCGGCGCTACCTCCCTGTGCTTCGTGTACCCACTCGACTTCGCGCGTACGCGTCTGGCCGCCGACGTGGGCAAGGCGGACGCGCGCGAGTACAAGGGCCTGTTCGACTGCATCGGCAAGATCTTCAAGTCTGACGGTCTCGGCGGTCTCTACAGAGGCTTCGGCGTGTCCGTGCAGGGTATCATTATCTACCGTGCCGCATACTTCGGCTTCTACGACACAGCCCGTGGCATGCTGCCTGACGCCAAGAACACACCGCTTGTCATCAGCTGGGCTATCGCGCAGACTGTCACCACCGTCGCTGGTATTATCTCGTATCCCTTCGACACGGTCCGTAGGCGCATGATGATGCAGTCTGGCCGCGCCAAGGCCGACATCCTGTACAAGGGCACCATCCACTGCTGGACCACCATCGCCAAGACAGAGGGTGGCGGCGCCTTCTTCAAGGGAGCCTTCTCCAACGTCCTCAGAGGTACTGGAGGCGCCTTCGTGCTTGTGTTATACGATGAGATCAAGAAGCTTCTCTAAATCTAATGTAAGAATTGTTACCATAATTACAATTAATTGTGATTCCAAATCACCTCTGATAGCCACTCCCTTAAATCATGTATTATTAGACGCGGAATTAACCTAGTAACTTATTTTAGTTAAATAAAAGCGTTATACACCAATTCCAACATGTATTTTGTTTTATTAAATTATTAGATATTACATAATGCTTGGCTACACCTCACTGAAAAGTTACATAATAACATTCATGTAGATCTTGTGTTGAGTTCTGTTTTTTTTCTAAATATATGCCTTGCTGCCTGTGATCATCAGTCATTCAGCCAGTGTGTGTTATGTAACAACCTTATTTATTCAATGTTTGAGGCCAAGGTTGAAAGTGTACCTCTAGTAATGATAATGTAACTAAATTGTTGGAATAGACTTCATTTAGTGAATATATTGTGAAAATATTAGATTTTCACTCTTTGTTATGTGGTTATTTGATCAATACTTAACCTATGTGGCATTGGGAGTGAGACCTTGTACTTGTAAAGAAGTGATATACACAGAATGCTGTAAAAATCATGTTTAAAAGCTGTGGAATCCAAAATCATGTGATGGAGAGCTGTTATATAACGATGCAGTATGAATATGTGCTATGAATGTGCATGGTGACCTAGTAGGAATTTAATTTTAGTTCACTTTTAAAAAGTGCTATGCGATGTTAGTAGATCAATCCACATGTATAACATCAGTAACATTGTGTTACTAGGAGCAGGTTCATGGAAACAACGGGCCTGTCGAACATCTTTCTTGCTCGGTGTGAGTTTTTTGGTGTGAAAAACTCACACTCGAGTTATTATTTTAGAAAATAAAATAAATGTTAAATAAATATTTCTTGCCTTTTATTGTTATTTTACCTACTAGCCATATAAAAATCTTTAGAAAGCAAGCCTAAAGATGAAAAATTATACACCTGCATACTTAAAACATTCTGAATAACTTTTCTTTACAGAAAATTAATTTCATTCACAAATTACTAGTACATTTCCTAAATGGAAAGTCTCCTCCCATTCATTTGAAGTTTTGTAACCACCAATAGTGAACAGCTGATTTGACCATTTCCTGTTAAAATTCAAATATGGAATACCAGGAAAACAAATCACTGTCTAATTCTGCGTAGGTACACATTTTATCTATAAGAACTCCCAAGGAAATAGTGTTCTCATTCAACATTGTAAGTCAATGAAATAAAATAGGGGCAGGCAGGGATATTCTTTTTTCTAGTAGAGTAATTCACGTTATCAATTTAAATTAGCCGGGGCTAGCCACTATACACTAGGTACACACAATGATGACCTAGTAACACCTCGTCAAATTAATGACGTCATTTTATAGCTGTTACGTAAAGTAGCGATCACGAGCTAGTGTAGTGACAGATGTTTGCTAAACATCCATTGAAGTTGAAATAGGTAGGTAAATTACATTCAAAACGATGCTGTGATTGACCCGCAGACCGTAGCACGTGATTGGATCAATGGACAACATGAAAACTACGAAAAGTAAGTAAATATGCAGGTGCATAATTGGTAAGGTAATCAAGAAATAGAACATTCCAAGGAAGTCGCCGATTCGTTACTCAGTAACAGACATTTTCGTTGATAAGATTACGTAATTTTCTACGTATTATTCCGCGAACTAAGTTCAAGGATACGGTCGTTATCTCTAATTTTGGCTACTATTGATAGGCAGAATGATAGTTCCTTTGCGCTTTTATTACTCATCAGTTTTTTTTATTGAAGTGTTGCTAGTTATTGTTCTAGTATAATTAAGAAATAAGTGGAAAAATAAATAGGTTTTTAACTTGGCACAGTTGGCATCCGGAATAAATTTTTAGGTTAGGTTTAATTTGTTGAATTATTGATGAAACGAGTAATTGAGCTAACAAAGCTTCTTATCGTGTTCTCACATAAAAGGGCAAATTGACGTATTGTTAGACAGTGTACCTACAAGTAGATCTATAACATGTATGCAGCGGTAACTTACTAATAATGATTAATAATAGCATGGAGCTCTGTAAAAAGACAGTAAAATGCTTTCCTTACCCATAAAAAGCATGTTCCTACTTATTTTATTTTCTAATTATAAACACTTGAAAGACCTTCAATAGAGAATTCATAAATCAATACCTGGCAGAGTTAAATGACAGTTAGTGAAATCCAAACTAAAATCGACCTAATCTGCTAGAAGGTCAAGTTCAAAATTCAATGGCTAGTAACAACCGGTAGAAATAAGTGTTATTACAGCTATAACTTGCAGACCGGCTAAATGTCGTGTAGACTATTTACTGATTCATCGCGTGTAATAAGTGACACGTGTAATGTTATCTAAAAGTTTTGTAAAAGTTCTAATCCACGATGGCGATGCCCATGTTGGCTCCATTTTGACGTTTGTTTTTGTTGTAATTAATTAGATGGCCATCTTGGATTTTGGCATAAAAATGGCGCCCTAGATTTTGGGGGTCCTTTTAAATCACGAATTTTGTACTTTAGTTTTTGGATTATAAATAAACAAAATATAAAATTGTACGTGTTTTACCTTTCAATGTCTTAAACCATGTAGGTATGTGCTAAATACATCTTATGCCTCAAATAAACTCCAAAAAATTTTTTAACTTCGATAAAGATCTGCCATAGAGAATTTTGCTACCTTTTACTTGGCAGGCACTGATCGGCCCAAGTATTGATTAGGTATTCCTTTTAGGTCAAATCGTAGCTGCAGATTGTCGTTATACTTACATAACATAACGCCTGTATTTCCCGAAGGGTTGGGCAGAGGTGTACCCACAGTTTGCAAGTTATGTTTGAGTTACATTTTTCATCATTTATTGCCATCAACCAGCTGCGGCGGCTCAAATTCTCCAGGCTGCTACTGAGAAAATCCAGATCGAAACACCCAATAACACTGTGCCCGACCACTTTGACCAACGAGGCAGTTGGTAGCCGTTTTATGTAGTCATCGTCGTGACAAAAGTAAGTGCTTTCATTGCTTTTTTCTTCTACTTAATCATTATTGAGCAATACAGTGGTCGCAGAGGGCAATAACCTCTGATTTAACGATTAACCTTACTCAAGCATTATTCTCACCTTTCTATACCAGGAGGAGGGTCTCAACATTCTTAAATAGAGAGCATTGAAAAAAAAAATGGTGACAATTTTTTTTAAGTAACTTGGTTACACGCCTAGAATAACAATAGTATTTTGGGTCCAAATTAACTTTGCCGGCGTTAGGTGTAAGTAAAAATGTATTAATGTGTCAAATTCAGTACCTACATAAAGTTTCTCATTTATCCGTCTGTCAAGATTAAGCGGTGACAAATTATTCTGCCAAATCCAGAATAGGTTAGATCACTCTTGACCGCGCGACAAGGCTTGCATTGACTCAGCAAGTCAGCATCAACCGCAAATCTATGGAGACTTTCACAGCAACATTATTGCCTTGTTATAAGGGCGATTTTCGTACTGTTGTACCGTTGACCGTTCCACAATTATAGAGAATCTGCTTACACTCGCGCGATCCGGCACCAACCGATTTATTCAGGTATCAATTTTCTTTATTCGTCAGCGCAGCTGGGTCATTTAAATCAAAAAGTATGATCGAATTTAAAACTTATTGCTATGAGATAAGGCGGTTAATTCATTGTTTTTTTTTGTAAGGTAAGGTGTACATACCTACCTGCCTACTACAAACGTCTAGGAACGGTTCAATGTTCCTTTATGCGTGTAAATATCCGGTGATATAATAATCATGATGTGGCTGTTTGGTACCTTGAAACCATATTAAAAAGGCTTTTATGCAGTTTAGTGCCAACTGCATAATTTTTTCAGTAGGAATACCAGCCAACACGAGCAGTTTAGGTGGGTTCATCGGGTATTCGGGTTTAAGTATTCAATGATATTTAATATAATATCATCGGGTTTATTCCTATTCTTTTACCTAACCATTACTATTGCAATCCTTTGTAGCGTTGTTCCTCGTGTTGTCATGACGTCACACACGAGTCACGGCACATCTGTTGGAGGCACGGCAGCTTGGGGTGTGAACAGTTTTTTAAAGGCAGTGAGATCATAGATCAAACCTTTTTTTCTGTTGTAGCGCAAGGATTTTACGATGATAAGTTTTAGTTACCACGTTAGGATTTTTATTTTTTTGTAAGCCTGAAAAGAGGAAGTGCCGTATATTCGAGCACACATTGGTCCAAGGCCCGTGTTTAGCATAGATAAAATGATGTATCACTCAGAACACTGATGTTCTAAATTTAAGACGACTTGGCGCCAATTGCAGTTGGGACATAGACTTCCTCATGCTTTTTTTTTTACTCGGCACGTGCAATGTCAGTGCTGCCGATGATCGAAAAGGTGACAACTTTTATTTTAAAAGCAAATAAGCAATGACTTCCCTAAGGAAAGTTAGTTCTTTTTAATCCTCAAAGGTGGTTCTACAGCCTTACAAAAGATGATAATTTTGCAGGTAAACATTTCATATATTCATCACTGCAATCTGCAAGTACTTACTTACGACAAGAGCTTGAGGCAGTTCACTTGATTTTTCCTGTAAGTAATTTGCATTGCTATTCGATACATAAGTAAGTAGGTCAAAATCCATTCGTTAAGGAAAATAATTGTAGAAATCTTACAAACGGTACTAATATTAGCCCCGTCGGGCAATGAGAATGAGTGAATTATCATAGACCGTTTTACTTAAAAATAAAACAGCCTCGGAGCTCAGCAGCAAGGAGAATGCGTTTTTCTTTATGGTCATATATAAATTTCCATAATAAGTAGGTACGCCTGTTAGTGCGTAGCTGCCAAGAATCCTGTATAAATCGCTTCAGTGAATCGCAGACTTTTATTGTTCGACGGAAGCCAAATTAGTTAAGCATTGAAACGTTAAAAGTTATTTTTAACCGACTTCCAAAACGAGGAAGTTCTAAATACGACAGTAAGTTGTGTTTTGGTAGGTCATAACTACTTCAGAGGTGGTCCCACCGTCCCATATAAATTTTATTTACTTACTTTGTTTGGGTAGTTTTTGAGTTAGCTTCAATAACACGTATTTCTTTTTATCTACCCATGTACAGTAAGCGCTCAAAAGTGCATGAGCACGCTAAGAGTCATATTGCTGTGAACACGCGGTATAGCTCGTACATTTGTATGTGTAAGCAACACGATACACACACCACAGATAACGCAGTTTTGTTCTACACGAAACAACAATATATTTCCGTCGCTTTAAACATGCTAGCACACACGCACTATGCGCGTGAACTTGACCAGTTAATGGCATTGCTAAAATTCGATAGTAACTTAACAAGTGCAGATAGCAGAAAGCGTTAAGCGTTGGTATGGAATTCAAACTGCCTCAGGTTCTAATCTCGTAAAACACAGTGCGGTTTTTTGCAAATATTATTATTTTTGTTTTCGATAATAATATTTTTTAAATATTGCTGCTTTTTTATGTTGTTATTGCAATAAAGGTTTTAGAATGAAAAATGCGTGATATATGATAACAAAATTAAAAAAATATGTTTATTCGTTATATTTATTTTACATAAGTTAACACACTGCTACAATTATTTATCATTACTTCAGCTGAATAAGATGTGAAATAGATGTCAAGAAACTAGAAGCAGTTTGTATTATTTTGACATATTTAAATTATGAAATATTTTAAATTTTTAATGGATTTTTTCACCATAAACATTAAGCTTTGATCATGGTCGAAGTAATTAAGTAATAAATAAGAATATTAGACTACTTAAAATGTAAAAAACTACTTACAGAATAGGTAATTTTAAGGTTAAATATGGGCAGTTTGTTTATATTTTATTTGTATTAATTATTTTACATTTTATTTGACTTTAGTAAATATTGGTTGTTATTGAGGTTAAAGCTTAAGTATTCATTTTCTTTACGAAAAGAAGATTGAAACTAAACCTCAAATTTTAATCCTAAAATAATACTATTACTAAAATAATATTAAACAATTTCGGTATATCTGCAAGAAATACGACAAACACCCTATTGAAACGTGCTTAAAAAATTCGTTACCATAAATTCATGCAATAACAAATCTGTTGTTTATTAAGTTGGTACGGTCAATATTTTAAGGTCAAAAACGGTTTTCTAGCTGGTCTTCAGTGATGCAAGCCTTCAGAGTGCACGGCGAACGGTTCATAATGACGTGTTTTTAATAATTCAGCAAAATATCTCGTTGGTATGAAACCATTTGTTTCATTCACCATTTGACGTCGCTGCTACTCGATAATAAGCCCCTTCCTCATATCTCTTAACCCTCACAGTATTTCTCTAGAACAAAGAAAAACATTGTTTTTATTACACATAATACCTTATTATTTATTATTCACTAATCGAATTAAACCTCACAATGAATTTAAAACTTTAAAGGCATCTTCTGTCTCAACAATACCTCTGTTCTATCAACAATACCTTTGATTAAGATTTATGTTTAGTAAAATATGAAATATATAAATGATAACACTCACACTTAGTCCGGTTTCATTAGATATTCACTTCACTTTTACGCAGCGCAATAATATTCTCTGATCTGATCTGATCTCTTCAATATATTTTATGCCTGCTTTTTGATAATAATAACCACAACACTGCGCTAAATACTCGTCACCAATATTATCCACGAACCAAAAAAGTTCTATTAATTAAATACTCGTAACAAACTGCATCTACCCCACAGAAATCGAAATAATTTACTTAGTTTTTTGTGGTCTACCTGCTAAACTTTAATATTTATGTGAACAAGACGAATGAAACTAAAAACGAATGATGATTATTGAACTAGTCATTGGTTGCAGAGAAAGTGAGTGTGTGTGTGTAATGTGCGTGTCTACAGTATTGTAACAACTTATAGAAGAAGGTCGTAAGTCAAACCGAAGCGTCAGTCTATTGCTTTGTGAGATTGCTCATGGACTTTTGGTCGGTACTGTACCAAATTTCATCCAAATCCGTTCAGCCGTTTTCAAAAATCAAATCTTTTCTTCTTTAATATTATATTAGTTTAGATTTAGGATCAGCTGGAACGGAACAACAGAAGTTTCATTGTTGAAATCAGGAAATGCACAAAATGAACTAAATGTTGAATTTCTTTCATAGAATTAATGTAAGAGATATACGCTCTCTCGTAATCTCGTCTAGACTCTGATTGCCGATGCCCGATGCCCGGGGACACGGTATCGTCGGCATCCTTCGGTTACATAACGTTAACGTGTTACGTAAAGTTAAGACTGCGGAACTGCGGACTTTGCCCTTTCTGCCGTAGTAGGTACTCGAAGGTAGTAAGTATTTTTATGTCTTGTCTAGTCACTTTGACGTAACCTGAACGTTATTATGATAAAGTTTATGCTAAATGCAATTTAATGTGTCGTTAACCTTTGATAGTTTTGACAAGCGAACTATAACGAAAAATGTTTCATTTGTTTCTTGGGTGGCGGGGGACGGCATCGAAGAGGATTTGCCACTGGTTTCACAGCTGTTCGGGAGACCCGCACGGGCCGCCCGTACACGGGAGACCCGTACGGGTAGCGAGCGTAGTGCTCTGAAACGAGGGAGTTAGTACGATACGGTTGCTAGCGTTATACGGGTTCTACCCGGAGCGGGTTCGCATACCGACCAATTCGCGTCGCTGTGAAAAAATGTTTTAGCGCCTCATGTGTGTCTTTGTTCCGGCCCGCACGGTTCTCCCAGACAGCTGTGAAACCAGCCTTATGATTTACGATGCCGCCGGCGGCCGCCGGCGCACTACTGGACTGGATGCGGAAGCATGGCGGCAGGTTCACGCGGTATGCCTCGGGGGAAATGCGGAGTGCACCCCCGGTTGTACTGCCTCTCCCCCGCGATTGTATGCTAGCGGACTCCGGTGCATACCGTCGCATGATTTCGCATCCCGCCGCGGTATCCTCCAGCGCGCTCTTCATTACCTACCGCAGAACCGTTGGTCCCAGCTGCAGCTCTCATTCATGGATCTTTGACAGTCGTTACGGGTAGTCAACTCAAAAGCAGTCTGACAACTAGTCTTACCAAGGGGTATCGTGTTACTGAACAAGGGGTAACGGATTGTGGAAGCCAGATAGGCAGTCGCTCCATGCAAAATACTGGTATTCAGCTGCATCCGCTTAGACTGAGAGATGTGTTGGATCATTAAATTCCCTTCAAAATGGTGCTGATCCATGCGTCATGTTCGTGAACGGGTGCCGTCAGTAGGGTCATCTCTTAGCTGCCACGGTTTATTTTAAATTTTGAATTGTTTTTGTTTTTTATATTTTTATTACGGACGCTTTAAACGTGCACGTCTTTCTACATTGTTCTCACATGTATAATTTCAACATGAATGATGTGATGAAGTATTTGGGTGTAGTAGTGGATAATAGGCTATCCTGGTACCCTCAGGTAGAACAAGTTACCGCCAGAATTAGAAAGTTAAGTTGGTTGTTCAAAACCCTAAGACATGTTGCGCCAATGGTAAAAGCAAACAAAAACTGCCCGCCTAAAAATTTACTCACTCAAGTTTACCTTGCACTTGTACAATCTGTGCTCGGATACTGTATTCCGGTTTGGGGAGGTACAGCAAAGACCAAATTGATACAACTAGAACGAGCACAACGCGCACTCCTAAAGATTATGCATTTTAAAAGACTTAGATTCCCTACTGTAGACCTTTATCACATTAGTGATGTACTCTCTGTCAGAAAGCTGTACATAGTCCAAACAATATTAAAAAAGCATAAGTCTTTGCCCCTTAATGTGGGTATTACCCCGAAAAGAAGGAAGTTCAGCATAGCTGATATACCATCAACTGAGACCAAATTTGCATGTAATCAATATCGTAAACGATCAGCTCAATTGTATAATAGAATAAATAAAAAGATAAATATACACTCGAAAAATAAATATGACTGTAAGGAAACACTAATTAAGTGGATAAAACCACTTACGTATGAAGACACAGAAGCATTGTTATAACACGGAATTATTCACATACTCACAGACACACACACCCACCTACTCTGACAGACACGCCCATACACACACAACACACACCCTTACTCACACACACAAACATACAACACATACGCGCACACTCTCAACCTTTAAGTATACTCTTTAATTTTTTCTTCTTTTAATTTCTTATTTTGGGTGGCCTAGACTTAATATTCTTTTACATTTTAAAAATATTGTGTTAATTATCATGCTATACAAAATAGGGAGGGGCGGAGTCTTCTACTACAGGCATTATTTGTCTAAAAGAAGATTCCGAACACAACAATTTGTAAGACCAATTATTTGACACAATAAATTTTATTTTATTTTTTTTTATTTACCGATATTTTGTAAAAATGTATTGATTTAAAAGAGTGTCCGTGGAGTTTCTTGCCCGTTCTTCTCCATAGGTACCTACTGTAAACGCCCAAAGGACGTTGGGGACGTAAACTATAGTAATATGCAGTACTCGTATGTAAATCGTATATTATTTCGAACACAATGTTTATATTTTATAAAGATATCTGTACTCTGTTTTTTTCTGTTTTGTGTCTGTACTACTCCAAGGCTAGCCCCCTTCTCCTTTTTCTATCAAACTCCAACATAAAAAGTACTCTGTGTCCAACATCTTTCAAATCTATTTAAATATAGAAGACGAATGCCAGTCTGTTTTCTTACCAGCCTGCATAACTTATGGTTGCATATTGCATAAAACCTTACAGTACCTACTACGCTTTGGAATGGGCAACTAGCTTCATCATTCTGACTGACCGACCCCTTGACAATTCAAAAGTTTCTGTAATTGGTGTATTTTAAATAAATGCTTTGAGTTTGATTTGACTGGAAGCCAGCTTCAACACACTTGGGAAAAGGTTAGACAAATCTTACCAGCCTTTCTCTATTTCCATCTTCAACTCTTCAAGAATGTCCCATGGCCTCCTAAAAATTCGTTCAGTCATGACAAGTGACGTCACATAAAACTAGAAATTTGTAACGTTAGGTAACCACCATGGCGCCAGTACGTATAATACGTTGTCAGGTCTCAGCTTATCTGTACCTAACAATGAGCCTCGGAATTTGTACAAAGACTTGATAATTAACTAGACTACAGTTGTTATAACGTGTAACGTGACTAGGTTGTAATAAGTTTTTAGTGTTTATCTACGTTATCGAGCATGGGTGCGGAGGACACGGATCTAAGATAATATGTAAAAAAAACCTGTCCCATCCGAAAGGGGCACATAGGTACTGCCACAGATATAGATCTGTGGGTACTGCAATAATATTACCAAAAAGATTTTTTTTTTTAATCATTTTTGAAAATAAAAGAGTTATTTCCGCAGTAATATATATGTCAATGGTTATTTCTATTTAAAATTCACATTTTTAACCGACTTCTAAAAAGGAGGAGGTTATATGTTCGTAGCGTATTTTTTTTTTATGTACAGACGCCAGCACATCGAGCTATCCGAAACTATCAAATTTTCCCAATCAACTTTGAACCTCATTTTTCAGCAATAAAGTTGAAAATCGATTAAATAAATTTGACAGATTGTAGTAGCCTGATGTGCTGGCGTCTGTACGTCCACCGATTTCTCCGTCATTTGTGGACCGATTTAGAAAATTCTTTTTTTTTTTTTTGAAAGGGTATGCTCTAAAATTGGTCCCATATAAATTTTATTAATTTTGCTTGGGTAGTTTTTGAGTTAGCTACAAAATACGTATTTTTTTTCCACTTAGTATGTAGATGATATGATAAGTTCCTGTCATTAGTAGCAGGTAGTGGTATTCGAATGTGTGTGGGGTAGGCACTACAACTAAAAAGTGAAAAATAAAAACTTTTACCAAAAAAAAACAACCCTCTTCCAAAAAAAAAACACTACAAACTGAAAAATTACTTTACTTTCGGAAGTCGGTGGCAAATAATGAAAATACAAAACCCAAGACACCGACTTCCGAAATTAAAGTTATTTTTCACTTTGTAGTGTTTTTTTTGGAAGTCGGTTGTTTTTTTTTAGTACCAAAATTACCCAAAATCAGCTTCGCCTACTGATTTACAGTCTCTACGCAAGGTCTTGTCTGCTCCAACGGTTATTCGCCCACTGAAACCTCAACTAACTTAAAAGAAAAAAAGCTTGCCCTGGCAAGCTGTGTCGGTAATTCTACTTTAGCTTAATAAGGCT
Source organism: Agrochola litura (assembly GCA_949152395.1). Lineage (NCBI taxonomy): Eukaryota > Metazoa > Arthropoda > Insecta > Lepidoptera > Noctuidae > Agrochola > Agrochola litura. The sequence goes on along the minus strand of OX424519.1, from coordinate 5,941,556 downwards.
ATGTTTTACTCCAAGGTATGCCCGGCGTGTTGCACATTGAGCTGTCACCTAGCTCCGCTATCGTCTTACTGCCTGGTATTTTTTGAAGTGAAATCTTCTTTAGGCGCGTTAGGCATTTTTGAGATGGGATTTCGCGACACTGTCACGCAATTTACCGACACCGTGGAGTAAAAGACATCAACGCGTTGATTACCGCGGTGCATGGGCTAAAAGACATCAACACGTTGATTACCGCGGTGCCGATTTTTTTCAAGTTTTCACTTCTGTTGGCACTCCCGGAGTGCCACTGGTTTTTTATTTTTTATAACGTACTTTATTGCTCTGCTCTTGGCCTCGATCTCGCCTGATGGACGGCGTTGGAGGAGGTCTACAATGGAACGAGCGTATCTACCAGTAACTTCACTCTTGCTTCGAAGGTCGATGGGTAGTATAATCAAAGACTCTGCGGAGAGAGTTCCGCACTTTGGCTCAGCCCGCATAATATTTTTATCAGCCATTTGTGCGCCCCATTTCTTCTTTTCGTGTGGTTAGTGACTAACCTGGTGTCAGAGTTTTAAAGCCGCCCATGGGCCTCTGACTTGCCTTGCCCCAAACCGGCATGCCTGAGAGATATATTTCTCGACGGCATGTGAGGCCCATGTGCGGAACATAACTCTGGCGAAATGTGGGTGTACTTTGCTTAACCCTTCGCGGAATACAGGCCTAATTTTATGTAATGTGAATGTCGAATATATTGTAGTGCTTTACGCTGTGCATTGTCTGGCAGTCAAACACGGAACTTTGTGGTTACGTGTCTTATGATAACTCTCATAATCCTGGCCTGTATGATGGATGGATAGCCCAGATTTGCTTTATCTTGTATATCAATAAGAGTCGTAGATAAACGTTGAGGACGTCGTTCGTCTCCGCTGACATTGACTGCCAGTTATTTTTATCAGTAGGGACGAGTTAATTTGTACGATCAGCTGATTGGCAACGGCGAGTTACCGACATTGGGTTTAGAATAGATATACGGACGTGTGTTTCTTAGCTGTCATTTTTTAGGAAGGAAGGGAAGAGCTCATTGGGCGTCAAAAAATTCGTCCGCATCGCTGTCGGCGGGAAAAGTGCCCAAAAGGCTGGCAGTGTTACCACGTTGGATGGCAATGCTGATTCTTTGGCTTAAGAATTGGTCAGCCCTCTGGTCACGTGAATACCGACATGTGTTTTTAGCTGCCATTTTAAAATTGACCGTGCATTTATAAATAATATTTTATTTCAGACGAATTCTTTGATCTTTTGGCTATCGAGGGGTGTAATTAAATTTTGGATGTACATGAAAGAACGAATGTAGCTGCAGTATCAAACTTTATCCACTGTTTTGTTATCATCTGTTTTTTTAATTGCTTCCTACTATGGAAGCGAATTTAAAGACGTATTCACGTCAAAAGGTCTAGATAGAACGTAGTATTTTAATATCAGTTCGCCGAGCTGAATCGATCCGATACCAGGGGTCGTGACCTATCGGCCCACGAGGAAACTACATCACAGATAATACACACTAAACGTAGTAGGTAGGTATGTAAGCTCTTTGCTGTTTACTCTACGCAGTAAATCGCTACCTACTTAACCTCTGTGGATTGAAGGCACTAGGAAGTGGTGAAGGGTGGGCGTTTTGGGGAAATGTCAGTAATTTTGACGTTCGAAAAGTGCTGATTCTTAGTTTGAATAAATGACTTTTGAATTTTGTTTTTTTTTTTTTATGGGGTTTTAACTGATTTTCAAAAGAAAGTTTTTGATTGTCAAAGACTCTTTGGAGAGGCTGGGAGAATGAACTGGTCTGCATTGATGATGCTAAGCTTAGGAGTGGGCTGTTAGACGACAAATTAGTGTCATGTATGGATGCCGACTGGATCTAGCGAGATCTTCCAGGTCGTAAATGTACGAAGGCGGTAAGAACTGACTTGAACAATGAACAGGCTATATTTATAAATAGATAATGAGGTGCCAGGTTCGATTCCCAGCGGGGGCAAATAATATTTCTGGTTTATTTGGTTGTTGGAAGGGCTTGTTCTAAGTCCGCCTGGCTAGCTAACACCATCTTATCTAAGTCTGTCGAAATAACAACAATGTTAACAGCATTGCTGTGTATCGGCAGTTAGTCGTAAGATAGCCAGTGCCTCTGTGGTTGAGCAAGCTTCATCCGGAAGGGTGAAGCTCGCTTCTACCTTCGGCCTGATCATCACTTACCATCAGGTGAGATGGCATGAGCGTCACCGTTGTTGTTAAAATAAAAATCTCCAACCCTTCTTGAGCCAGCGTGGTGATCAATGCTCGTGCCTTCTCCGTAAGAGGAGACTCTAGTAATTATTTAAAAATAATTATGATTAATTTCTTCAAGGTGGCAATTGACCGTCAGGGTATCACGATAATTGTTTACTACTTAAAAAAGAATTTAATAAAACTATGAAATGTAAAAAAAAAACGCCGAAATATTAATAAACTTCCAATCAAGACCTACTTTCAGGGAAAAAAAATACGGGCGAAATGAACCGCCGATATTACGTAACTTTTCACGATCAAAAATTGTCATAGGTACACGGCACCAAGGTCAAACTGATAATATATAACTGAGTACCTACTGATAAGAAGTTAACTAATCATGAAATAGGTGAGTGAGATATGACCTAGATAGCGTTCCGCATTGCGCCAGAATATTTGGCAGACTTTAATAGGAACCATTGTATGATCTTACATAACCTCTTTAGACACAGACATGACATTGTAAAAAAAAGATGGCGGAAATGCGAGGTCGTTAGCATGTGCGTCATGGTGTTTCGACGTTTAAATTTCTCGACTATCTTTTTTAATACAAAGCTGGAAGATGGAAGAACTACCTTTAAAATCATTAGGATTGGGTTCAAACCCAATACTTTCATCACCAGCTCTCAAAACGGTGAAGGAAAACATCGTGAGGAAACCGGCATGTCCTAGAACCAATCATTTGAAGATGTAATTACCAACCCGCACTGGGCCCGTGTGGTAGATTACAGTCCACTCCCTCTCGAAGAAGGAGACCTTTGTCCCAGCAGTGGGAACGCCGCTGGGTCTAGAAAGAAAGAGTTCCATAAATAAAGAAAGTGGAGCACTAAGGAAGGGTTTTGGAAAATTCATTCCCTATAGGGGTTAAATAGGGCATGAAAGTTTGTATGGTATATCTTCATTTTGGCGAACAGGGCTTGTACAATAAATAGGCCTGTGTCCAATTTTTTTTTGTCCGTTTTGTAGATTATTAAGAAATATTGAACACGTATTTTTTCTTTTTTGACGTAATCAAAAGATTACGGCGATACATTGAGTTAAAATGTGGCATGACGTCACGCCTTGCTAGATTTAACACGTTAACTGTCCCCATACAACATTTTTCTATAACTCCACATGTACAATTTTTTTTTTTTTATTATTTTGTCTCTAAGTCCTGTTGACAAGTCCTGACAAATAGAGCAACTTAACTCACACGTCCATGAAGTTAGAGCTCATAGAACGAGACAGGGGTGCGTGTACCGTTTACGGTACACGGACGTGATGGACCCACGCGGCGTGTACTGTATTCAGTACACTGGACAGTTAATACTGCGTTGTGACGTAGCGAGCCCCCACGCCCCAGCTTTATTGCGTGTTTTCTAAGTTATTTTTGATTAATATGATAAAGCAAAAAATACGTGTCTAATATTTTTTTATTATCTGAAAGACGGACTAAATAGAATTTCTTTTTTTTTACTTTGGCAACTACCGTATTGCCTCCACGAATAATGAATACTCCTGCACCCTAATTGTGTAACACGCTTGCAATCTCAATGTGAATGATTTTTGAAGGATTCTGCTCAACAACGTAAATAGCTCAATGCAAAATGAAGCCTTTGCTACTGTTAGTGTGTTACGCAACCCCGCTGGTTCCTACCGCTACCACCTTGTATTTTACTAGCAGTTGCCAGCGACTTCGTCTGCGTGTATTTTGTATTTCATTATTTTGAATACAAATATCCAGGATAAAAACTAGCCTAGCCTAACCTTCTCTAGATCCCAGGCTAACTATAGTTTCACCGAAACCGCTGTACCGTATCTTAGGTATGATGCGCGGCGAGAACAGTGCAGGCCGCTAATGCGTTAGCGCTCACAGCGTCTCGCCACTTATTCGTCGACGCTGCCCCCCGCCTCGCCGCGCTTTTCTAAGACGCGGTACAGTGGTCTCGGTCAAACTATATCTGTCAAATTTCATCATAATCGGTTCAGCGGTTTACGCTGAAAAGATAATCACGAAGTCGTTGATAAATCAACGACTTCGTGATTATCTTTTAAATTATAGTATAATGCTAAAGCATTATACTATAATTTTATGGATGAAAAGTAACCATGGCCTTCTGCAGGTACACACGGCTACACATCAAGCTATACATTTCCAGTATAAGTTGACCTTGCATTGTACGGAAATCCTATACAATACGAGATCAGCATAAACTGGAAATGTATAGCTTGATGTGTAGCTATGTGTACCAGGCTCCCACTCTGAAATTTTATAACAATCGATTCAGCGGTTTAGGCACCTTAGGCCGAAAAGGTAACAAGGCTAAGGGATAAATTAAGTATGGATTTTACTTCGGAGCGGGTGTGGGCTATTCTTAAACTCAAACTCAATGTATTTATTTCAAATAAACCAATTACAGGCACTTTTGAATTGTCAAGGGGTCGGTCAGTCAGAAAGATGAAGCTAGTTGCCCATTCCAAAGCGTAGTAGGTACCTATGGAGAAGAACGGGCGAGAAACTAACTTACTTAGTCCGTGCAGATACTAGACTCAGTATCCACGCGAAGGATGGTTAAAATACTGTCTTCTCTATCTAGTAACTAGAGACAGAACGAGAAGACAATATTTTAACCTAGTTTCTGGGGAATACGTATCTTTATAGAGTGGAGAGAGGGTCACGCGATGTCATTAGCACCTAGGTACAGCGTCACAGTTTCTCAAAATTATTGTCGTAACGCGGTAGTCAAGGCCGTCTCGTGTGTCATAATTATTATGACCTTAGTAGAAGGTTTCATTATCAAGGTCTTTAGCTACAATTTCACTGCTAGGCTGAATATAGCAGTCTTGAAGAATATTGCAGGTAAAATGAGCTGTCAAAAGTGGCAATCCCTAGCAGTAGAGGTGAATGACAGCTAACTTCAAGCTGAATAGAACGGCAGTAGACTTCACTGGTCTTCCTGAAAAGTTGTGTGGAAATTGGGCGGCCGCGACTTACGAGTTGTGTGACGTGGGTCTGAACCCTGATAGTCGCTTTACTTTGTGTAAATTCATCACCACTGCTCTCAAAACGGTGAAGGAAAACATCGTGAGGAAACCGGCATGTCCTAGAACCAAAAATTCAAAAGACATGTGACATACTACCAACCCGCACTGGGCCCGCGTGGTGGATTACGGCCCACTCCCTCTCACAGAGAGGAGGCCTGTGTCCCAGCAGTGGGAACATCTATAGGCTGATGATGATGATGATAAGTAAAGAGCCATACCTACTATATTTTTTTTTTCAAAATTTTAGGTCCAGTAGTTTCGGAGATGGGGGGAATGGTTGATTTTCATCGAATTTCTTAAATATCTTTAAAACTGTTTAAAATTATAAAAAAAAAATATTTAAGATCCTCGCAACAAGCCCTTTCATTTGATATGCTCCCAAAAGTGACCCCTATATTCAAAATTCATTTATTTACGTTACACGTTCGTGTTTGGGTCACAGAAATACATAATTATGTGTACCAAATTTCAACTTTATCGGTCCATTAGATTCGGAGCAAATTGGCTGTGACAGACGGACAGACAGACAGACGGGTGATCTTATACGGGTTCCGTTTATTCCTTTTGAGGTACGGAACCCTAAAAACCCAAATAAATTTGGATATACGCAGGACAATAACAATAATGTCTGGGCTACCACTTTGCTGATTGACTTGCAAATCTTAAAACAACACGACATGCCACGATGCCAGATGAAGAATTCCGTCACACAATCGTGCAACATTGAATAAGGAGAAAATGTCTACGTTTATGGTTCTATTAATAGTAGCTTCGATATTTTCCCGCAAGGTAATTGGATCCAAGGCGAGTGTAATCTTAAATGATAAAGAAAACTGTAGTAGATACAGTGCATTATGTAATTAATTTGATGTGTCGTTGGCGAGGAATACGATTTAAATTGATTGTATCTACTTTGTAGCTATAAAGTGCAAATTAATTAATAGGCCGGTAGTTAGTAGTGCCATTCAGGCCTATTCTTAATTAAACGACTTCCAAAAAGAGGAGGTTATAAAATATGATCGTAGCGTAAGTTTTTTTTTTAATGTATGCTGAGGATCGAATTAGAATTTTTTTTTTGTTTTGCAAGGGTATGCTCTTAAGGTGGTCCCATATAAATTTTATTATTTACTTTGCTTGGATAGTTTTTAATAATACGTATTTTTTCCCACTTAGTAGGTGTGGATGATAAGTTCCTGTCACTGTTATTTACATAGCAGGTATTCGAATTTGTGTGGGGTAGGTACCACAACAAAAAGTGAAAAATAAAATCTTTTTACAAAAAAAAAAACGACTTCCAAAAAAAGTTTTGGAAGTCGGTTTTTTTTTTTGTAAAAAGATTTTATTTTTCTCTACAAAGTGTTAAATATCTCTCAATACAAAGTGTTTAATAACTTTAATTTCGGAAGTCGGTGGCACAAAACGAAAAACACCGACTTCCGAAATTAAAGTTAATTTAACACTTTGTAGTGTTTTTTTTTTGGAAGTCTGTTCTTTTTTTTGTAAAAAGTTTTTGTAAAGATCACACGAACCTCATTCAAGTGACCGCATAAAATTCGTAAAGGAACAACATTCATTTGTTTGTTTCAAATCTAAAGTGGGATCACAACTAATCGCGGATTCACACCTCGACACCGTTCTAATTTACTCTCATCGTATTGGTGATTATTTAACACGACGCGACAGTCTCAGTGTGTGTAAATATGTTGGGGTCGGCTTCCAGTCTAAAGATGCAGCTGAATACCAGTATTTTACATGGAGCGAGTGCCTATCTGACCTCCACAAACAAGGTAATACGATACCCCTTGGTAAGACTGGTTGTCAGACTTTCGGGCTTCTGACGACCCCTAACGACTGTCAAAGATCCACGAATGACAACCGTGACCAACGGCTTAACGTGCTTTCCGAGGCACGGAGGAGTTTCGGTATGTTATGATGGTCACCCACTCACGGAGCAACCCCGGCAAGCGTAGCTTAACCTGATTGATCGACCCGTGCAGCTGTTATTACTTAGCCACGAGCTCTTCTTCGAGAACCTCCTCACGACGTCCACAATCTTACTGGGTAATACGATACCCCTTGGTGAGACTGGTTGTCAGACTTTCGGGCTTCTGACGACCCGTAACGACTGTCAAAGATCCAAGAACGATAGCCGAGATCAACGTGCTTATCGTGCTTTCCGACGCACGGAAGGTCTTGGTGTGGTCACCCATCCACGGACCGACCGCGGCAAGAGTAGCTTAACCTGATCGACCGACCCGTGCGGCTGTGACTTAGCTACGGGCCCCTCTTTTACACGACAGGGTTATTATAGAAAAACACCAGAGGATGACCACCTAGGCGTTTTTGGAGTTATTATTTCTCATTTTACACTTTTTTTAATTATTGTCTGTCAGCCTGAAATTATTTAAATTTTCAGCTAGTTCCTAAAATCTGAAAGGGCTAAAAAAATATTTCTAATTTAATTGTCCAGCCTCAACTTTTAAACCTAGAATTTAAGCTCATTGACCCCACAGCGTATTTAACCTGTGTTCTGCCAGCAGCACGTCTCTACCCGTCCTGTTACGTCACATAGTTACGTCTATATGACGCAATATTATTGATTTTCTTATGTACGTCACTCGTAAGTAGGTTACAGAGAAAAGTCAGGAACACAGCTGTGAAAGAACCTTCAGGAACTTTTAGATAACAAATCAAATCGAACCAAATTTATAATCACTCTTTCTCAATCCCCAGTCTTACCAAGGGGTGTCGTGTTTCTCAGTAAGTCAGCTGTGGAGGTCAGATAGGCAGTCGCTTCATGTAAAATACGGGTATTCGGCTGGTTGGACTGGAAGACGACCCCAACATAGTTGGGAAAAAGCTAGGCCTCTCCATGCCGAGTGTGGTTCTTCACCATTGCATACGCCATTCTTTCCGATCTTGGTTTTTTACATCCAGTTCTTACATTGACCTGTACCTTAATTGCGTAATACACGATCGCACCGCACGTATCGCACCCCTAGATGAAGACTCCGGGAACTCAAAAAGTACGCATTTCAAGTTAGTGGCGGTTTCGAATTCCTGACTTGAATACCTACACATAGATATAACTCGCGTGACAATACCTTCAACTGCTGTTAAAAGATAGCTTTACTTAAGTAATAAAACGCAGCTTTACTTAATTTGATTACAGCTGCAAAACTAGAGTAACTAAAAAATCTCGATATTTTACAGGGTTTTAACAGACAAAATACAAACAAGCTAATTCAACGTTCCCTCTATGAATGTCTCAATAGATTTTTGAAATCTTTCTTAGGAAAGATATCAAAAATACTAAAAACAGTTTTTCGTCATTTCTGAAAAATGAGGTTTTTTGAGTTACCGGAGTCTTCATCTAGGGGTGCGATCATAATCCGTTTCGATTTGAAGTAGATTGCTAATCCATTGCTTCATAAGTTGGAAGAAAAAATCTGAATGTTGTTGAACTGTCAAAATGAAATAAATTTGTCATAATTATTTACGAAAATAAGTTACGCAATTAGGGTAAGTACTTACACGTATCTTACCTCGTGCGTAGCCTGTCTATGCACCCATAGAGAGAAGAAAGAACTATAAAGCTACCTTTGACCTATTTATAGTATTTATTTGCTTAGCGGCTGATTGATCCAAGTCAGCTATTTGTTCTCCCACACCCCTGCATCTTTTACAAAATACCTGCATAGTGTTCGTTTTTCTTGCAACAACATGTGAAATTATTTTATCGAAGAAAAATTGGTGACCTTTAAGCTTTCGCTGTAAGAGAAAACAAGCCCATTTTCATTAGAGCTAACTAGGAAATACATGTAGAAATCTGTTATGACCTATCATAAAGGTACAACAACAGAAATATTGTCCATTCAACGTAGTTGGACGAAAATCATTAAACTTTTACACGAGGGCTCTTCGCACAGAGGCCACGGCGCAGATCGATCGTCAGTCGGCTGAACGATGCCACTTATGTAACTATGACCGGATCACCGCTGTGAGGTTTTCCTTGACAAACGTTTAGAGAACTAAGTACGTAAGTTACTTAGGTATCAAACATGGGCTTAAAGAACTGCCAGCAAAAAAGCCGCAGGGTAATTGCGTGATCCACATAAAATTTTAATGACAATTGATCGCAATGGGCCCATGTTCATTGCATTATTTACGTTGTTGAGCATACTTTTTCGAACATGATATCAGCAATAATTATCTTTCAAAATCATTCAGATTGTGATTGGACGTGTGTCATGTAATTAGTGTTGAAATGGCGGTGCTTGGGAGAGGCCTATGTCAAAAAAAACTGACTCAACTCACGACGATAATTTACCCCATGTCACATGTTACAAAAATATTCTCCACAGTTTAAAATGAAACTTGTCGCTCACTTGATCCGAGTTACCATGCCGTATGGCCTTCGCAGCTACTATATCATTACCAAGAAGTGTTTTTCTCGTTACATAACGACATCAGCTGGTATGTATTGGCTGTGGCTTTGGCTATTGGCGCCTGAAACAGCCAATGTTGGCCACACTTCAACGTTTGTTTTTTAGCTACCTGGGAAGTACTTATTTGATGAAAGATTTACACGCTTTTTAGTTAGGCTAGATAAGTTTTAAATTCGATTTGACAAATGTTATTTTGAAGATGTGTCTCTGAACGTTATGGATACATCATTTTGCTGTCAAGCTTCACCGTTTTATGGTCGAAATGGGTACCTATAAAATTATTTTCGAATGCTCGCATTCGTGGAAATATATTCTAGTGCCAAATCAAACGATCGATCGGTTCTTCATTTACTGTTTTAGTTAGCCAGACGACATGGTTAGCAGTACTGCGAGACTAACCCCCGCTTGCACCAAATACTTGTAAGTGCAGCTACAAAGCATGTATAGGTAATCACCCTATAATGTTCCCACTGCCGGGACACAGGCTTCCTCTCTTCGAAAGGGATTGGACTGTAATCCACAACGCGGGCCCAGTGCGGGTTGGTAGATGTCACATACATGTCTTCGAATTTTTGGTTCTAGGACATGCCGGTTTCCTCACGATGTTTTCCTTATCAGAGCAGTGGTGATGAAATTAAATACACAAAGTAAAGTGCCTTGCCTGGGTTCTAACTCACGACCTACAACTCGTAATTCGTGCTGTTACCAATTGGACCCTGTTAAGCAGAATTGATCCAACCAAAATTTTGTTAGTTTTGAGTAAATGTGATTTGAAGTTTAGAAGTGTAAACAAAAATATCAGGCAAAGTTATAATCATCTGGTAGTTTTTGTTTGGGCAATGTCATCAGACGGCCAGGATCTTTTGTGCAAATATAAAACTCGATGTGTAGATTCTCGTCATGTACGTAACTCAATTTCATAAAAATTGTTGGTAGGATCTATTCTGCTTAACAGGATCCAATTGCTGAAGGGCCAATGGGCCGGCCATATTAGCTGTAGAACTGGAGGAGCGTGGACGCAATTTTGAGTGAAGACCGCGAGTCGGCAAGCGTAGGGTAGAACGCTGTCAGGCTAGGTGGAGCGACCAGCATCTTCGTAAAGCAGTAGCCGAGGAACGAAGTAAATGGTTAGCGATTGGAGAAGCCTATGCAGCCTGTTAAAGGCTTATAACGATGGCGTTGGAGGTGTTATTGTGTATAGACAAAGAATCGCCAAAGGTAAGTAGTCAACGTCGTCTTCAGGAAGGTCGCGCGACGATCTTCACAAGGCAGTAGCTAGATGGGAGTAGCCTGCATCGAGTTCTCTGTCCTGCTATGGAAGACGTCTGTACCTACCTGTCTCCAGCTGTGAATTGCGAAGGGCTGGTGACGATGGCGTAGACGTATTTTTGAGTAGAGACAACTCGGCAAAGGTAGAGGCCGCCTTCAAGATAGACTGAAGATCTCCGCAAACCTAGCAGCACTATAAGAGTAACCGATTAGGTGTCGAGATCGAGCGTGCGATTAGAGAGACCTATATGAACTCTTCAAACAAAATCGCTTTTCCCCTGAACTTACATAACTAAACTCCTTTTTATTTTAAATTTCGAGGTTGACCCACCACGTGACCTTGAGCTACTTAACAACCCAAAGCTACGTGTAGAATAATTGGCATGCGTCCAAACGACGCGCGCGCAGCTCTTGTATTAATACGGGACACAATTCGACTCGCCCTTTCTTATGTAACAGGCGACGCGTGATTTGTTCTTGACATCCCGAATAGTTTCAAGTGCGCAGACGCTTGCCAGCGGGCGGTGTTCCGTTTGACAGTCCTTGAAGCAGTTGGGTTTGTGATGTTGGTTATGTGAAGGTTACTCCAACTGGTTATAGTTAGTCTCTGGTTCTAGTGTGTTTCAGTGGAACGTCACTGGCTGTCTACGGGTAGTTGGAAGTCTTTCGGGTGACCACTGAAAATCAGCGCTGTGCTGTGGGTCCCCCATAGCATAGCATCATGTTGTGTAGATGCTTTCTTGTCTCAGTCATGACGTGTCAGCAGTGCCAACTATTTCTGTTTTGTGCTCGTGATTATATATGTAGATCTATTTTGTTTTATTCTTTTGTTACTGTTTTACTCGAGTTAATTATCTTTTGAACCAACTTCAAAAAGGGAGGACGATTTCAGTTCGTCGGAAACTTTTTTTAAATGAAAACTTCTTTAGGCGCGTTGGGCATTTTTGAGATGGGGAAAAATAATTGGACTCGCGACACCGTTACCGATAACCTGCGCAATAAAATTCTTCAAGTTTTCATTTCTGTCGGCACTCCAGGAGTGCCGCTGTTTTTTTTTTTTGAAAGCACGTTTTTCTGTGGCCGATAAACTTAATTTTCTTCTTTTTTTTCTTAACAATAGGGAACGAACATTATAAAACAACCGACTTCAAAAAAAAAAACACTACAAAGTGACTTTATCTTTAATTTCGAAATTCGGTGTCTTTGGTTTTGAATTTTCGTTCTTTGTCACCGACTTCCGAAATTAAAGTTATTTTTTTTAGTTAGTGTTCTTTTTTTGAAGTCGGTTGTTTTTTTTTTGTAAAAAGTTGTTTTTCTCTTTTTAGTGTTGTAGTACCTACCCCACACAAATTCAAATACCACTACCTGCTATGTAAATAACAGTGACAGGAAGTTATCATACCATCCACATACTAAGTGGGAAAAAATACGTAGCTAACTCAAAAACTACCCAAGCAAAGTTAATAAAATTTATATGGGACCACCTCTGAAGTATGATCTACCAAACAAAAAAAGAATCATCAAAATCAATTTATAATTGGCGGAGTAATCGCGTAACAAAAATACAAAAAAAAAAAAAACACAGTCGAATTGATAACCTCCTCCTTTTGAAAGTCGGTTAAAAATACGATGTTGGGTTGGGACAACTTAGCCTGCCTAAAGAGGGACAAAATGGTTCCCCATTTTGTCCCTCTTTAGGCAGGCGAATTACCAATAAGATTCTCCATCTTTTATTATACTCATGGAGTTAATCTATGATGACTTGACGTGACATCTATTGTTATTTTGTATCATTATTTTAATACAATCGCGATGTAAACTCCTCTTAATTAATGATACTATTTGATTGCATCGTATTATTGCATAGTAGGTAAAGCGGTAATATTACAGCTTCCTTATACTGCCTATCTATCAGCTAACCGTATCGTAATCTATGTTCACGTGTATCGATGTGATGATAAAAATAAATTGTTCACGTGACGCTATGAATTAGAATTAGAATTTCTTTATTTTTGCATAAAATATGGTACATAAAAGGTCTTAAATATAAGAAGTTCCACATATTTTGCTTACATATTTCAGCATGCAAAAAATATCTTATACTATTTGATGACGTAAAAACTAAAAATCCTTAAAATATGTTATTTATTAAATTACCTTTGCTTATAATTTAAGAACTCACTTATTGTATAGAACATATTATTATAAAGCCATTTCTTAAGTTTCTTTTTAAAGTAGTTTAGTGGTAGCTCTCTGATCTGTTTGGGTATTTGGTTGTAGATTCTGACAGACATATTGTGACAATTGTTCAGAAATAGTGTGCTTCTACATCTTGTGACAGCCAGTCGGGTTGGATCTCTTGAATTTTAATTGTAGTAAGTAGAATCCAATTTGATAGTGACAGGAGTCGACAATATATATTATGAGGAGCTCGTGGCTAAGTAATAACAGCCACACGGATCAATCCATCAGGTTAAGCTACGCTTGCTGGGTTTGGTCCGTGGATGGGTGACCATCTTTACATATCGAGACTCCTCCGTGCCTCGGAAAGCACGTTAAGCCGTTGATCCCGGCTGTCATTCATGGATCTTTGTCGTTACGGGTCGACAGAAGCCCGAAAGTCTGACAACCAGTCTTACCAAGGGGTATCGTATTATCCAATTACTGGGTTGTAGAGGTCAGATAGGCAGTCGCTCCATGTAAAATACCGGTATTCAGCTACATACGGTTAGACTGGAAGCCGACCCCAACATAGTTGGGAAAAGGCTAGGCAGGTTGATTGGGTTCGATTCCCGGATCGGGCAAATTGGTAATTAGGTTTATCCATCAGTAATTTTTCAGTAGCACGCCAATGGTGTCGATTCCCTTGTTCACAAACTAAACTAAATTTAAGTTCAGTGCATCTTTTTCTTTCTATTTCATTAAGAAAGGGATAGAAGATAAATTTTAGTTTAGTCCTGTCAAATTAATCAGCGCCTGTCACTCCATACAAGTTTAGACGTGATTAAAAGCTTGCCTACTAAAATTACGTCAATTTACGTCAAGCGCTGATAAATTTGAAAGGACCAAATTAAAATTTATCTTCTGTCCCTTTCTTAATGAAATAGAAAGAAAAAGATGCACTGAACTCAAATTTAGTTTAGTTTGTGAACAAGGGAATCGGCACCAATGTCTGGATTTGTGCTCGATTACTTTAAACTTGCCCCCTTTTACATGGGACTTAAACATCACTGGAAAAACGTAACTGTAGTGGGATACTATGCCTACATATATATATATATATATTTTTTTTTGGTTGGGAAATTATCAAATAACTTCTCCCGCTCTGGGCGGAGAGGGAGGGCGTGTCAGACTCTTACTGACCAAAACCCACCCGTGTTCCTTCAGTTGCCTGTATGTCGCCAGGGGCCACGGTAACCCTTTCGGACAAACCCGCAACCCCGGCAGGCATCGGCCCTAGCGGACCCCTTCAGTTGTGCTGACATCTCTTTGAGGCGCGCGTGGAACACAACGCGCCGTCGGTCGACCTTATCGGACGGCGAGCTACCCATTGCACACAGTCCACAAGCCCGCGCCTACGGTGGCCGGGAATCGGCCTACGATTCCCGACGCCCCATGGCGTCTCCTGATACTATGCCTACATCTCTGCCTACTACTCCAAGGAATAGAGGCGTGATGTTGTTTTGTTTGAGTGTGTCTATAGTGGAATCTGAGCCTTCAATGACAGCTATCATGAACGGGAGGGGTCAGTTATAATCACTGTGGCTAATTGGGTAATTGGATCTTTGGTATGCGATGAATTGACTAACGGCTAAGGCTGCCTTTCCACTGGAGCGGAGCGAGGCAGCGGAGCGAGGCAGCGGAGCGGAGAAATGTGCCAATAGAATCTAAACTGCGCTTCAGAGCTCCGCTCCTATTGGTTAATATTGCCACATTTCTCCGCTCCACTGCCTCGCTCCGCTCCAGTGGACAGGCAGCCTTAACCACCGAGCCGCATGCTGCGGCTCTTCGGCCTATAGAGTGAGGCTCTGTACAAATGTTAAGTGCGAGTGAGATACACGCGGGGGTCGGGGTTTCTAGTTTTATTCAAAATTCAAACTAATTCATTTCACTTGATTTTTAAAAACATAAGATTTTTATTACAGCCACTAGTAACTAACTTTACATGTACTTAGGTACTAAATTAAAGGACTAACTAACTATCTGTATAAATATAAATTAAAACTTAACGACACTTAGGCGTCGAAGTATTCGTCCGCATCGCTGTCATCCGGAAACGTGCCCAGAAGACTGGCAGCATTGCCACGTTGAATGGCAATGCTAATTCTTTGGCCACAGAACGAGCCAGCCGTCTGGTCACGTGAAGTGTCGACCAGTCGACGAGAAATTTCCTTGAAAAGGAGACGCGCTCTCGGGCCCCATGATCCGAGCGTTTCAACCCCAAACGGCTCAAAACTGTAGTTACCCAAATTCAAACTATATTTCAAAGATTTATTTCCGAAGTATTTTCATCAAAAACTAACAAGACATCGAAAATTAATCATTTACTGTACCACCTTTCAAAGTTAACTTGGGAACTAGATTTAGTTAACTTGTTAATAAGTAAGATGCCTTCATCATATTATTATCAGCCGATATGATGATGATGATGATGAAGGCATCCTACGTCTTAGGAAGTTAATTTTAGGAAGCGTTGTGGGATGAAAGAGGATGGGAGTTTTAAGGTTTAAGAAAAGTGTATTGAGACAATTTGGACAGGAAAGGATTGGCTCATAGATATAAGAAAGAAGGAGATATGCCCGGTAGTTGAAAATGTATCGAAACCCAATGTCTCCACTTTGTCCCCACTAGTCGCCACAACTACACATGCAGATCAGTAAACCAAATAGATACGAGGCTGCGCTCACTCTTGCAATTCATAAATCAGAACGTACTACACAATCAATTATGAACCTTATCCCATCAAACACAGCGTGCATTTACCATGCACCGTACAACTCACTCACACGAAAACATCTTTTCTATCGTTGTGCTGTACAGAAACAATTTATTTTACATATACGCTAGTGATTGACTAAATCGGAAAGGTATCGATTCTTCCATTTAATATTATCGACGGTGAAGTATCAATATCTAATAACTAACATTTTTGCGGTTTTCACTTACTAATGTTTACTTCAAATGGTCAAAAACGATAGAAATTAAACGTTTTTTTCTCCTCCTGTAAAACCATGTTTTTGTAGTTATTAGATATTGATACTCCACCGTCGTTATACTTTAAAAAATTTGGTGTCCTGAAAATTAAATAAATAAAAAGTCCAGAAAATATTATAATAAAAATAAATAATAAGCAAAAAATTCAAACAATAAAAATCCAGTTACGTTGGTTTAACCTGTCATAGTTTATTTGAAACAGTAGATATTGTTGAACCCTGCTATGATGTTTACTCACTGACCCTTAAAGTGGAGGTATTTGTGCAGCACTTGACGCTTTGATATTACTGGAGTGGCATTTTTTGTCAAATAGTGTAATCTTAAATTAATATATTTTTCCATGACTGCTTTAATTTGAAATATTATGTGATTATTCATCGGAGACTGCTCAAATTGGTGAAACTTAATATTTTCAAATCCTATGAAGTGAGGCAAAGCCTTTGCCATGAGTTCCTGTTTGACATTTTTAATTTTAACTGTTAATTTATTATTGGTGAGACAAGCTGTTTTTATGATTGTTTCCATTATCTTACAAATCATGACGACATCAGGAGATGGGTACATAAGCCCACCTTTGTCCTTATACTTTATAAAATGATGTGTTTCTTCATATTTGTAATTATCTGAACCATGCCGATTACTATAACGCATTCGAAGCTTTTGAAGACTTTAAAGGAAGTAAAATACCAAAACCATAAAAAGTAAGGAAATAGCACGAGTATAAGGCATAATAGACCAGCGATAATTCAAACCCAAAACACTCCACCTAAAATTTTATTAACTTTACGACCGTTGGTTACGCATTTCTCTACCACGCTGTAAAATAATCAAAATAAGTAAAACACATTATTTCACATCGATCTTCCACCCGGGTAAAAGAATTGACAAATTGAAGAATAAAGTATAATAGCAATAAATTCATTCGCCAAACGACATTGTTGTCGATAGCACTAACGTATAGTGGATCTGCACAACCACATCACTAGCTCGTCGCCAGACACAGCGGCCGTACTGCGCGATGCATCCGCAGTCCACAGTATCGTTTTGTGATTTTTACATTGCTTGTTGAGTCACTGAGCGACTTATTTAGGTAGTGGTTAACGAGCAATGTATGTAGTGCAAAAATAGTACAGTCGCTGTGATATTTGGAAACAAAAATAACGTAGTAAAAGCAAGAAATATTTTACGATTTGTTGTTTTTCATTATTTTAAAGACAAATATAGTAAAATACTTGTAATTACATATGGTAAGTGATTCCATGATTCACAAAGTTTTTTTTTTGACTTCGATTTTTACAAGAAACCACTGAACAACACGGTATTCTTATAAATTATCCCGATCACGGCCGAAAGCACACTAGTTTTGCGGAGACGGCCATTTTCGTATGCAATGAGCACTTTGATCATTACGCGCGGACACAGACACGCCCCCATGCCACTTCTCCTGTTTTTTATATTTCTATGGATTGGCTCTTATAAGAAATCTTAGTATTTATATTTGGTTCTATTGACTAATTAGTTTGTCGACCACTGGTCTAGAACAAGCGCTAATGCTGAGCATGAGGTCCTGGGTTCGATTCCCGGGTCGGAGAAGTTGTTATTGGGTTTTTCCATCTGGAATTTCTCAGTATCAGCCCGGGGATCTGGATTTGTGTCCGGCTGATGGCAATAGGTCGATCTCTGCTTAACCCTTCGCGATTACAGGCATGATGGTTTATGTATGTCTTCCACAAAAGCTAAGTTGGTAAACAATCAAGTACCTAAATAAGTGATTTTCAAAACAAAAGAAACAAGTTATCCATCCAGCTTTAGACCTCGTCTCGTCCCAGGAACAGCCCACTGGTGGATCCAGGATTGTCGTTTGAGAGGCGCTTGACCCCGCTGAGGCGGTTTAAGCAAATTAAACACTAAAAAGCACACAACATTTTACAAGCCTCCTCGAATTACTTTTCACAAATTCCTCAATGACTTCGTTAGGTTGTAGACTACCAGAGATGTCTCGATGATTTGATTAAACATGGCGGCCAAACCGGGTAGCGTCTGTGGCAGAATGAGTGCCGCTCGGATTCAAAATTTGTCACGTAAACAAAACATCTTATAGAAAAAAATGATGACAATTGTACATTAAGTAGTGTAAATACTTGCTAAAAAGTTTAATTAGATAATATCAAGTTCACTTTAAGATTTATCACGGAAGAACACAGACGCTTTTAGGGGGGGATCCCCCCTGGATCCGCTACTGGAACAGCCCTTCCTAAATTTTTCCATAGATTATAGAGTAAGTAGATATGCTTTCTGCCATCTTCCTCGTAGCATAATCATATTCCCACTGCTGGGACACAGGCCTCCTCTCTGTGAGAGGGAGTGGGCCGTAATCCACCACGAGGGCCCAGTGCGGGTTGCTGGATCTTCCCAGTGGGCGGCACAGAACAGAGAAGATGATCTCACCGTGCATACTTACGCGAAGTGAGCCGTCAAAAGTGACAATTTCTAGCATCCGGTGAACTGACAGCTCACTTCACTTGAGATATCTGAGATGTTTACAGAATAGACCTGCTGCTGTACTGCTTAAAGGCTCTTTCAAACAGGCGCGACACGCGACGCGACACAAAGGCACCGCTCATCGCGCGACGAGCGGTGTCTGTGTCGCGTCGCGTGTCGCGCTGGTCTGCACAAGCCTTAAGCCGCGCGTGTTTTTACACAAAAACATCGCAACAAAGAGGCGTGGCCAAACACAATTTGTCTATGCAAACAGGACGTTTTGTATGGAAATAAATGTTTATGTGTAAGGTTTTTTGTGTAATGTTTCAAAAAAACACGCGCAGGAGACCCGGCTTTACGAGTACAAAAATAACTAACGATTGTCAGGTGTACTACGGTCTACTACGTGTAATTAACCTAGTGACGATGACGTCGACGTGAGACCGAATTTACGATCTTCTCGAAAATGTCACAAATCTTTGAACTATGCTTTGCGTGTTATGTTATTTTATTAACAAAACAAAATAAAAAATGCTGTTGTAAACAGGCTCGTTTCAGTGGTTTAGTTAGGTATTCTTCCTCCTAACCGATTTAGGCCGCGCACATTTTGGACACGAATTTGTATAGAACGTAAACGTACAGACGCCAGCACATCAAGCTACTCGAAACTGTCAAATTTTCTCAATCAACTTTGAACCTTATACTTCAGAAATAAAGTTGAAAATCTATTAAATAAATTTGACAGATTATAGTAGCCTGATGTGCTGGCGTCTGTACAACCGTGGTCGTACGAATTGAATACGTTTTTCTCCGTCAAATAAATAGTGTTCCGGAAAAATCGCATTAAACAAAAAAAAAATAGGATAAGTTCAGATTCTTTTTGGCCGTCGGAACTAAACGTACAGACGCCAGCACATCAGGCTACTACAATCTGTGAAATGTATTTATTAGATTTTCAACTTTATGGCTGAAGAGTAAGGATCAAAGTTGATTGGGAAAATTTGACAGTTTCGGGTAGCTTGATGTGCTGGCGTCTGTACCGTATACGTACGACTAACTCGCACTCAGTCTACGCACTCCCTTATTACTTGGAAGGTTGGGATCGTTCGTGCGTGTTCGCACGAATAAAATTCGTACGAAAACGCGTCTAAAGCGCGCGCGCCCGGACATTATTGTAACCTTTTTTAGACCAAAGTTATCAAGACGAAGTTGGAAAAATATCCTTAATGCCTGGTTTATGCGATGGCAGTGACTCAGAATTTCGGACCCAGTCACTGGTCATGTAGACGAGGTAGGCAGTGAGTCAATAAATCAGTCGGGGGAAGCTACTGCGCTCGAAAATAGAAGGGTAGGTTAGTCCACTGCACTGACTTGAGGGCGTGAACTCAGCACTCACTGGACTGGGTTGAAACTAGTGTCTGTCTACACGAGCCCAGTTGGAAGTCAGTGCTGGACTGACTTACTGCGCTGTCACATTACTGGGGTCGTAAAGTAAAGAAGGTAATTTTGACGGAGAGAGTGACTGGAAACGACGGGAGAAAGTAATCTTTGGTACAATGGACATAGAGGCTAGTTAATTTAAAACCGTAGTATATAAGCTAAGCCAGGCGACTCTTTTCGGGAGGAAGTGTCTTCTCATCAAACTCGCGAAGAGGCAATAACCTCTCGCTCTCGGTATCATTCAAACCTTGTTTGTGGATGAGTGTAGAGAAATAGGTACTATCGCAGACAGCGCAGGGGGCTTACTTTCTAAGTCCATCAAACAAATGTACAGACCCGTCCGAAAGTATTTCAAAACTTCAGAGTGAACCCTACACACAATAAATTAAATTTTTCGAACGGGCAAAAACATTTCGGAAGTAGGGACCACTCGACCGTAGCAATTAACATTGTCGGATCTTCATTTTTGCTATTTTTTTTAACCGACTTCCAAAAGGAGGAGGTTCTCAATTCGTCTGTATGTTTTTTTTTTTTTGTATGTTTGTTACGCGATTACTCCGCCAATTATGAATAGATTTTGATGATTCTTTTTTTGTTTGGTAGATCATACTTCAGAGGTGGTCCCATATAAAGGCTTGTGCAGACCAGCGCGACACGCGACGCGACACGCGACGCGACACAAAGGCACCGCTCGTCGCGCGACGGTCGGTGCCTTTGTGTCGCGTCGCGTGTCGCGCTGGTCTGCACAAGCCTTAAATTTTATTAACTTTGCTTGGGTAGTTTTTGAGTTAGCTTCAATTATACGTATTTTTTCCCACTTAGTGTGTAGATGATATGATAACTTCTTGTCACTGTTATTTACATAGCAGGTAGTGGTATTCGAATTTGTGTGGGGTAGGTACCACAACTAAAAAGTGAAAAATAAAAACTTTTTACAAAAAAAAAAACAACCGACTTCAAAAAAAAAAACACTACAAAGTGAAAAATAACTTTAATTTCGGAAGTCGGTGACAAAGAACGAAAATTCCAAACCAAAGACACCGACTTCCGAAATTAAAGTTATTTTTCACTTTGTAGTGTTTTTTTTTTTTTGAAGTCGGTTGTTTTTTGTTTTTGTAAAAAGTTTTTTTATTGCTTCAAATCTTTGCGGGAACATTTTTATAATTTATTCTAAGACCTTTAATGCAATAAATTTAAAAATCGCAAAATTGTAGATCCGACAATGTTAATTGCTACAGTCGAACTGTCAAAATCGTGGTGTCATTCATTCTTAGCAGACAGAGTATGTATGTTCTGTGATTCTTAGGTTATAGGGAGTAGGAATCGCCCGTAATTTCGGAATTCGTGAATAGAGAGTAGACAGTACAAATAGGTGGGATTTCAGGCTTCTTTGATGCCTTGCTTGGATGCTTCCCATGAGCCACAGCATGGGATACTCGGGGCCACCAAATGTTTTACCGCTACAAGGCCAAAAAATTTCACACAAATATAAAAAACCTACTCTCTCTGAACTCACAACTTACGTAAACTAAAATGATGTAGTAACGTTAGCAACCAGCACTCTTCTATTTTTAAAAGGCACATGATTTTAAATATTTTTTGTTGTAGTACGGCTGCCCAGTAGTCTCGTGACAAAAAAAAAATCGGGCAGACAAATATAACCTGGCAGTTTCAATGGCGCTGCTCGTCAATAGAACTGTCAAGAATATGTCAAAAATAGTACATTTTGTATTTAGTTCAATTTTTCGCCGCATCTCAAGATCGTCTGGGTAGTGTATTTTGTTTTTGTGACTAAATTAGATCGGAATGTGTAGGGTGAAGATTCCATAAACGTGCTATGAGCGGTCAATGACGCCTTTCCCTAAATACTCCATCCATGGGCTATTTTTGTGGGATGTGGGTCTTTGGTACAAACTGACTCATATTTGGGTGTTCCCTTTGTGGAGAGATTTTAATAGTCATGTGACTTTTCACCAACATACTTATTAATTGTGCTATTGTTTTGATTTTATGGTCGATAATATGTAGGTAAGTAGGTACCTATACAATTAACAGCATACAGAGCAGCATCCTAAATCGTGTAACACACGATCAATCATAATCTGAACCATTTTGAAGGATATTGCTAATCCATTGCTTCATTTGTTCGAAAAAATTGTTCAACAACGTAAATAACGCAATGAATGTTGTTGAACTGTCAAAATGAAACAATTGTAATTGATCGTGTGTTACGCAACTATGGTGCAGATTATAGATGTAAGGCCGGTTTAAAATCAATTAAGTAAATCAATCCGTTTAAAACGAAAAAAAAAACCGTTTAAAACCGAAATAACCTATTTGTTTCGATTTAAAACGGTGTTGATGACTATGTTGTTCTTAATTTATTACTACATTTTTTTGATTTTACCGAGGTAGGGATATAACGGAGTACCTACCTATAAACTGCGTTGGTAAAAAAAAATTTTGTGAGATTTCATCATCATCATCATCATCAGCCTATAATGTTCCCACTGCAGGGACACAGGCCTCCTCTCTGTGAGAGGGATCTAGTCAGTAAGAGTCTGACACACCCTCCCGCTCCACCCAGAGCGGGAGAAGTTATTTGATAATTTCCTACCACAAAAAAAAATAGGGATAGGGTAAGAAAAATGGGTTAAAAAAATCAAATACTTAAAACTGAAATAAATTTATTTATCTACAATAAAATTAGAGGATTTTATACACACGTATTACAGAATTACGTAACACAGTACTCATTGGAATGATCGACCATAGGCTATAGACAAGCGTTCAAATTTTATTTCACAAAAGAGTTTTTAACACTGGTAATAGATGATGGATTCTTTCGACCAATGCTTTCTTCACTTATTTCATTTTATTCATGATTGAATTGATAAATACTTTAAAGTTTAGTTAAATAGCATGTTTTAGATTAGGTATATTTCGACACAAACTTTTAACACTTAATCTAAGGGTGGAGGGGGTGCTCTCTGCAATTTTACGCGGTGATTTTGTTGCCCTGTAACAAAAAAGAAAACATTGTTAATATTGACCCGAAGCTTCGTTTTCGTTTCGGCCATTTTCGGCCAAAAAAATCACGATTCGGCCATAAACCAGCCGAAGCCTCGGCAGAGAAATCAGAAGTTCGTGAATCGTCGTACGTCATTCCGATAGTTAAGGTACCATTCCGTACCCGACCGCAGGAGGCAACTGCAGGCGATACGTCGCAGCGTCATGTCGTTGCGGTCATGATTCCGAACCCGACCGCAGGCGGCAACTGCCCGTATTCCAGTCGGTAGATAGACGATAGAAAAACGTGACTATCGCTCGAGCGTTGGCGGCACTACTGGTCTGTGGTCGGGCTGCACGTATCGCCTGTCACTCGCCCGTAGCTGACAACGAGGTGTCGCTAGCTACGGAAGGTATTTCACAGAAATTCATAGAAACCAGTCGTATCGCGGCGACACGTCGCCTGCAGTTGCCGTCTGCGGTCAGCTACGGAATGGTACCTTTAGGTGATGTTCGGCTAACTTCACTGTATCCTTTATTGGAATTACCGTGTTTAAGGCCTATATTTACTCTTTCTCTCGCTAGGTAGGTGTAAAAAAAACACCAAGATATCAGTGTACAGCGGTTTTGTTATTTAAAATAAAATTTAATGTTGGCAGTTTTTAATCTTGGTCGCCAAAGCGACTGCTGAGCATGGGATCTTGAGTGTACCTAGTACTTGTTGATAGGCTTACACTATCCTTCCCTACATAATGGTGCCGATTCCTTTGTTCACAAACTAAACTAAATTTAAGTTCAGTGCATCTTTTTCTTTCTATTTCATTAAGAAGAGTACAGAAGATAAGTTTTAGTTTAGTCCTGTCAAATTAATCAGCGCCTGTCACTACTCCATACAAGTTTAGACGTGATTAAAAACTTGCCTACTAAAATTACGTCAATTTACATCAAGCGCTGATTAATTTGACAGAACTAAACTAAAATTTATCTTCTGGCCTTTTCTTAATGAAATAGAAAGAAAAAGATGCACTGAGCTTAAATTTAGTTTAGTTTGTGAACAAGGGAATCGGCACCATTAACACTTTAATTTAGAAATATTGTACAAGCCAATTCTTTGTAAAGGTGTTTCTTGCCGGATCTTCTCCATAGGAAACGACCAATTGGAACCGTGCACCTAGCTTCTGACGTTTCATAAGTGCCCTTGTAAGTTTATGTGAAATAAAATATCTTGAATTTGAATCCACAGGTTAAGCAAAGAGTTATTGGGTTTTTTGCATTAGGAAATTCTCATTTGCAGCCCGGAGTCCGGATTTGCGTTTATGACTACAGGGTCGCACCTAATTACATGGCCCAGTAATACAAGAAACCGAACGTAACACGAATGTATACACACACCTCTGACGAACAGCAGTGATAGGCTAGTGGTGTGACCGTCAGACTGCCAAGTCATAGGTCTCGAGTTCCAACCGTTGTATTGTATAATTATCACTTGCTTCAAGAACGGTAAAGGAAAACATCGTGAGGAAACCGGCATGCCTGAACCGGCAACCCAGTAACTGGGTAATACGATAAGACTGGTTGTCCGACTTTCGACCTTCTGACGACCCTTAACGACTGTCAAAGATCCACGAATGACAGCCGGGACCAACGGCTTAGCGTGCTTTGCGAGGTACGGAGGGTTTTGGTATGTAAAGATGGTCACCCATTTACAGACCAACCGCGGAAAGCGTAGCTTAACCTGATCGATGGACCCGTGCGGCTGTTATTACTTATCTACCATTACTACATTATTGAATAACAAACATACATCTACACCTCAATCGTCATATTAGCGTGAAGATGCTAAATATATCCGGAAATAGACGACAAACGAAACAATTTACATTGACCAAAAAATCCTGATCTTCAAGGGTGGCGCTAGTGGCAGAGAAAAACCGTCGCCGAAACGTCAAATTCAGTACATTTTGTAATTTAGTTCCACATTTCGCCGCAGCCAAGATAAAATGGATGGTCCACCACGTGATAATATTTTACTATGATAAGTGTTAGGCATGAACGTGATATTTGACCTTGGCCTTACGAGATAGGAATAGGTCTCGTTTTGCTAATATGGAGCACTGTTACATGCATAAAATTGCGTTTTATCTGTTATTTATGTGATACATATTACGGAGTGAACACAATTTGCTTTAATTTTGCACTTATTGAAGTGAAAACTTCTTTGCGTTCTTTCTGAACAGCGAACGAAACTGAACCGTCACGCTCGAGTCGGTGACGCTGAATCGGGTGCACTCGGCTCCAGTCGATCGATGCCGCTGAATCACGTGAACTCGGCTCCAGTCTCGCGCACTGGACAGCCACGACCAGGTAAACTATAAAAACCGATAAGAATCGCGGACTTGGTCGCATCGGCCAACTAGCCGGTCACCATACAGCCCTACTAGACAGACGGCCACGACTGGCCGGTGTCGCCGTGTATCGTGTGGTCACAGCACACACCCTGTCTGGGGTGCTACACACTTGTTCAGGTCAGAAAATTTGATTTGGCAGTATTTGTTGAACAGCAAAGCCGACCCGAAGCAATTACTACACAAGTATTCGGCATTTACCCTCGCTGAATCATCGGGTCAGCTCGGGTCAATTCGGAGCTAAGCCGAGCGGCTTTTTCCTGAACATACATTCGATCTTGCCGCCCGGCTGTGCGGATTCAGAAGCGATCAAGTGTGTATTTTCAACTTCTACGTTAAGAAATTGTCGATAGCCAAACTAAGCCCCGTTAGAAGTGGGCGGCCAATATGATGGTAAGTAAACATCATCGGCCACTGCTGGACATAGGCACCGCCACTTCGACCGATTCTATGCTTCTCGCATGCAGCGGATTCCTGCGCCTTCACAAGATCATCGATCCACCTTGTACTGCCTTCCAACGCTACGTCTTCCGGTAAGCGGTCGCCACTCCAGAACCTTGTGGCCCCATCGGCCATCTGTTCTGCGAGCAATGTAGCTGCCCACTGACACTTAAGTTTGGCAATTATTCGGGTTATGTCACATGAACATCTGCAATACTAGAGACAAAACTAGAATATCGTATGTGCCTGTAATTACATCGGCATCCATGCCCTACAAACAGCAACATTGCCTGGGGGCGGATATACACAGTGCACGGAGACGCCTCGGCGGCGGTTTCTGCTAGAGACGGTACTGTCAACACTTTCCATTCAAAGCAAGCGTGTCAGTGAGCGTCACCGTTTACTCACAGAAACTGACGGCCCGTGAAAATTCTGACAATGCCTGTGACAGCCGAAACTTGGGCTCAACGCTAATTGGCGGCACGAATATTATTAATAATGGCGTCTATCTGTAATTGGTATACAAAAGACTACCTGCAGTATTGACTCTACTTCTTCCTTTAATCCATCCACGGGTTGTCATTAAAAGATCGCTTTTAGCGACAAGGGACATTATGTCACCCTTTCGTAAAATTTCTATTCTATTTTCTAGTCGCCGCTGGCGCAGTGAATTCGTACTTTATACCGCAATAGTATATCTGTGTGTGACCGTTGGACTGCCAAGTGAGAGCAATGATAGCCTAGTGGTGTGACCGACGGACTGCGAAATCATAGCTCTGTAGTTCGAATCCAAGGCACCTCAGATTTTTCGGATTCATGTGCGTATTGTATAACTATCACTTGCTTCAAAAACGGTGAAGGAAAACATTGTGAGGAAACCGGCATGCCTGAGAGGTATTTCTCGACGGCATGTGAAGTCAAGTCAAAGGCCCATGGGCGGCTTTATAACTCTGACACTAGGTTAGTCACTAACCACACGACAATAAGACGGAAATAGTCAAATGGTAGTACTTCCCGAACGCGCTCCTTCACAAAGAGTCTACCACGACTTGAGAGATATAAAGTACAATAATTAAAGAGAAATCAAGGAAATGAAGGCACGAGTAATAATAGCTAATTAGTAGGTCATTGAGATAAGTTAATGCAATATATTGCGATGCGCAGTGACACATTGAACACGCCCATTATGTAGCTATCTACTGCAGACAGAGCCGGATCTGCGAATGTAATTTATTCTGGGAGCAAAGACTACATCAGCCCTCTTGCTCTTCGGTAAATCCATATAGGTACTGTCCCGTTGGTGTCGTGGTCGCAAGCAGGGTTCGATTCCCAGGTCAGGCAGTGTTATTTGGCTTTTCCATTAGGAATTACTTAGTAACAGCCCGGAGTTTGGAAGTCGGCGGTGTGATACCCTCGTGCCTCAGAAAGCAAGTTAAGCCGTTGGCCCTGCGCCTGATCTCTCTCCGGTCGTGTCGGATTGCCGTCCCATCAGACTATGAGAATGAGGGAAGAAAGTGCACCTGTGTCTGCGCACACATTTGTGCTCTATAATATCTCCCACGCCGAAGGCTAGTCTCCGTTGAGATTGGCCGCCATGGCTGAAATACGGTCTTGAGGACTATATGGTACTCGTGAATGATTTCATCTACTAGATACGACCGACAAGTTTACTCTTCCTCTCGGTAATTAAGCTGAAAAAGAGAGCAGAGGTGGGGCTGTACTAACGGCCCCGACGAGTTGTAGATCGTGGGTTCGAGCAATAGGCATTTTACTTTGAGCAAATTATTTTATCACCGTTCCGGTCTAAAAACGTTTAAGGATAACATCGTGAGAGAATTTTTGCTGTAGGACATGACTAGAGCGTGGCTAAGTACTAACAGCCGCACGGGTCGATCCATCAGGTTAAGCTACGCTTGCCGGAATTGGTCCTTGGATGGGTGACCATTTTTACATACTGAGACTTCTCCGTGCCTTTTTTTTGGGTGGGAAATTATCAAATAACTTCTCCCGCTCTGGGCGGAGCGGGAGGGCGTGTCAGACTCTTACTGACTAAAGCCCACCCGTGTTCCTTCAGTTGCCATGTTGCCGGGGGGCCACGATATCCCTTTCGGTTTTATTCGCAACCCCGGTAGCCATCGGCCCTAGCGGACCCCGTCAGTTCTGCTGACATCTCTTTGAGGCGCGCGTGGAACACAACGTCAAAGATCCACGAATGACAGCCGGGACCAACGGCTTAACGTGCACTCCTCCGTGCCTCGGAAAGCACGATAAGCCGTTGGTCCCGGCTGTCATTCATGGATCTTTGACAGTCGTTACGGGTCGTCAGAAGCCCGAAAGTCTGACAACCGGTCTTACCAAGGGGTATCGTATTACCTAGTTACTGGATTATGGAGGTCAGATAGGCAGTCACTCCATGTAAAATACTGGTATTCAGCTGCATCCGGTTAGACTGGAAGCCGGCCCATAGTTGGGAAAAGGCTAGGCAGATTGATTTTGACATGACTAGAGCGAAAGTTCAAAAACATTGTGACGTCCACGAAACTGCACTGGGCAACATCCACCTCTGTGGTCTAGAGGTTAAACCACCTGTCTCAGACCCAGAGGCCCCGGGTTCGATTCCCATTGGGAGCAAAATTTTCTGCTCGGTTTTTTTGGTGGTAGGGTTATTCTAAGTCCGCCTGGCTAGCTACCATCATCTTATCTAAGTCGTCGCCATTACAACAATGTCAACAGCATTGTTGTGTTTCGACGGTTAGGTAAGAATAGCCAGTTCCTCTGTGGTTGAGGATTCCGGGTGAAGCTCGCTTCCACCTTCGGCCTGATCATCACTTACCATCAGGTGAGATGCAGGCCAAGAGTTCCAGTTGTGGTTAAAAAAAACGAGCGAGCCTTACAGTAGTCGTATAGTAGTGTAACATCTGACATCTCACCATGGTAATAGGCAACATTAAAGGGGCTCATCAAGGTCGTTTCTGATGACCAACTCTAGCGCCGCGCGCGCTCATTGGTCAAATCAAATAGCGCACGCTTCCCCGGCTTCCTGTTACACACTTCCGTCCCTTTTCACGAAATCACTCCCACGGATTTGATTATTTAGATTTTAATTGCAGGAAAGCGACACATAAAAAAATATCCAAGAATTGCTAATTGTAATCTCCCTGCGTCCGTTCATATTACGTCCATTTAGTAGTAATTTACCGTTCTGATACGATTCGCATAATTGTCGAGAAAATAAGTGGTCACTGTGCTAATAACCTATTATTATGATAATGTGTTTGTACTCAGTTTATCTAAAAGTTGACGCAATACACTTGACTTTTAATTGTGTAATGCAGGTATATGATAAAGGATTATTCGCCCATTCGGCTATTTTAAGAGCGGCCAACCCGTCATACTTTTCATACAAACGCTCGTACGTGATTATGGCGTCGTAATACATCTTTCTTTAAGAATTTTAAACTAGTAGGTATCTTGTGCACTATTTCTAGGTTTCTATGAAACCAAAAAAAATAATTATTTTTCTGAACTTTGGCCGTTCATAATGTTCTCATAAATTGTAAAAGTAAAGAAAACATCCGCATAGAAACCTTGCACATGTAATGGAGATTCTAAATGACAAACATATATTTCACAAACTAGTAAAGCTTACTCAAAAACACGTATTTCCTGAAACGAGTTTTATGAAATTTCGGCACACTATTTTCCGTACATTGTTATCGCGTTCTCCCTTGCTTGCTAGCAGTTCTCACTTGCGCTAGATGAAACAACATGCTTTTCGACCATGCTTGCGTTGACTATAGACGGATCGGGAAGGGCCCTCTTAACAAGCGTTAAACTGAATACCAGTGATTTTATTCATACAATTGGTTGTAAAGTAGCATTATATTCTAAGTACTATTTATTTTATTTTGTTATCTATTTATGTGAGGAGCTCGTGGCTAAGTAATAACAGCTGCACGGGTCGATCCATCAGGTTAAGCTACGCTTGCCGGGGTTGGTCTGTGGATGGGTGGCCATCTTTACATACCGAGACTCCTCCGTGCCTCGGAAAGCACGTTAAGCCGTAGGTCCCGGCTGTCATTCGTGGATCTTTGACAGTCGTTTCAGGTCGTCAGAAGCACGGAAGTCTGACAACCAGTCTTACTAAGGGGTATCATATTACCCAGTTACTGGGTTGTAAACATTTAAAAATTGTAGCCCACCGGTATCGGGAACAGGGTCCAAGCTACCGGCGGTCAGGGCTTCAGAGAGAGGAACCTCCTGACAACTATTTATTTTATTATTAACTTTAAGAAAACAAGACGGGATACTACTACTCTCCTAAAGAGAGAACCATTAAAAATTACTTTATTCATAAGATTATGCGATTTTAATAAAAACACTACAACGTCACACATGTGTGGTCCACGAGTTGGCAAAGATTACTGTCATCCGGAAGAGATGCAAGAAACGCAGGAACATGCACGCGACATTTTTTATTGATAAGACAAATTGGCAACACGATTTGGTTTTTTTTTTTAAAGAAAATAACAGGGTATACAGCGCCATCTATTGGTAAACAGTGTTAATATAATTAAGTACAATTTAAGTGTCTGTTTGTAATGTCAAAATAAGAGCTTTTTTATGCATGCAATATTAAAGTATGCAGGGTTATTGGTCATACGTCGGCAATCCGTTAAGGGGATGTAGGAGAGGTCATTTGCAACCAAATTACCCCTGATGACCCCTAAGCCAATGTCAACCATTTTCGAGTAATTTGTCTTTTTTTTAGTATGTACGAAGTAAAAATGTTAACCCTGCATTACTGCATATCAGGGTTATTACCCTGATATGCAGTAATGCAGGGTTAACATTTTAAGTAAAAGTATAAAATGTACCCAACAGGGTACATTTTATATTTTTACTTCGTACATACTAAAAAAAAGACAAATTACTCGAAAATGGTTGACATTGGCATAGGGGTCATCAGGGGTAATTTGGTTGCAAATGACCTCTCCTACATCCCCTTAACGGATTGCCAACGTATAACCAATAACCCTGCATACGGTGGGTACTTTTTTTTTTGTGTGTTTGTTCCGGCTACTGTTCGAAACAGCTAGAGTGATTTTGACGGGACTTTTACTGGCAGATAGTTGATGTTATAAGGGGTAACTGTACGGGAGCCTTCGACCACTCGGAATCTTCGGCTGCCGTCGGGAAACAGCGGAAGGCGGCGGGCGGCGGCGAGAGCCGCGGCGAACTGGCCGCAGGCCATCGGACCAGTTCGCTAACGATCTCTGGCGACGGCACGCACTCCATACGCGGTAAGCGTATGGAGTGCGTGCCAACATCGATAAATAATTATTATTGTACCTATTTTGGTTTACATTTATTTAA
This sequence comes from Agrochola litura, assembly GCA_949152395.1. Classification (NCBI taxonomy): domain Eukaryota; kingdom Metazoa; phylum Arthropoda; class Insecta; order Lepidoptera; family Noctuidae; genus Agrochola; species Agrochola litura. Next base: position 5,910,145 of record OX424519.1, on the reverse strand, counting down.
ATAACAGTCCATTGCTTTTGAGTTCAGTCCTTAGTTAGGTCCCTAACAGTGACTTAGGCTACTTTTATTTTTGAAAAATAATTAGGAACCACGCGGGGCGAAGCGGCTAGCAGCAGCTATTTGTAGACCAAGATGTAACACAGCTCTACCTCCTTTATAAAAAAAACAACTCTTTTTTTTCTCTTCTCTTCGCTTTTTTTCTCTTCTCTTCTGTTTTTTTCTCTTCTCTAATCTTCCAAAGAGCTTCCACTTTCATTATTTAAAAAGAAACTCCGAAGCTTTTTAGTGGCGAAAGCATATTATAATATTAAGGAGTTTCTAACTGAGAAAGAATTTTTAAGCTAGTGTATATAAATTATTTTTTGTACTTAGTTAATTGTGTAATTTTTAAAATTGTATTGTATAGTGTAAATATGGCTGAACTCTTATTTTTTTTGTCATCATTTGCTGTTACCCATATTTGCAAAATAAAATTATCTTTATCTTTCTTTATCTTCTTTTTCTCCTCTCTTTAGACGTGATATTGTCTTATAAATCGATGAACGCCGGCTGCACGCACGAAAAAGTGTCACGTTCCGCCTGAGCCGAGCGTGTAAGCGAGAGCGCGGAACAAGCTTGTGACGTTATCACGTAAAATTATCGTCCGTAACAGACAATCAATTTTTTTCTTCTCTCTTTTATTTATTTTCTTTCTTCTTCTTTTAAAATACTAGAACATATTAATTAATAATTCTCTATTAATAATTCTCAACTTATTTGTGGTCTGCACAACATGTCTTTTTCTTCCATACTTCTCTATCAGTTGCCATCTCAGTAGTCACTCCCTACTCTTATAGCCATCCACAGTCATACCTACTCAAAACTTTCCTTACGACATTTTCCTCATTCCTCTGCATCACATGCCCATACCATGACAACAGATTTCCACACAACTTTTCAGTCACCAGTGCTACTTTCAGAATTCCTTTTATATACAAACTAGCTTTTGCCCGCGGCTTCGCCCGCGTGGATGTCGGAAAATATCCCACAGGAACGTGCTACCGGGATTCAGAGTATCCTATGTCCTATGTATCATATAATTGCGTTTTATTTAAAATAGGTTTTTTTACTTTTATTAATTTATTTATTTTTTGTATAGATTTATTTCTACATATTTTGTGAATGTGAGAACGCTGTAGGCTTAGTGGATTGTAGACCTGTTGACCATTTTCTATTTTGTTAAGTACTTGGTACTTATTGAAAGACCTACACTGTCCTCCCATACTTAGAAACACTGTTATTTGAAAGTTTTGTAAAAGCCAATTATTTTTAAAAGAGTAACCGTGGAGTTTCTTGCCGGCTCTTCTCCATAGGAAACGACCAATTGGAACCGTGCACCTAGCTTCTGACGTTTCATAAGTGCCCATGTAGGTTTATGTGAAATAAAATATTTTGATTTTGATTTCTAACTCAGGACATAGCCCATACGTAACGACATCAAGGGTAACAGGCAGATAATAAATCTGTTTTAGGGTTCCATACGTCAAAATGAAAAATTGATACCCTTAAAGGATGACTTCGTAGTCTGTCAAGACCCTTTTTATCAGGAACGCGTGGAGATATCAAGTTGAAATAGATATCAAAAACTTAGATCTACGGTCTCTTGGAGCTGTAACGAAAATCAAACTTCTAAGTCAACGCAATAAAAAAACCGGTCAAGGGCGAGTCGGACTCGCGCAACTCGAAAACAAGGCGGCCTAAAAAAAATATTTTAGAATGTGCAAATAGCGCTCTTTCATATAATACCCCACATGCAGTAGCCCCACTTCGAATTTTTATATACAAATTTCTTATTATATTCATGTGCAAAAAATTCAAAATTAGGCTGAGAATCAGCACTTTTCGAACGTCAAAATTACAGAAGACAGTCCCCCAAAAACGCCCATCCTTCACCACACACCCCTCTTAGCATTCTCATCTCAGCTTCTTTTCTTCTTTCATTCATCCCTTTTGTGGCCCAACATTCTGATCTATACAAGTCAGCAGGTCTAACCATTGTTTTATAAATCTTCTCCTTAAGTTTTATAAGAATGCGGGAGTCGCAAATTGTTTCATCCATCCAGTGCGTCATGTTCGTGAACGTGAGCCATCAGTAGGGACTGGTCATCTCTTAGCTGCCACGGTTTATTTTAATTTTTTAATTGTTTTTATATTTTTATTACGGACGCTTTTAACGTGCACGCCTTTCTACATTGATCTCACATGTATAATTTCAACATGAATGATGTAACCAATATTTTGATTTAAAAGAGTGTCCGTGGAGTTTCTTGCTCGTTCGTCTCCATAGGAACCTACTACGCCTTGGAATGGGCAACTAGCTTCATCTTTCTGACTGACCGGCCTCTTTACAATTCAAAAGTACCTGTAATTGGTTTATTTGAAATAAATGCTTTGAGTTTGAGTGTTAATTCTGTGTTTAACAGTTCGATTTACTTTGCCATCGCTTAGCACGAGTGAACCGAGATACTTAAAATCGAAGCAGACCGGGAGAAGCGCGCCATCTAGCGCTATGGCTCCAGAATTGGAAAGACCGCCATAATCGCAGAACATAATTATATATTCACTTTTGGTTCTACTGATTTTCAAGCCAACCTTATCCAGCTTCTGTTGACAGTTCTCTAATCTGCTCTGGATCTCAGATCCATCTTCATCGACAAGATCAATGTCGTCGACAAACAGTATGCACCAAGGTGTCTCTTCATGTATGTCCGTTGTCAGAGCATCCATCTTTTTCTTTTCGTGTGGTAAGAGTTTTAAACCCGCCCTTGGGCCTCTGTCTCCATAATCAACAGGAAGAGGTAAGGAATTAAGACCAGGCACTCCAAAGACAATTGCCACGCAAACTCCGCCCCCATGTGCAACACTCCACTATGAGCTAAACGCTAACACATCAGCAATAAAGTTGAATATCGCGTGCGCTCTTTACTCGTGTTCAAGCACGGAACTAAATGTCGTAAGTCTTAATTCTTATTTCGTTTATATTTAAAGTAATAATTGATCTAGAGAAAAAATATCTTGTTTTTGGATAATAAACTATATGTCCTCACTGTCAATAATTATTTTAGGCATAAAAGCCGAGTAATCTTGTTTTTGTTTCAATAATCTTTTCAAAAGACATGATTTTCAAATAAAAAATGGATCGAGCGAAAATGTTCCAATTATGCAACTGTCATAAATTTGAAAAGAAAAAGATCCAATAAATCATATACTAAAGTTCCATTTTTAATTGTATGCGTGACTTTTTCAGAATATTAATGCAAATTAACATACAATTTAAGAAGCCTCCTCTTAAAGTCGACTCTTGGTGCCAGCCTACAGCCACACTGAACTCGTCAATGTTGCCAGCGGCCGAACGAAACATAAGCATAACACTAACTACACGACACTAACCAAGTATTCAATTGTCATAAAGCAATGTTACGATTTGACCCTGATAGTAATGCAATGTTACCACTACGATTTGACCCTGATAGTAAGTAATGCAATGTTACGATTTGACCCTGATAGCGAGGTCAAGGCAAAGCGTACAGCTATCACAAGGAAAAGTATTCGGTCTTCTTCTTTTCGTGTGTGTGACTAACCTGGTGTCAGAGTTTTTTGAATGCCGCCCATGGGCCTCTGATTTGGAGTCACATGCCGTCGAGAAATCTCTCAGGCATGCCGATTTCCGCACGATGTTTTCCTTCACCGTTTTTGAAGCAAGTAATATTTATTATACAATACGCACATGAATCTGAAAAGTCAGAAGTGCGTGCCATGGATTCGAACTGTTGTAGATATTCTTTATTAGTTTTGAAGAACTTTATTTATTCTGGGTATCAAACTAACACTCCGGGTGTCAAGGCCATCCGTTGTCACTCGAAAAGCTACCACGATAAAATTGAATTGGGCTGAACACATCTGCCAAATGTCAGACGACCAATGAGCGCTTAGTGGCAAGCCGTCGGGATAGACCCAGACTGCGGTGGCAGGATGAGCTGGACTCCTTCAACAAGAACTGGTCCCTAGCAGCTTTAAAAAGAGAGGTGTCGATCGACTCGTCTAGGCCATGCGACGATGGTTCTAGATAGGTTTTTTATAAAATGGCCGACTTTAGACGTAAAAAAGTAGGATTGAAAAAAATAATTATACAATGGTTTGTTTCGTCTCTCTCGATTAATAATGAATGTTTTGTAATCTCGTCAATTATTGAATGTTTTGTAGGTATTTAATGCTATTAAATATGTGAAATTATTTCAACTATTATTGCCCAAAGTAGGCAACTCGTTCATGGGTCAATGTACTTATACGCTTTTACAGCAAACTTCGAAACTTACCCATTATACGATTTAAAGTCTGTATTAAAACCAAACTTTGTAAAAAAGGGTAGTATAAAAACTTTTTACAAAAAAAAAAAAACAACCGACTTAAAAAAAAACACTACAAAGTGAAAAATAACTTTAATTTCGGCAGTCGGTGACAAACGAAAATTCAAAACCAAAGACACCGACTTCCGAAATTAAAGTTATTTTTCACTTTGTAGTGGTTTTTTTTTTTAAGTCGGTTGTTTTTTAATACACACTTTTTAGTTGTGGTACCTACCCCACACAAATTCGAATACCACTACCTGCTATGTAAATAACAGTGACAATAAGTTATCATATCATCTACATACTAAGTGGAGAAAAATACGTATAATTGAAGCTAACTCAAGAACTACCCAAGCAAAGTTAATAAAATTTATATCGGACCACCTCTGAAGTATGATCTACCAAACAAAAAAAAAAATCATCAAAATCTATTCATAATTGGCGGAGAAATCGCGTAACAAACATACAAAAAAAAAAAAAAACCTACAGACGAATTGAGAACCTCCTACTTTTGGAAGTCGGTTAAAGATTACTGATTATTTAGAAGATCTTTGGATTGAGCTGCTTGCTCTGCTAAGCCTTGTGATAAAACCATAAAACTTGACATTTTAATTATTATGTAAAATCATCAATATATTAGATATTACGTGTAAATGTGATTCCGATATCCTATTTACAGAATAAAAAAAATAATTTCATTTATTTATTATCAACATGATCCCTAAACCAAGGATTTTTTTTGGGGAATTTTTGGGAAAATTAATTCAGAAACTGTACCCTAATTGCGTAACTTATTTTCGTATACAATTTAGCCTAATTTGTTTCATTTTGACAGTTCAACAATATTCATCGCGTTATTTACGTTGTTGAGCAGATTTTTTTTTTCCAACTTAAGATTCAATGGATTAGCAATCTGTTTCAAATCGAAACAAATTGTGATTGTGTTGTATTACGCAATTAGGGTACTGGAGAAAAACCTTAGTGGAAACACTGATTAAGGCACAGACAGGCAGACTACGCAGTAACTTTAGCGTACAGCTGTATCGATACTGCATCGCGTCTGTATGAATTCTGCATCGCGACTGTAGCGATGCTAAATCGAGGCTGTATCGATGCTGTATCTCAATGCAGAATCATGGTTACATGGGCGACAACATCGCGACTGTATCGCGGTCTTTTGGCGATTGTATCGCTGCAAAAAGTCGCCGTACTAATCTAAACAAATATCATATAAAGATGAAAAATAATATTTTTGTTTGTAAATCTCTGGTATTACTGATTTGATAACAAAAATTATTTCACTAATGGCGTACACTATTCCCGAGTGTCAGGATATTTAATATACAACGTGTTCCTTGTAATATTCTATGAGTCTAAGGTTATATTTAAGCTTTAAGTGGGCCCTTCCCGATCCGTCTATCGTCAACGCGAGCATGGTCGAAAAGCTTGTTGTTTCATCCAGCGCAAGTGAGAACTGCTAACAAGCAAGTGAGAACGCGATAACATTTTACGAAAAATAACTGGTTTCAGGAAATACGTGTTTTTCAATACGCCTTACAAGTTTGTAAAATATTTTTTTGTAATTTAAAATCTCCATTACATGTGCGAGGTTTCTATAACGATGTTTTCTTTACTTTTACAATTTATAAGTACATTATGAACGGTCAAAGTTGAGATAAAATTTGTGCAAAAAAGCAGATTTTTGGAGGCTTATATTGAATTTGTTTCGCCAAATTTGTATTTTTTGATTTCATAGAAACCTAGATATAGTGCACAAGATACCCATTAGTTTAAAAGAATTAAAGAAAGATGTGTTACAACCCCATAATCACGTACGAGCGTTTGTATGAAAAGTAAGACGGGTTGGCCGCTCTTAAGTAAAAATAATACAAGAAGTCCTAGAACAAGTGTTTCAAAATACATAGAAGATAACATAACTTACGATGTGTGTATCTAAGTTTCATTGATAAGTATGAGTAAATCATTTTTGTTCAAACCAATCATTCATATTTAAAGCTAAGAAAATGCGTCGTCATATTTTTTTTTTGAAGTGAAAACTTCTTTAGGCGCATTGGGCATTTTTGAGATGGGACTAAACCATTGATTTCGCGACACGATGAAAACACCTCATTTTTGTAAACGCGATTGTGCTCTTTATTTATATTACGTTACGGATCAATGTTCCATGCAAATATTTTTACTTTAAAGGTTTCGGAAGTTTTTTTTTTTTTTTGTAAACGCGATTTTGCTCTTCATTTAGATAAGGGTACGGACCAATGTTCTATACAAGTATTTTTCTTCCACCAAGGCGATCTTGTACAAGTTTTCACTTCTGTCGGCACTCCCGGAGTGCCACCCCTTTTTTTTACAGACAATATTAGTCAGCATTTTTATTTATTTATTTCACTTTCTTCCGCCAGCGGCTTCGCGTGATATCTTTATAAATTATAGCCTATGTTACTCAGTGATAATATAGCATTCTACTAGTGAAATAATTTTTCTAAATCGGTCCAGTAGTTTTACAAAGAAACAAACAAAAAAAGGATTTATGGTTAAGGTTTTATGAAACCACGGTAAAAGTGAAACTTTTAAGCGAACTATAGGCGCCGCCATATTGGCCTTGGCTGCTCTGACGAGCGCCTTTCACTTTATCCCTACTCCGCGGCCGACCGTCACGCGACATGCAAGTGCAACACACAGACGAAAAGTTTGAGACGATGTAATAAAAGTTTCACTTTAAAAATCTAATCTTTTCTCTTTATAAGTTTTATAGTTTAGATTAGACGTAAATAAATAATCATGACGTTGTCGAATTATTTTGAATGAAAAATAAAATTCATATGCCAGTTGATTCTTTGACATGGTCTCAACAATACCCTTGGTTATGGGATATTTAAAGGAACACATATATGTATATCCCGTCCAGTATAATAACATCTTCAGGATGACGTTGGGGCTGCCTCGCTTCTGTAGTGCATTGGGGATATTTGTCCTGTATCGCACTGATAGCTTTCATACCGTCATCTGCAAGAAAACTGTATCCCTGATTTGCAGAATGTGTGGCAGCTGCAACGGAATTCTGAAGACTGTAGCGGATAGGATCTCTTCTCCATTATGGCGATCCTTTGTTAAGAGGGTATTTTGAATTGTTTTTGGTATTTTAGTTTTAATTTTTGCAAACTGTATGGATTAAGTTTTATGAATTTTATTTTATTTTGTATGCAGTTTCTCTGCAATACTTTTCTTTCTCTATGTGTAAACAAATTATTGTGTACTTACCCAAGTACGTGACATCCAGATGAGTGTTTCGTTGTCAAGTCTGGGCCCGATGAGGGGGTTCATTTGCGCCATGTACGCGCACAGCCAGCTGGAATACACAAGTAGGAAATGGTTAAAATTTGAATGATAAGCTAGCATAGCGCATCATGCATTGTTATTGTGTAGGTATGTTGAAGACAAAACTATTTTCTGACATAAAAATAGTTTATTAAATGTTATGAGAGTGGAAAGCTATGGGAGATACTTTTGCCGACCAGTGGGACAGTACAGCTTGAATAAAAATGCATAAAAAAGTTGGGAAAAGTTTAAAACTGGACAATTGTTTGTAATTTTTTAAGTTAATCTTTGTTTTCTGATTATTTATTAGCTTTCTATACTTAAATCCAATTAATAAATATACTAAGTTATTTGATACCACTCAACTGACCTTGTTCTTACTGTATATCGTTTCAGAACTGATTAGAAAATAAACTTCTCTATTCTAAGATTGCAATTCATTTCTGGGGCAATCCAAATCACGAGGGCACTCACTGAAGGCAATCAAGTGCTTACAACTAGGTTTTTAAGCCCATGACTCATTTTGGTCTCAAAAACCTTGTAAACATACAAAATACTCACAATAACCAACATGTAGCTGCAGTTAGCATCAAAACCACCTGGATAATCCTGGAATAGAGCAACGAAATACAGGTTTTAGTCTTAGAAATGGCAAAACGATTTTTGGGAGGAAGGCGCAATAACTCACCCTCTGTTTGGTCCTTTAGGGGCGAAGAAGGGGCAAACAATGCCCACAATACCCCACAGCACGGTGAATACGATGACGGGAACGAAGGAGAAACCCATTTTGAGAAGTAATTTAGATAGAATTCTAAAATATAAAATCTCAAACAAACATCAGCTGCGTAAAAATGGTGGACACACTGATTATGTTGGTAGCACTGACGTCGATAGTCATATGACATTACAACGTTTCGTTTTAAGCTATTTGTAAAAAAAAATTTGTGAAGCAGCACGTGAAAAATATTGTGAAAAGGTTGTAAAAAATCTGAAACTCTCGTAAAATAATTATGTTTTCATTTCTTACACTTTCAAAACAGTTAACCATATAACAGAAAGAAAAAAGAACCCGTATGGCACACTTTTACATGTCGACTCATTGTGATCTTCGTGTTGTTGATGTGATCTCGTAGAGTATACATATTCTGTGGTTGTGATTTTGAACGACGCGACGCCAATACAATAATTTAGTTAATCTAATAAAAGTAGTTAATTAAAAAGTTTCTTATTTTTTTCAAAAATAGTCATAGTGTCATAGACCAACACAAACAAAAAGAAAAATATTTTATGACACTTTTTCTAATTTTGTACGAATTGAAATTTTTATTATCGTTTTTTTATATTTTAGAAACACAGAAATGAGATCTGCGAAACGACCAAAAACCCACAAAAAGCCACGTTCTAGACACGAACGAATAAATAAGAAAAGATACAAAAGTACATCAAACAGAAGTTGGGGTTGGAATGATGACTTGTCCGGACTATTTATTGATGATATTAATGAAGCCATTCGTACAAAAGTTAGTAATGTAATAAGGTGACTCCTACTCCACCTCTAAGATGACCCTCCGACCAATTGTGCACCAATATTATCCAGTTAACATTAGATTACCTAGAATAGTCTAAACAATATTTCAGTATTTTTCTGCTTACCGTTTTTTGTCAGGGAGCCCATTCACTATCTTGTACTGCATTGAATGAGCCTTGCAGTACATAAAAGGCTAGCACATTGTAAAAATCATCAGGCTTTTTGTAGTTGCGTTGCATTGCGTTGCGGCTCGATGCGGGTGTAATACGAGCTAGGCTATAAGGACCAGCGCAGACAGCAGAGCAGTAATATTTTCGAGCACTTTTTCATAAGTTTAGAAACGTTTCAAAGCCTACGACATCACACAGTCCTTTCAAAACATTTTCTTTTTTTTACTCTGAAGAAATCTCGGCGAACAGAAGGAAAAGGATGCTGGAAACTTGTGCCTAAAGACTCCTGTGAAGTTTACAAGGACCGCAAAAAACGTTCAGCAGGTGGTAAAAGGCCAGAATTGAGTTCTGAAGAAATGTCAAATGACACCGAAAGTCGCATGGAGGAAGATAAAAAGGAAAATAAGAAAAAGCTGCGAAAGAAACACACGAAGAAAAATATTCAAAGAAAAAAATCCCAGTCGAAAAATAAGGCCAAAAAAAGGTTAGATTGGAAGTGGGTTGATATAAAAATCAAAGAGTATGTGTGGCCAGGAGTAGCACCTATGCCGTAGTATTATATTATCTGTGCCTATGCTATGACGACGCCCGCGCACCCCGCGTTAGCCGACGTTCGCACGGACGTAATAAAATCGCGGCGGGATTTTATCGCGCACTGGATTTTCAACTCTCGTCGTTAAGCCAAGCGTTGAAAATCCAACGCGCTGGGACGCACTCTCGTCCCAGCGCGTTGAAAAAACACGCTGTTGGATTTTCAACTCTCGGCGCTAAGCAGAGCGTTGAAATTTCAGTGCACGAAAAAAATCCGTGCATACGTCGGCTTAAGCGTGGCGTCATCCCGTCGCGTCGTAAGCTCGATGACTGCCGTTTACCAGCTTATCTGGAGGTGAGGCGATACATGTACCGTTACCACCGTTACGAATGCGTCAAGATCTAGGTACTCTTTATATGCCTGTGGTTACGATGATAATTAGTGTGTGTTATAACTATAAATACAGAGTTTCAAAGAATGATAAACAGCTTGAGTTGGCGCGATGCCAATCTCCTGCAGAGCGTATACTTTTGTGTGCGATGACAAGTGAGACTTTAAAAATTAGCCTCCTCATCCTCAATGATTTCTTGTATGCCCTGGCTGGAGGCCTTCATTTATTTAGGCACCCACAGGATGGCCCAGTTAAGCAGCCGACAATCTCCTTGGTTAACCTGCGAGATCCGATATATAAAATCATTTAAAACGCTAACTTGCCTGTTAATTAAAAAGGGCTTTTTTATTTGCAGATCCAGGTCATATTCTGTGTCTGCGTGCTCCTCTACTTCTCAATCAACTTGCTACACCGATAAATCACATACGGATAATTGTTATTAAATGAATTGTCAAAAAATTAGTCTGTTTAATTTTACTATCGTTTTTGAAGCCTCGTTGACATTGGTAAACAAATGGCACAACATGTTTTAGCCTATAACTTTGCGTTTGCACTGGCGAAACATTCACAACAAAACATGTTGAAATCTCTAACTCTTGTCAAACATTGTATGGAATACTAGTTTCCGCCAGCGGCTTCGCCAGCGTGATATCTTTATAAATTATAGCCTATGTTATTCAGTGATATTATAGCATTCTACTGGTGAAAGAATTTTTAAAATCTGTCCAGTAGTTTTCGAGTTTATTTATTACAAACAAACACAAAAAATCAAATTTTTTCTCTTTACTATATTAGTTTGACCGAACATAGTAATTTCAATATGTTTTGTTGTGAATGTTTCGCCAGTGCAAACGCACAGTTAAGCCGGGTCTCCTGCAAGTGTTTTACACAAAAACATCGCAACAAAGAGGCGTGGCCAAACACCAAACACGACGTTTTGTATGAAAATAAAATGTGTAAGGTTTTTTGTGTAATGTTTCGAAAAAACGCGCCGGCAGGAGACCCGGCTTTACAGCAACATGTTTTTGTGTTGCGAACAGATAACATATTTTCACGCCTTTATTCATTGAAAAGCTAGACAGACTGTGAGGCGTGTATATCTAGTACAGACGCCAGCACATCAAGCTACCCGAAACTGTCAAATTTTCCCAATCAACTTTGAACCTTCTGCTTCAGCGATAAAGTTGAAAATCTATTAAATAAATTTGACAGATTGTAGTAGCTTGAAGTGCTGGCGTCTGTACCTACCTACATCTACATGTTAATCTCATTTCGCTAGGTCGCCTATTGCCAAAGTCAGACACGGGACTGCTACTAACAAATTATGGAAACCCACAATAACACAAGTGTTTTGTGTTTTTTAGGGTCAGCTCAAAACTAGTAACACACGCTAAGCAGATGTGTTTGCAACCACGAGACCAACGGGGCTATAAAAAGTAGTAAGCAGTATTAAATCACACTGTAAAAGACTTTTTACATCCAACGCCAATAAAAATCTGGCCTCCTGTATGCTAGAAGAAGAAAAAAATATTATCATTATTGTCAACATGTCATGTTTGGATACGGTAGCAAAATTGTAAAGTAAAAATAATATAAAATTCCTTGTTATTACAGAAGCGATGTAGTGTTATTTGCAATGCTTTCTAAATGTCTGATTCTGTGAGTGTAGACTACGCTTTTACTTTTATTTGGCTGGCGATTTGTTCCTTTTATACAACTCTATTGACTGTCACTGCTCTCAGCGTGGTTTGGATCCAGTAAGTAATTTGAATTGCTATAATTTCATGAACTCGTGTCCTTTTCCGATGTGGCTAGGCAGAAATTACAGAACGGCATGTGCTACAATCAGTGTTTCCACTTACGTTTTTGGTTTTTCCCCAGTTGCTTAATGAATTATCCCTAAAAAGATTTAAAAATTCCTTGGTTCAGGGAATTTGTCATGCCACGTGTTTAATAGCATTAAATACCTAAAAACATTCATTAATTGACCAGATTACAAAACATTCATTATTAATCAAGGAAGACGAAACAAACCAACTCTAGGTATAATGCGACTTAGTTTCAATGCCTTTCAACACGGTAATAGTACAGTTAACATGGTAAACTACAATTAGACGGATTACATTCATTTCGAGTTTGAGGGAATACCCTTTAATAAATCGGTGGTGCCATAGAGTAATGTAATACATTGGATGCTGCCTACTTACTATAAACAATAGGGTTACAAACTCAAGTTAAATTTTTCTGTAATCTGTGACCATGCATAATATTGGTAATTTTTCCCAAAAAAAGGGAGAAATCCCTAAAAGTGGAAACACTGGCTGTAATTCATACATAGTTTTACTTCTTCCACAATCTCCGATGCCCACTAGTAGCACAGAGTAGTAACTTATTTATCTGGTCACGAGTAAATAAAGGCTACTAGCAGATTGCAGCCACTTCGAACCGCAAAACATTGTATCGCAAAACGAAAAGGGAGCGGTGCGGCCGCGGCCCGCGAATAGAGGAATTTTGAAGCGCTTCGTTGCGTTCCGCCTTAATGTGCGCTAGCCTTTACACGCACCGCACCTGAACTTTTCGATGTATTTACGGTGGTAGGGACATCGACGCAAAAACTGTTACCTTGGATTCAGTACATGATTCTGAACCCCCCTGCGTTAAACTTTTTCGTCGGTGTCCCTGGCACCCTGTATTACCAAATGACGTTTGCTGATTATTGATTATTAGCGTTTGCCCGCGGCTTCACCCGCGTGAAGGTCGTGAATTATCCCACGAGAACATACTACCGAGATAAAAAGTATCTTATGTATAGATGTAAAACAACGTTTTAGATAAAATGTTGCCGTTTTAAACTTCAAATAAATCGTTTTAATCAGAACTAAAAACATTGCAACACTGCACACAACACTGCTAGACTAAAAAGCCTTGTAGGCAGTCTCCATAAAAGCCACATTGAAAAACCATTTAAAATTCTAAACTGTCAAAGTCAACTTTTGAACGAACGCAGCCGTTGTGTTTTGAAAAAGAATTGTTTTGTTTGAAAATAAAAGTTTAATTATATAAAACTCTAACTGTGTAGTGATGAGTTAAATGCGGGTTTGAGGTATCCGTAGGTAACGAACTTAGTGATAAAATGGATGATACGGAACAAAGCAGGGTGTCTGATGCAGCGGCCACGGCAACGTAAGTTAGACTTGATTGCCATTGTTATGAAAGGGAATGAAGCTGTGATGTTTGATAGGATAGGACACGGTCAGTGGGTCGTCTTGGGGGCGACACTAAAAGATTCAGCTAAATCTTCATGTGATGCAATTGGAGTTGAATGAAGCTAATAGTTCCACATCTTTTAATGTTAAAAACTATTTGCTTACAGTAATATATACTAGAACATCGAAAGGTTTATTCAGATACGTGAGGGTTACACTCCCGTAACCATGTCTTTAGGGATGGAATATCAATTTAATGCTGACATTTCATATAGATATGTGCCATAATAATATGGACTCTGCACATCATGCTTAGTTAAACACTTGAGTCTACCCGGAGCACGGGAGGCCCTGATCAGTGCAAAGATCTTAGATAAATTTAATTACTTTGTTAACTTAAGAATTATGATATGAGAACATGTGAATTCTTTTGTCAAATAATTAAGATTGTTCATCTTTACAATGCTAAATTAAGCATATTATTGAGTTGACTCTTACTAAAACAATGAAAAGTGAGAATATAATTATAGTTATATCCTTAAACTGAGAGCAGTGGTGGCCTAGTGGTAACGGCCCTGACTTACGAGTTGTAGGTTGCGGGTTTACTTTGTGTAAATAATTTCATCACCACTGCTCTCAAACTGGTGAAGGAAAACATTGTGAAGAAACCGGCATGTCCTAGAACCAAAAATTCGAAGACGTGACATTGATCAACCCACACTGGGCCCGCGTGGTAGATTACAGCCCACTCCCTCTCGCTCGAAGATAGGAGGCCTGTGTCCCAGCAGTGGGAAAATTATAGGGTGATTATGATGATCCTTAAACTGTCTCTATAATAAAAATAAAATACACATCATGCACATCTTGAGTACTCAGCCTCGCTACCATCTTATGGCAAACTAGCTGCAGCCTGCAGCCTCGCCCGCGTGGACCCTAAGTCTTTTTCTAAAATAAAAGTCTAAGTTACTCCTTATAACATCAGCTATCTGCCAGTAAAAGTCCCATCAAAATCAGTCCAGCCGTTATGGAGATTAGCCAGAACAAATAGATGAGACAGCCTAAAATTTAAAAAAATGTTTTTTTGTTGTATGTACCGTATACAGGGCGTCCCAAAATTATGGGACATGAAGGGAAAGTACCTTAAATATCGTAGACGTACTTAAGAAGAGTTATTAGTTTTTGGTCATTCTTTCGATTGGCATCATAAAAGTAGGGGTGTTTTTTTTACATTTAAGTCGGTTTGATTCCCAGACGAGGCAAGTAATTTTTAGAAAATCTTTGAATGCAGAATTACTAACTTTTAAAAATAACATAAAGTCTTCTTTCAGCAAAATACCCTATCTACGATATTTAAGGTACTTTCCCTTCATGTCCCATAATTTTGGTATATATAAGTACAAGCATGTAGTAAAAAGCTGTTATTGTGTCATTGCAAACAGACACTTAAATTTTATTTATTTGTGTAGATGTATAGTAAGTAGTAATAGCAGCCACACGGGTCGATCCATCAGGTTAAGTTACTCTTGCCGGGGTTGGTCCATGGATGGATCATCTTTACATACCGAGACTCCTCTGTGCATCAAAGCATGTTAAGCCGTTGGTCCCGGCTGTCATTCGTGGATCTTTGACAGTCATTGAGTCATCAGAAGCCTGAAATTCTGACAACCAGTCTTACCAAGGGGTATCGTATTGCCCAGGTACTGGGTTGTGGAGGTCAGATAGGGAGTCGCTCCATGTAAAATGCTGGTATTCAGCTGCATCTGGTTAGACTGGAAGCCAACCCCAACATAGTTGGGAAAAGGCAGGCATATTGATTTTTTGTGTAAATGTTTTTCATTCAACTGAAGCTGTTTTTAATCGACTTCAAAAAAAGGAGGAGGTTCTCAATTAGACTGTATTTTTATTTTTTTATGTTTGTTACCTCAGCACTTTCCGACTGGGTGAACCTATTTTGATGATTCTTTTTTATTTGAAAGCGAATTTTTTTTTTTTCTGTGCTTCCCTTGTGGTCCCATTTCAATTTGGTCCAGTTCTGACAATGGCATCCATGAGAAAACCATATAAATCTTAAATTTGCATTAAGTATAAGCGCGAAAAATGGACGAATAACTCTTCCTGTCACTGTTATTTACATAGCAGGTAGTGGTGTTCGAATTTGTGTGGGGTAGGTTACATAATTAAAAAGTGAAAAATAAAACTTTTTACAAAAAAAATACATAACCTGTCAATATCACACCTGCAATCCCCAAAGGGTTAGCAGAGGTGTTCATGTAGTACACCTACATTTAGTGGAGTTTTTGCCCATTCTTCTCTATACGAAAACTACCTTTTGGAAGGGGCGACTAGAATCAATTCTATCGCGCACTGGATTTTCAACTCTCGGTGTGAAGCTGAGCGTTAAGAATCCAACGCGCTGGGACGAGAGTGCGTTCCAGCGTATTGGATCCTCAATGCTCGGCGCTAAGCAGAGGGTTGAAAATAAAGTGCACGAAAAAAAAATTTTTATGAAAAAAAAAAACAACCAACTTCAAAAAAAAAAAACACTACAAAGTGAAAAACTTTTTACAAAAAAAAACTACCGACTTCCAAAAAAAACACTACAAAGTGAAAAATAACTTTAATTTCGGAAGTCGGTGTCTTGGGTTTTGTGTTTTCGTTTTTTGCCACCGACTTCCGAAATTAAAGTTATTTTTCAGTTTGTAGTGTTTTTTTTGGAAGTCGGTAGTTTTTTTTTTGTAAAAAGTTTTTATTTTTCACTTTTTAGTTGTGGTACCTACCCCACATATTCGAATACCACTACCTACTACCAGTGTCAGGAACTTATCATATCATCTACATACTAAGTGGGAAAAAAATACGTATTTTGTAGCTAACTCAAAAACTACCCAAGCAAAGTTAATAAAATTTATATGGGACCAATTTGGGAGCATACCCTTTCAAACAAAAAAAGAATTTTCAAAATCGGTCCACAAATGACGGAGAAATCGGTGGAAAAAAAAAAAAAAAAAAAAACAAACAAACATACGCGTCGAACATATAACCTCCTCCTTTTTGGAAGTCGGTTAAAAATTACTTTAATTTCGGAAGTCGGTGTCTTTGGTTTTCAATTTTCATTCTTTGTCACCGACTTCCGAAATTAAAGTTATTTTTCACTTTGTAGTGTTTTTTTTTTTTGAAGTCGGTTGTTTTTTTTTTGAAAAAAGTTTTTATTTTCCACTTTTTAATGTTGTGATACCTACCCCACACAAATTCGAATACCACTACCTGCTATGTAAATAACAGTGACAGGAACTTATCATATCATCCACATACTAAGTGGGAAAAAATACGTATTATTGAAGCTAACTCAAAAACTACCGAAGCAAAGTTAATAAAATTTATATGGGACCACCTCTGAAGTATGATCTTCCAAACAAAAAAAGAATCATCAAAATCAATTCATAATTGGCGGAGTAATCGCGTAACAAATATACAAAAAAAACACAGTCGAATTGAGAACCTCCTCCTTTTGGAAGTCGGTTAAAAATCGCCGCGATTTTATTACGTCCTACGAACGTGGGCTTAGTCGTTATCTAGGTAGTCTCACTCCCTTTCTAGCCATATCATCTTTGACACAGTCCATTCATCGTTTCTTTAGTTTTAACAATATTACATTAATGTTTACAGTAGGAAACGCCGCTCTTCAATACTGAAAAGTCAACGGCCGGCCCGCACACCCTTCTCGGAGCTGGAGTTTAACGTGGCCACCCCAACAGACTCTGCTAAGAGTCGACGAGTCAGTTTCTCTCGAAGGACTGGCGTTGCGTAAGTATATCCATGTTATTAATGTCGTTAATCTCTATTAACTTCTTTCCAATAAACATTTCGTCACTGGAAAGGCAAAATTATTTAACCGCCACGTTATTTATATGGCGCTAAGTATTTTTGCCTTTCCAGTGACGATTTAATCTTTATTGTTTAACTAGCTTCTGCAACTATGTCCGCGTGACCCCCTATGGCCCGAACCCACCCAGTCGTATAGTATCGACTGTCCTCGCTAGTACTTCGTTATCGCTTATACTACGCGTCAAACTTTATGGCAGCTCTGAAGTGCGCTACTCACTGCGCAGTACCGCACCCCTCACCCCCCGCTGACACGTAAATTTGTTACTGCGCAGCGACTTGCCTCATGTTCCGAGCCGCCATAATGTTTGAATCGGGAATCGGAATTTTCTTTGCTCGGCTCCTAAGGGTCCTAGCGAGATGTAAAAGAGCTTATAACCTTCCTCAGTAATTGGGCTATTAAAAACGAAAAGATTTTTTAAAAATCTGACTGGCAGTTCTAGAGATTATCGCGTTCAAACAAACGAACAAGGAAAACAAACTAACTCTTCAGCTTTTAGTGTAGACCAAGGGCAGATTTAAGGCGGTATTTTTCTGTACTGTGGAGATTCCATCATAGTACATACTTAGAAGCAAATCAAATTATCAGAGTTGTTAAAATACAGTAGAACCCGCGATTTTACGTCAGTCCCTACAACTTGAGACATATTCGCGATTCGTCATCCCGTTTAATACGCCTACATGCGTACGCGTGTTGTCTCTCGCGGCAGTGGCGAGCGTCTGTCTTATGCGGGTTGCAGACCAAGAGCTAAGCTAAGTTAATTTAGCTTAGCTCGCATAGCTGACGCAGTTTTTATACTTGAGTCATAGTTTGCGGTCTGCACACAAGTATGGAAAACTGCGTCAGCTATGCGAGTTAAGTTAAACTAACTTAGCTTAGCTCTGTCTAAGTTAAACTAACTTAGCTTAGCTCTGGTCTGCAACCGGCTTTAGCGGTGCGCGGTCGTGAGCGTCCGGCCCTCCTGCGCCAAATTAAGCGAAAAGTTTTTGATGAAAAATCACAAACTAAAAATCAAACACAGTTAATATACGAAATTAGATCATACCATGTATGTTTATTACGTTTTAATTTTCACTATCCCCTCACCCCCTATCCCGTATAAGACGCTTTCTCGCTTAAGGCGCGTTTTTATTTGGGTCCCTGTGAAATCGTCTTAAACGGGTTCTACTGTATATGAATAAAATATCAGAAAGAACATGAGTGAAACTTGTCTATTTCTGTCTGGAATTGCGAATTTTGTTCGTTGCATCCCTTTCACGCACTTGCAAATGAAAGATGATAGTCAGCGTTTGCGAGAGCGGTGCGGTCGGAGGAAAGTGCGGGCCGGGGCGAGGGCGCGGGCGTCTCAGCGCATTGTGAGTCAGGTCGCGACAGGTCATAGCCGGCCGAGTTTTTCATGCGCTTGTTATAATAACGTAAACTAAAATAAACTTCTCTTTGTAGCCTACTTAGTTCTATCTATACTATAGACTATAAAAGAAGGGTCTGTCAGACCGGGAAGACGAAAGAGGAACACAAAGCAGATAATTTTTTATGACTTTGAATAATAAACTTTATTACCAATAGCATAAAGTGTAAAGTCAGTAACAATTGAATAACGAAAACTGCTTCGTACTATTATGAAATAAAGACTCTTTCACAGCAAAACCATTGATGTAGGAATATCGGCACAGCTCCTTGGGCGTCCTCGAACGCACCCGCGGGGTTTAATTTGTCTTTTATATAAATTATATTAATAATTCCAAAAATATAAATCATTCAACTGCTTCCTCGCTATAATTCGCAAAAATTTCTGTCCCCAGCGAATTCGTAACAAACGAAGCGACGACTACGTGGAAAAACTTCTACGAAGAACACAACAAATCTTTGGAATCGTCCAGCAATGATTCCGAAGCAAACGCGTCTCGACAACCCGTCGGCCATCTTGGCAAAAGAATCTTTGACCAACAATTCGAGGAAGTCGAGGCTGTTGACTTTATCAGCGGTCTCGCCAATGGGTCACTAAACAACGTAAATTTCTCCCAGCAACTGGCATCTCTCGAGTGCACAGGAGAGGGCAAATTAACAGCACCACACAACAAATTCGAACTAAGTGCCTTCACAGAACAGAGCAAACTATTCGGCAATGATTTCACTGCGCCATCGATCGGTGAAAATTCTGGTCGAATCGATGTCAATTTCTCAGTGGCACAGCAGGTTGAGAAAGACGATTTAGATGAAATTGAAAAGGATTTGGGAAGAGGATCGAATAACATGGGCTGTCATGGGCCGTTCAGTGACGGCCAAAACATGTCAGAGTATATAGAGGTTGATCTTAATATGACGCATGTTGTCAAAAATGATGAGGATATGTCCATTACGGATACCGTGCGCAGCCCGGTACAGGATGTTTCTAAAAGTGCATCCTTAGACAAGAAAGTTAGCCTTAACAGTGATTGGGCGGCTGATAAAGAGAACGTAGCTGTCAATCCTTACGCTGCACCTTCCGAGTCTAATTTCGCCGTAAACGAAGAACCCGATCAAGTATTAGTCTTCGATGGCAAACGGTTAATTTTACAGCCAGATATACCGGAAAAAGATAAAAATTATAGACAGATTCTTTTGCCTGATTCTTCAGCAGAAACTCCTCAGAGGAAAACGATTGTTTTAAACGTCAACGATGATTTACCGAACTTTGCCGATGATACGCTGAACTCTAAATGCGAAAATTCTGGCATTAACGGTTTTCAAGAAATAAAAGCCGATGAAGATGAAATATCAGATACTGTACCTGATATTAAACCTAAAAGAAAGACAATTCACGACAGTACAGGGAATATATCGATCACACAAGCATTACCCGCGAATATAATCTGTCAAACTGCTGTTATAAGCCATGATGCCAATGCTACTAAAAGAAGAACTATTGTGTTTAACGAAAACACAAGTAATATATCAGTGACCGATACATTACCAGTGAAGCTTTTGACCAGTAGTGGGACTATGCCCGAACGGCGTACTTTAGTATATGAGGAGGATACAGGAAATATTTCAATAACACAGGCAGTGCCTTCAAAAATACTCGTAAACGAAGATCTGGAAACCACCAACAAACACAAAACTATAGTATTTGATAGTGATGAAGACAATATATCCGTCACACAAGCTATATCATCGAATATCTTAGATGAACCAAGTAAAAGAAAAACTATAGTTTTCGATGTTGATGTGGGCAACGTGTCTTTCACAGAAGCGTTGCCGGCAAACATAATGCTCCCACACATGCAAACACAGGAAAAACGTCGAACTATAATATATGAAAATGATACTGGGGACATTTCAATCACACAGGCGATTCCTAGTAACGTTATTCTGCCGAATAATGAAACAAATCCCGAAAGACGACGAACGGTTGTTTACGTAGATGATACTGGTAATATTTCTGTAACACAAGCGTTACCAACAAATATTTTACAGGAAAGAGTTCAATTAGATGATAACAAAGAAAATAATGAAGTTGACGAAATTCCCACACAATCTTTACCCAATAATATCACTGCCAAAGACAGTGATGCTTCTAGACGTAGAACCATTGTCTATGAAAATGATGCTGGGAATATTTCTATAACGCAAGCCATACCTACTCAACTTATACCAGGATATAGCGAAGAAAAACCTTTCGATGCCTTTAACACATCTATAAAACCGAAAAATAGAAAACGAACAACAATTGTCTATGATAAAGACGAAGGCGATATATCTATGACTGAAGCTATACCCGCTAACATAATAGAAGAGGCATCAATTGAAAGAAAACCTATTGTTTATGATGAAGACGAGGCTAACATTGCTACGACTCTAGCCATATCTGCAAACGTTTTTCTTTTAGACAAACTAGATTCTTCAGTAGACTGTTTTAAAAAACCTGAAGTGATTAAAGATAAGGAGGAAGTTATTGATTATAAAGATGCTCAGAATCCAGACGCCTTGCAAGACGATCAAAAGGCAATTGTCTTGAATGCGGACGACTGTAATTCTGACATGACAATACAAAAGGTTCAGAGTCTACGAGAAACAGAGACAAGAAAAACAGTTATTTTTGATAACGACAACTTTGATATCTCAATAACAAAACCGATTCCTGCCGAACTAACAAGTTTTGAAACTGAACTCTTACATAAACCCAAAAACTTAATAGAAAATGCGATAGAGCCAGATCAAGAAGCCAATACGCTGTCAGATGTGATCGTGTGGCAAATTTCAATGACTAATAGCAAGCCTTCTCTGCACTCCAGCACAACTGACCATGGTGATTTGAAGCACACCGGGTTATCAGTCAACTGTACTGTCGATGAAATATCTTCGCCCGTAGAAGACGTCAGTGCAAACGTGTCGCTCCTACATCCCAGATTAGAACAGAAATTAAATCAATTGAATTTAACGAGTTCTAGTTCCGAGACGAATGTATACAAAGTCTCTGAGGGCGAAGATGATGCTCTGATGCAGACAGATAGTGAAGTAAAACCATCGCTGCTCACCATGTCTCCCACTAGCGTAGACAGTACATTAGATAAAAACGTTACAGTTCGTGTACAATCAAATTCTTCTTCTGATAACTTAAAGCAGAACACTAGTGACAACAGTTCTAACGTCAGTATGTTTTATATTACCAAAGATAGTGATTACGATACTCAGACAGACAGAGAGACGGACAATGAGGGAAAGAGAGAAAAGCCATTGGAAAAAACATACGATCATTCACCGATACTTCAACTAAAATGCAAAGAAGAGGAACCAGTACAAATCGACGGTCTACAAATGAAGCTAGCAGAATTACAAGCAGCTGTGCCAAAAAATAATGACTTTTCTAACATATCGTTCGAAGACATCGTGAGTTCTGATCTGGAATATGTTGTAGAGAAAGATGACAATGTTAATGTAAAGGATAGCTTCACTGCTAACGATACTCAAGAATTGCTTGACATAATTAGCAACTTCACTAGTAGGAATAGTGATGATTATCTACAGCCTGTCCGGCTTATAGCTCATAATGAGGTTGCAGACCGTAAGCGACCCAGCTTTGCAACGAACAGACAATCCATAGCCTTAAGTAGAGAGGATTTATTAAGTAACATTTCAATGGCGCAAGCAGCGCTACAGAAGTCCAGGCTAGTGCTAGATGATAGTGACTGTCTCGATGAAGATACAAGAGACACTTCCGTAGATACTAAAAAAACGGGACGAAGAAGCAATGAAGTCGTCAAAACACTGCAATTTGACGACGAATCGATCAGTGAGACGAGCCTTAAATTCAACAGGAAATATTCCCCGCTGAAGAAAACAGTGTTTGGTGAAACTGCGTACATGAATGAAACCAAAGGAAAAGTCATTCCGACATACCTGAAAGATGTTTCCGACGGAATTAAAGAACTAATGCTAGATCTGGTAAAGCCGATGAACGACAATCTGCCTTTTGAAAGCGTAGTCGATAAAGACTTGACAAAGGTCCCGTCTACGCAAAGCACGCAGATACAGGCTAATTTAGTCAGTTCCAGTCAGATAGACGTAAATTGTGAATTGTCTTGCGGTACTGATACTAGTATCGATGCAGAGAGTTATATAACCGGTATCCTTAATAAGCCCAAGTCTCGTTCTTTGCGAAGCCCGGTCAAGTTTTCTGGAATTTCCTCGGCAATCTCGTCAGAATTTTACGCCCCTGATCCAAAGCTGTACTCGCCCTCACGCTCACATTCTCCCGTTGAACGAGCTCCGCCTGACGATGACGTACTAGTTTTCGAACACGCTCCGCCTGACGTACTAGTTTTCGATCACCAGAATCCTTTAAACAATATTCTACTCGCGCCAATCGATTATTCCAGCGTGCATAGATATGATCCGAAGATACCCGATGACACGCTCTGTGACGATGTGCGCAGTCGCTCTATTGACATTCAAGTAAATAAGTCTTCTAGAGATAATAATACTGTATTATATAATGATTTTGCGCAGGAAACTGTGACCACAGCGCAGTTTCAAATGGCGACACGAAGTACAGCAGTGCAAAATGATGTAAATGTTTACAAAAAATCAGAAGTCAAATTCAGTGTCAGCAGCATACAATCTACATCAGCAAGCAAATCTGTATTCATAGACCAATCTATAGGGTGTTTTTCAACGCAACTAAGGGACGATCAAGTTAACACTTTGATAGCTATGCGAGGGAACAAAGAGTTGCTTGAAGGAAGTTCGTCGCTGACACTAGTAGATGACGCCTTAGACTGTGAAGATGGTCGACTTTCACCGGACGACGAATTTGAGAACCACAGGATCAGATTCTCGAGATCGAATCTAGTTGACATAGAAGAACAAGCGGCGGAGAACGATAATACAAGTAAGTCACCAGAAAGTGCCTTGAGTGAGCGAAGCGAAAATAGTAGAAACTCGTTAAATAGTATAAACTCGTTTAATAGTACGAAAGCAAAGAAACGGATTTATAGTCCGGCGACCGACAAGAAGAGAGACAATAAACAAAATCAGCGCAATGAAGTAACATCGAAACCTATTAAGAAAATGCAGAAAATGTCGAGCAGCCCAACTCCAAACAAAGTAACTATAGTGAGCAAAGTAATAAGTAAAAACATGGAACTGCCTTCGAAAGTAAGAAGTAAAAATATCGAAGCTCCTTCGACAGATGAATCGTCACAACACATGGCGCCTGAAAAAGACATTCCCGAAACTGACGAACAAAGTAGCGAGCAGCAGAGTGCTCACTCATCGAAAATCCTTGAAAAGAAGTCGCCAAAAGCTAAAGAAACAAAACAAGGGCAGACTATAACTGTGCAACAGTTACTAACTGATTTCAACAACTTAGATAGTGACTTCAAACATATCTCAGAGAAGCAGTTGTTGGAAGATTTAAATTTAAACCCAAAATGTGAAAGTTATACGGCATTCTCGCAATCTGATGTGTCTTTCACGAGTAGTAAGAACTTAAATTCAATCAAGGATGTCAACAGTGCGTCGACAATGAACTGTCAGTTGTCCCAACAGTCATCGGCCACGATGAAGGCCATGCCTTTGCAAATGGACTGGCAACCCGAACAGATGTGTGCCAGCTCAAATGTATGCGGTACTGATTCCGGTGTCAATGTGGTCGCCAAGATTGATATGTTGCCTTTTATGGGGTAAGTGTTGTCTTTTATTTATTTATTCAATTATAGTCTGGCCACACTAAGTCTACATTAGTAAAAAAACGGTGGAATTTGAAAATTTATAGACGGCAACACCATCCTGTCCTACAAAAAAGAATTTGATACTTTGTTTGTCTTTTTGTTTTTGATAGATTATTTTATTTATTTATTTAACAATTTATGTACACACATATAAACAGATAAGAAGAAAGGAACAGAAAAATACGTACAAAGGTGATGCTTATTTCTATAGAAATGTCTTCCAGCATACCTACGATAGGAAAGTAGTTAAAGAGATGTAGACAACGTGTGTAAGAGTAGAAGAGAAAACAGAATACATAAAATAAAAAACTTAACTATACACTAATTTAAATATAAACATACAACATGAGAATATACATACTTCTTAAATACATATCACTAAAATAGATAAAACTACTTTATAAAATAATAAATACATAATTATGCAACTATGACGAAATGGAAAGATAGTGTTCTTTCACTCTTTTTTAACCGACTTCCAAAAGGAGGAGGTTCTCAATTCGTCTGTATGTTTTTTTTTTTTTTTTTTTTTGTATGTTTGTTACGCGATTACTCCGCCAATTATGAATAGATTTAGATGATTCTTTTTTTGTTTGGTAGATCATACTTCAGAGGTGGTCCCATATAAATTTTATTAACTTTGCTTGGGTAGTTCTTGAGTTAGCTTCAATAATACGTATTTTTTCCCACTTAGTATGTAGATGATATGATAACTTCTTGTCACTGTTATTCACATAGCAGGTAGTGGTATTCGAATTTGTGTGGGGTAGGTACCACAACTAAAAAGTGAAAAATAAAAACTTTTTACAAAAAAAAAACAACCGACTTCAAAAAAAAAACACTACAAACTGAAAAATAACTCTAATTTCGGAAGTCGGTGACAAACGAAAATTCAAAACCAAAGACACCGACTTCCGAAATTAGAGTTATTTTTCACTTTGTAGTGTTTTTTTTTTGAAGTCGGTTGTTTTTTTTTTTAAGTCGGTTGTTTTTTTTTTGTAAAAAGTTTTTTTTAAAAACTATTCTGATTTATTCCTGGTAAAGAATAGTCACTTTAGCACGATGCAGTGTGGATTTGATACAGTTTTGTCATCGTATGGAGGTAGAGCATAGGTACGACTTAGTCTGTTACACATAATAAATTATGCAAAAATCAAAAGGCAAAATATCAAAATCATTAGATCAACTTACAACCCCAAAACTGACATAACTGACTGATGTAAAAGTATATCATATATAAAACTTTTTAGGGTTGCCCATTTATTCTATTGCAGACTTAGCGTGGCCAGACTCTACTAGCTAAGTTGTCCTGTCCAAATTTCAATAATTCAAACAAAAATCCCATAAAAAAAAGGACTTTAATTTTTTTCCGAACTTTCCAATTTCCCTGGCAACTATTTAATCAGGCAATAATTTATCTAAATATTAATTATTAAACATTACAGGAGCCATGAATGTGAATGGGAGTCATCATCAGCCGATACATGGATTTTTCGTTTGTTACACGGCCGGTTGAGACTATCGGCGCGACTCGCCCACAGACACGACAACGCGACGAGGACACTAGTTCGCGGGGACACTCCCGTGCTGGATATAGCGTTGGAGACTGTGCAGCATGGTACGCATAAACAGAAACTTTACAATTTAGTTATATCCATATACGTCCGTGGAGGAGCTCGATCCATCAGGTTAAGCTGCGCTTGCCGGGGTTGGTCCGTAGATGGGTGAACATCTTTACATATCGAGACTCCTCCGTGCTTCGGAAAGCACGTTAAGCCGTTGGTCCTGGCTGTCATTCGTGGATCTTTGACAGTCGTTACGGGTTGTCAGAAGCCCGAATGTATCGTATTACCCAGTTACTGGGTTGTGGAGGTTGGATAGGCAATCGCTCCATGTAAAATACTGGTATTCAGTTACATCCGGTTAGACTGGAAACCGACCCCAATATAATTGGGAAAAACGCTAGGCAGTTTTTTTTTTTTTATACGTTGCCCTACACTAGGAATTTCTCCTGTATTGCGGGTGCGTTTACAAACATTTAAACTCACATACACAAACAGCCAGACCCGGAACAACAACTTGTAGGTCATACAAATATTTGGTCCGTGCGGGAATCGAACACACGACACGCAGCGCAACAGTCAATCGCTTAATCACTGCGCCAACCATTCCGTCGCCGATTGATCCATATACTTCCGTCTGGATGTCATATAGCCATTTTACTCGAAGACTTGAATGTGTTTGAGCCCCTGCCAATATCAATGTACCTAGCTTCTTCGTAACTACGTTGGGGTCGGCTTCCAGTTTAAACGAATGCAACTAAATGCCAGTATTTTACATGGAGCGACTATCTATCTGTGTGTGTGCCTCTGTATTTGTATAAATAATAATAATAGAAAAAAAACAGTAAAATAAAGAGAAATTGTTTATTCTGCACAAAATAAACACACATTACAAATAAAATACAAAAAAATTACAAATAGGGTAGTTGTAAAAAAAAGAAATTCTATTTAGTCCGTCTTTATAAATTATAGCCTAGATGTTACTCAGTGATAATGTAGCTTCCTAATGGCAAAATAATTTTTCAAATCGGTCCATTAGTTTTTAAGTTTATTCGTTACATACAGGAATACAAATCTTTCCTCTTTATAATATTGGTGTAGATGTAGATGTCATAATATATCATCATTGTAGTATGTAAGAAACATTTTTGTAAAAAAAAATGTTTTTCTTGAACGGCTCGCCGCACACAGCTAAACCCTGAGAGGTTTTCGTTGTGATGCTAAAACCAAAATGTAATAGGTTAAGTGTTTAGAAATAAATAAATAATAATAAATTCAGATAGTAAAAAAATATTAGACACGTATTTTTTGCTTTATTATATCAATCAAAAATAACTTAGAAAACATGCATTTAAGTTGGGGAGTGGGGGCTCGCTAGGTCATAACGCAGTATTAAATCTAGCAAGGCGTGACGTCATGCCACATTTTAACTTAATGTATCGCCGTAATCTTTTGATTACGTCAAAAAAATAATATGTGTTCAATATTTTTTAATAATCTAGAAGACGGACAAAAAAAAAACACAGACATAGTACACAGTTGTAGTAGACATATGCCATTGCGGACTTTTTTGTTGAACTTTTTAAGATGAACAATACCGTAGAACATAAATTTGATGTATCTTTTTCGGTTTAGGCAGCGTTTTTTTCGACTTCTTCAACAATTATCGTCAAATTTCAGCCAATTTACACAAAACCTTAATGAATTATACACTAAAACCTTCCGCATAAGTCGCTCCGTCCATTGGTGAAAACCGTTTGAAAATCCGTTCGGTAGTTTTTGAGTTTATCGCGTTCAGACAGACAGACAGACACGCGGCGGGGGGGACTTTGTTTTATAATATTTATGTAAGGATAAGGATCTCGACATAGTTATTCTAATATAACAACAATCTTAAAAATTTACAAATTCACAATGTCATTAAAATAATCATAAACATTCGAAATTGCAAAGATAACGATTTTTTTTTTATAAACGACTTTTTACTATAGAGTTTTGTCATTTTTAAAGTCTCGCCCCTCCCCACCCCCCTCTTAAATAGGCTCACCCCCTGTAATTTGGGACACAACTCGTGAAATGTGGGAGTACTAGGTACACCTCTGCTTAACCCTTCGCTTTAAACAGGTGTGATATTATGTATGTGTGTAATAAAAAAAACTTTTTTTTTTTGCTCTTTTTAGTGGGTTGATTTGTAATTTATCTAAGTTACAATAGCCTTATGTCAATTGCTCATCAAAAATTCTCAAATCGCTATAGATGTGCCTTGAATATTTGAAGAGTTCCCTCGATTTCTCCAAGATCCCATCATCAGATCGTGACCAAATGACAATGGGACCAACTTGAAAGTATACCCTTTCAAACTAAAATAAAAAAATTCAAATCGGTCCAGCCGTCTTCGAGTAATCGGGGAAAATACATAAAAATATATATATATATACTAGCTGCCCGCCCCGGTTTCACACGGGTAGCACTTAGTACTTTTCTTAACTACCTACCCTACCTACCCTACCTACCCTACCTACCCTACCTACCCTACCTACCCTACCTACCCTACCTACCCTACCTACCCTACCTACCCTACCTACCCTACCTACCCTACCTATCCTATCTCTCAAGTTGGATCGAACTGCACATGGTGTGCAAATTTTATTATAATCGGTTAAGTGGTTTAGGAGTCCATTGAGGACAAACATTGTGACACGAGATTTATATATATTAAGATATATATCCCGACGAATTGAGAACCTCCTCCTTTTTTTTTGAAGTCGGTTAAAAAACGAGCGACACTTACAGTAGTCGTATAATGTGTAACATCTAACATTTGAGAGATGCAACCTTACAGTACTGTAAGGTTTAATGTTGAGATGCAACCTCATGCTGTACAGGCTGGCAAGAATGCTGCACGTCATCCGAACAATCTGACAGGATATTTTTAATTTAGGATTTGGAATTTATTTATTTATTTATAGGTTCACCAACAATTGTTTACACTGAATAATGCTTATGAGTAACATGCAAAAACGTATATGCAACAGTGCAACAATCACTTACAGGTAAACTCCGCATGCATAATGAAGTTGTACAAAAATGTATAATAAATTAATCTAGTTAAAACCTAATAATAACAATATATACGACCAACTATACCATACTTATTTTAAGTAGACACATTTCTTTTTAAGTGAGATAATGAATGGTTATCACTTGTCGATAAAGAAAAGATAGTTTAGCTCCAGGCGCCGGTCGCGCTTGTATTCATATTATGTTGTATTAATGAACTAAAATAATATAATTACGGATTTCAACCAAGAGTTCTTTGATTTCAACACTGTCCCGGGTACCACAGTCACGCGAGTGTCTACAGTACCAACCTCTTGGAAAATGGGTTGGTACCAACTCTAGCACCGCGCGCGCTCATTGGTCAAATCAAATAGCGCGCGCTTTCGCGGCTTCCTGTTACACACTTCCGTCCCTTTTCACGAAATCACTCATAGATTGCAGGAAAGCGAGGAAAGATGTTCTTTTGCTTAAACACCGTCAAACTCACTATCACATGGTCACACACACACACACTCATTCACAAACCTGATCGCACACACTCACACTCATTCACAGCACATGTGCACACAATTACACTCATACTACTACGCTGTTATGTAAATGACATAACAGCGTTTTTTCTAGTTATGTTATTATTATTTTCTTTGTATTCTAGATTTGTTTGTTGTTTTCTTTTAATTTTTATTCTTAGTCTTTTTATTTATTTTATTTGTAATTTGAATTTTTTTTTTTTTTTTTACTTTTATCTACCGAACATGTTTTTAAAATAAAATAAATGTTTAAATGGTAAAACCTCCATATTGGTGCCCAAGATACAAGCTTGCCTAGTTTGGGGCCAATGTAAACGCTTTGTACTATTGTATATGTATTTTATACTTCACTAAGAAGGGTCCAATTACGGCGAGGAATAAATAATATAGCACTATATCGGTATAATAGCGTATATTATATCCCAAGAACACAATAGGTTCACAATAGGTTCACACAAAAAAAATAAAATTCTAAATAATAAATAAAACAAATCTTAAGTACAACAAAATTTAAACTTGACCTTAACTTAACTGATTACTGGCAAATAGGTAACACACACAAGTTAGAGGCAGAACCATCGAGAAAGAAAACGCTAACGGAGGATGAAAATAACTGCGAAAAATTATACGCAGATACAACAGAACGCGACAAAGGTGGCCGGTATATAGTAAGGCTACCATTGCGCGACGGGGACCCGGGCGACAAGGTTGGTGAATCGAAAGTTATTGCTGAAAAAAGATTAAAGTCGTTAGAAAGTAAATTCAAGAAAAACAGTAAATTCAAGGAAGATTATTCGAAGGTTCTCCAGGAATACTTACAGCTAAATCACATGAAAAAGGTTTTAGAAAATGACAAGAATAATCCGAAAGCTATTTATTTACCACACCATGCTGTTGTCCGGGAGGATAAAGTAACGTCTAAGGTTCGCGTCGTATTTGATGCCTCCTGTAAGGGATCAAAGGGAGCTTCACTTAATGACTGTATGTTAGTTGGTCCTACATTGCAGGCGGAACTTCGGCATACGATTATGCGATGGAGAACGCACCGAATATGTCTTGTAGCTGACATAATAAAAATGTATCGGCAGGTGTTAGTTCACAAAGAAGACTCAGTACTACAAAGGATCCTCTGGAGAGAAAGTCCTGAAAAGGAAACAGAAGTGTATCAATTAGAAACGGTAACATTCGGCACGGCGTCGGCACCATATCTGGCAGTACGGTCACTTCAACAGGTGGCGTACGATGAGTGCTCAGATCAGCCCGAAATAGCCAAGATTATTCTAAACGATTTCTACATGGACGACGTGATGACAGGATCTGAAAATATAAAAAGCTGTTTTAATATTTACACGGAATTAAGCAAAGTGTTAGACAAGAGAGGTTTTCCATTACAAAAATGGAGGAGTAATAGTCAGCAATTACTGAATAAAATAAGGGATGGGAAAGAAACTACAGAGGAAGAATTAAGGATAAAAATAGATGATGTAACGAAGATTTTAGGACTTACCTGGAACTCGAACAAAGACTTCTTTCAGTATTCTGTAGAACTCCAACCGTTGACTGCACCTGTAACGAAAAGAAAAATTATCTCCGAGATATCACGTCTATTTGACCCTTTGGGTTGGTTGGCACCAAGCATTGTTTTAGCCAAAATATTTATTCAGAAATTATGGTTAGCGGGATTAGAGTGGGACCAAGAAATTCCAAAAAACTTAGTACAAGAATGGATTACTTACCATCATAGTTTGGCCAATTTGGTGAATATTAAAATCCCACGATGGTTGCAACAGGAAAGTACCAATTTGAAGGCTGAATTGCACGGGTTTTCCGACGCTTCGAAATTAGCGTATTCGGCAGTCATATACCTGAGAGTAGTGGATCACAAAGGGGATATTCACATTTCATTAGTCACGTCGAAAACGAAAGTAGCGCCCGTTAGACAAGTGTCTATTCCACGATTAGAACTTTGTGGTGCTACTCTCCTTGCTAAATTAATGGTGGAAGTAGGAGAAGTATTGAACATACCACGTGACAATTGGCATGCATGGACCGATAGTGAGGTGGTGCTAGCTTGGCTCAACGGACACCCAAGTCGCTGGAAAACGTTCGTCGCAAATCGAGTTTCTGAGATTTTAAGTCTGTTAGATACGAAATATTGGTCTCACGTATCAACGAAACATAACCCCGCAGATTGTGCATCTCGCGGAGTTTCCCCAGCTGATCTTGAATCTACGGCTTTATGGTGGAATGGGCCGGATTATCTAAGACAGCTGGTGGTGGAGTATAAAAGACCCAAACACCTTATCACACACTTAGAAGAAGTGAAAGTTCACACGACTTCTTTGGAACGTGAAGGTTTGTTTGAGTTTTCGTCATTATCTCGATTAGTCCGAGTTGTTGCTTATTGTCGGCGATTTTTAAATCTAAGGAGATCAGTAACAATCAGACATAATACACGACATTTATCCAAATTAGAACTTGAAGTTGCTCTAGAAACATGTATCAAAAAATGTCAACAAGAATTTACCGAGGAAATGGAGGATTTAAAGAGTGGTAAAGTAAGAAAAAAGTCCGGTAATTTAAGGTCTTTAAATGCTTTCGTGGATTCAAAAGGAATCATAAGAGTTGGAGGGCGACTTGAGATGTCTCAATTAAGTTATAATAGAGTTCATCCTATATTGTTACCAAAGCAGTCTTTTCTGACAGTTCTATTAGTGGCAGATGCTCACGAAAAGACGATGCATGGTGGTCCGCAACTTATGGTGACATACTTGCGTTCCAAATATTGGATTATTGGTGTCAAGCAATTGGTTAAAAAACATGTTAAAGGATGTATTAAATGCATTCGATATTCGTCTAAAGTTAGAACGCAGTTAATGGGACAACTGCCTTCGGCACGTGTTACACCTAGTAAACCATTTCTATATAGTGGAGTAGATTACGCTGGCCCTATTAACATTCGGGTATCGAAAGGTCGAGGTAATAGGTCCTATAAAGGCTATATAGCATTGTTTATATGCATGGTCACTAGAGCAGTACACTTAGAGGCGGTCAGTGAATTAAGTACTAGAGGTTTCCTGACAGCTTTCAAAAGATTCGTGGCAAGACGTGGTCGATGCAGTGACTTACATAGCGACAATGGGACAAACTTTGTGGGAGCGTCACGCGAGTTACTCTACTTATTTAACGATGAGAAGTCCAACCTCAATCCGGAACTAGCAGAGTACCTCGCTAATAATGGCACAGATTGGCACTTTATCCCGCCCCACGCACCTAATTTTGGTGGCCTATGGGAGGCAGGAATAAAATCGACCAAGTACCACCTTAAAAGGGTTATTGGGAATTCTACACTGACGTACGAAGAGATGGCAACAGTGCTGGCTCAAATTGAGGCTTGCCTCAACTCCAGGCCTTTATCGTATGTCGAAGATCAAGATAAGTGTGTCATTTTAACGCCAGGGCATTTCTTGATCGGAGAACCACCCGTTTTAGCACCAGATTCAAATTACGAAAGGTCCAATGTGAGTACCTTAAAACGCTGGCAGCTTCATCAGAGGATGATGCAGGATTTTTGGCGTCGTTGGTCGCAGGATTATTTAAACCAATTCCTGCAACGCCATAAATGGGCCAATAAAAATCCAGAACCATCAGTTGGGGAGGTCGTGTTAGTAAAGGAAGACGGTTTGCCTCCAGGCAAGTGGTTATTGGGTAAGGTTGAACAGACGCCCCGGATGCGTCCTGACGGAATTACTCGGGTCGTAACCATACGCACACAGGCTTCAGTCTTTAAGAGACCTACCTCTAAATTGTGTGTGTTACCTATTTGCCAGTAATCAGTTAAGTTAAGGTCAAGTTTAAATTTTGTTGTACTTAAGATTTGTTTTATTTATTATTTTTCTTTGTTTATTATAATGTAAAACCAAGGGTATGATATTTGTTCTGATAAACCCTATATTGTGTTAAAACCTACTACCAAGGACGCAACCTTTTATTTAAAGGTTTCCGGTCATGGTCAGGCTTGATATAAGCCGGACGTTTGTCACGGTGGGCGGTAATTAAGGACATTTTGTCAATATGTCCTTGGTGGGCGGTATGTTGGGGTTTGGAACGAAATCATAGCGTGATCTAATATTAATTTTTGTCAAGAGTTGTCACCGCGCTCGATAGATGGCGTTGGCGTCGAATTAGATCGCGCTATGGTTTCGTTACCGCGAAAAGTGTAAGAGATCAGAATTTTATTTTTTCGCGGTAACGAAACCATAGCGCGATCTAATTCGACGCCAACGCCATCTATCGAGCGCGGTGACAACTCTTGACAAAAATTAATATTAGATCACGCTATGATTTCGTTCCAAACCCCAACAACTATAATTTTTTTAGCAATAAAGATTTATTTTTTAATAATTATATCTTTTTGACCCCATCTTAGAACGCAAGAACCCCGTAGCCACAATGACGGTTCGCTTCGCATGTGAAACCATGCGTTGCATGGTGTCGCGCGCGTTCCGTGCTAAGTGTTATGCATGCGACATTCCTCCGTTGTTGCGACGTTGCGCGGCTGTTGCGCGCGTGTCGTTGCGTTGGGGGCGCGCGATGCATGACGCGAAGCTGCATCTAGCTTATACGCTGGATAATGATGGAAATCTTTCATTGAAGGTATGTAAAAATCATGATATCAAATGTGATTACTCTGCTGCAAAGTAGAATGGCGAATAATTTCATGTTCTTGGAGTGCCTCCGCTGCCGGTGCCGGCTCCCGAATTTGTTGCCGGCGCCGGTTGCTGAATTGGCTGCCGGCGCTGAGTTTGGAAAAAAAGCGGAAAATGGGGTTGGCAATTTGGCATATTCGAGTAGATAGGCGGGGTAATAATTAAAAAAAACATGTAAAAAAGCATTGTTTTTTTCCAGTATTATTTTTTCATAATCAATGATTTCCATATTCCAGTAATCACGTACCAAGTACCCGGAACCAAACTAGTAAGAGTTTGCGTATCAGTTCAATCACTAGCCTTGTACTGGTCTCATGTATGAATTATTTGAAGATAGTTAAGTATGACTGGTTTCCTGCCTAGAGTCCTTAAATGGTAAGAAATTATGTTTACAGTATTTTATCTCTGTTCAGGTCGCAAACATTCCCCTGCGCTCCGTCTGGGAGGTCACAATGCGCATCGAGCTAGTCCTAGACGACAGCCGCGCCGTGCCGTGGCCGAGCGCAAGCGGCGTGCGCGTGCACAGCGTGGTGTCCGACGTGCACGTGCCCGACGTCGACGTGCGCCGCGTGCTAGCCAGCATGCCGCGCGACTGGGGACACGCGCCCAGGACTATCTGGTGAGATGTGTACCTAGTGTATAGATAGACTAGATTTTACCTGCGGCTCTGGTCCCAAACTTTCCCTTGCGCTCAGTCTGGAAGGTCACTACAGAGTGGGGACAGTTACCGAGGACTACCAGGAGGTGGGCGGCATTTTTTCAGATATACTACGACTATATGAATTTATTTTCGCAACGTCATAGTTTTGATGGGTATCAGCATAAAAAAAGAGGATATTGGACGTGTGTCGTGCGTTTGCTTTGGTTAGATTTATGGCCTGCGCAGATTGGCGGCCGGGACGGCAGTATTAATAGAATTTAAAACTTATCCGATCGAAATAAGGTATATATTTCAATGCTCGATGATCGAGCTTGGAGAGCATCACAGCGCAGTTTTCCGTCGATCACCGAACATTGAAATATATACTTTATTTCGATTGGATAAGTATTAAATTCAACTAATAAATTTAAAATCGTCGGCCGTCCCGTCCGCCAGTCTGCGCAGGCCCTTATGTAGGTAACTTCATTTATTTGAAAGTTGACCCACATTGCCAAAAACAATTACTTTGACATAAAGTCGAAAATGTATACGCGTTTCAAAACGCGCAATATTATGTTATAGCTATGGGGGGCGGGCGGGGGGTAAAAAACACCCAATTGTATAACTCAAATTCAAAATTCAAAAGTAATTTATTCAAACTGGGCTGAGAGTCAGTACTTTTCGAACGTCAAAATTACATAAGACAGTCCCCCAAAAACGCCCACCCTTCACCACTTCCTAGTGCCTTTAGCTGGGAAGAAGAAGTGGCGCAACAAACTCCCCAGCAGCACAGCTGTCTGTTCAAGTTAGAAAAATAAAATTATTCTATACAATAGTATTCAAAATTATTATGCAACACAAAACATTATTTTAATTATAAATTACTGGCCATATGTCAGCTAGCACACGCCAATATACCAACCAAAAACATCGAGAACTATATTCAAGCAGAATAAAAAAAAAAAAAAAACTAAACGTAAACCGAACTAAATATCTAAATAAAAGCCTCCAGGCATAAAGGGCGTGCCCGCTTACATATAGCTGTAATTGGAAGTTATAAATGATAAACTAGGACCATCGAGCTAAAATAAATGAACAGTTAATTACTAGTAACAATAACAAAACCATGATCAGCAAGACGACCAGTCACCACAAGCAGCACCCGTTCACGAGCATAACGCAAAGATCAGCCATTACCCCCCTAACTCACTTACTATGACTACAGATGAACGCACATGGGTCACTCCGCATTTTAGGCATGAAGCTACAAAGCTACAAGTAGATACGAGACGGGCTCGACTTGTCGAATTCAGTGGGCGTAACGTAGTCAGAAGATATAAGAGTTACGCGATAGAAAGAGAGGCAACTTCTTAGTGAATATAACTGTAGGTAATTGGCGCTGTGCGACCTGAATTGCACTTTATTGTGTCGTAGTAAGAGTCGCTTTTTATTTAAATAATTTTGCGGAGTGAACCATCAGTATTCATCTGTGCCTGTACCTCACAAGTAAACAGCACACTTTCCATCACAATCTGAATTATTTTGAAGGATATTGCCATCTATTGTTCGGAAAATGTGTCTGCTCAACAACGTAAATAACGCAATGAATGTTGTTGAACTGTCAAAATGGAAGCCATTGCTACTGTTAGTGTTACGCAATTACCTCGCGGACGTATTTAAATGCACGTTTCATAAAATACTATAGACGTGGATATATTTAGTAACCTGTTCCGCTTAGCTATTTCTGAAGAGACATAAAAAACTCCTGAAAGAAATCGACACGTGTTTCACCTCTCAACGAGGCATCCTCAGGATGACGATTGACTTGTCGCGAACCAGAACACGGCGTGTTGCCACACCGAGCGCTGAACGCAGAGAAAAAAAAAGCAAAAGTGAAAACTTGAAAAAGAATCGGCACCTCGGTAATCAACGCGTTGATGCCTTTTACTCCACGCACCGCGGTAATCAACGCGTTCAAAAGGACAATTAAAAAGACATCAACGCTG
Organism: Agrochola litura; assembly: GCA_949152395.1. Classification (NCBI taxonomy): domain Eukaryota; kingdom Metazoa; phylum Arthropoda; class Insecta; order Lepidoptera; family Noctuidae; genus Agrochola; species Agrochola litura. Next base: position 5,872,993 of record OX424519.1, on the reverse strand, counting down.
GTGTCGTCACAGTGTCGTGAAATCAATGGTTTAGTCCCATCTCAAAAATGCTCAACGCGCCTACAGAAGTTTTCATTTCAAAAAAATATATCCACGTCTATTGTATTTTATAATGGATTTCCGCAAGGTCACGCCTGAATCAATTAACTATTTTGCATTTTTTATAACAATGTATTCTGTTTGTCCACAGGCGAATATTCAGATACTTAAAATACAAAACGCGTGAAGACGACCTGCTACTAACCTGATAACCTGTCTGTATACTACCGTAAATGTATTGTTACTATAGATAATGCAATTCATGAGCAACCTTCTGTCTTTGTAATAAATATTTTTGTTAAAACAGCCTATTATTGTCTCACTGCAGCTTATGGCCTCCTCTCAATGTGTGTAACTCCAGCTTCCTCATCGGTGTTAGAATAATTCTACCTATGCCAATATTTAAGGCATAATATCTGCAATCAAAGTACCCAGTCTTTGTTTTTACCCGACTGCCCCAGAAGGAGGGTAATGTTTCTCGAGAGTATGTATGTATGTCTTTGGCACGCTCTGTAGCCTAAACGGCTTGATGGATTTTAACATGTGAGGTGTCGTTCGATTCGTCTTAATTGTGGGAGTATTTACACCAGATGATGTAAATTTTGTTTGTCCCGCCTGCAATACCAAAATTCTATAGATTATAATGCTTATTTTTTTCTTTTCAGTTGTGTTTTTGCAGTCGGGTTTTTTGTTTTTTAAATATTTTTTTTCTCTTTTCAGTTGTGTTTTGCAGTCGGGTTTTTTGTTTTAATTTTTTTTTTTATTTCAAGCTTTTTAGTTTTATTAAAATAATATATATTGACTTATTACTAGCTTTTATTTGATACCAATAATGTGGTTTTTTTTTTTAAACCTACCCCTCCCTTTTTTGTATTTGCAGATGGTAATATATAAATATTATATAGCCTATGACACTCCTACAATTAAGACGAATCGAACGACACCTCACATGTTAAAATCCATCAAGCTGTTTAGGCTACAAAGCATGCCAAAGAAATAGACATACATAAATATATAAATAGAAAAACAAGCATTTACAAGCAACCATGCTTGTTTTTCTCTTTTCATAAAATACAATACGGTAGTTGCCTAGGTAAAAAAAATGAATTCTATTTAGTCCGTCTTTCAGATAATAAAAAAATATTAGACACGTATTTTTTGCTTTATAATTTTTTTGTTATTTAGGTTAGTTTAGAACTGTGACCCCCTACGAAAAAAACGACTAGTATATATAGAAAAAAAAATACTTTTGTTAGGGTTAGTTATTTGGAGTTCTAAATACTGGAAGGGATTCCATAAACGCCGCGCCGCCAGTGTCCATTATTTATTTATGGGAGCCGGCGGTGCCGGTCACAGAGTATGTAATGTGCTGGCAGCCGATGTTTTTAATCTCTGCTGCCGGCAGTAATGTCACGCCGGTTCCCAATTGCGTTGTTTTTGTGAGCCGGTGCCGGCAGCAGAGGCACTTATTTTAATAATTTACCTGAGGGATAAAATATTTTTTTTTTACTTCATCCGTATTACACACTTGCTGTTCGTTGTTCGTCAACCCGTTTCTAGTTTGCTAGCTCTACTTGATTTGGCAAATCGTCGGCTGTGGGACAGATGGCTAAATACGGGATTTTTTTTAAAGATTGGTAGACATTTTTGGCCCATTAAAATTTGTTGTTGTGTCGTCTTGTTTTGTGGAGGGAGGGGGGCGCACATAAAATAGGGTTCATATTATATAAAGTGTTGGTAGGTCGATAAACCCTCCCACCCTCCCCCACTCGCAATATATTAATAAAACTGAGTATTTGTCAAGTAATGTCGAGTTTAATGTTTGTTAGACTGTATGATCTTACAAAATGTTTTTAATGTTGTTTTATGATCAATGAATATTATACAGTTATTTTGTGATTTTAATCTGTGTTTTATTACGTTTTACTGTCCACTGAACATTGCTGGACTAGTGGTTAGGAATATATTTAGCTTCATAAAGACGTACCTTTTTTTTTTTGGTTGGGCATTTATCAAATAACTTCTCCCGCTCTGGGTGGAGCGGGAGGGCGTGTCAGACTCTTACTGACTAAAGCCCACCCGTGTTCCTTCAGTTGCCATGTTGCCGGGGGCCACAAGTTCCCTTTCGGTATTCTTCGCAACCCCTGCAGATAAAGATGTACCTACCTACACATCGATAGGAATACATTTGATCGTTTTGATTTGACTTACTATCTCCTTTTATACCATAATACTTTTGAACTTTTTCTTTGTACAAACACGCGTAAAGGACAGTTACAATATTTGGGTACTTATCATATCACATAAAGGGTAAGTTTTTATCCAGTGCGCAAACTTTATCACGTGACTTTACTCATCATTATGAACAACTTTTACTATGGGACCAAATCTGAAATCGCGAAAAAAACATCAGCTGTTCCCACATTTATGTTCGCATAACTCGTCAAAATGTAGGGAACAGCTGATTTTTTTTCGCGATTTCAGGTTTGGTCCCATAGTGAAAGTTGTTCATAATGATGAGTAAAGTCACGTGTTAAAGTTTGTGCACTGGATAAAAACTTATCCTGTATCTAAATTCCTCAGAAAATGTGGTCCCTAATTTAGCCACTGTCTGTACCCTTTGTGACTGTACAGATAGTGCTATCCACAAGACGCGCCCCACTCCGCGATTACTGTACTGTAAGCTGTACTTTAGTACGGAGCGGAGCGGAGTGGGGCGCGTCTTCGTGGATGGCTATCTACATATTATACAGTGTACAAATACATGTACAGTCACAGATGGTACAATCAACCGCACATCATTAGTGGTAACAATTTGAAAACGCCTTTATGTCGTAGAACTAGAAACATACAGGCGAAATGTAAACCTTTTTTTCTTAAGTGGAATAAAAAGTATATCATCATTTTATTAGCCTTTTCCCTGTTGGGGTCAGCTTCCAGTCTAATCGAATGCAGCTGAACTGCTATTTTACATGGAGCGACTGCCTATCTGACTTCTACAACCCAGTTACTGGGTAACACGATACCCCTTGGCTAAACTAGTAAAAAAAGTGGTGGTACTCCGGGAGTGCCGACAGAAATTAAAACTTGAACAAGATCGCCTTGGTGGAAGAAAAATACTTGTAGGATAGAACATTAGTCCGTAACCTTATCTAAATAAAGAGCACAATCGCGTTTACAAAACCTTTAAAGTAAAAATACTTGCATAGAACATTGATCCATAACCTAATATAAATAAAGAGCACAATCGCGTTTACAAAAATGAAGTGTCGTCATGGTGTCGCGAAATCAATGGTTTAGTCCCATCTCAAAAATGCCCAACACGCCAAAGAAGTTTTCACTTCAAAATATTAATAAAAAATATACACGCATTACATATTTTATTACGTAACCAAAAAGAAAATACCACAAAATTAATTACACATAAGTGTTTTCCTGAGACAAGCCGCCGATCTTTTCGCCAGTACCGTGTTGTGAGCGCCGCTCACCCAGCGACCTTCCACCTTCCGCCGCGTGGACCAGATCTCCACCACAGGGCGGGAACTAAGCGCGTTGCCTAGCTCGCTGATAATGTTGTACGTACTGCTTGGTCGGATTACCTGATGAGATATAAAATTTAAGGGGCTTGTGGCTAAGTAATAACAGTCGCACGGGTCCATCGATTAGGTTAAGCTACGCTGGCCGCGGTTAGTCCGTGGATGTGTGCATACCGAGACTCCTCCGTGCCTCGGAAAGCACGTGAAGCCGTTGGTCCCGGCTGTCATTTGTAGATCTTTGACAGTTGTTACTGGTCGTCAGAAGCCCGAAACTGACAACCAGTCTACCAAGTGTTATCGTGTTAAATTCTTAGAACCATCCCGGAGTCTGGATTTAGTGTCCAATCATTGCAATGAGCTTGCTCCATCAATCTACATTGCCTATTCCCAACTATGTTGGGGTCGGTTTCCAGTCTAAACGGATGCAGCTGAATACCAGTATTTACATGGAGCGACCGCCTATCTGACCTCCACAACCCAGTAACTGGGTAACATGATACCCCTTAGTAAGACTAGTTGTCAGACTTTTGGACTTCCGACTACCCGTAAGGAGTGTTAAATATCTACGAATGATAGCCGGGACCAACGCCTTAACGTGCTTCAATTTCGCCCTCTGTGGAAATAAAACCGGTATATAGAATAGACGTGAATTGACATGATATTATTTATTATACGTTAGAATGAACTACTCACTCTGCCAAAGACAACGTTGCGTAGATCCAGCTGTGGTAACGGCTTGAATGTGATGTTGAAGATCCCGCACATCTCATCGTCTTTTGTTACTCGCATTGACAGCAAACCTGTGGGAAATAAGCTCTGTAGAGTCCTCGCCACCACTGAAGTCCGGCGGAAAAGATGTGGAACATTTTTTTTTTGAATGCATTACTTGAGTGGTGGCGCGGACTCTATTATGAGATGTCGCGACGCCTCCGCAAGGGGGCATGGTGAGCGGGGTCAGGGCTCCGCCCTTCGTCTGCGGATGGTTTTTTTTTTTTTTTTTGCTATGGCCTTTCGCAGTTTTGACCACTAAGGTCTTGGCTGCTTAACCGGACTTTTCCCGTGGTGGCCTTAAGCTTCTACACTTAGAGCCTCCAGCCAGGAGCTTTTAAACTATTCTAAATTAAAATTAAGCGAGTGCTTGCTAAGGGCACCCCCTGTGGGGTACGAACCTCGGCTTAGGGCATCGCTGAGGGGAGGACAGCAAGAGGGGACAGGCTGGATCAAACTTAGATTTTCATCATGATTATTATGCGGAGTATTTAAAGCTACGTGCTCAGCTGCAACAACTGCTGGCACCTCGTTTTCGAGCAAGGGTCGGGGAGGAGTTTCATTTACTCGGGGACGCGGTCGCGATTGCAAAGGACTTCGGCGGCGAGGTCGGAATGACGGGAGGCGTCTGTTCTTGTATACTGTGGCCCTATTCTGCTCCTGAAGGAGTGTAATGGGGTCATCTGGGTCGGAAAGACTCTGCGGATGGCCATACGTTGGCTCATAAATATGGGCCGCTCATAATATTTGACTAATCGACCTGTGAAATTGACGCAGGTTTATTTGCGTCTGTGTGTATGGTTGCTATAAATATTTCTGTAGGTGCGCCACACTGTAGCTCCGCTTTCTTCAGCTTATCTCGGCGGTCTGTCCCCGCCAGGTGAGACACCCATTTGCCTGGGGGAGGGGTGGCGCGGACTCTTTATGTAGTCACATCTAAAATGTGTTCGTTTTTGTCTGTTCAATGGAGTGACCTTTTTTAGTGCATTACTGCTGCTAAGCATCTTTTTTTTTTTGCTTTTTGTGTAGTTTAATACTGCATCCGGTTCTAGCCTGGAAGCCGTCCGCAACATAGATGGGAAAAGGCAAGGCAGATTGATTTTTGTGTGGTTTTATAATACGGAAAACGTAGGGAAGCCGAAGATTGAGTTAAATTGGCATGTGATGATCCGAGAGACATATGTCCAGCACAGGAGTGATGTAGGTTGATGATGATCATAAAATATTACCAGGCATCGAATGAGGGTAGTGGTAGTTCTCAGCACCGATGGGCACGTCTCGGCCGCTTTGAGCGTAGCACCCGAAGCCGTTGTTGTAAATCACGTCCCCACCGCTCCAGTACAGGTGAGGAACTTTCCTGGCCAGAGACGTAATGGAATAGTATTTATCCAGTCTCTAAGTATGTATTGCATAGATGAATACACATGGTTCACGCTGCAAAATCATTTAAATAAAAACCGGTCAAGAGCGAGTCGGACTAGCGCACCAAGGATTCCGTATCATTTTAAATTTAGAAAGAACCAACTTGTTCCATTTTTGTCATTGAATACTTAATGTAGTGAAAATGTAAGAACTTTTTAAACATGGTAAAAAATAAAAGAAACCACTTCTCCAACCAAAAATTTAATCAAAAACAACAAAGCCTCACAAAATATAATGAAAAAATCAGTTCCTTTGCCGAGAAGTCGAAGGTACATTCGTGGCGTTCTCCCGCCTTTCCTCTGAAAACTGGTTCACAGCTAGGCAGTACTTCTCCGAATGATAAGTCCTAGAAATCTGCGATAGCAAGGGACTCCCATGAGGAGAATTCAGCCACAGCGACGCACTGCCCGTCTGCCCGACCATGGCTATAAAAGCAATCAACATTCTTGTGTTCAGCAGACCACGCTGTATATGTGGTTGTTTCAGTAAAGTCTGCAGGATCAAACCATCAGGTAGACCGTTAACAAGTTCAAATACACTAGAACCTCTTTCGCCGATTAGGTACGACGCAGCAGCAGGCACATTACAGCCAGTATGACGCAGCGCTTTTTCAGCCTCTTCGTACGTAAATCCAAGGTCTTTTAACGCCCCAATAGATTCCGGACTTGGTGGTTCGGCAATCTTGTTTCTCCATTCCCGGAATTTCTCCAAAAATCGTTGTAAGTGTCCAGCACGACGGTACAGCTCGTTTCCGTCTGTTTTACCAAGTCCAGTATCATCCAACGCCGTGTAATCTGTAACGTTGAGCCTCGCTGCTATATCTTCGGGAGTAATGACCTCGATGACGGCTGGTGTGAAGCGTTGCGGTTCGTCTAAAGCCGCTGTCAGTTGGGCCAAAGTCATTTCGTAGTTTCTCCCTGAAGCGGCGAGTCGAGCTCCCGCTTCGATCAAGGATATCAAAATCTTCCTCAACTCATAAGACAGTTCGTTCGTAGATAAAAGAGATTGGAGATTTGGCTGTCGTATAGTGTTCATTGGGGTCGGTAAAGAAGCTGTTGCTGCTGCGATGGTTCCATGTTGAGGTGCTCTGACCGTTCCAAGGTCCCATAAAGTCCCAGCTTCGGGGAGACGCCTCTCAACAAGTAAGAGTTCTTCTTGCATCATGACCTGTTCTTGAGACAGTGTTAAGAAATCATGTAGCGTGGTTGTATCGTAGACGCGTACGATCTTGTAACGACTAGCGCCTGTCTCCCCCGTTGGGTAAAAAAAGTCAATGGCGCGGTTCTTCACTTCCTCAATTAGAGTATCTTCGGGGAAAAAGGCTGTAAATGTTTGTCCTTCAGGGCTGACGACTTTGATGAAGATCTCATTAGCCCCGGTTACCCCCGTATCGGAAAGCAACATCTTTCAGCGCTTCCTCGTTAAAAAGGCGTGAAAGGTCAATGTACTTCATAGAAATCAGGAGAAGGAATAATGTTATGCTGGTAAAAAAGGTTGCGAGACACCAAATGAGTTTGAGCATAATTTTGACATTTTGTTTAGAGGTTTGACAGGATTTTTGACGTTTCTTTTGTTTTTAAACATTGGTCTATGGTTTTAAAAAAGGTTTTATTAGGGGAAAAAAGATTTGAAAAACAATGTTATATATCAAAACCGAGGTCTGCGTCGCTGGGCTTGTATGCATTATTTATTGTGTCTCCGTGGCACTAAGTGCTCATACACACGAGCGGCACGTCAACGGCATGCGACAGAGGCAACTGCAGCCGCAGCAGAGGAAACTGTAGCTGCGGCGGCGGCGGCCGTCGCCATCGACGAGTATCTAGTATGAATACTAACTCTCCTGTGTGTAACCTGTGTATGTGTCTATGATTAAGTAAGTACGGGTTGAGTTGAGGTTGACTGCTGGCGTCAAAAAGGAGAGGGCTGAAGGGCTCTGCTTGTATACTGGTCGAAAGTGCAGTGTGCTGTGCCAAGGTTGAGGAGGCTGAGGGTGATCACCAGGAATGCGCGTCTGCTGCATGCTGGTGGTTAGGTTACCCGTTGAAGCCGTGGCTGCTGGCTGGCTGTGTGACTCGCAGCTCAAAAGCTTGAGGAAGTGATGGTGATGACGTGACGCTGGAGTAGTTGCAGGAAGGCTGCGCTGACTTCATATTCGGGGTTCACCAATATAGAGGTAAAAGTAACAGGGTGTAAAGTTCACTCATCCTCCATAGAAAAGGGAGGATTCTCCAAGTTGTGTCTGGTGGGCAATTGCCTAACGGTTAATGACCGGACGTTGTAGATCTCGAAAAACTGCAATCACCAGCAGTATGAGAACTACACCCACTGCCGCCCTACAGGCAATGCTTGGACTACCGCCTTTGCACCTCATCGTGCGGGAGGAGGCGGCTCTGGCCGCCTTTAGGTTCCATTTATCAGGAACCCTGAGCAAAGACTCCAGGGTTAGGCACACACGTATAAAGGAAGATGCGATCAAATGACAACCAATGATGGCATCACCCTGTGACAAAACCTTCGAAGTCACACCACTTTCAAAGACACTACAACATAATACTTAGGTACTGAAGAACAGTGTGACTACTCAGGCCCGAAAGAGCTGAGAGTATACACCGACGGATCAAAGACCAACTCCGGAACCGGAGTTGGAGTCTTCTCACACGACCTCAACATAAATATATCCCGCCCGCTGGGCATGTTCAACACCGTCTATCAGGCGGAGTGTGTGGGCATCATACAAGCGGCCCATGCCATAGAAGCCAGGAGAGTTACGGACACTCACATACGTATACTCTCCGATAGCGCCTCAGTTCTCCAATCCTTACGGAAAAAATATATTACTTCAAAGTTAACACTAGAATGTCACAATGCACAAGAACAAGTAACGGTATCTAGCCGCAATACGGTGACACTGCAATGGATAAAGGGACACAGCGGATCGCTAGGTAACGACGCTGCTGACGAACTTGCTAGAAGAGGATCTAGCACAGCAGTCTGTGGACCCGAGCCTATCGTGCCAATTCCCTTCAACCAAATACGCAGGTGGCTACAGGAGTTCATCCAAACCCAAGCGGAGAATTGGTGGACCTCGACACCGGGCTGCAGGCAGTCTAAGGAAGCAATGCCATCCTTGGATAGTAGGCTAACCAGGCGTTTATTAAGCCTTGACAGGAATGGCCTGCGCCTGATGACGGAGACCATCACGGGTCACTGCTCGCTAAACAAACACTTCCACACAATAGGCATAACGGACAGTCCTCTGTGCAGGGCGTGTACGGAGGCTGAGGAAACCGTCGCGCACTTGCTCTTCGAATGCACAGGTGTTACTCAGATTAGAACAGAAACCCTCGGGTCACCCAGATCTTTCACTGTTCTGAACAGAGCAGGAGTTTTAATTAACTTCTGGAGGGAGGTGGGCTGGTTGGAATAACCACCAAACGGCTGCCATGGCCCACGCACAATGGGCCACATGACGGACTAAGTGCGGAAACCAAACCTCATAACATAGAACATAGACCGGACGTTGTTTACTTAATCGTTGCGTGGTAAACGCTGCTTGCGCGATGCAGGATTTTGCATGACGTTAGTGTGAGGCGTAATAGGCCTGTGTCCAAAAATTTTTTTTTGTCCGTCTTGTAGATCATAAAAAAATATTGAACACGTATTTTTTCTTTTTTGACGTAATCTAAAGATTACGGCGATATATTGAGTTAAAAAGTGGCATGACGTCACGCCTTGCTAGATTTATAGTCCGTGCAATCCACGAAGACGCGCCCCACTCCGCTCCGCGCCGTACTAGAGTTTAGCTTACAGTACGTAATCGCGGAGTGGGGCGCGTCTTCGTGGATTGCACGGACTTATAACAGTGCGTTGTGACGTAGCGAGCCCCCACTACCCAACTTTAATGCGTGTTTTCTAAGTTATTTTTGATTAATACGATAAAGCAAAAAATACGTGTCTAATATTTTTTTATTATCTGAAAGACGGACTAAATAGAATTTCTTTTTAGGGTTCCGTTGCCAAATGGCAAAAAACAGAACCCTTGTAGATTCGTCATGTCTGTCTATCTGTCCGTCTGTCTGTCTGTCCGTCCGTATGTCACAGCCACTTTTTTCCGAAACTATAAGAGCTATGCCGTTGAAACTTAGTAAGTAGATGTATTCTGTGAACCGCATTAAGATTTTCACACAAAAATAGAAAAAAAAACTAATAATTTTGGGGTTCCCCATACTTAGAAATAAAACTCAAAAAAATTTTTTTCATCAAACCCATACGTGTGGTATCTATGGATAGGTCTTTAAAAATGATATTGAGGTTTCTCATATCATTTTTTTCTAAACTGAATAGTTTGCGCGAGAGACACTTCCAAAGTGGTAAAATGTGTCCCCCCCCCCCTGTAACTTCTAAAATAAGAGAATGATAATACAAAAAAAAATATATGATGTACATTACCATGTAAACTTCCACCGAAAATTGGTTTGAACGAGATCTAGCAAGTAGTTTTTTTTTAATACGTCATAAATCGTAAACCGCAATTTACCTTTCATTCAATGTTACTTGCTGCTACGGAACCCTTCATGGGCGAGTCCGACTCGCACTTGTTTTTTTACTTAGACAACTACCCAATTCACATGTGGCGTTGTAGCTGTACTTAAAAGCAACCCTAAACGCTACCTAAACAACGAACTTTGTTTGAATAAAATATAATATTATAAGACGTTTATTTTCTCTACACAAGTTATGTACCTACTTAATGCTAGTATTTGACAATAGTGCACGAACAAGGAGCTAACTTTGTGAGATACTGGTGCCTAAAGTAGGTTAAACCTGTATTACAGGTCACCATTATGAATGCTTGAAAGGCAGATATCAACGCAGAAATAGTATGAACAATAGTCCTTCTGGGATTCCGTATCTTTCACGACCAAAACAGCGGCCTTACCTGAAGAAGCAAGTGTTCACGTAGCCATATCCGTGTGAGTCTCCATCCACGAGCTCCAGGAACAGGCGGCACGTGTTAGGACACGTGTCAGTGAACAGTTCCACGCAAATCTCGCCCATCTCTGCGCCATCTTGCATACCTAGCTTTAGGTATACCCTGTATAATTTTTTAATTTAATAATTTCCGAAATCACATAGGTACTCAATTGAAAACTAAATTTAGACCAATCAATCTGCCTAGTCTTTTCCAACTATGTTGGGGTCGGTTTCCAGTCTAACCGGATGCAGCTGAATACCAGTATTTTACATGGAGCTACTGCCTATTTGTTCTCCACAACCCAGTAACTGGGTTATACTCCTTGGTAAGATTGGTTGTCAGACTTTCGGGCTTCTGACGACCTGCAGCCGGGACCAAAGGCGTAACGTGCTTTCCGAGGCACGGAGGAGTCTCGGTATGTAAAGATGGTCACCCATCCACGGTCAGCCCCAGCAAGGTTAAAACTAAATTTAGACCGTAGTAAATAATTTTAATTTAATAATTTATTTCTAATCATTTAATTATTTATTTATTTCACCAAAAATTATACAATGATTAATGTCAAGGAGACTTCAAGAATCACGAAGAACTGCCTCGTAGGTCTAATGGTCGCAAGCGCCACTGCTGACCATGACGTCGTGGGTTCGATTCCCGGGTCGGGCAAAGTGTTACTGGATTTTTCCATCTGGAATTTCTCAGTAGCAGACCGTAGTCTGGATTTGTGCCCGGTTGATGGCAATAGGTTCACCCCCTATTACATGGGACTCAAACATAACTGGCGAAATATGGGTGTACTTGGGAGGACACGAAAAAAGTACCTATCGATACTTTGTGGCATCGAGTACATTTCCATTCGATACCGATACTTTGTACTCGATTCTTTGCATTCGATACTTATACGCTATGAGTACTTTTTGGCAGGTATCGTATCGAATAAGAAATTAAGTTTTAAATGGGTAATCTTAGAAATTACCCATTTAAAACTTGCGACCTTACGGCTTATGTTTATGGTTATGGCAACGCCATCTAGTTCACTCATTCTGATCCTTCTAAAACATTACATCGATCTTGCTCGAAATTGTTCCTTCCGTTCACAGTTAAATTCCTAACCTTTCCTTCATTCATTTACTACACTAATCAATCACTCATTCACTCACTCGTTCACCGTTGTCATTTGTTTTTGCATTTATTGACTGATATCGACCTATGCTCTATGCGCATTAGGCCCTAAGTACTCGATACCTTAAAGTATCGATACTCTTGTTTCGATACTTTTATGAGTACGATATTTTTTTTTCGATACTGCTCGTGAGTACAGTATCGATACTTTCTATTCGATACCGTGTCCCTAGGTGTACTGTAGGTACACCTCTGTACAACCCTTCAGGAAGTACCGGCGTGTGATGTTATGTTACGTATGTTCAAGAAAAAACAGTATAACCGATGAGTACCTAGTTCTTAAAATAAGAGGTCATAAGAAGACAAGTCAAAAAACTTATGAATAGTTATAGCAATGGCACGTAAAATTTAATCGGAGAGGCACCCGGATGGCGAGTGGTAATCTGGGTCTTGGGGGAGGCCATGTCCAGCAGTGGACGTCTTTCGGCTGAAATGATGATGATGACGAATCTGGGTCTTGAAGTGATACCGAACCCCCCCGTACCGTCCGAATGGACACCAAATGGATGGGGGCGGAGATATGAGGGGGAGGACAATTTATTTTTTGAAGTGAAATCTTCTTTAGGCGCGTTGGGCATTTTTGAGAAAGGAAAAAACAATTGAACTCGCGCCACATTTAAAGTATTTCCTGCACAATAAAATTGTTCAAGTTTTCACTTCTGTCGACACTCCCGGAGTGGTTTTTGGCGGGGTTCGATATCACTTCAAGACGCAGATTACCACTCGCCATCCGGTTGCCTCTCCGATTAAATTTTACGTGCCATTGCCTTGAATGTAAGTAGAGGAGCTAGAATTAAACTTCAATTAATTCCAACAAACATTTTAAATTGTTCAAGTAGCGGTCCCCGACTGTGCCTGCCATGAGATACCTGTTGGCCTAACTCTAAGTACATACAGCCTTTCTATCCTACTCCTGCATGACAACCATAGAAACGGGGTTTGAAACGGGTTTGTCGACGGAAGAATAGACAAAATGACAGATATACAATCAAAATCTGTCATTTTGTTTATTCTTCCGTCGACAAAACCCGTTTCTATTGCGGTCATAAAGCGTCCAGCACCCTAATTGCGTAATACAACACAATCATAATTTGTTTCGATTTGAAACAGATTTCTAATCCATTGCTTCATAAGTTGGAAAAAAAATCTGTTCAACAACGTTAAATAACGCAATGAATGTTGTTGAAATGTCAAAATGAAACAAATTTCGCGAAATTGTTTACGAAAATGAGTTACGCAATTAGGGTACTGGACTGTGCTATAACTCAATCCATCCATTTCCTCCCATCATCGCCTTCTGGACCGCGGCAACCACGCATTACTATATCGCCGACACTTAGCTTACTTGTGCAGCAGGTACCTACCTAGGTCGCTTCACGTCCGGCGCAGCTTTGAAAGCCAGGTCTTCCATCTCCTCATGAGGAACAGGAGAGAATAAAACGAACGTGGCGGTCGCTTGCTCCACAATCTTCCGTTTATTTTGACTCCAGTCACGGTTCAACTCTGCAGTTGTGTCTACGCGTGCATTCTGTTTGGCGTAGATAGAGAGAAAGTTAATAGATCTTCTGGACGAAATGTATTAATTAGAATAGAATAGCATTTATTTTCAATTAGGCTTTGGTGTCCTATTTTATGCTAATATGCGACGTCTGACTTCAGCGTCAACGTTCCGTAGTACCCTAATTGCGTAGTATAGTCCGTGCAATCCACGACGACGCGCCCCACTCCGCGATTACTGTACTGTAAGCTGAACTCTAGTACGGCGCGGAGCGGAGTGGGGCGCGTCTTCGTGGATTGCGCGGACTATACACACGGCTACACATCAAGCTATACATATCCAGTTTATGCTGATCTCGCATTGTAAAGGATTACCGTACAATGCGAGGTCAGTTTATACTGGAAATGTATAGCTTGATGTGTAGCCGTGTGTAACAATCTGTTTCGATTTGAAACATATTGCTAATCCGTTGCTTCATAAGTTGGAAAAAAAATCTGCTCAACAACGTAAATAACGCAATGAATGTTGTTGAACTGTCAAAACGAAACAAATTAGGCGTAATTGCTTACGAAAATAAGTCCGCAGTGGACGACGACGCTTCAGTCGATGCTCGCGAGTGGTCGTATGACACTTGACACGACCTGACGCGTGACGCTGCAACGGTTCGAAATAACCACAGACGCGATGTAAAGCGTTTGAATGCTGCGTACGACGTCCATTCGCCGACGTTGACGTCGACGTTGACGTGCGTGACGCTGTAAGCGGCCGACGCCGTTTATAGGAGACCATAGCCTTAGGGAATAATACTACGGGAATATCTACTAACATCATCTCATCATCATCTGCCCAGCCTTTTCCCAACTATGTTTAGGGTCGGGCTTCCAATCGGATTAATCTATATACAACGCTATAATACTTAATCTTCTGGCGAGCGGCCAAAATCGAAAGTAACTCCGCCATGTTATTTTTCGATAAAATTTCTGTGACAATATTTAAAAAAAAAACCAACAACGTCCCCCTGTCAATGCCATTCCGGCGCCAAAAGACCCTTTTGCAACTTGCCTTTATGGGTCAAATATTGCAAGCTGAATTAAAACCACTTCCTCTTATCAAACGAATTTTAATTTTACGAAAATTTACTCCGAGAACTGGAATTCACCGAAACTATCAATGATTTTTCGACGAAATAAGCTCGCGAAGTTCCATTCGCCTAACATTTTATTTTTTATTTTGCATATTTTTAGTATACCTATTGTATAAATTATTGATATTTTTTTTCGTTTATTCCAAAATAAGATCGTGGCCTCCACTTTTTGGTTGCCCCAGGGCCTCCACACCTTTAAATCCGACCCTGTAGGTAATAATAAGTAACAGACTTACCGTGCTCAGTATTCGTTTATAGAGCGCGAGATTTTCTCTCCGCGTTATCTTGAAGAAGTCGACTCTATGCTGATAGTATTGCATGATGCGAATCGGCTTCTTGTGCCAGTGACAGTCCACCCGCCCCTGTGAAGTACAAGGTACAAGCGCCAGCACATCAAGCTACCCGAAACTGTCAAATTTTCCCAATCAACTTTGAACCTTACACTTCAGCGATAAAGTTGAAAATCGATTAAATAAATTTGACAGATTGTAGTAGCCTGATGTGCTGGCGTATGTACTACGGTTTTCATATTTAATAACCTTCGAGAGTGGCGATTACATAAATGTGGGTTTGGCGTACTCTGCAATGGGCAGTCAGCACAACTTCTACCTTACTGTCTGGCTAATCTTGACCAATTCTTGGCCACAGCGATGCTTAGGTCATCAATCATGCTCTTATATGTAGGTACGAAAAGCAGGTTCGAGCCGGTCAGCGTAAAAACAAAGGCAGATGCAACACAGACAGTAGCTGTTCTGTAATGCAGCCGCGTCCGTACGAATAAAGTATTACAAACACGATTACATTACAGACATTATAAAACTGTCTGCAATGTGGGTCGGCTCCGAAAGACATTGTTTTAACAAAAATGACTGTAATACAGCTTATAAGTAGTATTCGCTCTGTTTCTCTACACTGCAGGTATCCATCTTGCTTTCGACATAACTAGGGTTACCATCCGTCCGGATTTGTCCGGACATTTCCGCACTTCTAGACTTCGTCCGGCTCTTTTATTTGTCCGGATTTTTTGGCTCAGAAGGAATACGATTAATAAAACTCATTTAAGTAATTCTAAATAAGTCTTTAATATTTATTAACTTCTCATTCATCTAAAAACAACATATAAATCTTCTTTAACAATCAACTTAACAAGATCAAACAATAATTGGATTTTGTGACTAAAATGTCCGAACTTTTATTTAAATGTCAGGCTATTTGTCAGGACTTTTGAAATTTCTACATGGTAACCCTAGACGTAACGCACCATACGCTAATAGGTACTAAATAGCCTGGTTGGTCATAGTTGGTCACAGTTCTAACCTAGCCTAACCAATTTTATCCAGTTCACAATTGTTTATTTCGACAGTTTAATTAAGACAGTTTATGTGTGTCTGCGTTGAATCCGCCTTTTCATTGCCTTATTCAAACAAATGCGGCTACACTACAAACCGCTGCGCTGTGTTGCAGCTCGGTTCTGTATGTTTTTCAATTATGTAAATTATCTTGAAAAAAGTTAATAAAAACCTTACAAATCCGCTTTCTATGGCAAAAAGGGCAATAGTTTTATTTTATACCAATGTTACTATCTTAGTAAGCGCGAAATCAATAACATAATTAGTTTTATTAAATTTTATTAAACGATGTTGTGCAGGATCAAATAAAATTAGCTAACGAAACTGTGTATACTTGATCGTATCTAAACACGATAAGTATTATTAAAAAAAGATTTGATGATTTTTTTGGGGGTCAACGACCGCTGGTAGCGCTGTTACTTGAAGTATGTGCTGAGAAAATCCGTTTTCTTTTGTTCTATCGTGTTCAGATATCGATATCCATCACGTCTGTGAAGTTTACAAAAAAAAAAACTGATTTTTTAAACTAATATTTCAAGTAACTACATTAAGCGGTCGATCAAAATCAATCTACCTAGCCTTTTCCCAACTATGTTGGATTCGGCTTCGAGTCTAACCGAATGCAGCTGAATAACAGTATTTTACATGGAGCGACTGCCTATCTGACCTCCACAACCCAGTAACTGGGTAATACGATACCCCTTGGTAAGACTGGTTGTCTTTCGGGCTTCTGATGAACCGTAACGACTGTCAAAGATCCACGAATGACAGCCGGGACCAACGGCTTACCGTGCTTTTCGAGGCACGGAGGAGTCTCGGTATATTAAGATAGTCACCCATCCACGGACCAACCCCGGCAAGCGTAGCTTAACCTGATGGATTGACCCGTGCGGCTGTTATTATTTAGCCATGAGCACACTACATACACTAAGCGGTCGATGACCCCACAAAAAATCGTCAAATAATTTTTTATCATGTTTAGATATCGATATTCATTACATTTGTGGAGTTTTGCTAGCAAATTTTAATTTGACCCTGTATAAGTGTGCGACAAAATCCTGTGCAATAGCCAATAAAGTACCCGGCGCGGCAGCGGCGTGGCGTGTGTCGTAGTAGAATATGTAAAAAAATATAAAAGGTCACTTACCCCCATGTTTTGTGCGCGCTTGATACAAAACAATAGCTGTAAATTCTGTATACACAGAGCATCGAGGTGATGCCGCCATTCTTCTAACTTGCGAACCTTTGTCTGAGGGTCGTACCGTGGCGGGGATGAGTCTACCCTCGCTGGGACGTGGGCATACTAGAATGTTACCAAGTCAAATTAAATTGATGAAACAAATGCTAAACACAGACGTAACGAGATGTCGCTACATCAAATCAGGCAAAAGAAAAAAAACAAACATATTTTTCGCGAATCGTTTGGAATTTGTTGCTTTTTAGGGTTCAGTACCCAAAGGGTACTAAACAGAACCCTTTTACTAAGTCTCCGCTGTTCGTTCGTCCATGTGTCTGTCAGCGGGCTGTATCTCATGCACCCGTAATAGATACACAGTTGAAATTTTCACTGATTGTGTATTTCTATTGCAGCTATACAAATAAAATAAAGTTAATCATTAAAGGGGGTTTCCCATTTGTATGAAGACCCTTTAATTTTTAACACACGTTTCTTGTGAAACGTTTTTTTTTCGGCGTTTTTGTGTAAATATTGTACGGTGGTACGGAACCCTTCGTGTGCGAGTCCGACTCGTACTTGACCGGATTTTTACTACCCTAGTTGGTTCAAAAGTCTTTTAATCCTTGTACGAAACTGCACCTGAGAAAAACGGAATTCTCACTTTTTAGTATTTTTATGATGGCAATAAAAATACTAAAAAGTGAGAATTCCGTTTTTCTCAAAATTCACTCAAAAAGCTAAGAATAGACTCTTAAGAAAGTTTTCCTGCTCTTACTGCCGAGTCTCTAAATCCACCCTGTACGTACAGGGTGGCGATTTAGTGACCTGCATCCGTCAAGGGGGTGTAGAATCACCGCCTTGACGGATGCAACTTACTTTCACTATGAAATACGTATGAATCGTAAAAAAAAAACTTTTCACAAATGAATCGAAATAGTCTGTACTGTTGTATAGGAATTTGATTTTTTTTCACGAATCTTTTATGAGTTTCATGGTAAAAGTTGTACAGTGTAGAATCACCCCCCTTGACGGATGCAGTGTCTAAATCACCACCCTGTATAATATGTTTTGTAGGGCAAGTCTTAGGAGGATATTCGACTATCATACTAGCTTTTTCCCAACTATGTTGGGGTCAGCTTCCAGTCTAACCGGATGCAGCTACCAGTACCAGTATTTTACTTGGAGTGACTGCCTATCTAACCAACAGCACAAATTAATACAGATGGTGTTGCGTCATGCATCTAGTAGTCGACGGAGAAGACGGTCCGTTGTTCGAGATGGTTCTGCACCGCAGCGCCGCGCCGAGAGTGTGATATACAGGGTGTCCCAAAATTATGGGACATGAAGGGAAAGTACCTTAAATATCGTAGATAGGGTATTTTGCTGAAAGAAAACTTTATGTTATTTTTAAAAGTTAGTAATTCTGCATTCAAAGATTTTCTAAAAATTACTTGCCTCGTCTGGGAACCGAACCGACTTAAATGTAAAAAAAAAACACCCCTACTTTTATGATGCCGGGACTCAAACTGTAACCGTAATAAGTGTTTTTAA
Organism: Agrochola litura; assembly: GCA_949152395.1. Classification (NCBI taxonomy): domain Eukaryota; kingdom Metazoa; phylum Arthropoda; class Insecta; order Lepidoptera; family Noctuidae; genus Agrochola; species Agrochola litura. Next base: position 5,854,355 of record OX424519.1, on the reverse strand, counting down.
CACTGTTTTTTAAAACAGTTTGAAAAGAAAAACATTTTAAAATGTAACAGATACAATAATGTTACAGAATCAAAGTGTAACCTATAATATGTGTTAATAACTGTTAATATGTGTAACTGAAATAGATAGTTTTAGCATAGTTTTAGGTATAATTGCACAGTACGGCAACAACGCGCGGCGCGACGACGCGCGACGTCAACGCCGACGACGATCTTCAGTACACATACACACACTAACGCATTCAAAATAACATATTTGTTCAGTTCCGATTCCGACTTCCGACCGCGCTCGCGCCCGTCATTTTTAACCGACTTCAAAAAAAAGAGGAGGTTCTCAGTACCTACGACGGAACCCTTTTTTTTAAATAGGTACGAGTATATATTCTCCGTTTACTCGAAGACGGCTGAACTGATTTGAATAATAGATTTTTTGTTTGAAAGAGTATACTTTCAAGTTGGTCCCATTGTCATTTGGTCACGATCTTATGATGGGATCTTAGAGAAATCGAGGGAACTCTTCAAATATTATAGGCACACCTATAGCGATTTGGGTATTTTTTATAACAACTCGTGCATTTGCTCTCAGAAAACACCATTTGGTAAAGTGGAACTGATGCTGAAGGACACAGATGGCCACCGGAACTACTTAATAACATGTATTTCACGGGTTGCGATTCGATTACTTTAATATGATTGGTAAGCAATTGATGCTCGTCACAATTCACATGGTGCAGTGGAGCTGATGGTGAAGTACCTGGAGAACTCCTCAACAATTAAAGTCCCTGCATCGGGAAAAGCAATATTTTGTAAAAGGTTATGAGCAATTGACACACGGCTATTGTTACTTAGATAAATTACAAACAAAACCACAAAAAAGTGAAAAAAAAACTTTTTACTATAAATATAACCGACTTCCAAACTACAAAGTGAAAAATAACTTTAACGGTGGCCAAATACTAAAATACTGATCCAAAGACACCGACTTCCGAAATTAAAGTTATTTTTCACTTTGTAGTTTGGAAGTCGGTTGTATTTTTTGTAAAAAACTTTTTTTCATCTCAAGTCGCCATCTTGCTTACAATGTTACAATAACGGTGTTATATGCTTTACTCTTTGAGCATTTTGATATGTTTAAATTTTAGCTGGTGTAGTCTTTAATATGTGTGAGTAAGCATAAGTACGCCTGCACGTTTTTACATGTTGAAGCTCCTGTGCAATGAATTCACCAAAATGTTTGTTTCTTGGATCCATTCGTTCAACTAAACCGTCACTATGCAACGCACACTCCGAACGGAACCATACTTCTCTGCAGTCGAACTTTTCGTTTCCGAATCCGAAGATTTAGGATATTATAGTTTTCGTGCACATCCAGACGTGGTTTTTTCTTCTAAGAAAGGACTCATTGAGAATAATCCTCCGAATCCAACCAGCTTGCGAAACTGAAGATCGATGATAGCAGAATCGTATCCGCCAAACTTGAACTATTGAGAGAGATCGAGAGTTTCTATGGACAGTTATACACGTCAACCCCGTTACGAATCTTACAAACGACCGAAGAGCTAGATTGACATTATACCGAAGACATCCCAGACGTCAGCTTGTACGAGATTAGGATGGCTCTGAAGCAGCTTAAAAACAACAAGGCGCCGGGTGATGACGGAATTACGGCCGAACTCCTAAAAGCCGGTGGAAAACCCGTCCTTAAGGCCCTCCAGAAGCTTTTTGATTCCGTTACTCTCGAGGGTCAAACGCCACAGGCATGGAACAGAGGTGTGGTGGTACTCTTCTATAAAAAGGGCAACAATGCCCTGCTTAAGAACTATAGGCCCATCACACTTCTGAGCCATGTCTACAAGCTGTTTTCAATATTCATCACGAACCGTCTCGCGCGCAAGTTTGAAAATTTCCAGCCTCCCGAACAAGCTGGATACCGTAAAGGCTCCGCAGACCACATATATACGCTGCGGCAGATTATACAGAAGACCGAAGAAAAAGCCTACGATTCGATCGAGACATGGGCCATATATACTGCAGTCTCTTCAACGGTGCCAGATCGACTATCGCTACATAGAGGTGCTAAAATGTATGTAGGTACGAAAACGCCACTATGACAGTCCGACTCCAGGACCGAAACTAGAAACCTATCCTTCAGCAGCGAGTTGTGACACAGAGAGACGTTATCTCTCCGAAACTGTTCACCGCTGCAATCTTCTCCGCTGCACTGAAGGATATTCTACAAGTTTCTGGACTGTAAAGGGCTAGGCATCAACATCAATGGAGAGTATATCACTAACCTTCGGTTTGCCGACAACATAGTTATCATGACAACACCATGGAGGACCTCAGTACAAGGCTCGATGACATCAGTGGAGCCTCCGAAAGAGTGGGTCTTAAAATGAACATGGACAAGACAAAGGTTATGTCAAATGTAACACTCACTCTCAATGAAGATCGGAGACGTTACGCTCGAAGTTGTGGACGAGTATGTTTACCTAGGACAAACTGTCCATCCAGCTAGGTAGGTCTAACTTCGAGAAAGAGGTTAATCGTCGAATCTGACTCGTAAGGGCAGCGTTCGGGAAGCTACGCAATATCTTCTCGTCCCACTTACCACAGTGTCTCAAGACGAAAGTTTTTGACCAGTGCGTGTTGCCAGTGATGACCTATGGCACTGAAACGTGGTCGCTCACAATGGGCCTTATCAGAAGGCTAAAATACACCCAAAAGACAACCGAGAGGGCTATGCTTGGAGTTTCCTTACGTGATCTAATCAGAAATGAAGAGATCCGCAGGAGAACTAAGGCAACCGACATAGCTCGAAGAATTGCCAAACTTAAGTGGCAATGGGCAGAGCACATTCCTCGCAGAACGGATGGCTGATGAGGCCGAAAAGTTCTGAAGTGGCGACCGCGTACTGAAAGACGTAGCGTTGGAAGGCCTCCCACTAGATGGACCGATGATCTTGTGAAGGCCGCAGGAATCCGCTGGATGCGGGAAGCACAGAATCGGCTGAAGTGGTGGTGCTTGGGGGAAGCCTATGTCCAGCAGTGGACGTCTTTCGGCTGAAATGATGATGATGATGAATCCTCCGAATATACTTCCGGATCTATCAAGATATCGGGACTATCAGGACGCACAACTTCTTGTTGAAGTGGTAAGCAGTTGTTTTTAGGATGGTTGTCATCCTCATTCAGACAAGGTTTTTTTTAAAGAAAGGATTGTTTGATCCATTGCAGTCAACAAAAGTGTTCAATTAAGCTTGAATTTTAAATCACGAATATTTTAAATATTTCGGAGGACGTGTTTTTGCACGGATATAACACACGACGCGCGGCTATCTAATACTTAAATTTGGCAACGCCGCATTTCACTGTTACACTTATTTACACTGTTAACACTTTTATATCTGTTACAGATATATTACGGTTACACTTTTGTAAGTGTTTTGGGTTAACACATTGAAAAACACATTTATAAGTGTTACATATTTGATTCTGTTATCAATTCAAAATGTAACACTTTTAATTATGTAACCTTTATGAATGTGTTTTTAAGTCCCTGGATGCCAATAGAAAGAATGGCCAAAAACTAATAACTCTTCTTAAGTAACATAGTATTTTAAAAGAAACGAACAACGTAAAATGTTTGAGTCAAATTTCAAGAAAGTTATTGATTGCCGACGACGACGTTCGAAAAGTAGCGATATTATCATTCCATAGATAGCATTGATTATTCGTAAATAAGTACCCACTTCATAAAATACTTTATAGCATAGGATTGGTACGAATGGACCGATTAGATGGCCGGCCAGAACCCCGGACCATACACCATTAGATTTCTTCTTTTGGGGATACGTGAAAGATATACTATACCTACAAAAAGCGATACGAGAACGGGCGAGTTACAAACAGAATTGTGCCATATCATATCGAGTATTCACCATAAAATGATAAGATAATCAACAGGCAGTGGACTCATTAAAAGATTGGCGATTTGCGTAAGACAAGAGGGATCACATTTTGAGCATTTAATTAATTAATTTACAAAAAAATAGCAACTTAATTGACTACGGCAGTTTCATGTTGTTTTTAATTTGATTAAAATGATTAATTTCACGCTGTTCCTTTCTTTTAAAATACTATGTTACTTGAGAAGAGTTATTATTTTTTGGCCATTCTTTCGATTGGCATCATAAAAGTAGGGGTGTTTTTTTTTTACATTTAAGTCGGTTCGATTCCCAGACGAGGCAACAATTTTTTTGAAAATCTTTGAATGCAGAATTACTAACTTTTAAAAATAACATAAAGTCTTCTTTCAGCAAAATACCCTATCTACGATATTTAAGGTACTTGCCCTTCATGTCCCATAATTTTGGGACGCCCTGTATATGTCACCCTGATGTCACCGTATAATTACGAACTTCGTTAGTTTATAATCTATCGGTATTATTTCCATTAAATTATAAACTGTCGAAAAATTGTGAACTGCAACAAACCATTTACAATTTAACGCATAATTTTTCGCTAGTTTATAATCTTTCCATGGGAAACCGACAAATTGTGAACTGGTATCAAACTTGCTTGCGAGGTAATGCACCTTGCGCTAATATTAAATAGCCTGCCTAGCTGCGAGCAACTTGGAAGTAGCGCTCGCCGGCCGCTACCGCGGCACCGCTCGCTTCGCTCGCTCGGCTCGCGCACGGTTGGTCACAGTTCTAACCTAACCCATTTCACCCAGTTCACAATTTTTCGACAGTTTATAATCTAACGAAAATAATTCCGACAGATTATAAACTAACGGTTCTCACAATCTTACGGTTGACATAAATAATAGAGGGTCGTTCGTACGTAGGTACACGTAATTTCGTAAAGCAAGAAAAATAAATAAATTGTTAAAAGTAACGCGCCTAATTGAAGAAGCCCCTGCCTGCCTCCTGTATTTATTGCCCAAGCAGATGGTTTACTCCGTAATTTAGGTATGAACCATAGAAATATAAAAAATGAACCTACAAGTACGCGGTGGACTCGACTTGTCGGGCCAATTCAGTGAGCGTAACGTAGTCAGAAGATATAAGAGTTACGCGATAGAAAGAGAGGCAACTTCTAAGTGAATATAACTGTTGGTAATTAGCGCTGTGAGATCTGAATTGCACTTTATTGTGTCGCAGCAAGTCACTTTTTATAAATGTTTTTGCGGAGTGAGCCATCAGTATTCATCTGTGACATTATTACTGTTTTTAACCGACTTCCAAAAGGAGGAGGTTCTCAATTCGTATGTTTTTTTTTTTTTTTTGTATTTTTGTTACGCGATTACTCCGCCAATTATGAATAGATTTTGATGATTCTTTTTTGTTTGGTAGATCATACTTCAGAGGTGGTCCCATTTAAATTTTATTAACTTTGCTTGGGTACCTAGTTTTTGAGTTAGCTTCAATTATACGTATTTTTTCCCACTTAGTATGTAGATGATATGATAAATTCTTGTCACTGTTATTTACATAGCAGGTAGTGGTATTCGAATTTGTGTGGGGTAGGTACCACAACTAAAAAGTGAAAAATGAAACTTTTTACAAAAAAAAAACAACCGACTTCAAAAAAAAAACACTACAAAGTGAAAAATAACTTTAATTTCGGAAGTCGGTGACAAAGAACGAAAATTCAAAACCAAAGACACCGACTTCCGAAATTAAAGTTATTTTTCACTTTGTAGTGTTTTTTTTTTGAAGTCGGTTGTTTTTTTTTTGTAAAGAGTAATTCAAGATGGTCCCATTGAATTTAAATTTGGCGAAGATCTGAATATAGCGACGACCACGTAATTATTTTTAATTTGTTTACCTACGTATGCTCACAAATAAACAATGACTATAAAGGTACCATTCTGTACCCGACCGCAGGAGGCAACTGCAGGCGACGTGTCCCGGCAACACGTCGCGGCGTCATGATTCCGAACCCGACCGCAGGCGGCAACTGCCCGTATTCCAGTCGGTAGATAGAAGATAGAAAAACGTGACTATTGCTCGAACGTTGGGGGCACTACTGGTCTGCGGTCGGGCAGCACGTGTCGCCTGTCACTCGCCCGTAGCTGACAACGACGTGTCGCTATCCATAGAAATCAGTTGCCGCCTGCGGTCGGGTACGGAATGGTACCTTAACTATTTTCGAAAGTATAATTCGTAGGATCTTTGCCACCAGCTACAATCATACCTTATGTACTCGTTTAATTTTAATTTCATCATCAGCATCAACTTCAGGTGGCGGAGAAGAATATTTTCCTTCGTCATGAGGTTTTGCTTTCAATATAGCGTCTAATAGAGTCATTTTACTTCAGGAATTTTGCAGAAAAATATTAAAGAAAATGAAAAATATTACGGTTAATTCGCTGAAATCTATGTGGCTTTATTATTTGTCATAGTGACAAATTATGGGGGACAAATCGATGCGAACTATACGAGAGTAGCTGCCGTGGTAAAAATGTAAGCACTGTACATTTAGGACTAAGTATTGTATTTATTTAATTTTTACCCGACTGCCCCAGAAGGAGGGTAATGTTTTACCGAGAGTATGTATGTATGTATATTTCTTTGGCATGCTCTGTAGCCTGAACGGCTCGATGGATTTTAACATATGAGGTGTTAAAATCCATGGTGGTGTAATTGTGGGAGTGACATAGGCTATATAATATATAAATACAAAAAAGGTTTAAAAAAAAAATCTACTTTATCGGTATCAAATAAAAGCTTGAAATAAAAAAAATATATTTAAGAAACAAAAACCCGACTTTAAAAACATAACTAAAAAGAGAAAAACAAGCATTCTAATTCTAATCTATAGAATTTTGGTATTGCAGGCGGGACAAACCAATAAATGATTTGTTATTTCACTATATGCTGCATCGGCTGACGTCATCACGTCAACGCCAGCTGTCGCTGAAAACCAGCGCTGTGGCTCCGTCTCGCATGGGGTCGCAGCATTATGCTGAGCGATAGCCGGATGGATGTGACGCATATTTTCCCCCAATTAATTATTTACGTATTTTTTAATCTTTCTTTGCGTCATGTTAACCTCAAATAAACGAATTTTCTTTCTTTCTTTCTTTCACTGGTCCAACTGAGGCGAATCCCACGCGTGACGTGACTGCGCGCGTCGATTGTAGTAATTACTAGGAATGCACTCAACTATTCGCATTAGTTTGAACACTTCCATACAAGTTAGTTGACACTGGTGCCGATTCCCTTGTTCACAAACTAAACTAAATTTAAGTTCAGTGCATCTTTTTCTTTCTATTTCATTAAGAAAAGGACAGAAGAAATTAATCAGCGCCTGTCACTCTCCATACAAGTTTAGACGTGATTAAAAACTTGCCTACTAAAATTACGTCAATTTACGTCAAGCGCTGATTAATTTGACAGGACTAAACTAAAATTTATCTTCTGTCCTTTTCTTAATGAAATAGACAGAAAAAGATGCACTGAACTTAAATTTTGTTTAGTTTGTGAACAAGGGAATCGGCACCATTGTCGGTGCGGGCGAATTTTGTCCCACATCCTGCGCGGGATTCGCCTCAGTTTGACCAGCGCTTTAGGCTGCCTGTACACTGGAGCGGAGAAATGTGCCAATATTAACCAATAGAAACTAAACTCCGCTTCAGAGCTCCGCTCCTATTGGTTAATATTGGCACATTTCTCCGCTCCGCTGCCTCGCTCCAGTCAGTAGCCAGTCAGCAAGGTATTAGCGGGATTGATAAGTATTGCCATGTGGAGGCATGTGAAATGTGTGTTAGATGTTATAATTTTTATTGGAAATTAAATTAAAACCAGACATTTTCGTAAAAAAGTGTATTTATTTAATTCAAATAAAATATTGCACAAATACAAGTTATCACAATAAATACAAAGTGTCTATATTTATGCCTCATTCATAATACTGAAGAAATTAGCTAAAGCAGTATAAAATTAAAAATATAAAACATCACTGGAATGCGACTAGCTATGTTAAGGTCAATTCCCTAAATATATATTGTTTTTGCTGCCATTTATAATATTACATAACATAACGTCTTGTTTCCCCGAAGGGTTGGGCAGAGGTGTACCTGTAGCAGGTACACCCACATTTCGCCAGTTATGTTTAAGTCCCATGTAATACGGGGCGAGCCTATTGCCATCAACCGGGCACAAATCCAGACTCCGGGCTGCTACTGAGAAATTTCAGATAGAAAAACCCAATAACACTTTGCCCGACCCGGGAATCGAACCCAGGACCTCATGCTCAGTAGTAGCGCTTGCGACCACTAGACCAACGAGGCAGTTACACTATTATAGAATATTTAAATGGAGATCTATATTTAAATTTATTTCGTTTTAAAAATTCGTATTTCGTTAACTGATATAAAGTACATTGAAAATATTATCACAACCAAACGTGCATAAAATCATGGAATTACGTTAAAATCATATTTTTTTTCTAAAATTATAAAATATATACCTACAAAATAATTTCATTATATTGTTTAAAAAATAATATCTAATTAGTAATTTAATCACAATTTTGAGAGCCATTAATATAAAAAATCATTCTTAAACCATTTTTTTTTTTTGGAAATTAGTGCGCATTTTTTTTGTTTTAATTATATTTCGTAACGTAGCTACATAATCAGGACAATTATACTGATTAAATTAATTTCTGATTATGCTGTTAATAATACTTTAAATTAACATAAAAATACTCATTTCTACTACTAGCACAAATGAATACGATGGGACACTCCGCAGTTTAGGTACGCGGCGGGCCCGTCTTGTCGGGCCAATTCAGTGAGTGTAACGTAGTCAGAAGATATAAGAGTTACGCGATAGAAAGAGAGGCAACTTCTAGGTGAATATAACTGTTGGTAATTATTAGCCCTGTGCGACCTGAATTGCACTTTGTTTTTTTTTTTTAACTAGGGCATCTCAAGTTGGCCTATGAGGTCATGGCTGCTTAACCGGGCTTTCCTGTGGCTGCCTTAAGCTTCTACACTTACAAGCCTCCAGCCAGGGGCACAAATTATTCTAAATTAAAACTAGGTGAACGCCCGCTAAGGGCACCCCCTATGGGGTACGAACCTCGGCCTAGGGCGTCGCTGGGGGGAGGACAGCAAGAAGGGACAGGCTGGATCAAACTTAGATTTTCATCTTGATTATTATGCGGAGTATTTAAAGCTACGTGCTCAGCTGCATCAACTGCTGGCACCTCGTTTTCGAGCAAGGGTCGGGGGGCGTTTTATGTGGCAAGAGTCGCTTTTTATTTAAATGATTTTGCGGAGTGTCTCATCTGTATTAAACTGTGCTACTGGCCTGTTTCATTCACCTGCTAACAAGCTCCCGTTAATGTAGCTGTCAGATAATTTTTTACAAATTCTCGTCCAATTTGTAATTTATCTGGTAGATACCGCCTATCACCGTGAAACAGGTCCATAAGTCTTATAACTTTTCCCTGAATAAAACCTTATTTTGATAGTTGCGCTACGATGAGATCGGTACATACATAAGGTACAATAATATGATAATTATTATGTACTAGCAGCGCCCCGCGGTTTCACCCGCATATTTCTCGACCGCGAAGGAATATCGGGATAAAAAGTATCCTATGTGTTAATCCAGGTTATAAACTATCTGTGTGCCAAATTTCATCCAAATCCGTTCAGTAGTTTTTGCGTGAAAGAGTAACAAACATCCATCCAATCTCACAAACTTTCGCATTAATAATATAGTAGGATGTTTTATTAAAAAATAGTTTTTTTTTCTACGTTTTAATGTGTAACATCTCTCGCTTCCCTGCAATCTGTGGGAGTTATTTCGTGAAAAGGGACGGAAGTGTGTAACAGGAAGCCGGGGAAGCGCGCGCTATTTGATTTGACCAATGAGCGCGCGCGGTGCTAGAGTTGGCCGTCAGAAACGACCTTGACGAGGCCCCTCCTCTTTAATGTTGCTTATTACCAAGGTGAGATGTTACACATATGCGACTACTGTAACGCTGGCTCGCTTTTTGTGTTAATTTCCCTTTTAAAATTTATATTCATACCCCAAACCCAATACAAATTGCACAAACAGAAACGTCGTAAATCTGCAAAGTACACTTTGAACTTTATTCAAGAGAACGCATACAATTCGAAAAGGAACTCGTTTTTCTTTTTAAGTTAAAGGCTCATTTACATGAGGAGAGTCGACATTTGAAAGGCGAAAATGTCTGTGTGATATTTAGAGAATAACACTATGTAGCTTTGGTAACGATCTTGTAACGCTGCCTGTTCATTGACGCCGAGCGAGGCAGCGGAGCGGAGTAAGGGAGTAATACGGAGCGGAGTTGCGGACTGTGCGGAGCTAGGGTTCATGTGATAAGTAATTTGAGCGGGCTGCAACCCTGCGGCCGGCTTTTTCCGCTTCTCGGTTATGTATGATTTTTTTTTAAACTATTTCGCAAATCCCTGTCCCCTGACGCGGAGCGGAGATTTTATGCAATTCCATTGGTTAAGAACGCGGCGACGCATGAATTGTCCATACAAACGTAATACCTAAATCATTTGCAATTTGGGCATATTTCCACCATATTATGTTGTTATTCGGATTTAGACAGTGTTTATCTAGGCTCCTACATCTTTTTTTTCCAAAAAGCTTTTCTAAAATGAAGTTTAATCGAATTTAATTTCGCAATTTTTACATCGTAAATGACATGTCTTCATAATGTTTTTTCTGTATTATAAGCAACAACATTTATAATACTGTTTCTGCAGAAGCATAGCTTATATTATCAAATTACAAATTATCGAAAAAAAAAAATGGAAAAATACTAAGTTTTCAATCATCATTTTTGGTATTACGGAACATCAAATTTATCAAAAAAAATCTAAAGCTAGTGTGCTATCGCGTCAACCAATAATTGTCAATGTGTGCGTGGTAGTATTGCTCACTGTAGGTGTATATCGCTCCGACAGGCACTCACACTTGCGCAACGTGCTTGGAATTGAATTTTGCAAACATCTCGATTTGTAGTTGCGAGCCGTGTTCGCAGGCCTCTTAATACTGGCACAGCTCCGCTCTGCTCCAGTAGACAATCAAGACTAATATTCATGTTAATACTCTCACAAGTTATTGCAAAAATGCGGGTATACTTAGAGGTGTACTCCATCTTGGTTATATTTTTCTCTTTAGTAGTTTCTACTGTCGCTGCCGCAGCGCGGTATGCGGTCGCGGCACTGCGGAGGTGTGCGGGCGGGCGAGGCGTGTCGCCGGCCGACTGCTGACGTTGCCGTACGAGAGATAGCGGTCGGACAGGTCTGGGGGCTCCATCTGTAAGAAAAAGAACATTTATTTAAGATAAGATAAGATAATTTTTTATTTGTCAAAAACATGTGTAGGTTTACAGTTGGTATGTTCAAAAAAAATAAAGTTTCAACATGTTTTGCCTGGAAAGGCGTACAAATACAATAATAATAGCTTGAAACAATGAAATCATGCAGTTACATTAAATTAATAGAACATTTCAAATTAATACAGTAATTAATAAAATAAAATAAAAGATGTCAAAAGTAAGATAACAATTCAAATTAATATTCTAATTAATAAAATAAAATATGTCAAAAGTAAAATAACAAAATAAAAAATGTCCATAGTGCATCATTGAAAATTTATACAACAATAATAAAAACTGTCTAAATAACGTCATTTATATAGTCGGCAACATTATAGTAGCATTTATTTACTAGAAAATTCTTCATAGTTTAGTTTAATTATTAATCTTACTAAAGGGAATTAGTAACACCATCTCTGTATTTAGAAGGTTACAATTTTACTGTATTTCTATTTTCTTAATGTCCCTCGGCAAACCTCGTGTTTCGTCAGTTGTCGGATTTCTATCAGTTGCCCTTTGCACTTGGTGCAGACCGGACGCTTTCAATCGACTTGGAAGTATATACAGTTGTTAATACTCTTTTAACCTAATGTAATTTATTTTTAAAAAATGGTAGGAAAGCTACTAAAGTCGCAGGCACGACAGACAGGATCAAAACAGAACAACAATAAAATACTTAGTTCTGAATTCAAATTATTATACACGATAAATCTAAAAATTGGTGGACATGGAAATTAGCATTCGTTTGTATTCGGAAATGCGATGATACCCGAGGGACATTAAGAAAATATAAATACCTACTGTATATCTCACGACTTTTTCCAACAATCATTGTTTGAATAACATTCTTAAATTGTAATTGAAAAATCATCGATGAAAAGGCGATTTAAAATTAGAATTAAGTATTCAAATAAAATCAAGTTCAAATCAAAGTAATCAATGAGGGTTTCCCGAATGAATTTCACCGGGTGGCAGCACTGAGACGGCAGCATGATAAACGTCATAATTTTCTATTCATTGTCGAAATTTAAGACCTCTTGTCAAAGTGGCGGCGACTGATGGCGAGAATTTTCATTTTGTCAGCGGTACTACACATTGATATCCACAGGTACATTTAAACCATAGTGCTCATCATCTGCCAACAATGTAGGGGTCGGCTTCCAGTCTAACCGGATGCAGCTGAATACCAGTATTTTACATGAAACGACTGCCTATCTGACCTCCATAACCAAGTTACTGGTGACACGATACGCCTTGGTAAGACTGGTTGTCAGACTTTCGGGGTTCTGACGACCCGTAACGAGTGTTAAAGATCCACGGATGACAGCCGGGACTAACGGCTTAACGTGCTTTCCGAGGCAAGTTGCGATGCAGCACGCTTGACTTGTCACTCGTCTAGCTGTTCTAGAGCCTTATATCATTGGAATAAGGTTAAAATTGCAGTGATACGTACGTGTTGTTTAGTATGAACGTGCTGCGTCACGTTGTGATGGGGCGCGCTCATGTTATTTCCAGTGTAGGCGACGCACTTGACTTGCCACTCGCCTAGCTGCTCGTTCCAGTGCACGTACTGTTCTATTAGGGCCTGCAAGTAAGAAAAATAATATTAAGATAGTTAATTGATTCAGGCGTGACCTTGCGGAAATCCATTATAAAATACAATAGAAGTGGATAATATTTAGTAACCTGTTCCGATTAGCTATTTCTACACGGTGTGTTGCCACACCAAGCGCCGAGCACAGACTGTGCGGCGCTTGGTGTGGCAACACGCCGTGTTCGAGTTCGCAACAAGTCATCGTCATCCTGAGGATGCCTCGTTGAGAGGTGAAACACGTGTCGATTTATTTCAGGGGTTTTTTATGACTCTTTAGAAATAGCTAAGCGGAACAAGTTACTAAATATATCCACTTCTATTGTATTTTTTTTTTAAATAATATTATCTAAGGAAAGTACAAAAGCCGAAATCTAGGCTGTTATTTTGCCAATGTAGGCCAAAGGCTTGCGTGGTGGCGATTGTCGAGACCCTTAAGAAGTCCAGTACCCTAATTGCGTAATACACGATCAATCACAATTTGTTTCGATTGCAAACAGATTGCTAATCCATTGCTACATAAGTTGGAAAAAAAAATCTGCTCAACAACGTAAATAACGCAATGAATGTTGTTGAACTGTCAAAATGAAACAAATTAGTCATAATCGTTTACGAAAATAATACTGGACGGGGAAGGAATTGTAGGCTTTTTGTGTAAAGTTTGTCCACAGGCCGCTCATGTAGAACGTTTGGCAGAATGCCTTGAATATTGTAATTTTAACAGGAGCAGTACACCGAGCGAATGGATTAATAGCCATGGATTCAAAATTGTACTGCCATTAAATTTTTTGACGAACACTGTGTTTGTTAAGTGGTACGCACATGCGAACAAAGTGTTCGTTGTTCGTGTTCGTTCGTGCGTTAGAGGTAAGATTAAAATTCGTTTGCAATTGATAAAACAAACACTATTTTCATGCGTTCCTAGGTTAAAATTAGAAACTTAAGTTACATTTTCTTTTTAGGAAATGTTGCTAAAACCAATACTTTCTTGGAAAATCAAACCAATATTGTATATTTTTTACAACACTTATACAGGGTGGCAGGGACATCGACACGAAAACTGTTACCATGGATTCAGTACATGATTCTAAACCCCGGGCGTTGAAATTTTGTTGAGGTTTAAAAAAAAATCTGCTGTTTTATAGAAAAGTGGAATACCTACGCGGGTCAAAATGTATGGAAAAGCTGATTAAAAAAAAATTCAGAATTATGTACTGAATTCATGGTAGCAGTTTTCGCGTCGATGTCCCTGCCATCCTGCATAATTGTCTATTCTTGCCAACATTTCTTACTTGCTGGAAAAAAACCATTGATCAAAAATCGGGCTTAATCTATACCTGATACTCCTTCGGGATATAAGAGTCCAGTACAAGATCAGCCAACTGGATCTCCCTCTTCAGCGCCCTCACACTGTCGAGTATTCCCTCCATCTCCCTCTGCTGTTCGCGCTGCTGGTCAGCCAACTCTGCCTTGGCTGAGTTCAGGAGTTGTACCGCGCGCTTCAGCTTCCGTGTCTTGGCTGCGTTCTCTTCTTGGAGACTGGAGTAACGTTCTTCAAGGTCTAAGCGTTCAGCCTGTAAAGATTGGGGTGATATAAATCATGTTTTTTTTCTTTTTCGATTGGTTCGTGACTAACCTGGTGCCAGAGTTTTAAAGCCGCCCATGGGCCTCTGACTTGACTTCACATACCGTCGAGAAATATCTCTCAGGTATGCCAGTTTCCTCACGATGTTTTCCTTCATCGTTTTTGAAGCAAGTGATAATTATACAATACGCACATGAATCCGAAAAGTCAGAAGTGCGTGCCTTGGGTTCGAACTCGAGACCTATGACTTAACAGTCCGACGGTCAAACCTCTAAGCTATATTATTGCTATAAGTCAGTGCAAGTGTTGGACGCATTGATGGGCGAAAAAATCCTGGGAAATTGTAAAATCCAGTGAAAAATATGAATAAACTTTTGGAAATACTGTAAAATTTTGCATAATCAGATTATAATGTTCCCACTGCTGGGACACAGGCCTCCTCTCGGTGAGAGGGAGTGGGCCGTCCACCACGCGGGCCCAGTGCGGGTTGGTAGATGTCACATGTCTTCAAATTTTTGGTTCTAGGATATGCCGGTTTCCTCACAATGTTTTCCTTCACCGTTTTGAGAGCAGTGGTGATGAAATAATTTACACAAAGTAAAGCGTCTGCCAGGGTTCAAACCAACGACCCAAAACTAGTAAGCCGCGGCAGTTACCACTGGGCCACCACCGATTTCAAATTCAAGAAGTCTCATTTTACATTTGCGTTTTGCGATTTGCGTTGTGAGTTGGTTGATGACAAGTTGCAAAACATGTATCGCAACTTGTGCTATAGTGCAAACAGTCAGATTCTTCTCCTAAAATATTAATTACAATTTAAAGTACTGTGATTCGTCATCTACCTAGTCTTTTCCCAACTATGTTGGGTCAGCTTCCAGTCTAACCGGATGCAGCTGAATACCAGTATTTTACATGGAGCGACTGTTAAGGTGTTGTGTTTTTTTAAAATCTTTGTTCCAGTGTAGGTGTAGCAGTACGATATAATTCATAATATTTTGTGATTCGATAATAATTCAAGATTTAAATGAATATTCCACGAAACCACAGATCTCTTGAATTTTTCTAACTGAATACTTCTTGCACGTGACAGTGCAAGGGTTTTCGAGACCCCCTTCTTGAACCTACCTCTTTCTTCTGGAGATCTTCTTGCAGCCTCAGTTCATTGAGTTTCCTTAACTCCAGCTCTCTGGCCGCTTGTTCCAGAAGTCTTCTCTGGGCGTCAGCCTTGTCCAGAAGGTTCTCGCCGCCGACCAGCACCTTGGACTCCAGGCGTTGTAGCTTGTCTTTGAGTTCCTCTTGTTGTTTTCTAGAAGAAATCATTATTTAATTGCTCTGCATTAGGATTTTATGGGTGCGTTTAAAATCATCAAATTCACAGACAGGCCTGGATAACTATTAATTTAATTTTAATTTAATTTATTTATTTAACTCAGACACAATGATCCATATTTTTGTTAGTAGAAATACTTAAGAATTATGTTAGTATTCAAATAAACACCACAATCACACTATCATTACTAAGATCAAAATATCAGACTCATCACCATCTGCTTAGGTTTATCCCAATGAGGGTTCTCTGAAAAGACGTCCACTAGGTGGCAGCACTGAGACGTCAGGTCTTGACATCTGTCAAAAGTGTCAAAGCGCCTATATTTTGTTTACAGACTGTTTACTATAAGTTGTCCCTTGCTGTCATGTTGGCACTATTGCTTGTCCAGCTTAATTTCAATACTGATAGAGTTCAAAATAGCGACTGACAGACTAGTGCAATCAATCGCATTACGAGACAAGTTATAATGAACGCACTGTAGGTCGTAAATGAATAAAATTTAACGAATGATGAACGTCAGCATATATTTTATATTCATTGTCGAAATGAAAGACCTTTTGTCAAAATGGCGCCAACAGCTGGTGTCGTGAATTTTCGTGAAAACCCTCATTAGTTAAAGCAATGATGGCACGTAAAATTTAATTGGAGAGGCAACCGGATGGCGAGTGGTAATCTGGGTCTTGAAGTGATACCGAACCCCCCGTACCGTTCGAAGGGACCCCAAATGGACGGGGGCGGAGATATGGGGGATGGGGACAAAACCTTTTTTTTTTTGACATGGCATTCAAAATTTAAGTTCTATTATTTGCAAGGAATTTGTGTGTATCAATGCCATCTGGTTGCCACCCCACAACACACCGAAAATGAGGGTGAATTTTATCAAAACCAGATGGCATTAATACACATAAACTCCTTGCACTTCATAGAGCTTAGAATGTCATGTCAAAAAAAAAAAGGTTTTGCCCCCATCCCCGATATTTCCGCCCCGTTCATTTGGGGTCCATTTGGACGGTACGGGGGGTTCACGTCAAGACCCAAATTACCACTCGCCATCCGGTTGCCTCTCCGATAAAATTTTACGTGCCACTGCCTTGAATACATGAAGTTGGGGTCAGCTTCCAGTCATCAACTGTCAAACTAAGCAACTATAAAAAGTGTAAGCGACTGTTCCCTCTGCCCCTAGATATTTCTACCGGACTGTTACCGAGTCATCACCAACACCGTCTATACCCGAATAGCTTTAGCGTGGCAATAGCGGTCATTGACCCACCTACATTTTCTAGCATTATTTATTTAAAAACCTAAAAATAAAATCCGTTAACTATGTACAGACGCCAGCACATCAGGCTACTACAATCTGTCAAATTTATTTAATAGATTTTCAACTTTATCGCTGAAGCATAAGGTTCAAAGTTGATTGGAAAAATTTGACAGTTTCGGGTAGCTTGATGTGCTTTTTTTTTTTTTTTTGGGTGGGAAATTATCAAATAACTTCTCCCGCTCTGGGTGGAGCGGGAGGGCGTGTCAGACTCTTACTGACTAAAACCCACCCGTGTTCCTTCGGTTGCCCTGCTGCCGGGGGCCACGATGTCCCTATCGGTTTTCTTCGAAGTGCTGGCGTCTGTACCGTATAGGCTCGCCCCCTATTACATGGGACTTAAACATGACAGGCGAATTTGTTTGGCAGTGACAACCGCGCTGCGCTGCGCCTCGCCAGATATGGGCCAGCCCTAAGTGTAAGTCTACCTATTAGTCTCAAATACACGATATAAACTCACTTGGTTCTCTGCAGCTCTGCCTTCTTCTCCTCCAGGACCTTGCGCGCCAGATGAGCCTTCTCTCGATTCAGCTTCTCCTGAACGAAAACCTCTTCACTACAGATTTTGTTACATCTTCAGTTATCCTCATGTTATGTTATTATGACACAGATATTATTGGGTATTTATTCACAACACAACACACACACACATGTATGTCACTACAGTTTATTTGATTTTGTGAGCTATTTTTGATATTATCCTATATCTAATTTATAAAGCGGACACACACTTCCCTGTTTATTATTCTAGCGTATGGCACTCGTGGGTTGCAGCTGAAAATCAGCGTCAGGTGATACACTTTGTGTTGTCATCTGACAATATGCTGATCTGAGGCCTTTTTGGCATTATAATCATTGTTTTCTGTTTTTATAGTTATAAGGTGTATTTTCTCTGCAGTAATGCCAATAAACGCATTTTTCTTTCTTTCTTTCTCAATCAATCTGCCTAGCCTTTTTCCAACTATGTTGGGGTCGGTTTCCAGTCTAACCGGATGCAGCTGAATACCAGTATTTTACATGGAGCGACTGCCTATCTGACCTCCATAACCCAGTTACTGGGTAATACGATACCCCTTGGTAAGATTGGTTGTCAGACTTTCGGGCTTCTGACGTCCCGTAACGACTGTCAAAGATTCACGAATGACAGTCGGGACCAACGGCTTAACGTGCTTTCCGAGGCACGGAGGAGTCTCGGTATGTTAAGATGGTCAGTTATCCTACAGCATTTTATTAAAATGCAATTGGCTACGTGAAGAGAGATATTATTATCTATACATATATACAAATAATTAAAATTGAAGTGTCTGTTTGTAATATTAAAATAACAGTTTTTTACTAAATGCATAATAAATTATGAAAGTATGTACGGTACTTCAAACAATTCTTAAAATTTTTGTCTGTCTTCTGCTCCGGCTAATCTATACCCTAATTGCGTAATACAACACAACCTGTTTCGATTTGAAACAGATTGCTAATCCATTGCTTCATAAGTTGGAAAAAAATCTGCTCAACAACGTAAATAACGCAATGAATGTTGTTGAACTGTCAAAATGAAAC
The DNA here is from genome assembly GCA_949152395.1 of Agrochola litura. Lineage (NCBI taxonomy): Eukaryota > Metazoa > Arthropoda > Insecta > Lepidoptera > Noctuidae > Agrochola > Agrochola litura. The sequence continues at coordinate 5,835,594 of OX424519.1, read as the reverse complement.
AAATTAGGCATAATTGTTTACGAAAATAAGTTACGCAATTATGGCACGGATCGATTTTGACGGGACTTTCACTGACAGATAACATTAGAAAACCCTTGTATTATAAAAGTGATAATCACTTCTATTACCTTCTCCTCTCTTCTGAGCTTCCTTCTCATCTTCTTCTCTGACGGGTCGAGCGCATCTGACTCGGGTTCTGTTAGAGTGTCGTCCGATAACTCTTCTTCTGACAGTTCCTCTTCCTCTCCTTCTTCTTCTACCTCTTCTGTTGAGAATAATATTCAATTATTATAAAAGTATGATCACGTTTCTAACTTTCGCAAGATACTCAAGTGGCTCCCTATTCGACTTCGCAGGAACTCCCGGATATTGTGTCTGCTATTCAACGTCCTTCACAACCCTAAAACCCCATCCTATCTGCGGGAACGCTTTTCCTACGCTCGTCCTTTTTATGCACCTTGCAGGTCGCATCTTAAAAACCTCCTTAAATCCCCTCCCCACTCAACCGACTTCTATTCCTACTCCTTCACTGTTCACGCGGTTCGGTTGTGGAATTCACTACCGCCTGACATTAGGAACTGTCATACTGTTGAAGCATTTAAGCGAAGAGTGAAAGAACACTATCTTTCCAACTCGACATAGTTGCATAGTTATTTTAAATCACATTGTAATTATAAATATTGTAGTGATATTTATATTTATTTTAGAAGTATGTATGTAAGTATATTCTCATATTGTATGTTGTTTAAATTGAAATTAGTGAATTGTTTTTTATTTTCTCTTATACGGTTACACACGTTGTCTACATCTCTTTTTGTATACTTTCCTATCGCAGGTATGCTGGAAGAGATTTCTTTAGAAATAAGCATTGCCTTTGTACGTATTTTTCTGTTCCTTTCTTCTTGTCTGTTTATATGTGTGTGCATAAATGGTTAAATAAATAAATAAATAAAAAAACAAGTAACATCTCCCCTCTCGCTTTCCTGCAATCTGTGGGAGTGATTTCGTGAAAAGGGACGGCAGTGTGTATCAGGAAGCCGGGGAAGCGCGCGCTATTTGATTTGACCAAAGAGCGCGCGCGGTGCTAGAGTTGGCCGTCAGAAACGACCTTGACGAAGCCACGCCCCTCTAATGTTGCTTATTACTAAGATGAGATGTCAGATGTTACACATCATATGCTACTATACTGTAAGGCTAAGCGTGTGCTGAGACGCAGGTGACACAGCACAGTACAGATTTTGCAGGGTAGGACAAGCGATGCAGACTTAGGCCGCGAGCGCATGCTGCGACGCAGCTACAGAGACACATTCGCGTCCTACCTAGTACAAACAATCTCTAATTGAAACAAAATTATGAATCAGTGGTAAAAAACACCTAGTGAGCGTGAAGTGTGCTGTCAGTTGCTAAGAATTGACACTATTGGCAGCTCACTTCACCTAAGATATCACGGTGAGATTTTTACAGAATAGCACTACTGCACGCGTCACGCAGAAATCTGTGCAACGAGACGCAGAGCAGGTCAGACATGTCTGCGTCGCACGTTCCTGCGCCGCAGCGTACGCAGCTGTCAGTACGTTCATGCATTACAAAATCCGCTCTGCCCTGCGCTGCGTGGACTTGCGTCACCTGCATCTCAGCATACGCTAAGCCTAAGGGTCGCTCGTTTTTTTTTCAATAAGTGAAACTATTCGTTTAAGAAATATTAAATTGAGTATTCATTTAATATCTTACCATTAGTGCATTCATCCAATTGTTTCTTGAGCTGATCGATCTCTTGTTGGAATCTGTAATAAATATAATACATTGATAATTAATTTTGTCACGGAAGGGTAACAATTCGACTCCTTTGGTGTTTATTTCGACATTACAGTTCACTCCGTATTTTAGGTATGAAGCTACAAGTCCGCGGCGGGCCCGTCTTGTCGGGCCAATTCAGTGAGTGTAACGTAGTCAGAAGATATAAGAGTTACGCGATAGAAAGAGAGGCAACTAATTAGCGCTGTGCGATCTGAACTGCACTTTATTGTGTCGTAGCAAGTCGCTTTTTATTTAAATGATTTTGCGGAGTGAACCATCACTATTTATCTGTGACATTATTACTATTTTTAAGAGTAATTTCAAGATGGTCCCATTGAATTTAAATTTGGCGAAGATCGAAGATGAATATAGCGACGACCACGTAATATTTTTTTTATCCTGTTTGCCTACGTATGCTCACAAATAAACAATAATGATGTAGAATAATGTTAAATCAATTCGAAGGCACAGGGGCTTTTTCACGAACAACGTGATATTTAAAAAAAAAAACAGTGGTACTCCGGGAGTGCCGACAGAAGTGAAAAACTTGAAAAAAAAAAATCGGCATCGCGGTAACCAACGTGTTGATGTCTTTTACTACACGCGCTGCGGTGTCAGTAACAGGTCGCGAAATCAATGGTTTAGTTCCATCTCAAAAATTCCCAACGCGCCTAAAGAAGTTTTCACTTCAAAAATGATTTTATCTTTTTTTGAGTTTATGTCTGAGCTTACCTAGTTAGCAGCGCGTCTCCAGGCTCGCTGTTAACATGCGTCTTGTTCTCGATGTTCTTGGCGCGGTTGGCGTAGCGTAGCGTACTGATGGTCTCCACGTAGTTCGTGTCTGCTGGTCCGATTGTTGCTATCTGTGAGAGAATTAAGATTATTAATTATTATGCAGGGTGGCAGGGACATCGACGTGAAAACTGTTATCATGCATTCAGTACATGATTCTGAACCCCGGGCGTTGAAATTTTTCGTCGGTTATTTTTACAAAAATCAGCTGTTCCATACATTTTGACGGACGCGGCGTTGGCATTGCTAAGTAATAACAGCCGCACGGGTCGATCCAACAGGTTAAGCTACGCTTGCCGGGGTTGGTCCGTGGATGGGTGACTATCTTTACATACCGAGACTCCTCCGTACCGCGGAAAGCACGTTAAGCCGTTGGTCCCGGCTGTCGTTCGTATATCTTTGACAGTAGTTACGGGTCGTCAGAAGCCCGAAAGTCTGACAATCAGTCTTACCAAGGGGTATCGTGTTACCCAGTACCTAACTGGGTTGTGGAGGTCAGATAGGCAGTCGCTCCATGTAAAATACTGGTATTCAGCTGCATCCGGTTAGACTGGAAGCCGACCCCAACATAATTGGGAAAAGGCTAGGTAGATGATGAGGTTGCACTTTTCTATGAAACAGCAATTTTTTTTTTTAAATAATCGACGAAAAATTTAACCCCTGCGTTGAAATTTTTCGTCGATTTACTGGTATGAGGAACAGGGTGTAAAGTTTACTCATCCACCATAGAAAAGGGAGGATCCTCCGACCAGACGGGTGTTGTGTCTGGCGGGCTACTGCCCGAGACGATTTGAAGTCGGAATCTTGTATATATGTTGATCACTCGGTAAACTCTAATTGCGCGATGCAGGATTTGTGTGATGTCGTGTCTTTTGATGCGTAGTTCGTATGTGGCGGTGTAACCGCTACACTGGCAATGGAAATACACAATCTGTGAAAACTTCAACTCCGTCCCCATACAAGAAACGTGTTTTTTTCGGCATTTTTTTGCTCGATCTTAATACTGTACGGAACCCTTCATGTGCGAGTCCGACCCGCACTTGGCCGTTTTTTTTGAATAATCTGGAACAAAAAAGCCCAGTCTTTCTTCTTATACTCTTAGCATGACAGTCTTGGAATTTCCTTTAGTAAGTGGCCATCTCTCTCCCTTTCCCGCCTAAGACTAAACTCTATTTCTCTCTCTCACCATGACAGTCTTGGAGTTGCCCCCAAGCGAGTCCTGCAGCAGCCTGGTGAGCTTGGAGTTCCTGTACGGGATGTGCGTGGACTTGCCGTCGACCAGCGCGGAGATCACGTTGCCCAGCACTGAGAGGGACTGGTTTATCTTCGTCGCTTCTTTCAGACGGGTCCCTGTGGCTTGTGTCTTGCTTTGGCGTTCTGAACCCTGTGGAAATGAGATAAGATTGGAATTGAGATGGTATGATAAGGATGACTCCCTAGCACAGCCCTCTCCATTGCAGTTTGAGTGACTTTCAGTCTTCTAATGATGTCTGTAAAAGACATGATCGAATCAGAAATGAAGAGATCTGTAAGAGAACCGAGATAACATAGCCCGAAGTATTGCCAAACTTAAATGGCAATGTGCACATTGGTCGCAGAACAGATGAGGCCGAAAGGTGCTGGAGTGGCGACTGCGTACCGGAAGACGTAGCGTTGGAAGGTCTCCCACAAGATGGACCGATGACCTTGTGATGGTCGCAGGAATCCGCTGGATGCGGGAAGTACAGAACCGGTCGAAGTGGCGATACTTGGGGGAGGCCTATGTTCAACAGTGGATGGACGTCTTTCGGCTGAAATGCTGATGATGATAATGAACGGACGATGCAACCTATTGGCCCAACATTTAAATACACTGCCCAGAGACGAGACCAATGTGAATTGTTTTTTTTATCATCAATAGCAACTTTTACAAAAAGCCTCTAAAAAGCTGTACCGGTAAAAAAACAATCATTAGAAAAAGTATTTCAAGTTAAATCGTTTGATATTTTTAACTGACTTCCAAAAGGAGGTTCTCAATATTCGTCTGTATGTATTTTTTTTTTTTTTTGTATATTTGTTACGCGATTACTCCGCCAATTATGAATAGATTTTGATGATTCTTTTTTTGTTTGGTAGATCATACTTCAGAGGTGGTCCCATATAAATTTTATTAACTTTGCTTGGGTAGTTTTTGAGTTAGCTTCAATTATACGTATTTTTTCCCACTTAGTATGTAGATGATATGATAACTTCCTGTCACTGTTATTTACATAGCAGGTAGTGGTATTCGAATTTGAGTGGGGTAGGTACCACAACTAAAAAGTGAAAAATAAAAACTTAAAAAAAAAAAAAAACAACCGACTTCAAAAAAAAAACACTACAAAGTGAAAAATAACTTTAATTTCGGAAGTCGGTGTCTTTGGTTTTGAATTTTCGTTCTTTGTCACCGACTTCCGAAATTAAAAGTTATTTTTCACTTTGTAGTGTTTTTTTTTTTGAAGTCGGTTGTTTTTTTTTTTTGTAAAAAGTTTTTATTTATGAGACATTTGCAAGATGATTTTATGATTATAAGCTTCAAACAAGGTATAAAATAGTTAGGTAACCTCGTTTGAGACCAGAACCACTGCAGCATCGAACAACGTGAGCAAAATGGGATGTTCCAGAAACAAAGCCCGCCCCTTTTCTCAAAGACAAGTCCAGAATCCCAGCAATGGGAACAATAAAGGCAACAAAATAACTATCTGTGTAAATGCTACCACGTTCGTCATTCAAAAAAGAACCTTACCGCCAAATCAACAAGGTGCAGTTTTCCCATCTTGACATGCATCTTGTTGTCGCTCCCTCGCTTGCTACTCTCCACCGTTATGGAGAATATCGCGTGAGATCGTGAACTCTCGGTGTTCATCGCCGTGGCTCCGATATGACGGTTCTTATTTCCGACCGCCATAATCTTTTCGAGTTCGTCTGCATTGTGGACTACATAGCCTGGGGAAGGTAATTGGGTGGCTAAATATTAAGGCAGTATTTGGTAAAGCCACATTTAGCCAGAAACATAGTGAAAAAAAATGTGGCACTCCGGGGGTGCCGACAGAAATGAAAACTTAAGTAAAAATACTTGCATTGAATATTGATCCGTAACGTAATATAAATAAAGAGCACAATCGCGTTTACAAAAATGAGGTGTCGGTAACAGTGTCACGAGTTCAATTGTTTTTTCCCATCTCAAAAATGCCCAACAAAGAAGTTTTCACTTCAAAAAGTCCCAATTACCCTTTGGCAAACTGGGCACACATTTTGAGACCAGGCTGCTACTGAGAATGTCCTGATGAAAATCATAATATTACCCATTTTCCAGACAAGGGGATCGAACCCAAGGCAGCTCAGCAGTCGAGTTTGTGACCGGTAGATCAACTTCGCAGTAATACGCTAGTTGCCTAGCTAAAATAAAGAAATTCTATTTAGCCCGTCTTTCAGATAATCAAAAAATATTAGACACGTATTTTTTGCTTTAAAATATCAATCAAAAATAACTCAGAAAACACGCATTTTTGTTGGGGAGTGGGGGCTCGCTACGTTACAACTCAATATTAAATCTAGCAAGGCGTGACGTCATGCCACTTTTTAAATCAATGTATCGCCGTAATCTTTTGATAAAGTAAAAAAAAAATTACTTGATCAATATTTTTGAATAATCTACAAAACGGACAAAATAATTTTTGGACACAGATAGGTCTGTGATTGCTGACAATTTTCCAATCAAATTTTTTTTTATTCCTTAGTAAAATTGTCAGCAGTTTTTAGTCTGGATTTGTGAGTCTAATTCATAGACTCAGTTCCTATTAAATGCAACTTATGGGTGTACCACACACCGTAGCCTAACCTTTCGAGGTATCAAAGTGTTTTTTTTTTAAATAATAAAAAGTTAATGTCAAAACGACAATGACATAACTACTAACTCTTTTCAAATTTTTCTTCAGAATTGAGAATTTATTGAAATTTCATGTATGACAGTTACAAAATGACAACTACTAACTCTTTCCAAGTTTTTTTTCAGCATTGAGCATACTAAGAAACTCTTCAAGTTTTTCTTCAACATTGAACATACAAAGTTCATGTAGGTATGACAGTTATAAAATGACATAACTACTAACTCTTCAAGTTTTTCTTGTCACGAATATTTTAAAAATTTACCTGTCAAGTCCTTAACGAACACGCCGATATCAGGCCGCTCCTTGACCTCAAGACTTTGATGAGGGTTGTTGCCGAGGAGGTCGCGAACTTCTTCATTGTAAATTTCCAGGTAAGTCACACATACCAAGAACCTGGACAACAAGATATTATGGGTTAGGAGGGGAATGATACAAACTGCTTGAGAACTGTATTTGACACAGCAGATATTGTGAAAAAGTTCCCGTCTCTAAAGTTTTAGCTAGGATCCCGCGTTCCCTATACAAGAACCTTAATTTTATATGCAACATTACATACATACATGCATGCATAAACTCACGCCTTCTTCCCATGGGGGTAGGCAGAAACTACAGAACGCCACCTGCTACGATCCTTACATACTCCTTTTGCCTCGTTTATGTTCAGACATCTGGTCATACACGCACGCCGGTTACGAGTACTACGCACCTGGCCTTTCTGAAGAACATCACCAATAAGGTCAGTATAAGTCCTCCTAGGGCGTCCCCGACCGGCCTTTCCCTTCACATCAGCCTTGTAAATACATTTTGTTAGTCGCCTTTCATTCATCCTCTCATCATGCCCAAACCATCTCAGCATACTCTTTTCAATTTTTGTCACTACATCTTCTTTCAAATCACACCGCTGTCTTATCACATCATTCCTCAGCCTATCATTTATAGTCAGACCACATATGCAACATTAGTTATTTTTTGGCGATTTATGTTTCCCTGAGTCGTATATGAGTTTCATAGTAAGAATCACCACCTTGACGGATCAATATGCTTAGCCTATTCCCAACTAGTTGGGGTCGGCTTCTAGTCTAACCGGATGCAGCTGAATACCAGTATTTTACATGGAGCGACTAAACAACCAGTAACTGGGTAATACGATACCCCTTGGTAAGACTGGTTGTCATAGTTTCAGGCTTCTGTCGACCCGTAACGACTGTTAAAGATCCACAAGTGACAGCCGGGATCAACGGCTTAACGTGCTTTCCGAGGCACGGAGGAGTCTCGGTATGTAAAGATGGTAACCCATCCAAGGCAAGCGTGGCTTCTCTGATGGATTAGCCACGAGCTCCTCACCCCCTTGATGGATGCAGGTGACTAAATCGCTACCCTGTATATGTAGGAGACAGCCGATTTTTTTTCGTGACTTCAGGGCTGGTCCCATTGTAAGAGTTGTTCATAAATTTTCCGGGAAATTTTCCATTTTTCTTTTCATAAAAACCTGATTAGGACTGTTACGAACATTTTAAAATAAAAAAATCAGAGGCACTCCGGGAGTGCCGACAGAAGTGAAAACTTGAACAAGATAGCCTTGGTGGAAGAAAAATACTTGCATAGAACATTGATCCATAACATAAAGAGCACAATCGCGTGTACTAAAAAAATACTTCCAAAACCTTTAAACATATTATATTCGAACATTGATCCGTAACGTAATATAAATAAAGAGCACAATCGCGTTTACAAAAATGAGGTGTCGGTAACGGTGTCGCGAGTTCAATTGTTTTTTCCCATCTCAAAAATCCCCAAGTTTTCACTTCAAAAATTGCCATATCGGTAGTATAATTTCCAACCAACAGTATTTAATTTATATTTACATAGATAGATAGCTGAGTACCTATACACTTAAGCAATAAATCTTCAATTCAAATCCGCAACATCTCCACCTCAATTCAAACTACATGCAAGTATAATTCTCTCCAGCAATGCCAGTTCTGTAACTAGGTCACGACTAGGTCACTTCGACGACAAGTCGACTGCGATCGCCCATCGATCCGGTGAATTATTAAGGGAGGCGGGGGTGAGGGCTTTACTTTGTGCTATTTAGGGCACATTCCTTTGTTTTTACGTGCTAAAAATACATTGTTTTAGGCCCGTAATGGCTAAGAAGTAGACAGAGCTGTACCAACAGTACACACACGTTTTGCCAGATATGTTAAATCACATACAGTTAGGTATCCGCATAGCGTCCCTTGTGGGCGATGGAGGCTTTCAAGGGAGCAATTTACGGTACAGAGAATATTAGAGAGCGTTCATTCAAGATAGGCTATTGACCAGAAATTTTGGGTGCAGAAGCCAATCTCGTCATAGCATATTTTCTATCAGCGTTTTAGGGTAAACATGAATTAAGTATTTTAAGTTAAAGGGGGGAGAGGGGTATACACTCAAAGTGGTCAGTGGGCGTAAGTTTAAGATCCGGTGAAAGATTATCCAAAGAATTTCTTGCCCGTTCTTCTCCATAGGAACCTTACTACGCTTTGTAATGGGTAACTAGTTACATTTTTCTGACTGAACGACTCCTTTGATAATTCAAAAGTCCCTACTTGGTATCGTCGGGCAGTTGCCCACCCAGACACGACACCCGTCTGGTCGGAGGATCCTCCCTTTTCTATGGTGGATGAGTGAATTTTACACCCTGTTCCTCATACACCTATAGGTGTAATTGAAATTAATTCTTTGAGTTTCAGTTTATAGTTGGGTACAGTTTTTCTATTTTCTTAATGACCCTCGGGTATCATCGCATTTCGGAATACAAACGAATGCTAATTTCCATGTCCATCAATTATTAGATTTATCGTGTATAATAATTTGAATTCAGAATTAAGTACTTTATTGTTGTTTTGATTTCCGTGTGAACTATACATATTGAGCTGTAAAACTATTTTCCTATCTGTCGTGCCTGCGACTTTTGCAGCTTTCCTCCCATTTTTTAAAATAAATAAATTACATTAAGTTAAGAGTATTAACAACTCTATATACTTCCAAGTCGATAGAGAGCGTCCGGTTTGCACCAAGTGCAAAGGGCAACTGATAGAAATCCGACAACTGACGAAACACGAAGTTTGTCGAGGGAAATTAAGAAAATAGAAATACAGTAAGTACTTACTTCTCATCCTCTTTAGCCTGAGCGATATGGCTAAAGATATGCGCAAAGGAGTTCGGAATGATCCCCCGCAACTCAGGCGCAGTGTTGCTACCCGCCATGGTGTACGTCTTGCCAGTACCGGTCTGTCCGTACGCGAAAATGGTACCGTTGTAGCCTTTGAGGACTTGTTCTACGATTGGCGACGCTGTTTGTACGTAGATGTCCATCTGGGGAGAGAAAAGGGAGGTTTTTGGTAATACGGTACGGTTAAGTAACATCTAAACCTACAGCTCTGCATTATATCACTGAAATCTAGAATTTGACATGAACTGTCAGCTATGCAGTGCCTTTTTTCTTTTTGGGTAGGAAATTATTAAATAACTTCTCTCGCTCTGGGCGGAGCCGGAGGGCGTGTCAGACTCATACTGACTAAAACCCACCCGTGTTCCTTCGGTTGCCCTGTTGCCGGGAGCCACGATTTCCCTATCGGTTTTCTTCGAACCCCCGGCAGGAGCTATGCAGTGCCTGCTCCGCCATTCCGCGGACTGCCTGTTCCGCTTACGCAATTTATTTCCGTGCTCAAACACAATCAAAGAGCGCACGCGATATTCAACTTTATTACTGATGTATTAGCGTTTAGTACATAGTGTAGTAGCGGGGTGCAAGGGGGCGGAGCTTGCGTGGAAATTGTCTTAAAGTGCCTGGTCTTAATTAGGTACCAATATAATCAGCTTGTAACTGAACCGCAATTGATCAGAAAGGAAAAACAAAGTAGTTTATTTGCCAGAAACACTGTATAAAGGATGTAGATACATTAGAAACCTCTTTTCATACAAAGAAAGAACATATCAATATATGTATTTTAATTATTTAATATGTCGCAGTAAGATGGTTATATGGTTACATCCCTAGGGATATAGCTATATACCTTAATATTGTTACATAAAAGCGGTTATCTCACTAGGAATATAACTATGATACGAGCACGATCTAGTAATAGGTATAACTATTAGGGCACTCCGACCAAATAGGTTAGTTCGCTAAGTCGAAATTGGTCGCAGTAGCAAAATTAGGGCACTCCGACAGTTATGAACACGGTATACACTACTAGGGCACTGGTTAACAAATATACAGTCCGCAAACATTAACACGACACTTTACTCATAATTATGAACAACTTTTACTATGGGACCAAACCAGAAATCACGAAAATAAAAAATAAAGTTTAATAAAAAACTGTAACCCGACTACGGGAAAATAGAAATGATCTAAAAACTACGAAACAAGCCAATATTTCAGACAGAAATCAAGACATAGGTACAAAAATGGTCAAGGTAAAGCCGTGGTCGCATGCCTATGTACCATGTTGGTGCCAGGAACACCTACAAAATTAAAATGATCAGTCATGATCATCTCATTTAAATTTTTTTCGAGGTTAGAAATTTACGCGTAAAGTCCACAATATTAAATTTAGCGAAAATTTATATAGCCTATGTCACCCGGACCGTTATTACAAATCCATTGATACTTCATTCATCAAAATCGGTTCAGTAGTTTAGGCGCTACGGTGGAACACACGCAAAAGCAAACAGACATACATACAAACATAGACTGCTAAAATCATAACCCTTCCTTTTGGCTTTGCCGTAGTCGGGTAAAAATCAGCTGTTCCCTACATTTATGTTCGCATAACTCTTCAAAATGTAGGGAACAGCTGATTTTGTTTTCGCGATTTCAGGTTTGGTCCCATAGTAAAAGTTGTTCATAATGATAAGTAAAGTCACGTGTTTAACTTTACGAACTGTTTAATTTTCTTCCTGTTTAACCATCTTACTGCATCATACTGAGAGTATCTCATGCTCACTCAAATGTCTCGCTGATGGTGGCGTGTGTGTTGGATCATTAAGTTCCCTTCAAAATGGTTGAGCTAAATGGTGCTGATCCATGCGTCATGTTCGTGAACGGGCGCCGTCAGTAGGGACTGGTCATCTCTTAGCTGCCACGGTTTATTTTAATTTATTTAAATTTTTGAATTGATATTATATTTTTATTACGGACGCTTTTAACGTGCACGTCTTTCTACATTGTTCTCACATGTATAAGTTCAACACGAATGATGTAACCAATATTTTGATTTAAAAGAGTGTCCGTGGAGTTTCTTGCCCGTTCTTCTCCATAGGTACCTACTACGCTTTGGAATGGGCAACTACCTTCATTTTTCTGACTGACCGACCCCTTGACAATTTAAAAGTACTTGTAATTGGTTTATTTGAAATAAATGCTTTGAGTTTGAGTTTATACACCACGCTAGCTTGCTGCTGAGCTAGAGGTCTTTGTTTCGATCCCCCAGTGTTATTCAAATTTTCTATTAGGACTTTTCGCCCCTGCATCTACACGTAATAAACCTTCACATTTGTAACTAGGAGAAGTTGCAGAGTTGTTGACAATCCACCTCCCACTTCTGCCTACTCCTTCACGAAATGCAGGCGCAATATTATGATATTTTAATGAACAGACCAACTGAAATAGATTGCATTTCATTGACAGCACCCACGTCGTCGGTCGTTACGTCTGAATCGGGTCACTGGGTCAACCATCTGAGGGGACCAACGCCCCTTTGTAGGCTAGGATAGTTGTGTACAGTAGCTTAATTTATATAAAAAATATATTATAAAATATGAACTGTATATTAAAGGTATATTATTACTTATATATCTTGAAATTTTGAAACTTATTGTTTTTATTTATTTCTTTAATTTACTTATCAAATACATTTTTAAATATTAGATATCAAAAATAAAAATATAAAAATAGTAGCCCACTGGTATCGGGAACAGGGTCCAAGCTCAGGGTCAGGGCTCCAGAAAGAGGAATCTTCTAACAATGCGAGCCGTGTCCAGAAGTACCGCTTTCTGAATCAAGCCCTTGATTCAGCTGCCCAACAATTATTTGTTTTATTATTTATGTACACCACAGTAAAATTTATGTATAAAACTGGTATATAGGTTGGACTCAAAATGCCACACACAATGACTTAAATAGGATAACAATACATACATCATCTTCATAATAATCTAACTGAACGAAATCAAAAATTAAGACGCAGATAAGTATATGCCCGGCGTCGTACGTCCAGCCAGTAATAGGACTCGCCCATCAAGGAGCGCTGTCCTAAATTAGACGCATTTTTAATTTATTATACATAAAACAAAAGGTATTTTAATAAAACACGTACCTATACTTAATACTAAAATATCAATAATTAGCTTTAAAATGGTGAAGGTTTCAAAAAGATACGCTTGATAGATTTAGCGTGATTCTCAGTTTTTTATCCGCGTTAGATCTAAAATATTCCTATTTAAGTTAAGAAAATGCTCTAATTTACCATTTTTTTTTTCAAATTTACACGTAGACGTGATCTTGAGTATAAAATCATTAGAAGCCGATTATCGTCGCCTTAATAAACTAATTTTAAGTTAGTATGTTCAAAAACTGGCCAAAAATTTACAGATCAATTTTATTTTACACTTTTGACCAGTCTTACCACCTGCAGTCAGCAGGTCACCATCAGCCTAGATTCTCAACTATGTTGGTTGGGGTCGGCTTCCAGTCTAACCAAAGCAGCTGAATAACACGGCAGGTAATTTATAAAAAAAAATAAAAAAATCTGGTTGATAGTGCCTATCCGGAGATTTTGAAAGACCCTTAGATCAATCGATCTTAAATTAAATAAGGATTTTATTTTGTAATAAATAAATATCCACCGTCTCTCCACTAGCCCATTGCCTACTCAAGGGTGCATATCCGGTATGGTTCGTAAATCCTTCCACATCCTAAGGGCACGTCTTCCTTACCATTACCGCGCCTCCCGGTCTACTCCTTGATATGCAATGGCCTCTGTAGCCCCATGAAACATGAGACTCCAGGGGCTAGTGCAAATCTTGGGGTTCATTCGATTTATCAAGTCTGGTTAAACCAAGCTGGGATCGGTGCAATTAATTAATTCATTCATAGAATCTATTTTTAAAATGAATTCTATTTTTGAATTAGATTGATCATTGCATGAGTTCCGTTTTTAAATGATTCACGATTGAATCATTAGCATTACATTTCCTTTCCTGATAATAAAATAAATACAGTAGAAATTGTTTGCTTAAAACGACGGACCATCGGTTGTTAAAGCCGATAGTAAACAGAAATGCTGGGACCTCAAAATGTCGTCTCAAACCGGTACGTCGTCGCGTCGTTTTGACTGTATTTATTCATATCTGGATACAAGATTTTCTAAGTTTTTTGGACATCACTGTCATCGGTGAATGCAAAACCTCGTGAGGAAATCTGGACCAACAATCAATATAAAGTTTGAACCACCCTATTATTATTTTACACTTTTTATGTTTCCTATTTTTACCTCTTTTTAGGGTTCCGTAGCCAAATGGCAAAAAACGGAACCCTTATGGATTCGTCATGTCTGTCCGTCCGTATGTCACAGCCACTTTTTCCGAAACTATAAGAACTATGCTGTTGAAACTTGGTAAGTAGATGTATTCTGTGAACCGCATTAAGATTTTCACACAAAAATAGAAAAAACAACAATACATTTTGGCGGTTCCCCATACTTAAAACTGAAACTCAAATTTTTTTTTTCATCAACCCCATGCGCGTGTATTTATGGATAGGTCTTCAAAAATGATATTGAGGTTTCTAATATAATTTTTTTCTAAACTGAATAGTTTGCGCGAGAGACTTCCAAAGTGGTAAAATGTGTGTCCCCCCCCCCCTGTAACTTTTAAAATAAGAGAATGATAAAACTAAAAAAAATATATGATATACATTACCATGTAAACTTTCACCGAAAATTTGTTTGAACGAGATCTAGTTAGTAGTTTTTTTTTAATACGTCATAAATCGTAAACCAAAAATACACAATTATTATAACATCGATCAAAGTTACAACGAACTACAAGAACTTTTATATTATGTTACTTGCTGCTACGGAACCCTTCATGGGCGAGTCCAACTCGCACTTGGCCGCTTTTTTATTTTGTTATAATTATGTTGCCTCTTTGTCTGTGCTAAATAATTTTTTTTTTTCTTTCTTTCAAATCGCCAATCCGCCTTGAGCAAGCGTCTTGATCGGATAGTTTAGGGTCCCACCTTATGTAATTTTAATGTTCAAAAAGTGCCGATTCTCAGCCTTAATTGATCAAATGACTTTTGATATAAAATGCTTATGGCTTCTCTTTATAAGAAGAGGCCTTTGTCCTGACTATAATAGGCTGATAATAATTATTATTTTTACATTTGCAAATCTCAGGAGTATGTATCCCGGTCCTTTGAAAGGCGTACAGGGGACCGAAGCAAACTCGCTAAGGCCCCTTAGACATTTTTAAGTATTGAGGCACCAACCGACAATAGGCCTGTGTCCAAATTTTTTTTTGTTCCGCAGGCATGTTAATAAAAAATATTGGACACCTATTTTTTTCTTTTTTGACGTAATCAAAAGATTACGGCGATACATTGAGTTAAAATGTGGCATGACGTCACGCCTTGCTAGATTTAATACTGAGTTGTGACGTAGCGAGCCCCCACCCCTCAACTTTAATGCGTGTTTTCTAAATTATGTTGTGCACCCAAGGACAACCCCCGTGCAGGACTATTGCAGAATATGGAAACAAAACATATTGGGCTATGGATTTGGGTGGCTATAGTGGATTGGTTACCTAGAACTATGTCCCCTGTCTGTTCAATGTTATGTAATACACGGATAAAATGGCAGGGGGTGACTTGCACACTCAATAATGGGCACCCGAAAACGGTCGCTAGCACATACTCGTAGTGACATAGCGACAAGGAGGACAACATGTCTTGAAGTACTTGAGGAGTATTATTAATCTGGATGTAAATAAATACCTACGTGTGTGATTAATATATCCAAAATACAGATAGAATCCTATATACCAACACAAGTACACAATGCAGCATTGATCAAAGCTATGTAGGTAGGTTGTCTAAGCAAATGTTATGTATGTATGCGGTATGTATTTTATTCATTGCCACACTATGTAAAAAGATATTTACTCGAAAACACGGAAGTAACTATCTGATTATTATTCAGTTACACACTTCCTGAAACTGTAAACAAACGCTATAATACATTCTAACAGTTAGATAACATAATATTTCGAGAAGAGCTCGTGGCTAAGTCATATATATTTATACAAATTAATAAAATTGAAGTGTCTGTTAGTAATGTCAAAATAACAGCTTTTTACTAAACAAAAACACATTTTTTTTTATTTGTCTGTCTGTTTGTTCCAGCTAATCTCCGAAACGGCTGGTCTGATTTTGATGGGACTTTCACTGGAAGATAGCTGATGTTGTAGCAAGTTACTTACTTTTATTTTAGAAAAAGAAAAAAGAATTAAGGTCCACGCGGGCAGCAGCTAGTCTATACTTTAATATTATAAAGAGGAAACATTTTTTTGTTTGTTTGTATCGAATAGGCTCCGAAACTACTGGACCGATTTTAAAAATATTTTCACCAATAGAAAGCTAAATTATCAGGAAGTAACATAGACCATAATTTATTTATAAAAAAAATAGAGGTCCTTAAGAAAATTGCAATAATAGGAGGCTTGTTATGTATAGTACTTTTCTCAAATAATGCGTGGAAATTCAAACTCGGTAAATTAATTACAAATTCCAAGTAACGAACAATGAAAACTTTTCACGCGCCAATGTGTTCTTTTGTTTCTTTTTACTATAAACAGCTCTATTTGCAAGCCAAATCGAAATTTAAATAAAATCTTTGTTAAGTTACCTCCTTGGTTGTCATGTGTCGAAGTAAAAAGTACGTTCCATTTTTAAATTAGACGACAGTTATGAGTTTTCATAGTATTTTTATTCGGCCTCTAAACACGACAGATATTATTATGGATTTTCATAGTAACAGTGCCGGCAGCCAAGTATTTGGCCAGTACAGCATTTTCAAGAAGAAGCATCTCGAAGAAGGTTGTCAAAATAATGCTCGAAGTTTTAGAAAAAGTTATATACGAAATATTCTCGACATAAAATCAGATCATATTTTATTGATTTCCCTGAAGTTAATTTTAATTCATTATAATAAAAACAACGTCTACATCTAGTCTTCAAACATTAAAATGATTTCTATCATAAAACACTATGTCCTTGAGAGTAGCATTGGCAACTGTTTCTGACGAAACGATGACAGGAACGCGACGTTGCCGCTCCGTCGTATTACGTTGTAGCTAACGTAAGCCGCGGGCCGGCAACGGCGCTCGATGGCGCTAATTTTCCTTCATTTTTCAGCAAAGGTTTTCGTTCGACGACGATTTGTAAAAATTCTATTTTTGATTCAATTTTGGCGTAGATTGGCAGACTTTTATTTTAACTGACATATTGAAGTAATTTAGTGTTGGTGATTTTGTTATTTAATTTTAATTCTGTTACATAACACTTAGTACTTACGTAAGTTAAGTTGAGTAATTTTAGATACCTATCTAATTTACTGATCTTTGTAGGTACGCCGCGGCACAACATCGTGATCTATATTTTTATTTACAACACCAGTTTTTACACCCACCTATGTTTTAAATATTTTGGCTTTGAATTTGATATAGGTATAAAACATTTTTTGTAAAAAAAAAAAACAATCGTCTTCCATCGACTTCCGAAATTATTTCACTTTGTAGTGTTTTTTTGGAAGTCAACTTTTTTTTTTTGTAAAAACTTTTTTGTTTTTACATTTTGGTTGTGGTACCTAGAGTACCTACACCCCACACTAATAACCTGCACGTTTACAAGTTTTCTTTATTTTCTTTTGTTTTTTAGCAAGACCACAATACAAAGGGGTGTTGTCGACGGAAGATTAGACAAAATGACAGATAAACAATCACAATCTGTCATTTTGTCTATTCTACCGTCGACAAAACCCGTTTCTCTGGTTGCTATGTAAATAACAGTGACAAGAAGTAATTATAACATCATCCACATAGACAAAGTGGGCAAATACGTATTATTGAAGCTAACCCAAAAACTACATAAGCAAAGTTAATAAAATTTATATGGGATCACCTAGGAAGTATAACCCTTTCAAACACAAAAAGAATTTTCCAAATCGGTCTAGCTATCTTCGAGTAACCGGGAACATACATAATTAATAAAAACTTTTTACAAAAAAAAAAAACAACCGACTTCAAAAAAAAACACTTAAAAGTGAAAAATAACTTTAATTTCGGAAGTCTGTGTCTTTGGTTTTGAATTTTCGTTCTTTGTCACCTACTTCCGAAATTAAAGTTATTTTTCACTTTGTAGTGCTTTTTTTAGGTCAGTTGTTTTTTTTTTTTTGTAAAGTTTTAATTTTTCACTTTTTAGTTGTAGTACCTACCCCACACATATTCGAATACCACTACCTGCTATGTAAATAACAGTGACAGGAAGTTATCATATCGATACCGGAAATTTCAATTGTCGTAAAGGACATTGTATTCCCTGTCCTTTACGACAATTGAAATTTCCAGTGTCGATATCATCCACATGTGAAAAAAATTACGTATAATACGAAGCTAACCCAAAAACTACATAAGCAAAGTTAATAAAATTTATATGGGATCACCTAGGAAGTATAAATAACCCTTTCAAACACAAAAAGAATTTTCCAAATCGGTCCAGCCATCTTCGAGTAATCGGGGAACAAACATAATTTAAAAAAAAAGATTCCGGCGTACTGAGAACCTCCTAATTTTTTTGAATTCGATAAAAAAAATTTGCTAAAGAGTAGTTAACGTTGTTATAGTTCTGTTATCAAAAGTGCAAAATTGGGTTATTTTTATCAGCAAATTGTAGTTACGCGTATGACTAACTGAACTTCCCGTTATTAACTCAATATTTCTGCATCAATTTTGTAATTTATTTATTAGTCATCTAAGTATAATTCATTTATGACAGCCGCAAAGGGAAAACGACTCTTGGCCCATTAATAAGTGATTTCTGTTTATTTTTATTAGCAGACAGTAAAATGCAACTACTCGCTGCTACCCAAAACATTTGTATGTTACATTCCCGTGGCCATCTAAAATAGGCCACCTTTTTTCACTCCGAAAGTAGGAACGGTATTGGCTTTAAAAAAAGGTGGAGGTTATTAAGGCGAAAGCGTCAGGGTAGCCCGCGAAATTCAAGTTTTCTTACGTTTATTGCAATTTGCAGGTCAGTATCATGTTGTATGTTGATCTAAATATTATGATTCGCGGCCGTAACAAATATGGCTTTACTCAATTATAATCATTACAATCAGCAATATAACTAGCATAAGTTAGCAAAGGTATATGAGTTTATATAATTCTTTATTTTATTTGAATTTATGATTAAATTTTTTATTTATTTTTTACGAGTCAATTTATATTTATTTTATTTTATTGTTGACATAATCTACTCATTACAATGTTTTTGTTATGAGTTGTATTGCAATTTGTGGTTAGCTAGCGACCTCGACAATTGATCATATTATTTTTTGCCTGAGCAACCGGCAGCAAGTTCGTCATGCTCCCTTAGATGTCACTGCTTGAGGTAGCGTCGGGGGTCGGGTTGCCTCCTTCCCTCAAATATGGCGAGGGGGGTAATGGCTGATCTTTGCGTTATGCTCGTGAACGGGTGCTGCTTGTGGTGACTGGTCGTCTTGCTGATCATGGTTTTGTTATTGTTACCAGTAATTAACTGTTCATTTTTTTTATCTCGATGGTCCTAGTTTATCATTTATAACTGCCAATTACAGCTTTATGTAAGCGGGCACGCCCTTTATGTCTGGAGGCTTTTATTTAGATATTTAGTTCTGTTTACGTTTAGTTTTATTTTCTTTTTATTTTTTTAAATAATGCTTGAGTATAGTCCTCAATGTTTTTGGTTGGTATATTGGCGTGTGCTAGCTGACATATGGCCTATAATTTATCATTTGAATTATGTTTTGTGTTGCATAATGTAGGTTATTTTGTATACTATTGTATAGAATCATTCTCTAACTTGAACAGACAGCTGTGCTGCTGGGGAGTTTGTTGCGCCACTTCTTCTTCCCAGCTAAAGGCACTGAAGTGGTGAAGGGTGGGCGTTTTTGGGGGACTGTCTTATGTAATTTTGACGTTCGAAAAGTGCTGATTCTCAGCCTAGTTTGAATAAATGACTTTTGAATTTTTTTTGAAGTTAGCTTCGATAATACGCATTTAATCCACTTTGTGTATCTTGATGATGTCGTATAATACTTCCTGTCACTGTTTTTAACATGCAAGTAGTGGTATACGAATTGGTGTGGGGTTGGTACCATGACAAAAAGCTGAAAAAAAAAAACTTTTTGGAAGTCAGTTGTTTTTTTTTTCTAAATGTTTTATTGACAGAACGTACCAACATGCGTTTATTTCGACCGCATCATTGCTTGTATCTTGGAAAATTCGAGCCTAAATTGATGCCCGTTCAAAATATAGCTAGAATTGCTATACATCTATGCTGTGCAAGTATGCATTTCATTGTAAACGAAATAGTTTGTCACATGTGATGTGTTGACATACCAACATAGTATGTAGTAACATAAGTAATTTTCCGAAGCCCTACTAATGCAGTGCAAGGTTTTTTTTAATAGGAGTGGTGGGTCTGTGGTAACGACCGTGACTTACGAGTTGTAGGTCGTAGATTCGACTGACAGGAACTTTGTGTAATTTATTTATTTAGAAAGAAAAAGTATTTATTGAGACTCGCACAGGGAATCACAAATTAAACTAAACACCTTCACCTTAAAACATTAATAAAAAATAAAATAAAAAAAACAACAAAAAAAAACAAGGTAAAATTAAAACAAAAGCAGAAAGTCCTGTCCGAGGCCAAAAGGCTCCTATCTCAGCATATGCTGCGACATTTTAAAAATAAATGTCGCAGCGCTGGTATTCTGATAGGGCCCACAGTGGTGTCACGGATAGATAGATATAGAAATAAATAATACATAAAATAAAATAAAAATAGATACATTTCATCACAACTGCTCTCAAAACGGTGAAAGCATCGGGTTCTTCCTTGATGGGCGAGTTCTATTACTGGCTGGACGTACGACCCGTTGTGTGAGCTCAGTACAGAACACGCAAGCTAACCACTCAAGGTCACTGGCATATATCTGCGTCTTAAATTAAAAACGCTAATTGAAAATGCAAAGATTTTTTTTAACACAATATGCTCTTAAACCTGTAAGTTCTGAAGGTTCAATAACAAAGGAAAATGAATTCTAACCCGATGAATCGACGACCTAAATGGGTATCTGGGGCAAGTTGCAAGGGGGGGGGAGGGAAATCCAGCGTAAGTACTGGAGCAGCTAGGGAAGCCATTGTCCGGCTGTGGATTGCGATTGGTGGTTACAAGACTCATGTGCGATTGCCCTAAGTCTCGGGAAATTAATTGTTAAGCAAATACAAATAAACAAAATTAAGGTGTCTGATTGTAATGACAAAATATTCTCTATCTGTCTGTTTGTTCCGGCTTATCTTCGAAACAGCTGGACCGATTTGACGGGACTTTCACTGGCATTTATACGGAGTAACTTAGGCTAGAAAAATAATTTTGGTCTACGCGGGCGAAGCCGCGGGCAGCAGCTTTAATGAAACATAATTAAATACACTTGATAAGCAAATTGATTACCAAGTTATATTGTCCGTATATTCAAATCACAAATATCATTCTTTGATAGTTGTTGTTGTATGAATTGTAAATTGACATACGCCAATTTTCCGTAGACTATCCGGCTATGACTATGAAGTGCCATCATGATCTTCCTGCCCTTGTCCCATGTTAAGTGGGGTCGGCGCACCACTCCTGCCCTTGCCCATGTTACGTGGGGTTGGCGCAACACTTTTTTTTTTCCACTCTCCCATGTTACGTGGGGTTGGCGCAACACTTTTTTTTTCCACTCTCCCCTGTCAACCGTCACGCTATCTATGACTATGTATGTACGTATCCTCTCTTATTTTATTATAAATACGAAAGTGAGTTTGTATTTGTAACGCTTTCACGCTAAACGGCTGAACGGATTTGAATGAAATTTGGCACATGGGTAGACCATGACCTGTCTTAGGACATAGAATACTTTTTATCCCGATATTTCCACGGGATCGAGACGCAGCTAGTTTAAGTATATTCCATTATAGGTGCTTCCCGCGGTTTCGCCCGTTTTCTAAAATAAAAGTAGCTGTCATATTCCTATTGTTCTTTTAACTGGGCAGAAATTCAGGCTATCCCAAAGAAGAAAACAATTGTTTAATACAACCAAAATTTTAATTAGAATTTGCAAAACATGACTAATAAGTCAAGACAAGAATTTAAAATTGATCAGCTTCTGAAAAATATCCATATCTTTTACTAAAAACAATTCATATTAGATTTTAAAGTTGTGTGAAATACTGAAACAGAAATAGTAGTATGTATTCGATACTGGGTTGTGGAGGTCAGATAGGCAGTCGCTCCATGTAAAATACTGGTATTCAGCTGCAGCCGGTTAGACTGGAAGCCGACCCCAATATAGTTGGGAAAAGGCTAGGCAGATTGATTTTTTTGTAAGATTTATTCAGTAAATGCACTTGTTGACGATTCAAACTAAGGAGGTAGGTACTAGGTAAGTTGCTCTGAAATACCAGTAAAAATATTGTTGCTTATGTTATAATTATGTTGTGTTGTGTGCC
Source organism: Agrochola litura (assembly GCA_949152395.1). NCBI lineage: Eukaryota > Metazoa > Arthropoda > Insecta > Lepidoptera > Noctuidae > Agrochola > Agrochola litura. The sequence continues at coordinate 5,813,236 of OX424519.1, read as the reverse complement.
TTTTTGTCTGTGCTAAATAAATGTATTTTCTTTCTTTCTTTCTACATTCTATATTAGGAATAGTGCGGCTAGTTGCTCTAAAATACCAATAAAAATATTGTTGGTACATTCTATACCAGGAATATTGCGACTGCTACCCATAACAAAAGTAATCATTTACTCATTTACAGCTACAAACTATGTCATATCAGGTCGCGGCCTTACACCCCCCACTCCTGCCCCCAGAGGGTGTAGGTTTGAAGTGCGGGGTGCGGGGTTGCAGTGAATCCACTTGGGCATTCAGGTTATTAGGTCATCCCGGTGTTAGCGCATTTTAGCCATAGCCCTCATACAATCATGGAATGATATTTACGTGCCTCTAATACCCGAAAGGTTCGGCAGAGGCGTACCTAGTAGTACTCCCAACATTTCACCAGTTATATTTAAGGGTACACGAAAAAAACCCTCTTTTGTCAATTATTTATCTGAGAAAGCTTGAAATAATTGAAAGATTTGTCGTACAGTTTTCGTGGTGCTAAACCATTCGTGTCAGTCACAGCACCTGTTAATAGTTGCATCACTTTTGCGCTCTCGAAAATATGGTATATTTCACCTTTGATTTACTTAATGAAGATATTGCATAAATATAAAAATTAGATTTTATCTCAAGGATAGCTAAAGGCTAATTAATGTCTGATTTTTAAATTTCTTGATATGGTTTGCTAAATAATAAGAAAAAATACATTATTGACTGGTTTTTTTTTTTTTAAATTAGGTTTTTCTTCATTATTGATCTGCTACATTTTGTATGGAAGTTCATAAAAGTGGTCAGTCACATGCAAGTAGATGTTGATGATATTTTTTAAATTTCAAAATCAAAAGTAGTTTCTTATAACAAAATGATCAAACGTCAGTCACGCGTAATTTTTCGGAAAACTTGTTGCGAATATTAGTGATTTTCCATGAATATTTAATTTATTTGAAAAATCCCTTTCAGCCACATACAAAACAAAGAACTCAACTTTTCAAATTACAAATAGTTTTGTTTAAATTATTTTTCCCTTTCTCACAACCAATGAACAAAATTGATCAAAATCAGTCGATTTCGTGCATGGTCCCTTAAACCCCATGTAATAAATAACTGGCGAGCCTAATGCCATCAACCGGGAACAAATCCAGACAATCCAGATTTTTCATAAGGATGTTTTCAGTCGCAGCCCAAAAATCTAATAATACTTTGCTCGACCTGGGAATTGAACCCAGGCCCACTGGACCAACGAGACAGTCTATTGCAATTTGTAATACCAAGTAAAGGCTCGTTCAGACCAGCGCGACACAAAGGTACCGCTCGTCGCACGACGAGCGGTGCCTTTGTGTCGCGTCGCGTGTCGCGCCTGTTTGAAAGAGCCTTAAATCTGCATCATAGAAATCTTTTGTTGGCAGTCGAGTAATAATGGCGAGTATTCGACTATTCGCCATGGGGAATGGCGATTAATCGGTATTCGACTATTCGCTATAACAACTATTCGTGGCATCTCTAGTAAAAAAAATAAAGTCTGTAATTTTGTACATTCAGGGAGCAATTTTTTTCTCTTTCAAATTGTCCATTTACTTTAGCTCCTAAGGCTCCCAATCTTGGTAGATAGTGTAATGCTATTTGTAATGTCAAGTAACTCTGCATTATTGAAATATTTTGCTGGCTTTCAGCCTATCTAGTGAATAGTGAGGATCTTAAGGTTCCACTAGTCGACGGCTCGAACTCGTTGCTGGCGTGGCTAATATGTATGTTATTTAGTAAAGTTATTTATTTATTTATTCAGTGAAATAGACGATGATTTATAACGAAAACGAGCGCATAAAATTTCATGAATAGACCTTTGGGCGTAAATAAATTATGGAAAAACTACTGGATGTATCTACTCAAAATAAAATGATTTGAAATTTTCAATAAATCATCTACCTATACGGTTAAAATTTTGCCATTTTCATACTACATAAGTTATTTATTTACGCCCAAAGATAAATTAAAATACATAACACACATAACATCACGCCTTGTTTCCCCGAAGGGTTGGGCAGAGGTGTCCCTGTAGCAGGTACACCCACATTTCGCCAGTTATGTTGAAATTAAAATTTGTGTTGAAATATGGAAGTTTCGATGCTCATAACTTCCAAACCAATACTTTTTCCCAATTCTGCTTCCTTATAGGGCTAGATAATGACAAGGCAAATTTATTTAATTTTTGAACGTACACTGTCAAACAGACGAGTCATCACCATAATACGTTTGTATGGAAGTATGACCGACTATTGTACCCATCTAGACTAGTGTACCTACTCATCCAAAAAGTTGGCAACGTCGCAAATAGCTGTAAAATATTTAATTAATTTGGCAATATTACTGTATGGAAATAACAAATGATAACTAGTGAACTAGAATATTATTAATGAATTTGATGTTGAAACCGTTTTAGGTGTAGAAATGGCATTTGGAAAGTTTCCAATTACTTTTTTTACATCTAAAACTAAATATTCGGTGTTACGATATTAATTATTGCTTTCATAATTAATATTTTAGTTCACTAGTTATCATTTCGTATTTCCATACAAGTAATATTGCCAAATTAATCAAAACTTTCTGTATAAACGCTCAAGACCAACGGGGTAATTGCGTACACACTTACAGTAGCAATGGCTTTCATTTTTACAGTTAATTGAGCTATTTATACATTATATTCAAAACGATATGATTACTTTGTAAAGTATTACATTATTTTAATTAGGTATTGTGAATGTGAGGACTATGTGAATATTATTATTATTTTTAATTCTCCTTTCTTTGGTATTTATTATTCGTCGAGTTGGGCTCCTTAAGTTCTGACTTGAGCTCCACGATTACTGACAAATGCTTGCACTGACTGGACAAGTCCACTCAAATCTGTGTGGTTCTTTCCTCAAAAGACCATTTCAGACACTAATCTACATGGTCCTCATATGGCCTGACCAAGATTATGTCTGGACTTTAAAAGAGACTGCGACCTCTGAGTTTGTTTCGGCCTTTCTTCTCAGAGTACTTAGTCAGATAGGAAACGCCGAACTCATCTAGCTTATTTTTAATATGACGTGTAAAAGTGATTCCGATATCCTATTTACAGAATAAACAATTTCATTTCATTTAAGTTGTCATGTTTCATGCTAAATGACCCAGCTATACAGCTAACTGACTAACAAATGAGATCTCCAAACCCTGGACTAGTTTCCACAGCTCAAGGGTGTCTCAGAGTTGTTTACTTCAGCATAGTAAATAAGGCACACGGCAACTGAAAATCAATAGGGTTGACCCAATAACCTACTTGTCTTCGACAACAATTTGTTCACAATTTAGTGGTTTTCGTGAGGGCAACAATAAACAGAAAATACAATAAACAGAAAATCATGAGAGTGAGAGTAATTGAAATACTGCCTTGATTTTTATCTATTTAGTGGCAGTGCGGTGCCCTATTTCATGGAACTTAAACATTGGTGAAATGTGGATGTACTTGGGTACACCTCTGCCTAATCCTTCGAGGTAAAAAAGCGTTATGTTATGTAAATAAAAGAAACAGTAAGTACGTGATTTAAGAACCATTACAAAAGGGCTGATTTTTTTTTTCCGTCAGGTAGATTATTTAAAAATATTGAACAAGTACTTTTCTTTTTTTACATTAAGATTACGGCAATACATCGAGTTAAAATGTGCCATGACGTCACGAGATGTAGATCGTATACTTACTTGTGACGTAGCAACCCCCACTCCCCACCTAAGTAATTTTTATTATCTGACTGACGCGGACGGACTAAAGTTTTTTTTGTTTTACCCAGGCATCATCCCTATTTTGGCCAAAATGTTACTTGAATCTAGGAGACACCGCTGCTGTGCCTCCTGACGTCACATATATATAAAGCCTCTTACGAGAGACCCACGTGTATCAGCAGTAGATACTATGCCAGTGGTCGGCAAACCGCGGCTCGCGAGTCGCATGCGGCTCTGTCGCTTTATCAATCGGGACGGGCTGCCGAGGAATTCCAGATGGAAAAGTCAATAACACTTTGCCCGACCAGGGACGGCCGCGGCAGCCGCAGCCGGCGAGCGCTACTTACTTCCGAGTTGCTCGCAGAAATGTTTTCACCATTGTCTAATTATCCGAGTTGTCGCAATATCCCAGGTGGATTTTGCGAGTTTAACGACCATTCAGAAGCCACATTAAAAACTCAGTTGGTGGAATCTGCTTATATGCGGCCCGGTCTGCGGCTAGTTGGCCGTTGCAACCAAGTGCGCGATTAGTATCGATTTCTATCCCTGATTGCGTAATACAACACAATCTGTTTCGATCAGAAACAGATTGCTAATCCATTGCTTCATAAGTTGGAAAAAATATTTGCTCAGCAACATAAATAACGCAATGAATGTTGTTGAACTGTCAAGATGAAACAAATTAGGCATAATTTTTTACGAAAATAAGTTGCGGTACTGGTCGTGGTCGTTGCCGTCTAGATGTGCTGATCGCGTTCAGATTAATTGTTAAAATTCGCCGTCAGTGTAAAATGATTCAATACGACATGCTGTCTTTCCAAAAATGTTAGAAACAAACGTCAGAATCCCTCAAACACTACATAATAAAATCGATATACTAGTATCCTCAACTCGTCAATAATTCAGCGACAGCTGCAGTACTCGTCAAGTTTCTTTGTTCGAGGCACCTCGAGGCTTCGCAAGTAGAAGTGCATAGCGCTATATTGCTTAGAAGCAAATAGGGCTAGGAATTATTCAGGGGCTGCGGCAGTTTAAGACCTTGTGGAGTTCAATATTGTGAACTGTAACATAATTGGTCTTCTAGTTTTTAATTCAATATTAGCTTACTAGCTCTTACATTTGTTACAAAATACAGTGTCATGATTTCCAAATATGGAAAAGATTGTAGTGATTTTAAACACTAAATATAAAATTAAAAGTATGCGAATTGCTTCAAATGATTTCAGTGTAATCATGAAGTTTAAAAGTATCTCATTTGACAGTTACCGTAAAAATACTGGTTTTTTAATGGAACGGAATGGAAACATGGTGTATGGAGCGTCGCTTAGCTTCTAAGTTAGTTCGGTTGGAGCCTCGAAATCTAAAGGTTGTCTTCAAGAAGTCTAAAGTCTATAACGCTGCCTTGTGCGCACCTGCCCTTAGCCGTTAGGCTAAGCGTATGCTGAAACGCAGGTGACGCCGGTCCACGCAGCGCAGGGCAGAGTAGATTGTGTAATGCATGAACGTACTGATAGCTGCGTACGCTGTGGCGCAGGCACGTGCGACGCAGGCATGTGTCTGACCTGCTCTGCGTCTCGTTGTAAAGCCGGCACAGATTTCTGCGCGACGCGTGCAGGTCGTCACTTATTTTTTAGTACTGATTCATAATTTTGTTTCAATGACAGATTGTTTGTACTAGCTAGGACGCGAATGTGTCTGTGTAGATGCGTCGCAGCATACGCTCGCGGCCTATCTCCCTCACCTGCCCTACCTTGCAAAATCTGTGCTGTGCTGTTCTGCGTCTCAGCATACGCTTCATAGCTCTATTATTTACTGAGCTGAGATATTGCCAGCCTCAGGCGCAGGTTGGCCGCCCTAGGCCCGGGGCTCTTTGGCCTTAGGGAAAATCCGCAACAGGTCGTGGTCATCTAGTGCGCAAGATCCTTTACATGGGATTTGATAACTGGGGAAATGTGGGTGTACTTTGCCTACCTCTTCGTGGATTACTGGCTTGATGTCAGGATAATGTAATTACACGGCTGCCCAAAAACGAGTGTAATGTTTTCAAGGTTCGTGTATGTATGCATGTGAGTTTCTTTGTTCTACCGTAACTGTTAAATGCTTGAACGGATTTGGACGCATGGGGTACCGTTAGAATCCTTACTTAAATTGTCATTGCATTCAAGGCATCTTATATTAAAAAGATTTCCACACAACGACACAACGGTCCCCCAACAGCAATGACAATTTTATTTATCTGTTTAGTCAGCGAGTAAATGAGTGACCTTTCGCTTTGTATATACAATACAGATTAACGAATACAACTTGTTGAAGTGAAAACTTCTTTAGGCACGTTGGGCATTTTTGAGATGAGACTAAACCATTGATTTCGCGACCAACACCGTGGAGTAAAAGACATCAACGCGTTGATTACAGGGGTGCCGAATTTTTTTTTCAAAGTTGTCACGTCTGTCAGCACTCCCGGAGTGCCACTGTTTTTTTTTTATTACTTTTTAATTCGTTTTTTGGCAGGGCAGTTGTGATTTTTTTTTTGCTTTCTTTCTACCATCCGATCGACTATTACAATGGGCACATTATTTGAAACATGCATTTTGCAAGTTTGTTTGAAGCTGAAGGTATTATAATCAACACCCACATGCCATCATCCTAATTCATTTGGGATCCAAAAAAAAAACAAAAGACGTGGATATATTTATTAACCTATTCCGCTTAGCTATTTCTAAAGAGCCATAAAAAAAACCCTGAAAGAAATCGACACGTTTTTCACCTCTCAATGAGGCATCCTCAGGATGACGATTGACTTGTCGCGAACCCGACGCTCGTGTGTTCAGCGCTCGGTGAGGCAACACGCCGTGTTCGGGTTCGCTTTGCTTTCTCTCTAGAAATAGCTAAGCGGAATAGGTTACTAAATATATCCACGTCTATTGTATTTTATAATGGATTTCCGCAAGGTCACGCCTGAATCAATTAACTATCATTTGGGATTATCGCAGCATGTCTTCTTTCATACATTTCTATCAACCGTCATCTCATCACCTCCTTTCTCACCATATCTTTCACAGAATCCATTGAATTAAATACTACAGAAAACTAGTTTCTTCACAGACTTATTTTAAAAACATCTTCAATGCCAAAGAAAGGGTAGAAACGAGATGGCACACAACACTGGCTTCGTCTGCAGACACCCTAATAGTTCTATGGAACTAGATTTTACAAAGGGGATACTGTTCCTATAGAGCTCTATATAGATTATTTAAAACTCTATAGAGTTTTGAATAAAAGAAACATTGTTTGAGAGAATCAGCTGCTTTCATCCTGCAAGACGGAGGGGACTACACAAAGGGTCTATAAATAAAAAATCATTTAATTCAGATTCATCTAAGTATCTATAAACGGCTAGTTATATTTTGGCGAATCAAAACTAGTATGCTATTATTGCGTATTCAACTGTTGAATTTATTGTGGAGTTGCTCTGAATGTTTTTATAAATTTAGGTTTTAACACTCACTCCTTGCATTATATATGGAATGCACTGAAGACATAGCCCTATACGTCCGCGCATTGCATGTAATTAGTAATGCAACGAATACGAATATTTGTATTCGCCGAATACTTTCATGACATTCGTAATCTGCGACTTCCAAGAAATCCTTAGATATTGCGTTGCGACCAAGTTGACACAAAGATTCATTTATAAAATCATATAACTTTCTTATGAGATGGTCAACAATTGTGAAGACCTTTTAGTTTTTGTTTGTATAGCTAAGTTGGCAGAAGTGGGCACGTATTTGGTTAGCCCAACTCACAAACTAATTGTCATCTGCATACTTATTCAGGTTTTGGCATGAAGACAGACATTTCCCTATGTTGAAAAAACTGTCTCGAAGGAAATATACAGACAGAAAAAGGAATCGGTTGTCGCCAAAAAATTGCTGTTTTTAATTAAACATTTACCTATAGTTAAAATTCCTTTCACTTTCTTTAACAAAAACGCAAAATCGACGCGAAAATTGTTACCATGAATTCAGTACACGATTCAAATGTTTCAATAATCGACGAATACACTTCTACGCAGGGGGGTTCAGAATCATGTACTGAAAATCCATGGCTCCAAAGAAGTAGTTGGTATAACCTCAGTTTTTAAAAGCGTTTTCTACTTTGATCTGTGAATTGACCTACCGGATATGCCCTGATATTATTGTTGTTTGTCACTGTCAATCAATTATAACATCTAAGCTGAGATCTAACGATAATTTGAAAATAGAAGTCAGTGATCCTAGAATTCATCAAGTTTTCAGTGATCTGGCAATCAAGTGAAGGTTGCTAATGTATCCTTATACACACACAACATCAGTAGGTTAGAATTGGGGGTTCTGCATCACTTGCTCTCGCTGCGCTCGCGCCGTGATGCAGAATCCCCAATTCTATCAGCGAGAGCAAGTGATGCAGAATCCCCAATTCTATCAACGAGAACAAGTGATGTAGAACCCCAATTCAATTACGATAAATAAGCAATGAAATCTTTTTGCACTGAATCGAAGACCTAAGGTTTTAATGAGTCTTAATTATTATCTTTGTTTTTCAATAAATAATAACATAACATTATCTGGATGAACGAGCTTTCTCGTATTTTTGTAGTTTTCTAAAAATGAAACCTATCTAGATCGATTTAACATCACGCATGAAGTAATCCCCGAAGGGTTAGGCAGAGGTGTACCTATAGTAAACCCACATTTCACTAGTTATGTTTAAGTCCCATGTAATAAGGGGCGAGCCTAGTGCCATCAACCGGGCACAAATCCAGACTCCGGGCTGCTACTGACAAATTCCAGATGGAAAAACCCAATAACAATTTGCCCGACCCGGGAATCGAACCCAGGACCTCATACTCAGCAGTAGCGCTTGCGACCACTAGACCAACGAGGCAGTTCTCTTTGTATCCTTATAGTATAATGTAACGAAATGGCTCCCTAGCTAAAGTTTTTTCCTAAATTTCTAACGAACTAACAACTATGTAGTTGCACAAAGAAAAACATTAACGCCCCATTACGTAATGGATCATTACCGCTAATGATTTCATTAATTTCATAAAAAGAACCATTAAAATCGAGTCTAATTTTGACCTCCGCAAAAATTTAATGGAAGATTAGTATTTAATGACAGTTTTAAAAGTTAGTTCGTTTCTGCAACTGGCCTTAATTACCAAATAATTTATATCCTAACCGCTGCTGCGCGGATCCTAAGACCAAGTTTGGACACAGAAGTCCTTTGTTGTTGTGATTACGATTACTTCCCTCATAAGTTTTAAGATTACTCCATTTAAATCCACATTCTGTACTATGTGTACTTTTACACAGAATAGTATATTAGTATCGATAGTCTTGGTAGTGCGCTGCTGCGCGGATCCTAGGACCAGTCCTTTGTTGTTGTGATTATGATTACTTCCCTCATAAGTTTTAAGATTTCTTCATTTAAATCCACAATCTGTATTTGTGTAATTTATACAGAATAGTATATTAGTATCGATAGTCTTCGTAGTGCAGCAGACGTCAATGTAAAAGCTAGAAATTTTAGTATCAATTTCTGCTATCTGCCAGACGCGAATACAAGCAGTTCTTTGTTCAAAGTGTGTAAACTTTGAATAAACAATCCGAGAGTTTTGAAGGATATTGCTAATCCATTAATTCATAAGTTTGAAAAATTCGTCGTATCAACAATGTAAATAACGCAATGGAGTTGAGTGAACTGTCAAAATGAAATCCATTACGATCAATTGTCATTTTATGTGTGTGAAGCTGATCCTAGTGGGTGTATAGCAGTGGATCTAGACCACTATGAAAGTCAAGGTTTCATTATATTTTCCCTCATTTTACAAACTCATTCCTTCCTCCACAATCAAACCATCAAAACAAATCCTCATAAAATCCAACTATAAATACACCAATAAACTAATTGAATATATTGGAAGCCATTTCTAGGCGTGGCAAGGGCGCGTTGTCTAAATAGGGCAGTGGGGCCGCGCGCATGCGTACTCTGCGCTGCGCTATTGATCCATTGCAAGGAGTAACGTGATTGTACCAGACTGTATGTATGTTGGTCCTAGGGGGCGGAGAGTATCTACTGCGTACCGTCTGGATTTGGATGTATTTTTGTTCTACTTTGTCTTTTCCGAGGGTCGGTTTTAGAGTGTGTGTGCAGATCGGAGTCAGTTTTGGAAATGCGTGAATTTTAGTCGCAATTTTCTTTGTTAAGGCGCTGTTTAGTGGCTTTTAATTGATGATTAATTTGAGGGTAGGTTTACACTTAAGTGTACCAACGGTAATTTAATACAAAGTAAGAAATGCGTGAACTTTTCTTTGTTACTGTCGTAGGACGCTGCAAAAAATTACAGTATCGAATTTTTTTCGTCCCTACCCCTCGACAGTTGAATCATTTCCAGAACATTGTTTAATGATGACATTTACAAATTGTTGTCATTTCAGTGTGTCAAATGTGATAACGTGTTTTATTACGACGACTCAGTAATTACTAGTTACGCTATAGACCTATTTATTTATTGATTTATTAGATTTGCCTGAGAGGGATTGCTCGACGGTATGTGAAGCCAAGTCAGAGGCCCATGGGCGGCATAAAAACTCTGACATCAGGTTAGTCATTAACCACACAAAAAAAAAAAAAAAAATAGATAACTGTGATGTCTGTACTCTGGGACACTGAAGAATTTAACACGCTCAAAACTAGCCCAAAATAGTTCCTTTGATATCTACACTAATATAAGTAAGTTTGTAAGTTTAGATGCCGGAGGTAATCTACGAGTATAATAATAGCCTATAATGTTCCCACTGTTGTGACACAGGCCTCCTCTCTGCGAGAGGAAGTGGGCCGTAATCCACCACGCTGGCCCTTGTGCGGCTTGGTAGATGTCACATGTCTTAAAATTTTTGGTTCTAGGACATGGCGGTTTCCTCACGATGTTTTCCTTCACCTTTTTGAGAGCAGTGGTGATGAAATAATTTATACAAAGTAAAGCGCCAGTCAAAAGTTCGAACCTGCGACCTACTCTTAAGTCGCGGCCGATACCACTGGGCGACCACTGCTCTCTACGAGTACTGATCCGATTTCATTTTTTTTTCACTGGCAGAATGCCACACAAAGACCAAGGCTCCAAGGCCAAGACTATTGCCGAATACCATAGGGTGTTTTATAGTATAGATGACTACAACGCGGGTGAAGTCGCGAGCATAAGCTAGTAATTATGTTGTTATAAATCTACATGATCCTCATATAGCCTGACCAAGATAATGTCTGGACTTTAAAAGAGACTGCGACCTCTGAGTTTGTTTCGGCCTTTCTTCTCAGAGTAGTCGGTTGGAAACGCCGAACTCATCTCGTTTTTTTTGTTATATGAAGCGTAAAGTGATTCCGATATCCTATTTACAGAATAAAAAAATTCATATCATTTCATATTCGATATATCCAAAAAAACAGAAAAAATTAGACTTACGCTTGTCACTAAGGTGTCAAAATCACCTGCTAAGCCTTTTCCCATGTATGTTGGGGTTAGTTTCCAGTCTAACCGGATGCAGCTGAATATCAGTATTTTACATGGCGCGACTGTATTATAACAAACGAGTTCATCCACAAAAAAACCACAGTTAAAACATCTGCCTATCAAAAACTACATCCGTTACAATTCAATAATGTAACAACAAATTATTATGAACATAGTAATTTTATTATCAAACACATTCAAACACGAACGTGTAATATAACAAAACGGAGCATATTCAGCAGTGTCGCGTTTCGTTCAACCTCGAGTTTCGCTCGATATGCAATGACTACATGAACTATGTACAATATTTTGTTTCTATGCATTTTTCGAATATATCCGTGTGATTTTATGGATAAATAAGTGACCACCGTTTTGTCATGTACGTAACAATTTTAGGATTGTTGCTTGCGGACCTTAAGACCAAAAAACGCGAAGACGCAGGACAAGATAATTTGGTAATTTGGATTGACGTGGTGATCAAGTTACCCATAGTTGATCTTTTGGAGAGTTCTTTTGTAAATGTAATTATGTGTTCGAGTTTTGTTATGAAAATTAACCTGACTATGAATGGAGTTTCCTCCCTGTGAATACGAGCATTTTTGTGTATTTACCTCATTTGCATCTGGTCAAACTGGAAGCTGACCCCATAATATTTCAGAGACGACTAGTGCCTTATACTAAAATATTACCATTTGCACAGCAGTGGCGATTTGAGTCGTGTGTCTGCATAATATGAAACTATGAAACCTACCTACATACAGACTACACTTTGAATTATTCAACCTAGTAGTATATGAATAAACGATTTAATATTGATAGGGACAAAGGACCAAAAATTGTCGCAGTCATTTCTCACACAAAATGGCGGACCGTGCCAATAAGCACAGCTTTTGTGTCACAAGACAAAGAAAGCAAGAAATGAAAAGGAAACTGTAAGGCCAGGTTCCCACTACGGACCGGCAGATTTACCGGCATGGCAAAACTACCGGAAGAGCTAGTTAGTGGCTAAAGAATTTAAATGAAACTGTTCACATTATGCCGGATCCGGCAAAAACACCGAGCTCGGCATTTTAACTAAGCATTTTGTCACTACGAAGCGCTGGTAGAACACCCGGACCGGAATGTGAACGAGTTTGTGCCGGTATCTATGTCCCCCGCTCTGTGCAGGTCCGAATTCAACTGAGGTGAGTACTTGATTGTCCGGTTTTGTTGTGGAATCCGGTGTAAAGTGAATACTATTGTCCGGGCGCCGTTTTCCGGTAAATCCGCCGGCCCGGCACAGTGAGAACAAGCCCCTTGTTCCCACTAGCTCTTCCGGCAGTTTTGCCATGGCGGTAAATCTGCCAGTAGTGGGAACCTGGTCTTATGGTCCTATCAAAGTAAACCGCATAAATTCAAAGCTTTAAAATTTGATGAAAATAACATATAAATTAGAGATAATGACGATCACCATTTACCATGCAACCTGTCACCAGTAATTTTGTACATATATCCTACCTATCTATTTATACTAAATATCAGGAAAAGCAGCTCTGCTCACCTCTGCGTACAGGTTACAAATCTTAATTTTAAATAGGAAAAAATATTAAATTAATCAGTAATCAGCATCTCCCACTGCAATCTACAAAAGAAAGGTGCATTCATTCATACAGAAGAAAGAGTTCTGATGAGCATTAGTGGTGCTGGTCCTCCAGTCCGAAAAGCATACATTCATGGCATAACACAGGAACAGAGCTAAAAATAGAACGAAACACAAAGGAAATACGACCTAATTACAGTAATTTAAAAGTTTGTTTACTATACAATGGTGGGTGGGTTGTAAATTACTACAAAAATGTGCTGTAGACTACATCTGTATATAAATCCAAACAGTTTACATAATTAACTTGAAAAAAGACAAAGAAAAAAAAAATCAAGACGCCAATCTTCAGGTCTTCATCCAGCCGATGCCATCAACTCCCCGATGCACTACATTATATTTCTTAACGTCTTCTAATACAGCCAGCGCGGTATAAACAGACAAAAGTCTACGCGCGACGTACTACAAGATGCATTAAGAATGTTACGTCACAGACACAGCTCTGATATATTCCAGAACTGTAAGAAACGTTACAACATCATTCGGGTTACGTTTTCATTCTATTTTAGTTTTCCTAAACTATTGCGATGTTGACAGAGTAAAATGAAAATTGGCGTGAAGGAAGAACGCGATGGTGTTGAAATTGTAACCCGAATTTTGTTTTTCTTCTTTGTGAAAGATGGATTCTTTTGTTGTTCAGTTTTCCAGTTCGAAGTCAAAACTTACAAAGCCTAATAATTATTGTCATTCGTGAAAGCACTTCAGCCGTCGCTTGGTGGTGGAATATTGGAAATCAATGATTGGTAAGTAGGTCAACTCATAAAAAAACTAGGACGCGGCACGTGCGGCATATTATTCCACAAGAGAGGCGACTATAAAAGATTCTTTCAAGAATGACCTAAATACGCTAAATACAGACACTTATGAATACACTTCTCGTTACACAAAACAAAAATTCATGCAAAAATATTGAAATAACACAGTTTCCCGAGAAACGGGTTTTATCCATCTAAAACTTATCTAAACGCGATATATTCTCACAGAAACACGGTAAAAATGTTACAACAAAGAAGTCTTCATCATCTTCTTGCGTGGATTCTTCTTTCATGATGTTAAAACACAGATTTAACCCACCATTCGACAAGACTGAGGCGATAAACAGCGCCAGTCAAGACGAAAGATGGACTAGACCCACGAAATTGATAAAAATCTTCTGTTCTTGCTGTTATTGTTACTACACGTTAAAAATCACTGAAATACTAAAAGAAGAGAACTTAAAATCACAGGAATATTATACGGTATTATTTTGTTTTATTTTGTCGAAAGCGCTCCCGAGGAGCTCGCGGTGCGACTTGGGTTAAGAGCGCAATAGTACTGGTGGTAACAGGTTGCACGTTGATCGGCAGCACTCGGATTTTTATGTGGCGTTCGGGCTCGGGTCGTGGCCTAGTTTCGCGGTACCCGCCCCGGGAGCTTCTCCACCCCGTTGCACGAGATATTCACGTTATAGAATATACTACAGAGTACGATAAAAATTGCAACGGGACCTTATACAATTTTGTCCATAGTCAAACATCTTTTATTCGAAGAATAATATGGCGTTTGACTGTTTTCCGATAGAAAAAACTGTTAAAAATTATTTTCCCCATTACGTTTTGTGACGATTGAAATATTAGTCCTTAAAAAGTTACTTAGGGTACTAAAATGGGCATTTCTATCGCAAAAAAACTAAAATTTTCAAATGGACAAAGAGAGAAAGACAGTAAAATGGTTAGCAAACAACTACTGTTTTCGTTTTACTGTGAAAATCGTTAGTGAAAATACGTTTCACGAACAGCTGTTTAGACCAGTACTAAAGAACTACTAATTGTATCATAAATGAACTAGCCTTGAGAATTAATTACTACAACAATGACGACAGTGTTGGCGTATTTCACTACCGTAGTAACTTCCGGTTGACTTATCTGCCAGTTTCATACAAATTCTGTTTTATTACTGAACTAGCGATCCATCCCCGGTTTCGCACAAATAGGATAGTTGCGTAGGTAAAAAAAGGAAATTCTATTTAGTCCGTCTTTCAGATAATAAAAAATATTAGACACGTATTTTTTGCTTTATCATATTAATCAAAAATAACTTCGAAAACACGCATTAAAGTTGGGGAGTGGTGCTCGGGGTGACATCATGCCACATTTTAACTCAATGTATCGCTGTAATCTTTTGATTACGTCAAAAATGATCTACAAGACGGACCAAAAAACAGTTTTTTGGACACAGGCCTATATCCCGTAACTCTGGGGTTATTTATTAATCACACCATGTCAAAGAAACAAATGGCATTTTTTTTGTACGAATTATTTCGACAATGTCACGATTATTTATGTAAACCCTCATGTGAAATATGTCAACGTCGCATTTTCTTAGCTTTAAATATGAATGATTGGTTTGAATGAAAATTATTAACTCGTACTTATCAATGAAACTTGTGTTAATTATGATTGAAGTTATCTTCGAAACCATGTATTTTTGGAACACTTGTTCTAGGACTTTTGTATTATTTTTACTTATAGCTTTAGTGCCTTTCCGTACACCAGCAGAAATCCTACAAAAAGTTGTTGTAACGATATCTAATAAAACGATTTACAGTACACACATGATCTGGCCAAGATTATGTCTAGGAGACTGTGACCTCTGAATTTGTTTCGGTCGTCCAAGAGTAGTCAGATAGGAAACAAAGAACTCATCTAGATTTCCTTTCCAGCGAGGTAATTGCGTAATACACTGGCTATAATTTTGACAGTTAAACAACATTCATTGCGTTATTGTCGAGCAGACAAATTTTTCGAACATAATGAAGCAAAAGATTTGCAATATCCTTCAAAACGTGATTGAAAATGTGTACGCCGGATAGAAACAAAGGAAAAGTGACATCTATCACTTTGTTACTCATCGACGGAAATAGAGCTGACGTCATTAATAAAAAGCTAATGTTACAGACAGAGTAAGTGACTTTCTTTTATTGCTTGCCTACAGTCATGACGCCATTGGCTTGTATGAAACTATGTAGATACTTTTTGTATAGCGTATTTCTCTGTACTTGTCCCCTTTAATATGAATCATTTTGATTAAATATTTTATTTTGATTTTTGAAGTGAAAACTTCTTTAGACGTGTTGGGCATTTTTGAGATGGGATTAAACCATTGATTTCGCGACACGATGACGACACCTCATTTTTGTAAACGCGATTGTATACTTTATTTATATTACGTTACGGATAAATGTTCTATGAAAGTATTTTTATTTTAAAGGTTTTGTAAACGCGATTGTGCTCTTTATTTATATTACGATACGGATCAATGTTCTATGCAAGTATTTTTATTTTAAAGGTTTCGGAAGTTATAATTTTTTTTGTAAACGAGTTTTTGCTCTATACAAGACCAATGTTCTATACAAATATTTTTTATTCCACCAAGGCGATCTTGTTCAAGTTTTCACTTCTGTGCTACCACTTTTTTTATAATTAAATAATTGTTTTGTCGTAGCATATGCTGAGACAGGAGCATTTTGGCCTCGTACAGGACTTTCTGCTTTTGTTTTAATTTTACGTTTTAATGAGAGTGTTTTAGGTTAATTTGTGATTTACTGTGCGAGTCTCAATAAATACTTTTCTTTCTTTCTTTGTTTTAATTTGGCAGTGGCAGCCCGGAGTCTGGATTTGTGCCCGGTTGATGGCAATAGGCTCGCCCCCTATTACATGGGACTTAAACATAACTGATCAAATGTCAGTGTACTATAGGTACACCTCTGCCTAACCCTTCAGAGAATAGAGGCGTGATGTTATGTGAATGATTTCGTAATTTTTTTAAGTGCTTGTTATTCATAATCCAATAAGTTGCTAATGCTATTTTCATAAAATGTATGTTCCTTGATAATTAAGTTAGAAAGGACTAATCTAGGAACCTGACTAAATGTCAAAGTCAAATGTTTTATTTCAAATATGCATTTAAAAGGCACTTTTAAATGTCAAAATTTACAAGAAAATGGAATTGATTCTAGTCGTTCCAAAAGGTAGTTCGGTATGGAGAAGAATATGCAAGAAATTCCACAGTTACTCTTTTAAAATGTTTTGTATACATTCATTATAATTATTATTATGTGAAGACGATGTACCTACCTAGAATAAAATTACTATACCACAATAGGTATGCATGTTTTGTAACTGGGTTGTGAAGGTCAGATAGGCAGTCGCTCCATGTAAAATACTGTTATTCAGCTACATCCGTTTAGACTGGAAGCCAACCCCAACATAGTTGGGAAAAGGCTAGACAAATGACCAGAATAGCTATGTGTAATGAAAAATTGCTAGTGGTGGGGGAATGCCAGCTAGTATTGTACGCAAAAGGACGTGCGGGGGAGGGAGGTCAAATCGATCAATCAACCAACCTCCTCTAACATTAAAAGTGGTTGTACTGCAGTCAGTAACAACGATTATTATAAAAGAGTAATGCTACGGCTACGGATATCGATTGGTCTTTCGGTTCGGAACGATAGAGGTTTTATTACATTTGTCGGGTAATTGGATAGAACGAAGAATGATTTCTACTACTTTATCTTAGACTGTATATGGGTGATGAAAGTATGTTTGAATTAGGTCAAAGTTGTCTAAAGTAATTTGCTTGACATAATAATATTTAAAAAAAAAACGTAATTGGTACGAGGTGTGGGCACGAAACGGATTTGGATGTTTGGTACACAGGTAGTTTATAACCTGGATTAATACATAGGGTACGGTAGTACGTTCCCGTGGGATATTTTCCGATGTCCACGCGGGCGAAGCCGCAGGTAAATGTTAGTAGGTAATACATTTGACTGAAGGAGGCAAGTTGGCGATGACCTTTTGGTATCTACGTATTGAGAATCTATTACCAATTTTGAGTGTGAATTAGTAGTTAATTAATACTAACTTTGGCCTTGCCAAAGACTTCTAGAAACTCTAAGCGTGATGCGTCACGAGAATGTACCTTCCGATTTATGAAATATGCCAAATGTTGCACAGGTTTAAACTGCAAACTCCCGATTTAAACATGGATGAAAAAATGTTGAAAGCACACTAGCAAAGGTATTTCGATTTGACATACATTTTACACACGGCAACTTTTGCAGAGATATAACTGCGACTGCATCACAATGCAGTAAAAGGGTGATAGAACGCTACTGCATCGCTGCAAAAAGTCGCCGTAAGCAACATCCTTAAAATGACGTCATGGCTAAGTCTGCTACTAAGGACCAAAAAAAAAACATACTTGGCTAGTATTGCTGTCGAAGACTGCATCGTAAGCGTACACCCTCGGAGGCTCGGCAGCAGTCACGTTGTTCTTCGTCACGGCTACGGTATTGTTCTGCCCATCGACGGAGACGCAGCTGTAGGAACCGTCCAGCTTCTCTCGCTGGTCCATCGGACGGACGCGCACGACCACGCGTACATTCTCGACGGTGGGAGCTGTTAGCTCCGCGTCCTGTGGTACAAGAAGAAAAATGCCTGTTTAGAAAAAAGCAGTCGCATCCCTGAGTCTTAGATTTGGATTGGCTTGCCCCATATTACATGGGACTTTGGCGAAGTCATCATCTCCCCAGCCTTTTTAACCGGATGCAGCTGAATACCAGTATTTTACGTGGAGCAACTGCCTATCTGACCTCCACAACCTAGTAACTGGGTAACACGATTTCCCTTAGAAAGACTGTTTTTTTTTTTGGACAGGACTTTGGCGAAGTATGGGCTCACTACTCACCTCTTCCTTGACAGAGTATGCACGCGTGATGTTTAGTTAAGTATAGAGAGTTCCTAAAGGTGAACGAGCATTCGACCTATATTGCCAATACCGACCAATATTTGATACTGTGCGTGTTAGTCGCAATGCGGAATGTGGACTGTTTAAATTGCATTGCACTTAAGTACTACTTACTCTTCCCGAGTTGATGACTGCGAGTAAACCTAGTCATGAGCGAATGTCTGATAGTGGACGACAATAAGCCGAAACATATTCAATCTGCCTAGCCTTTTCCCGACTATGTTGGGGTCGGCTTACAGTCTAACCGGATGCAGCTGAATACCAGTATTTTACATGGAGCGACTGTCTATCTGACCTCCACAACCCAGTAACTAGGTAATAAAAAACCCTTTCGGGCTTCTGATGACCCGTAACGATCGTCAAAGATCCACTAATGACAGTCGGGACCAACGGTTTAACATGCTTTCCGAGGCACGGAGGAATCTCGGCATGTAAAGATGATCACCCATCCACGGAACAACCCCGGCAAGCGTAGCTTAACCTGATGGATCGACCCGTGCGGCTGTTATTACTTAGCTGAGCGGGCTGGAAACTACCGACTAAAAGGACCAAAATATTGACTCAATAAGGTTATCTAAAGGCAAAGACGCATTACATTTTTATTTCTCTTTGTGTCTGAATGCAGCTTTTTATGCTGCAGTTATTATTTTCTTGGTAAGAAACTGCGCATGCAATGACGAGATAATAATATGCACACAAATACAACAAAATATTCAAATGTTTTCAAGGTTGTGTGTTTTTGCTTTTGGATTGTACAAGTACCTACTTGATACTTTTGTCTCTAACTGTGAACAATGTAATTATTGTGAGAAACAGTGAGTTGGTTACTGACGTAGATGGTAGAAGCCATCCAAGGTTCCGACTTGGTGACGGTGGCGGAATCAATGAAACAATTAACGAAAGGAATGGAAATAACTTACGATTGGAATGGATTCCGCAAGAAGGCCTAAACCAACAGAAAATGATCAAAGGACCAAAACTTTACATAAGTTTTGGTCCTTTGATCATTTTCTGTTGGTTATAAAACGGAAGATTGTGGTAGAGATGAGAAAAATATTAACACAAACTACTAATGTTATTATCAAACAAATCGAAAACCTCTCAGATGTTTACGAAAATTGGAGTCCCTTAGTTTTTAGTAAGGACAAATTTTACCAGCACCCATTTGCAATAGTAATCTGCCTAGCCTTTTCCTGACTATGTTGGGGTCGGCTTCCAGTCTAACCAGATGCAGCTGAATACCAGTATTTTACATGGAGCGACTGCCTGTCTGACCTCCACAATCCAGTAACTGGGTACTACGATACCCCTTGGTAAGACTAGTTGTCAGACTTTCGGGCTTCTAACGACCAGACTGTCAAAGATTCACGAATGACAGCCGGGACCAACGGCTTAACGTGCTTTCCGAGGCACGGAGGAGTCTCGATATGTAAAGATGGTCATCCATCCACGTACCAACCCCAGCAAGCGTACCTTAACCTGATGGATTGCTCCGTACGGCTGTTATTACTTAGCCGTGCCGTGCCTCGGGAGAGCACGTTAAGCCGTTGGTCCCGGCTGTCATTCGTGGATCTTTGACAGTCATTAGGGGTCGACAGAAGCCAGAAATTCTGACAACCAGTCTTACCAAGGGGTATTATATTACCCAGTTACTAAGTTGTGGAGGTCAGATAGGCAGCCTCTCCATGTAAAATACTGGTATTCAGCTGCATCTGGTTATACTGGAAGCCGACCCCAACATAGTTGGGAAAAAGCTAGGCAGATTGATTGAACAATAGAATCAGGCCTGCTTGGACTACTAATCATTAAATACGTTTCGTACTAAATTAATTTGAGGAGGAACCATTCTCCTGGCCGTACCCCAATTTATTTGCAGTCAGCACAATATGACTTTTTCTTCCATACTTCTCCATTAGTTGTCATCTCGATAGTCCCCCCCCCCCCCTTTCTTTCCATATAATTTTCCACGCAGGCCATCCATCGTTTCTTTGGTCTTCCCCTACTCTTATAGCCATCCACATTCATACTCAAAACTTTCCTCACTACATTTTCCTCATTCCTCTGCATCACATGCTCATACCATGACAGCCAATTTCCTCACAACTTTTCAGTCACCGGTGTCACTTCCATACTTCCTCTTCACAACATCATGCTTTGTTTCCCCGAAGGGTTGGGCAGAGGTGTCCCTGTAGCAGGTACACCCACATTTCACCAGTTATGTTTAAGTCCCATGTAATAGGGGGCGAGCTTATTGCCATCAACCGGGCACAAATCCAGACTCCGAGCTGCTACTGAGAAATTCCAGATAGAAAAACTCAATAACACATGCTCAACCCCGGGAATCGGACCTCATGACCAACGAGGCAGTAGATCTTATTCTATCCATTTGCATAACACCACATATCTCTGAGCATTCTCATTTCAGCTGCATGCAATTGCCTTTCATTTATCCCTTTATTCAAAATACATAGTAATTAAATTAACACTCGTCAAAGTCAGCAATTACACTAGCTTAAAGTCTTAAGCCTAGGTGTTGTTTGAGCCGCCGACACAATCTGTTTGCGCAACTGCCATGCAAAACTGTTGCCAAAGCCGAATCCCCAGTCTGTCGTACCCTAAAGATGCTAAATGCCCTTCTGACTGCCAACCCTGAATGGGATGTGTATGCGGATGAATGGAGTAAAATTATGGATATATGTCTGGTTCTGTGAGAAAATGTAGGGAGTTCACTGTTCCAAGTTAGTTTTAAATTAAATTCTTGTCAACATTATACTTGTTTCTGTGTTAATCAATGTTATCAATGTTGTACCTTTTTAATTAACTATAAATTAAAATTTATCCAATTTATCATTCTTATTTGTGTTGGAATTTAGGAATTGACCAAGCATAGCAGCTTATAATGTTCCCATTGCTGGGATTCAAGCCTCAGAGGGTTGTAAACTACTAACAGGGACTACTCCAGGTCAGTTAGAAACGTCATATTTCATTACAAACAAAGTTGTTGGTTGCCATGTTATTTTTTTTACTGCAACATATATTGTTGTTTGGTCATGTGACCCAACAATTTAAACATATATTTTGTCTGACTGCTTGATAGATCAATTGGATTAAAAATATGTATTTATAAAAGGTACCTAGTTAATACTTTCCAGGACACTGAACGAGACACAACAGAAATTTTATTGTTATGACGTCTATGGGCATTTAGTGTCTCGGAAAGTGTTAAGGCTATGCTTAGGGGAGGCCTCTGTCCAACAATGTTTATTTTGGCACTGATATTATTATGAAGCTGATAGATAAAACTTCTAAATGCAAAGATATTCAGGAGCAATTTAGCTATAACCCAAGTAGGTACCCAGTAGGATGTTTTAAATATTGTACATGTGAAATACTACATGATGACTTAACTCTTGAGGAGATTGGCGAGCTATTTACGACGCGTACTCTCAGCTTTGAGCCAAGGGAGTAAGGGCTAAATACCTCTACATAGCAAAATTTTAATAATTGATGAATCTCAATTAAAACAAAAGAATTTTACCAACAGATTTTTATTACTTCATGGCAAACAATTGGTAGGTAAAAAAAATAGTAAGTAGGTACTAAGGTGACGCGGGCGTCTAAAAATATCGAATCGACAAAACGCGGGCGGCAACCACGTTTGGTTGCGCGTCAAAATATACTAAGAAAGAGTTCCGTATAGTTTTCTCTACAAACCTATGTAAAATTCACACAGCCATAAATTGCAAGTACCAAGCAGATGGCAGAATACATTACGAAACGGCTAATGCGTAATTTCGTAGGTACCTAGACACACCACTCGAGTTAAGTTGAAATGACCCTGACACGAATTAAAATATGACTCACCATCCCAACTAGCACGATTGAACTAAAATAAGAATAGGTGAAACTGATTTAGGAAAAGGGACGAGGAAAAATTAGACAAAACCAAAAAAAATATTCAAAATCGATAAGATCAGAGTTCCAATAGGAATCCGTATCAAATTCCGGAAATCACATGATAACGTGGTACTTACGGGCATTTTTCTTGAATTCAGGCGCCGCTATCAGGAATACATGTAGTTTGTTGCGTTGAACAGGCTCCCCTGCAGCTGCGTCTTTTGTTTGTCGAATATTGCAAAAATCAATACTGACGACCTACTTTTCCGTTTCAATTTCTTTGGCGAACGAAATGGAAATGACATGACGTTTTCTTCTAATGTTGCCAGTAGCATCGGTAGAATTAACTACCATTCTTAAATCAATGAACCACTTCCGGTTGATGAGGTTTTCTCTTTTCCTCATATTTACGTTATAAACAATTTTATTTGTTCCGCTTTTTTTTCCTTTTCTGCGCTTCAATTATGTAATTTAAAAAATGATGAACACAGAAATCTGATTTTATATCGCGCACTGGATATTCAATGAGGTTAAAAACTGAAAGCTCAGAACAGATGGCAGCACAGTTGTACGTCTTAAACCGCCATTGTTTTGTTTACTTTTGTGTCGATCACAAATTATACGAAAACTAGATAACTATACATGAGACTTGGAGTGTAACACTATTAAAAGACGACCTAAGGACAGGGGAAGCGTCTACCACTGGTAAAATAGCAGCTTTAGTGGAAAAGTTAATAAATTCTGAAAGTATTATTTTGTGTTTGTTAACTTTAAGTTCGGTTTTTGTTAAGGACTGGAGGCGTACGATAGAAATAATCTAATCAGAGTTGAAACCCAACTCGGGCAGGATCTTCCTGACTGAAAAACCTCAAAGATAGATACTCAATTTTAAAAATTAACTCTTTGCAACGGATTTGGTAGTAAATTCACATTCTACTAAAAACATTTTATTTATTGCAATATTGAGATTTCTTTCTGTGGAAGACAAAAAATGCAGAAGTACTTTTTTCTGGAATATTGTAATATAATTTCCTAACATTTATTATTTGCATGAATAAACAAGAATAACTGATAAACTTGTGTAATGAAAATAATTTATAGTATATTGTTTTTGCTAATTTATAATTTGCAACATTACACTATCTAAAAAAAATTGCCGAACTGGCCACCCATAATCAACAAGGAACGTCAAACACGGCTGATGTTTATTTTTGAAAAAATAACAATTTTACTTTCTTCATGGCTTATTTGTTCATGATTATAAAATTAAATAAATCAGATGATAAATAACAAGTGTTTTAACCAATAATGTCGACGGAATTGGAAGAAAACGGGATCCATATTGAGTCTGTTGACGTCAGTGAAAAAGTGAAAGAAACTCAAGAAAATGGATCAATGGTTGAAACTATTTGTGATTCCGGGCTGGACACGTTAGATTCGTGTTCTGCCGCGTTCCCAGCCTCTGATTCCGAAGTATCCCCGATTAAAAATACAATAAGCGACGATTTTCGCAATGGATCGTCGACGGACAGCCTTTCTAATGAAAGTAGTCTTTCCAGCCCAGGATCTGAGGATGGCGTTACTGATAATTTAAACTTCGAATTTCCGCAAAAAACTGATATCGATTTAGCCAAAGAATTGATCATAAATTGTATAGAGAGTATGAATGTAACTGATACACAAGGAAAAAATGAGCAAAATGTTGAAATTACTGATTATAAACAAGCAGACTATATTAATATGAATAGACCTCTCACTACATCGACCGTAAGCTTGAACGAACATAAGTTAACTGAAAACAATGTCATCTGTAAATCACCTTTCAGCAAAAGTGCTGAAAATATTTCAAACATATCATATATCAAACCAAATGAAAATGCTAGTTTAAATTCTAGTGACAAAGAGTTAAATGCTGACAAGATTCTCTCACAATTCGCCAGCCAGAAATCAAAAGCTAGTGCTGTACAGAAAATACCAGAAAACGTAGTGCAAATAGATCCAAAATACACAAGAATACCTAAAGAATTGCTATCACAAGATATCGGCAGCATAGTAAAAAATGTTCATGGAATATTCTCATCAGTGAGCGGTAGCCTAAAAAGTGCTTACACACACAGAACAGTATACACACAAAAACCAGTAAAAAATGCCAAAAATCTACCCAATGGTAAAGTTATGAATGATATATTTGAGGATGAGAATACGGACCCAAAAGCCTTAGTCACTGATAAGCAAGAAACAACTACTGACCATCAAGAACTAATTCCAAATTCAAATGCCGAAGTTGCAGTAACAAAATTCATGGATTTGGAAAGTTCAGAGGCTAATGACACCAAAAAGGATGTATTACGGTTTCAAATAGAAACGTTGGAACGGGTACTGGCTGAACAGAGAAAGGAAAATGTGTCTTTGAGGGATAGAGTCAAACAGCAGTCCGATGAGCTTCAGCAAAGGGATCAAACTTTTAAAGAGTTGGAGGTTAAATTAGATATGGTGCGTGTCTTTTTATCTATTTAGCCTGTATTATCTTATTGCTGGGCCAAAACCGTCCTTAACTTTTGCGTGCTGTTTACTGCTAGTCCTTTTGTGTAGGATTTTACACTTATACATCTAAATAAACCACATTTAAACTATTGCACTGACATCAGTAAAGTTAGAAATCATTAGGAAACCTGGACTTGTAAATTAATATAAGTCTTAAATTGCCGAACCACCTTAATCAAGCGCGGTGATCAATGCTCATGCCTTCTCTGTATTAGAAGAGGCCTTTGCCCTGCAGTGGTACAGTAAGTCCATATTCGCACGTCAAAATATGGCGGCGGAATTTTATCGCGCACTGGATTTTCAACTCTCGGTGTTAAGCCGAGCGTTGAGAATTCAAAAGAGTGCATGCCAGCTCGTCGAAATAACACACTGTTGGATTTTCAACTCTCGGCGCTAAGCAGAGCGGTGAAAATCCAGTGAAAAATACCGCGTTATTTTTACGTCCGTGCGAACGTGCGCTTATAGGCTAGCATTATTATTTAAAATAAACTATTATAGGCCACATAAAAACAAAAAAAAAACAATAATTATGAATCCACAATATCTTTTATTGTTGAACTAGCTTTTGCCCGCGGCTTCGCCCGCGTGGATGTCGGAAAATATCCCAGGGGAACGTACTACCGAGATTTCATACCTAATAACAGAGGAAAACGCCATTGACTCCTACCGCTGCGCCCGCGTTGCTCCGCGTAATTTTGAAACTGTGATATCTTAGAACTATTAATTTAAATGATATGATATGGCATCTAAATTAAATGCCCAATTTAAATAACATAATTTTTTGGATAAGTATTAATACTGTACCGGTCAAAAAAGCTTCGGAAATAACAATTACATTTTTATCAAATTCTGAAAGCTTAGAAGATCCTTAGAAGATAGACATATGCCATCGCGGGCTTTTTTGTTGAACTTTAAGATGAACAATACCGTAGAACTTAAATTTGACGTATCTTTTCCGGTTAACGCAGCGCTCGCCAGTAAAGCTCCCAGTCGGCATGATTTTTTCCGACTTCTTCAACAATAATCGTCATATTTCAGCCAATTTACACAAAACCATAATGAATTATACACTAAAACCTTTCGCATGAATCACTTCGTCCATTGGTGAAAACCGTTTGAAAATCCGTTCGGTAGTTTTTCGAGTTTATCGCGTTCAGACAGACTGCGCGGGGACTTTGTTTTATAATATGTAAGGATTATCTTATGAAAATCTACCATAAACATTATCTTGTAACTTTTTATTAGAAATGATTGTTTTATCAACTACGAAGAGTATAGTGCTATCACTAACTTATAATTATAAACAACTAGCTGCGCCCCGCGGTTTCACCCGCATAAGTCTCGATCCCGTGGGAATATCGGTATAAAATGTATCCTATGTCCTAACCCAAGTTCTGGTCTACTCATGTGCCAAATTTCATCCAAATCCGTTCAGCCGTTTTAGCATAAAAGCGTAACAAACAAACTGACTTTCGCATTTATATTAGTTAGAAAAATCCTTCACCATATTCCTTCACTAGCTTCTGCCCGCAACTTCGTCCGCGTGGAATGGTTACTTTGAGCTAACGCTAACTTTAATCCGAGACTTCGTGTCATGATTTTTGCGAAACTTTAACCGTTTACGCAGCGCACGCAGCGGAAGCTCTCAAAAGGAAAAAAAACCCCGATTTTGAAACATTCTTCATTGGTGCTCCGCTCCTTTTGGTCTTAGCGTGATGATATACAACGTGTTTTTTTTGATATCCCATAACTCTAGGGTATGATTGAGGCCATATCAAAGAATCAACTGGCATATGAGTTATGTTCCAATCCTTCGTTATTTTTTTTTTTAATTTTTCATACAAAATAATTCGGCAAAGTCACGATTATTAATGTAAAACACCCATACGTGAAATATGACAACGTCGCATTTTCTTAGCTTTAAATATGAATGATTGGTTTGAATAAAAATGAATTACTTGTATTTATCAATGAAACTTAGATACCTAGACACATCGAGGGTTTATTTGTACGGTAAGGTAAGTAACCTCGCAAAAGTAAAGATTCGTCATACTGGTGACAATTTTTGACCTAATTTAATTATGATTGATGATATCTCCGAAACGATGCATTTTTGGACCACCTATTCTAGGAGTTTTAGTATTATTTTTACCTACAGAATATAACCCTAGAGTTATGGGATATCAAAAAAAACAGGTTGTATAGCCTATAGCCTTCCTCGATAAATGGGCTATCTAACACTGAAATAATTTTTCAAATCTGAACTGTAGTTCCTGAGATTAGCGCGTTCAAGCAAACAAACAAACTCTTAAGCTTTATATATTAGTATAGATACTAAACCTCTTAACACAAACCTGTATTCACAGATGGGCAAACGCGTAGACCATGCAGAACGTGAGAAAGACGCAGCAGTGATGCGGTATGCTAGCGTTGAATGTGCTGCTATAGAGGCTAAGCGCGCGGCGGAGAATGCAGCCAGGGCAGAGAAGGCTGCTCAGGTGGAGGTGGAACTCTTGAACGGCAAGCTCAGGTCGGCACATGCCGAAAAGCAGAGGATTTGTCAGATGTATGATGATAAGGTATGTAAGCTTTTTTAAAGTGAAACTTTTATTACATCGTCTCAAACTTTTTTGTGTGTTGCATGTCGCGTGACGGTCGGCCGCGGAGTAGGGATAAAGTGAAAGGCGCTCGTCAGAGCAGCCAAGGCCAATATGGCGGCGCCTATAGTTCGCTTAAAAGTTTCACTTTTACCGTGGTTTCATAAAACCACACAATCCTTTTTTGCAGCTGGGGAGTTTTTGCGCCACTTCTTCCCAGCTAAAGGCACTAGGAAGTGGTGAAGGGTGGGCGTTTTTGGGGGACTGTCTTATGTAATTTTGACGTTCGAAAAGTGCTGATTCTCAGCCTAGTTTGAATAAATGACTTTAGAATATAATATAATACTACGCTTTCAAGGACAACTTTATGATATTACTTGGTTCTGTTTCAACAGTGTCACGAGCTAATGAACAGCGATCGTGAACTAGCGAAGTTTCGCGAAGATTTACGGGAACTAGACGGACGGTTGAAATGGACACAGAGCAAGTTGCGTGTTGAAATGGATGCTTATAAGGTAAGGATCATGATTCTAACAAAAATAAATATCAGGGTTGGAAACAATTGACTAAAAAAATATTTTTTTGCCCGTCTTGTAGATTGTTAAAAAATATTGGACACATATTTTTTCTTTTTTACGTTGTCAAAAGATTACGGCGATACATTGAGTTAAAATGTGCCGTGACGTCACGAGTATGTAGATTTTATACTTACTTGTGACGTAGCGACCCCCACTCCCCAACTTTATTGCGTTTTATCTAAGTACTTAATTTTTATTAATACGATAAAGCAAAAAATACGTGTCTAATATTTTTTTATTATCTGACTGACGGACTATATAGAATTTCTTTTTTTTGACCCATGCCTATTGCCGCGATAAGTCCCCTCTTTGAGGAGTGGCTAGAGAGGCGCCACGGCGTCCGCACCTTCCGCCTGACGCAGGTCCTCACCGGACACGGTTGTTTTGGGTTCCTGTTCAGGATAAGGCGGGAGGAAACGCATAGGTGTCACCATTGTGTGGATCGCCCGGAAGACACGGTGGAGCATACGGTGGAGGTCTGCCCGGCTTGGGCGGAGCATCGCCGTGTCCTCGTGGAGGCGATCGGCGGCGATGATCTCTCGCGTCCGGCCCTGGCCCAGGCCATGGTACGGAGCGAGAGGGCATGGGAGGCCGTCACCTCCTGCGAAGCAGTAGTGCTCGCGAAGGAGAAGGTGGAACGCGTGAGGGAGAGGCAAATTTCGTGCCCTCACGCCCCTAACCGCCACAGGAGACGCTCTGGGCGTTGGGAATCGCGAGCCGATTTCCGGCCACCGTAGGCGCGAGCTTGCGGACGGTGAGCAATGGGTAGCTCGCCGTCCGATAAGGACCAGGCCCGGGTCGACGGCGCGTTGTGTTCCACGCGCGCCTCAAAGAAATGTCAGCAGAACTGACGGGGTCCGCTAGGGCCAATGCCTGCCGGGGTTGCGAAGAAGTCCGAAAGGGAAATCGTGGTCCCGGCAACATGGCAACTGAAGGAACATGGGTGGGTTGGCAGTCAGAAGGCCATTTAGCATCTAAAGTACGACAGACTGCGGATTCAGCTCTGGCAACAGTTTTAGATGACACTTGCTCAAACAGATGGTGCCCAATGTATTTGTCAGGCACAAATAATCGGCAGAAAAGGCCATGGAGCTCGCAGTCGATACGTCCGCGTAAGGTCTTACAGGCTATCGTGAGCTGATCAAGACCTCTTCGCACCTCCAACGAGTTAAAGCCTAACGTCCCTAAAAGATAGTTGATAGGGTACATGAACGGAAAGAAATGGCATAACCTTTGGAAGAGGCATCATCCCCGAGTAAACGATATTCCCCCCCGACCCTTATTCGATAACGAGGTGCCAGCAGTTGTTGCAGCTGAGCACGTAGCTTTAAATTCCCCGACTAATAATCATGATCAAAACTTTGATCCAGCCCGTCCCATCCTTGATGTCCTCCCTCCGGTTGACGCCCTAAGCCGAGGTTCGTACCCCACAGGGGGTGCCCTTAGCGAGCGTTCACCTAGTTTTAATTAGCATTGTTAAATAACCCCTGGCTGGAGGTTTTAAGTGTAGTAGTTAAGGCACCCACAGGAAAGCCCGGTTAAGTAGTCATGATCTCAGAGGTCAACTACGAGATGCCCTACCTAAAAAAAAAAAAACAAAGCATCTTAGGAATGTTTTCTGAACCTTTTCTAGCATCAGTGTTTGGGTCGCGGTATAGGGGTGCCAAACACAGGCACTGGATTCGAGTTTGCTTCAAACCAGAGTGGTGTACAACAGCCCAATAACATTTGAATTGATAATCTCAATAATGATAATCATATCCTCATCAGCCTCTTGCAGTCCACTGCTGGACATAGGCCTCTCCGATATGTGATTTTTGGTTACCCTTATTAAGCTACTAACTACCTCCACCTGCCTAGGACATTTTCTCTAAATTCGCTGCTGTAAAATCTAACATTGGTGCCGATTCTCTTGTCACAAATACCTCTAAACTAGACTAAAAATCACCAAAATTTAGTTTATTCCTGTCAAACGACGATTTCCCATTCTGAAATAGAGTAAAGTGACACAACTTATCTATATTTTAGTTTGACAGCACTAAGATGGTACTGAAATATTATTAGTTTAGTAAAAATGGCAATTTTGCTACAAAATCTGACTATTTTTAATCGCGACTAAAAACGTATGGAATAAAATTGGTTGTCATGAACTTTAAATTCACACCAACACCTCGACTTCAGATGCAAAAACAGTACTGAATCTTTTTTTCTTTTGCTTATATCTCGAAAACGGTGTGTCCAATCGCAAAAATAATGAAAATTTCAAACCCCTAACACTCTACATGTAGGTAATAATTTTTCTTATTTTCCATAAAAAAAAGTGAATCTACACTAATATTATAAAGAGGAAAGATTTGATTGTTTTTTTGTTTGTTTGCATTGAATAGGCTCCGAAACTACTTGACCGATTTGAAAAATTCTTTCACTGTTGGGAAGCTACACTATCTCCGGTGAACATAGGAGATAAAAAAAAATATATATATATAACTTTTGAAATGTTTGTTTAATACCCGTGCGAAGCCGGGGCAGGCTGCTAGTTCCATATAAAACACGTCGAGGCTGCCCCCCCTGCGTGATTCCGGCTCTAAAAAGATTCACGTGGTTAGGTTTCACGTGTGGAGTCGCGATTGTCAAATTTGATTAAGATGTGTCAAAATTATTTTTAAATTTAGAGAATTAATTTTACAGAATAGCTTTAAGATTCTCATAGTCAAAAGTAAGGAATTTTAGTGATAGTTTAGTTAGTTTAGTTCGGTGTACAAGAAAATCGGCACCATTGTTTTCACACCCTCTATTGGGACTAGAACAAGAGAATGATGATATATTTTTGCATTTTCTTAATTCTTTGTTTGTACTGTTAGTTTAATCAATAAAACTATCCTCTTCGGCTGTGTGTGTTATTATTTTTAATATTTTCTTTTACAGGACGCTTCAGAACGCGCAGAGAAACTAACTCAGCAGGTGACTGACTTGGAAGCGGCAAAAGAAGCCGCTACTGTCAACGCTACCGACTCCGCTAGAGCCAAACAACTGGGTAAGTCTGTTCTACCTCAGTTCTGTCTGTATCTTGCCTCGGAGCTGGTTAAAAAGAGTGGTTATACGAACAGATAACGAGTAATGAAATTAACAACTGTAACATGCCTTCAGGCATAAATGAGTAAAAGTAAGTTCAAAAAATTAAACCCAACCTTTAAAAAATCACGCTCTAAAAAGTATGAAACAAGAAATTCTTGTTTAATACTTTTTAGAGCGTAATTTATCAGTAGTCGGGTTTTAGTTTTTGAACTTACTTTTTATTAAAATTATTTTGGGGTTATAATTTCATGAAAAAGTATTTTTTGTTTGGGTTTTATTGTAAAACTTGCTTCGACCCGCGACTTCGTCCGCGTGGAATATTTACTTTGGTGCTCCGCTCCTAATGGTCTTAGCGTGATGATATATAGCCGACAGCTTTCCTCGATAAATGGGCTATCTAACACTGAAATAATTTTTCAAATCGGACCAGTAGTTCCTGAGATTAGCGCGTTCAAGCAAACAAATAAACTCTTCAGCTTTATACATTAAAATTTATATATTAAAATAATAATTAATAAATTAAAATAATGTAAATATTATTATATATAAATATATATTTTAAAATAGGTATTATTAATTTTACAGCAGCGCCGTACGTAGCAGTCTCACTTTTGCTTGTTTAAACATGTTTATTTACTTATACAATATGATATTATATACATATTTGTAATATGCTCGCCAATGCCCTTTCATTTGAACATTAAAAAAAACCGGCCAAGTGCATGTCGGACCACGCACAAGGTAGGGTTCCGTAGTTGGGATGAATTTATCCCAAGAACAAACTTAACTTTGTAGTTGAAAAAAAAATCTTTCATACAGAATGTATGGGACAAAATGTTTTTACAACCGCAAATCTGAGTTGGTCGATTATTAGTATTACTCGTTAACTAGTAAAGCTAACTCAGCTGTGATAGTTTTCCTTTTAAATTCGTTATATAAGCTACTGCCGTGAATTTTTTCACATATCTAAAACCAACCATTTAGCTGGCAGGAGCACACTTGACTCTAACAAAAATGTCCACTTTAAAGCTTAATATTTTGCAAACGGATCTCTGAATTCAAAAATGGTTTTAACACACTCACAATGTTTTTGGAAGACCTTTTCAACGATACCCCACATTAAGAGATAGAAAAAAAAAACCCCGCCCCACTTTACGTGTAGGGGAGGTACCCTAAAAAAAATATTTTTCATAATTTTATTTTACCACTTTGTCGGCATAATTAATATGTATACCCATGCCAAATTACAACTTTCTAGTACTAACAGTCTTGGAGCTAGACCGCGGACAGACAGACAGACAGAAGAAACTATACGGGTTCCTTGTTTACTACGGAACCCTAAAAATTACCATAAAATGCGGAGTGCTTCTTCTGTACTATCCTAACTTCCTAACTATATGTATGTATGTAGGTATATATTATTATACAATGTGTCCGGACATGGACTAGCGATATTCTAAATACTTAAATATAAACTATTTAAAAGTACAATTACACTCTAAGTTTTCACGGGTTCGAGACTTTTGTGGGTGAAACCACAGGGCGCAGCGAGTTCTGTGATAATATGTCAAAACATGTATTATGGTTTTGTTAACAGAAGCGGAACTGAAAGAAAGCCAAGCAGCTCTAATCCTATGTCGTCACGAAAGAGACGAACTAGAGCGACGGCTAATATCTAGCACACAGCAACTGGATAGTTGCACGCGGGAGAGAGACACTGCTAGCGCCGCTCTCGCTCGCTCTACCGCTGAGGTAAGAGAAAGACAAAATAGTCTATTGAAACTATACTCCATTACATTTAAATAAACCTTTTTGACAGTCCGTTCAACCGATTTTGACTTCTATTGCGTTGGTAGCATCACAAATGGCAGCTGCAGTTATTGTATAATGGTATTGTAACCACATTTATGCTTTTAGCGCCATCCTAATGCCTGCGGTATAGAAGTCAAAATCGGTTGAACGGACTGTAAAAAAGGTTTGTTTAAATGTGTGATCTTATTACAAATGGAGTATAGTGACCGACAGAAGCTTCGTTTTCGGGCTAAAAATCATGATTCGGCCATATTTTCGTTTTCGGCCATAAACCAGCCGAAGCTTTGGCTAAGCCGACGTTCGTGAATAGGCCTGTGTACAAATTTTCTTTTTTTTGTCCGTCTTGTAGATTACTAAAAATTATTGAACACGTATTTTTTCTTTTTTGACGTAATCATAAGATTACGGCGATACATTGAGTTAAAATGTGGCATGACGTCACGCCTTGCTAGATTTTATATGACGTGACGTAACGAGCCTCCACTCCCCAACTTTAATGCGTGTTTTCTAAGTTATTTTTGATTAATATGATAAAGCAAAAAATATGTGTCTAATATTTTTTTATTATCTGAAAGACGGACTAAATAGTTTTTTTTTTTACCTAGGCAACTACCCAATTGTCGCGCGTCATACGGCCTACTTCGTAAAGCTCGGTAATATCAGGTGACGTTCGGCTAACTTCGGGGTAAATTGGGACCGCTCGTGGGTTCACTCAGCTGACTTAAAACGCACGCGATTTTGTTTTAGGTGTAAAATAAAAAAGGGAATTAAAAAAAAATCCCGATTGCAAAACCACATAGCTGAAAAGAGAACAGCCGACTTCCAAAAAAAAAACAGTACACAGTGAAAAATAACTATAATTTCGGAAGTCGATGGCAAAAAACGAAAATTCAAAACCAGAGACACCGACTTCTGAAATTAAAGTTATTTTTCACTTTTGGAAGTCGGTTTTTTTTTTGTTTTTTACTTTTTAGTTGCATTGGTGGTATAGATACTACAACTAAAAAGTGCCTTTTTTTTGGGGTACACCCCATACAAAATCGAATACCACTACCTGCTGTGTAAATAACAGTGACAGGAACTTATAACATCACCCATATAGACTAAGTGGAAAAAATACGTATTATTGAAGCTAACTCAAAAAGTACCCAAGCAAAGTTAATAAAAATTATACGGGACTACCTCTGAAGTATGACCTACTAAACAAAAAAGAATCATCAAAATCAATTCATAATTGGCGTAGGAACCACGTAACAAACATACAAAAAAAAATGCTGGCGGGGATAACCCAATTACAGAAATATGGTGTACATTTTGTTTGTCCAAGGCCTGTCTGGAGTTTATCGTTCATTACGTGGTTCTTGAGAGTTCTAAGCGCACCAACGGATGGACAGAGAGACGGTGCGTTTTATGTAATGTGATTGACAAACTAAAAACAAAAAAAAAAACTAGAAAATAAATGACACATGCTAAATGCTCGGAGCACTGCCAGATTTAAGATATAGTTCATTGTTATCATGTAGCTAATCTAAAGAAAAACAAAGTAAGAAAGAAAGAAATATTGTTTATTCTGCCGCACATTACAAAAAAAGACGTAAGTAAAATACACTCAGTCATACAAAGTGGCCAAAAGCCTCATTCAACAAATCAGAAAAAAAAAACAGTGGCACTCCGGGAGTGCCGACAGAAGTGAAAACTTGAACAGGATCGCCTTGGTGGAAGAAAAATACTTGTATAGATTATTGGTCCGTAACCTTATCTAAATAAAGAACAAAATAGCGTTTATAAAAAAAAAATACTTCCAAAACCTTTAAAGTAAAAATACTTGCATAGAACATTGATCCGTAATGTAATATAAATAAAGAGCAAAATCGCGTTTACGAAAATAAGGTGTCGGTAACGGTGTCGCGAGTTTAATTGTTTTTCCCATCTCAAAAATGCTCAACGCGCCTAAAGAAATTTTCACTTCAAAAACAAATCTGATCTTGCAGCTTGAAGCTGGCCATAGGAACGCTTCAGCTAAACAAGATAGCCCTGTTGCGTCTGGTCTCATTGAGTTTGTTTTGAAAAGGACTACAACTGAGTGGTGTCTAGAGTCTCGGAAGGTGGCCATAGGAACTCCTCAACTAAACAAGATAGCCCGTACAAGTAAAGGTGATGTGACAGATATTTAAACACATTCTAACTAGAAGTACAAAATAAAATTAACGTAAAATTACTTTTTAAATAAGTTTATGACAGTTAAAAAAAAAAAAGTACTTTAAGCCTTCTTTCACTTGAAAAAAAAGCCGCGCCTAAAGAAGTTGTCACTTTTTTCCAAGTGACAACTTAAGCCATCGGTGGAACCGACGCCGTTGTCGTCAAGTAAATTCGATAGTTTTTGTTCTTACTGTATCGTGTGTATATTTCCGATCATTTAAGTCGTTTTCTTCAGTTAATTCCTCCTTTAAATTGTACAATAAATCCACAAAGTTTGTAAATTCATTATCCATAGCTTTATGCAGTGTCGTTCTGATTTTAAAATTCAGGTAACTGCTAAAATCATCAGGGTAGCAAGTTACAACTTTTTTACCATGTTCTAATAGCAAGTCAATAATTATTTCTTTATGGTCTCTCACGTTGGTTCGTAAATTTTCATCAGTTTTAAATTTATAATCTAGAACAAAGCGAATGATAGAACGATTATTGAACAATATGAAATTCCAAATAGATTTTTGTTTATCCTCTCTAGTTTTCAATATATCGCATAAGTATTGCACGGCGAAATATTCCGCGAATGTCATATGTAAGAATTGTGGAAAACCATTTGCTACACTATGTATAAGACCGGTTTTCTCTGTACCCGCTTTAATGTTGTCTATGGTCTCTCTTATTTCGCTCAGTTCTTTCTCGCTAAAAATCTGTTTAACATCTCGATAGAAAACAGCGTAAGCACCCAATTTGTGATGTATAGCAAGAAATTCAGTTCTCACGTTTTTATAAATTATCATATTGTCAGGATTGCACAAATCAATTTTGTTTTTCTCTTGAAAGCGTATCCTAAGTTTTGTTTCTATGAATGTGTCATAGACAGTAAAGGCATACATATCTGAATTCCATCGATTAGTTACAATGCTTTCTTCTTTTATTTGATTTTGAAAGTACTCAGCAAACAAGTAAAGATGCAGTGGCGTATCAAAGTCTTCCATCTGCATGCTATCCTCGTCCATACAGCTAAAAAGTGTGTTAAAGGTTTTAACAACTGTCTCTGGACAGACGTTAATTTGTTTCCGTAAATAGCTTAAAAAGTTTAGGCAAACGTTCATGAATAGTACCTGACCTGTTTTTCTTTTAATGAAACGGCTTTTAATTAAACTTTTAAGGCTTTCCTTCTGGTTTTTAATAGCAAAAGTCATAAATTCCATAAAACTGCATAAATTATTATACTGCTTATTGCTCAGGTCTCTCAATATAATTTTATATTTCCAGAAATTCAATAAATACTCCTTTTGTTCATCATTAGAAAAATGTGTTATCTCATAAGAGTTTCCAAATTCTTGCTCTAGCGTAGATATTATTTTGTCATAAGACCTGCTTGTGATGCACATTTTATGTTTTCGTTTTTTCTTAATCTTATTTTTTATTTTTATAAATGTGCGAGGATAGTTTTTGACTGTTGTAAGTAAAGTTAACACTTCTTCAGTGTACATCGGACAGATTTCATCAAAACCATCGAATAAGAATACGATTTCTTTTCTATTATAATAGTCCAAAAACATTTTAAGTTCGAAAACAGTCCACTGATCGCCTTTACAAGATTTTAGAGTCACATCTCCGTTTTTCTCTTCCAGTTCAATCGATAATTCATTTGTTTTGCTCTGCTTCTCAGTCAAAACTTCACAAAAAAACTTCAAACTCTCCAAATAATCGATATTTGTTTTGTTTTCTTGCCACTTGCTAAATTTTTCTGAGTGAATCAGCAAATTGATTCTTACTATCCATACTTTGGGGTTGAGTTCTTTGGTTTTAAGTGATACGTGAGTGAGTAAAGTTGACTTGCCCATACCAGGATTAGCTGTTATTAATGCAACTTCTGCTATATCGTTTAGTGTTAGAAAAATATTATCGGTAAAGCGAAATGTCCTAAACTTATGTGACATCCGTCTCAATTGCGGATCAACACGGATAACACGTCTTTCGATGTACAAATGCTTAATTTTTTCATAATTTGAGTTACCGATTGATTTGCCCAGAACAATCGGTTCGTTGTTCATGATTTTATTTAGCACTTCCCCTTCAACGAATGCCATTGATTTTTCGTCGATAATTGAGTCTAGACTAACTTCTACGTCTTGGAACATAACTTTGGCGTTTTCTAAGATAAACTTTTGAGATTCTTCACTCATCTGAATCAAGTTGCATTTTTCATCCGTTAATATATTATTTGCTTTGAAATAAGTCTTTATTGTTTCCACCAAAGTCTCTTTTAAAACAAAGACTGTTCGTTTATTTTCGAGAACTTTAGCGATACTTTCCAATCTTGTAATCCATTTTCTATCTATGTTATTGCAAACAATAATGATTAGATTTATTTGATTTAGATTGATTCGTTTATTTTTATTTATTTGAGTTAATTCTATGCAGACTGTACTATAATCCTTTGCTGGTAGATCTAAAACGTATTCTAAATCAAAGACATAATGGTCAGTTTCTTTTAAAGATTGTACCATTTTTGCAACTGTAAACGCGCTGCTCTCTGTTACGATAATTGTGGCTGGAGGTTGATCCTTCAATTTTAAGAAATATAAGGCTTTTTCATTGAACGTGTAATCTGCATTGTTCTTTATATTTTTGATATACATTTTACTTATGATCGTCAATAAAGGTTTGTCTACTATCGCTACCAAAGCTTCTTCGTAGTGTTTGCTTTGTTTTGTTAGATACGATGTTTCTTGCTTCCACCATCTTTGTATTAAGTCGTGATATTGTAGGAAGATTGCATCAGCTGTAACTCGAACATCATTCACGTAGCGACACTGATAATCTTCTATCCCTCTTTTCAAACATTCCTCTACAACTTCCTCGTCAGCCTGATTCGTGAAAAACACAAGTTTATTCAAAAAATCTTTCGCTAAATTCTCCTCGTCTTTGCCTATTCTAAATGAAAGTTTCGGAAACTTTTCAACTTTTACATCGAACTTGTATTCGTGCAAATTTTCAATTTCATTTTGCAATTTTACGAACAGCCTCTTAGAAAGTTCTCCTAGTGACTCCCAGTTATCTGTGATCTTCATCTTTTTTGTGTTTTCTTCGGAAACTAGTATGTTACCAACAATGCCAGCGATTCCTCCGTTTAGTTTCTTGAGACCATCTTCCAGAGACTTATCTAAAGTGACGACTTTATTGGCGTTTGATTTGGTTTTGATTAATTCCGAGATTTTCGATTTCAGATGATCCAATCTTCTTTCGGTTTTGCTCTTCTTAATTTTTATTGTTAAATCTTTATTGCCGAACGCAGCTGGTACTTTAAAGGAACGGGAAGTTAAAATTTCTTTCGCAGCCAAATCAATTTCGTTTTCATCTAACACTGTTATTTTGAGTATTTCGTTGCCAAGCGCTTTTTTGAATAACATATCAAATTCTTCGTCGCTTTCAAAGAATTCTTGGCGGAAGCTTGCAAGTCGATGTTCGTCGTCTTCGTTCAGAGATTGAATCTCAGAAACTTCAACAGCTTTTTGTGCGACAAGTACATGGTAGCGTAGTACAGTATTATTCATTGGCATTATAGAATCATCTTCTTTACAAATAAACTTTCCCATAAGTTCGGCTAGCACGGTGACTTGATCCTTTAACATTTCCAAATCCTCGTCATCATCACAGTCAAATGTAAGTTTTGGAAATGTTTTAACTTTCATATGAAACTTATAATCGTACATTTTCGGGATTGCGGATTGCACTTCAGCGTACAGTCTTTTAGCTAAATCATTTAATTTACCTTTATCTGCGAATTTCATGTATTTAGAGTTTTCATCGGATACAAGAATATTACCAATAGTACTAGCTAAACCTGCGTTAAGCTGCAGGAATTCTTTTCCTATCGATTCATCTACAACGATGATGTTTTCCGTTGGTGACGCGTTGATCAAATCCACCATTTTATTTTTTAATTTGTCTATTACTGACGCAATGAACATTGAAGGTTCAACTTTGTCTTCTTTGCCTCTTATTGCTAAATCTTTATTTCCAAAGGCAGCTGGTACTTTAAAATCTCGATTTATTAACATATCCTTCGCTGCTAATTTAATAGTTTCATTAACAGTTGATTGTAGAACGTCAACCTTTTCTAGTTGTCGTCTTAAATCATCAGACATCGATTTACTGACGAACTCTAATTTCATCCTTTTGTCATTAAATTTCACAACATTTCCAATCAGACTGCTGAGTACCGAGATGTCTAACGGTTTGATAAATAGTTTTGACAATAAACTTTTGAGTTCCTGTTCTTTTAATTTACGCTTTCTAAGCATTTCAATAAACAGCGTATCTTTGAATAATATTATGTAATCGTCATCGTTGTCAAAGAAGTATGTTTGGAAGGTAGCGACTCTGTGTTCTTCGTCTTCATTTTTACATTTGATTTCCGAAACGTTTAAAACTTTTTGCGCCACAATTACGTGATAAAGTAAGACAAGATCGTCATTCATTGACATTATGGGACCAACATTGTGATTATTATCTTTGTTTAGACGTTTGTTACCATCTTTGTCATTATCTTTGGTATTATCAGAGAGAAACTTCGCCAACTGTACAGCAAGCGCACGGAATTGTTCTTTCATGGTAATTTCACACAAAAACTCAATATCTTCTTTCTTATGACATGGCTGTAAGCCTTCATCACCCGTACCTATCAAACTATTCAATTTTTTAGCAAAGTCACTTTTAAAGACCTTAGTATTAAGATCTGCTTTAGCAGTAG
Organism: Agrochola litura; assembly: GCA_949152395.1. Taxonomy (NCBI): domain Eukaryota; kingdom Metazoa; phylum Arthropoda; class Insecta; order Lepidoptera; family Noctuidae; genus Agrochola; species Agrochola litura. The sequence continues at coordinate 5,773,025 of OX424519.1, read as the reverse complement.
TGTACATGATGAAAAGACATTCAATTTCTTGAAAGTTGCCTTTAAAAAGGACATCTTTGTTACTTGGTTTGAACAAGCGTCTTATGCTTAGGTAGCTAGAAAACCATTTAGCTAAGTCATTTTTACTGTTAAGCGTTAGTTGGACTTTGTCCCCCTCTCTGTGCTTCGCTTGTATGAACACTGCTACTGGTCTGTTCTCTCCTTTAATCTTAACATTAGCTCTAATACATATATCGTCAAAAGTACCAATGTCAGCGACATTGGTAGCTAAATGATAATCTTTGATGTTGTCATCAAATTTTGTTCTGAAATGTATTAGACTGATTAATTTTGTCTCGTACAATTGTCCGCGTATACCGGAAGTTCCGTCTCGTTTTTTATACATTTTGTTTTAAAATAAATGTTCTAACTATTTAAGTGGCTGGCTAATGCAATTCCGATAAACATCAATGGGACATTAAACTAGTCTTCACATTAATGTACTACTATAATATTCTACATAAATGTAACTCCTGCGCACGAGTCCGCCCCGCTACAACCTAGCTGACTGGCTAATATTGTTACCACGGCATGAGCTGTTCTCGTAGTTCTACGAGAGAAGGAACTTACAGGATACCAGCGTTCTCTGCATACCATTGGCTGTTTTTCTTTGTTATTCTAATATATTCAGAGAAATGAGTTTATAGTTTCTCAGCTTCTTCTGGTGCAATTTTGATGATCTGCAAATAAAAAAAATATAAATCTGTAGAAAATGAAAGCGGATTCGGATTGGGAGAGAATTCACAGCTACGCTTAAACTTTACTTTGCTTAGTAAGGGACCGGGACAAGTATTACGTAAGCACTATAGGGGGGCGGGGGGGTCTATGCTTTGCTTATTTTTGATGACATGGGGGGTGGGGGGGTCTAGATGGTGATTACGTCAGCAGTAATTATTTACTTTTTAAAACAATAAAGGGTTTACACAATGCGCGGCGCGAGCGAGTTTTTATTCCTGCCTGCTCGATAGGTTGTTTAGCGCGGATTGCCGAGGGCGAGCGAGGGCCGCATCAAGAGCGCGGGCAGGAGGTGGCGCGTTTAGCCGCTAGCCGCGTGGTTCGGCAAACTTCGTTCTTCTTCGGATATATTATGTTAGCAGAGGGACCGAACTGTAGGTATAGGCTACAAGCCTCAAGTCAAAAACCGACCGCCGTCTTTCCGTCCTCGCCGCCGAGGCACGCCGCGACGTCCCCGTTCATCCCCGCCCCGACCCTTGCTCGAGCCAGTCCGCGCCGCTGAGCCTGTAGCTTTAAATTCCCCTAATAATAATATTAATCCGATCCAGCCTGTCCCTTGCTGTCCTCCACCAGCGACACCCTAAGCCGGGGTCCGTACCCCACAGGGGGTGCCCTGAGCGTGTAGTCGCTTAGTTTCTATATTTTATGCCTTGGCTGGAGGCCTTAATTTATTGAGGCAGCCACAGGAAAGTCCGGTTAAGCAGCCGACTACCTCCTAGGTTGACCTGCAAGATGCCATACAAAAAAAAAAGGACACAAGCCTCCTCTTTTTAGAGGGAGTGCGGATTAGTAGATGTAACGTGTCTTCGAATTTTTGGTTCTAGGACATTCGACATCGGTTTCCTCACTATGTTTTCTTTCACCGTTTTGAGGGTAGTGGTGTGAAATTAATTAAAGTCAAACATTTTTTTTATTTTTTTGAAGTGAAATCTTCTTTTATATTATGTTACGGATCAATGTTCTATGCAAGTATTTTTACTTAGGTTTGGTAGTTTTTTTTTTTGTAAACGCGATTGTGCTCTTTATTTAGATAAGGTTACGGCCCAATGTTCTATACAAGTATTTATCTTCCACCAAGGCGATCTTGTTCAAGTTTTCACTTCTGTCGGCACTCCCGGAGTGCCACTGTTTTTTTATTTGAGTATTTAATATTCATATAAAACCCTTGTTCACGTTTGGTTATATGAATATGAATATTGTTTATTTGCATTAAAAAACTTTTTTACAAAAAAGAAACAACCGACTTCAAAAAAAAAACACTACAAAGTGAAAAATAACTTTAATTTCGGAAGTCGGTGTCTTGGGTTTTGTGTTTTCGTTTTTTGCCACTTGACTTCCGAAACTAAAGTTATTTTTCACTTTGTAGTGTTTTTTTTTTGAAGTCGGTTGTTTTTTTTTGTAAAAAAGTTTTTATTTTTCACTTTTTAGCTGTGGTACCTACCCCACACACATTCGAATACCACTACCTGCTACCAGTGACAGGAACTTATCATATCATCTACATACTAAGTGGGAAAAAAATACGTATTTTGTAGGTAACTCAAAAACTACGCAAGCAAAGTTAATAAAATTTATATGGGACCAATTTGGGAGCACACCCTTTCAAACAAAAAATAAAAAATTTCAAAATCGGTCCACAAATGACGGAGAAATCGGTGGACACACATAAAAAAAAAAAAAAAAAACAAACATATGCGTCGAACATATAACCTCCTCCTTTTTGGAAGTCGGTTAAAAATTAGGTTCACATTCGTATGAAATGCTTACTTTATTTAGCAGCACGCTTAGCGTGACTACAATAAAAAAGGTTTTGTCGACGGAAAAATAATCAAATTAAAGATAAACAATCACAATCTGTCATTTTGTCTATTCTTCCGTCGACAAAACCCGTTTCTATGGTTGTCGTGCTACACTGCTGAAAGTAAACTCAAAGTGCCGTCTGTGATGGTTGCGTTTAGGCGGAAATAGATCCTTTTATAGATAAGAATAGTGTTCAGTGGCGAAAGCACTATAGAACACGATTCCTACTGGCTTCCTTTCGGAGATTCGCATCAGCAAGTCTACCACTATTGAAAAAAAAATGGTTATAGTGTCTATTATTGCCAAAAAATATAGTTATACTATGGGTATTTAATTCACCATAACATTCAAACAACAAAAACGTCGATTTCTAGCTTTGAATTACAACAACAAACAAAAAAAATCCTTAAATAACCACCAAAAACGCCATAATCGGGAACTAAAATTCATACTTATAGCGATCTAGTCATGACGTCACTTTAGGTCACGTGGCACTGGTTGATACGGACGAGAGCAAGCCGCTGTACAACGGGTTACGATAGAGACAGATATAGAAAAATGCGTCAGCGAGAACGAGATAGAAGAATATTGCACATTTTATTTAGTTTTCACCTGTTCAACTGAATTATATCCGGTTCTTTATATTCCTATAATAATTTTAGAAGGATTGTACCTCTACCTAATTTAGTCGAGTAAATTTTTGTAATACAATGAAAATTGTTTTGTTTGTGTAGTGCAGAACCAAAAAGACTGTCTTTTTGGTTCTTCTATTTTACGACTGATGGTGTTGTTCAGTAAATATTTTTTTAAGTTAATAAATTCATTTTGATTTTATTGGTAAGTTAAAACCGGCTTCGCTTCGGCTTCTCTCTTACAAAAATTCACACCTCGCCGCTGATAGTGTTTAAGTACCTACCTAAGTACATCTAAGTACTAGGAACTCATACTTATAGATAATAGGCTAGTTAACACTTGACAGCAGGGTTGGCACGATTAAATCATTTTGATTTAAATCAATGATTTTTAGACTTCCAAAAAGGAGAAAGTTATATGTTCGTAGCTTGTGTATGTATTTTTTTTTTGTATGTCCACCGATTTCTCCGTCAATTGTGGACCGATTTTTAAAATTCTTTTTTTGTTTGAAAGGGTATGCTCTCGAGGTGGTTCCATATAAATTTTATTAACTTTGCTTGGTTTTTTTTTTAGTTAGCTTCAATAATACGTATTTTTTCCACTTAGTATGTGGATGATATATTGTGACAAGTTCCTGTCACTGTTATTTACATAGCAGGTAGTGGTATTCGAATTTGTGTGGGGTAGGTACAAACAAGAAACAAGGTGTGATGTTATGTTATGTTATGTTGAAAGAGTCTAGGGTCTTTTACATCTGAAAAATCAATATCATTAATATTATTATAATACTTGTACAAAAACTAGTTTTCCAGCCTTTTTTCGTTTTACGCAAAAATATAGTTAAACTGTATGATAAAATGAAAAATAAAAAATCGTGATTAATAAGGATTTAAAAATAAAATCGTTCTTTATTCGATTATTTAAAAAAAAACATGTTTTTTTCCGACCCACAACAACACCACAACAGATGGTTTACAGTGAAAAAAACCTATGAATTTTGTTTTGTATAGTGGTTCTAACCATACCGGAAGACGTAGCGATGGCTGGCCTCCCACAAGGTGGACCGATGACCTTGTGAAGGCCGCAGGAATCCGCTGGATGCACGAAGCACAGAACCGGTCGAAGTGGCGATGCTTGATGGCCTATGTCCAGCAGTGGACGTCTTTCCGCTGAAATTATGAATTGGAACAATTTTAGATTTATTTAAAACAATTAATAATGATTTTAGATTTATTAATCATCATCTGCCTAGCCTTTTCCCAACTGTGTTGGGGTCGGCTTCCAGTCTAACCGAATGCAGTTGAATACCAGTATTTTACATGGAGTGACTGCCTATCTAACCTCCACAACCTAGTTACTAGGTAACGATACCCCTTGGTAAGACTGGTTGTCAGACTTGGGTTTCTAACTACCCGTAACGACTGTCAAAGATCTACAAATTACAGCCGGGACAATGGCTTAACGTGCTTTCCGAGGCACGGAGGGGTCTTGGTATGTAAAGATGGTCACCCATCCATGGACCAACCGCGACAAGCGTAGCTTAACCTGATCGATCGACCTGCGCTGCTGTTATTATTTAGCTACAAGCCCCTCATTTTAGATTTATTAATATTATTGAGAAATAATTGCGTAAATATAAAGCCATTGGTCACGGGACATACGTGAATTGAACTCTATTATCAGAACAAGGAAAATTAAACTTCGCGTTGAGTACGCTGACAAAGATATCTCATGTATAGTTTCCTCATGACACCACTCATTTAAAGATGGCGTTATTCCTTTAAAAATATTTAGGTGGACCTTTGTACCTGCAGGATCCATGTGTACAGACAACACTGAAAAAAAAAGGGAATTTGTCGGAAAAAAATTGTAGGACACAAAAAATTGTAGCACTCGAGCCGTCATGACATGAGTAATGTAGTAAAATCGTGACACCATGGCCCCGTTTTGACAAAAAAGTTTGGACAATCAAACGTTATACAAATTAAAAATTAGTTCTGTTTATGTTGATATTTCCATTAAATTTCCAAGAAACAGGAGCACTCCGGGAGTGCCTACAGAGGAGAAAACTTGAAAAAAAAAATCGGCACCGCGGGTTGATGTCTTTTACTCTACGCACCGCTGCAATCAACGCGTTGATGTCTTTTACTCCACGGTGTCGGTAAATTGCGTTATATTGTCGCGAAATCAATAGTTTAGTCCCATCTCAAAAATGCCCAACGCGCCTAAATAAGTTTTCACTTTAAAAAAAAACCACAGGATACATTAATAAGTAACTTGTTTTTCAAAAACTATGAAGTAGCTGCCTATTGATAAAGACATCATAGAAGATAGAAGTAGCCCTTTGTTTACAGTTTACTTCAACACCTAATATCAATCAAATAAAATATATATACCTGACCTCTGTCTTTTTTAGGTATCAAGAAAGAAATAAAAATAGTTTATATGTCACAGAAACACGTGCATAAAAAAGATAAATACTCGAGTAGAACAATAAAAAAAACACATTAGATTTAAATATAATCACGAGCTCAAAACAGTAATAGTCGGCACTGCTGACACGTCATGACTGTGACAAGAAAGCTTCTCACTTAGCATGATGCTGTGCTACGGGGGACGCACAGCACATCGCTGATTTTCAGTGGTCAAGCTATCTTTAAATCTTTATATATTTTATTTTATGTTTTATAATAATTATATAAAGCTGAAGAGTTTGTTTGTTTGCTTGAATGCGCTGATCTCAGGAACTAGGTACTGTACCGATTTCAAAAATTCTCTTCAGTGTTAGATAGCCCATTTATCGAGGAAGGCTATAGGCTATATATCATCACGCTAAGACCAATAGGAGCGGAGCACCAATGAAGAATGTTTCAAAATCGGGTTTTTTTTTTCCTTTTGAAAGCTTCCGCTGCGTGCGCTGCGTAAACGGTTAAAGTTTCGCAAAAATCATGTATGACAGAATTGTTTCCCTTTAAAAGTTCTAAAAAATTTCCGCGACAGCATATGTCTATCTTTTAAGGTTGGCTCACTATAACCTTTTTTATGCTAACCAAATTTGTTCTAAAATAATGCATTATTTTTTTATAAACATGATATTAATCCTTATCCAAATAAATATGCCCAAAGTAACTATTCCACGCGGACGAAGTCGCGGGCAGAAGCTAGTCTTTAAATATACCAAATCACATCAAAATCGATTCAGCAGTTTCGAGTTACTTTCACAGTAGGCACTTACATACTGTTAACTGTTGCTGTGGGTAGGTACTTGTTGGAATAGGTATAGTCGATCTCGTCCTTGCAACATTCGCAGAAAATTTAACCTTCAATAAGGTTGGAACTATCTAACTGTCCAGTAGCAGATCCAGGGGGGGGGGGCTAAAAGAGAGGCTCAAAGAGATGTCAGCAGAACTGACGGGATCCGCTAGGGCCGGGCCGGGGTTGCGAAGAAGTCCGAAAAGGATATCGTGGCCCCCGGCAACATGGCAACTGAAGGAACACTGCTGGGTTTTAGTCAGTAAGATTCTGACACGTTATGCGTTATTTGATAATTTCACACCCAAAAAAAAAAGGGGGGGCCCAAAAGCGTCTGAGTTCTTCCGTGATAAATTTTAAAGTGAACTTGATATTATTCTAATTAAACTTTTTATCAAGTATTACACTACCTAATGTACAACTGTCATCAATTATCCTTAACTTAATAAGTACCTATTACGTTTTCAAAGTTATTTTCTATAAGATGTTTTCCTTACATGACGAATTTTGCTCTCGGTTCGGCCGCCATGTATATTCACAGAGGCTTGTAAAATGTTGTGTGCTTTTTTAGGGTTCCATAGTAAACAAGGAACCCTTATAGTTTCGTCATGTCCGTCTGTCTGTCTGTCCGCGGTCTAGCTCCGAGACTCTTAGTACTAGAAAGCTGTAATTTGGCATGGGTATACATATTAATTACGCCGACAAAGTGGTAAAACCAAATTATGAAAAAAAAAAATTTTTAGGTTACCTCCCCTACACGTAAAGTGGTGATGTTTTTTTTTCTATCCCATTGTTTGGGGTATCATTGGAAAGTTCCTTTAAAAACATTATGAGTATGTGAGAACCATTTTTGGATTCAGAGATCCGTTTGCGAAATATTAAGCTTTAAAGTGCTCTTTTTTGTTAGAGTCAATTGTCTCCCCCCCTGCCAACTAAATGGTTGGTTTTGGATGTGTGAAAAAAATCACAGCAGTAGTTTATAAAACGAAATTAAAAGGAAAACTATCACAGCTAAGTAGGCTTTACAAGTTAACGAGTAATAATCGACCAACTTACATTTGCGGTTGCAAAAACATGTTCTCCCATACATTCCATAAAGAAGAACATGTTTTTCAACTACAAAGTTAAGTTTGTTTTTGGGATAAATTCATCCCAACTACGTAACCCTTCATTGTGCGTGGTCCGACACGCACTTGGCCGGTTTTTATTGTTTACTTTGCTAAAACCTACCCTTAGCGGAGTTAAGCCCCTCCCAAACGACAATCCTGGATCCGCCATTGTAACTGTCACATAGACAAATAGTCTGTCGTGATATAACGCACAACTGTGCAAGTGACATTCAACCCTAGGATGGGCAAACAATTCAAGTTCCTCCTTAGTTTAACAATACATAGTTAGAAAATAACTTACGTACACTTTTGTCCTTCAAAGGTCCTTCCGAACAGCCACTATTAAAATTTTATTTTAAAAACATATTTTTAAGATAACACACATTTTTCTCAAGATATTGTTGAATTAAATATTATGTTCTTATAATAGAACATAATCAAAAACAACCTCAAATGTTTAATAATAGTTCATGCTATGAGTCAAGCAGTTTGTTATCACAGAAGTTATTTTTATCTTGAATTCTTGAAAATAATTGCCAGAACAAAATAAATCATTACCTACTTAGTATTAAACAAAACTTTTTCTCAATCATTTCTTGATCAATAAATTCTTCTCGCAAATTGAATAATTATCTGTGCTACTTTTATTTAAAAATACATGTGATACTAGTAATGCCATCTGTTGTTTATTTTAACACTAATACATTTTGAATGTATGGTTGAAAATGTATTTTATGTTCTAAAACTTATTCATTCGTTCAGTCTCTCGCCATCAAACGTAACAGTTTGGCGAGTTTAGAATTAAGTAACACCTCTATATTATAATATGATTAAATAAAAATAAATAAAAAAAACTATTTTGATTTATAATTTTATTATGATTATTTACCTGAAAAGGAAAACGGAACCCATATAGGATCATTAGTGTGTCTGTATGTCGAATCTAATGGACCGATTAAGTTGAAATTTGGCAGACATATCAATTTCTGTGACTCAAACACGGATGTGTAACGTAAAAATTAATTTTGAAAATTGGGGTCACTTTTTTGGGGCAAATAAAAAATTAAAAATAAGGTTTTGCTACCTGTACTGTGTGACATACCAAATAAAAGGGCTTGTTGCGAGGATCATAAACATAATTTTTATATATTTTTAACCGACTTCCAAAAGGAGGAGGTTCTCAATTCGTCTTTTTTTTTTTTTTTTTTTTTTCTTGTTACGCGATTACTCCGCCAATAATGAATCGATTTTGATGATTCTTTTTTTGTTTGGTAGATCATACTTCAGAGGTGGTCCCATATAAATTTTATTAACTTTGCTTGGGTAGTTTTTGAGTTAGCTTCAATTATACGTATTTTTTCCCACTTAGTATGTAGATGATATGATAACTTCTTGTCACTGTTATTTACATAGCAGGTAGTGGTATTCGAATTTGTGTGGGGTAGGTACCACAACTAAAAAGTGAAAAATAAAAACTTTTTATAAAAAAAAAACAACCGACTTCATAAAAAAACACTACAAAGTGAAAAATAACTTAAAGGAGATGATTGCCCATCCTTCTATGGACCGCCGTTGCGCATAAAAATAAGTTTTATGATAGCATAAATTGGACATAAAAGAGGGGAGATGTCATAGTTTCCAAGGAAATAAAATTTAACTGTTTATTTTGTGGGGTTTTTATTGTTTTTTGATTTTCTGTTCAAGTTTTGAGGTTAGTTTTGTAGCTAACCTTCTACCAAAAAAAGCAGTCCTTACAACATTTGAATACAGATTTGAATTCTCACAAGACACCAGAAAATAGTTCCATCAAACCCACTGGTTTGCACTGGTTTGGTAAAGCTAGATTGAATACAATAAATCATTTGGGTGCGTACATACAAAATGAAAATATTAATAGAAGGAGAGCCATTTTCCTAACCATAGATGCTGAGCATCCACATTTGGACACATTTCCAAGACTTACGTTACATGATCTGATGACAGTAGCTCTAGGTTCCTACCAGTTAAACAGGCTCGGTCGTACTATGGGGAGCATGTCCGTAGAAACGGAAAATACGAAATAGAGTTAGCAAACGATATTGAGGATGACTTGCCACTGATACTGGGAACGGACAAGTATTTAGTAAGGGGACGAATTAAATCACGTCACGTCAGCAGTAAAGTGTACTATGCATACATTTTAGTTAATAGGGCTATAAGTAACTCAGTAGCTGATATTGCTGGTTACTATTGCAATTGTTTGGTGGGTTATGAACCGTGGGATGCTGCGCACACGTAATGACCATTTTGTGGTATCTTGGTTGGGCTAGATTTAGATCAGTTGAGCCGCCCGCGCCGGCTCCGTTTTAAGACGACATATTTTATGAAAATGTTGATCATATGGACCAATAAAACTATTTTATTCCTATATTCAAGCATTATCATTTTCTATTCCTTATACTACTAACCTATAAACCCCTACATTAAAGTAGGTGTAACCTACCTACCATTGTAGCTAATATTATTTACTCAGGATTATTCACTTAGCTACAATGGTAGGTAGGTTACACCTACTTTAGGCACATCCTTGAAGGCACAGAAGTTTCTGATGCACTTTCCACTTCACGACTTGATGTAGCAATATCCATGTGCTCTCGTGTTGCAATGGCTTCTTCACGAACAAACTGCGGTTGCCTATCTTGATCATGCTGAGTCTGTCTTCTCACACTTCTATAGGCATTCGTCCAACAACGTAAGCAAACTCTTTCTAGCCTGTGTACCTAAAAAAAGAAAATTGAAAGCTTTAACCTTAATAGAAAGGATTTCAAGCATAACATTATACACCTAAAACAATTATGATATGTGGAATATAGGTCAAATACAAATGATCAAGTTGAAAATATCATGAGATGTTTTTGTACATTCTGAGAATTATTTTAATGATGGAAGTTTTATTATATACAAGTATAGATACCTGCTGAGTAGGTATGCACGACATTATGACATTTCCTTCAGGGCTATCAATTGATACTCTGTGTGTCTTAGCTCTTAATATGGAAGATCCACAGACAAAGCACACTTCTTGATGTCCATAAGCTCGTTCAATTGTTGATCCACATGATAAGTTTAGAGATGCTCTTTCAAGTATTGTATAACATTCTTGACAAACAACATCCTCCACTGACATCTAAAAATAAATATAAAAGATACATAAAACCTTCTGGTTAGATATTAATCTTAGTACTAGTTTAATAAAAATTATACATTTCTGTCACAAACAGGCAAAACAAATAAAAAATCAATCTAAGAAAAGTAAGTAGGTACGACTACTTTTTTTGTGGTGGTATCTCATCATGATGCAATTATTAATTATTTATAATGAAACAGTTTCTAGTATCACCTGTGAAAGTTAACAAAATACAAATGATGCTAAAAGACTTGGACCCCCATGTCTTGGTATAACTAGGATTTTTTCCTGTATCTATAGTATCAATATTACTTGCTTAGCTTTGCACGGATGTCTAAAAGTGTGCGAGTCTTGAGAAAAGTGGTAAAAATACAATAAAACATAACTCAATAAATAAGATAATACTGACCGTTGCTGGTGCAATCCAGGATCGTAAAATTCTAACCATTGCATCCGTTGCTTCCCCGAGTTGACGACGGGGTAAAGGATGTACCAGAAAAAGGGCACAGTTCACACAGCGTGACATTTTTAATACAATTGTTTTGATTTTCTGCACAGAGTCTCGGACCGTAGTCGCAAAAAAAACGTTCTACACAATCCACACCACTAGCACAGAAACAGTACAACAGTCTTCAAAAAGATATCTTGTTCGTGCAGGAATCCGAAGACTCTACTGGACACGTACTCGACGTAATAATAAGTTATTTGTTATCACAACAAACTCAACAACTTATCAAGAAAAACAAAAATTCGTTGCCGCGCCGACACGATGCTGTTTGACTTGACACTTTGACAGTGACACTTTTGATGACAGTTCACCTTTTATTTGCCCGTGGTAGTGTTACCAACAGTTAATCTAAATCACCCTGACCATAACTGAATTTTTAACTAATGAAAGATTGTTAATTAGGAAAGAAATATTTTTTTAATAATAATAATTACAAATAAAAATATGAATCACGCGGGAATATTTTATATTTGAATATTTTTTAAAACAACGTCTGCCTCTACATATCAGTTAAAACCGATTACGGGGAAGTTCTTCAAGTTGTCAACACTGCTTTCACTTTAGAAAGCCAATTTGAAAATAATGCAATAAAATCGATTTAGTAACTATTAAGACACAAAATATTAACCTCACATACGATTTCGATCAAGATAAGTAAGAAAAGTTAAAAAAAGATTTCATAATTTATGACTATATTTTTGTTGGTATACTGTTTTATTTTATAGCGATACTGGTTTTGGGCAATGGCCTTTCGGAAGTCGGTGACAAAGAACGAAAATTCAAAACCAAAGACACCGACTTCCGAAATTTAAGTTATTTTTCACTTTGTAGTGTTTTTTTATGAAGTCGGTTGTTTTTTTTTTTGTAAAAAGTTTTTAAAATAAATAATTTTAAAGATATTTAAGAAATTCGATGAAAATTGACCATTATTTCCGAAACTACTGAACCTCAAATTTTGAAAAAAAATACATAGTGTGGCTCTTTACTCATAGATTACAGGAAAACCTATAAGATGTCTATGGTCTTAAAATAACATGGTAATCTTCCAATATTGTGCGTAAAAACTTACATTTGCAGTTGGAATGTATGCGAGAACATGTTTTTCAAATACAATGTTAAGTTTGTCCTAGGGATAAATTCATCCCAACTACGGAATCCTTCATTGTTTTCATACTATTTACGTTTTAAAATGATCAACAGCCAGTTTTAGGGTTCCGTAGTAAACAAGGAACCCTTATAGTTTCGTCATGTCCGTCTGTCTGTATGTCTGTCCGCGGTCTAGCTCCAAGACCCTTAGTACTAGAAAGCTGTAATTTGGCATAGGTATACATATTAATTACGCCGACAAAGTGGTAAAATAAAATTATGAAAAACATTATTTTAGGGTATCTCTCCTGCACGTAAAGTGGTGATGTTTTTTTTTTTTAACCCTTGGTGAGGGGTATCATTGGAAAGGTCCTTTAAAAACAATTGACAGTTTATGAAAACCAGTACTAGTAGTTTATATAACGAAATTAAAAGGAAAACTATCACAGCTAAGTAGGCTCTACAAGTTAACGAGTAATAATCAACCAACTTAACTTTGCAGTTGCAAAAACATGTTTTCCCATACATTCCGTATGGGAGAACATATTTTTCAACTACAAAGTTAAGTTTGTTTTTGGGATAAATTCATCCCAACTACGGAACCCTTTATTGTGCGTGGTCCGACACGCACTTGGCCGGTTTTATTTATTATTGTTGCGAAAGCGTATCCGAATGTAGAAAGGTCAAAATCCCTAACAAAAATATAATGTGCTGCCATTTATACAGGGTTATTAGTTATACGTCGGCAATCCGTTAAGGGGATGTAGGAGAGGTCATTTGCAACCAAATTACTCCTGATGACCCCTATGTCAATGTCAACCATTTTCGAGTAATTTGACATTTTATATTTTAAAATGTATGAAATAAAACTTTTTACAAAAAAATAAAACAACCGACTTCCAAAAAACACGACAAAGCGAATTTTTTTTTTTTTTTTGTAAAATATTTTTATTTTTCTCTTTTTGGTTGTGGTACCTACCCCACACAAATTCGAATACCACTACCTGCTATGTAAATGACAGTGACAGGAACTTATCATATCATCAACATACTAAGTGGGAAAAAGTACGTACTATTGAAGCTAACTCAAAAACGACCCAAGCAAAGTTAATAAAATTTATATGGGACTACCTCGAGAGCATACGCTCTCAAAGAAAAAAATAATTTTCAAAATCGATCCACAATTGACGGAGAAATCGGTGGACACAAATAAAAAAACTTTTTACAAAAAAAAAAAACAACCGACTTCAAAAAAAAACACTACAAAGTGAAAAATAACTTTAATTTCGGAAGTCGGTGTCTTTGGTTTTGAATTTTCGTTTTTTGTCACCGACTTCCGAAATTAAAGTTATTTTTCACTTTGTAGTGTTTTTTTTTGAAGTCGGTTGTTTTTTTTTTTTTTGTAAAAAGTGTTTATTTTTCACTTTTTAGTTGTGGTATCTACCCCACACAAATTCGAATACCACTACCTGCTATGTAAATAACAGTGACAAGAAGTCATCATATCATCTACCTACTAAGTGGGAAAAAATACGTATAATTGAAGCTAACTCAAAAACTACCCAAGCAAAGATAATAAAATTTATATGGGACCACCTCTGAAGTATGATCTACCAAACAAAAAAGAATCATCAAAATCTATTCATAATTGGCGGAGTAATCGCGTAACAAACATACAAAAAAAAAAAAAAAAACATACAGACGAATTGAGAACCTCCTCCTTTTGGAAGTCGGTTAAAAAACGAACATACGCGACGAACATATAACCTCCTCCTTTTTGGAAGTCGGTAAAAAAATATAAAATGTCGAATTACGCGAAATTTTTGGACATTTGCATAGGAGTCAAACTGCGCAACTTTTCTACATCCTCTTCTATGTATTGCCGATACCCCTCGTTAAGACTGGATGTCAGACTTTCGGGCTTCTGACGACCCGTACCGACTGTCAAAGATACACGAATGACAGCCGGGACCAATAGCTTAACGTGCTTTCCGAGGCACGGAGGAGTCTCGGTATGTAAAGATGGTCACCTATCCATGGACCAACCCCGGCAAGCGTAGCTTAACCTGATAGATCGACCCGTGCGGCTGTTATTACTTAGCCACGAGCTCCTCCGAGAAGTTGTTATGGCACAGTGGTAAAAAAAATAAAAATGCAAGGTACTTGAATACTTTTGTGCAAGTTACTGGCAGGTGTCTCATGACGCTGCGGGTCTATCCGAATGGGTTACCGTAGCTCCTGGCAACATGGCAACTGAAAGAACACGGGTGGGTTTTAGTCAGTAAGAGTCTGACACACCTTTCCGCTTCGCCCAGAGCGGGAGAACTTATTTGATAATTTCAAATCCAAAAAAAAGATGTCTCATGACGTATGCCTTTTTTTCACCGACAACTAAGTGACACAACTAAATAAAAGTGCACTTTTGGATTTTCAACTCTCAGCGCTGAGTCTACCGTTGAAAATCCAACAGTGCACTTTTATTTAGGGACTCATTTAAGTGGCACTTAGTGAAGGTGAGAACGGGCACTTGAATCCCATTTTAAAATCCAATTTGTTTATATTTGTTAGGTGGAACATCTAAAGGAGAGTAATCTTCGTCTGGAAGAGGAGGCGGCGGAGTTAGCAGCATTGAGGGCTAAGGCAGCGCTTGCGGATACTCTCAGTGCGCAGCTACAGAGGTACGTATCCTTTAAGGCCAGGATATTCGAGCGTAGTAGGCATTTGAGGGGGTGAAGCAGATGAAGTAGTCCCGCCTACTGCGGGGTACACCGCGCCAATTTCGCCGATGCGCAACGTCCGTTTTTCCCGAAGCGTAATTTCACGACCTAAACTTAATGTACGATTGGCCCAGCGCGCCAGGCGTCCGACTTTGTACCGCGCTTCCGCGGTGATCACCGAGTTCGAATCTCGTTAGACGTATATTTTTGTTTTCTTATTTTTGAAAAATATTTATTTTCGAGTTTTTGTTTTTAAAATATGTACATATTTTTATTTTCTTATTTTTTAAATAATTAATCAATAATTGTTACTTTGTTTTCTTATTTTTGAAATATGTACCTACCTATGTATATTTATTTTTGAGTTCTTGTTTTTAAAATATGTACATATTTTAATTTTTTTTATTTTTTAAATAATTAATCAATAATTGTTATTTTCTAGAAAGTATTCGATAAATAATTCGTAAATAACATGGCTTAGGCTCAGAGTGGTCAATTCTAGAAAGGGCCTATTCTCAAAACGGCTAATTGTCAAATTGTAAAAAAAAAAACATTTTTATTCCTATAGATATATTTTTATTCAGAATCAAGAGTAAATAAAAAAATAAAAAAAGTCTAACATGCTTGCTGGTTGATTCTGGAGAAAAATAATATACAGTGTGTTACAAAAGAGTATAGTAAGAGAAGTCATTGTACTCATTATTATGAACAACTCAACTCAAATAAACCGTAAATCGCGAAAAAAAAACTGCTTCAATCTGCAACATTCTGCGTTTCAAATATTTTTCCCGAGTGAATAACCTTTTTGTATGAAACAGCAGTTTTTTTTTTCACGATTTACGGGTTATTTGAGTAGAATAAAAGGGTGGACATACGGAGGGGGTAAACGAATAGGAAGGATACATAAAATTTAAAAAGGCTAATTTATTTTAATTTAATTTTATTATTTTTGACATTTAAGCATACGGAGCGAAATCAAATGAAGGGCAGGGCTGTACTGCAGTCAGTTGCTGAAGTGTCTGTACAAAAACACCACTATGTCAGTCCGACTTCAGGACCAGAGCTCGAAACCTATCCTTCTGCAGCGAGGTGTGAGACAGGGAGATGTTATCTCTCCTAAATTGTTCACCGCTGCATTGGAGGATGTCTTCAAGGTTCTGGACTGGAAAGGCCTAGGCATCAACATCAATGGCGAGGACATCACTAACCTTCGGTTTGCCGACGAAATAGTTATCATGGCTGAGACTATAGAGGACCTCAGTACGATCTCGACGACCTCAGTAGAGCTTCCGAAAGAGTGGGTCTTCAAATGAATATGGACAATACAAAGGTCATGTCAAATGCCCACGTAACACCCACTCTAATAAAGATCGGAGACGACATACTCGAAGTTGCGGACGAGTATGTTTACCTAGGACAAACTGTCCAGTTAGGTAGGTCCATCTTCGAGAAAGAGGTCAATCCTCGAATCTGACTAGGTTGTGCAGCGTTCGGGAAGCTACGCAATCTCGTCCCGCATACCGCAGTGTCGCAAGACGAAAGTCTTTGACTAGTGCGTGTTGCCAATAATGACTTATGGCACTGAAACATGGCCGCTCACAATGGGCCTTATTAGAAAGCTCAAAGTCACCCAAAGGGCAATGAAGAGGGCTATGCTTGGAGTTTTCCTGCGTGATCGATTCAGAAATGAAGAGGTCCGCAGGAGAACCAAGGTAACCGACATAGCCCGAAGAATTACCAAACTTAAGTGGCAATGGGCAGGGCACATTGCTCGCAGAACAGATGGCCGATGAGGCCGAAAGATTCTGGAGTGGCAGAGAAGAGAAAAATTAATTCTCTTTCCCCCCCCAATCTTTGCAATCACACTGTTGAAGCGCTCTACTGTATCGGTATCCACGTCTTCAAGCATGCTCCTTGATTTTGAAAGTAATGACTGGAGTATTGTCTGTATCCTGAACCAAAATGTTGTGTTTTTTATTTCCATATTACTCTGTTGTGTTTTTTCTTTGGAACAGTAATAGTTCTTACAATTTTCATGATTACCGAAAGCATGTAGAACAGAATTTTGTACTTCGTTCCTAAAACCCGCTACTGCTTCCGTTTTGTCTTTTTCTAGCTTGAACTCTTTTATTGATGCAATAACAACCTTTCGGATACTCAGAATTTTTGATTCAGTCAGCATTTTTCTGTGCACCAATGCATATTTTGTGTCTTTGGCTATAGCCCTCAACTTATTGCACATATTGCGCAGCACATGGTTTCGGCATTCAACTTTTTGTACGGTATGATTCTGATAAGGATTACGTGCCAAGATTTTGGCATAAGTAGCCGAGTCGCCGTCGGCAATTAACCTGCCATAAATAACATTGTACATCAATACAGATATTTCAAAACCTTGGCAAATTATTTCGGACTCCATTCCGCTAGATGACCCCGTGTAGTTTTTGAAGCAAACGTGTTCTGGTGCAGCAATTTGTTTTTTTTCTGCACGAGCACATACAAGGCAGTATTTGTTTTTTATGCCTAAAAATAACACTTCACCATATCTGCGACCTACGATTGCTGCAGCGCCGGACAATGCCTTATAATTATTGCTGTAGGATCGCGATGACCAACAGGCGTATTCGTATATACGTCTAATAGAGGTATGCCATCTTTGCTCAATGTTCCTTCAGCTATCGCTGCATTGCGCTCACGCATAGCTGCTACTGCCATGGATTCGACAGATGTTGACACCCATTTTTCATAAACTATGTTTTGAACTTGAGTATAAGTTGTTTTCGTAAATATGGGTATGTTCATACATGCTGTAATTTCTTCAAATTGCGAAAAGCCGATACCAGCAGAAGTAATTCCTGTAACGGCACCCACGTTAACGTTGACATTATTTGTACTTGATAAATCTTCACTTGTGACAATGAACTCGTCTTTACACATATTGCATCTAAACTTGAATCTGGAGATCAAGCCAGTCTTTTTTTCCCCAATGAGTGACATTTGTGAGAAATTGCAATTGAACAAAGAACTATGGCCGGTTATAGTTTGCAGCTGCTGGATAAAAAGCATTATGTCAACGACTCTTCGACCATGAACTGGTGGGTAAATATTATCTTCTTGAGATTCGGTCGACGGTTCATCGTCAGTGATTTCTCTGTAAGAAAAAAACCGTATTTTTTTATTTTATTATAAAAATTAATAAAACAAATCATGGCAATTATGCGGTGTGTACGAATACAATGCCTGGACATACGCGTGGGTGGAAAGACAGACGGGTGGACACCTTAGCTGAGAACCTACGGTTCGGTAGTGTTAGACTCCCTGTGCTACAATTATTAATATTGATTGAGAACAATTGGGCTGGAAGTCGCGAAGTTCATCAAGCCAAGCCACTCTTTGGAAGTCGACCGCAACGTCATCGGCTATCCTTTGTGTGACGATCTTCACCCATTTGTTGATACTTACTCATCATACTTTGATTTTGGATTGGCTTCTGGAGTAACAACTGTTGCAATTGAAAGTGATGTCCCAGGGTTTTAGTTTTTTTGTAATCTAAAATAGAAAAAAAAAAGTTTTTAAATTGAAATACATGATTATTTTTATATCATGTCTGGTGATTTTTTTTTTTGAAAAAATGTGGAATTTCAACAATGTGCATTTTGAGTCTCAAACTGCAAATTTCAATTTATTCAATTTATATTGTGACGATTTCAAATTTGTCATTTCCCGCCTAAGCCCACTTAGTCATTTTGAGAAGTGGTCCTTACGTGCTTAGCCCGTTGTTATATTATACATACCTACTAAAGTTAATAATTTACAAATATTTACAAGGTCTTACAGAAGACTAGAAATGCAAAAAGGACTCATTGCAGACATTATTATGAACAACTTTTACTGTGGCGCCACAGGAAAAGTTGTTCATAATAATGACTACCAACAAACTATGGTCATTTTGTCGCGGGTGAATGACCTTTTTCTTAGGATGGCAGATTTTGTTTCACGATTTCAGTGTTGGAGCCATAGTAAAAGTTGTTCATAATTATGAGTTCAATGACCTCCTTTCGCATTACTAGTTACTACAATATTCTGTAACACCGTGTATAAGCTTACTCATGAAATGTTTTCTCCGATGGTTCATCTGCTGACGGATTGCTCGCCAACCGTTTCTTTTTACTATAAAAAAACAATAAAATTGCATTATAATTTAAAAAAAAAAATAAGAAGAACAACAAAAATACCTAATAAATAATAAATACTGAAAATTTCCAACAAGAAAAAAGAAAATGCACAAAAATTAAATAACAATTTAAAAAACGATTATTTCAAATAAGAAAAATCAACAAAATGTACACATTTTTTCCGGGATTTGAACCCGGGGTTAGTCACTATTGCAGTAAAGTTTACCAATGCACGAGACCACTAGACCAATCGAACTATGAGCTTTCGTCTCGAAATAACGCATCGATAGATAATCTATATAAACAAAATAAGGTGTGCACAAAAAGGAAAGTACTTACTTTACAACTTCCATCATGTGTTTTTGTTTCATCGAATATGATCTCTTTACTGCCCTCCGAATATTTTTTTTGCTGCCCATTTTTTTACAATGTCAATAATTAATTATTTATTTACACAACTTATGACTAAATCCGAAATCGAACAAAAATTTACACCAACTCACAGCACAACTTAGAAAAAACTAATTGTTTATTTACACAACTTATGCCTAGAACCGAAACCGATCAAAAATTTACACCAACAAAGCAACTTAAAAAACGAACTGATTTCTGAGCGGCGGCGGTGAACGGAAAAAAATGACACAGGTCCATCTAGCAGCGCGCCTCAACGGTCACTGTCGCTCTGCGTAGAAATGAAAGAGAGCGAAATAACGCCGCGCTGGCGCGATGTTTCGTTCGCCTCGTTCGAGTTATTTATCATTGAATATAATTAATCCCTATAAATATCTTATTTCAATCGATAAATAAAAACAACAGTTCCACTTATTATTATATATTACATCACTGTTATTAATTTTATCAAGACTTGTTCATAAATAATACAGTTACAACTGCTAGAATTTCAATTTTAATGGTTATTTTATGATTTTTTTCTATAGAGAAAATTTACTGAAAACGTGTTTTCAACACAATGGTCCCCCCATAAATATGATCAAGATTAACATATATTTTTTTTGCTGCTCTAAAATTTATGCATTTGGCTAAAAAACTGTTTTGTGAAGCTTATTTTGACTATGTACAGGGCCTTAATGGAGCGGTGGTGGCCCAGTGGTAACGACTTACGAGTTTTAGGTCGTGGGTTCGTACCCAGGCAGGCGCTTAATTTTTAACCGACTTCCAAAAGGAGGAGGTTCTCAATTCAACTGTATGTATTGTTTTGTATGTTTGTTACGCGATTACTCCGCCAATTATGAATTGATTTTAATGATTATTTTTTTGTTTGGTAGATCATACTTCAGAGGTGGTCCCATATAATTTTTTATAACTTTGCTTGGGTATTTTTTGAGTTAGCTTCAATAATACGTATTTTTTCCCACTTAGTATGTGGATGATATAATAAGTTCCTGTCACTGTTATTTACATAGCAGGTAGATGGTATTCGAATTTGTGTGGGGTAAATACCACAACTAAAGAGTGAAAAACAAGAGCTTTTTACAAAAAAAAAAAATCAACCGACTTCCAAAAAAAACACTAAGTACAAAGTGAAAAATAACTTTAATTTCGGAAGTCGGTGGCAAAAAACTAAATTTCAAAACCAAAGACACCGACTATATATTTCACTTTGTAGTGTTTTTTTGGAACTCTGTTTTTTTTTGTAAAAAGTTTTTTGTGTAAATAATTTCATCACCACTGCTCTCAAAACGGTGAAGGAAAACATCGTGAGGAAACCGACATGAAAAATTCGAAATTATCACTTCATATTTCTCTATTCTACCAGAGAAACAGAACGAGCATCACAAGCAGAAGAAGCATTGTCGGTTGAGCGAGCGGTTGCAGAGACATGTGGCCGCAGAGAGGCCGCTGCGCTGGAACACGCGGCCAAACTAACGGCCAACCACGTCGCTGTCAGTGCAGCCGCCAGCCGGTATGAGTCTGAGGTATGTAGCAATAGATTCAGCTTTCCAAAAGTATTCGCTTCGGGAATCATCGTCTATCTTCGGAAATACGAACGCGCGATAATGAGATCTAATATCGAGCTGTTACAACCATGAAAGTACTTGTGTGCAGAACGCCCACTCGCACCATAATGAACTCAAAGAAAATATGTAAATAGTGTGATACTATACCGATAAGTGATTCTCTAGCTATAAGTTTGTTTTATATGAAACATTTGTTATGGTCGGACGCAACCCCAGGTCAAGTCGATGCAGGTTTGAATATGTCGAAACCTGTCCGTTTCCGAGACGCCTCTGCCTCTCTCTGATTGGTGGACCTGGAGTTGAGTCCGACCGCCAATTCATGAAAACTGATTTTATTGGAAAATTCAATTTAACATGCGGGACGTCACCGCCGCTACTTGCGCTTATGTAATTTACTACAACTATAAGGTGTATTAAGTAAATTGTACTGGCTGTAATTTTCGAACAATTGGTGAAACAAGTAAAACAACGTTCTTTAAGTTAATGAGTTTTATTCAAGAATCCACGCAGTAGTATCCTCCAATCCAGCGCACTGAGTGTGAGCCTCACAACGCTCACAACTTGCCTATTGTATAACCATGTTTACAAAATTATAGATTAACAACTCAATGCAATTTTAAAAATCTTAGCTAATGATATCGTCGGGTCAGAAGTCAACTCGCCAATCTGTCAATGTCAAATTGTTGAGGAGGATGATTTCACATAATTAGTTTACCTCAGTAGAAATTGTATTTTTTGCAGTTAAGCAGATAACAATTTGTCTGTATCTTCTGTATTTGAAATGCCACAGATACAATATTTTGCCACAGTATGTGTCGCCAGAAAAAAAATTCACATTGGTTAGTTGACTATTGAAAGAAAGAAAGAAAAAACGTTTATTTGCGGTAAACATGACGCAGAAAAGTATTGTTTAGAATATAAAAATGAGATAAGGTTGGGGGAAGTATGCGTCACATCCACACAAAACGGCTATCGCTCAGCATTATGCTACGACCCTATGCAAGACAGAGCCCCAGCGCTGGTTTTCAGCGACAGCCGGCGCCGACGTAATGACGTCAACCGGTGCAGCAAACAAATATGACGCTGTATAAGTGCAGCGTACTTAAAGAAAAATATATATATATTTTTAATATAGTGTGATGCAATATACTAAATAAATGTAAAAAAAAAAAAAAAAAAGAAATGGACATACTTTATTTCTATGTTACGAGAATATCATCCTCAAAAAAAACGTATTAACTATTGTACCGACGATATGTGTACTACTACAAAGCGCGGTCGTACAAAACTTAGAAGCGTTGCCCCTGTGGCGCGACGTTCGTGCCAATTCGGAAACACGAAGATAACCGAAGCGCATACCTTCTCCGGTTTACCTAGACAAAATCAAACTGGTTGCTAATTTAATTGTTAATCTTTAACATCCCCCAATACATCAGTAACAAGATCATACACCTTGATATAAAACTACCAACTGTCAAACAGGAGATAGCAAAATATAGCGACGCCTACCAGAAAAGACTATCAAAACACATAAACGAGCTTGCTGTCAGATTGAGTGGAGACCAAGGTCTCCAATATCAAAGACTAAAGAGACATAGTGTACCAACTCTTCAGGATAGATTCGTCAGGATGGAATGAGACACTCATCTGAGAAGTGTCTCTCCAAGCTAAAAGCCATAAACCAGATAAAAATATCAGCCAAAACAGTGGCTTATTGTTGTGTGCAACAGATTGCCATGGAGCAGAGTAAGACAAAAAAAAAAAAAAAAATTGTGTATTTAATTATTATAACATTTATTTTACATTTTATGATTACTTGAACTCACACACTGACTTATTAGTATTTTTTTTTTTTCGGAATATCGTATAGGTAATACCTACTTTTACAATGCTTGTAAATATGTGAACACCATGTATCCATTACTTACATAATTATTATTTTTTTAATTATTTTTTACCTATTGTGGTATAGTAATTTTAGTCCAGGTGCATCGTCTTCACATATAATTAATGTATACAAAATATTGTAAAACATTTTCAAAGAGTAACGGTGGAGTTTCTTGCCCATTCTTCTCCATACGAAAACTACCTTTTGGAAGGGGCGACTAGAATCAATTCTATTTTTTATAAGTTTTGACGTTCAAAAATGCCTTTTTGTGCCTAATTGAAATAAATTATTTGACGTTGACCTATAGATAGGCAAATTAAAAATGCAAAAGTGAGTTTGTTTGTTTGTTTCGCTTTCACGCTAAAACGGCTGACCAGATTTTAATGAAATTTGGCACATGGGTAGATCATGGCTTGGATTAGGACATAGGATACTTTTTATCCCGGTATTCTTACGGGATTGATACTTATGCGGGTGAAACTTTGGGGCGCAGCTAGTTAATTATAAAAAAATGATTTTCTAAACTCAAATTCCTAGTAACTATACTATCAGAGGCCGTTGAGCCCGTAAACGGCTGTAGGTACTATCGAAGAAACGCACATCTATACACCGTAAGGATTATTTCTGCTTGCCGCGGCCGTTATTGTATCGCTTACCTACGAAAAAAAAGGGTCGGGTGCACGGGATTTTGTTTTCAAAATGCTTTGATATACGTTACCCCGATGGTACATGAAATTATGAGTTTAAAATTTCTGTGCAGTTTTGCCAGCTAATACTATTTAACCTTACACAGGTCTCTCTCTCTATTGTCATATTATACCAGCATAATCTGCCTAGCCTTCCCCAACTATGTTGGGGTCGGCTTCCAGTCTAACCGGATGCAGCTAAATACCAGTTTTTTACATGGAGCGACTGCCTATCTGACCTCCACAACCCAGTTACCGGGTAACACGATATCTCTTGGTAAGACTGACGTGCCGGAAAACATATCTATGAATTAAATAAAACTTTCATTGATGTGGATTTAGTGTTTCAAGTACACACAGGGACTCATTTTGTTCTATAAATGTAAAAATGTCAAAAGTTTTCTTCTCGTTATCATCCTACCGATGACATTAACTTGTAACTCCACATTATAGGCGCGGGCACTAGGCGCTGACAACGCATCGCTTCGAGAACGGATAGCTTCGCTCGAAGGGGAGTGTACGCGACTACAAGCCGCCTTAGCCGAGGAGACCGATAGGAGGAATAAGGAGAATAGAGTGCTGGCTAGAAAGGTATGTTTAATTATAATATTCACATTTCGATAGTATAGTGACAAGCACACTAATATGTGAACACTTACTTAACACAATTCAAAAGCGATTATCTCTTCGTAAAGATAAAGATAAAGATAATTTATTTGTCCAAAACATGAGTATACACACACATGGCATGCAAGATGTTACAATAAAATTTTACCACAGTCATGTTTTGCCTCAACGGCGTACAAATATAAGTAGGTAGCATTTAATCAATTTATTATAAATTTATCCATTATTCAAATAATTAATAGTCCAAATTAGAAGGAATTTAAAAATTTAAAATGTTCTACAGAATAGAGTCAACAACTCATAATGTATAATAAAAATTAGTCAATTTAATGTCAAAGTAATTAGGAATACACAATTATAAGAATTAGATTAATTTATCATTCAGAAATTCGTCAGTACTGTAGTAGGCTTTCTCTAAAAGAAGGTTTTTTAACCTACTTCTTAATTATGAATTCGTATTTACTTGCAGGTGGCGGAGTTAACAGAAGAAGTATCAGAAGCGAGCAAGAAGCTAGAGTGGGAGAAGGGAGAGAATGGTGTGCTCAAGAAGAAACATACTAGTGCCATAAAGGTAACTCCCTTATTCTAGTTACGAAACAGATTTACTTGATTGAATTGACAGATTATGTCGTGGTTAAACATAAAAGTCAGCCACGCCAACGTAGCGAAGTATAGCCCCTCGTGAGGACTGTATTTAAGAGCGTTTATTCTGAAAGTGGGCAACGTCGCAAATAGATGTCAAATATTTCGCTGTTTTGATTAATTTGGCAATATTATTGTATGGAAATATGAAATGTGGCTCGCTAGTTAGCCACATTTCATATTTCCAAAACTTTTTTAGACTAGAATATTAATAATGAATTGGAATTGGAATTGAAACTGGGCGTGTCAGACACCACGAAGCTGTAGGCTAATCAGAGCGAGGTTAAACACTTTAGGCGCGGCGCCCACTATCGGTGGGCATCGGTGCGGCTCGGTACAGCTCGGGCGCCTAACGGCGGCTTCGGGCGTCTGAGGGCTGCTTCGGCCGGCTTCGGGCGCCTGAGAGCTGCTTCGGCCGGCTTCGGGCGCCTGAGAGCTGCTTCGGCCGGCTTCGGGCGCCTGAGAGCTGCTTCGGCAGTCGTAAGCATACCTAAGGACGCCTAGGCTGGTTTCGGGTAGCTCGGGTGGCATTTTCGTGGCAGACACGTCGCAGAACAGTCATAACGTTCACCGCGCGCGCCTCCATTAGCTTGGCAAGACCCAGAGGAAAATAAAAGGCATCAGCCTCATTAATTACACGTATAGGTTTGTTTTATTTATTTATCGTAAATCATTAAATAAGTTATGAAATTCATCGAAAGTACATCTTTGCTTCCAAAGCTCTTATTCACCCAAAACATTTTTTTTTGCCTTATGCCTCCAAGTTTCTCTTCTTCTTCAGCAAGATGAACAATGAGAACTAAGTCCCAATCCACCATTATAAATACACACGCACAACTGTTTTCACGTAATGTTACGACTACTCTGCGACGTGTCTGTCACCCGAACTATTCTTAGTTTTTCCGAAGCTACCCGAAACCAGCCTCGGCGTCCTTAGGTATGCTTACGACTGCCGAGACAGCTCTCAGGCGCCCAAAGCCGGCCGAAGCAGCCCTCAGGCGCCCGAAGCCGGCCGAAGCAGCAGCCCTCAGGCGCCCGAAGCCGGCCGAAGCAGCCCTCAGACGCCCGAAGCCGCCGTTAGGCGCCCGAGCTGTACCGAGCCGCACCGATGCCCACCGATAGTGGGCGCCGCGCCTAGTCTACGCATTTTCACAGCTTTACGATTGGTATTTTTATCGTTATAAAAAATAATAAACTCAAATCTAATACATTTGTTTGCAGGAATTAAATCGCGAGCTGCAGCGTGCTATGAAGCGATGCGAGCAACTTGAAGCGAAGTTACCGCAACAACTAGCGCCCGCTACGAGAACAGGCGAGTAAATAAAAACTATACAGCGTATAAATGAGCAGAAATTCATAATAGAAAACATCAGTGGCATTTTTAGGTCCTCATAAGTGCAGGTGTGTGGACACTTTGGACACTCCAGCATAATGGGACATAGTTTGGTCAGGAGCACCGCATTCGCCCTGGGTACCTGTGTATATGTCAGTAGCAATTTCTCCGTCATTTGTGGACCGATTTTGAAAATTTTTTTTTTGTCTGAAAGGGTATGCTCCCAAATTGGTCCCATATAAATTTTATTAACTTTGCTTGGGTAGTTTTTGAGTTAGCTACAAAATACGTATTTTTTTCCCACTTAGTATGTAGATGATATGATAACTTCCTGTCATTGGTAGCAGGTAGTGGTATTGAAATGTGTGTGGGGTAGGTACCACAACTAAAAAGTGAAAAATAAAAACTTTTTACAAAAAAAAACAACCGACTTCCAAAAATAAAACACTATAAAGTGAAAAATAACTTTAATTTCGGAAGTCGGTGGCAAAAAACGAAAATTCAAAACCAAGGACACCGACTTCCGAAATTAAAGTTATTTTTCGCTTTGTAGTGTTTTTTTTTTGGAAGTCGGTTGTTTTTTTTGTAAAAAGTTTTTTTTTGTATGTTTGTTACGCGATTACTCCTCCAATTATGAATTAATTTTGATGATTCTTTTTTGTTTGGTAGGTGGTCCCATATAAATTTAATTATCTTTGTTTGGGTAGTTTTTGAGTTAGCTTCAATAATACGTATTTTTTCCCACTTAGTATGTGGATGATATGATAACTTCCTGAAAGTTTATACTCCCAAATTGGTCCCATATAAATTAATAAAATTTATATGGGACCAATT
Organism: Agrochola litura; assembly: GCA_949152395.1. NCBI lineage: Eukaryota > Metazoa > Arthropoda > Insecta > Lepidoptera > Noctuidae > Agrochola > Agrochola litura. The sequence continues at coordinate 5,745,816 of OX424519.1, read as the reverse complement.
TGGGAGTATAAACTTTCAAACAAAAAAAATTTTCAAAATCGGTCCACAAATGACGGAGGAATCGGTGGACATACATACGCGACGAACATATAACCTCCTCCTTTTTGGAAGTCGGTTAAAAATTACTTTAATTTCGGAAGTCGCAGGCAAAAAACGAAAATTCAAAACCGAAGACAAAAGACTTTTAAAGTTTTTTTTTCACTTTGTAGTGTTTTTTTGGAACTTCCTTAACGCGGCGTGCAGTAGAAATTGTCACTTAAGAAGTTTAGGCGCTCCATGCGACTTTTTCTCTCTCTGTCGGAAGTTTGAGTTTTATCGTGTTTAAATATCGATAGCCATCACGTCTGAAGTTGCGCCAGCTAATTTAATGTGGCCCTGTATCATATAATCACTTAACTCGATCCTGAGCCAATATGTACCAATCCCTCCTATATGCGTCTAGTTCGTCCCGCCATCTACGCCTAGGTCTTCCGCGATGCCGATGGACGTTTTCAGGAACCCATGTTGTGGTGGTCTTAGCCCACAATGCATCCGACATGCAGCAAACGTGTCCGGCCCAGTCCCACTTGAGCTTGGCTGCTATTTGGGTGACGTCAACGATTTGTGTCTTAGAGCGCAGTATCGTGTTCCGTATCCGGTCGGTCAGACGAACTCCAAGGACACTGCGCTCCATCGCTCGCTGGCAAACCTCGAGCCTGGTCCTCTGTTAAACTGTCAAAGATCAGGATTGAGCGCCGTATTTATGGATAGGGACAATGCACATGTCCATTAATTTGTGTTTATGGCAAATTGTAAGATCTCCTTTCATAAGGGTTTTCATCGACCAATAGTTCTTCCAGGCGTTTTCGGTGCTGCGAGCATATATGTATGTCGCATCATGGGTGGCCAAGATGCGAAACATCGGGTCTTCTTCACGACCCGACATAATTTAGTGTGGGCACTGTTGTGGGTACTCGAACGGAAAGATAATTGAATTTAAAATAACTTTAATAAACCAGCGAACGAAATAAACACGTGCTTCGGAAACAAACATGTGCGTTGGTACTGAGAGTTTGCCAAGACTGTCCGAGCTCGATTGTCCAATGTAGACTGTCGCAACACTCGGTCTCTCCCCCAGTTATCGCTGCATCCCCTCCACCGAAGATCGTGTCCAAGCAGTAGGACTCGCTTGCGTTTCCGATCACATGATTATTCGTTTACGAATCACATTGTTAGATGGCGCTGTCCACTGTACTGTGGCGCCATCCATCCACGACATATACTACTATTAGTTACACTTACAAATAATAAAGAAATCACGATGTTTTGTCAAGTCGTCAAGCATGACTCGCTTTTCATAGGGTGTACTAATAATCTCACTTATTATTGTAACAGGTTCAGTATCATCAATAAGTAGCGGAGAAAGTGCTCCTCACGAAGACAGACTTCAAAACGGACATAGTGACGCATTACCGGACATACAGGTATGTTTACCAGTACCTAATTCAAATTACAGCTTACTTATGAATACCTAAGACTTACTCAGAACATTGTAAAATACAATAGACGTGGATATATTTAGTAACCTATTCCGTTTAGCGCTCTGCGTTCAGCGCTCGGTGTGGCAACACGCCGTCTTCGAGTTCGCGACAAGTCAATCGTCATCCTGAGGATGCCTCGTTGAGAGATGAAACACGTGTCGATTTATTTCAGTGTTTTTTATGGCTCTTTAGAAATAGCCAAGCGGAACAGGTTACTAAATATATCCTCGTCTATTGTATATTATAATGGATTTCCGCAAGGTCACGCTTGAATCAATTAACTATCAGAACATTGGCGAATCGTAACGACATCGTGGAGAAAAATGGATGTATGAACTTGTCTCCTACCACAGATAAGTACAGATGATACACTCCTTAAAATAATTTAAATAAAACGCGACTCTTGCTACGACACAATAAAGTGCAATTCAGGTCGCACAGCGCTAATTACCTACAGTTATATTCGCCTAGAAGTTGCCTCTCTATCACGTAATTCTTATATCTTCTGACTACGTTACGCTCACTGAATTGGCCCGACAAGACGGGCCCGCTGTGTACTTGTAGCTTCATACCTAAAATACGGAGTTCGCCTTCTGTACGATTCTGTGCTTCTATTGAATGGAATGGTCCAAATTAGAGAACGGAAGTGTGTGGAAAAGGGAGATGGAACTATATGCTCTTAATGTCCTTCGGCAAACCTCGTATTCGACGAAAAGGGCAACTGATAGAAATCCGACGACTGACGAGTCGTCGGATTTCTATCAGTTGCCCTTTGCACTTGGTGCAGACCGGACGCTCTCAATCGACTTGGAAGTATATTGAGTTGTTAATACGCTTTTAATTAATGTTTTTTTTTTTTATTATTGTTTTTTATTATTGTTCAAAAGCTGCTAAAGTCGCTGCCACGACAGGTAGGAAAATAGTTTTACAGCTCTATATAGTTCACACGAAAATCAAAACAAAACAACAATAAAGTACTTAGTTCTGAATTCAAATTATTATACACGATAAATCTAGTAATTGATGGACATTGAAATTAGCATTCGTTTGTATTCGGAAGTGCGATGATTCCCGAGGAAAATTAAGAAAATAGAATTACTGTACTAATATTTCCTTTTAATTTTAATGCATATCTCAGGAACAGACAACAACGGTAAGACGTAATAATATATACTCTCTTTTATTTTAATTTCGCAGATCAAGTTCCCAAGTGTTTTTGATAGACTATTCCCTAAGGTTAGACATGTTGAATATTTCTTTATTTCATTTATTTAAAGTTCAATTTGGATCAGTTATATAAAGTTTTGTTAGTAGTTAATAAAAAGTAGCAGTAGGTAGTTAGTAAATTAATAATGAAAATCGAAGTAGTCATTATTTATGCCAATTTTTATTGTATTCATTAGAAAGTATTTCTATGAATCTCTATCAGCTGTCATCTGAACATTGATCTTTCAATCCTTATCATCTACCACACAGTCCTTCTATCTCGCCCAGTCAGTCATTCCATTCTTGGTTTATACATCTTTTTAGGGTTCCGTACCTCAAAAGGAAAAAGGAATCACTCGTGTGTCTGTCACAGCCAATTTTCTCCGAATCTAATGGACCGATTTAGTTGAAATTTGGTACACATATCAATTTCTGTGACCCAATCACGGACGTGCAACGAAAATAAATTAATTTTTAATATAGGGGTCACTTTGCGGGAACAAATAAAAAAAAATGTTTTGCTTACTGTACCGTGTGACATATCAAATGAAAGGGTTTATTTTTTATAATTTTAAAATAAATACTTTTAAAGATATTTAAGTAAATAGTCGAAAATTTACCATTATCTCCGAAACTACTGAGCCTAACATTATGAAAAAAATACAGAAAGTTGTTCTATACTTATAGATTACAGGAAACCTATAAGATGTCTATGGTCTTAAAATAACATGATAAATCTCCCAATATTGTGCGTACAAACTTACATTTGCAGTTGGAATGTATGGGAGAACATATTTTTCAACTATGTTATTTTATTCTTGGGATGAATTCATTACAACTACGGAACCCTTCATTGTGCGTAGTCCGACACGCACTTGGCCGGTTTTTAAAGTATAAATCTCTTTTGTTTGCTTTTTTTTATGGTGTCTTAAAACAACAAAATGTGTGTCTTTTTATTACGGGAGCACACTGGCTCCTGCAACACAGTTATGAGATTAAAGATGCTGCTTGGATAAAATAAAAGAGTAGTAAAAAACGCCCCGGAAAAAAAATGTAATATGTGATTACTCAAAATATGAAATTCACTGCTATAAATACTAATTTTCCGTCAACTTATATGCGAATACAAATACTGAAACGACCGAATAAAATACAGAAAATTCCGAAAAATCAATACAGAATTTGCTGACGTAATATTTTTCAAACATGCAATCAAGCATACACCATGCATGCAGCATGCAAGCGAGCATGCAAGATGCAGCAGGCATGGTTTCTATCACGGCTCCGGCGCTGCGAGGCTCCGGCGGTCCCACGCGAGCTTATCGTCGCAGATGGTTTTAACGCTCACCACCGCAGCTTCGGCTTGCTGGCCAGCTAGCCTCAGCGGGCGGTGAGCGTCATAAAACCACCTGCTCGTCAGATCGCGGGCCGCCTCGCCCCTCCGCGCCTACGCGGGCTTAAATTAAACTCTAGGGGTAGGGCAGACAAGACTACGTGGAGTCGATTTTGCAGCGATTCGTTTCTGTCAATAACTTTTGTAGCACAACGTATTGACTTTTCGGAAACTTTGTATTTTTTTTTGGAAGTTTAGTATTTTTTTTGAAAATTTAGTATTACAGTCAACCACAGATTTTCGGAAGTTATTTTTTTTTTCGAAAGCTTTATTATTATCTAAAATAAAATAAACTAGTCCGTCAGTCAGTTAATAAAAAAATATTAGACAAGTATTTTTTGCTTTATCATATTAACAAAAAATAATTTAAATAAAACGCATTAAAGTTGGGGAGTGGGGGCTCGGTGCGTCACGATTCAGTTTAAAATCTACCGAAGAGTGACGTCATGCCACATTTTAACTCAATTTAGCGCCGTAAGCTTTTGATTACTTACGTAAAAAAAGAAAAAAAATACGTGTCCAATATTTTTTAATTATCTACCTGATGGACACAAAAATATATATTTTTAGTCAACATCCCTATTCTCTTTTTGATGAAAAAATACAATAGACGTGAATATATTTAGTAACCTGTTCCGCTTAGCTATTCCTGAAGAGCCATAATAAATCCTGAAAGAAATCGACACGCGTTTCACCTCTCAACGAGGCATCCTCAGGATGACGATTGACTTGTCGCGAACACGAACACGGCGTATTGCCACACCAAGCGCTGGGCGCGTCCAGCCTATTGTGTTATATCCACGTCTATTGTATTTTATAATGAATTTTCGCTAGGTCACGCCTGAATCAATTAACTATCTATCTTTGATTGTACAACTTGTTTGATGTCAATATTTTTTTTTTCTTTAGTGTCCTTAGATTTGTTCTTCCTCCATTCTCATAGCCATCAATCTCAACTTTTCTCACGACATGCTTCTCATTCTTGTTGTCTGTATAAGCTACAGCCAAGCATCGAACTTCCACGGTGGAGACTTCCACCGTGGAAGTAAGCCCTCCACACTCTTTGGTGCAGCTGCGGGTGCAAGCAGCAATGTTGCACAACATTTGATGTGTTACATCTTTCCTCTCCTGCAATTTGTGCACGGAACATAAATATACTTTAAAAATCTGTGGGAGTGATTTCGTGAAAAGGTACAGAAGTATGTAACAGGAAGCCGGGGAACAATGAGCGCGCGCGGTGCTAGAGTTGGCCGTCAGAAACGACCTTGACGAGGCCCCGCTCCTTTAATGTTGCTTATTACCTTAAGGTTGCACTAGTCGACGGTTCGAACTCGTTGGTCGGCGTGGCTAATATGTGTTTTATTTTGTATAGTTATTTTATTTGATTTATTTAGTATTTATTTATCTAGTTTTATAGCGGGCGGTGTACGAACTCCTCTGTCCTAGCAGATCTCTGTGGCGGCTGTCATTAAGGTGGTAGCCTGACAGTTTTTGACAGGGTTTAAGAGAGACTTGCTTGTTGGAACATAGGCACGTTTTGTTGTAAAATGTATGGCAAAATACAAAGTTTTATCCCTCAATGGAAGCTTTTTACTTAACCTGACCCACCCCGACTACATTCTGGCGCCCAAAAAAACTACTGGATGTATCTACTCAAAATAAAATTACTTGAACTTTTGAATAAATTATCTATCCCTGTATGGTTTCTTTTGCCATTTTCATACTACATAAGTTATTTATTTACGCCCAAAGATGAGTTAAAATTAGTGTTGAAATATGGAAGTTTCAACGCTCATAACTTCAAAACCAATTTTTTTTTTTCAATTCTGCTTCCGTACAGGGCTAGGAAAATTGAAATATTTTTTTAGTTTCGAACGTACGTCGTCAATCAGACTAATCACCATACTACGTTTTTATGGAAGAATGACCGAGTAGTGTAACCTTAATGTTACTTATTACAAAGGTGAGATGTCAGATGTTACACATCATATACAGGGCGTCCCAAAATTATGGGACATGAAGGGAAAGTACCTTAAATATCGTAGATAGGGTATTTTGCTGAAAGAAGACTTTATGTTATTTTTAAAAGGTAGTAATTCTGCATTCAAAGATTTTCTAAAAATTACTTGCCTCGTCTGGGAATCGAACCGACTTAAATGTAAAAAAAACACCCCTACTTTTATGATGAAATAATATGTTACTTAAGAAGAGTAAGCTTTTTAAATTATTAACTAACAAGGCGTATTATTCTGTTAGTGAATATCTAAATGACAAATTTAAATAATATTTTTATAATTTGACATAATATGTCTGTTTAAAATGTTCCTATTTAATTTATTATTGTATACGAAATTGTGACTAAATACTACCTATTTGTTTATGTGACGTCTTAAAGTATTGACATTTTATTATTATTATTAGCAATTAGTGTTTGGCATGAAATTGTGACATGTAATTTTCTTGACTTTATATTTTTTATTTAATTTTTTATTTTTGCGACATTATGATTACCACAAAAATTTTGTATGCCTTCTGGCGGGACGTAGTATGGACCAATATTTCTTTATAAAACATCTGTATAATTTTTACCCTATGTTCACAAAATTAATAAATGAATTGAATTGAATTGAATTGAAGAGTTATTAGATTTTGGTCATTCTTGCGATTGGCATCATAAAAGTAGGGGTGTTTTTTTTTACATTTAAGTCGGTTCGATTCTCAGACGAGGCAAGTAATTTTTAGAAAATCTTTGAATGCAGAATTACTAACTTTTAAAAATAACATAAAGTCTTCTTTCAGCAAAATACCCTATCTGCGATATTTAAGGTACTTTCCCTTTATGTCCCATAATTTTGGTAAAGTATAATTACACTCTAAGCTTGGGTCCAATACACTTCCCCGTTTTTGTGGTAATTAACAATTATTGGTTGAATTGCATAATTTTTTTGTTATTTTTTCGACTTTCACATTTTTTTTCAAAAGTTTTGGAACACAGACATTATTTTGTAATGCAGTCGGTAGAAAATATTATTGCCTTTCGAATAAGCCAATTTTTATCTCAGTATGACTAAAATTTTGAGAGATATGATTTTTTTTGTACTCGCATAGAGAACATTTCAACAAAAAAAACAAAATGGCTGCCACATAGCGGGGAAGTGCACTGGACCCAATTGTACTTTTTAACCGACTTCCAAAAGGAGGAGGTTCTCATTTTTGTATGTTTGTTACGCGATTACTCCGCCAATTATGAATAGATTTTGATGATTCTTTTTTTGTTTGGTAGATCATACTTCAGAGGTGGTCCCATATAAATTTTATTAGCTTTGCTTGGGTAGTTTTTGAGTTAGCTTCAATTATACGTATTTTTTCCCACTTAGTATGTAGATGATATAACTTCTTGTCACTGTTATTTACATAGCAGGTAGTGGTATTCGAATTTGTGTGGGGTAGGTACCACAACTAAAAAGTGAAAAATAAAAACTTTTACAAAAAAAAAACAACCGACTTCAAAAAAAAAACACTACAAAGTGAAAAATAACTTTAATTTCGGAACTCGGTGACAAAGAACGAAAATTCAAAACCAAAGACACCGACTTCCGAAATTAAAGTTATTTTTCACTTTGTAGTGTTTTTTTTTTGAAGTCGGTTGTTTTTTTTTTTGTAAAAAGTTTTTAAATTGTTTACATTTAAGTATTTAGAATATCGCTAGTCCGTGTACGGACACGTTGTGTATGTCGCATCATGGGTGGCCGAGATGCAAAACATCAGGTCTTCTTCACGATCCGACATAGTTTAGTGTGGGCACTGTTGTGGGTACTCGAACGGAAAGATAATTTGAATTTAAAATAACTTTAATAAACCAGCGAACGAAATAAACACGTGCTTCGGAAACAAACACGTGCGTTGGTACTGAGAGTTTGCCAAGACTGTCCGAGCTCGATTGTCCAATGTAGACTGTCGCAACACTCGGTCTCTCCCCCAGTCATCGCTGCATCCTAGGGGTGGGTCGTTACGTGATTTTTGTGAAACTTAACGTAACTAGTGACTTCGAGGACGTCACCGGTTTTGAAAACTAGTGATTTTAGTAACTAGTTATTTTTCAAATTCTATTCTCATTGAAGTGTTACTGTGATTTGCGAAACGAAAATGTAAATGGTTACCTACGTAATACGTTACATAACACAAGCTTGTTTCGTTTCACTCTTTTCATTCGATCACTGCATTGTGATGGAACTAGTTACAAAAATCACTTGTTTATGTGTGACTCGAAACTAGTTATTCCGTTACATGCCCCGTAGCCAGTTATTGTAACTAGTGACGTTAAATAACGCCCATACCTACTGCATCCCCTCCACCGACGATCGTGTCCAAGCGGTAGGGATCGCTTGCGTTTCCGATCACATGATTATTCGTTTACGAATTAAATTGTTAGATGGCGCTGTCCACTGTACTGTGGCGCCATCCTTCCACGACATATATATCGACTACTGTAAGGCTCGCTCGTTTTTTTCTCAACATTTTTTCTCCTAAGCGGGTTTATAAACTGATGTGATTGTTCCACATTCTAGGTCCGCGAACCAGACCGTCAAACATTAATTGAGCGTATAGTATCCTTACAACGAGCGGCGGCACGTCGTTCAGAACGCTGCGAATTCCTAGAGGAACATTCTAGACAGCTCACTGCCGAGCTGAGGGCGAAGGCCCGCCTGCTGAGGCATCTCCTGTGCGAGATGCCCGCAGGCGCCGTCGGCTCCAGCGACAGGGATGAGAACAAGGTAAGAGGAGAAATAGAAAGTATTAATTTGGATCACACATAGCCATTTACAAACTATAGAAAAAAGATCAAACGTAAACCTGGGCCAAAAAAGCTCCTGTCTAAAGGCACCTGCGCACGTGCACGGACAGTGCGGTTCCCGTGCATTTTAGAAACATAGTATTGGACACTTTTGGACGCGTCATGTTCGTGAACGGGCGCCGTCAGTTGGGACTGGTCATCTCTTAGTTGCCACGGCTAATTTTTAATTTATTTTAACTTTGAATTGTTCTTTGTTTTATCTTTTTATTACGGACGCCTCTAACGTGCACGTCTTTCTACATTGTTCTCACATGTATAATTTCAACATGAATGATGTAACCAATATTTTGTAACAATTTTTTATTTAAAAGAGTCTCCGTGGAGTTTCTTGCCCGTTCTTCTCCATAGGTACCTACTACGCTTTGGAATGGGCACTAGCTTCACATTTCTGACTGACCGATTCCTTGACAATTCAAAAGTGCCTGTAAATGGTTTAATTGAAATAAATGCTTTGACATGTTCGGTGGTTCTTCATGTACCTACATGAGCGGTTAGCTCAGTTCGCGTGCAAGTTAAATGTCTTCTCGCGCGCACGAACCGTGCGGTTCGCGTGCATCTTAGGAACATTGTATGGACAGCTTCACTTCATGGTTCATGCGCGTGAGCTTCAATTGCGCAGGTCCTTGGATCCTTGCACGCAAACCGTTCGCAATATGCGTGCGCGCGCGTGGGATGTGACGCGTCCATACCCATTCGAGGAGCCTAGCGTGCACGGTTCGTGCGCGTGCGCTGGTTTAGACGCGCTTTCGGGATAATGCTGCGGAATTTATAAAATAAATGCCTAATAATGGAAGAATAATTATTTATTTATTTTTTACCACAAATTACAGAGAATGTTAGTAAAAAGTCAATAGACAAAATTTTGTAATTAATTTGTGGAAGACTGGTGCCTAAACTAAGTTTTTTACAAAACCTGTATGTCAGGTCACTAGGCCCCCTAAAACAAAGTTTTACATTTTTATTGTTGTACTGGAGACGATCTGATTCGCATATAATATTATTATTCAAATAAAAATCTCATACATTATGATGTTGCAAAAAATTGATTTACAAAAATTTAAACTTATTAGTGCTAACGCACACACATTAACCCCGAAACTAGATGCTCTGTTAAAAACAGTCAGCATTTTTCATTTCATGAAAACATTTCATTTTCAAAACTTACTAAATATTCTATGACTTTTATCACAGACTGTACCAGAAATTTTACAAAAATGTCTCCTATGCCTGTATAAAATGTGGTCTCTGTAAACATAAATTTATAAAATATATCTAATAATGTTCCCTTGTCCATGCTGCTATGTAGAAAAGGAAGCTAACCAAGGTAAATTTATATTATGTCATGTGTGTAACCTCATTATTTTCCTTATCCTAACATATTTATTCTAAAAAGCAAAACTAATATTATTTTCTCTAACATGTTTGAAAATTCGAGTATTATTGTGGCAACCTTCTTCGAGATACATTGAAAATGCTGTACTGGTCAAATACATGCGAGCAGGCGTCCGGCAATGTTACTATGAAAATCCATATCTGTCGTGTTGAGCGGTCGAATAAATTACTATGAAAACTCGATAACTGTCGTGTAATTTAAAAATGGAACTAACTTTTTACTTCGACACATGACAACCAAGGAGGAAACATATCAAAGATTTTATGGAAATTTCGAACTGGCTTGTATTTCCCCGCTCGGCCATCAATGCCTCTTTTGCAGGCTGCCAGTAATGTACTATTTATTGAAATCAATATAAATCCTCGGAAAGCACGTTAAGCCGTTGGTCCCGGCTGTCATTCGTGGATCTTTGACAGTCGTTACGGGTCGTCAGAAGCCTGAAACTCTGACAACCAGTTTTACCAAGGGGTATCGTATAACCCAGTTACTGGGTTGTGGATGTCAGATAGGCAGTCGCTCCATGTAAAATACTGGTATTCAGCTGCATCCGGTTAGACTGGAAGCCGACCCCAACATAGTTGGGAAAAGGCTAAGTAGATTGATATTGAATATAAATCCGCCATGGATGTCCAAAGATTTAAATCTTTGGGTCTGTCAGTTTTTGAACGTTACAGTGCACGACGAAATATTCTTGCAAATGTACGTGTAAGCTTTGAAAATACCTCAATGAGTAATTTCTGAATGATTAACCTTTTCGAAACTGTAATTTTCATTGCTTTTGTAAAAATTTACCTTTAGGTGCTAAAAATTTCCATTCCGCGGCTGTACGTTTTATAAACAGATCGCAAAAACTCCAGGATTTGACAGTTTTTTGACAGATGCCAAAGTTAATCTATATTTTTGAACCGTATTACAGAAAGAAATAGCTCGCCTAGGAGGTGGTGCGATGGCCGCGGTATGGGGCGGCGACCCGGGCGGTCTGACGGCGGAACTATCCCTAGAGATGAACAGACGTCTCCAAGCCGTATTAGAAGACACGTTGCTTAAGAATATCACGCTCAAGGTGAGTACATAATATATGTCGCAGTAAAATGGTTATAACCGTGATAGCTAGTTATAAAATAAGATAATACATTTATTACGGTTTATAGTTATATCCCTAGATATAACTATAAACCGTAATAAATGTATTTTCTTTCTTTTCTTTTCTTAATATAGTTATATGGAGGTAAGTCATTTTGGTACTGCGACCAATTTCAACGTATGTAGCTAACTACATACGTTGAAATTGGTCGCAGTACCAAAATGACTCAATGACCAAATAGGTTAGGTTAGTTTAGAATTGTGAATAGTCACAATTCTAAACTAACCTAATAGTTATATTACTAGATCGTGTTCGTATCATAGTTATATTCCTAGTAAGACAGTTATGAACCGCTTTCATATAACTAAATTACGGTATATAGCTATATTCCCAGGGATATAACTATATTACGGGTATAACCCTCTTACTGCGACATATACATAGGTACGCAAACTACGCGCTTGAGCGCGGAATTGCGGACCAGCCTGTTATACAACTACTTATGCGTGTTTGACTTCAAATTATGAGCAAATAGGAACAATATATACGTTCAAGTCAAATTGATGGCAATGTAGTCCATATACAGGTATACAAAATGTAAAAAATACCCTGCCCGATCCGCAAGGGGAACATCACATAGGTACTGCAAAAACTACCAAAGAGTAATAAAAAATCTTATTATTATTCACATTTTTAGTTCCAAAATTACCCCAAATCCATTAAAAATTAGCAAATTTTCAACAGGGGTCATAAGTCATGACTTGTAGACACCCGCTAAACATCGACCGCCCGCGCCCCATGTAATAAATCCGGTAAAATTCCCGATTTAAAAAAAAGGGGCGAGTTTTTATTTTTCCTGAAAATTTCCACATAAATAGACTCGCAGTACGATACTTAACAACACCCTCACGGTTTGGATAGGGTTTTTTTACACGTTGTATGTAATAGGTACAGTGGAACGCAATGGATAAGCATTTTTCAAATACCACTATCTGTAGCGGGCTTATCTTTAAAATTATTGGCAGTATGTAGTTGGAAGTGACGGTGAAAACCAGCGCTGGGGCTCTGTCTTGCATAGGGTCGTAGCATTATGCTGAGCGATGGCCGTTTGTGACGCATATTTTCCCTCAACTTGTTTTGTTTGCGTCATGTTTACCACAACTAAACGTATTTTATTTATATTAAATGGTGCTGGTAAAATTTACTTAAGATGCTTAACCATTTTGTTCCTCGACTTATCAAAAAAAGAAAAAACAAAATTCTAAAGTCATTTATTCAAACTAGGCTGAGAATCAGCACTTTTCGAGCGTCAAAATTACATAAGACAGTCCCGCAAAAACGCCCACCCTTCACCACTTCCTAGTGCTTTAGCTGCATCTTGGCAAAAGAACTACCCTCGATAGCTTCCTCACTTTGACATTCACGTGATTTTCACTCAAAAATGGACTCTTTGCTGGCTATAATCTTCTCATAAAAAATAATTACAAGAAACATTATTTTAGTAAATAAATAATTACGATATAATAATGTAATTTTCAGGAAAACATGGACACACTGGGCGCCGAAATATCGCGACTAAAAGAACAATCGAAAGCCAACGAGTCTAAATGAACTAAATTATTATAAATATAAAATTTAAGTGAAGTCACATGATTCCAATGTTATTATTATAATGGATTGACATTCCAGAATATGCCAATGATAAAAATTAGGGCTTAAAAGTTATTCCTTTTGGTCGCCATTTTTGAAATAGCATTTTTTTTTTATAACTTTCCATTTTTCTTAGGTTTCTGAAAAATTTGCTGCCAAAAATAATTTCAAGTGCTATACGGATCTTTTGGCGTTTTAATGACATTGACAGGGGGGCGTTGTCGGTAAACATCTGTGAAATTGTCACATAAATTGTGTTGAAAAACAAGATGGCGGTATTAATTCCAATTTTTGCCACGCGCCCGAAGATCCTTGTATTGTACGGCGTGTACGGTTGTAAATTATTGTTCAATGATTATTTTGGTTAACCAATCACAATTAATATAAACCTTTCTATTTCGTTTGGTTAGTAACTAACCTGGTGGCTAGTGTTAGAGTTTCACATGCTGTCGATAACTATCTCTCAGGCATGCCGGTTTCCTCACGAGGTTTTCGTTCATCGTTTTTTAAGCAATTGATAATTATACAATACGCACATGAATCCGAAAAGTCAGAGGTGCGTGCCTTGGGTTCGAACTCGAGACCTATGATTTGGCAGTCCGACGGTCACACCAACAGATTTACTTACCTATCAAGCTTTCAGAATTCAGGAGTCAATTCTAGTCTAACAAGATGCAGCTGAATACCAGTATTTTACATGGAGCGACTGCCTATCTGACTTTTTATGGTACTCATGAAGTCATGACACAGGTCTACTCAATGCTTTTATTTTCTTAATTAATTTATTTGTATAGAAAAATGGCGACCATAAAGGTTATTTCGAAGCTTACACAATCTTATTAATATTATAATTGAATGAATTATAATCAATTATAAATTGTTGACATGAATTTTTGTTAAAATTATTTATTATTAACATTTAAAAACTATAAAATTGTAGTACAGACGCCAGCACATCAAGCTACTACAATCTGTCAAATTTATTTAATAGATTTTCAACTTTATAACTGAAGCGTAAGGTTCAAAGTTGATTGGGAGAATTTGACAGTTTCGGGTATCTTGATGTGCTGGCGTCTGTACCTACTTACACATTTATATGGACTAAATTAATTATTGCATTTGGAGCAATATTTTGGTATGTGTAAAAAATACTTACCACGGAAAATCTTCCTTTATCGACAAATTATATGCTTAGCTTACCAATGGTAGGTTTTGATAATGCAAAAATGTTACTTTTGAAAAGATGCATAAAGCTACAGTTTTCTAGGAGAGCGTAGCTAGTGTATAGTGACAGCTGTCATGAAAATTATGACACCAGCGTTTGACGTCACGGTGTCAAAAATCACTATCTAGGAAAACAGCAACTTAGTTCCATAAATAACCTTTCAGTGACGTCATTCGCCGGTAAATTGCGGACGCTATATAGCGGCCACCGCTCTTATAGGACACTAGCTTTAGCATACAAGACACAACGACGGTGGAGATTTCAAATGTCGTAAAGGACAGGGAATTAAATGTCCCTTACTACATTTGAAATTTCCACCATCGATAAGTATACTCTGTTCATTTTATAACGGTATGTGTGACATTCTAAACCCAGCGGTTTAGGTTATGTGATGTTGCTAGCGAATGAATTTAAGACTTTTATTATGTAGATTATACATGAAAAACATGCTTTGACGTTTTTGGCATACCTTACAACGAGGCCAGTAAATATTTCTTTGAAGGAATCAACTTCAACTCTTCACTAATGGATTTTGTGGAAGAGACTACAATTTTGAGTTCTCGCCACCACTGAAGTTCGGTGGAAAATTGTAAAGCTACATTAAAAAAATGCAATTTGACATAGACACTAGAGTCGCATCAAAAGGACTTCAGAGGTGGCGCAAACTCTAGGTACTATTATAGACCATCAAACGCTGGATTTCGATCAGTGAATGTTTTTTTTACCTTGGATGGTATTTCTATTTTCTTCCCGAGGGCCATCCTCGGGTATCATCGGATTTCCGAATACAAACGAATGCTAATTTCCATGTCCATCAATTATTAGATTTATCGTGTGTAATAATTTTAAATCAGAACTAAATACTTTATTGTTGTTTTGTTTTGATTTCCGTGTGAACTGTATAGAGCTTTAAAACAATTTTCTTATCTTTCGTGCCTGCGACTTTAGCGGCTTTCCTCTCATTTTTTTAATAAATTACATTAAGTTGAAAGAGTATTAATAACTCTATATACTTCCAAGTCGATTAAGGGCGTCCGGTCTGCAAAGGGCAACTGATAGAAATCCGACAACTGACGAAACACGAAGTTTGCCAAGGGACATTAAGAAAATAGAAATACAGGAGAGTGCTACTGGGATATTTTGGCTCCAATAAAACTGTCACAGAAATTGTATTGACAATACAAGATGCGGGCGTTAGTTCCGATTTTGGCCACGCGTCAGAATAGCCTAGTAGTACAAAATAGTACAGAATGCGCACTCCGCATTTTAGGCATGAAGCTACAAGTCCGCGGCGGGCCCGTCTTGTCGGGCCAATTCAGTGACTGTAACGTAGTCAGAAGATATAAGAGTTACGCGATAGAAAGAGAGACAACTTCTAGGTGAATATAACTGTAGGTAATTAGCGCTGTGCGACCTGAATTGCACTTTATTGTGTCGCAGCAAGAGTGGCTTTTAATTTAAATGATTTTGCGGAGTGAACCATCTGTATTTATTTGTGCTTGTAGCGTTGTTTTATGCCAGCTTTAAAATAAGCATTTGACAATTGACATGTGTCATAAATTATAAATAACAGAGTATGATACGTTCCAAGTTTTATCTAAAATATACCTACTTATGATTTACAAAACGTATGAGTTCTCTTAAACTCATTGGGATTTTATTTATAAACGTTGTATTAATTAGCAACTGTTTAACCATACATAAAAAAATACAATAGACGTGAATATATTTAGTAACCTGTTCCGCTTAGCTATTTCTAAAGAGCCATAAAAAAACACTGAAATAAATCGACACGTGTTTCACCTCTCATCGAGGCATCCTCAGGATGACGATGGACTTGTTGCGAACTCGAACACGGCGTGTTGCCATACCGAGCGCTGAGTGCAGACAAGACGAGAGCTAAGCGGAACAAGTTACTAAATATATCCACGTCTATTGTATTTTATAACGGATTTCTGCAATGTCACGCCTGAATCAATTAATTAACCATACATTGTTGAAGTTTAAGCGTCTCTTTAAGCAACGTTTATAAATAAATCAAGGGGTTTTTGTAAAAAAAAATAACGACTTCTAAATATCTACCTTTAATTAATTCTAATTTAAAATAGCTGTGACATTTCGAATGAAACTGTAAATATGTTTTGTTTGTATTCAACTATGTACCTTAGTTAAAATGTATTATATTATTTTTAAATTATTTCCATGTACCTAATTATTATTCATTATCATTTAATCTTTACTATTTCAGTTTATGATCGACCGAATATTGAATGTCTGTATGTTGAATATTTTAAATGTAAGTAGGTACATTTACATTTGTTCAACAAGTGACGATTGTGTGGAAAGTAACACTGATGCAAAATTCAAAATTCAAAAGTCATTTATTCATACTAGACTGAGAATCAGCACTTTTCGAACGTCAAAATTACATAAGACAGTCCCCCGAAAACGCCCACCCTTCACCACTTCCTAGTGCCTTTAGCTGGGAAGAAGAAGTGGCGCAACAAACTCCCCAGCTGTTTGTTGAATGAGTCTTACAACAGAGCGTCGACCGTTCTACAACACACGACTTGTTGAAACTTGTTGCTTTTGTACCCACAGCTGATGCGTTTATTCAACAATATTGTTTCTACAAATCATATTTTTTTGGTCGTTTTGTGTTAAAAAACGGCCAAGTTCGTGTCGGATCACGCACAATGAAGGGTTCCGTAGTTGGGATGAATTTATACCAAGAACAAACTTAACTAAGTAGTTAAGAAACATGCATATTCTTCCATACATCGATACATGTCACGGGCAATTCTCCGACTGCAAATGTAAGTTTGTAATCGCAAAAACAATGTGATTAAACTATGAATTATCAATTTTCGGACGTTTTCCTTTACTTGTGGTGTGAGATCTTGTTTCCTGCCATATTTCATGATACTAGGTCAACGGGAAGTACCCTGTAGGTTTTGATTTATTTGCGATTATCAAAATATGTCACATAAATGGCCGTATTTTTTTATTGCGTTGACTTAGAAGCTTGATATTTTTATAACTCCAAGGGAACATAGATCTACGTATTTGATATTAATTTCAACTTGATACCTCCACGCGTTCCTGAGAAAATGGGTCTTGACAGACTGACGGACGGACAACGAAATGATCCTATAAGGGTTCCGTTTTTTCCTTTTCAGGTACGGAACCCTAAAAATGGAAATTCTGTGAAATCATGAAAAGGTTATTCAGATTTTCGTGGTCTACGCTCTGTTGCAAGACTCATTTAAAAAACGGCAACAATGTTAAAACAAACGGTAACATGTTGCTTTCCACCAAATCTCTAGCTGTTGAACAGATGTAAATGCACCTTTATCCTGCAGACATGCCTTTTATTACGTAGGGCTAAAACATAACTGGCGAAATGTGGGTGTAGTATACAACTCTGCCCACCCCTCCGGAGAATCAAGTAGGGATGGCGATCTGAGATCGATTAATCGAAGAATTGATTTTTCAGGCCCAAAAGATCGTTTTTTTAGTTGATATGCAGTACAGAATCGATATTTCACCCTTGAAAATCGTCATTCGATTATTTTTTTTGTTTTGGTAAAAACCATAAAATTATTTACAATTAATTGAATGAACCCGTAATATTATGGTGTTGCCGGTTAAAGGTTTAATTTATCAAAAACTCGCGAGATTTCATGTCATAAATACATTTCGAAATTAAATGTCTTCTTTCATACCTGATCTGACTTTGATATGGTAATAAAAATAATTGTTATTATCGAATTCCCTGGACTAAAAAAACTGATTTTACTGATAAGAGATCTTTGATTATGGTATCTTTGTTTTTCATGAAATGGATTTATATATATGTCACCGTAAGATTGTGAGAACCGTTAGTTTATAATCTGTCGGAATTATTTCCGTTAGATTATAAAATGTCGAAAAATTGTGAACTGGGTGAAATGGGTTAGGTTAGATTAGAACTGTGACCAACCGCGCGCGAGCCGAGCGAGCGAAGCTAGCGGTGCCGCGGCAGCGGCCGGCGAGCGCTACTTCCAAGTTGCTCGCAGCCAGGCAGGCTATTTAATATAAGCGCAAGGTGCGTTACGTCGCAAGCAAGTTTGATACCAGTTCACAATCTGTCGGTTTCCCATGGAAAGATTATAAACTAGCGAAAAATAATGCGTTAAATTGTAAATGGTTCGTTGCAGTTCACAATTTTTCGACAGTTTATAATTTAACGGAAATAATACCGATAGATTATAAACTAACGAAGTTCATAATTATACGGTGACATATACACTACAAATGAAAACATGAAAAAAAAAACGTTTTTTTTTTATCGATCTTTTAGACCTCAATTTTTTTGTGAATCGATACATCAGCTTACGATTCGAATCGATTTAAAATCGATCATTTTCGGAAAGAATCGCCATCCCTACTATCAAGGCATGATGTTATGGACAGATCTTTAGCACATGGCGTTCTGTAATTTCTTCCTCAAATGCAAATTATTCAACTCCATAGATTTCGGTCGATTCCTATTTTCTGTAACCGCCTATTTTACTGGTCTATTTAATTTTATTTTCTTGTCTATGGTCTATTAGTACTTATAGTTCAAATGCTGTGTCATACTGTTAATACAATGTATGTTTGAGATGTTTTGTAAATTTTCGAGGCGGCTTTGCGGAGATACACCTAAAGTCTATTTAAAACATTGTTTCCAATTGATGTTATTTCTACTTAAACAAACATCAACTTTATACGAGTGTTAATAAAGTTGATTTTAGAATGACTAGTACTGTTGGAAAAGTCATAAAAAATATGAAGTTGTAGTGCAAACTGAACCTTATTAACCGGATGAATCGACACGTGCGGCTGTTAGTACTTAGCCACGAGCTCCTCCGTTTCTTTGATATAATGGTCAATTAAAGTTTAATTGATATTAAATGACGTCTTTGAGTCATCATCGGCCTATAAATGTTCCCACTGCTGGGCCACAGGCCTCCTCTCTGTGAGAGGGAGTGGGCCGTAATCCACCACGCGGGCCCAGTGCGGGTTGGTAGATGTCACATGTCTTCGAATTTTTGGTTCTAGGACATGCCGGTTTCCTCACGATGTTTTCCTTCACCGTTTTGAGAGCAGTGCTGATGAAATAACTTACACAAAATAAAGCGCCTGTCTGGGTTCGAACCTACGACCTACAACTCGTAAGTCGCGGCCGTTACCACTGGGCCACTACTGCTCTTAAACGTCTTTGAGTGCGGCAGTAAATATACAAATACAGGTTGTCAGATTATATTAAAAAAAAAAACTATTGTTCAATAACCAAATCTATGCACCATTTTTTTAAAATAACCGACTAAAAATTTCAACTTTCTTGGTTCTAGAATCATGGTACTATATTCATGGGAACAGTTTGTGTGTCAATGACTCTTACTCGTACACTGTGTATAAAAAAATATGCTTCGCAAAACCGCATCGAAGTTATGTAAATTGGTTAATTGTTGAGACAATGCAAAATCTATATGAAAATTGTAATTATGTTTGTTTTGTGAATATTGTTTGTGCTATCTCATAGTTTAAGATTCTTTCTATTATATTACACTGTGATTTTAAATGTATTTTAAAGCTACCGTGCTCAGTACAGCTCTGACTAACCCTTTATCAGAGATCACAGCGTAACGTAATGAAAATATCTGTATATTAAATATGACTTCGATACCTCAATTTGGTGTCTATAGTATCGAAATTTTATCAACAAATATCTTGTATTTATTGTATAGTATTATTGTACGCGCTTTATATGTACTGATTTCTTTAGTAGAAAAAGTTTTTTTTTTTCTTTTTAGTGTTGCGTACTAAAATGGTAAAAAGGAACCCTTATGCTGCGACTCAGTCTGTCTGTCCGTCTGTCACAAATACCTTTCCCCCCCTTATCTCCGAAGTTTGCATAGAGAAAATCTGAAATTATTCTGTTATATAAGTTTATGTAAAGATTACGGGAAGAATAAAACGATGTCTCTAAATAGCACACTTGCAGAAATCATCAACAAAAATTAAATTAGTTCCACTATCGGTCAAGAGATGGCGCTGACCTAAAATCGCAATATTCTACATCGCAGTGTGCAGTGTTAAAATTATCTGACGAATATAGGCCTCGCCGATGAAAAATTAAAATGGTAATACCTCGTTGCGCGAGTCCGACTCGCTCTTGACCGGTTTTTTTATACCTCTACGGGGATGCTCTAGGCCTTCATCTCACCTGATGGTAAGTGATGATCAGGCCGAAGGTGGAAGCGAGCTTCACCTGGAATCCTCAACCGCAGAGGAACTGGCTATCTTACCTCTAACTGCCGAAACACAACAATGCTGTTAACATTGTTATGGCAACAGACTTAGATAAGATGGTGGTAGCTAGCCAGGCGAACTTGGAACAAGCTCCAACCAAACCGAGCAGAACTAGCCATACACACAGTCCACTATGGGCTTCTGGAGTTCTTTCCACTATGGGCTTAGTTTAAGAACGCGGCGACGCATAAATTGTCCATACAAACGTAATACCTAAATCATTTGCAATTTGGGCATATTGCCACCATATTATGTTATTTGGATTAAGACAGTGTTTATCTAGGCTCCTACATCTTTTTTTTCCAAAAAACTTTTCTAAAATGAAGTTTAAACGAATTTAATTTCGCACATTTTTACAGCGTAAATGACACGTCTTCATATTGTTTTTTTTTTCTGTATTATAAACAACAATATTTATAATATTGTTTCTGCAGAAGCATAGCTTATATTATCAAGTTACAAATTATCGAAAAAAAAAATATTGAAAAATGTTAAGTTTTCATTCATCATTTTTGGTATTACGGAACATATCCAAATTTTCGAAAGCTAGTGTGCTATCGCGTCAAGCAATAATTGTCAATGTGTGCGTGGTATTATTGCTCACTGTAGGTGTATATCGCTCCGACAGGCACACAGGCACACACAATTGAATTTTGCAAACATCTCGATTTGTAGTTGCGAGCCGTGTTCGCAGGCCTCTTAAGCCCAATTTCTGGATCGAAAATGACCGACGCGTCAAACGCAAGTCAAGAGATGCGATTATCATTTCAGCCGAAAGACGTCCACTGCTGGACATAGGCCTCCCCCAAGCACCGCCACTTCGACCGATTCTGTGCTTCCCGCATCCAGCGGATTCCTGCGGCCTTCACAAGGTCATCAGTCCAACTTGTGGACAGATAATCGATGTCCGATTGTCAAGTGTTGCAATTGGCTGATGATAATTAATTCCACCAATCTCAGGAGGTTACGCGCATTTGACAATATTTGTAGCAAATTTTTGTGTTGATTTTTGTTCCAGAAACCGGGCGTTACTGCAGCTTTCAAAGACGTCACATAAATATAATCTATGATTAACTTTAATTGACCAGTATATCTTAGCAAATATTATTCTCAATCTGTTATATTTTTGACTGACAGCGTTCCTAATAATTAAAGTTAATGATTCATTATCTTTTAAGTGACTTCTCTGAGGGCAGCAGTGAGAAAAAAAAAATAACAAACATTGTAACATTTTACTATTTAGAGGAAAGAATTCTGTTTTCATTATTTATTTTTTTAATATTTTCTGCAGTCGGTACGTATACAGCGCGTGGACATTGTATTGTAAAATAAGAGATTATTATCGTAACATTGTTGTGAAGTGGGAATTTTATGCGACTCGCGACCGTTGTGTTGTATCAAATATATTTTCAGCATTCTTTACTTGTTTTATTTTACAACTCTTGACATTTCCACAATAGTCGACCTCATAATTGGTTCATGATCCTACTACACTGTTGGGACACAGGCCTTCTCTCGGTGAGAGGGAGTGGACCGTAATCCACCACTATTCAAGGCAGTGGCACGTAAAATTTTATCGGAGTGGCAACCGGATGGCAAGTGGTAATCTGGGTCTTGAAGTGATACCGAACCCCGCCGCCGTACCGTCCGAATGGACCCCAAATGGACGGGGGCGGATATATGGGGGATGGGGGCCTAACATTTTTTTTTTACGTGGCATTTATAATTTAAGATTTATTATGTGGCGCGGTTTCACCGCGCGCGCCTCTACTAGCTTGGCAACACCCAGATGAAAATAAAAGGCAACAGCCTCATTAATTATACGTATAGGTTCGTTTTATTTATTTATAGTAAATCATTAAACAAGTTATGAAATTCATCGAAAGTACATCTTTGCTTCCAAAGCTTATTCACCCAAAATATTTTTTTTTGCATTAAAGCTCCAAGTTTCTCTTCCTCAGCAAGATGAACAATGAGAACTAAGTCCCAATCCACCATTATAAATACACACGTACAACTGTTTTCACGTAACGTTACGACTGCTCTAAGACGTGTCTGCCACCCGAACTATTCTTAGTTTTGCCGAAACCAGCCTCGGCGTCCTTAGGTATGCTTACGACTGCCGAGGCAGGTCTAAGGCGCCCGAAGCCGGCCGAAGCAGCCCTCAGGCGCCCGAAGCCGCCGTAAAGCGCCCGAGCTCTACCGAGCCGAACCACTGCCCACCTTTAAGTAATTACGAGGTAGACTCTAAAAACGCTGACACAAACGTCAAAAGCAGGTCTTCGGGCGTCCTCGTATTCAAAATAACATAACATTGTTTTACAATATTTTTATCTCCCGAAGCGACGCGCGCTTTACTCGTGGTTACCAAGTGTACAAACACGCTGTGAATGTGTGTGTAAGTGTAAGAGCTCTCTGTACCGTCCGAGACAATGGCGAAGTCGAAAGTGTGCGTTTGTTATGTGCTGATGCTACGTCTTCACAAACACATTCACAGCGTGTTTGTTTACTTGGTAACCACAAGTAAAGCGCGCGTCTCTTCGTGAGATAAAAATATTATAGCAAGATGTTTTTGTATGCGGGAAACGAACATTGAATACAGTTTGTGTATCAATGACTTTACCAACTAATCTGCGTTCGTAATTTACTTTCCAATCATGTAAACAAATTGGAAAAATAACTTTAATACCTTCACATAAAGTTGTTTCTCCTGTAGAGTTCACTTTTAGTCAGAATTTCAGAAACCGAATAATAATAAAATAAGACAGTGTGAATTAATGGGTTGATGTATACAGGGGCCGTTCAAGTATTATGTAAGCACTATTGGGGGGCGGGGGGGTCTATGCTTTGAATATTTTTGATGACATGGGGGGTGGGGGGGGGTCTAGATGGTAATTACGTCAGCAGTAATTATTTACTTTTTTACACATATGGCAACCCACACATTGTTTATACTTGAAAACGAAAAGCATATTATTCGGGGATTCCCACAAATAATGAATACGTTAAGGTACTCGCTTAGAACCGAGTAGGGGAATTACCGCGTGCTGTACACTTGTTAGAATTAAAACTGCTGCTCATGAATCAATAAAAAAACAGGACACTTACATTAAAAGAAAAATGCATATACTAATGTTTACGTAAGCATAGGAGGGGGGGGGGGGGGTAAGACCATTGCTTACTTTTGCTGACAAGGGGAGGCGGGGTTAAATAATTGTAATAAATCTGCTTACGTAATACTTGAACGGCCCCACAGAAAAAAAAATACAAATTTCGTAAGAAAATAAAAACGTACTTATATTTATTTCAAGTCACTTGTTACAATCACAGAATCATAATTTATTTACAAACAAACAATATTGTTGATGAATTACTATTTATTATTTACTTTTCAGTATCATCATTGGCTTTTGGATGTCAAACGCTGAAACCAGGTCCTGGAATGAGAAAAAATATACAGCGTTTAGCTCTGGCCGAACAGACAAATCCCGCGCGGGGTTCGCTTTCACCGATTGTGTACAGTACAAATATGTTCTTAATGTCCCTCGGCAAACCTCGTGTTTCGTCAGCCGTCGGATTTCTATCAGTTGCCGTTTACACTTGGTGCAGACCGGACGCTCTCAAGGAAGTATATATAGTTGTTAATACTCTTTAAACTTAATGTAATTTATTTTTAAAAGTGGGAGGAAAGTCGCAGGCACGACTGATAGAAAATGAGTTTTACAGCTCTATATAGTTCACACGGAAATCAAATCAAAACAACAATAAAGTACTTAGTTCTGAATTCAAATTATTATACAAGATAAATCTAATAATTGATGGACATGGAAAAATAATAGAATTGATTCTAGTCGCCACTTCCAAAAGGTAGTTTTCGTATGGAGAAGAATGGGCAAGAAACTCCACCGTTACTCTTTTAAAATGTTTTACAATATTTTATAAAGGTACACTAGTTAAATAGAATTAAAAATGAAGTATCGATAGATAAATTAATTATGTGACAGATACATGGGTATGGTGCTCACATATTTGCAAATATTGGTGCCGACTCCCTTGTTCATAAACTAAACTAAATTTAAGTTCAGTGCATCTTTTTCTTTCTATTTCATTAAGAAAAGGACAGAAGATAAATTTTAGTTTAGTCCTGTCAAATTAATCAGCGCTTGACGTAAATTGACGTAATTTTAGTAGGCAAGTTTTTAATCACGTCTAAATTTGTATGGAGTAGTGACAGGCGCTGATTAATTTGACAGGACTAAACTAAAATTTATCTTCTGTCCTTTTCTTAATGAAATAGAAAGAAAAAGATGCAGTGAACTTAAATTTAGTTTAAATTGTGAACAAGGGAATCGGCACCATTGTAAAAGTAGACGATTATCCTAAAATTTTACAATTAATAAATCAGTGTGTGAGGAATTAATCACAGAATGTAAAAACTTTTTAATAAAAAAAAAACAACCGACTTCAAAAAAAAAAAAACACTACAAAGTTTTTATTTTTCATTTTTTAGTTGTGGTACCTACCCCACACAAATTCGAATACCACTACCTGCTATGTAAAAACAGTGACAGGAAGTTATCATATCATCCACATACTAAGTGGGAAAAAATACGTATTATTGAAGCTAACTCAAAAACTACCGAAGCAAAGTTTATTTATATGGGACCACCTCTGAAGTATGATCTACCAAACAAAAAAAGAATCATCAAAATCAATTCATAATTGGCGGAGTAATCGCGTAACAAATATACAAAAAAAAAAAAAACATACAGTGAAATGAAATGGTTTATTCTGTAAATAGGATATCGAAATCACTTTTACACGTCATATAAAAAATTGTTAAAAATAAGCTAGATGAGTTCGGCGTTTCCTATCTGACTACTCTGAGAAGAAAGGCCGAAACAAACTCGGAGGTCGCAGTCTCTTTTAAAGTCCAGACATAATCTTGGTCAGGGCATATGAGGACCATGTAGATTAGTGTGGTCTCTTGAGGAAAGAACCACACAGATTTGAGTGGACCTGTCCAGTCAGTGCAAGCATTTGTCAGTAATCGTAGAGCTCAACTCAGAACTTAAGGAGCTCAACTCGACGAACAATACCAAAGAAAGGACAGTCGAATTGAGAAGTCGGTTAAAAACCAATGTCAAAGCAAAACATACGAAGCTTCGGCACGCATTGCTTCGTCACGATAGACGCAGATGCCGCCGGAGCATTGGGCCATAAATCAATCGACGTTTGACCAATCCTTTATTTATTTAATTTGACAAGTCGAGCCCGCCGCGTATCTACTTGTAGCTCCATACTTAAATTGCGGAGTGTCCCATCTGTTTTCATCTGTCATAGGGGTAAGAGAATGAATGAATCACACTGTACCTGCCATCGCTGCATGTCTATAGATACGATGAACTGCTTCTCATCGCTACCGTCAACACGCTCCTTCTGTGTCGAGGACAGCGGCGTTATGAACGGCAGGCCATGCTCTTCATCTGTAACACAGATAGAATTTATTTTAATTGATTTATTTAGGTTAGCCAACAATTGTTTACACAATACATTTAAAATAAATTCCTTAATAGTACGTTTATAAGTGCAACAATTACTTACAGGCTAACACAACATGCACCATTTATGGTTTTACATAATACCTACAAAACCAAAAAGGATATTTACAAATAAATAAAGTTATTCAATAATTTTTGGTATTTCAATTGTAACAATAATAATGACAAAAATTGCATTCTAAATATTTAAAAAAACAGATTGATGATAACATTAACTAATTAAAATAATAATAATCTCATAATTCAATTTAAATACATGTAGAAAATTTTATTTAAATTTAATATTATCATTAGCACTCAGTAGCATCATCATTGTTTGTAAGAATAGTGCTCAATAATTATTTTATAAAATTTTCCTATGCTTTTATGATGTATATCAATAAGGTCACTGCAACTGTTTACATTTTTACACAGGCGTGAATAAATTTACTTCACCCAACGGTAAGATGGGCAATTCTACCCGCTACAGCATCAATGTCGTGATGCTGTAGCGGGTAGAACCTGGATGAGGCAGGCACAGGAGCGTGGGGATTGACACAGGAGCGTGGGGATTGACACAGAAGCGTGGGGATTGACACAGAAGCGTGGGTATTGACACAGAAGCGTGGGGATTGACACAGGAACGTGTGGGTTTAAAGTTTAAACCCACACGTTCCTGTGTCAATCCCCACGCTTCTGTGTCATTCCCCACGCTCCTGTTTAAACTTTAAACAGGAGCGTGGGGAATGACACAGGAACGTGGGGATTGACACAGGAACGTGGGGATTGACACAGAAGCGTGGGGATTGACACAGGAGCGTGGGGATTGACACAGAAGCGTGGGGATTGACACAGGAGCGTGGGGATTGACACAGGAACGTGGGGATTGACACAGGAGCGTGGGGAATGACACAGGAACGTGGGGATTGACACAGGAGCGTGGGGATTGACACAGGAACGTGGGGATTGACACAGGAGCGTGGGGAATGACACAGGAACGTGGGGATTGACACAGGAGCGTGGGGATTAATAATAAATAATAATAATAAAATTGTTTATTTATCCCAATAAATAATACACACAGACACAGTTCATTACAATGCGACAGAGTACAGAGAGCATAAAAACATAACTTGTGTACAGATTTAGGATTACAAAAATAAAAAAGTATATGCATACAGGAAATAATGAACCCTGTCTCTTAAACTAGGAAACCTGTATCTTAAGAGACAGTGCTCGGCCAAAATTTAAATTTATAAAACTAAGTATACAAGAGTGAAGGTGTGATGATCTACCAGTACAAATGAATATTAATATTAATCAAATATGTGAGAGTATTGAGGTGCGTGTGTTTGTGAGACGGGAAAGGGAGAGTGTAAAATGTTTATGTGTGTGTGAGTGTGAGTGTGAGTATTATGTCAAGCGAAATATGATGCTAGTAAAGACTCTGTTTTAATATAGTCCTGTTGTTTGAGCCACTCAGAGGTTTTTGATTTGACATTAAATTTATTTAGGTCTATTATGTCTAGTTCTTTCTGTATTCTTTTGAAAACATGATGGCTTAAGACATAGTATTGACGTCTTGCAAATGAGGATTTGTACTGTACACCTGGGGGAACATATGTACGCTTTCTTGGATTAGATGGAGGTAAGCGGGCATGTATCCTCAGGACAGATTGGAGGATAAACAGCTGCCGTACCGTTAGCACTTTGCAATCAGCGTAAAGTTAGCGTAAGAAGCGTGGGAATTGACACAGGAGCGTGGGGATTGACACAGGAACGTGGAGATTGACAAGAGCGTGGGGATGGACACAGGAGCGTGGGGATTAATACAGGAGCGTGGGGATTAATACAGGAGCGTGGGGATTAATACAGGAGCGTGGGGAGACATCATTTTGGTCCGTTCTTCAGTTGCTTGGTGAAAGAAGCCTACAAAAACACTTTCGCAGTAGGTTTCGACTGTTATGGATTCGTTTCTAGAGCTTTATACTATTCGTAGGAATACGTGGAAGATGATATACTAACCCAAGGTAACAGAGATCAACCCATCCCTCACCAGAAATGAGACATGGTAGATGTTCTCCACACTCTTACTGAAGCTGCCCGGGTCCAGGACAGTATGGAAGTAGCTCAGTGGCTTGTGATGCTGCTTATACCACTTGACGATGAAACGGTTCACGCGCGTCACCATCTGGGATCCTTCTTCTGTTTTATCTAGTCTGCAGAAAAGGAAGAAGATGGGTTATTGTTGAGCTAGATATTTGTATATGTCACGGCTAAAACCCGAAGTGCGGCTACCTAGTTTTAGTTGTAGCAAATGAAAATGGCTGAAAGGTATGTTAGGTTAGAACTGTGACCACATAACACACCGCACGAGCCGAGCGAGCGGTGCCGCGGCCGGCGTGTGCCAGGGTCCATTTAGGCAAGTTTAACCAACTGCTACCGGCCGCACCTAGTTGTAGCCGGCTAAAACTAGGTGTAGCCGCACTTCGGGTTTTAGCCGTAACATATACAACTAAACAGTGCTGCGCTCCAAAACACAAATCACCGACGTCACCCAAAAAGCAGCCAGGGTTGAGACGCAGATATATGCCAGTGGCCTTGAGTGGTTAGCTTACGTATTCTGCGCTAAGTTCACACAACGCGTCGTACGTCCAGCCAGTAATAGGACTCGCCCATCAAGGAGCGCTGTCCTAAATTAGACGCATTATTAATTTATTATACGTAAAGCAAAAGGTATTTTAATAATGTAATTAAATTATTTTTCAAATGGTGAAGGTTTCAGAAAAATACGTTTGGTAGTTGTTGCGTGATTCTAAGTTTTTTATCCGCGTTAGACATTACTTTACAAATTAATTACACTATGTAACTAGGGCGGCCCCGCGGCCGAGTTTGCAAGTCCGCCTCTGACTATTGAAAAAGTCCTAAAAATTTAGAGCAAACTGAATTTTATACAATGTCGTCCATCGGCATGAATTTTTCTGAATATTCATGAAAAATAACTTTGAAAGGGGGGTTGATCTTTAATATTTTTCATGTTATTACATTTTTTATGTTTTGAGTAGCGTTTGCCATATCTCCGATATTATTGGCTCCATTTGGATTCTGTTTATTATTTCTAAAAGCTTATGAGATCGGATTAACTAAAAATTTTATTATTATTTGTCCAGTATGCAAAAAAAAACGGTGATTTTTTTTTTTAAAACAAACAATCAACACATAAAATCAAAAGGGGATATAGAAAAATAAAAAATACAAAAAATTTAAAAAAAACAAGATATCTTGTTTTTTTACAAGTTTATCTTGTTTTTTCTTTAAAAGTTTCGTCAAAATCATGAGACCAATAGTGACAGACTTAGATGCCGCACTGTTACAGGCTGATCTCGATAGAATGGCAGATTGGTGTAGAGTAAACAAAATGTCACTTAATGTTTCTAAATGTCACTGTATGCAATTTTCTCGCAATAAAACCCTGCAAACCCACAATTACACATTGCACCAGCAAACACTACAAGAGGTAGACGAAGTTCGTGACCTGGGAATTGTGTTTGACAAAAAACTGAAATTTGATAGGCATATACTAAATATTACCTCAAAAGGGTTCAAGGTGCTCGGATTTGTCTTGCGTAATAGCAAAGAATTTTCAAAAGCCTCAACTAGAATTCATCTATTTAATACATTAGTTCGCCCACTTCTTGAATACAACAGCACGGTATGGAATCCACACTATGACATTTACATTAAACGCCTGGAAAGTGTACAAAGACGTTTTCTATACCATCTATGCTATAAAGACCATCTCGCAAAAAAAATCAGGAGCTACGACTTGAGACTACAGCATTATAAAATGTCGTCGTTGTTAGATAGAAGAAGGGTTCTAGATCTCACATTTCTACACAAATTGTTCAATGGGGTTGTTGACTGTAGCGAGCTTCTTGGAAAGCTGCAGATAAGTGCACCATCTCGATTGCCGCGTAAATGTAACTATAACCTCTTCTATGTGCCAGGATCCAAAACAAACCTCGGACACTTCGCAGTTTTGCCAAGGCTCTGTAGACAGTATAACGAAGTATCGAAGCGTAATGAATTGGATATTACAAGCAATATGTCAGAGTTCAAAAAAAATATTAAAGTCATAATATCCAAGACTTCAAGAATCACCTAATCACTGTTATCTTTGTCTGTGGTCCTTTATAGTCCTTTATGGTTATTGTTTATATATATTTTTTTTATGTTTTTATTATTAATTTGTTTTGTATTTAATTTTGTTTCCTTTTATGATTATTTTCGTGTTTTATGTTTTGATTTATTTTATCATTATTATTATTTCACTTTGTCAAGCTTTAATGTTTTTACCTAGATTATAAGAGAATGATGTGGTCTCCCATAATTGGAAGCGCACACTAGTATTTGTCTTCGTATTTGTAATCTTGCATGTAATTGTGTAGCCTCTGTTGGAGATCCAATAAATAAATAAATAAATAAATAAATAAATAAATAAAAGTAATTTTTCGATAATTTTTCATGAACATTCAAAAAAATGCGATGGGCGACATTGTATGTAGGTATTACAGTGATTTCCCCACATTCCATATCAAAACACATTTCTTTACATGTTTAGAAACTAAATTGCAAACAAAGGATAGTACTAACTTCTCAACTTTCTCGGGCTCCTTCAGCTGTGCCTGCTGTTGCTTCTCGACCTGCTTGCGCACGCGCACCGGGCGCTGCACGACGGGCGTGAACGTGCCGAACACGTGCGCGACCACGGGGATCTCTTGGGGGAACGTGAAATTCCAGAAGTCTGGGTTCTCGACCTGAAATAACCGCGAACACATAAGCAAAGCTAAAAGAACTTAGCTTCATGGCTTTATGAATGTCGCGACAACGACTTTTCCGAGCGACTGAAAATAATATATTCAAGGCACGTAAAATTTTATCAGCAACCGGATGGCGAGTGATAATCTGGGTCTTGGAGTGATATGGACCCCAAATGCTCCGAATGGACCCCAAATGGACGGGGGCGGAGATATGGGGGGATTGGGGCCTAACATTTTATTTTTTGACATGGTATTCAAAATTTATGCTCTATTATGTGCACGGAATTTGTGTATCAAAGCCCTCTGGATTTGATAAAATTAACCCTCATTTTCTAACGATGTTGGGGGGGTGGCAACCGGATGGCTTGGATACACACAAATTCCTTGCACAAATAGAGCTTAAAATGTTAGGCCATATCTCCGCCCCTGTTCATTTGGGGTCCATTCGGACGATACGGGGGGATTCGGTATCATTTTAATACCCAGATTACCACTCGCCATCCGGTTGCCTCTCCGATAAAATTTTACGTGCCATTGCTTTAACTAATAGTTCTAAATGTGCGCAGTGGTGGCCCAGTGGTAATTAACGAGTAGTAGGTCATGACTCGAACCCAGACAGGCTCCTAAACGGTGAAGAAATCGTGAGGAAACCGGCATGTCTTAGAACCAAAAAGCGGCCAAGTGCGATTTGGACTCGCCCATGAAGGGTTCCATAGCAGCAAGTAACATTGAATAAAAGGTAAATTGCGGTTTACGATTTATGACGTATTAAAAAAAAAACTACATGCTAGATCTCGTTCAAACCAATTTTCGGTGGAAGTTTACATGGTAATGTACATCATATATTTTTTTTAGTTTTATCTTCTCTTATTTTAGAAGTTACAGGGGGGGATGGGACACACATTTTACCACTTTGGAAGTGTCTCTCGCGCAAACTATTCAGTTTAGAAAAAAATGATATTAGAAACCTCAATATCATTTTTAAAGACCTATCCATAGATACCCCACACGTATGGGTTTGATGAAAAAAAATTTTTGAGTTTCAGTTCTAAGTATGGGGAACCCCAAAATTATTTGTTTTTTTCTATTTTTGTGTGAAAATCTTAATGCGGTTCACAGAATACATCTACTTACCAAGTTTCAACAGCATAGCTCTTATAGTTTCGGATAAAAGTGGCTGTGACATACGGACGGACGGACAGACATAACGAATCTATAAGGGTTCCGTTTTTTGCCATTTGGCAACGGAACCCTAAAAATTCGAAGACATGTGACATCTACCAACCCGCACTGGGCCCGCATGGTAGATTATAGCCCACTCCCTCTCAAAGCGAGGAGGTCTGCGTCCCAGCAGTGGGAACACTATAATGCTGATTACTTACGATATGGCGCGCCAGCTCATGCTTATCGTAAATGTTCACGTTTCCACTGACGGCTTCTGAACATCGAACAGTGACGTCACTGGCGGCGCGAAGCACCCGGGAGTCTAGGTAGCCTTCTCCTGGAAGAGTTATATGAGTTAGCTATAACATTACGCCTGTATCCCCCGACAGAGTAGTCAGAAGTGTACTTAATAGACGTGATGACGTCAACCAGCATTCTGCCGCTGAAACCAACGCTGCAGCTCTCTCGCAGCATTATGCTGAGCGATGGCCCTTTTGCGTGGATGTGACGCATATTTTGTGTTTTTAGGGTTCCGTAGGAACGTCAAAAAAAAAAAACGGAACCCTTATAGGATCACTTTGTTGTCCGTCTGTCTGTCTGTCAAGACCCTTTTTCTCAGAAACGCGTGGAGGTATCAAGCTGAAATTCATATCAAATACTCAGGTCTACTGTCCCTTGGAGCTGAGAAAAAATCAAACTTCTAAGCCAAAGCAATCAAAAGATACAGCCGTTTAAGCCGCAAATTTTCGACACTCGCAAGGGAATCAAAACCTACAGGGTACTTCCCGTGAACTCAGAATCTTGAAATTTGGTACGAAGCAACGTTTTATAGCACAGATAAAGGAAAAATTGTGAAAAGCATAAATTTAGTTACATTACAATTTTTTGTACGGAACCCTCGGTGCGCGAGTCCGACTCGGTTGGCCGGTTGTTTTTTTTTGCGTCACGCTTATAATAAAGTCATTCGTTTGATTCCGATATAGTATTATACTAATGCAGTTGTTATTGAACACAGAGTTTCTGCACGTGTTTCTGTGACAAATAAACCTATTTTTCTTTCTTTCTTTTCTTTCTTTCTACTGAGTTTTTTTTCATTTCAATAAAGTTTATTATTTAGCAGAAAGTATTTGGGCCAAATAGCAAATCATAATATCGTCGACCGTAGGTTCAATGGAGGTAAGGGACAAAATACGATTTTTCAGGAGAGGCTGACGAAGTTTTTGTTTTGGACTAAATCGCCCATAACTTTTTTCTTATTAACCTTTTTCGGGTCTGTTTTTCTTACGTTAGAATTTTTTCATATTCACCATTCGATAGAGCGAAAAATTCTGAACAAAACTGTATACTCAACTCATTTTGGGTATTTTGTCCCTTACCTCAATTGAACCTACGGTCGACGATATGTCCCGCAGCTCGGTGAAGTAGTGATAGCCTAGTGGTATTAACACATTGGATACTTTTTATTCCAGTAAATGACAATTCTGAAGTTTACGCAGACATTTACACGCAAGTAAATACCAAAAATAGATTACCTGGATGTCTGACTCTCTCCTCAACACCCCCTTCTTTATGCAGGTCCTTAGCCTCCTTTACGGCTTGCGAAGTCTTGTCCATACACTCCACATTGTTACCAGCTTCATCTTCTGTAATTAACATACACATACGTTACAACACAGAAAGAAGTTTGAAGCCTGAAAGTCTGACAACCAGTCTTGTCTTACACAGGAATTGGAGGTCAGAGAGTCAAGCTACACGATTACTGACAAATGCTTGCACTGACTGGACAAGTCCACTCAAATCTGTGTGGTTCTTTCCTCAACAGACCATTTCAGACACTAATCTACATAGTCCTCATATGGCCTGACCAAGACTCATGTCAGGACTTTAAAAGAGACTGTGACCCCTGAGAATGTTTAACCATTTCTTTTCAGAGGTAGTCAGGTAGGAAAAGCCGTCACCATCTAGCATTTTTTTAATATATTATGTGTAAAAGTGATTACAATATTTACATAATAATAAAAATCATTTCCGAGCCGCTCTATATAAATGGCATTTAGCTACATCTGGTTAAACTGATTGAGCCGAACATAGTTGGGATAAGGCTATATCTGGCCATGGGTCATTTAATAAACACCTCTTTGTCATAGGAGTCACAGACAGTCCGCTGTGCAGAGCCTGCCTGGAGGACGACGAGACAGCAGCTCATGTGCTGTTAAACTGCCCGGTGGTCACCACATACAGGGCCTTCGTACAGTACTTCGGTAACGCAGATGCCCTACGTGAGATTGTTAGTGACACCAAGGCATTGCTGGCCTTCTTTGAGGAGCTGGGGTGGATCGAATAACCGATTTTCCCACCCGTACAGAAAATACGCGTTTTGATGTGGAGTTGTGGATACCAGCCCGTATTACCTAAGGCTATATCTATTTTTTTTTGTTGGATACTACTTCATTCCTAGGATCAGCTTTACAAATAGCGGTCGGTGGGTCGTCTTAGGGGCGGATTTCCACAGTACTATGGAAGAAACACATATCTGTACACAGAAGGACTATTCTTGCATGTAGCGCTCGGCCGCTATAGTAATGCTTACTTACTAAAAAAAAGGGTTGTGTGCACGGGAATTTGTTTTCAAATTGGTTAGATATGCGTTACCCCAATGGTACATCTATGTTGCTTATACTGTTTGGGCCATTAGGTAGCCATTTAGTGCGGCGTCAGAGATGGACAGTTGGGATGTTCAGGAGCACCGCACTCACATTAGATGTTGGGTGAATTATCATTTCGCTAGATTATGTTTGCAGCGGCCTACTTGGGGTATGAAATCGATTCAGTACTTTCCTAATAGGTCACTGCAGTTCGCGAGGCGGGTGTTCTTGGGGCGTTGCGAAGTCTTGAGGTGGTGGATACCTCTCTTCCCACAAATGACTTTGCTATTTGGGTAGCCTGCCTTGGATCGTCACGAATAACTGAACTACTAACATAATATTATTTTTATTCACCTAAAGCTGCTTCAAATACAAACATCTATAACGTCAATTTTAGTTACTTGCTCCTATTAAATTAAGTTTTCAGTCATCACAAGTAAACACAGGAAGTGTACAGGCACTTTATTCTACTGTCGTATGCACATAATGATAATAAAAGAAGTTGGATTACTTACCAACAGTAGATAGGTCTTCGAGTAAGGTTCTGTATCTTAGTTTTCTAACATAACTTCCCGACATGCTGGTCCTTGATTGCGAAAGCGTATCGTTTCTAAAAGACATCTTCGAAGCTTTCTTTTTCTTAGGTCTCTTTTTTATTTTTTATTTTATTACCTATTATTGTTTTCTTAATTTTTATCACAACATTGAACTACACCACAGAGTACTTTTTAATATAGGTAAACTACA
Organism: Agrochola litura; assembly: GCA_949152395.1. Classification (NCBI taxonomy): domain Eukaryota; kingdom Metazoa; phylum Arthropoda; class Insecta; order Lepidoptera; family Noctuidae; genus Agrochola; species Agrochola litura. Next base: position 5,710,235 of record OX424519.1, on the reverse strand, counting down.
CTGCACCGCCCGCTTTTAAATCCGTTCGAAAATTGAATTTACAAACTCCTTTGAAACTCTTACAGAAATAATTCGGTCGGTAAACTTTTAGATAATTAATTTATCTTTTGTAGGACAAATAATATTTTATGAATTACATTTTTTAACGGTTCAAAATGCTGATTTTCATGTTATTATTTCTTTTTTAACGCCTCTAAGATGAATGTAGTTTAGTTACAGAACGTACCCAGAATAGCTTGGGGGATACTCGCTCAACGTCAAACGACCTTGGTCTTTTGTAATATTGCCAGCCGCAAGTTCATGTTTCTTAGTATTTTTTGAACTTCTTACGCAACGGACGGCCATGTTTTTAACTTTCCTTTACAAACAGTGCTGCCCGATCCAAACCTACAATAGTAATAATAACTTTTCATAGAGGAGTCCATCGACACATCAAGCTCTTTCCCTACTAACTATTTACTTACTAGTTCCTTTGACTCAGTTTGTAAATTATATTTAATTGTATGATATAACTCTCGCACCGAACGAAAATCCTCTTCGGATTTAACAGTAACTTAAATTTTAAAAGTTATCATACAGGTCGACGATAAAAGAGTCCGACGTGGTGACATCTGTAACTAAATATTTAACTCACATAAAATACAGACTATATGATGATACTTTGCCGACAAGTGCTAGTAGGTCACCCACAAGCAGCGTTTTTAACAATTTGTTTAAATTCTTTTACACATTTCCCATTCAAAGTCACCTAAGTGCGATTTTGGCACCCAATTTTTTTTTTGCCATCTGCTGTAGAAGTCAGTTTACAACTTTACAAATAAAAAAGAAAGCATTAAAAAAAATAATAGTAGCAAATTATTCTTTGTCATGGTATCCCTAGCATAAAATTTTGTTGTAGGAGTGCGCGGTTTAAAGACAAAACGTTGCATTTTAACGAATTTAGTTCTAAATAAATAAATATTTTTATAATAAAATGTACAATAATCTATAAGTTTATTAGTGTAAATAAAAATTTGGCATTTAATAGTCGAGTCGTGTCGTTACGGTACATGAGTGACAAAGTTGTTAATCAGTGAGGTTATAAATTACAAACATTTTGTGAATTTAAATGGATTCAGGGCCAGCCCAAGAGGTAACGGAGTTGCTGCGACAATGGGAGGAACAGCATACAACGGCCAACTTCGACCCAATACCAACTTTGACAAGGTAGGTCCTTTGTTTTGATATTATTGCGAAAAAAAATATAATTAGCACATTTATTGTTTGCCGTATGCTTACACATGTGGCTATGAAATTTCAATTTAAATATAGAAACCATGACCACGTATTATCTAGTAACAATGTGAAATAGGTATTCCTAAGTTCCATGAACTTTTAAACTAATCAGGAAGTGCAACTTTTAATTGCATTTGGCTTTATAATGGGCCTATTTCTTATACCAAATAGTAAGAAACTTATTAGAGCCTTCATTTGGAGTAAAATCCTTATTTTTATAATGATTCGTTTAAAAAAGTGCTTGTATTGATTAATTAAAATATAAAAGTCATGCTTTGTTGACAAACTATTTTTTTTTTAATGACTATGATTTGGCACTGATCCTAAGCTGGCCAAGACGATTCTAAACATTCTAATCATGATCAAGGTTCATAATCCAAGGAGGTTATGCTCAGCAATGGGTTTGTGGTGACCAAATATTGTGATTTTTTTGTTGTCAATAAATCTGGTGCTATGGCACTGTTAAGCATTCAAAAGTAACTAAACCGTTAGATAAAGTGACAATGTTTTGCTTCTCAAACCTGCTGAAACTAAATCACCTGGCTTCTGAGGCAAATCTACACAAAAATTGTTATAAAACTGTCATATTCAAGTTAACCGCTGTTTGGCTAACTGTAATAACAATAGTTAATCAAATAATACGATAAATCTTCTTTTCGTGTGGTAAGTGACTAACCTGGTGTCAGAGTTTTAAAGCCGACCATGGGCCTCTGATTTGGCTTCACATGCCATCGAGAAATATTTCTCAGGCATGCCGGTTTTCTCACGATGTTTTCCTTCACAGTTTTTGAAGCTAGTGATAATTATACAATATGCACATGAATCCGATAAGTCAGAGGTGCGTGCCTTGGGTTCGAACTTCTTTTTAATCTATGGTTCAAATGATAAATGATTTTATTTCTGTAAGTAGGTTTGTACAAACACTTTTACGCATCAATCATATTTTAAAAACTAGATAAGGTTGTCTTTTCCTATTTGACTACTCTGAAGAAGGCCGAAACTAACTCATAGCCACAGTCTCTCTTAAAGTCCAGACATAATCTTAGTCAGATCATGTGAAGACCATAGAGATTGGTGTCTGAAATGGTCTTTTGAGGAAAGAACCACAGACTGAGTGGACTTATCCAGTCAGTGCACGCATTTGTCAGTAAATGTGCAGCTCAACTCGGAACTTAATGAGAACTGATAGATGGCAAATTATGTTATGAAGCTTTCAAAACTAGGGAGTTCAAAACCATTTGTTTCTTCGAATACTTGGTCTCTCTCCAACAGTGGACATATATTAATTGAAATGTATGATGCCTTGAAATAATGTTCATCTATTTTCAACAATCTTGAAAATAAACTACTCATTTACAATTGCATACTAAAACCTGTATGGACATACGGCACAGCTTTGGGGGTCGGCCAGCCACTCAAACATAGAAATCCTACAATGTTTCCAAAACAAAGTCGTCCAGCTGCACCGCACCTTGGTTAAAAAAGAACAGTGAAGTCCATGAATACCTTCAAATCCCTTTAACCCTTGATATGCTGGAACGTGGATCCACGCGAGACACAATGGTTTTTTAATTGTTTCTGTAATTACGGCATTCGAGAGGTTAATTAAGGAAGATGTGGAAAGAACACATGACCTACAAAAAAAGACTCTACTGTCACAAAAACCAAGTCGCCGTTTCCCTATTGGACTATAAAAACTCCATGTTCTGCCTAAAAAGGAAACAAATAGCCTCAATTTAACTAATGCTGAAATTGAAATTTGGAAGCGTCAAACTCAATTGCCACAACATTGCATGTATCAACCAACAGATCTGATATACAATTATCTTGTCTAACTGGCCTGTATTGTCCCACTGCAGGGCAAAGGCCTATCTCTCCTTTTTCCACACAATTCTGTCTATTGCTAGTGTCAGCCAGTCCTTTCATTAAGAGTCAAGCTCGTCCTGCCATCTTTATCTTGGCGAATTTTCAATAAAGTAGTCAGAAATCTATTTAATGTAAACAAAACTTTACAATTTGGAGGTGATGGCAGATAGCCAAATATATTCTGAATCCCCAGGAAATAATATCATGAAGAAAAAAATCTCTACCATATCGTTATCCGTCTTGTTTTGACAGTCAGCAACATGTGATCCTAACTACTATTACAAATCTGAACGGATTTGGATGAAATTTGGCAAACGGGTAAACCATGATATGGGTTAGGACATAGGATACTTTTATCCCGGTAGTAGATATTCCGTAGGATAATTTCCGACCTCCACGCGGGCGAAACCGTGGCCAAAAGCTAGTTTATACAATAAGAAGGTGTATTTTACGCATCTGCAGTTCGTGCTAGTAAAGATGAGACTTGACACACCACGTAGTTTGACTTGCGCAGTAGACGATTTATGGGTCTCTTTTGCGGTATGAGGACCCCGCCGGGCGTCATCGGGGCGGCGGAAAGAGCGGCGGGAGGCGCGGTCAAGTCTCAACTTTCGTTGCGCGAATTGTACAATACAAGATTTAACTTGTTTCTCAATTTTATAAATGGCCAAACATTTCAAAATCTTATGAAATAATTTTGTATGTAAAGATAATAGTCACGTATCTATTTTTTTTTGATGACTGTATTGTATGATTTCTTTTAATTTATGAATGTTAAGGCTCCCGCAGATATGCCCGACGCGACTCTGGTGGATCAATTTCCATGAAATTTTCATAGAAATAGGCCTGCGACCAAATAGTAGATTGTTTACCAAGGGAGCAAAGAACTATTTTTAAGGCGAGAGTGTTTCTTTGAATCCAGAGCGGAGCGAAGGATTCTAGAGTAGAATCCCGAGCGTAGCGAGGGATTCTATAGTAGAATCCTGAGCGCAGCGAGGGATTCAAAGTACGCCACTCGAGCTTAAAATAGTGTTGCTCCCGAGGTGAACACTCTACTTTTTATCACCCTCTATGAGAAAAAAAAACGTGTATGATCCGACCCCCGTCAGGAACAAAGTTCCTTAACAAGTAAAATTTAAAAAAAATCACTGCCACCATCGTGGATTTACATTGTGACCTCACTATAGACTTAAGCACCTTCGAAAACTATGAAAACGATACCCATGATGAAAAATTTTAAATTATTCGCAGCTGCCATCTTGGATTTACATTTTGACCTCACTATCGGTTTTAGCACCCTCGAAAACTATGAAAACGACACCCATGACGAAAAACTTGAAAATTTTCTTAGCTGCCATCTTGGATTTTCATTTTGACCTCAGCATCGGCTTTAGCACCCTTAAAAATTTATGTTATTGGTGAAAGCAGTTTTTGTTTGTTTTAAAACATTTTGATCATCTATGTGTAAACCTTTATGGAATCACTGGTCCCCAAGTCACAGGCTATTAACCTAGTTTGGGAGCCAGGAGATAATACCCAATGCACTCTATGTTGTTCCATACTACTGTATTTGTAACATATGTAATCATTTTTTATTGCAATAAACATTATTATTATTATTATTTTTACATATATTTAAATATCTCGGGACAATAGGGTCCCGGTCTTTTGGAAGGCGTACGAGGGGCCGAAGCCAACTCGCAGAGGCCCTTTAGACAATTTTATATGGAATGAGGCACCAACCGACGATTATTCCAGTATGCACTATGCAAGTGCACCCAAGGACAACCCCCGGTTGGTGTAGGACTATTGCAGAATCTGGAAACAAATCTATTGGACTATGGGTTTGGGTGGCTTAAGTTGATTGGTGACCTGGGACTATGGAAGGACTATGGCCCCTGCCTAATCAATGTTTTATATGTACACGGATAAAATGGCAGGGGGTGACTTGCACACTCAATAATGGGCCCCCGAAAACGGTCGCTAGCACAAAGTGTCGTAGCAACAAGGGGGCAACATGTCCTGAGGTGCTAATGAGGAGTGGAGAGGTATTCTACGGCTATCAGGACAATCCCGGAAGTACGGTCAAGATCCCTACCAGCATCTTACTAGAATACTTCCTTCCTCCGAGCAAGTTTGCTCTTGCGAATCTCCACTCAAGCCGGCCAATAAAGGCGAGAATGAGGTGGGAGCTCTGTTCCTCGTCAGTGCTTACTCCAGCCGGCCAATAAAGGCAAGCCAGAGGTGAAGAACAAGATTTCTCCGGGGAGATAGGGTCCGTGGGGTCGCTACTGCCCAACAGCTCGCCACATGCTGCCCTGCGGGTTTTTGTATCTCTCTTGGTCTGGCTCCTCATGCTAGACCTGTTCCGGCAAAGTTTATTATTATTATTATTATTATTAAAAAAAACCATGAAAACGATACCCATGACGAAAAATTTTAAATTTTTCGCCACCACCATCTTGGATTTTCATTTTGACCTCACTATCGGCTTTAGCACCCTTAAAAACCATGAAAACGATACCCATGACGAAAAATATGTTTTTTTTTGCATCCGCCATCTTGGATTTTTATTTTGACCTCACCATCGGCTTTAGCACCCTTAAAAACCATGAAAGCGATACCCATGACGAGAAATTTGAAATTTTTGCCGCCGCCATCTTGGATTTTCATTTTGACCTCACCATCGGCTTTAGCACCCTTAAAAACCATGAAAACGATACCCATGACGAAAAATTTTAAAATTTTTGCATCCGCCATCTTGGATTTTCATTTTGACCTCACCATCGGCTTTAGCACCCTTAAAAACCGTGAAAACGATACCCATGATGATAAATTTGAAAATCTTCAGAGCCGCCATCTTGGATTTACATTTTGACCTCACCATCGGCTTTAGCACCCTTGAAAACTATGAAAACGACACCAAAGACAAAAAAATTGAAAATTTTCTAAGCCGCCATCTTGGATTTTCATTTTGACCAAATTCACACTTTCTCTCTCTTGCCAGCCTGTTACTTGTTCATACAATGTTCGTGTTTGATCTCTTTGGTAATTGAAACTTTTACTAACAATATCCACATTCCAAATTCAAATCACTTTTAATCCCTAGGGATTAAAAAGCTATTTTAGTCCCTGTTTACGAAGAACGAATTAGCTCTTTTTGAATAGATGTGATAAAAACATTTTTTTTTGTCCTTGTAGATTATTACAAAATATTGAACACGTATTTTTTCTTTTTTGACGTAATCAAAAGATCACGGCTATACATTGAGTTAAATTGTGGCATGACGTCACGCCTTGCTAGATTTAATACGACGTTGTGACGTAGCGAGCCCCCACTCTCCAACTTTAATGCGTGTTTTCTTTGATTAATATGATAAAGCAAAAAATACGTGTCTAATATTTTTTTATTATTTGAAAGACGGACTAAATAGAATTTCTGTTTTTTTACCTACGCAACTACCGTATTTGCGTCATGTTCATGAACGGGCGCCGTCAGTAGGGACTGGTCATCTCTTAGCTGCCACGGTTTATGTTAATTGTTTTTATATTTTTTAACCGACTTCCAAAAGGAGGAGGCTCTCAATTCGTGTTTTTTTTTTTTTTTTTTTTGTATGTTTGTTACGCGATTGATTTTATACGCGAATTGGCGGACAATTATGAATAGATTTTGATGATTCTTTTTTTGTTTGGTAGATCATACTTCAGAGGTGGTCCCATATAAATTTTATTAACTTTGCTTGGGTAGTTTTTGAGTTAGCTTCAATAATACGTATTTTTTCCCACTTAGTATGTGGATTATATAATAACTTCCTGTCACTGTTATTTACATAGCAGGTAGTGGTATTCGAATTTATGTGGGGTAGGTACCACACACCACTAAAAAGTGAAAATAAAAACTTTTTACAAAAAAAAAACAACCGACTTCAAAAAAAAAACACTACAAAGTGAAAAATAACATTAATTTCGGAAGTCGGTGACAAAGAATGAAAATTCAAAAAGTCGGTTGTTTTTTTTTGTAAAAAGTTTTTTATTACGAACGCTTTTAACGTCCACGTCTTTCTACATTGTTCTCACATGTATAATTTCAACATGAATGATGTAACCAATATTTTGTAACAATATTAAAAGAGTGGCCGTGGAGTTTCTTGCCCGTTCTTCTCCATAGGTACCTACTACGCTTTGGAATGGGCAACTAGCTTCGTCTTTCTGACTGACCGACCCCTAGACAATTCAAAAGTACCTGTAATTGGTTTATTTGAAATAAATGCTTTGAGTTTGATTATTTTTTTAGATTTCTTCATATTATGTAACTTGTTGAAATGCTTTCTGATTGTTTACATTCTATTTTATAATTATTTATTATTATTTATTTATTTCAACGATTCCGATGCGAAATAAACAAATCTTGATAGGTTTTATCATAGATATCATTTAAAATTGAAATGATATTGAATTTAGTATGAGTAAACAGTAAAAACAAAGCACACTTAGGGTTCCGTACCACCGTACAATATTTAGCTAAAAACGCCGAAATAAAAAACTTCTTCTAGTTTCTTCTAAAAATAAAATAAAGTAAAAAGTAATTTTATTTGTTGTTACAGCGGTAATAGAAATACACAATCTGTGAAAATTTCAACTTTTTACCTATTACGATTCAAGAAATACAGCCCGCTGACAGACAGACGGACGGATGGATAGCAGAGGCTTAGTAATAGGGTTCCGTTTGGCACCTTTCGGGTACGGAACCCTAAAAAGCAAATTAAAAAGTTTAAAACAGAATTTGATAAAGACAAGACTGTAGCAGATTTTGTCCACATTGGTCAAGTGTCACAAGGTTATCTTCTCCTACGCCGGAAACAAATGCAATTAAATTTCCTAATTAAATACGCGTAACATATCTCATATAAACAAATTATGTTATCAACAAAAGCAAAATACTATTATCACGCTTTGCTTCCCCGAAGGGTTGGGCAGAGGTGTCCCTGTAGCAGGTACCTACACCCATTTCGCCAGTCATGTTTAAGTAATACTATTATTGAAGTGAAAACTTCTTTAGGTGCGTTGGGCATTTTTCAGATGGGAAAAAACAATTGAATTCGCGACACCGTTACCGACACCACATTTTTGTAAACGCGATTGTGCTCTTTATTTATATCACGTTACGGATCAATGTTCTATGCAAGTATTTTTACTTTAATGGTTTTGGAAGTATATTTTTTGTAAACGCGATTGTGCTCTTTATTTAGATAAGGTTACGGACCAATGTTCTATACACGTATTTTTCTTCCACCAAAGCGATCTTGTTCAAGTTTTCACTTCTGTCGGCACTCCCGGAGTGCCACTGATTTTTTTATCACAGCAAAATAGCCGACCACATAGATATTGGTATTGACCGCAGCAAGCATTGGTGGCTCAGTGGAAACGGCCCCGAATCATGTGTTATTGTTTGTGGGTTTTAACCCAGACAGGCGCTTTACTTTGTGTAAATAATTTCATCACCACTGCTCTCAAAACGGTGAAGGAAAACATTGTGAGGAAACAGGCATGTCTTAGAACCGAAAAATTCGAAGACATGTGACATCTACCAACCAGCACTGGGCTCGCGTTGGTAGATTACAGCCCACTCCCTCTCGAAGAGGGGAGGCCTGTGTCCCAGCAGTGGGAAATTTATGTTTAAGACCCAATAGTAATAGGAGCTGGCTCAATTGTTTGGGGAAGTCCTTTGCCCAGAATTATGTAGAAAATAAATAAAAAATATATCCTTTAATAGAAGCCACACAAACGTCAATAAATTGATCACCTTTTTAAATTTTATTACAGGATATCCGAAATAATAGAAGCAGAGACCGAAAACTTTATGAAAAAGGATCCTGACCCGTTCGATGAGCGTCACCCGTCGCGCACGGACCCTGAGTGCGCGCTGGGACACGCTCTCAAGGTCATGTTCAAGAAGGACAACTTTATGACTAAGGTAATAAATATACATTTAAGGACCCCGAGTGCGCGTTGGTACACGCTCTCAAGGTCACGTTCAAGAAGGACAATTTTATAAGGTAACTATGGACCCGTTCGATGAGCGTCACCTGTTATGCACGGACCCCGAGTGCTTGCTGTGACACGCTCTCAAAGTCATGTTCAAGAAGGACAACTTATGACTAAGGTAACTATGATCTGTAACCGTTGGATGAGCGTCACCCGTCGCGCACGGATCCCGAGTGCGCACTGTGACACACTCTCAAGGTCATGTTCAAGATAAGATAACTATGGACCCGTTCGATGAGCGTCACCCGTCGCGTACGGACGCCGATTGCGTGCTGGGACACTCAAGATCATGTTCAATAAGAACAACTTTATGATTAAGGTAACTATATCTGTAACCGTTCGATAAGCGTTACCTGTCACGCACGGACCTCGGTGCGCACTGTGACACTCTCTCAAGGTCATTTCAAGAAGGACAACTTTATAAGTTAACTATGGACCCGTTCAATGAGCGTCACCCGTCGCATACGGACGCCGAGTACGAGCTGGGACACTCTCAAGGTCATGTTCAAGAAGGACAACTTTATAACTAAAGTAATTATAGCTGTCCTTGTCACTGTAGGGATTAAAAAGCATGTTTCTTTTATGAGACAAGGAAAGAAAATTCGTCACCTAAAAACTTCTAAAGCACTCGGAGAAATAACTTACATAGAGATATTAAAAAGGTCGGTCAGTCAGAAAGATGAAGCTAGTTGCCCATTCTAAAGCGTAGTAGGTTCCTATGGAGAAGAATGGGCAGGAAACTCCACGGACACTCTTTTAAATTAAAATATATGGTTTTTTCTTTATTTCCAGCTAGTAAATGATTACGTCCGCGACACGTACTACTCTCGTCAGAACATGACGGGTCGCGACGTGCACAAACTGAACGTGGCTGCTTGTAGACTGACCCTGGACCTCATGCCTGGCCTGGAGATGAGCGTCGTGTTCCAGGTGAGCTAATATATGGATGACATTCTTCTTCTGGTCTTCTTCTTCGGTACAAAATGTTATTTTACGTAATTTACGGTATTTTACGGTAAAATATGATAATTTTCGGTAAAAAACGTATTAAACGTACTCACACAGTCATACTCACTAAAACACTACAAATACGGAAGTGAGTATGTTTGTGTGTATCATGTGTATGTCACTACTTCACTATTAACGGATAAATGGCTTTGAATGAAATTTTCTAGAGATATAAGCAGTATTGGAACTTAAGAGCGGCCAACCCGTCATACTTTTCATACAAACGCTCGTACGTGATTATGGCGTTGTAACACATCTTTCTTTAATTCTTTTAAACTAATGGGTATCTTGTGCACTATATCTAGGTTTCTATGAAATCAAAAAATAAAAATTTGGCGAAACAAATTCAATATAAGCCTCCAAAAATCTGCTTTTTTGCACAAATTTTACCTCAACTTTGACCGTTCTATAAAGATTTTTTCTTTACTTTTACAATTTATAAGTACATTACTTATAAATTGTAAAAGTAAAGAAAAAATCTTTATAGAAACCTCGCCCATGTAATGGAGATTCTAAATTACATAAAAATATTTTACAAACTTGTAAGGCGTATTCAAAAACACGTATTTCCTGAAACCAGTTATTTTTCGTACAATGTTATCGCGTTCTCACTTGCTTGTTAGCGGTTCTCACTTGCGCTGGATGAAACAACAAGCTTTTCGACCATGCTCGCGTTGACGATAGACGGATCGGGAAGGGCCCCCTTAAAGAAAAACCAGAAAACTGGGCTCGTGCGACTCATGCGTACTAAAAATCCTTAAAACTTAATTCTCGAGTCAAAAATTCAAGATATGAATCACACCATGTCATGGATTATATTAATATCATCGATGTGTAGAGGCAGAGCAGAGACCGACAAATTAAAATTTCAAACTTCGCTGGTAATTTTACCTTAATTTATATAAATGACCGTAAAATACCCATATTTTACCACCGTTTTCCGTAAAATTACGAAATTTTGAAACCCTAGTCTTGAATAAATATTAATATTTCCTTTTTTTTACCAGGACAACGAAGCTCTCATCCATCGGCTTGTGAACTGGGCGACAAACTCTGCAGAACCTCTGCAATGCTATGCGACCGGTCTTTTAGCAGCCGCCATGGAGGTGCAGGAGATAGCTACCAACTTTAGGTAAGAATACACTTTATCATCAGTGCCATAAAGACAAAAATTGTACCACAAAACAAAATTGTACCAACTGTAGGTGAAAAATACTTTATTGGCGGTTTCATAAAGTGCATATTTGTACGCATTAGGCTCAATTTATATTGCTGCGGAACGGAATTGAAGCATTTTTTTTGTACAATGTAATATCAACTTTATGTCAATACTATAACGCACAAACTAGATACGACCCAAATATCAGTTCGCGCGTTTTCTGAAGAATTGTTGGGCATTTCTGGAATTCCCGCAGTAATAAGTATCTAATTTGTACGTTAGACAATTGACATAAAGTTCATTTTGCTATGTACAATATAGTTAAAAAAACTCTCTTCCACTCAGTTCCGCGGCAATGTAAATACACTACTAGACCGGTTTTAGACCAATAATACACTCTATAGTCAGTGCTATAAAGTGCAGAGTTGTATGAACATACACGCATCCCCGTCCTTTGCTCGAGCCAGCCAGCGCCGCTGACCCTGTAGCTGTAAATTCGTTCCAAATTACTCAAACTCAAAGCATTTATTTCAATGAAACCATTAACAGGCACTTTTGAATTGTCAAGGGGTCGGTCAGTTAGAAAGATGAAGCTAGTTGCCCATTCCAAAGCGTTGTAGGTACCTATGGACTTCTCCATAGGTACCTACAACGCTTTGGAGTCCGTGGAGTCCGTGGAGTTTCTCGCCCGTTGAAGAACGGGCGAGAAACTCCACGGACACTCTCTTAAATCATAATATTGTTACAAAATATTGGTTACATTATTCATGTTGAAATTATACATGTGAGAACAATGTAGAAAGACGTGCAAAAATTAAAATAAAATAATCCGTGGCAGCTAAGAGATGACCAGTCCCTACTGACGGCGCCCGTTCACGAACATGACGCATGTATCAGCACCATTTTGCCAACCAATCTAAATTCGATCCAAATTGTCCTTTGCTGTCCTGCCCCAGCGACGCCCTAAGCCGAGGTCCATACCCCACAGGGGGTGCACTTAGCGTGTAGTCGCTTAGTTTATAAGTTGTATGCCCTGGCTGGAGGCCTTAATTTATTGAGGCACCCACAGGCAAGCCCGGTTAAGCACCCGACAACCTTTTTAGGTTGTCCTGCGAGATCCCATTTATATAAAACAAATTGCATCTCGCGGTTTCACCCGCATAAGTCTCGATTCCGTGGGAATATCGGGAAAAAAAGTATCCTATATCCTAACCCAAGTCACGGTCTGCCCATGTGCCAAATTTCATCCAAATCTGTTCAGCCGTTTTAGCGTGAAAGCGTAACGTGAATTTAATATGAATGTTTTGTTCCAGGGATTTAAATGCAATGCTAGTACCATTGATGTTAAGGAGACTACATGTTTTAAGAGAGGATAAAGTAAGTAACTAATTTTATTACATGGAAGAGAACATTTTATTACTGGTACGCAAAATCAGCCTATAATGTTCCCACTGCTGGGACACAGGCCTCCTCTCTGTGAGAGAGAGTGGGCCGTAATCCACCACGCGGGCCCAGTGTGGGTTGGTGGATGTCACATGTCTCCGAATTTTTGGTTCTAGGACATGCCGGACCCCACTCGCAAACTTTAATGCGTTTTATCTAAGTTTTTTTAAATTAATATGATAAAGCAAAAAATACGTGTCTAATATTTTTTTATTATCTGACTGACGCACTAAATAGAATTTCTTTTTTCTGAACCCGGCACCAACCCTATTAACTCAGTAGAAGCGTTTGTGACTACAAGACCGACGAGGCAGTTCTTCTGAATCTATTTTATGGAAATTCTTTCGGCCTTTCCAAATTAATACATATTTTCATACAGTACAACTATGTTCTTAATGTCCCTCGGCAAACCTCTTGTTTCGTCAGTCGTCGGATTTCTATCAGTTACCCTTTGCACTTGGTGCAGACTGGACGCTCTCAATCGACTTGGAAGTATATAGAGTTGTTAATACTCTTTTAACTTAATGTAATTTATTTTAAAAATTTGTAGGAAAGCTGCTAAAGTCGCAAGTACGACAGATAGGAAAATAATTTTACAGCTCTTTAAGAGCTCAACTGTCATCAATGAGACAACAGAATTTTAATTGTTATCGATCTCCAGGAGAGCTCGTGACAGTCAAGGGGATATAGTTCACACGAAAATCAAAACAAAACAACAGTAAAGTACTTAGTACTTTTTATTTCTAAATTAATGTCTGTAATTTTTATGGTGTACATAATAAAGAATATTCTATCTATCTTAGTTCTGAATTCAAATTATTATACACGATAAATCTAATAATTGATGGACATGGACATAAGCATTCGTTTGTATTCGAAAATGCGATGATTCCCGAGGGACATTAAGAAAATAGAAATACAGTACATACAAGATTTTTGTTCTATAATGTATTTATTTTTTACAGCAGAACAACCAAAATGTGGTAACGCCACCGAATCAGACGCGACATTTTGCGCGCTTCGACAAGAAGAGAAATAATGAAATCAAGTGCAATGGACCGAGTAAGGAGAAGAAAGGTGAGTTTATCTTACTTCATATTTAGTACCTGGTCGACCGAGCTCTGCTCGGGTGAAAATAGAGAATGCTCATTTAACAGCATAGGATCATCATCATCATCATCAGCCTATAATAAAAAATAAAATACATTTATTTTCGAGCAACTTTGACTCATAAGTGGATTACACATAAATACAGAAAACAGAATTAAAATAAAAAAAATAAAACAAACTAAGATTTAATAACTAACCGGCCCTGCTGACGGCCACATGCCTATCACAGCAGTGCCGTATGTATGAGCAGTCCATCCGGTCCGCGATCATCGCCAGGACGACATTGGTGCTATAATGTTCCCACTGCTGGGACACAGGCCTCCTCTCTGTGAGAGGGAGTGGACCGTAATCCACCACGCGGGCCCAGTGCGGGTTGGTAGATATCACATGTCTTCGAATTTTCGGTTCTAGGACATGCCGGTTTCCTCACGATGTTTTCATTCACCGTTTTGAGAACAGTGGTGATGAAATAATTTACACAAAGTAAAGCGCCTGTCTGGGTACGAACCTACGACTTGCAACTCGTAAGTCGCGGCCGTTACCACTGGGCCACCACTGCTCTCACACGCTCCACAGCATAGGATAGTTCATACTAATTCCTTGTATAGTACATATTAATTCCATGATGATATGTCGTTATTCTAAGGTAGCCATCTTGTTCTAAACTTAGGGCGACCGAGCTCTGCTCGGGTGAAAATACGTAGAAAACGAATATTCCCAGTTATGAGACCTAGCTAGATCGATTTTTCGCCCCCGTATTGATTGCAACTTTCAACGAAATTTTGCCGTTTTTGAGAACGTGATTACAAATTTAATAATATTGCTCGATGGATAGGATATGGAGGAGCTCGTGGCTAACTAATAATAACCGCACGGGTCGATCTATCAAGTTAAGCTATGCTTACCGGGGTTGGTCCGTGGATGGGTGACCATCTTTACATACCGAGACTCCTCCGTGCCTCGGAAAGCACGTTAAGCTGTTGGTCTCGGCTGTCATTCGTGGATCTTTGACAGTCGTTACGGGTCGTCAGAAGCCCGAAAGCTGACAACCAATCTTACCAAGGGGTATCGTATTACTCAGTTACTGGGTTGTGGAGGTCAGATAGGCAGGCGCTCCATTGCAGATGATGATGACTTAAAGCATTGGTTTGAAAAATCTGTTTTTTTATTGTGTAAACTTCACAGACATGATGCATATCAATATCTGAACTCTATAAAACAAAAGAAAACATATTTTCTCAACTCATACTTCAAGTAACAACACTGCCAGCGGTCGTTGACACCTAAAAAAACATCAAATATTTTTTATTTTATCGTGTTTAGATTTTAGAGGTATGAGGAACAGGATGTAAAGTTCACTCATCCTCTATAGAAAAGGCAGGATCCTCCGACCAAACGGGTGTCGCGTCTGGTGGGCAACTGCCCAACGATTGATGTCGGATAGTTATATATTTTGATCGCGTGGTAAACTCTGCTTCCGCGATGCAGGATTTGTGTGACGTCAGGTTTTTGATGCGTAGTTGGCATGTGGCTATGTAGATGCCACCATCAACCATCAACAGGGTTTCGCTACATAATTAATTTTGACTCTTTATTGAAGCAGAAGCGCAATGTTGCCATGCTTACACTAATATCAATGTTCTTTCCATTTTCAGACCGTGTCAAAGACGAGGGGGGAGGAGGTGACATGGTACTGGATGAAACACCCCCACACGCCAGCAAAGATCCCGAGACGCCTGTCAAACATTTTAATAGTAAGTTTTTTACATTCAATAAACTCCTCATAGTACAGGACAGTGGTCGGCTGGCCAGAGTGTGGCTCAGTCTGTAGAAATGATGAGAGCGAGCGTAGACACGATCATAACAAGATATCAAGTTTTATTCAAAATTTTAACTATATTTCAAAGATTTATTTCCGAAGTATTTTCACCAAAAATTAATAGGACATCGAAAGTTAATCATTTACTGTAGATACCTTTCAAAGATTTCCAAGGTTAACTTGTTAATAAGTAAGATGCCTTCATCATATTATTATCAGCCGATATGATGATGATGAAGGCATCCTACTTCTTAGCAAGTTAATTTTAGGAAGCGTTGTGGAGTGAAAGAGGATGGGAGTTTTAAGGATTAAGAAAAGTGTATTGAGAAAGTTTGGACACACAGAAAGGATTGGCTCTCACAAGAAATCTTATTGTAGTGGACTGTATTTTTGATTCTTGAAATAAAAGGCTTCTCTGAGACTTTTTTCCCGTTTATTGTCTTGAGTTGTTTCTTTCTTGAGCGCCAGGATCCGAATGAATCACCGTGGCTCAAGGCGCGTCTTTTATACAATTTCGCTTAAGCTAAGTTCCCTTAACGAGAGCCGCGAATTTTAAGACCATTTTACGTGCAATTTTCTCTATGATTTATGGCTTCAAGCCTCTACTTTTTATTGATCCCATGGTTGGATCGCTATGAAATTTGCACATAATAGAGCTTACATAACCTTGTCTTAGTTTAAATAATAATATTTAACATATCTCTTAGTAACAAAGACTTCCTAGAACATTAACTGGCTAAATTTAACTTTGGTACATTTTCATTATACAAAACTGCTAATATCTTAAGAACCCGTGGGCCGATTCACATAATTCAAACGTGACAAATGGTTTTACACTTAATCCTCTCATTTGAGACTAAAATTACGCGAATATCTTTATAAACAAAAAACCTCATTTTCAAGTTACGTAATTATACTGAACATTTTTCTTCAAACATTAAAGTTACACAATTCACACCTTTTCGTTGTCTTGCTAGATTCTAATAAGAAAACTAACAACTAAATTCAAATAAGAAACTAATTAGAACATCATAAAACACTTAAAATCTAACTAGATACTAAAAAACTTATACAAAAGTGGCAAAAGCTCACCCACATCCCGCCGCTACTTGCGCTATGGTGCACAGATAGGGTCTCGACTTACTTTTCTAAACTATTATTTTACACATTTTAAACTTATTCTTACGCTACACTGGCACATGACTCAGTCTTATGTATTATATAACGAAAACACTCGGCGTCCGTTACAGTTATCGTTATAGTATTGATATTTGGCTCTATTAACTAATGAGTTTGCCGACCACTGGTATATGCCAAAGTTCGTGGCAGACGCG
This sequence comes from Agrochola litura, assembly GCA_949152395.1. Classification (NCBI taxonomy): domain Eukaryota; kingdom Metazoa; phylum Arthropoda; class Insecta; order Lepidoptera; family Noctuidae; genus Agrochola; species Agrochola litura. The sequence goes on along the minus strand of OX424519.1, from coordinate 5,693,176 downwards.
GTCACAGAACGTGGGAGCAAGATGACACGAAAATCAGTATATATACTTTTTAAATTACTTACTATAGTCAAAGAAAAGATGGATGGATTGTGTGTATAATATAATAAAACTGTATTCATATAAAAAAGGTAAAACACTAATTACAAATTTGCTTAAATCTACGAAAAATTCAATTATGTTATGTGCCTGAACTAGGTCATCCTGTGTTTCAGGAGAAGCAAGGTATAATAATATTTCTCAATAATCACATTAATTATAAAATCTAGTCATCTATTAGATGACTAGATTTTGTATGTAAAAAGGTGTAAATAGTACAATAAATCCTACTTGCCAAAATCTTACTAACTATCCTTACTTAGCTAAACTTAATTAGTACAATTTTTTATTTAGTTAAGTACATTGAATAGTTTCTCTGTATCTTCATAGGATACTTTGAAGAGCTTCTTTGAGAGTTCTTTTACAATTATTATAATTTTGAGAATAAATTTTAGCTCTCGCATTTAGTCTGTTATAAAGTAATGGTCCTAGGTAGACAAAAAATTTGGCTGCGAAAGCATGTTTTGTACTTTTTGTAAGGAAAACTAAGTCTTTCCGTCTCTTTTTAACCGACTTCCAAAAGGAGGAGGTTCTCAATTCGTCTGTATGTTTTTTTTTTTTTTTTTTTGTATGTTTGTTACGCGATTACTCCGCCAATTATGAATAAATTTTGATGATTATTTTTTTGTTTGGTAGATCATACTTCAGAGGTGGTCCCATATAAATTTTATTAACTTTGCTTGGGTAGTTTTTGAGTTAGCTTCAATTATACGTATTTTTTCCCACTTAGTATGTAGATGATATGATAACTTCTTGTCACTGTTATTTATATAGCAGGTAGTGGTATTCGAATTTGTGTGGGGTAGGTACCACAACTAAAAAGTGAAAAATAAAAATTTTTACAAAAAAAAAAACAACCGACTTCAAAAAAAAAAAACACTACAAAGTGAAAAATAACTTTAATTTTGGAAGTCGGTGACAAAGAACGAAAATTCAAAACCAAAGACACCGACTTCCGAAATTGAAGTTTTTCACTTTGTAGTGTTTTTTTTTTAAGTCGGTTGTTTTTTTTTTTTTTGTAAAAAGTTTTTTAGTAAATTCAGTGCTATGAAAGAGAAGGGAGTGGATGATAGCGTGACGGTTGACAGGGAGAGTGGAAGAAGAAAACGGGGTGCGCCAACCCCACGTACCATGGGACAAGAAGTGATGCCTAACAATATGTTAAATAACAAAGGGCGTTCCGGTTAACCCGTAATAGTATAGCGTCCATACATGAAAAAAAATACCATAAAAAACAGTGGCACTCCGGGAGTGCCGACAGAAGTGAAAACTTGAACAATTTTAGTGTGCAGGAAATACTTTTAATAAGGTGTCGGTAACGGTGTCGCGAGTTCAATTGTTTTTTCCCATCTCAAAAATGCCCAACGCAGTAAAGAAGTTTTCACTTTCTTCTTATTTTTTTTCTTACTTATTCGTAATACGTCTTTCAACGTGGAAAGACAAGTGCGGCTAGTGCGCGTGTACAGAATTTCTTTTACGTAGCAATTTAATCTTTTTTGTGAACATTTTAATATAAAAACAATACTTTTGTTTAATGGTAATATTTTTTTTTGCACGTATAGACACTTACTGTATTATTGCGGGTTACGGGAACGCCCTTCATTGGTTCGCGACTGAACAAAAGCAGTGATGTTTTGTGGGTGAAATTATACATCTATTTACATATATAAGATTCTCGTGTCACAATGTTAGTTGCCATACTCCTCCGAAACGGCTTGATCGATTTTTATGAAATTTTATATGTATATTCGGTAGGTGTGAGAATCGGTCGTAATCTATTTTTCATACCCCAAGTGGTAAGGGTGGTCCACCCCAAACATTTATATGGCATAACAACGTTTGCTGGATCAGTTAGTAATATGTATAATTTAAGATGACTGAAAATGCTGGTCTAAATGTGTATATATGACTTTATTCTTAAGCATACGATAGTGCAATTAATTACCTTCTGTGCGCCCCTCAGGTCCAGCGAACGCCTGTTCGCCCCCCTCCCAGTGGGGCATGATGTCTCCCCCCCCGCGCCCCCCGCCTCTGCATCATCACGAGACTTCCTCCAACTCCAGCTGGGCAGAGATGGAGACTTATGTTATAGGTAAGTAACTGTTATGCCATCTGGGCCAATATTGGGCTCCAACCCGCTGGCCAACTTGAAGAACAAACATTTGATATGTTACACGGTACAGTTTGCGTTTTTTTTTCCAATTTGCCCCCAAAAGTGACCCACATATTCAAAATTCATTTATTTACGTTAAACGTCCGTGTTTGGGTCACAGAAATTCAAATGTGTACCAAATTTCAACTAAATTGGTCCAGTAGATTCTGAGCAAATTGGCTCTGAGTGTGACAGACAGCCAGCCAGACAGACAGACACACGAGTGATCCTATAAGGGTTCGGTTTTTTTATTCGAACGTACGGAACCCTAAAAAGGTATTGGAAATCTGGTCGAAGCGCTGGCGCACGATCTACCATGTTGTGGGTTTTTGTACTCTTATATTTAAAGCCGCGGAATGAGGAACGGAGGGGCTTGTGGCTAAATAATAACAGCCGCACGGGTCGATCGATCAGGTTAAGCTACGCTTGTCGCGGTCAGTCCGAGCATGGGTGACCATCTTTACATACCAAGACCCCTCCGCGCCTCGGGAAGCACGTTAAGGCGTTGGTCCCGGCTGTCATTCGTGGATCTTTGACAGTCGTTGCGTGGCGTGAGGAGCCCGAAAGTCTTACAACCAATTTTACCAAAGAGGTATCGTATTACCCAGTTACTGGGTTGTGGAGGTCAGATAGGCAGTCGCTCCGTGTAAAATACTGGTATTCACCTGCATCCGGTTAGACTGGAAGCCGACCCCAACATAGTTAAATGACCCCAACATAGAGAAAAGGCTAGGCAGATGATGATTTAAAGCCGTGGAATGAGAGATTTTATCCACACCAGAACAGCAATATGTCTTATCAGTTTTTCATTGATAAATGGATAATTAACCGAATAACAACTAGAATATGGTTCAAAATAGCGTGCAGGTGATGATTTCCTGTGGCGTGTGTGCATGTGAGCATGCTCGCTTACATTTTTACTCAAATCCTTACAGCAAAGAACATGCTCGAGCATTCTGCTGCTCTGTTTGTCCTCGGACCCTTTTTGTGTGTAGACTATAGTTTGACCGGGACCGCGACTGAGGAATGTGCGGTGAGGCGGGGGGCAGCGTTGATGAATGAGCGGTGGGACGCCGTGAGCGTTGCCGAATGAGCGGCGGGACGCCGTGAGCGTTGACGAATGTGCGCCGGGGCGCCGTGAGCGTTGATGAAAGAGAGGCAGGACGCCGTGAGCGTTGACAAATGAGCGGCCTGCACTGCCCCCGTCTCGCCGCGCACATACCAAAGGGGCGGAACAGCGGTCTCGGTCAAACTAAATGTTCTGTAATTATAAATGAAAATGGCTGATGATAATGTGCTTGCCATGTGGTAAAGGCAAGTGTGGTGTGTCTAAAACATATTTTTGTTCACAGGCAACATTCAAATCCACCCACCGACAGACGCCACTAAACAAATGCTCATACTCAGATACTTGACGCCAATGGGAGAGTACCAGGAGGTAAGCAACTTTGTTATTTTTATCATCATCTCAGTATACAGGGTGGATTTTTGAGATGGGGCAGCAAGGACAGCTACCTTAGCCGTTGTCGCTACAAGTTGTTGTTCTTAACTTTTTGAGACATTTTGATCTGCATTCTAGATTTTGAAAATAAAATACAGTCAGCAAAAAAATGGGCACTTTTCACATAAAAAAAAAACAGTGGCACTCCGAGAGTGCCGACAGAAGTGAAAACTTAACAATTTTGTTGTGCAGGAAATACATTTCTTTTCGTTGTCGCTACAAGAAAACGGTCTTAGGAGAATGTTCTTAACTTTTTGAGACATTTTGATCTGCATTCTAGATTTTGAAAATAAAATACAGTCAGCAAGAAAACGGGCAGTTTTCACATAAAAAAAAAACAGTGGCACTCCGAAAGTGCCGACAGAAGTGAAAACTTAACAATTTTATTGTGCAGGAAATACATTTCTTTTTGAAGTCGGTAAAAAAAAGGAAATGTCAATCATGTCGTTGTCATGTCTCACAATGTTTGGAATGTCATTAATCCCAAAGAAAATGTATCGCGCGTTGATGTATTTTTAATGGTCAAAAGCTGGTGTCGGTTACAGTGTCGCGAGTTCTATAGTTTTTCCCATCTCAAAAATGCCCAACGTGCCTAAAGAAGTTTTGCAACGTTGCATTTTCTTGGCTTTAAATATGAATGATTGGTTTGAATGAAAATTACTCGTACTTATTAATGAAACTTCGAGAGACAGACATCGAGAGTCTAGTGTTATGTATGTTATTAAATTAAATGCATTTAATTCAGACTAATTGATATGTCCATAAATTGTTAGTTACAAAGGTCTTAAAACTATGTTAGTGATCATTGATAATTAAATTCAAAATACATAAAAAATCCAAATACAAATAATTCCAAATATAAATAATTAAATCACTCATGTCAAAAAAAATAAAATAATCATCATCTTGTCACGTGAAGCCGAATGAACCTATCCAGCAATGCAGAGACTATGTTATTAGAGACTATGTATTTTTGGAACACGTGTTTTTAGGACTTTTTGAAGTGAAAACTTCTTTAGGCGCGTTCGGCATTTTTGAGATGGGACTCTCCATTGTTTTTCCATTGATTTCGCGACACCATGACAACACCTATTTTTTGTAAACGCGATTGTGTTCTTTATTCATATTACGTTACGGATCAATGTTCTATGCAAGTATTTTTACTTTAAAGGCTGTGTAAACGCGATTGTGCTCTTTATTTTTATTATGTTACGTATCAATGTTCTATGCAAGTATTTTTACTTTAAAAATTTCAGAAGTATTATTTTTTGTAAACGCGATTGTGCTCTTTATTTAGATAAGCTTACGGACCAATGTTCTATACCAGTATTTTTCTTCCACCAAGGCGATCTTGTTCATGTTTTCACTTCTGTCGGCACTCCCGGAGTGCCACTACTTTTGTATTATTACATATTATTTATATCTTTTATTTCATTAGAATACTTATAAATTACATTTTTAAATATTAGAATATAAAAAATATTTAAACATTTAAAAATATAAAAAATAGTAGCCCACCGGTATCGGGAACAGAGTCCAAGCTACCGGCGGTCAGGGCTCCAGAGAGAGGAACCTCCTGACAATGCGAGCCTTGTCTAAGAGTACCGCTTTCTGAACAAAGCCCTTGATCCAGCTGCCCAACGAGAGCCTCTTTAGGTGTCGGTCGAGGCTCTTGGCGATTAAGCCATTGGCTGTCACGACTATCGGCACAATGATCGCTGAGTCCACATCCCGTGTCGACAACCTCGCGAGCCAAGTCAAGATACTTGATTTGTTTATCTTTCTCGGCTTTCACGAGGTTCCCGTCATGCGGGACCGTTATGTCAATAATCATTGCGCGCCGCTCCTCTCGATCCACCACCACTATATTAGGCTTATTGGCAACAATAGTCCCAGTACAATGTGATATTTCCATTTTCGAGAACTGGGTCGGGCACATACCTGTAGTACGGCACTTCCGATTCCACAAGGCCATATTTCAGAGCAAGTTGCTGATGGATAATCTTGGCTACAAGGTTGTGTCTATGCAAGTACTCTTCGTTAGCTAGACGAGAACACCCGGAGATAATGTGTCGGATTGATTCTCCCGGACGGTGGCATGCCCGACAGATGTCAACCGTGCCATCCTTCACAATAAATCTCCGGTAATTGTTCGTCATGTTATATATTATTATTTACATAGAGCATAGAACCTTAGAGTTATGGGACATCAAAAGGAACACGTTGTATTTACTGAAATATTTTTGTCCCCAGTTCCTATCGCACGTGTTCGAGCAGAACGCGCTCGGCCTGATCCTGGGCTACCTGAACGTGCGGGAGTCGCGAGACTCGCGCCTCGCCTTCGAAGCGCTCAAGTATCTAGCGGCGCTGCTGTGTCACAAGAAGTTCTCCATCGATTTCATTAATATGGGCGGCCTGCAGGTTAGTATAGGTAATAGATAATGCGGCCTGCGTGCCTCGGAAAGCACGTTAAGCCGATGGCCCTGCGCCTGATCTCTCTCCGGGCGTGTCGGATTGCCGTCCCATCGGACTATGAGAGTGAGTGAATGCTAATTTCCATGTCCATCAATTATTAGATTTATCTTGTATAATAATTTGAATTCTCTAAGTACTTTATTGTTGTTTTGTTTGATTTTCGTGTGAACTATATAGAGCTGTAAAACTATTTTCCTATCTGTCGTGCCTGCGACTTTAGCAGCTTACCTACCATTTTTAAAAGAAATTACATTGAGTTAAAAGAGTATTAACAACTCTTTATTACTTCCAAGTCGATTGAGAGCGTCCGGTCTGCACCAAGTGCAAAGGGCAACTGATAGAAATCCGACGACTGACTAAACACGAGGTTTGCCGAGGGACATTAAGAACATATTTGTATGGTAATGTCATTGTAATAAGTGTAATTTTCCGTTATCAGAAATTCCTGGAAGTCCCGCGACCATCAGTAGCGGCGACCGGCGTTTCGATCTGTCTGTACTACTTGGCGTACTGCGAGGATGCTATGGAACGAGTGTGCCTACTGCCGAGGAGGACGCTCGCAGATCTGGTTAAGTAAGTTATCATCATCTGCCTTGGAACTATGTTGGGGTCAGATTCCAGTCTAACCGGATGCAGCTGAGCACCAGTGTTTTACATGAAGCGATTACCTATCTGACCACTACAACCCAGTTACAGTTACTGGGTAACATGATACCCTTTGACCTCAGGTTGCTTCTTTCGGGACATAAGTGTAACATATTCAGTCTATATTGTTCCCACTGCTGGGACACAGGCCTCCTCTCTTCGAGAGGGAGTGGGCTGTAATTTATCTTCTCTCTTTATTTTGAGTTTTGGGATGCTTATCAGGAAATATGTTACATGGATAGTTATTTTGCTATGAATGTGAGCATTATGTACGTACTCTCTGGTTAATTTACTGTGCAGTCAGTATTTATGATATGACTGTCGTATTTTTGTACCTGATGTAGTGTTGATGTACATTTTAAAATTATCTGCTTGTACTAGTTTTGTTTGAAAGTTTATTTTTGCTAAAAATAGTGCTTTACATTTCCTTATAGTCTACATTATTAAGATAATTAATTGATTCAAGCGTGACCTTCCGGAAATCCATTATAAAATACAATAGACGTGGATATATTTAGTAACTTGTTCCGCTTAGCTATTTCTAAAGACCCATAAAAAACTCCTGAAAGAAATCGACACGTGTTTCACCTCTCAACGAGGCATCCTCAGGATGACGCCGATGATACTTAACGCCATATAAATAATGTGGCGGTTAAGTAATTTTGCCTTTCCAGTGACGATTTGATGTGCAATTAATAATATCCCCTTCATATGAATACTGAATGTCCTCATTATTTATATGTTTATAACGTCGTTAATAATTTATGACGTAATTTGTACACAGATATGCGCTCTGGCTACTGGAATGTTCGCACGACTCCGGCAGATGTCACGCCACCATGTTCTTTGGGTTGTCCTTCCAGTTCCGAGTCATCCTTGAAGAATTTGATCACCAGGTCAGTTATAGTCTCCCTTTAAAATTACTAGCAGTGGTAACCCGTGAAATTTAATTTTTCTTGTTTTTAAGGTTCCGCACCTCAAGAGAAAAAAAACCGGCCAATTGCATGTCGGACCACGCACAATGTAGGGTTCCGTAGTTGGGATGAATTTATCCCAAGAACAAACGTAACTTTGTAGTTGAAAAAAAAAATCTTTCATATAGAATGTATAGGAGAACATGTTTTTACAACCGCAAATCTAAGTTGGTCGATTATTACTCGTTAACTTGTAAAGCCTACTTAGCTGTGATAGTTTTCCTTATAAATTCGTTGTATAAGCTACTGCCGTGAATTTTTTCACATATCTAAAACCAACCATTTAGCTGGCAGGGGGGGACACACTTGACTCTAACAAAAAATTTTAAAGCTTAATATTTCGCAAACGGATCTCTGAATTCAAAAATGGTTTTAACACACTCACAATGTTTTTAAAAGACCTTTCCAACGATATCCCACACCAAGGGACAGAAAACAAAAAAAAAAACATGCCCAATTTACCCTAAAAAAATATATTTTTCATAATTTTATTTTACCACTAACTTTCTAGTACTAACAGTCTTGAAGCTAGACCGCAGGCAGACAGACAGACAGACAGACGGACATGACGAAACTATAAGGGTTCCTTATTTACTACGGAACCCTAAAAAACGGAACCCTTATTGGATCACTCGTGTCTGTCCGTCTGTCACAGCCAATTTGCCCCGAATCTAATGGACGGATTAAGTTGAAATTTGGTGCACATGTTTTTCTGTGACCCAAACACGGACGTGTAACGTAAATAAATGAATTTTGAATATGGGGGTCACTTTTGGAGGGAAAATAAGAAAATTTAAAATAAGTTTTGCAAACTATACCGTATGACATATCAAATGAAAGGGCTTGTTGCGAGGATCTCAATTTTTTTTTTAATGGTTCTTTACCCATAGATCACAGGAAAACCTATAAGAAATCTATGGTATTAAAATAACATGGTAAATCTATCAATATTCTGCGTACAAACTTATATTTGCAGTTGGAATGTATGGGAGAACATGTATTTCAACTACAATATTAAGTTTGTATTTGAGATAAATTCTTCCCAACTACGGAACCCTTCATTGTGGTTGATTTGCGACCACAACAAATATGTATTTCCAGAATTATAATAATACGTCAAAATAACAAACGAAATTCATTAATACATCTCTCTAAGTAAGATTTGTTCTCAAATGTCATGATATCATGAATAAGTCATTCAATGGAAGTTTGGAATGAAGGGAAGGTGTTGAAAGGAATTATGTATCTATATTATGTATTTTACTGTGTGTACATTTTCACTAATATTATAAAGAGAAAATATTGGATTTTTTGTGTTTGTTTGTAATGGATAAACTCAAAAACTACTTAACCGATAGAAAAAAATCTTCATCTACAGAAAGCTACATTATCAGCGAGTAACATGGGCTATATTTTATAGACTTCCACGCGAACCCAGTCGCGGACAGAAGCTAGTAAATAATAAAATAAATAAATTAATAAGGAAGGAGTTTTGGGTTCATTGTCTATGAGCCTAGTCATAGAGAATGACCATAAATATCATTTCCATAAAGTATACCTAGATTTATAGGCCAATTTACGTGTTTTTTTCGTGTATATTCCATCTACTTGATTATTTTTTGTTTAATAATCACAATTTTAACCGACTTCAAAACAGGAGATTCTCAGTTCGTCTGATTTAAAAAAAAATGTATTTTCCCCTATTACTCGAAGACGGCTGGACCGATTTAAAAAAAACTATTTTTGTTTGAAAGGGTCCCATTGTCATTTGGTCACGATCTGATGATGGGATCTTGGAGAAATCGACGCAAATCTTCAAATATTATAGGCACACCTATAGCGATTTGGGTATGTTTGATGATCAGTTGACATTAGGCTATTGTAACTTAGATAAATTACAAACCAACCCACTAAAAAGTGAAAAAAAAAACTTTTTTACAAAAAATACAACCGATTTCCAAACTGCACAGTGAAAAATAACTTTAATTTCGGAAGTCGGTGTCAAAAAACTAAAATACTGATCCAAAGACACCGACTTCCGAAATTAAGGTTTTTTAATTGAAGTTATATTCCATCTACATGATTATTTTTAGTTAACAACCAAATTTTCGTCAACAGGACGGCCTCCGAAAGCTCTACAACGTGATCTCCACTCTACCCATCCTCAGCGCGGACGACGACGAGTCGCGCGTGTCGGAGGACGAGACGTGCGCCGCCAGACAGATCGTGCGACACGTGTGCGTCGCTCTGCGCAGGTACGGCCAGTACACTTAAGAGCGGCCAACCCGACATACTTTTCATACAAACGCTCGTACGTGATTATGGCGTCGTAACACATCTTTCTTTGAAGTTTTTAAACTAATAGGTATCTTGTGCACTATTTCTAGGTTTCTATGAAACCAAAAAATTCAAATGTCGAGAAATAAATTCAGTACAAGCCTCCGAAAATCTGCATTTTTGCACAATTTTTACCTGAACTTTGGCCGTTCATAATATACTCATAAATTGTAAAAGTAAAGAAAACATCTGCATAGGAACCTTGCACATGTAATGGAGATTCTAAATGACAAACATTTATTTCACAAACTAGTAAAGCTTACTCAAAAACACGTATTTCCTGAAACAAGTTTTATGAAATTTCCGCACACAATTTTTCGTACAATGTTATCGCGTTCTCACTTGCTTGTTAGCAGTTCTCACTTGCGCTAGATGAAACAACATGCTTTTTGACCATGCTTGCGTTGACGATAGACGGATCGGGAAGGGCCCTCTTAAGCTAGTATCAGATGGTTTGTCTTTCGTCTGTCGTGTGGTTAGTGACTAACCTGGTGTCAGAGTTATAAAGCCGCCGATGGGCCTCTGACTTGGCTTCACATACCGTCGAGAAATATCTTTCAGGCATGCCGGTTTCCTCACGATGTTTTCCTTCACCGTTTTTGAAGCAAGTGATAATTATACAATACACACATGAATCCGAAAAGTCAGAGGTGCGTGCCTTGAATTCGAACGCTTGTCATTAATTGACTTAAAGGTACAATAGACGTGGATATATTTAATAACCTGTTCCGCTTAGCTATTTCTAAAATAATAATTACATGGAAATAATTTAAAAATAACATGATACATTTTAACTAAGGTACATAGTTGAATACAAACAAAACATATTTACAGTTTCATTCGAAATGTCACAGCTATTTTAAATTAGAATTAATTAAAGGTAGATATTTAGAAGTCGTTATTTAATTTTATAAATAAACCCCTTGATTTATTAATAAACGTTGCTAAGAGACGCTTAAACTTCAACAATGTATGGTTAATTAATTGATTCAGGCGTGACATTGCAGAAATCCGTTATAAAATACAATAGACGTGGATATATTTAGTAACCTGTTCCGCTTAGCTCTCGTTTCGTCTGCACTCAGCGCTCGGTGTGGCAACACGCCGTGTTCGAGTTCGCAACAAGTCCATCGTCATCCTGAGGATGCCTCGTTGAGAGGTGAAACACGTGTCGATTTATTTCAGTGTTTTTTATGGCTCTTTAGAAATAGCTAAGCGGAACAAGTTACTATATCAATCCACGTCTATTGTATTTTATAATGGATTTCCGCAAGGTCACGCCTGAATCAATTAACTATATTAATTAACTTATTCATTTGTGGATTGTTTTATTTGCAGGTACTTGGAAGCTCACCTAAGATTGCGCGCCGCGCAGGTGGCGAGGCAACAAGGTGACAATGTTCCGGAACCACCACCTTACAAGGTAAATACCATTTTTTCTCACTTTGAGAAGATGTAGTGACAAAAATTTAAAAGAGTATGCTTAGATGGTTTGGGCGTGCTGAGAGGATGAATGAAAGGCGACTAACAAAATGTATTTACAAGGCTGATGTGAAGGGAAAGGCCGGTCGGGGACGCCCTAGGAGGACTTATACTGACCTTATTGGTGATGTTCTTCAGAAAGGTCAGGTGCGTAGTACTCGTAACCGGCGTGCGTGTATGACCAGATGTCTGAACGTAAACGAGGCAAAAGGATCGTAAGAGGGTATGTAAGGATCGTAGCAGGTGGCGTTCTGTAGTTTCTGTCTACCCCCACCCTAAGGTAACTTTTCCTGGTGACGTAGATCTTCAACTTTCTGTCCACTACGACTTAAGCCTATGGGAGCGAAGATGGCACTCATTAACTTGTGGCGGCATCTACAATGCCACATGTGAACTACACATCAAAGACTTGACGTCACACAAAATCGTGACGTTACACAAAATCCTGCATCGCGCAATTAGAGTTTATCGCGCGAGCGACATATGTATAACTTTCCGACTTCAATCGTTGGGCAGTTGCCCACCAGACACGACACCCGTCTGGTCGGAGGATCCTCCCTTTTCTATGGTGAGTGAGCTTTACACCCTGTTCCTCATACCTGTAAAGAATAAACAGACAATTTTACCTCCAAGTGACAAAAATATTATAAGAACTGTTCATTAAATAAATAAATAAAATAAAAAAGCCTTTTATTTCATGCATAAGAAAGAAGAAACATTTTGTTTTTAAATTAAATTATTATTTTTTACAAGTATTATGTATGTAATACAATGTTTTTAAATAGTTTATTAGTATTTTCATAACATCTTTTCATTTGTTTATAGTTTCCTAATTATGAATTAAAATAAAATGCAAATAAAAATAGCATGCATGTGCACCCCTCAAGTAGTGAGGGTAAAGGCCTCCTCCAGAGAACACCAGCGGTCTCGGTCTTTGGCTTCTGTCAGACAGGTTTTGCCTGCGACTCGTGTGAGGTCGTCCGCCCATCTAGTTACACAAATTGTTCATTAACAGGCCTCAAAATCCTCCCCCGAAGAGGTCCAAGAACAGATAGAACTACTTCAAAGCGTGGCGTGCTCCCGCTGGGCGGCTGTGGACGAGCTGCTGGAGCTGGGCGGCGTGTCTCTTCTGCTGCAAGTGACCAGCCTGGCTCTAGAGTGGAACTTTAACGGCAGGTATTGTTACGACACAGATACAACTACAAAGTAAGCCGTATTGTTTTTTGATATAGTAGGATTCAAACCAGGTTAGGCGCACTCCGCATTTTAGATATGAAGTTACAAGTACGCGGCGGGCTCGACTTGTCGGTAGGGTTACAAAATTACGTAATTTTACGGAAAACGCTGGTAAAATAAGGGTATTTTACGTTAATTTATGTAAATTCCGGTAAAATTACCGGCGACTTATGAAGTTTTGAATTTTAATTTGTGCTGTCCTCTGCTCTGCCTCTGCACATAGATGATATTATTATAATCTATGACATGGTGTGATTCATATCTTGAATTCTTGACTTGAGAATTAAGTTTTAGGGATTTTTAGTACGCATGAGTCGTACGAGCCCAGTTTTCTGTTTTTTTTGAAGTTCCAATGCTGCTTATATTTCTGGCAAATTTCATTCAAATCCATTTATCCGTTAATAGTGAAGTAGTGACATATACGTGATACACACAAACATACTCAATTCCGTATTTGTGGTGTTTTAGTGGGTATGAGTACGTTTAATACTTTTTTTTTTACCGAAAATTATCATATTTTACCGTACATTACGTAAAATAACGTTTTTTATCGTATTGTACTGATTTGTAACAGGGTAATTTTACCGTCTTACATGCCTACTTGTCGGGTCAATTCAGTGAGCGTAACATAGTCAGAAGATATAAGAGTTACGCGATACAAAGAGAGGCAACTTGTAGGTGAATATAACTGTAGGTAATTAGCGCTGTGCGACCTGAATTGCACTTTATTGTGTCGTAGCAAGAGTCGCTGTTTATTTAAATGATTTTGCGGAGTGCATCTTCTTTCAATAGACTATTCAATTTTCAATCTTAAAACCTCTACTATAAAGCTAATTTTTCCCAGATTGACCTTCTTTTGACGTGACCTGTGTTTTGCCCTCGCCTTCATTGAAAAATAAACTATATCACCACTACAATAAAGCTCATTATCCCATCGATCAGAGATACAGTCTGCATTACACACTGTATGCCTTACTTTTAAAATATGAACTTTGTCACCTCTACAATAAAGGTAATTTTCCCCAGATCAGAGACAGTGCGGTCTGCGTTAGACGTGATCTCTGTTTGCTGCGTGGCGCCGCGCGTTCAACTGTTACTGACTGAAAAATTGGATTTGAAGGACGCGGAAATGACGACTGGAGTCAATATTGTGCTAGGTAAGTTTAATTATAAAGTCTCCGGGAGTTCGTCCGCGTGAATTTTCTTGTGTCCCCCGTGTCCCCGTTGTATCGCATCGCCCGCGCTATTTCTTCCTTTACGCGTAGCGTTCTTCCTGAATTTTCGGAACGAAGTTCTTTAACGCGGCTAAATAGTGTTAATACTTGCGACTGTCTTCTTCTAATTCGAAGAGAAAGAAAGAGATGGAGAGAGAGAACGCTGGCAGAAAAAAACAAAAGAAAAGAGTAAAGTGATTACAGTGTCGTGAAATAAAATTGTACACATCGGCCCGAGTACATTGCATGCCAAGAGAGAGAGAAAGTGTTAATTTGGTCAAAATGAAAATCCAAAATGGCTGCTCTGATAATTTTCTAATTTTTCATCTTGGGTATCGTTTTCATGGTTTTCAAGGGTGCAACACTCGATATAAGGTCAAAATGTAAATCTAAGATGGCGGCAAAATTTTTTGTTTTAAATCATACGTGAGAAAGAACTTCGTTCCTGACGGGGTTCCCCCGACCGCACACGGTTTTTTTTTTTCTTTTTGTTCGGCTCCTAAGGGTCGTAGCATGATGTTAAATAATTAATTGATCCAGGCGTGACCTTGCGGAAATCCATTATAAAATACAGACGTGGATATATTTAGTAACTTGTTCCGCTTAGCTATTTCTCAAGAGCCATAAAAAACTCCTGAAAGAAATCGACACGTGTTTCACCTCTCACCGAGGCATCCTCAGGATGACGATGGACTTGTTGCGAACTCGAACACGGCGTGTTGCGGAACAAGTTACTAAATATATCCACGTCTATTGTATTTTATGATGTTAAATAGTCATTGCCATTTTCTTTTTTTGGAACCCCAACTTTTTTTGTAGTCTGTGTCGTACCATCGCGGTAACGTACATCTAACCACTTTAAAAACAAAATCCCGTGCACACAAGCCTTTTTTTTCGTAGGTAAGCGATACTATAGCGGCCGAGCGCTGCAAGCAAGAATAGTCCTTACAGAGTACAGATATGCATGTCTTCGATATAGTTTGACCAATACCGCTGTACCGCGCCTTAGGAAGGCGCGCGGCGAGACGGGGGAGCAGTGCAGGCCACTAATTCGTTTTCGCTCTCGGCGCACGGCGTCCCGCCCGCCGCTCATTGGTCAACACTGCCCCCCGCCTCGCCGCGTATTCCCAAGGCGCGGTACAGCGGTATTGGTCAAACTATAGTACATCTTTTTCGTCCTTACATCTATTAGTTAGCCGTCACCTCAGAATTTATTTGATTGATGTATTTTCTAGAATAAAAGTAGCAGCTCAGTAGTAATAGTAATTCAGATGTGTTGGCAGGCGCCGCGGACGGCGAGATCGTGCCGGAGCCCGACGTGCAGAAGGCCGCGCTCAACGTGCTCGTCAACTGTGTGTGCGCGCCCGTGCATCGGGTGAGTACGATCCGCAGTGCTAGCCCGCGAAACTATAATTTTCTTAAGTTTTTTTGCAATTTGTAGGTCAGTGTCAAGTTGTATCTTGATCTAAATATAATTCGCGACGATAACAAATATGTATTTACAGAAATTAGAAACATTAATACATCTCTCCAAGTTAGAATTGGTCTATTAAACGACTTTTTCATTAAATTATGACATTTGAGAACAAATCTAACTTGAGTGATTCTAATTCTGTATAGTAATTATATTTTCTTAATATCCCTCTTGTATCATCGGATTTCCGAATACAAACGAATGCTAATTTTCATGTCCATCAATTATTAGATTTATCGTGTATAATAATTTGAATTCAGAACTAAATACTTTATTGTTGTTTTGATTTCTCTGTGAACTATATAGAGCTGTAAAACTATTTTCCTATCTATCGTGCGTGCGACTTTAGCGGCTTTCCTCCCTTTTTTCCTTTTGTTAAAAGAGTATTAACAACTCTTTATACTTCCAAGTCGATTGAGAGCGTCCGGTCTGCACCAAGTGCAAAGGGCAACTGATAGAAATCCGACGACTGATGAAACACGAAGTTTGCCGAGGGACATTAAGAAAATAGAAATACAGTAAAAACATATTTGTTATGGTCGCGAATCATCCCAAGTAGCAAAATAATGTCATATAAATGGTACAATAACGTTTTTTATTTAACTTTCAGCCTTTTGAAAATGGTTTTATAATAGTTTTTTATACGTAAATATAACGCGGGTTTGGGCGCAGATTATATAACATTTAAATCGTGTAAGGGTCGTTTTGCAGTCGCATCAGCGACAATAACGTTGAGTAAAAATCACGTAGACGTTGTAAGTTTAACTAGTAAGGTTTGTAATAGTTTCTAATAATACTCTTACATAACTATATCATCGTATAGACATTTTTAAGCTGGTGGTCGGTCAGGATTATAAGACAATTTGTGTGACAATTTATTGTGTTGTGATAAAACTTATAAAAAGGCAAGTCAAACGTTTTAATAATCATTATTATTTATTAATTTATTGTAAAGAAAGCTTATTGTGGTGGAAGATGAAGAGCGGTGACTTCTACATGGGAATTTAAAATTTTCGATGATATGTATGGTTATCTTTGTTAGTATTTTAATGGGCCTTCATAATATTGGTGTTTCGATACTGTTTATGAAATTAAATACATTATTTATCATCAATAGATTCCGCCATATTGCCAATAGACATTGGGTGACTGCATTTAGACATGTATACAACTGTTGGTCTTATACGGGTTTTTATACGACTTATACCGTCCACCATGACGGTTGCATTTAGGGTTCTGTTGGAAAATAGAAAAACCTTTGTGTATAGTCATGGAAATATTTTTTGCAGGGACATCGTGGTGATATATTTTGGTGTTGATAAGTTTTTAACAAAAAATACTTAAAGTTGCTCAAACATTTAAAATGGCCATGGGATAACACACATTTTCAGTTATCAAAGAAAAGAAGAGCTATGGATGTAATCATCCTACCGACTCGACATTCTCTTGTGTGCGTTTCCCGGACAGGAGGTGCTTGCGGGCAAGGGTCGTTGACTGCTCCTTGGTACATAACAGAGATCCTGGAAGAGCATGTGGTCCCCTATGTGGGTTTTATTGGCAGTGGGTTCATGTTAATGCATGATAACACCCGCTGTCACACCGCATTAATTGTAAGGGACTACTTGCAAGAGGTTGGGATCCCTGTTTTGCACTGGCCAGCTCGAAGTCTAGATCTGAACCCTATCGAGCACCTTTGGGACGAGCTGAAACGGCGACCATGTTCAAGACCTCCATGATGCCGTCCTTGAGAATGGGACAACATTCCTTAAGAAAGCGTTGTCAAATTATTTAAGTCCATGAGGGACCGCATGGAAGCTGTCATCAGGGCAAGGGAGGGCAACACTAGGTTTTAAGTTATTTTGAAGAATTTAATTGCATTTTTTTTCTGTTGTAATTGTAATTTTTTGATTTTGTAATAAAACCTATTTTTCCCTGTTTACAATTAACCCGTTTTATTTCATGCCTATGCAAATAACACCAAAAACTCTCAACATTTTCTGAAAGCTGAATAAATTACCTTTCAAATGGTGTACCATAGTCATACTCTTACTATTGAATAAATGTGGTTTAAATTATTTTGAAGGGGATTTTGAAAGAGGTGCGATTTTTGTGACGCCAAGTGTATATTGGTAATCCATCAATGTTTATATTTAACGATATACTTTCTGGTATGAGGGTAAAATGTTCTAAAAGTGGTTCAATTACATTACACCATTATGCCAATAGTTGCCTTTATCCAATGTTACTTTTTTAGTTTGAAGAAGCGTTCTTGGATCTTTGGGGAGAATATGAGGTAATGTTCTATTTATTATTTCACTAACTTTTGTTACTGTTTCTTGAGGAATATTACAACCCATTGCCCATTTTTTTTAAATCTTGCTGGAATTGATAATCTTTATCAAGTTCTTCAGAACTTTCGTCACTCATTTCCATGGAGTTGTCTTCTTGAAAGATTTGGGTAATATAAACTTACGAATGAATCTGTTAAAGGAGCTTTTCATGCAATAACTTACTTTCGCTATCTAGTGTGCCTTCTGGTAAAATATGAGGAGCAAATTTAATTTGTAGAACACCTGTCCTGACCGGATCCAGCATTTACCGCATTAAATGTTGAAAAATGTAAGGAACCACTTTAATTTTTACCTCTTTCTGCTTGGCTGGGCACAGTTTCTTCCAGATTAAATGTAGGTATTGTTGCTGTATTTAACAATAATAATTGATAATTTTTATTTACTTTTCTTCTAAAACCACCACTTCGTTTAATACTTTTCCAATTTTTAAATTCATAATTAATATTATACTTAATGAAAAATGGTGACTGAGTTATATAGAAGTTGCTGATTATTATTTAAATAATCAATTGACTTATATAGGTTATATTAGAATTACGTTTCAACCTAAAAGTTACATAAAGGTGGAAGTATACGACCTAGTATGATGGTTTTATAATGGTTAACTATAAAATCATTACATCACAGTTTGTCATTTAAGCGTTGAATAAAGAGCTCAAAAACATGGCGACTCATCACTATTTTCTTCGTTTTATAACCGTCATATAAAATTATTGAGATGACGTTTACCAGACACATTAACATGACTTAAATTATATATAACTAATGCGTCAAACTGAATACTACTTTACAACTGTTTAGTTGTTGCAAAACTGTTATAAAGCCCTTACATGTCTGTTAGTTGTATAATTCTAATATTATACAACTTTTTTGCTAGTTGGGATATTTTGATCAAGATAATACCTTACACCTACCTGCAAATTGCATAAAATGATTTTCCTTCAGGAAGTCATTTATCGTATTTTTTTTTTCTTACTTTCATTTTCTTTTTTAGGAACCCAATTTTTTTTTTGTCGGTTTCTTTTTGCCGTTTGCCGTCATCTCAGTATTAAATAATTTTACAATAATATCCGTGTACATATAAAACATTGATAAGCAGGGGCCATAGTTCCAGGTCACCAGTCAACTTAAGCCACCCAAACCCATAGACCGATAGATTTGTTTCCATATTCTGCAATAGTCCTACACCAACCGGGGATTGTCCTTGGGTGCACTTGCATAGTGCATACTGGGATAATCGTCGGTTGGTGCCTCATTCCATATAAAATTGTCTAAGGGGCCTCTGCGAGTTGGCTTCGGCCCCTCGTACGCCTTCCAAAACCGGAACCCTAAGGTCCCGAGATATTTAAATATATATAAAAATAATATTTTGAATTTTTAGGCAGGAACCTCAACAACACGGTTCTCAATAACGGGTTCCAGTAAAAAGAAAACTGCCCTCAAGTCATACGAGGATCTAATTCAAAAAGTGTGGGAGAGCGTGCGAACTAACAACGGTATCATGGTGAGTTATTATATACTCTATTTCTAGCGAGGTAAGGTTTAATTTTCGATTGATGAGAATTGAACATGATTGCTATTACAACTTCTGCCAGGGAGTAAGTAGAAACCCAGTTATAATGGGTTTTAGCGCCGTGTGTTACACTCTACTTTTCACTATGATTGCGAGAAAATAAAATAATCCTATTCAATATTAAATAGTTTATTTCAAAAAGAATTATACAATTTGTTCAATCTGAATTTTCAAGGAAACTTTTTCTCCCGGTATGCGGTAGTAAAAAGCTAGTTTTACATAACTCATCATCTGTTACGACGCCTCATTGAGGTGGATAACAATTAAAATTCTATTGTGTCTCGTTAATGACAGTTGAAAGGAAGACTTTTTCGTTTTTGTAGGCTCGGTGGTTAAAGTCAAAGTCAAATAATTTATTTCAATTAGGCACAAAAAGGCACTTTTGAACGTCAAAAACAAAAACTAGAATTGATTCTAGTCGCCCCTTCCAAAAGGTAGTTTTCGTATGGAGAAGAATGGGCAAGAAACTCCACCGTTACTCTTTTAAAATGTTTTACAGACAAAAATTACTTTTTCCCCTAGAGTAAGATATGGTATTTTTTCCCCGCTTTGGTATGCTAGAACGACGGACTTTTTGAGCAAGACTAGTCAAAAAGAATTTATAGGCTTAAGGTGGATTCTTGGACATGCCTTTCCGCGAATTCACCTTAAGGTGGATTTATTGAGTTAATCCGAGTCTTCTAGTTATATTATCCTATCATTAGTCTGTTAAGTTACTCACTATTTATGTCTACCATCAATTTTAGAAAATTTTAATGTAATTTTGCACTTATGACACCTGAGATACAGGTTTATCCTAGTTCAGGTCGAACCATTATTATATACCTACCATTTTACTATAAGGCTTAATATTGTAAATATGCATTATTTAATTAACCGGTAAGGGACGGCTGAGTCGCCGTGGGTGGTCCGCGCCGTGACAGTTTTACGACCGCACTTAAATAAACAAACACTCGGATTTCTTTACAATGTCTCAAGTAGTATTGTTAATGTTTTTTGCTACTCGAATAGATTAGAAATACGTTTCAAATGGTTACAGTCTTTGTAAACAACGTTCACTTATCTTTATTACCCGCTTTTGTTATTATTTCTTTTGTTCTTTGTGATAACGATTTCTGATAAAACTACCGTACCAATTCACACGAAATTTTGCAGGGTACATTATGGATAGATAAGTTATCTAACAAAAGCGTTTTTAGAGACAAACATTGAAAACAAAAAATTCAAAAAATCTAGATTTTTGATGATCTAGAATTTCTATTGCTTACGTAACTTTCACCGTACCAAAAAAATATTTTTTTGTTTTATTTTGTTCTAAATGTTGTCTAAAACGATGATACATGTAATATAGAAAAGAAATAAAACACTTACGGATCAGATCCATACAGAAAAACCACAAAATATTACAACTTTCACTGTGACGGGAACTTTCTCTTTTTTGGTTGTTTACACTTTTTTGGTTGGGTCAAAATAGGTGTTATTTAGTGCGAATATTATCTAAAACGATGTAATATTTACTTCAAAATGAAAATATCACCACTTTCCGACGATTTACACACAAAAACCATTAAAAAACGAATTATTACAGCGGACGGGAGTGACATTTGACTGACATTTTACCGCGCGGGAACGTGATTTTCAACATTTTTTTAAAATGTTGCCTATTAATATTTTTGCTTTTAGTCGATTTATTTGACGAGAATATCTATCCGACCATAGACAGAAAAATCCACAGACGATAATAGCCATTACAACAAGTACAAATAGAGATGTAAGTCGCGTGGGTGTGCCGTCTCTCATGAGAGACGCCGGTCCTTTACCGGTTAAATAAATAAATTATTATTATATTATTATATTATTAACATTTTTTTATTTTCCACAAGGTATTACTATCGCTAATGATGGTAAAATCGCCCATAACTGACGCGGATCGCTTACGTGGACTAGCATGCAGAGCATTAG
Source organism: Agrochola litura (assembly GCA_949152395.1). Classification (NCBI taxonomy): domain Eukaryota; kingdom Metazoa; phylum Arthropoda; class Insecta; order Lepidoptera; family Noctuidae; genus Agrochola; species Agrochola litura. Next base: position 5,671,704 of record OX424519.1, on the reverse strand, counting down.
CTGGGCTAGCGAGATGCCCAACAGTGAGACAAATCATATCCAAGCTGCCACTCTTCACCACCTCGCAGATTCAAGGTAAGTTAGATACAAGAATGTATGAGCTGGTTGTATACTTTGACCCTGCTCCCTAGGTATGTGCGCAGTGAGACGGGGGTAGTGCAGGCTGCTCATTCGTCAACGCTAACGGCGTCCTGCCTCTTATTCGTCAAGCGTTCCGCCGCTCATTCGTCAACGCTGATGGCGTCCCGCCGGTCATTTGTCAACGCTCACGGCGTTTCGCCGCTCATTCGTCAACGCTCACGGAGTCCCGCCGCTCATTCGTCAACGCTCACGGAGTCCCGCCGCTCATTCGTCAACAGTAATAATTTACTTTTTACACATATGGTAACCCACACATTGTCTATGCTTGAAAACGAAACGCATATTCGGGGATTCCCACAAATAATGAATACGTTTAGGTAAATTAATATGCATACCAAAAATTTAATTATTATTTTTCAAACGTCTTGGACACATCTCGGGACCCTGGGGTCCCGGACCTTTGGAAGGCGTACGAGGGGCCGAAGCCAACTCGCAGAGGCCCCTTAGACGTTTTTAATGAAATGAGGTACCAACCGACGATTATCCCTGTTCGTACTATGCAAGTGCAGCCAAGGACAACCCCCGGTTGGTGTAGGACTATTGTAAGTTAAGGAAACAAAGATATTGGACTATGGGTATGAGTGGCTAAAGTGGACTGGTCACCTGGAACTATGGAAGGACTATGGCCCCGGCCTGATCTATGTTTTATATGCACACGGATAAAATGGCAGGGGGTGACTTGCACATGTACTCAATAATGGGCCCCCGAAAACGGTCGCTAGCACAAAGTGTCGTAACAACAAGGGGGCAACATGTCCTGAGGTGCTTGAGGAGTGGAGAGGTATTCCACGGCTTTCAGAACAATCCCAAAGCCCGGAAGATGGTCAAGATCCCTACGAGCACTTACTGGAATACTTCCTTCCTCCGAGCACGTTTGCTCTTGCGAATCTCCACTCAAGCCAGCCAATAAAGGCAATAATGAGGCGGGAGCTCTGTTCCTCGTCAGTGTTCACACCAGCCAATAAAGGCAAGCCAGAGGTGAGGAACAAGACTTCTCCCGGGAGATAGGGTCCGTGGGGTCGCCACTACCCAACAGCTCGCCACATACTGCCCTGCGGGTTTTTGTATCTCTTGGTCTGGCTCCTCATTCCAGACCTGTTCCGGCAAAGTAAACTCTACTGGCTCAGGCCTAGAGTTCGGAGCACGCAAGCCCCACCACGACGTCAACGTAGAGATACGGCGGTGGGGTTATTATTTTTTTATTTTGTGAAGATTGTAATAGGTATTTGTTTCTGTTGAATACCATGTCAATAAAGTTTGTTTAAATTAATATTATAACTGCTGCTCATGAATCAATAAAAAAACAGAATACTTACTAAAAGAAAAATGCATATACCAATGTTTACGTAAGCATGGGAGGGGAGGGGGGGGGTAAGAGCTTTGCTTACTTTTTCTGATAAGGGGGAGGGGTGGTAAATAATTGTAATAAATCTGCTTACGTAATACTTGAACGGCCAGTGCAGTTTTGCGCAGACCTTACATTGCGTTAATTCCCGTATCCAAAACTATGTTTCAAAAAAAATGTTTTACACAAAATTTAAATTTTATTATAATTTTTTCACATTTCCTTTGTCCAGTGTTAATGCGCGACCCGATTCTCCAAGAGAAGCGTCAAGAACACGTGATGTTTCAGAAGTATGCGCTCGAACTACTCGAGCGAGTGTCTGGCAAGAGCAAACACATGGGCGCCGAGTTCGAGACCTCGCTAGCTAATATACACAGGGTAAGTGTAACATGTATATCAGCATCATTCTTCTGCCATTATCCGAATTTATTTAGGGTTAGGGTTATCCATCTGACAGGCATTTGCAGCATTGCCAGGCATTTTACGGTTGAGAAGAGAGTGCGGCCGGCGCTAAGGTAAGACAGGTATTTTTGAGTTTCGCGGGATAACGGTGGAACTGACTATACAGGGTGGCAGGGATATCGACGCGAAAACTGTTACATGGGGATTCAGTACATGATTCTGGCTGAACCCCCCTGCGTTGAAGTCGTGTTCCACAGTTTAAATATCTGGGACACATTGTAACTGAGAATTTGAGTGACGGATTAGACATCGAGACATTTGGGCGTTGTCGGTGCGCCGTAATATGAAAATACTGTATGAGTGTCGTGATTTTCTTTACACTAATTTACGTCATTTCTATCCACAGGCAAACGTCGTAGCTCAGACCCGTATAAATTACAACGAGCGCCAGCTGCTACAACTAGTAGCCGCCCACCTCGCCGCCCGCGGGCTCCCGGCCAGCGCGGCCACGCTGCAGCGCGAGGCCAGGCTGCCGCCCCCCGCGCTCCCCGCGCCGCCCCCGCCCCCGCCGCCGCCTGTGTACACTCCTTCCACGCCCACTAGAGTGAGTACAGTCCCCTAGTGCCCGCGGGACCCGGCCAGCGCGGCCACGCTGCAGCGCGAGGCCAGGCTGCCGCCCCCCGCGCTCCCCGCGCCGCCCCCGCCCCCGCCGCCGCCTGTGTACACTCCTTCCACGCCCACTAGAGTGAGTACAGTCCCCTAGTGCCCGCGGGACCCGGCCAGCGCGGCCACGCTGCAGCGCGAGGCCAGGCTGCCGCCCCCCGCGCTCCCCGCGCCGCCCCCGCCCCCGCCGCCGCCTGTGTACACTCCTTCCACGCCCACTAGAGTGAGTACAGTCCCCTAGTGCCCGCGGGACCCGGCCAGCGCGGCCACGCTGCAGCGCGAGGCCAGGCTGCCGCCCCCCGCGCTCCCCGCGCCGCCCCCGCCCCCGCCGCCGCCTGTGTACACTCCTTCCACGCCCACTAGAGTGAGTACAGTCCCCTAGTGCCCGCGGGACCCGGCCAGCGCGGCCACGCTGCAGCGCGAGGCCAGGCTGCCGCCCCCCGCGCTCCCCGCGCCGCCCCCGCCCCCGCCGCCGCCTGTGTACACTCCTTCCACGCCCACTAGAGTGAGTACAGTCCCCTAGTGCCCGCGGGACCCGGCCAGCGCGGCCACGCTGCAGCGCGAGGCCAGGCTGCCGCCCCCCGCGCTCCCCGCGCCGCCCCCGCCCCCGCCGCCGCCTGTGTACACTCCTTCCACGCCCACTAGAGTGAGTACAGTCCCCTAGTGCCCGCGGGACCCGGCCAGCGCGGCCACGCTGCAGCGCGAGGCCAGGCTGCCGCCCCCCGCGCTCCCCGCGCCGCCCCCGCCCCCGCCGCCGCCTGTGTACACTCCTTCCACGCCCACTAGAGTGAGTACAGTCCCCTAGTGCCCGCGGGACCCGGCCAGCGCGGCCACGCTGCAGCGCGAGGCCAGGCTGCCGCCCCCCGCGCTCCCCGCGCCGCCCCCGCCCCCGCCGCCGCCTGTGTACACTCCTTCCACGCCCACTAGAGTGAGTACAGTCCCCTAGTGCCCGCGGGACCCGGCCAGCGCGGCCACGCTGCAGCGCGAGGCCAGGCTGCCGCCCCCCGCGCTCCCCGCGCCGCCCCCGCCCCCGCCGCCGCCTGTGTACACTCCTTCCACGCCCACTAGAGTGAGTACAGTCCCCTAGTGCCCGCGGGACCCGGCCAGCGCGGCCACGCTGCAGCGCGAGGCCAGGCTGCCGCCCCCCGCGCTCCCCGCGCCGCCCCCGCCCCCGCCGCCGCCTGTGTACACTCCTTCCACGCCCACTAGAGTGAGTACAGTCCCCTAGTGCCCGCGGGACCCGGCCAGCGCGGCCACGCTGCAGCGCGAGGCCAGGCTGCCGCGATTTCAGGTTTGGTCCCTTAGTAAAAGTTGTTCACAATGATGAGTTAAGTCACGTGTTTAAGTTTACGCACAGGTTAAAAAAAACCTTGTATAAGTATTCATTGCCTATTCTCCCCACAGCCTCGTCTCTCAGTGTCCCGCGCCAACAGCAGTGGATCGCTACACCGCGACAGTGTCGACCTGAACAGCTCACATAACAGCATGCATGTCGACGAGGCCAGTCCCTTGCCGCCTGTCATCAAACTTAGGTGAGCGAAATCCATTGAAATCAATATTTATATTTAAAAGTTGATTTAAACTAGATTCATGTTTGGGTTGGCATGATTCGGGCACAACCGGGCGGCATAATCTAATATAAATGTAGATATATGTTCGGGAAAAAGCCGATCGGCTTAGCTCGAATTGTGCCGAGCCGACCCGAATATGTAGATATGCCGAATGAAGTTGGCCGATCGGCACGAGCCAAATGTATAGTAATTGCTTCGGGTCGGCGTTGCTTTTCAACAAAAGCTGCCGAATCGAATGTGCTGACCCAGAAATGTTTGTAGCAACCCGTAGGCAACATCTCCACAAACAGGAGAATTTGATGGCAGGGCGTGACGCGCGATTCTCTTGCCCAATCGTTTTCATGGTTTTCGAGGGTGCTTAAAGCTGATAGTGAAGACAAAATGAAAATCCAATGTGGCGGCTGCGAAAATTTTCAAGTTTTTCATCATGGTTTTCGTGGGTGCTAAGCCCATAGTGAAATCAAAATGAAAATACTAGATGGCGACTGCGAAAATTTTCAGATTTTTCGTCATGAGTGTCGATTTGATTTTTGATTCGTACAATATAAGTATTATTTATTTGTTTATTTGACAAAGATTGAAAAGAAAATTGTTTTTGTTACACAAGCGACCCTCCTTGGCTACGGTCGGATATGAGTTTAGTTGTTAAAAGGTATTTAACAAAATTATTATTTATGTAGAAAAATTACTACAATTTTAAGAGTGTTTATCCTAAAAGTTGGCAACGGCAACGTCGCAAATAGCTGTCAAATATTTTGCTGTTTTGATTAATTTGGCAATATTACTGTATGGAAATAAGAAATGTGGCTCACTAGCAAACTAGAATGTTGATTATAAAATGCAATAATTAATATCGTTACACTGAATATTTAGTCTTAGATGTAAAAAAGTATTCAAATGCATTTTTCACACCAAAAACGGCTACAACATCAAATTCAATGTTATAATTGCAATTCATTATTAATATTCTAGTTCACTAGTTAGCCACATTTCTTATTTCCATACAGTAATATTGCCAAATAAATCAAAACAGCGAAATATTTGACATCTATTTGCGGCGTTGCCAACTTTTAGGACAAACGCTATTAATATTGATTTGCATGTGATAGACAGTAGTAAACTTACTGCATTTTGTAAAAATCTAAATTTTTTATAAAAATTTAAATATCTCATATTTTTGTGCATTATTGTCGCAGCGGCTAAGCGGAGCAAAGAAAGTTGGCTGCTGCGCTCTGTATCGTGGGTTCGATTCCCGTGCATGTGAGATTAGCATTTGTACTGCAAATGCAAGAGAATTTCTCATGTATGTGTACCATCGTCATGTTCTTCATTACCCGGACGTAAACATTACAATAAGATTTAGAAATAGACTGTCATACAGGTCTGTACAGTATTTTTAACTCACGAAGCGACGCGCGCTTTACTTGTGGTAACCAAGTGTACAAACACGCTGTGAATGTGTGCGTGAATACGAGTCAAATTCAATTCAATTCAAAATATTTTATTTTACATAAACCTACATGGGCACTTATGAAACGTCTGAAGCTAGGTGCACGGTTCCAATTTGTCGTTTCCTATGGAGAAGAGCCGGCAAGAAACTACGGTTACTCTTTTTAAAAATAAATGGTTTCTACAATGTTTTCAAATTACAGTGTTAATAGGTATGAGAGGACAGTGTAGGCCTATTAACAAGTACCAAGTAAAATAGATAATGGTCCACAAGTCTACAGCCTACAACGTTCTCACATTCACAAAATCTAAAAGAAAAGAATATACAAGGTGGCAGGGACATCGACGCGAAAACTGTTACCATGGATTCAGTACATGATTCTGAAACCCCCTGCGTTAAAAAAAATAACCGACGAAAAATTTCAACGCAGGGGAGTTCAGAATCATGTACTGAATCCATGGTAACAGTTTTCGCGTCGATGTCCCTGCCATCCTGTATATAAAAGATAAATAAAATAATAAAAATAAGGACCTATTTAAACCAAATTACATGATTGCCACCACAGCTGTAACAAATCTAATTTGATAAGCTGGACGGTACCAAGAGCTCCTGTGCTTACACACACATTCACAGCATGTTTTTACACTTGGTAACCATGAGTAAAGCGCGGGTCGGTTCGTGAGATAAAAATACCATATGAGTGAGACGCCGCTGGCCTTAATCAAACCTAACTTTTTCTTTAAATCAATGTACCATATTAACGTTCGGGTACTGAAAGGTGCAAAGTAGTGGTTACCACAGCTGTAACAAATCTAATTTGATAAGCTGGACGGTACCGAGAGCTCCTGTGCTTACAGACACATTCACAGCGTGTTTGTACACTTGGTAACCACGAGTAAAGCGCGGGTCGGTTCGTGAGATAAAAATACCATATGAGTGAGACGCCGCTGGGCTTAATCAAACCTAACTTTTTCTTAAAATCAATGTCCCATATTTCGTCCGGGTACTGAAAGGTGCAAAGTAGTGGTTTAATATCATAGACATATAGAATAGACGGTATCCTAATTGCATACGATCAATCACAATCTGTTTTATTTTGACAGTTCTACAACAATAGACGTGGATATATTTAGTAACCTGTTCTGCTTAGGTATTTCTAAAGAGCCATAAAAAACTCCTGAAATAAATCGACACGTGTTTCACCTCTCAACGACGCATCCACAGGATGATGATTGACTTGTCGCAAACTCGAACACGGCGTGTTACCACACCGAGCGCTGAACGCAGAGCTCTCCGCGATATCCACGTCTGTTGTATTTTATAATGGATTTTCGCAAGGTCACGATGAATCAATTAACTAGTTCAACAAAATTCATTGCGTTATTTACGTTGTTGAGCAGATACATTTTTCGAACATATTTAGCAATGGATTAGCAATATCCTTCAAAATGATTTAGATTGTGATTGATCGTGTATTACGCAATTAGAGTACTGAGCGTTCCGAATTTCAGTTGCGCAGTGACATACAGACTGAAAAGTACGAGTGACAAAGCTAATGTGCGACCAGTAATAGGCCTGTGTCCAATTGTTTTTGATGTCTGTCTTTTAAATTATTAAAAAATATGAACACGTATTTTTTTTTCTTTTTTTACGTAATTAAAAGATTCCCTATTGAGACAAATTAGAACACGAACGCGCTTAAAGCTCTCTCCGCTGTTGACAATAAGCATGATTATTATTCCACTAAAACAATATCAAATTACTAATATATTCAATATATTGTTCCAGAAAAGTACAAAACCCACCCCTAGTCGTAACAACCCCGACCTCGGAGCACAAACGCTCGCTACAGAAGCAGCTGAGCGTGCCAGCCGGCGAGCCCTCGTCGAGCGCGCACCGCGTCACTCTGCACACTATCATCACCGAGTACCTCTACAACCAGCACTCGCTCTGCAAGAACCCGGTTGTTACTTGTCCACAATTTAATTTATTCGAGTAAGTATTGGGAGGAAGCTCCCTAATTTGTATGTTAACTAGCTTTTGGCCGCGGCTTCGCCCGCGTGGCTGTCGGAAAATATCCCACGGGAACGTACTATCGGGATTAGATACCTAATAGCCGAGGAAAAGGTCATTGACTCCTACCGCTGCGCTCGCGTTGTCGTCAACCATAATTATTTTGTCATGCTTAATTTCGACTCTGTGATATCTTTTAAAGTATTCATTTTTATTATATGATGTCAAGGCATACTTTAATCTAAATTAAATGCCCAATTTAAATAACATATTTTATTGGATAAGGATTAATACTACATCGGTCAAAAAAGCTTCGGAAATAACAATTAAATTTTTATCAAATTCTAAAAGAAAAATGATTATTGTGGGTCATCCTTAGAAGATAGACATATGCCATCACGGACTTTTTTGTTGAACTTGTTAAGATGAACAATACCGTAGAACACAAATTTGATGTATCTTTTTCGGTTTACGCAGCGCACGCCAGTAAAGCTCCCAGTCGGCATGATTTTTTCCGACTTCTTCAACAATAATCGTCAAACTTCAGCCAATTTACACAAAACCTTAATGAATTATACACTAAAACCTTCCGCATGAATCACTGCGTCCGTTGGTGAAAATCGTTTGAAAATCCGTTCCGTAGTTTTTGAGCTTATCGCGTTCAGACAGACAGACAGACGCGGCGGGGGGCTTAGTTTTATAATATGTAGGGATTTATTGCTAGATCGTGTAAGTTTCAATATATCTTTGTTTGTTATTGCTGTAGGTAGTCTTAGTTGAAAATGATCATTAATTCACTATTTATCAAATCATGGGTACATTTGTTGCGCACATCAGTTCATGTCAATACCATCTGCAAAAAAGTCCTTTCCACAAAACAATTGGAACTATTCATACTGAAATAAATGATATAATTAGAAAAATGTTAGGGATTTCATTCTTGGAACACCCTTCCATGATTGTCTTCCACTTCTCACTGTCAATCAACCGCAGTGCGCTAGATTTCTTAATAATAAATCAAATAAGGTTTAAATACGTGACAAAGTTTGTCCCGGCGGGACGTTCATAATTACGCCTGAAATACGGGACGTCCCGGGAAATACGGGACGTCTGCCAACTTTACTAGCGACACGCCCGTGCTCCCCGTGCTCCGCACGAAACATCGAGATTTTCGAAATATTTATGTAAGTTTAATTAATATTTCCGTGGCTTTTTTTTTTTTTTTGGGTGGGAAATTATCAAATAACTTCTCCCGCTCTGGGCGGAGCGGGAGGGCGTGTCAGACTCTTACTGACTAAAACCCACCCGTGTTCCTTCGGTTGCCCTGTTGCCGGGGGCCACGATTTCCCTATCGGTTTTCTTCGAACCCCCGGCTGGCATTGGCCCTAGCGGACCCCGTCAATTCTGCTGGCATCTCTTTGAGGCGCGCGTGGAACACAACGCGCCGTCGACCCGGGCCTGGTCCTTATCGGACGGCGAGCTACCCATTGCTCACCGTCCGCAAGCCCGCGCCTACGGTGGCCGGAAATCGGCTCGCGATTCCCGCCCCGGGCGTCTCCTCCTGCGGCGGTTAGGGGCGTGAGGGCGCGAAATGTGCCTCTCCCTCACGCGTTCCGCCTCCTCCTTCGCGAGCATTACCGTTTCGCAGAAGGAGGTGACGGCCTGCCATTTCCTCTCGCTCCGTACCATGGCCTGAACCAGGGCCGGACGCGAGAGATCACCGCCGCCGATCGCCTCTACGAGGACACGGCGTTGCTCCGCCCAAGCCGGGCAGACCTCCACCGTAATATTTCCGTGGCTGGCGTGAATATGTTGACATGTCTAAAATGGCAATTTGTCAGGACGGCCATTTTAAAGGTTTGACCTCTTCTGGTAAATCGGTAAATTAGTTTACAGTATGTGTGTGTTTGTTTTAAGTACCATCCGAGGACGTGCGTATGAATACACAAGGCACGACCGAGGACCTTTTCAAAGCGAGGACCTTTTCGAGGGTCCTCGGTTTGACTTGACCAAAGATTCGTATTCTGCAAGCGATTTTGAGCCTTTCTGTATACTTAATAAGAAAAAGTGGTCTGAACCTCGGTTTGATCAAGATTTTTCATAATCTTACACACGCATTGTGTATCCACCAGGTGGCGCCACTGTCGCCTCATACACATCCTCTTTACATTCATTTCACGTTGGTTGTATTATCCGAGGACTTTTGTGTTAACTTTAACACAAAAGACCTCGGTAAGGTAGCTTTTCCAAACAATGTGTATTTAAGACCTCGGTTTGCTAGATTTTCCGAACAGTGTGTATTCTAGTCCTCGCTTAGACAGTTTTCTTCGTGTGTACAAGACGAATTATGTGCTATCATTTAAATACAATTATGGAAGAGAAAATTGAAGGTACACTGAATCCTTAAGCAAATCGTTAGTAGCAACTAGGTGCACAAGGAATAAGGAGGCTTCTTCTGCAGTATGTGTCTACTTAGATTACACAACATTATGATTTGAACCATAAAATATTGTATTGTCATGGGAGCTGAATGCATGTGCTCTTCATGAAGAATTTAAAGTAGAAATACCTTCCTACGTGAAATGTCGGCACCAAGATTTGAAGCAAACAAAGAGTATAAAAAAATAAAGAAAGTGAACGTAGTAAAGAAGACAACATAAACTTTACTGAAATAGAAGTAGGTTTATTCTAAATTGAAACGAATTATTTAACTAACTTTTACCAACGCTATACTCATTGAAATAATAATCAAGTTGCAGCGACATCTTTGATAAACATGAGCAGAAAACTTACTTAACAGTTTATAAAACGATTCAAACAAGGTAATTATTTTTATTTCACTAGATACATCTAACGCGTATGCCAAATTTGATGACGATACTATCAACTGTTGAGGAGTTCCCTCATGAAGAAACGACCTTGGCTGCAGCATCAGGACAAACTGATAATTATTTTAGTTTTACTATATAAACCAAACGCGTTTGCCTTTGAAGTCGATACTATTAACAATTGTGGAGTTCCCTCCACAATTGTTGAGGACGGCGTGGAGAGAGGCGCCACGCCGTCCTCACCTTCCGCCTGACGCAAGTTCTCACCGCATACGGGTGTTTCGGGAGGTTCCTGTTCCGGATAAGGCGGGAGGAAACGTCCGAGTGTCACCAGTGTGGATCGCCCGGAGGACACGGTGGAGCACTGCCCGGCTTGGGCGGAGCATCGCCGTGTCCTCGTGGAGGCGATCGGCGGCGGTGATCTCTCGCGTCTGGCCCTGGTCCAGGCCATGGTACGGAGCGAGAGGGCATGGGAAGCCGTCACCTCCTTCTGCGAAGCAGTAATGCTCGCGAAGGAGGAGGCGGAGCGCGTGAGGGAGAGGCAAATGTCATGCCCTCACGCGTCTAACCGCCGCAGGAGACGACCTGGGCGTCAGGAATCGCAGGCTGATTTCCAGCCACCGTAGCCACCCATTGCTCACCGTCCGCAAGTCCGCGCGGCTTGCGGACGGTGAGCAATGGGTAGCTCACCATCCGATAAGGTCCAGGCCCGGGTCGACAACGGCGCGTTGTGTTCCACGCACGCCTCCAAGAGATGTCAGCACAATTGAAGGGGTTCGATAGGGTCAATGCCTGCCGGGGTTGCGGAGAAGTCCGAAAGGGATACCGTGGCCTCTGGCAATATGGCAACTGAAAAAACACGGGTGGGTTTTAGTCAGTAAGAGTCTGACACGCCCTCCCACTCCGCCCAGAGCGGGAGAAGTTATTTGATAATTACCCACCCAAAATAAAGGAGTTCCCTCATGAAAGAACGACCTTGGCTGGTTATTATTTTAGTTAAACTACAAGGTGCAGTTTTGGATCTGCAAAACATTTTAGGAGGTAATTATGTTAGTGATTCTCGACCCGAATCAACAATAAAATGGGCAGGTATTTTTTTTACATTTTATTCTTATTTACGGAAATCGGTAAGTGTGAACTCCCGTTTTTAAAACGAGGCCAATCTGTACGTGTCCTTAAACTGCGCTTTCACACACCCAGTGACATGACGCGCGATACATCGCAATGGGTGATTCTGTTTATTTGAAGAGGGTTATTAAGAGAGTTATTCTGAAAAACAATAAAATTTAAAAATCGAAAATAAAAAGTATTATTGATTATTGACTTGGTATCGTATTGTTATATGATTATTTACGAGTGTCATAACACCCTCCTGAAATGTATTGCAGGTTCAAAACTGCACCTTGTATATAAACCTAACGCGTATGCCAAATTTAAAGACGATGCTATCGACTGTTGAGGAGTTTCCTCATGAAGAAACGACACTGGTTGTAGCATCAGCCAAAACTGGTCATTATTTTAGTGTTACTAGATAAACCTAACGCATGTGCCAAACTGAAAGACGATGCTATCGACTTGAGGAGTTTCCTCATGAAGAAACGACCCTGGCTGCAGCATCAGCAAAAACTGGTAGTTATTTTAGTGTTACTAGATAAACCTAACGCATATGCCAAATTTGAAGACAATGCTATGAACTGTTGAAGAGTTCCCTCATGAAGAAACGACACTGGCTCCAGAATCAGCACAAACTGGTAATTATTTTAGTTTTACAACCTAATGCGTACGCTAAATTCCAAGACGATGCTATTAACTTTTGAGGAGTTCCGTCATAAGGAAACGACCCTGGCTGCAGCATCAGTACAAACTGGTTATTATCTTAGTTAAACTATGTAAACTTAACGCGTATGTTAAATTTGAAGACGACGCTATCGACTTTTATGGACTTTCATCAAGAAGAAACGACCCTGGCTGCAGCATCAGCAAAAACTGGTAATTATTTGAGTGTTACTAGATAAAACTAATGAGTATGCCAAATTTGAAGAAGATACTATCAGCTTTTGAGGAGTTCCGTCATAAGGAAACGACCCTGGCTGCAGCATCAGCAAAAACCGGTAAATATTTGAGTGTTAATAGATAAACCTAATGCGTATGCCAAATTTGAAGACGATACTATCAGCTTTTGAGGAGTTCAATCATGAGGAAACAACCCTGGCTGCAGTATCAGCAAAAACTGGTAATTATTTGAGTGTTACTAGATAAAACTAATTCGTATGCCAAATTTGAAGACGATACTATCAGCTTTTGAGGAGTTCCGTCATAAGGAAACGACCCTGGCTGCAGCATCAGCAAAAACCGGTAAATATTTGAGTGTTACTAGATAAACCTAATTCGTATGCCAAATTTGAAGACGATACTATCAGCTTTCGAGGAGTTCCATCATAAGGAAACGACCCTGGCTGCAGCATCAGCAAAAACTGGTAATTATTTTAGTGTTACTAGATAAACCTAATGCGTATGCCAAATTTGAAGACGATACTATCAGCTTTTGAGGAGTTCCATCAGAAGGAAATGACCCTGGCTGCAGTATCAGCAAAAACTGGTAATTATTTGAGTGTTACTAGATAAACCTAATGCATATGCCAAATTTGAAGACGATACTATCAGCTTTTGAGGAGTTCCGTCATAAGGAAACGACCCTGGCTGCAGCATCAGCAAAAACTGGTAATTATGTGAGTGTTCCTAGATAAACCTAATGTTTATGCCAAATTTGAAGACGATACTATCAGCTTTTGAGGAGTTCCATCATAAGGAAACAACCCTGGCTGCAGTATTAGCAAAAACTGGTAATTATTTGAGTGTTACTAGATAATCCTAATGCGTATGCCAAATTTGAAGACGATACTATCAGCTTTTGAGGAGTTCCATCATAAGGAAACGACCCTGGCTGAAGCATCAGCAAAAACTGGTAGTTATTTGAGTGTTACTAGATAAACCTAATGCGTATGCCAAATTTGAAGACGATACTATCAGCTTTTGAGGAGTTCCATCATAAGGAAATGACCCTGGCTGCAGTATCAGCAAAAACTGGTAATTATTTGAGTGTTACTAGATAAACCTAATGCGTATGCCAAATTTGAAGACGATACTATCAGCTTTTGAGGAGTTCCGTCATAAGGAAATGACCCTGGCTGCAGCCTCAGCAAAAACTGGTAATTATTTGAGTGTTACTAGATAAACCTAATGCGTATGCCAAATTTGAAGACGATACTATCAGCTTTTGAGGAGTTCCGTCATAAGGAAATGACCCTGGCTGCAGCCTCAGCAAAAACTGGTTATTATCTCAGTTATACTACGCAAACCTAACGTGTTGGCCAAATTTAAAAGTGATGATAGTTTCTTTCTCCTGTTGAAGAGTTTCTTCATTAAGAAACGACCCTAGGTACAGCATCAGCATAAAATGGTAACTAAGTCGTTACTTTTAGAAAGCGCCGACAAACGCAAAGACTCGTCCTCGCTTGGTACTTTATTTTAGAAAATGTGTGTAAGAAATAAATCGGAACGTTCTACAATAAGTTACCTTACACGTAAAATGGTTTAGGTAGGTAGATTTTCATGTCCTCGCTTTGTACAAGTTCTACGCGAAAAACTGTCCTCGGTTTAGTAATATAAAGTCTAACACAGCGTCCGCACTTTGTACAAGATATAAGAAATATTGTGTAAAAATACGTCCTCGGAAGGGCGTCGCAGGGCTTACATAAGGGGTCCTCGGTTGGCACTACACAAAGTCCTCGTATGTGCATCGCTGGTCACATTTAGCTGTGTATTTCAGGTCCTCGGTATGATAGCCGTAATTCATATAGAAAAATGTTGAGATAGCATTATTCCAATAAGCTCATCACTATAGATTTACTCACCTGTCTCTTTCTATCTCATTCAAAAAGGCCAACGACGTATTTAAACCTTTTTTTTGGTGGGTCCTCGGTTCGTTCTAAAACTAACAAGGTCCTCGTAAGGGTGTCTGTACAAACAAGGGTGTGTGTGTTGTGTGAGGGTGTGTTTGTTTTAAGTACCATCCGAGGACGTGCGTATGAATACACAAGGCACGACCGAGGACCTTTTCAAAGCGAGGACCTTTTCGAGGGTCCTCGGTTTGACTTGACTAAAGATTCGTATTCTGCAAGCGATTTTGAGCCTTTCTGTATACTTAATAAGAAAAAGTGGTCTGAACCTCGGTTTGATCAAGATTTTTCATAATCTTACACACGCATTGTGTATCCACCAGGTGGCGCCACTGTCGCCTCATACACAGCCTTTTTACATTCATTTCACGTTGGTTGTATTATCCGAGGACTTTTGTGTTAACTTTAACACAAAAGACCTCGGTAAGGTAGCTTTTCCAAACAATGTGTATTTAAGACCTCGGTTTGCTAGATTTTCCGAACAGTGTGTATTCTAGTCCTCGTTTAGACAGTTTTCCTCGTGTGTACAAGACGAATTATGTGCTATCATTTAAATACAATTATGGAAGAGAAAATTGAAGGTACACTGAATCCTTAAGCAAATCGTTAGTAGCGACTAGGTGCACAAGGAATAAGGAGGCTTCTTCTGCAGTATGTGCCTACTTAGATTACACAACATTATGATTTGAACCATAAAATATTGTATTGTCATGGGAGCTGAATGCATGTGCTCTTCATGAAGAATTTAAAGTAGAAATGCCTTCCTACGTGAAATGTCGGCACCAAGATTTGAAGCAAACAAAGAGTATAAAAAAATAAAGAAAGTGAACGTAGTAAAGAAGACAACATAAACTTTACTGAAATAGAAGTAGGTTTATTCTAAATTGAAACGAATTATTTGATTAACTTTTACCAACGCTATACTCATTGAAATAATAATCAAGTTGCAGCGACATCTTTGATAAACATGAGCAGAAAACTTACTTAACAGTTTATAAAACGATTCAAACAAGGCAATTATTTTTATTTCACTAGATACATCTAACGCGTATGCCAAATTTGATGACGATACTAGCAACTGTTGAGGAGTTCCCTCATGAAGAAACGACCTTGGCAGCAGCATCAGGACAAACTGATAATTATTTTAGTTTTAATATATAAACCAAACGCGTTTGCCTTTGAAGTCGATACTATCAACAATTGTGGAGTTCCCTCATGGGCACGCCACAATTGCGGCAGTAAGTCCCCTCTTTAAGGAGCGGCTAGAGAGGCGCCACGCCGTCCTCACCTTCCGCCTGACGTAGGTTCTCACCGCACACGGGTGTTTCGGGAGGTTCCTGTTCCGGATAAGGCGGGAGGAAACGTCCGAGTGTCACCAGTGTGGATCGCCCGGAGGACACGGTGGAGCACTGCCCGGCTTGGGCGGAGCATCGCAGTGTCCTCGTGGAGGCGATCGGCGGCGGTGATCTCTCGCGTCTGGCCCTGGTCCAGGCCATGGTTCGGAGCGAGAGGGCATGGGAAGCCGTCACCTCCTTCTGCAAAGCAGTAATGCTCGCGAAGGAAGAGGCGGAGCGCGTGAGGGAGAGGCAAATGTCATGCCCTCACGCGTCTAACCGCCGCTGGAGACGACCTGGGCGTCAGGAATCGCAGGCTGATTTCCAGCCACAGTAGCCACCCATTGCTCACCGTCCGCAAGTCCGCGCGGCTTGCGGACGGTGAGCAATGGGTAGCTCACCGTCCGATAAGGTCCAGGCCCGGGTCGACAACGGCGCGTTGTGTTCCACGCACGCCTCCAAGAGATGTCAGCACAATTGAAGGGGTTCGATAGGGTCAATGCCTGCCGGGGTTGCGGAGAAGTCCGAAAGGGATACCGTGGCCTCTGGCAATATGGCAACTGAAGAAACACGGGTGGGTTTTAGTCAGTAAGAGTCTGACACGCCCTCCCACTCCGCCCAGAGCGGGAGAAGTTATTTGATAATTACCCACCCAAAAAAAAGGAGTTCCCTCATGAAAGAACGATCTTGGCTGGTTATTATTTTAGTTAAACTATATAAACCTAAAGACGATGCTATCGACTGTTGAGGAGTTTCCTCATGAAGAAACGACACTGGTTGTAGCATCAGCAAAAACTGGTCATTATTTTAGTGTAACTAGATAAACCTAATGCGTATGCCAAATTTGAAGACGATGCTATTAACTTTTGAGGAGTTCCGTCATAAGGAAACGACCCTGGCTGCAGCATCAGCAAAAACTGGTAATTATTTGAGTGTTACTAGATAAACCTAATGCGTATGCCAAATTTGAAGACGATACTATCAGCTTTCGAGGAATTCCGTCATAAGGAAACGACCCTGGCTGCAGCATCAGCAAAAACTGGTAATTATTTGAGTGTTTCTAGATAAACCTAATGCGTATGCCAAATTTGAAGACGATGCTATTAACTTTTGAGGAGTTCCGTCATAAGGAAACGACCCTGGCTGCAGCATCAGCAAAAACTGGTAATTATTTGAGTGTTTCTAGATAAACCTAATGCGTATGCCAAATTTGAAGACGATACTATCAGCTTTCGAGGAGTTCCGTCATAAGGAAACGACCCTGGCTGCAGCATCAGCAAAAACTGGTAATTATGTGAGTGTTACTAGATAAACCTAATGCGTATGCCAAATTTGAAGACGATGCTATTAACTTTTGAGGAGTTCCGTCATAAGGAAACGACCCTGGCTGCAGCATCAGCAAAAACTGGTAATTATTTGAGTGTGACTAGATAAACTTAATGCGTATGCCAAATTTGAAGACGATACTATCAGCTTTCGAGGAGTTTCGTCATAAGGAAACGACCCTGGCTGCAGCATCAGCAAAAACTGGTAATTATTTGAGTGTTACTAGATAAACCTAATGCGTATGCCAAATTTGAAGACGATGCTATCAGCTTTTGAGGAGTTCCGTCATAAGGAAACGACCCTGGCTGTAGCATCAGCTAAAACTGGTAATTATTTGAGTGTTTCTAGATAAACCTAATTTGTATGCCAAATTTGAAGACGATGCTATTAACTTTTGAGGAGTTCCGTCATAAGGAAACGACCCTGGCTGCAGCATCAGCAAAAACTGGTAATTATTTGAGTGTTTCTAGATAAACCTAATGCGTATGCCAAATTTGAAGACGATACTATCAGCTTTCGAGGAGTTTCGTCATAAGGAAACGACCCTGGCTGCAGCATCAGCAAAAACTGGTAATTATTTGAGTGTTACTAGATAAACCTAATGCGTATGCCAAATTTGAAGACGATGCTATCAGCTTTTGAGGAGTTCCGTCATAAGGAAACGACCCTGGCTGTAGCATCAGCTAAAACTGGTAATTATTTGAGTGTTTCTAGATAAACCTAATTTGTATGCCAAATTTGAAGACGATACTATCAGCTTTTGAGGAGTTCCATCATAAGGAAACGACCCTGGCTGCAGTATCAGCAAAAACTGGTAATTATTTGAGTGTTACTAGATAAACCTAATGCGTATGCCAAATTTGAAGACGATACTATCAGCTTTTCAGGAGTGTCCTCATGATGAAACGACCCTGGCTGCAGCATCGGCACAAACTGGTTATTATCTCAGTTATACTACGCAAACCTAACGCGTTGGCCAAATTTAAAAGTGATGATAGTTTCTTTCTCCTGTTGAAGAGTTTCTTCATTAAGAAACGACCCTGGGTCATCAGCATAAAATGGTAACTAAGCCGTTACTTTTAGAAAGCGCCGACAAACGTAAAGACTCGTCCTCGCTTGGTACTTTATTTTAGAAAATGTGTGTAAGAAATAAATCGGAACGTTCTACAATAAGTTACCTTACACGTTAAATGGTTTAGGTAGGTAGATTTTCATGTCCTCGCTTTGTACAAGTTCTACGCGAAAAACTGTCCTCGGTTTAGTAGTATAAAGTCTAACACAGCGTCCGCACTTTGTACAAGACATAAGAAATATTGTGTAAAAATACGTCCTCGGAAGGGCGTCGCAGGGCTTACATAAGGGGTCCTCGGTTGGCCAACACAAAGTCCTCGTATGTGCATCGCTGGTCACATTTAGCTGTGTATTTCAGGTCCTCGGTATGATAGCCGTAATTCATACAGAAAAATGTTGAGATAGCATCATTCCAATAAGCTCATCACTATAGATTTACTCACCTGTCTCTTTCTATCTCATTCAAAAAGGCCAACGACGTATTTAAACCAGTTTTTTGGAAGGTCCTCGGTTCGTTCTAAAACTAACAAGGTCCTCGTAAGGGTGTCTGTACAAACAAGGGTGTGTGTGTATGTGTGTGTGTGTAGGGGGGTGAGTGTGTGTGTGTATGCGAACATTGATATTTCGTTATATCAACTTAACCCCTTAAACAAGTAAAAACTTGTTTTAGGGGTTAAGTTGATATAACGAAATATCAATGTTCGTTCATAAAACCATGTGAATCGTTAATTTGACATGTTGTTATCAAGTAAAACACGTAAAAATGCGAGATGTCAACATAATTCCATAGTCGATTGCTCCAAAAGTTATTTAAATTTTGAGCTGTCAAATTTTTTTCATATAAATTCCTAATGCGTAGAACGTATTAAGCCAATAAAAAAAAAAAACACAAGTCGAGATGTCAATGTATTCACGCCAGCCACGGATTTATGTGTTATACACATATCATCTACCTCATCTGCCTAGCGTTTTCGAATGCAGCAAAATACCAATATTTTACATGGAGCGACTATCTATCTGACTTTCATAACTCAGTTATTGGGTAATACGATACCTCTGGGTAAGAATGTTAGACTTTCAGGCTTCTGACTACACTCAGGGATCCCGCAAATGTCAGAAGTTCGCCTCGAATACATAGAACTAACAACGTTAGTGAAACTGTAAACTACTTTTGTATATCCTTTTGGGTTGTTGAAGTAAAAACTTCTTTAGGCGCGTTGGGCATTTTTGAGATGGGGAAAAAACAATTGAACTCGCGACACCGTTACCGACACCTCATTTTTGTGAACGCGATTGTGCTCTTTATTTATATTATGTTACGGATCAATGTTCTATGCAAGTATTATTACTTTAAAGGTTTGGAAGAATTTTTTTTGTAAACGCGATTGTGCGCGTTTACAAAAATGAGGTGTCGGTAATGGACCAATGAGAGGAGCTTGTGGCTAAGTACTAACAGCCGCAGGGGTCGATCCATCAGGTTAAGCTACGCTTGCCGGGGTTGGTCTGTAGATGGGTGACCATTTCTACATACCGAGTCTACTCCGTGCCTCGGAAAGCACGTTAAACCGTTGGTCCCGGCTGTCATTCGTGGATCTTTGACAGTAGTTACGGGTCGTCAGAAGCCCGAAAGTCTGACAACCAGTCTTACCAAGGGGTATCGTATTACCTAGTTACTAGGTTGTGGAGGTCAGATAGGCAGTCGTTCCATGTAAAGTACTGGTATTCAGCTGCATCCGGATAGACTGGAAGCCGACCCTAACATAGTTTGGAAAAGGCTAGGTAGATTTTACGGACCAATGTTCTATACAAGTATTTTTCTTCCACCAAAGCGATCTTGTTCAAGTTTTCACTTCTGTTGGCACTCTCGGAGTGCAATTGTTTTTTTTTTTCAGATGTTACTTATTAAATGATTTAGATTTTCAATCAATGTTATCACCCACAGGCCCCACAAATGCCCAGAGCCCCGCATCGGCGGCGGCGCGCTGTACTCGGGCAGCTGCGAGGGCAACGTGTGCGCGCGCATCGCCCGGCGCGAGCTCGGCCTGGCCACGCCGCAGACGCGCCTCCACGCGCGCCTGGCGCACTCGCACTTCGCGCCCGTGCGCACGCTCCGACTGCAAGACGACGACGCTTACTTCACACACACTATATTTCATGTGAGTGTCTTTAACTTATATTTTAAGTGTCAATTTTTTTATTTTTTTTATTTATTGTTATTATTTAGTAGGATGCAAGAAGTGCTAAAAAGCATCGATATTTTATAAAAATATCAATATCGATTTCGATATACTTATCGAAAAAAAAAATCGATATTTTTTGGCATTTCTTGCATCCATCCTATATAAATCACATTGAAACTGGAAAATGAAATTGATTACTGTGGATATATTTAGTAACCTGTTCCGCTTAGCTATTTCTAAAGACCCATAAAAAACCCTGAAAGAATAAGGCGTTTGACGGGCGATAAGGCTCAGTCTGCGTTCAGCGCTCGGTGTGGCAACATGCCGTGTTCGGGTTCACGACAAGTCAATCGTCATCCTGAGGATGCCTCGTTGAGAGGTGAAACACGTGTCGATTTCTTTTAGGGTTTTTTTTATTGTTCTTTAAAAATAGCTAAGCGGAACAGGTTACTAAATATATCCACGTCTATTGTATTTTATAATGGATTTCCGCAAGGTCACGCCTGAATCAATTAAATAACTTCTATTGTGTTTGTTTTACTATGTTAGCTTATTTAGTAACTCAATCGTTGATATTTTCTTTTTTTCCGAGTAAAGCGAGCAAAGCCACGCCACAGATAATAAAAAAAGTCTACTTTGTTTTACGGCTCTGATTCCCAACGGATTTAGTCAGTGGCGACAACGATGTTGCAATTGGAAATATATCGGATTTGATACATTTTCGATACTTGATATTTTATATCGATATATCAAAATAATAAATTTCGCCTAAAAATATCAATATGCAGAACAAAAAATAACGATAATTTTTCTGCAAGCCTAGTCTGTACCAGCTAGCGAAGGCTGGTAACGCCGCACACTCGGCATCATGACGATGCTTAGGCGATTATCACACTGTACCGCGCTCCGCCGCGTAGCGCGGAGCGGCAGAATTAAAAGCGTGCATTCTGAAAGTGGGCAACATCGCCAATAGCTGTCTAATATTTCGGTGTTTTTATTTATTTGCCAATATTACTGTATGGAAATATAAAATGTCGCTTACTAGTGAACTAAAATGCTTGTGACCCATATTAAAAATCAATCTGCCTAGCCTTTTCCCAACTATGTTGGGGTCGGCTTCCAGTCTAACCGGATGCAGCTGAATACCGTATTTTACATGGAGCGACTGCCTATCTGACCTCCACAACCCAGTAACTGGGTAATACAATACCCCTTGGTAAGACTGGTTGTCAGACTTTCGGGCTTCTGACGACCCGTAACGACTGTCAAAGATCCGCGAATGACAGCCAGGACCAACGACTTAACGTGCTTTCCGAGGCACGGAGGAGTCTCGGTATGTTAAAATGGTCACCCATCCACAGACCAAGCGCGGCTTACCCTGATGGATCGAACCGTGCGGCTTTACTACTTAGCCACGAGCTCCCATATAATATCTATAATTACTAATGTGATTTTATTGTCCCAACAGCCGACGCAACAACAATTGCTAGCAGCGACATCTTCCGGCGACATTAGGATATTCAACCTGTTCAGCGGAATAGAGGAGAACTCATATCAAGTGCACGAGTCTTACATCTATCATATGCAGGTAAATATCCTTACATATTTTAAAACAAAGTCGCGTCTGTATGTCTGAACCACAGACATATAAAGAGTAGCAGACCAAACATTAATCCATAGTTATATTTACATTTATGGACATGATTCTCTATAATTTTTTTGCTAAGCGACAAGTCGTAAATTGTATCTCGTTCTGTCACCTGTTGTCACACTGACTCACACATAGACAAAATTTGACGCATAGCTTGTCTGTACCATGCCGCCATATTGCTAAGCAACATCATCTGCATCGCGTTCTTTGTTTCAACCGCGTTATTTAGTCAGGGACGCATTTGGCAACAAAGACGAAATTTTTTGTAAATTGTTTACCATTGAATTATCAAACAGAGCTTCAGTTTACTCTACGATTTTTTAAATCTTTTTGGTTACATTGTTCCAGAATACTGCAAAGTGCAGATTGTCAGTGTACACACATGCTTTTGTAATAAATTATAAAATGAATTATATTACACTGTATGTGTGTGATGGAAAACATGAACATAGGCATAAGTATACATAAATAGGCTACTCACATAACTTTGAAATTTCATTCGGCAGGTAATAATTGATTGATTGACTTTATTGCTAAGTAATTTACATTTCTTATACCCAGAGAATATCAATTTTCGCGGATTTTCAGTAAGTACCTATATCGGTGTTTCAATATCGTTAGATAGATAATACCGGCAACCGGCCCTAGTCCGGCCTTGTATTGACAACATTCCCTATGTGTGCGTAATGGCTACGCAATTTTTAGCGAATGTTTGGTCTGCTACTCTTTATACGTCTGTGGTCTGAACGCGATAAACTCAAAAACTACCGAACGGATTTTTAAACTGTTTTCACCAATGGACGGAGTGGTTCCTGTGGAAGGTTTTAGTGTATAATTAATTCATTGTCTTTCAGAATTTCATTGTTATGTCCGAAGCTATTTTGACCGGTATTATATTAATCCTTATCCAATAAACTATGTTACTTAAATTGAGCATTTAATTTAGATTAAAATATACCATGACATCTTTTCATTTAAATGAATGGTTTAAAAGATATCACAGATTCAAAATTAATATGCGAAGCCGAGTTTTTAATAAAACAAATTGCGCATATGGCAAGAATTGTAATGCGGAATATAAGTTCTATTAATAATCCATTAAGAGCTTATTTCAGTCTCCAGAATAGACTAAAACAAACAACGAAACTTTCATCTAGATAAATTAAAGTATGCAACAATTTGTACAAATTTACCTGCCAGATTACTTAACAGATACTTATCTGACAGAGATACAAGCCATAACTAATATAGTTACCATTCTACTTCTGCAAAGCTGCTAACACTCCTTTTGGTATTCAGGCAAGCAGAGACGGGTTACTACTCCTAGCGTCGGCGACGACGCCGTGGCGACCTCTATCGGCGTTATGGAATATGAAAGAGTTTGAATTATTGTAAGTAAACCAATTATACTAAAAAAAAAAAAAACAGTGGCACTCCGGGAGTGCCGACAGAAGTGAAAACTTGAACAAGATTGCCTTGGTGGAAGAAAAATACTTGTATAGAACATTAGTCCGTAACTTTATCTAAATAAAGAGCACAATCGCGTTTACAAAAAAAATAAAACTTCCGAAACCTTTAAAGTAAAAATACTTGCATGGAACATTGATCCGTAACGTAATATAAATAAAGAGCACAATCGCGTATATAAAAATGAGGTGTCGGTAACGGTGTCGCGAGTTCAATTGTTTTTTCACTCCTCTTGCTCAAAAAGGCCGTCATTGTAGAGTACCAGAGCGGGGAAAAAATAGCATTTCTTGCTCTAAGGGAAAAAGGAATTTCTTTTTAATTTGTGTCTGTTCCAACGAGCCTTGAAAAACGAAAAAGTCTTTATTCTTATGTAGAATAATCATGATTATGGACTCGACTTATTACTGGTTCACAAAAAAAGAAGAACATTTATTTTTGAAAATGGAACTAAATGCGGCTATCTCTTTGGTAGGATGCGTGCATTGCGTTGCGGCTACAGAAGAAATAAAAAAGGCATTGGCGCGAAATATTTAGAATTTTTCTCTAATTACGAATTGAATTGGTGACCGTAATATAATTTACAACAGTGAAAATGCCGTCATCTAGTGAGAACATCATCACAGAGGACTGAAATTAAGTTGCCGGAAAAAAACATCTCGTTAAACATACTTATCCAGAATTGTACAAATTGTACATTTAAGTAAAATTAACTACCTATTTAATATTATACTGGATTATTTTATTTTCTCGCAATCGTAGTGAAAAGTAGAGTGTAACACACGGCGCTAAAACCCATTATAACTCGGTTTCTATTTACTCCCTCGCTAAAGCTCGTGAGTAAAACTACCTCGTTACAATGGGTTATTTTAGCCCCTCGTATAACAATCTACTATTTCCCCATCTCAAAAATGCCCAACGCACCTAAAGAAGTTTTCGCTTCAAAATAAACCATTATTTCGTTCCCAGATTTCAACTAGACAATGAAGAATATGTAGAGTTCTCAAAGATGACTGACGAGAGAATTATAGGCACGAAAGGGGAGACGGCCACGATATTCGACACCCGCACTGGCAGAGAGCTGATGACCTTGACTCCCGCTATCAGCAACCAGTACGCTAAGAACAGGGCTACCTTCAACCCCACCGATGAGTTGGTATTGTCAGGTATGTACAGCTAACAACCGAGTGTTACCCAGTAATTGGGTTGTGGAGGTCAGATAGGCAGTCGCTCCATGTAAAATACTGGTATTCAGCTGCATCCAGTTAGACTGGACGCCGAGGCGCGTTGTGTTCCACGCGCGCCTCAAAGAGATGTCAGCAGAACTGACGGGGTCCGCTAGGGCTGATGTCTGCCGGGGAGTGGGGAAGTCCGAAAGGGAGATCGTGGCCCCCGGCAACATGGCAACTGAAGGAACACGGGTGGGTTTTAATCAGTTAGTGTCTGACATGCCCTCCCGCTCCGCCCAGAGCGGGAGAAGTTATTTGATAATTTCCCACCAAAAAAAAAAAAAACTGCCGGACGGGTCTATCGAAGGTTAAGCTACGCTTGCCGAGGTCAGTCAGTGGATGGGTGACCATCCATTACATATCGAGACCCCTCAAAGAAAGCACGTCACACAATCGTGCAAAGCAAGTTTGACAATCGTTACGGGTCGTCAGAAGCCCGTAAGTCTGACAACCAGTCTTACCAAGGGGTATTATGTCACCTAGTAATTGAATTGTGGAGGTCAGATAGGCGCTCCAGGTAAAAAACTGGTATTCAGCTGCATCCGGTTAGACTGGAAGCCGACCCCGATATATTTGGGAAAAAAAACTCGGCAGATCATAAATAGGCCTGTGCCCAAAAATTTGTTTTTGCCCGACTTGTAGATTATTAAAAAATATTGAACACGTATTTTTTCTTTTTTGACGTAATCAAAAGATTACGGCGACGTCACGCCTTGCTAGATTTTATACTGAGTTGTGACGTAGCGAGCCCCCACTACAACTTTAATGCGTGTTTTCTAAGTTATTTTTGATTAATATGATAAAGCAAAAAATACGTGTCTAATATTTTTTTATTATCTGAAAGACGGATTAAATAGAATTCCTTTTTTTTACCTAGGCAACTACCGTATTATTTAAAATGTTAAATAAGTATAATAATATTCTTCTTTGTTACAGACGGCGTGTTATGGGACGTAAATACAGGCAAAGAAATCCACAAGTTTGACAAACTCAATCAAACGCATAGTGGAGTGTTCCATCCTAATGGTTTAGAGGTAAATAATATCAAATAATACTACTTAAGAACGCGGCGACGCATGAATTGTCCATACAAAAAATACCTAAATAATTTGCAATTTGGGCATATTTCCACCATATTATGCTGTTATTCGGATTTAGACAGTGTTTATCCAGGCACCCACATCTTTTTTTTTTTTTCAAAAAACTTGTAAAATGAAGTTCAAACGATTTTAATTTTGCACATTTTTTACAGCGTAAATGACACGTCTTCATATTGTTTTATCGGTATTGTATACAACAATATTTATAATACTGTTTATGCAGAAGCATAGCTTATATTCAAGTTACAAATTATTGAAAAAAAAAATTAGAAAATATGATGTTTTCATTCATCATTTTTGGTATTACGGAACACATCTAAATTTATCATAAATTTTCGAAAGCTAGTGTGCTATCGCGTCAACCAATAATTGTCAATGGGTGCGTGGTAGTATTGCTCACTATAGGTGTATATCGCTCCGACAGGCACTCACACTAGCACAACGTGCTTGGAATTGAATTTTGCAAACATCTCGATTTGTAGTTGCGAGCCGTGTTCGCAGGCCTCTTAATTAATATCATTATATACGTCTTTTTTGGGTCAGTGCCGACAGAGCAACAAAATGCTCGAGCATGTTCTGCACTGTAACATAGATTATAGAATAAATTAAAATGTTCCTATTTAATTTATTATTGTATACGAAATTGTGACTAAATACTACCTATTTGTTTATGTGCCATCTTAATTTATTGACATTTTATTATTAATTTGAAATTGTGACATTTAATTTTCTTGACTATTTTGTATGCCTTCTGGCGGGACGTAATATGGACCAATATTTATTTGTAAAATATCTGTATAATTTTGACCCTATTCACAAAATTAATAAATGGATTGAATTGAATAGATCAGTTGAGTATCTCAGAGTTTTAAAATCAATTTAAATTATTTTGAAGGTTGTTGCTAATCCATTGCTTCATAAGTTAAAAAAAATTGTCTGTTCAACAACGTAAATAATGCAATGAATGTTGTTGAACTGTCAAAATTAAAGCCATTGCTAGTGTAAGTTTGCCTTGCAGTAGTAGGAGACATACGGGTACTGTTGTTAAAAAAAACAGTGGCACTCCGGGAGTGCCGACAGAAGTGAAAACTTGAACAAGATCGCCTTGGTGGAAGAAAAATACTTGTATAGAACATTGGTCCGTAACCTTATCTAAATAAAGAGCACAATCGCGTTTACAAAAAAAAAAACTTCCAAAAACCTTTAAAGTAAAAATACTTGCATAGAACATTGATCCGTAACGAAATATAAATAAAGAGCACAATCGCGTTTACAAAAATGAGGTGTCTGTAACAGTGTCGCGCGTTGAATTGTTTTTTCTCATCTCAAAAATGCCCAACGCGCCTAAAGAAGTTTTCGCTTAAAAAAAAAATCTTGATTGTTTTGCAGGTTATATCAAATACTGAAGTTTGGGACCTAAGAACATTCCATCTACTACGAACTGTTCCTACGTTAGACAAATCAGAGGTAAGTTATCATTCACACTAGCTTTTGCCCGCGGCTTTGCCCGTGTCGACGTCGGAAATCATCCCACGGGAACGCACTACCGGGATAAAAAGTATTCTATATGTTATCCAGGTTATAAATTATCTGTGAGCCAAATTTCATCCAAATCCGTTCAGTAGTTTTTGCGTGATTAAGTAACAAACATCTAAACTTTCACATTACAGGGTGGCAGGAACATCGACGCGAAAACTGTTACCATGGATTCAGTATATGATTCTGAACCCCCCTGCGTTGAAATTTTTCGTCGGTTATTTTAAATCTAATCGGCTCTTTCATAGAAAAGTGCAATACCTATGCAGTCAAAATGCATGGAAAAGCCGTTTTTTGTACTGAATCCATGGTAACAGTTTTCGCGTCGATGTCTCTGCCACCCTGTATAAGTAATTAATACTCATAACTAGCTTCGCCTCGCCAACACAGGTCATGGTCTAACCATGTGCCAAATTTTATCCATATCCGTTCAGCCGTTTTAGAGTGAATTTATAATATATAGTAGGATAGGCCAGAAAAAATTATAATTTGTGTTCTGTTCTGAAGAGTGCTCGTCAAAGCCCCGAAAGTCTGACAACCAGTCTTGCCAAGGTTGTGTTACCCAGTAACTGGGTTGTGGAGGTCAGATTGGTAGTCGCTCTATGTAAAATACTGATATTCAGCTGCATCCGGTTAGACAGGAAGCCGAGGCGCGTTGTGTTCCACGTGCGCCTCAAAGAGATGTCAGCAGAACTGACGGGGTCCGCTAGGGCCGCGGGAAAGTCCGAAAGGGATACCGTGGTCCCTGGCAACATACAGGCAACTGAAGGAACACGGGTGGGTTTTGGTCAGTAAGAGTCTGACACGCCCTCCCTCTCCGCCCAGAGCGGGAGAAGTTATTTGATAATTACCCACCCAAAAAATAAATAAAAAAAACCGGCCAAGTGCGTGTTAGACTGCGCACAATTAAGGGTTACGTAGTTGGGATGAATTTATGCCAAATACAAACTTAACATTGTAGTTGAAATACAAGTTCTCACATACATTCCAACTGCAAATATAAGTTTGTACGCACAATATTGATAGATTTACCATGTTATTTTAAAACCATAGACTTCTTATAGGTTTTCCTGTAATCTATGAGTGAAGAACCATTCTTATTATTTTTTTCAAAACTAGGCTCAGTAATTTTGGAGATAAGGGAGTGGTCAATTTTCATCTATTTTCTTAAATATCTTTAAATGTGTTTATTTTAAAATGATTATAAAATATATATTTGAGATCCTCGTAACAAGCCCTTTCATTTGACATGTACAATTTAAAAACTTTTTTTTTTAATTTTCTTATTTGCTCCCCTAAAGTGACCCCCCATATTCAGAATTCATTTATTTACGTTACACGTTCGTGTTTGGGTCACAGAAATACATATGTGTACCAAATTCCAACTTAATTGGTCCATTAGATTCCGAGCAAATTGGCTGTGACAGACGAACAGACAGACAGACCCGAGTGATCCTGTTTCGTTTTTTCCTTTTGAGTTACGGAACCCTAAAAAGACAGGAAGCCGACCCCAACAGATTAGGGAAGAGGCTAGGTAGATGATGACCATCTGATACATTAAATTGTTTCCAGGTATTATTCAACCCAACATGCACAGCGCTATACGCGGTGTGTTCAGACCAAGATTCGGAAGAGAGAAACCAGTTCGATACCAGTTTCAAGACATTAGACCCTTATGACTACTCTAGTATAGGTGAGTACAGAATGATTCTTTTGGAACGAAGATCTTCGACGCGGCTTGTAAACTTTCAGAAATCGTCACGCTAAAAAGTGTTAATACTTGCGACTGTCTTCTTCTACTTTAAAGAGAAAGAAATAGAGAGAGAGAGAACGCTGGCAAAAAAAACACAAGAAAAGAGTAAAGAGATTACAGTGTCGTGGGATAAAATTATACACATCGGCCCGAGTACACTGCATGCTGGAGAGAGAGAGAACGTGTGAATTTGGTCAAAACGAAAATCCAAGATGGTGGCTCTGATAATTTTCAAATTTTTCATCATGGATATCGTTTTCATGGTTTTCAAGAGTGCAAAAGCCGATAGTGAGGTCAAAATGAAAATCTAAGATGGCGGCTCTGAAAATTTTAAAAATTTTCTTCATGTGTGTCGTTTTCATAGCTTTCGAGGGTGCTAAAGCCAATAGTGAGGTCAAAATGTAAATCCAAGACAACGGCCGCAAAAAATTTGTTTTATTTTAAGTCATACATGAGAAAGAACTTCGTTCCTGACGGGGGTCCCCCGACCGCACACGTTTTTTTTTTTATTTTTATTTTGCTCTCAAGATATTTTAATAAAAAGTAAACACAACTAATTAATATGGATGTTCAGCTGCATCCGGTTAGACTGGAAGCCGAGTTGAGAAAAGATATATTGATTGATTAAGAGTCTTGGAGGCGATGTTTTAAAAACAATTTTTTTACCTCTTTCATCTTCCCAAAAATTATAATCTCTCATCTCAATTCACAGCAACAATCGACGTCAAGAGAAATATCTACGCGCTGGGCGTGTCGCGGTACGGGACACAGATATCTCTAGTAGAGAACATGGGAGACTTTGAACAAATGCAGGAGTCGTGTGTTAAAGTATACGATGTTGGACGCAAGAGAGACCATGACGATGATGCGGTAAGTTAAATAGTAATACAATATTTAAAAAAAATACTTCCTATACCTTTAAAGTAAAAATACTTACATAGAACATTGATCCGTAACGTAATATAAATAAAGAGCATAATCCCGTTTACAAACCTTTAAAGTAAAAATACTTGCATAGAACATTGATCCGTAACGTAATATAAATAAAGAGCACAATCGCGTTTACAAAAATGAGGTGTCGGTAACGGTGTCGTGAGTTCAATTGTTTTTTTCCCATCTCAAAAATGGTCAACGCGCCTAAAGAAGTTTTCACTTCAAAGACCCTGTCCGATCTGTGAGGGTGTTGTTAGGTATCGTACTGAGAGTCTATTTATGTGGTATTTGCCAGGAAAAAAGGAAAAAAAATAATTTTGATTTTATCGGGTTATGACATGGGGCGCGTGGTCGTTTAGCGGGTGTCTACAAGTCATAACTCCTCAAGTTATACCTCTGTTGAAAATTTTCTATTTTTTTTTAATGGATTTGTGGTACTTTTAGTAAAAAAACGGTGGTTTTGAAAATCTATAGACGGCAACACCATGTTCTACGAAAAAAGAATTTGATACTTTGTTTGTCTTTTTGTTTTTGATAGGTTATTTTGTTTATATTCTGATTAGTCACTTTAGCACGATGCAGTGTGGATTTGATACAGTTCTGTCATCGTATGGAGGTAGAGCATAGGTACGACATAGTCTATTACACATAATCTATAAATAAATATCAAAATCATTAGATCTACTTACAATCCCGAAACTGACTGATGTAAAAGTATACCATATATAAAACTTTTTGGGGTTGCCCATTTATTCCATTGTGCATTGCAGACTAAGCGTGGCCAGACTCTAGCAATAACTTTTTTATTTTCAGTAATAAAAAATAATAAAAATAAACTTTTTGGTAATGTTATTGTAATACCTATGTGCCCCTTTCGGATCGGTCAGGGTTTTTTTTTTTTACATATTTTATAAAATCTCGTCTAAATTCCCCAAGGGAGTAGGCAGAAGAAGTCTGCACGCATACCCCTGCTATATAATAAAGTAGAGAATATGGAAAACTTCGAAAAAATGCAAGAGTAAGTCAAGTAGCTGTACCGTATAACTATTTTCTTAATGTCCCTCGGCAAACCTCGTGTTTCGTCAGTCGTCGGATTTCTATCATTTAAAATAAACCAGTTACAGGTACTTTTGAATACTCAAGGGGTCGGTCAGTCAGAAAGATGAAGCTAGTTGCCCATTCCAAAGTGTAGTAGGTTCTTATGGAGAAGAACGGGCGAGAAACTCCACGGACACTCTTTTAAATTAAAATATTGTTACAAAATATTAGTTAACATCATTCATGTTGAAATTACACATGTGAGAACACAAGTTGCAGGCACTAAAATAGTTTTACAGCTCTATATAGTTCACACGGAAATCAAAACAAAACAACAATAAAGTACTTAGTTCTGAATTCAATTTATAATACACGATAAATCCAATAAATTTATGGACATGGAAACTAGCATTCGTTTGTATTCGGAAATGCGATGATACCCGAGGGACATTAAGAAAATAGACTGTACATTGTTTAATAATAGCATTAGTGTTAATTAACTTATTGGATTATGCGAAATAATTCACATAATATCACGCTTCTATTATCTGAAGGGTTGGGCAGAGGGATACCACACCACCCACCCACTCACCCACATTTCGCTAGTTATGTTTAAGTCCCATGTAATAGGGGGCGAGCCTATTGCCATCAACCGGGCACAAATCCAGACTCCAGGCTGCTACTGAGCAATTCCAGATGGCAAAACCCAATACCACTTTGCCGGACCCGGGAATCAAACCCAGGATCTCATGCTCAGCAGTAGCGCTTGCGACCATTAGACCAGTCGGCAGTCCAGGCAGTCAAGTATTTATGTATACTCTTTTAGAACTGATAATCACCAGTTTTAAGATGAGGAGGAATGTGATGTGATATTCTGATATTAATGGAGTATTTGTCAAGATATGGGTCTATGATGATTCCCCAGTGAGTCGGGGTGATGAGGCTGAGGGTGATGACCAGGAATGCGCGTTCGCTGCATGCTAATGGTCAGGATACCTGTTGAAGCCGTGGGTGTTGGCTGTGTGACTCGCCTCACGAACGCTTGCGGGAGTGATGATGATGATGACGTCACGCCGAAGTATTTGCACGAAGGCTGCGTTGACGTTCATACTCGGGGTCACCAATTTAGTGGTATGAGGAACAGGGTGTAAAGTTCACTCATCCACCATAGAAAAGGGAGAATCCTCTGACCAGACGGGTGTAGTGTCTGGCGGCCAATTGCCCAACGGTTTGAAGTTGAAATCTTGTATGTATGTCGATCGCTCGGTAAACTCTAATTGCGCGATGCAGGATTTGTGTGACGTCGTCTGTGAAGCATAGTTTGTATGTGGCGGTGTAACCGCTACAATGTGGAGGAATGAAAATTATCTAAGTCTGTCGCCACAACAGCAATGTTTACAGCATTGTTGTGTTTCAGCAGTTAGAGGTAAGATAGCCAGTTCCTCTGTGGTTGAGGAGTCCGGCTGAAGCTCGCTTCCACCTTCAGCCTGATCGTCACTTACTGATACACTCACTTACTGAGATGTAGTAATGTTCCCACTGCTGGGACACAGGCCTCCTTACTGTGAGAGGGAGTGGGCCGTAATCTACCACGCGAGCCCAGTGTGGGTTGATAGATGTCACATGTTTTCGAATTTTTGGTTCTAGGACATGCCGGTTTCCTCACAATGTTTTTCTTCACCGTTTTGAGAGCAGTGGTGATTAAATTATTTACACAAAGTAATGCACCTGTCTGGGTTCAAACCCACGACCGACAACTCGTAAGTCGCGGCCGTTACCATTGCGCCACCACTGCTCAAGATTTTCTCACGATTCAGTTCTATGCAAAGTATTATTTCTCGGCTAACGAAAGTCCTAATGTAAATAATCGGCGAATACGTCTGAAACTATTGTCTAAATTCTATTCTTATTATTTATTTACTAATTTATTTACTGCCTCGTTGGTCTAGTGGTGACTGCCTCGTTGGTCTAGTGGTCGCAAGCGCTACTGCTGAGCATGAGGTCCTGGGTTCGATTCCCGGGTCGGGCAAAGTGTTATTGGGTTTTTCTATCTGAAATTTCTCAGTAGCAGCTCGGAGTCTGGATTTGTGCCCGGTTGATGGCAATAGGCTCGCCCCCTATTACATGGGACATAAACATAACTGGCGAAATGTGGGTGTACCTGCTACAGGGACACCTCTGCCCAACCCTTCGGGGAAACAAGGCGTGATGTTATGTTATGTGTATTTACTAATTTTAGGAGGAAGACGACGATGACGAGTTAAATGGAGGCTCCGAGAATGATGACGGTTCTGACTCAGGATCGGACAATGATGATGATTGTAAGTACCATTAATATTTATACTACTTATAGAGGCTATGAGGCTAAGTCATAACAGTCGCACGGGTAGATCTTTACATACCGAGACCTCCGTGCCTCCGTGCGTTCCGTGCCTCGGAAAGCACGTTAAGCCGTTGGTCCCGGCTGTCATTCGTGGATCTTTGACAGTCGTTACGGGTCGTCAGAAGCTAGAAAGTCTGACAACCAGTCTTACCAAGGGGTATCGTATTACCTAGTTACTGGGTTGTGGAGGTCAGATGCAGTCGCTCTATGTAAAATATTCAGCTGCATCCGGTTAGACTGGAAGCCGACCCCAACATAGTTGGGAAAAGGCAAGGCAGATTGATTGTTCTTTTTTTTTTTTGTTTAATTTATTTCGTCAACACTTAAAACTGTGAACGGTCATTATTCATCTGAGGTCAACACCTTATATTTACCTCCGACGAGGCTTTGAACGTAACGAAATAGACAACTACAGCGCGTTGCGTTCATTATAACATGACCATGACGCGATAGGAAGCAGTGAATTTTGCAGTCTTAGTTTTCATACTAATAGAATACAATAGACGTGGATATATTTAGTAATCTGTTGCGCTTAACTATTCCTAAAGAGCCATAAAAAAACCTGAAAGAAATCGACACGTGTTTCACCTCTCAACGAGGCATCCTCGGGATGACGATTGACTTGTCGCGAACCCGAACACGGCGTGTTGCCACACCAAGGGTTGAACGCAGAGTGAGCCGTATCGTCCGTCAAACCCACTTTTATGCTGCTCCTGAGGATGCCTCGTTGAGAGGTGAAACACGTGTCGATTTCTTTCAGGGTTTTTATGGCTCTTTAGAAATAGCTAAGCGGAACAGGTTACCAAATATATCGACGTCTATTGTATTTTATAATGGATTTCCGCAAGGTCACGCCTGAATCAATTAACTATTTTAATAGGTACTAATAGAGTTCAAAATGGCGACTGACATAACAGTACTACCAATCACACGCTTGCAAAATTCAATGCTACCAATCGCGTCACGACAAATTATAATGAACGCACGATAGAGTGCTACAAGGATCTTTCGGCGCACAATGACATTAATAGGAGGGCGTTTTGGTAAACATTTGTGAAATTGTCGCAGACAGTGGTGCCCGATTCCCTTGTTCACAAACTAAATTAAATTTAAGTTCAGTGCATCTTTTTTTTTTCTATTTCATTAAAAAAAGGACAGAAGATACATTTTAGTTTAGTCCTATCAAATTAATCAGCGCCTGTCACTACTCCATACAAGTTTAGACGTGATTAAAAACTTGCCTACTAAAATTACGTCAATTTACGTCAAGCGCTGATTAATTTGACAGGACTAAACTAAAAATTATCTTCTGTCCTTTTCTTAATGAAATAGAAAAAAAAAGATGCACTGAACTTAAATTTAGTTTAGTTTGTGAACAAGGGAATCGGCACCATTGTATTGTAAAAACAAGATGGCGGCTTCGTTTCGATTTTGGCCATGCACCAGAACATATACAATGTCGCCCATGGGCATTTAACTCCTTTATTTTTCCGAATATGAATAAAAAATTATCGAAAATTAACTTTAAAAAGCGAGGGTAAATTTTTCATGTTATTACATTTATTTTATTTTTGTGTAGCGTTTGCCATAATCTCCGATGTTATTGGTTCAATTTGGATTCTGTTTATTATTTCTAAAAGCTTATGAGTTATTTTATTGGATTAACTAACATTTGTCGACTATGAAACAAAAAAATTCTACAAACAAAACAGTATTTATTTTAAAAACACAAGTGTAAGTCCATAAAACCATGGGGGATTTTGAAAAAAAAAAATTAAGATAGACCCCCTCCCTTTTAAAGTTAATTTTCGACAACATTTCATGAATATTCAGAAAAATGCGGGCGGTCTCATGCCAATGGGCGGCATTGTATAAATAGAAAATTGAACTAACCGTTAGCCTTACAAAAGTGATTTCTCTCTAGAAAGAGACAAAGCTATTGTGCGGCCAAAACTTGTAGTACTACTAAGACAACTTCTGGCCGCGAATTCGCTGTCTCTGTCGTACTTTTCGTACTTTAACTGAATACGAAACGCTCAGTACATTCTCTACGTCTATGTGCCAGAAGAACCTTGTAGCGTTGTAGTTGTCATTTTCGCCACGTTCATAGAAAGCCATGTCGGATTTTAAATATGTACAGTACAAATATGTTCTTAATGTCCCTCGGTAAACCTCGTGTTTCGGCAGTCGTCGGATTTCTATAAGTTGCCGTTTGCACTTGGTGCAGACCGGACGCTCTCAATCGACTTGGAAGTATATAGAGTTGTTAATACTCTTTTAACTTAATGTAATTTATTTATTTAAAAAATGGGAGGAACGCCGCTAAAGTCGCAGGCACGACAGATATGAAAATAGTAATCAAAACAACAATAAAGTACTTAGTTCTGAATTCAACTTATTATACAAGATAAATCTAATAATTGATAGACATGGAAATTAGCATTCGTTTGAATTCGGAAATCCGATGATACCCGAGGGACATTAAGAAAATAGAAATACTGGTCGGTATTTTAACCTCAGGTGAATATATACAAATATTTATAAACACCAATCCTATAGTGGCGTCGTCTCTGTTACGGAACGCAGTGATGAACCTGGAGGGGGGCAGCTCGGGCAGCTCCTCGCACGACGACAACGGGCCGCGCAGGCGGCGCGTGCGCAGGCGGCGGGTGAGTGCTCGGGGAGACGAATCGGTAACACTGGAAGCTTACTCACAGCATGCGCATGGGTTTAGTGGAATGGGAGATAATGGATTTCGTTTTTTATATAATAGATATGATGCTGGGGTAAAACAAAATAAATTCTATTAAGTCCGTCAGTCAGATAATTGAAAAAAAATGGCAATGGCACTCCCGGAGTGCCGACAGAAGGGAAAACTTGAACAAGATCGTCTTGGTGGAAGAAAAATACTTGTATAGAACATTGTTCCGTAACCTTATCTAAATAAAGAGCACAATCGCGTTTACAAAACCTTTAAAGTAAAAATACTTGCATGTAACATTGATCCGTAAAAATGAAGTGTTGTTAACAGTGTCGCGAAATCAATGGTTTAGTCCCATCTCATAAATGCCCAACGCGCCTAAAGAAGATTTCACTTAAAAAAATATTAGACACGTATTTCTTGCTTTATCATATTAATAAATAAATAATTAGATAAAACTCATTAAAGTTGGGGAGTGGGGTTTGCTACGTCACAAGTAAGTGTAAAATCTACATACTCGTGACGTCATGGTACATTTTAACTCAAATGTATTGCCGCGTAAAAAAAAAAAAAACGTGTTCAATATTTTTTAATAAAAATATATTTTATTATCATCATCCCTATTTTAATAA
Organism: Agrochola litura; assembly: GCA_949152395.1. Lineage (NCBI taxonomy): Eukaryota > Metazoa > Arthropoda > Insecta > Lepidoptera > Noctuidae > Agrochola > Agrochola litura. Next base: position 5,635,001 of record OX424519.1, on the reverse strand, counting down.
TAATTAGCATTGCCATTCAACGTGGCAATGCTGCCAGTCTTCTGGGCAAGTTTCCGGATGACAGCGATGCGGAGGTGTACTTCAACGCCGAAGGATCCTTTTGTTTTTGTATTTATTTGTATCGTTAGAGTCATTTCATTTAGTACCTAGTGTAAATAATAAGTAGTACAAATGGTGAAAATTAAATCAATAAGAAAAATGCGTGAATATTTGAGGGACGGGGGAGGGGGGAGAAGAGGAGGGAAGGGGGGAGGTGTGCAGGGGGTGTATCGGGATCAGGGGGTCGCGGGAGGATATCGAGGGGAGGTTCGGGGGGAGGTTATATATATAAGAGAGTTGTAAGATATACTTAATTACAGATATTGGGGGTCAAAAGAAAATGGGGTCTAAGGGGTCTAACTGAATGTAGGTACTAGGGGGGGGGGGTTGGAATTTTATCAAAACTTTGATATTCCCAGCCGTTTCCGAGATATTTAAAAGGGGGGAGGTGTGCGTGTGCAGGGGGTGTATCGGGATCAGGGGTTCGGGGGGAGGTTATATATATAAGAGAGTTGTAAGATATACTTAATTACAAATATTGGGAATCAAAAGAAAGGGGGGTCTAAGGGGTCTAACTCAATGTAGTTTCTAGCTGAGAGGGGGGGTACTAGGGAGGGGGGGAATTTTATCAAAACTTTGATATTCCCAGCCGCTTCCGAGATATTTAAAATTAAAAAAAAAGTGTCGTTACACAATAAAACACTGTCGTTACAACTTTTGGTCTTAATTTTTTCCGTCTAGCCCCCTTTCGCAACGCGCGATAAGGAACTTCGATCCAAAAAGTTTTGAGTATAAAGTCAGATAATAATATGTAAGAATAAGAATAATTTGTATTGGTCCATGTTACAAAATAAATGTCAGAAAATATTGATATTGTATTGTAACTAGAATATTTTGCATAGTATTAAAACTGTGGTCCCCAAACTAGGCAGCGCCTGTATCTTGGGGGCCTGAGTTGCGTTATCTTAAACTTTAATTCGAAACATGTTTGCGTTAGCTTAAATTTAATTTCAGGATGTTTGAAAATGGACAGAATAGATAATTAAATAAGGGTACCGAACGAACAGAATAAAAATAAATTGAATAAAATAAAATAATTAAAAAAAATGTTATAGTGTGTGTGTAGTTGTACGTGTGGGTTTTGTGTGAATGACTTGCTTGTATATTTTGGTGTTTAACTGTGATTCATACATTTTATAAGACCAGGTGTGATCCAGGGTTTCCATATGTATTTAGCACGGCTAATTGTCTTTTCAGTCGTGTGTTTCTTTATTGCATCTGCTAGAAGTCTGTGGAATTCAGTGGTTGCTGTGTTAACGTCTAAATCAGTCACCACTTCATTCCAGTCGATGTTACGAAGGTCTTCTTTTAGTGTGGGAAAGTTAATTTTATTAATTGTGTGTTGTTGGCATTTAGTGCCAGTTGGAGTGACCGTGTTGTACCCCATCATTACCATTTTGTGGTCGGTGATATCAGCGTCACAGATGATGCCTAGAGCACTGTGAGTAATTTGATAGGACTAAACTAAAATTTATCTTCTGTCCTTTTCTTAATGAAATAGAAAGAAAAAGATGCACTGAACTTAAATTTAGTTTAGTTTGTGAACAAGGGAATCGGCACCAATGTCACTAAAATAGGATTTAATTTATACACATATCACGCGGGCGAAGCCGCTGACGAAAGTTAGTATTGAATATGTAGTATAAACTTCATTTTTCCCCACTTCTATAATAATTTGTGTAGTGCATCTTGCATGGCTTCCATGTAACTTGTGGTGGTTTGTGTTCTGGGTGATTGTGCATGTAACATTGTTGTAACTTTTAGTTTTCACACACTTTCAATCAAAATTTGAATGATTTTGAAGGATATTACAAATCCATTACTTCATTCATCATCATTTCAGCTGAAAGACGTCCACTGCTGGACATAGGCCTCCCCCAAGCACCGCCACTTAGACCGGTTCTGTGCTTTTCGCATTCAGCGGATTCCTGCGGCCTTCGCAAGGTCATCGGTACACCTTGTGGGAGGCCTCCCAATGCTACGTCTTCCGGTACGCATTCGCCACTCCAGAACCTTTCGGCCATCTGTTCTGCGAGCAATGTGCTCTGCCCACTGCCACTTAAGTCTGGCAATTCTTCGGGCTATGTCGGTTACCTTGGTTCTCCTACGGATCTCTTCATTTCTGATTCGATCACGTAGGGAAACTCTAAACATAGCCCTTTCCATTGCCCTTTGGGTGACTTTTAGCCTTCAAGGCCCATTGTGAGGGACCACGTTTCAGTGCCATATGTCATCATTGGCAACACGCACTGGTCAAAGACTTTCATCTTGAGATACCGCAATGAATGGTGTTGAACTGTCAAAATTAAAGCCATTGCTACTGTGTGTTTTACGAAATTACCCCGCTGTTGCATGAAGTTTAATTATATAAAAATTGCTTATTTTACTAACAATTCATTGCTTGTTTTGTATGCTTGTCACCGAGATAGACTAATTTAACTAGGGTGTGTCGTCAAATCCACAAAAATCATGGATGTTTTGGAATGTCTTCGGTATATCTCAAAAATCTTTTTATTTTCTTGCATATTTTTTGCTACAATATATCTTTAGTAACAGTTTTTTTTTTTTACATTATACATACCATTAAAGGCTCGTGCAGACCAGCGCGACATGCGACGTGACACAAAGGCACTGCTCGTCGTGCGATGAGCGGTGCCTTTGTGTCGCGCCTGTTTGAAGGAGCCTTTATTCAGCTTTTATGATATTAATATACTATTGCGATCATTTCGCCATTTTGTATTGAAATAATGATTAGGCCTTTATAGCAGTATGAGTATTATACACAATATTATACCGTGTGTCTTTATAATGTGCACATATCGAAATGAGGGAATCTATGCTTAATATAATCGACGGAAAAAATGTTAAAAAAAATCTAAACAATTTTTTTTTCTATTTGGCGTCTTGTTTAGAAATTTTGTGATTATTAAAAAAAAATATTTAAAAAAAAACAGATTTTTGCTTATAAAAACATGTTTATTTTCAATTGAGGTTAGTTTTTTCTATAATTTTCATTATAGAGTTTGTTTCATCGCGATAGATCATTTAGTTTAAAAGTTACACCGTTTTGTTACAATTTATTTTTAAATTTCATAAAAAAATATATAAGTAGTTTTTTTTTTAATCCGTCGATAAAATAAGCATAGATTCCCTCATTTCGTTATGTGTACATTATAAAGACACTCTATAGCAGGCGCGGTCGCAGCCAAAGATTTTGGGGGGGGTCACCATGGGTGCTTTTTCAAATCCGGGGACAGAAAAGATACTAATAATTATAGACCCGTATCAGTTTTGCCGGTTTTCAGCAAGGTATTTGAAAAAGTAATGTTAAATCAAATGCTCAATCATTTTAATCGTAATAACATCCTACACGATCAACAGTATGGTTTCACCAAAGGACGTTGCACAACCGACGCCGGTGTCACCTTATTGAAACACATCTTTAATGCATGGGAAGAGGCACGAGATGCAATAGGCATCTTTTGCGACCTATCCAAGGCATTTGATTGCGTGGATCACGAAACACTGCTCTTGAAACTTGAGCATTACGGTCTGAATAAACTTGCGCTGAGCTTAGTAAAATCATATTTGAATGATAGACTGCAGCAAGTTCAAATAAACGGTGTAAATTCATTGGGTTTAAAAGTCAAAATGGGTGTACCTCAGGGCTCGATATTGGGTCCATTCCTCTTTTTAGTATATATAAATGATTTACCAAATTTACTGAAAAATCGACCACAAATGGTGTTATTTGCTGATGACACATCACTGATTTTTAAAGTAGACAGACATGCACAGGAGCTTGACGACGTAAATAACGCTATGCTTACGGTCCATATTGGTTTACTGTAAATAATTTGGTATTAAATGAGAAGAAAACTAAATGCATAAGATTCGCGTTACCGAATGTTAGAAGTAGTGAATGTCAAGTTGTATTGAATAAGGAGACACTAGAATTCGTCGAAAAGACGGTTTTCCTGGGGATAACGCTTGACTCCAAACTACAGTGGGGTCCTCACATAACATCACTTGCAGGGCGGCTAAGTTCAGCCGCTTACGCTGTTTGGAAAATCCGCCAACTAACAGACGTGGATACCGCGAGACTGGTCTATTTTAGTTATTTTCATAGCATCATGTCTTACGGTATTTTGCTGTGGGGACGGGCTGCAGATATTGATTCTGTCTTTATTCTGCAAAAAAGGGCCGTCAGAGCCATCTACAACCTCCGCAGACGCGAATCTCTAAGGGAACTGTTCAAGAAAATTAACATCATGACGGTACCTTGTCAGTATATATATGAAAACATTATGTATGTTCGAAAAAATCTACACCTTTTTAGTAAGATAAGTGACAGGCATAATTTTAACACTAGAAATAGGAACAAATTAGATCAACCACGTTTTAGATTGTCTAAAGTTCACACTTCTTTTATGGGGTACTGTGTAAAATGTTATAATAAAATACCACTCGATATTCTTCAACTAAATGAGAAGAAATTTAAAACATGCATTAAACGCACACTATGTAGACAAGCATATTATAAGTTGGATGATTATATAGTAGATAAAAATGCTTGGCTTAATGCTGGTCCTGCTCCACAGCCACTTGGGCTCACTAGTTAAAATTTTAATATTTGGAAGAGTTGCTTTCCCTTTTTTAAATTCTGTTTTTGACATTACAAACTTAATGTTTATTTTTTATTTTACCAAGTAAATTGTTCAATGCTCCAATTAGATAATAGTGATTTTCTTACTTTTTGGTAGTAAAATTCTATTAATTTCTTAAATACATTGCAAACTATAGTTTTGTATAATTTAGAAGCATTTTTAGATTTTTGTAAATGTGAGTACCATGGAGCCGTTTACTATGTTATTAAGATGTATGTTGACTTGAAAGAGCATGGCAGTTGAGAGAATGTCAAGCTCACTTAAATGTCTCGCTGATGGTGGCGAGTGTGTTGGATCATTCGGTTCCCTACAAAATGGTTGAGCTGGATGGTGCTGATCCACGCGTCATGTTCGTGAACGGGCGCCGTCAGTTGAGACTGGTCATCTCTTATCTGCCAGGGCTTATTTTTAATCATATATTTGCAACTGCTTTGATTATTTTTTGTACATTGTTCTCACATATAGAAGCAACAAGAATAATGTACCCAGAATTTTGTAATATCTATATTTAAAAGAGTGGCCTTGGAGTTTCTTGCCCGTTCTTCTCCATAGAGATCTACGTTTTGGAATGGGCAACTAGCTTCAACTTTCTAACTAACTGACCGATTCTTTGACAATTCAAAAGTGCCTGTAAATGGTTTAATTGAAATAAATGCTTTGAGTTTGAGTTTGAGTGCCGAGGAATATTTTTGTGCATATAATAATATATCTAGGTCCACATTACTTATGCTATTCAGGGACGCAGTTTTTACAAGTGGGGGGGGGGCTCGAAAATTTTGCACACACTCGGATAGGTTAGATTTTCTTTTGATTATTCAAAAAGAACTAGGAATTAGTTGCTATGTCGATTTATGAAGAAAAGCTCAAGAGCTAAGAGAATGTAGAAGGCACGCGTTGACCGAGGGAAGCGAGCCTGAAAATGTAACCCGTGGTTGTAGTACAGTTTTAAAAGTTAGTAATACAAGTAAATCATTAAGGCGTGAAAGATTTTGGGGGGGTCATGACCCCCAGGACCCCCTCCCTCGGACCGCGCCTGCTGTATAGTAGGGTTGGCAACCCTAGTTGTGTCGTACTGTACAATACTCGTATTTGGCTAGCCAATAAGATAAATCCTTACTAATATATAACGTGTGTCCCTTACAGCCCGCGGACGGGAACAGTAGCGACAGTGACGGAGACGGCGACATCGACCTCGGCGATATCATCGAGTTTGAGCTCGACTAATGCAATAAATATACGTGTTGATCAGTTTACCTGAGTTTTATTTATAACTTTTGTGCCATAAGGTCCTTTGCTAAATAGATAAGTCCTCAAAAACAAAAAGCTTGTACAGACGCCAGCACATCAAGCTACCCGAAACTGTCAAATTTTCCCAATCAACTTTGAACCTTAAACTTCAGCGATAAAGTTGAAAATCTATTAAATAAATTTGACAGATTGTAGTAGCTTGATGTGCTGGCGTCTGTACTGACCCAACAGATGAATACAGATGGGACACTCCGCATTTTAAGTATGGAGCTACAAGTACAGACGCCAGCACATCAAGCTACTACAATCTGTCAAATTTATTTAATAGATTTTCAACTTTATCGCTGAAGTGTAAGGTTCAAAGTTGATTGGGAAAATTTGACAGTTTCGGGTAGCTTGATGTGCTGGCGTCTGTACGTACGCGGCGGGCTCGACTTGTCGAATTCAGTGGGCGTAACGTAGTCAGAAGATATGAGAGTTACGCGATAGAAAGAGAGGCTAATTCTAAGTGAATATAACTGTAGGTAATTAGTGCTGTGCGACCTGAATTGCACTTTATTGTGTCGTAGCAAGAGTCGCTTTTTATTTAAATGATTTTGCGGAATGAACCATCTACTAATCTGTCTTCGCGTACATGTGTCACTCATTTGTTCGGAAACCCAGTAGGCGCCCTCTGTCGGCGCGACGATTAGCTTTCTGTTAGGACATCACTTAAGTCCTTTCATATTATGATCTAGTAAAAAAATTGGTAGAGTCTTTCTTAACTATACCTACAATATTTTATGGGGCTTAGGTAAAAAAACATTCACACAGATCTAACAAGACTAAAAAGCAGACAGTGGTGCCGATTCTCTTGTACACCGAACTAAACAAACTAAACTATCACTAAAATTCCTTACTTTGGAGTAAGAGAATCTCAAAGATATTCTGCAAAATAAATTCTCTTAAATTTAAAAATAATTTTGACACATCTAAATCGATTTTGACAATCGCAACTCCACACGTGATACCTAACCACGTGAATCTTTTTAGAGCCGGAGGCGCGCAGGGGGGGCAGCCTCGACGTGTTTTATATGGATTTTTTACTTTTTGTATGAAAAATAAGAAAAAATATTACCTACATGTAGAGTTGGGGTTTAAGGGTGTTTTAAAGGGTGTCGAAATTTTCTTTATTTTTGCGATTGGACACACCGTTTTCGAGATATAAGCAAAAGAAAAAAAAAATCAGTACTGTTTTTGCATCTGAAGTCGAGGTGTTGGGTACTACTTAGTCTGTGGTGTGAATTTAAAGTTCATGACAACCAATTTTATTGCACACGTTTTTGGTCGCGATTAAAAATAGTCAGATTTAATTAGAAAATCTAAATTTTAAGTGAAAAACGTCAAATTCAGAATAGCAAAATTGCCATTTTCACTAAACTAACAGTACCATCTTAGTGCTGTCAAACTAAAATATAGTTAAGTTGTGTCATTTTAGTCTATTTCAGAATGGGAAATCGTCGTTTGACAGGATTAAACTAAATTTTGGTGATTTTTAGTGTAGTTTAGAGGCATTTGTGACAAGAGAATCGGCCCCAGTACCTAAAGCCCTGAATTATCCACAAAGCCACTAAACCACAATCGACCGCACGTCGCGTGTCGGTGGTAACACATTGCCCTTTAGTTAACCTAGCGCAGAGCGGAGTTTCAAAAGAATAAGGCCCGGACTCCAACAAAGCGCAGATGTGCGGAGATGTCCGAAACGGAGACGAGAAGAGATGTTTTTCAGCTAGGGTGTATCCACCGAAGCTGTGCGGAGATGCGTACTGGCTAGAGCGGGCGGGCGGCTTATGCGACACGGGGGAACTAGCGGCACCGCTCACATCTTTTCTCGTCTCGTCTCCGCTGCGCGCCGTTGCCAGCTTGCGAAGCACAGGTCACATTGCCGCTTAATACCACCGCCCAGCTCAATCGATCGCGCCATACAAATATGACACATCTCTGCTCGGTATTCACTGAAGCTGAATGTTGAGAAGACGAGAAGTGTGAACAATGAAATTCTATTGGTTGTTTAAAACACATCTCTTCTCCTCTCGTCCGGGCCTAAGCCAGCTTAGGTATACTGATTTTCTAACCACCTGTCACCTTTCAAAAACAGTAGACCCGGAGATTTTAGAAATACAGTTTTTATTTTATTAAAATAAAACATTTTTTCAAGTTTTAAGTATTTAATTAATTAAGGTAGGTACAAAGTAATGGTAAATGAGTATTGGTAATGTCTTTTTTTAATATAAATTACCTAGCTAGTGCTAGGCTGACTGTACGTCGCACACAGACTGTCACTCACGCATGCACGCACTCCGCGCCATGCGCCCGGTGTGTGATGACCGGTTGTCGCTTCCTGTTACATCTGACCCGGAGATATAGATGTTAAACCCGTAGCCCGGACATGCACCATGCAAACCCGTAGACTCCGGGTCTAACCCGGAGAGGTGGCAGCTCTATGTACAACTGATTTGCATTTTACCTATTTCTACCGCAAAGCATCACTGATTTTCAGTTTGAAGGGCACATGAGACATTTCAGCTTTGTCTCTGGGATAGCCACGCATTTGCGATACATCTTACAAGTTACAGATGTCTAGGTCACTGTGACCACTACCTACCCTTTTTGTTTGCAAACCAATGGCATAAAACCATGCGCCAAATAAGATAGTTGGTATAAAACGCCCCTTTGAAGTAAGTGATTTTCTAAAGTCGGGCCCGTGAGCAGAATTAGTTTTTTTTTTTAATACATACAACTGTTCAAAGACCATTTGACGGTGGCAAAAATCTGAACTAACGCCGCCATCTTGTTTTTCAATAGAATTTCACAAAGCTATCAATGTCATACACCGATGATACAAGGTATTATATGGTTTTAGTTGTGCTATTCGACAATAGATGGCGGTACTAGTAGTATATGATTATTTATTTTTTCTTTTTTTAAGCTCGCCTCAATGTAGACTTGAAAAAAAAATCGTCCGTGCGGCCCATAGACATATCAAGTAAATTTCAATGGTGCGGCCTGGGCATATTACATCGCACCTTTAAAGTAAAACCGTTACTAAACGAAAATTTTCATGAATTGAGTTATCATGCTATCTATCTAAAATACGTATTTTAGATAGATAGCATGATAACTCAATTCATGAAAATATTTTCGTTTAGTAACGGTTTTACTAATTTTCATGAATTGAGTTATCATGCTATCTATCTAAAATACGTATTTTAGATAGATAGCATGATAACTCAATTCATGAAAATATTTTCGTTTAGTAACGGTTTTACTTTAAAGGTGCGACATGCTCTGTGGCCTGGGCCTCGGAACGAGATAGGTATTTCGTGTTGGACAAATCTGCCCAAAATAAAACAAAACAACAACTAAGTACGAATATTCAATGCACTTTATTTTATATCATAAATAGGTAATATCGCACCTTCGGTAGAACAAGGGCATAATTGCAGTTTTTGCTATTTTACAGGAGAGCTATTTTAAGATATTTATTGCATTCAGTGAGGTCTTGCTCTGTTAATATTGCTCGAAAGTTTTTCTTCTTTGCATGATATAAACTATATACTATATCCTTTTTAGGCGTATAGTTAACAAGAATTAAGAACTTTTAGTTTTTTTTCAATTAATTTTTATTTTAAGGAAGGGATACATTTGTGCCCTTGTTCTACCAAAATGTATATCCTCCAGTTCAAATAGCATTTTTAAGGCATTTCTGTACACTTAACTCATTTTTGCAATTTTTGACAATTGTGCCCTTGTTCTACCGAAGGTGCGATATGTTTGGGATATCACAATTTGTTTGTTCATTACTCGCCAAATATTTAGCTATCAACTAGGCGTAACAATATTTTTATACAATTGTTATTAAAATAATAACTAAAACTAAGGCGAAACTACTATGTTATTTTACAAAATAAAACAACTTTCGGTTATTACAAAGTTATCTGAACCAAGTTGTGACTTATTACAGTGTGTGTTGTTACCATAGAACTAATACTTCGACAGAAGCAAAACCGGGCGTTTCTTACACCTTCTATAATATTATGTGTTACAGACAATAAGGTAGCAACTTATACTAAAGCTGTGTTTTCATAGGAAAGCAATTCCATCATTAAAACTGCCGTCATTAAAATCTGTCATTTTCACCAGTAAATACTGGCCAAATATAGAGCGTTTTTTGACAAATGTCAAAAAAACGCTCTGTATTTTGACAGCCGTTTATTGTGTGATCGTTCACCGCTTTCAGAAACCAACGCTTACTTGGTTCAATTGAGTTGCGAAGGCCCATTGAAGTAGATACAGTAATGTCTGAATATTTCAGTAATCGAAGATAATTTAATTAAATATAAAAATAAATATGTTGTATTATGTTTTACATGGAACACTATGGAGATAATTCACGCTTTATTATGCCGATAAAGCTTTGATAATAATATTTAAAAAAACGGTTTCTTTAAGATCGAGCAAACAAAAAACGCCAAAAAACAGATTTCTTGTATTTTATTTTTTTATTTTTTTGTCATAGCGGCAATAGAAATACATAATATGTGAAGATTTCAACTGTCTACCTATTACGGTTCATGAGATACAGCCCGCTGACAGACAGACGGACAGCGGAGGCTTAGTAATATTAATAGGGTTCCGTTTGGCACCCTTCGGGTACGGAACCCTAAAAATGAACACATGACTTTAATGAACATTCAGCCCGATTTACAAGGCGCGATTTAATTGCCTGTGGCATGCCATAAGAGCGTTTATCCTAAAAGTTGGCAACGTCGCAAATAGCTGTCAAATATTTACCTGTTTTGATTAATTTGGCAATATTACTGTATGGAAATATGAAATGTGGCTAACTAGGGAACTAAAATACTGATTAAGAAATGCAATAATTAATACAGTAACACCGAATATTTAGTTTTAGATTTTAAAAAGTATTTGGATACTTTCTAAATGCCTTTTTTATAACTAAAACGGTTACAACATCAAATTCGCTAGTTAGCCACATTTCATATTTCCATACAGTAATATTGCCAAATTAATCAAAACAGTGAAATATTTGACATCTATTTGCAACGTTGCCCACTTTCAGAATAAACACTCTTAAGTTGAAGCGACAATAAAAGTTGCACTGTCTAAACCAGGGGTTCTCAACCTTTTAACATAGCCGCCCCTCTATCTTTCTTTTAAAATCATTACACCCCTGAGTTACTATGTCGACATAAGCAGAAAAGTGTAAGAATGTAAATCGAGCGAAAGTAAGGTCGAAAATTTTTGCACCTCCTTGGGTAGAATAGATTTCCTTTGATCATTCAAACATAAATATATATTACTTTGTCGAGTTTTGCAGATCTCAGACTCAATAATTATGAGAATGCATAATATAAGAGCGAGCAAAGCGAGCTCAATAAATGTTGTACAATTTCGAATTCGTTGTATTTTTCTTTTGACCAAGGAGTTTCTTTGTCGACTTATGAAGAAAAGTTGATGAATCAAAAAAATACAGAATGGAAGAGCGAACGAAGCGAGCTCGAAAATTGTAGCAAGTAGCCTCGGATAGATTCGGTTTTCTTTAGTCCATTCATAGAGAAATTGAAAAACTTATTTTGTCGACTTATGCAGAAAAGCTGAACCTCATTTTACAGCACCTAACTAAGTATTATGAAACATTCAGGTTTTAGAAACTAGTCTTAACCTTTTGTAATAGCTACCGAGAACATAAAATTTATTAAATCTAAACTTTATTATTGGACCCGTAGCGCCCCCCATTGGTCACTACGCCTCCCGAGGGGGGCGCGCCCCATTGGTTGGGAATCCCTGGTCTAAATGGTGTTTAGCCGATGCAAGTAATATTTTTTTTCAATGTTATTTTATGCCACAGACAAGGATCTTGCATCATGTAGGTAAATAGGGATTTAGTTATCACACAATTTGGAAGCGAGTGACCTCATTTGTTTTATTTCGAAATTATGTTGAAGCTTCGGCTTCTTATGAAAGCGGTTTCGTCATTAAAACGGCTGTCATGAAAATCTGTCATTTTCACCAATATCTGACATTAAGTTGTTAAAAAACGCTCTGTATTTGTATTTGGACAGCCGTTATTGTGTTACCGTTCACCGCTTTCTTAAGAAACCAGAAGAAACCATTTTATAGCTTTTTTATCAGTAGGTAATCATTTAGCCCGATAGAGTTATCGGCATTTTTAGTACGAATCAACGTTATTTATTTTACTCAAGTTATAATATTAATATTTACAGTTATAGACTAGTAGACTCCAATTAAATGGCACTTAATTCACGAAGTCTTTTTACATTTTTTATCGTAACGATTATACTTGAAAAAAAAAGCCTCGTTGTCTACTCTTTCCTATCTGGAGTGGATACCTCAGAAAAGCTTTGGATTCCTGGGAAAGTGGTTCCGTCATATTACAACGGCCGTCATGAACATATGTCATTTTCACCAATATTTGACATTAAGATGTCAAAAAACGCTCTATCGCTTTCTTAAGAAACCAGAGATTAATAACATAGAGAATCTCTACGCAGTGTCAATCGTAGACTCATTGGCCACCAGCTCACTTCACAGTAAGAGAAATTCATTGAAAAGCAAATTGACTACCAATTCAAATCACAACTGCACCATGACCACAATAAAAACGGGTTTAGTCGACGGAAGAATAGACAAAATCACAGATAAACAATCACAATCTGTCATTTTGTCTGTTTAATTCTTCCGTCCGTTAAAACCCGTTTCTATGGTCGTCATGCTACGCGTGCTTGTATTCTTTGACAGATGTATAACCCGGCAAATTGACGTAGGGTGTCAATTAAATTTACAATTAATTTCCCTGACTGGGATACTGAGACTGTCTAAACTTTAAGAAAACTTTCTCCCTAGTTGACAACTGTGTCTACTTTTTGACTAACTTGCAAGCAAATATGGGACATTTTCTATATTTGAGTTATTTGTAACCTCATAATACCTTTTCATTATTCCTCTTAGCTCAAGAATGGAGAAAAATGACCGAATGGCATCATCACTGATGTCAATTAAAACATATTGGACTCGTAACTGCTTTGTCACTTTATGGTAAAAGCGGCAAAATAGCCAGGGCAATTTTCCCCGGCAAAAAGAGGGTTGTATTGGTGATTCTAATGATAATAATTTTGTAAATACGCATCGCGAATCTTACATTTTGATCAGCATACCTACAACCTGACACTGACATTTCAAAAAACGATTTTCGCGGGCTTCCATAATGTCATTTGCGCGCCACAAAACGACAAGGTCTATATTTTGTCTATGTGATAATTAGGTCGTTTCAATGTTATTAGAAAATTACATGCTCTGTGAGTAGTGGGAATTGTTGTCAACAGTGAGCAGTTACGACTATACGTAAAAATTCAGGAAAGAGTAGATTTACCATAACGTATAATGAGACAAATAAGAACTACTAGCTATTATTGTCTATTCTCTGATATACAACGACGTAAGCAGTCGACTTACTTACCTACATACTAGCAAGAATTCGTCACTAGATCAAAATAAAAAAGTTTTGACGAAACTAAACAGGTATGTTATTTTATCTTATTTGCTGGCTAAGGCAAAAGAAGCTTCCGTTTAAATGATATTCGAGGCCAAACAGAATTTAGTTCTTTCGTATTTCCATTGGTTGAACGCTATCGTGAAGATAAAATTGTATGCGCGATGCGTCACTAGGGGCGTAGCCAAAAAGGCGGAGGCTATGGCCGCCACGCCTAAAGAAAGTAAAATATTTGTTTTTGATGTAAGCCATAGAATACTTGTTTTTTTTTTAACATTGGAACGTCATAAACATTATTCAAAATGAGAATGAAAAAAAAATAAAGAATAAAAAGTCCCACATCCAGCGCGGGAAAATAAAAATGAAATGCAATGGCTGCCTTGAAAAGTTATTGTAATTTATCTCGTCAATCTTTCATAATTTCAGAATTATATTTATAAATATTATATTATCTTACAATAATCATTCTTAAATCTAGTTTATTTTTCATTTATTTACAGTATATTACAATCGCCATAATTTTTCGTATCGATACACTATACAGTAACGGTTACCAGTAACCGTTATTTTGTCGGTAACCGTTTTACGTTATCCTAGAGCTACAAAGAGAATTTGAATTCACACATTACTCGTTTTCATGAAGTAATGAAAATGCAGTCTTTAAAATCAATAACTAATATTTAAAATAGGTATGATTCAAATGTAATAGGTATTTCAAATTCCACTTTTATTTGAAACTAGCTGAAGACGTTGTCCTGTCCAATTTTCAATAATTTATACAAAAACCGCATAAACGAAAAGGACGTTCAGTTTTTCCCGAAAATTTCCGAGAATCTTTTCCAATTTTTCATTCCATAAAAACCTAATTTGGACTATTACAAACATTTTAAAACAAAAAAAATCCAAAGCGGTCCAGCCGTTCTCTAGTAACTTGCTTACCAATGAACAGCATTTTATTTTTATATTTAAATCGATTATAAAGATAAATGGAAACAGAAAACTTTGGATTTAAACCAAGAGATCACACTTTTATGTTAATTTTGGAAAATCAACCATTTTCAACAACAAATCAAACCGATACATGCTTAAGTTTTCAAATCGAAAACCTAAAGAATATTTTATAAACTTATTTATTATTTACACGATCACTTCAGCGGTCTGTCAATGAACAAATTCGTTGACGCCGCCGCCATGATGATGGAATTGTTGCGTATTATCAACAATGACACTCGTATATCCCCCCTCTTGCACCGCGGGACTGGCAGCCATTTTACCAAAAGAACCGTTAAAATTTTCAACGACAGGCCTTCCATTTTGATTCTGATTTTGACCGTAGAACGATATTAAATTCGTGTAATTGTATTGGTTGGGTATTTCTGAGCCTTCTATAGAGCTGCACGAAGATGAACTTGCAGAAAACGGTCTTTGACTTTGTGGATAGCTAACATAATTGGGAATAATTTCGTTAGTATCTGTGTAATTTTCATAGAAAATTTCTTGGTATGATCCGTTCTGCTGGTGATATTCTTCTTGGGTTTCATAAGGGGGTATCACAGGGATGTATTCTGGGTACGTATATCCCCCACTAGAGTCGCTGTACTCGCTTTCGGGAACTTGTACAGGGTTGATTTTCTCTGTGTGTCGTACGTGGGGCATTTGTGGTGGTGTGGTGGTGGTGGGGACGTGGGACGGCGTGAGGTCCACGTGCTTCGGGGCGCCTTGGCTGATGTTTAGAATTAGGTGTTTTTCTTCAATGTCACTGGAAGAGAAGAGTTGAATTAGTTCATTTTGTTTTTGTTGATTTTGATAGGCTTTTGCAGCGACGTTGAAAATTATTTAAAAAAAATAAGGCCTATTCAGATATAAGAGATATCACTGTCGCGCTCGATAGCGATACTGCTCCGCCTTCAGAGGCCCTAGTATGACCGCGTTCGGCGCTCCGATTGGCCTTTCACTGGCCTTCACTCGTGAAGGGCCAATCGGAGCGCCGAAAGCGGTTGATGCGTAAAGTCGAAATGGTTAAAAGAAACTCATATTAGGGCCTCTGATAAGTCACTTTGGACCAGTATTAGGGGTAGGTCATTACGTGATTTTCGCGAAACGTAATGTAACTAGTGACTTCGAGGACGTCACCGGTTTTGAAACTAGTGATTTTAGTAACTAGTTATTTTTCAAATTCTATTCGGTGATTTAACAGGATGATTTTATCGAAGTGTTACAGTTATTTGCGAAACGAAAACATAAATGATTAAGTACCTACGTAATACGTTACATATCACAAGCTTTAAGTTTTTGTAGCTACATAATATATGCAGTTACATTATTAACGTAATACTAAAGTTATTACTCGCGAACAACGAATAATAATATTCGTAGCTCGTGAAAGAAACAACATGCATTCGCAACGTACTTTTGTTTCGTTTCACTCTTTTCATTCGATCACTGCATTGTGATTTAACTAGTTACAAAAATCACATGTTTATGTGTGACTCGAAACTAGTTATTCGGCTACATGCCCCGCAGCCAGTTATTGCAACTAGTGACGTTAAATAACGCCCGTACCTAACCAGTATCGCTACCGAGCAAGACAGTGATATCGCGACGATATCCCTTAGGTATATCTGAATTGGCCTTTAAATGAGGTAGGTCATAAATTCCTATTCAGAAAACATGTTTTAAGCAATTCTATTTGTCTGTATTATTTAATCCAGTCCAGTTTCGGTAACTCCTGAGATGTCGATCAAACTCGAACAACAAACTTGTTTTATTATGTCATAATTATATTCCTATACCTACTATTAAATAAGCAATATTTGTATATATATATTTGTACATTCTCGAAAACGGCTCTAGCGATTTCGATGAAAGTTGCAATATAGGGGTTTACTTACGGTGGCGAAAAATCGATCTAGCTAGGTCACTTAACTGGGAAAGTTCGTTTCCTCTATTTCCACCTGAGACGAGCTCGGTAACCCAGGTACTTTATATTATACGATACTCAATATTTTGCCCCAAATGCCTAATTAACATAAAAGCTCATAGCAACGTGTTCAAGTAATTACCTTAGCACATAATTAACGGACACGATGCAGTGAGGTCTCGAAGACCGCGAGTTATGCACGATGGTCGCGTAGCTCTGCATCCACACCCAGCCTCCACTCTTCGTTAGGAAGCGGTAGTACCGAGAGGTCACTTGACCTTTTGTTAATACTGGAATAGAAAATGAGGACTATAGGGTAAAAAGCACATATGAATAGCCAAAAACAGTGGCACTCCGGGAGTGCCGACAGAAGTGAAAACTTGAACAAGATCGCCTTAGTGGAAGAAAAATACTTGTATAGAACATTGGTCCGTAACCTTATCTAAATAAAGAGGACAATCGCGGTTAACAAAAATGAGGTGTCGGTAACAGTGTCGCGAGTTCAATTGTTTTTCCCATCTCAAAAATGCCCAACGCGCCTAATGAAGTTTTCACTTCAAAAAAGTTAGAAACGAGAAAGTTAGGAAAATAGTCAGTTTTAAACTATATCTGCACGTACTCCACATTTTCGGGAGTAGCGTTTAGAAGTAGATCATTATAATTTAATTGTCCCGTAGAAGACTTGACGGGCTAAAATATAAAAGTTGAATCTCTCCAGATTATAACATTGCACTGTAGTTTAGTAAATGGCTGTGTTTGTGTCAGTTAAATAACAAGATGTATTTTGACTACATTCACTGATACAATGCTGTCAGAAGCCAGGAATTACTATACTCCATTCATTATATTGGTTGAGCTGAATGGTGCTAATGCATGCGTCATGTTCGTGAACGGGCGCTGTCAGTTGGGACTGGTCATCTCTTAGCTGCCATGGCTTATTTTAATTTAATTTTTGAATTGTATTATTTGTTTCATTTTCTATTACGGACGCTTTTAACGTTCTGCATCGTTCTCACATGTATAACTTCAACATGAATGATGTAACCAATATTTAGTAACCATATTTTGATTTAAAAGAGTGTCCGTGGAGTTTCTTGCCCGTTCTTCTCCATAGGTACCTACTACACTTTGGAATGGGCAACTAGCTTCATCTTTCTGACTGACCGACCCCTTGACAATTCAAAAGTGCCTGTAATTGGTTTATTTGAAATAAATGCTTTGAGTTTGAGTTTGAGTTATAGCATTAGAAAAATAACGACGGTTATTGTGTAATTTATTTTGTCGTTATTTTTCTAATGCCATAGAAAATAGAATGGATAAGGAGTTGTTTTTAATACTCACGCGTACAATGCGAATGCCTCATATGTAAGACATCCGTGCCGTGTATGTAGTGGTACAGCGTCTTCTCGATCAGGTCCTGAGGCTCATAGCCCGTTAACGATGCCACTCTGGAAATAACGGAGTAACTATTAATAACGTTCTCGTTACAAACGATATTATACAACTATGGTTATAATACTTTCAGGGGGCCTACCACCAGCTCAAAGCAGTATTATTTTAATATTCAGTGGGAGAAAGAGATGGAGCTATACGTCCTGTAGAGCTTCATCTCTTTCCCACACTGAAGTAATATTAAAATAATACTGCTTTATGAGCTGGTGGTAGGCCCCCTGGTCTATCAAAAGAGCTACCCTAGTTGCATAACAAACTTTCGATCACAACCCGAGAGTTTTGAAGGATATTGCTAATCCACTGTTTCATAGGTATTAAAAATTCGTTTGCTCAACAACGTAAATAACGCAATGGACGTGGGTGAACTGTCAAAAGTAAAACCAATACAATCAATTGTCGTTTTAAGTGTATTACGCAAATACCTCGCTGACTATGGGCAGTCAGCACAGTACCACTACCAGTCTTGCTGAATTGCCCTTTTTATCACGTCTGGTTGATCGAACCACGTGGAGTTTAATAATGATAATTATTTACTTAGAAACGAAACTAAAGCTATACACATTAAATATTCTATAATCGCGTTGTCCGACACCTACGAATTGAAGTTGATTATTTTTGCTGGGAACTATACTCCATTAACTTTAGAAAAATAACGGTTAATACCCGTTCGTTATTTCGATGTAAACGTTTAATAACTCCGTTATTTCACAATAAATATAAAGCAATGTAATCTATTTACCATTTTATATTTTATAACAACTCTAAAATGCAGCTACACAATAAGTGTCGGTATGTTTCTGTTTTATACTCGTGATTTATTATGTACTTTTTGTTGTTCTCTGATTACTCTTGTCTTTTATGTATGTACGTGTTTTGTGACAAATAAACCTATTTTTCTTTTTTTCTTCTTTCTGTATGTGGCCGTTACTTTTCTAAGAAATTTTATAATTCGATACAGTTTGATTTACAATCAATTATTTATATTCTAGTCTCACTATCGTCTCAATTCATAGATATCAAAATTCACAAGAGTCAAAAATCACAGCCTACCTCATTCCATAAAAAAAAACAACTCTGAAATCAAACTACCGATGCCTCGATACCTACCCTCTTGTAGAACAGTCCCCTCAGTAATTAGTTAACCCTTAACACTGAAGTACCAGGGGTCGGTCCCTTTGACACGCATTGGTTTTTTGCAATGCTAATTGCCGGAAGTGACGCGCAATATTTTTTTGAGCGTCAACAGTTTTTACGCTTGAAAAACAATATGCTTGCTTGATTGGGTAGAAAAAAGGTGATTGGATTTTTGTTTAAAGAGTGTTTTTTTTTATTCATTGTCTGGTAAAGGGAAGCGTAATATCGCACCCCTAGATGAAGACTCCAGTAACTCAAAAAACCTCATTTTTCAGAAATGACGAAAAACTGTTTTTAGTATTTTTGATCTTTCCTAAGAAAGATATCAAAAATCTATTGAGACATTCATGGAGGTAACGTTGAATTAGCTTGTTTGTATTTTGTCTGTTAAAACCCTGTAAAATATCGAGATTTTTTAGTTACTCTAGTTTTGCAGCTGTAATCAAATTAAGTAAAGCTGCGTTTTATTAATTATGTAAAGCTATCTTTTAACAGCAGTTAAAGGTATTGTCACGCGAGTTATATCTTTGTGTAGGTATTCGAGTCAGGAATTCGAAACCGCCACTAACTTGAAATGCGTACTTTTTGAGTTACCGGAGTCTTCATCTAGGGGTGCGATATAATAAGCAAGTCGCCAAAAATATGATAGCAATTTAATTTTAAATAATTTTATTTATTTTCTCCCACAACTTACAAGTTAAATCTACACGAATAAAGCTGAACAGTTTGTTTTTATTGTTTGTATGTCTATGTCTATGTTCTATGTCATAAGGTTTGATTTCCACACTCAGTCCGTAAGGTGGACCATTGTACGTAGGCCATGGCGGCCGTTTGGTGGTTATTCCAACCAGCCCACCGTCCAGAAGTTATTTAAATCTCCTGGTCTTTACAGAACATCTGTGAAAGATCTGGGTAACCCGAGGGTTTCTGTTCTAATCTGGGTGACGCCTGTGCATTCAAAGAGCACGTGCGCGACGGTTTTACGCACGCCCTGCACAGAGGACTGTCCGTTATGCCTATTGTGTGGCGTTTAGCGAACAGTGTCCCGTGATCGTCTCCGTCACCAGGCGCAGGCCGGTCCTGTCCAGACGTAATAAACGCCTGGTTAGCCTGCTATTCAAGGATGGCATAGCTTCCTATTGGACTGCCTGTAGCCCGGTGTCTGATTGTAAGTTTGAACGCGTTAATATCGGGAACTACAACTCGGATTTTCAGGAAGGGAAGGAAGGATCTAATAGCGCGGGTGAAAATAAATGCGACGGGGTGGGACGAGAAAATGAAATTTCACGAGGACGATGTCCCTGGCAGAAGCTAGTACTTTATAATTATAATACAATGGTTTCAAGATGGGAGGCAGGAGTCCATACTCAGTAAAATCTGCGCTGCTCCTGGTGATTATTAGGTTTCATACAATGGTTATTGCAGTTTGCAAACTCTACTGCTCTATTTATTTTACTAAACGCAAATTAAGTCCTCGCAAAATTAGAAAATCGAGTCGAAAGAAAATTGTTCGACTTATTTTGACTGTGACACGAAAAACGCATGATTACATTGATCTGATCCATTTTGCTACTTGCTATCTACTTTCACTAAAAGACACAAGAACAATTTTAACAGTTAAATTTTAAAACCCCCCAACACAAACATTTCCTCATTTTTCTTTCCTACTCCATCACCAGAAACTGTTCACCTTCTATCGCCCATCTAGCTTTTCATTGCCTCTATCTACCTACTCATTGAGACCATTCCAATGAGCCCAATCACGATACCTGTGCTGTAAATTGGTAAGGGAGTTGGGTATCCTGCAAATCCCCGGTGCAAAGTTCCTATGTTCTTCTAATATCATTGAAGTAACACAATACCAAATTTCAAATCGATCAGACCTGTGGAAGATACTCACATTCATTCATCAACTAGAAAAGATCTGATAATCTTCAAACAGCTGAACCGATTTTGATACAACTGTCTAAGAACCATCGCTAGAAAACCTGCTTTCAAATAAAAAAACCGCATTCAAATCGGTTCACCCGTTTAAGAGCTACGGTGCCACAGACATACACACAGCGGTCAAACTTATAACACCCCTCTTTTTGCGTCGGGGCTTAAAAACGGTAAAAAAATAGGAATTATTCTTTCTACTTGACTTGATGTTACTAAAAACGTTTAAAAGTAAATATCATTGTTTGATGGTGTGTCAATAGACTTATCTGTTATGATTCATTTAACATTACAAGCCTTCAAATAGGGCAATCGGTTTTAACATGTAAATTTTTAACCGTTACGAAAGATAACGTTGTAAGCATAAGTTAAATAACGTAATAATTAACGGTAACTCTTGTAAGTTTTATCGTTACGATAACGGTTACAACATAGGAACTAGTTTTATGGTTTCCAAACTCTGTTCTTTTTGTGATGGTTGTTAGCATCACTACTTTTGTGTGTTTTAGAGCTGTGGCGTAATATCAATCGAAAGTTAGTTATCGATTCTTTTTAGCTTTTTTTATACTTATTTAAATGTTAACTAGATCTTGTCCGTCTATAGTGTCAATTACAACGTGTTCCTTTAGATATCCCTTAACTCTAGAGTATTAATAAGACCATGTCAAAGAATCAACTGGCTTATGAGTTATTAATATTATTCCGTTTCTTTTTTCATACAAAATAATTCGACTAAGTCACGATTATTTAGGTATGTAAAACACCCTTACGTGAAATATATTATTTATGTGAAACAACGTCGCGTGAAAAATAAAAAAAATATTCAGCCAATTTTTGTCTTAAAAAAAAACTTTTTACAAAAAAAAAAAACAACCGACTTCAAAAAAAACACTACAAAGTGAAAAATTACTTTAATTTCGGAAGTCGGTGTCTTTGGTTTTGAATTTTCGATCTTTGTCACCGACTTCCGAAATTAAAGTTATTTTACTTTTTAACCGACTTCCAAAAGGAGGAGGTTCTCAATTCGTCTGTATGTTTTTTTTTTTTTTTTTGTATGTTTGTTACGCGATTACTCCGCCAATTATGAATAGATTTCGATGGTTCTTTTTTTGTTTGGTAGATCATATTTCAGAGGTGGTCCCATATAAATTGTATTAACTTTGCTTGGGTAGTTTTTGAGTTAGCTTCAATTATACGTATTTTTTCCCACTTAGTATGTAGATGATATGATAACTTCCTGTCACTGTTATTTACATAGCAGGTAGTGGTATTCGAATTTGTGTGGGGTAGGTACCACAACTAAAAAGTGAAAAATAAAAACTTTTTACAAAAAAAAAAACAACCGACTTCAAAAAAAAACACTACAAAGTGAAAAATAATTTTAATTTCGGAAGTCGGTGACAAAGAACGAAAATTCAAAACCAAAGACACCGACTTCCGAAATTAAAGTTATTTTTCACTTTGTAGTGTTTTTTTTTGAAGTCGGTTTTTTTTTTTTTGTAAAAAGTTTTTTTTTTGTGGCTTTTGTGGACATGATAATTATTCAGATTGATTACAGTTGTAATAGCAATCATATAATTGCGTTTTATTTAAAATAGGTTTTTTACTTTTTTTTATTAATTAATTTTTTTGTATAGATTCTTTTCTACATATTTTGTGAATGTGAGAATGTTGTAGGCTTAGTGGATTGTAGACCTGTTGACCATTTTCTATTTTGTTAAGTACTTGGTACTTATTGAAAGACCTACACTGTCCTCCCATACCTAGAAACAGTGTTATTTGAAAGTATTGTAAAAGCCAATTATTTTTAAAAGAGTAACCGTGGAGTTTCTTGCCGGCTCTTCTCCATAGGAAACGACCAATTGGAACCGTGCACCTAGCTTCTGACGTTTCATAAGTGCCCATGTAGGTTTATGTGAAATAAAATATTTTGATTTTGATTTTGATTTTTTCACTTTGTAGTGTTTTTTTTGAAGTCGGTTGTTTTTTTTTTTGTAAAAAGTTTTTATTTTTCACTTTTTAGTTGTGGTACCTACCCCACAGAAATTCGAATACCACTACCTGCTAAGTAAATAACAGTGACAAGAAGTTATCATATCATCTACATACTAAGTGGGAAAAAAAATACGTATAATTGAAGCTAACTCAAAAACTACCCAAGTAAAGTTAATAAAATTTATATGGGACCACCTCTGAAGTATGATCTATCAAACAAAAAAAGAATCATCAAAATCTATTCATAATTGGCGGAGTAATCGCGTAACAAACATACAAAAAAAAAAAAAAAACACATACAGTCGAATTGAGAACCTCCTCCTTTTGGAAGTCGGTTAAAAAAAGTTAACATGTCGCATTTTCTTAGCTTTAAATATGAATCACTGGTTTAAATAAACATGGTTTACTCGTACTTATCAATGAAACTTAGATACATAATTCTGTACCTTCAGTAAAAAGTGATATATCTTGACCGATATCAGTTTTAATATTCTAGTTTAGCAGTAAAAAAATGCAATTTTTTGGTCTAATTGGTACCCCTCTAAGATTAAAATTGAGCAAGCTTATTTTGGTGTAAAGTGCTCTATCAAACTAAGGATTTTTTACATTTATTAATGTGTAATAAAATACATTTTAAATAATATCAATGTGAACTGAACAAATATTTCAAGTACCTTAATGTATGTATATTAATAAAAATGTATGTGACTCTTATTACGCGATCTATGTGAATTAGTACAAACTGATATATTTAGGTACACATAATCATCCAACACCAACCAATAAATAATGTGTAAAATGGTTCAAGTCATTTTAAATTAATTTACACATAAAACTACTTTAATATATGTTGTGTTAGGTGATACAACTGGATTTCTTTTTAAATTATAAAAAAACTATACAAATTAATCTGTTTCTTCTTACACTAAATCGTGCTCTAAGATATTGGTGCCGATTCCCTTGTTCACAAACTAAACTAATTTTAAGTTCAGTGCATCTTTTTCTTTCTATTTCATTAAGAAAAGGACAGAAGATAAATTTTAGTTTAGTCCTGTCAAATTAATCAGCTCCTGTCACTACTCTGTACAAGTTTAGACGTGATTAAAAACTTGCCTACTAAAATTACGTCAATTAACGTCAAGCGCTGATTAATTTGACAGGACTAAACTAAAATTTATCTTCTGTCCTTTTCTTAATGAAATAGAAAGAAAAAGATGCACTGAACTTAAATTTAGTTAAGTTTCTGAACAAGGGAATCGGCACCATTGTTTACCAATGTCAGTAATCAGTACTCATTTTAGTGAAGTAGACAAAGAGTCAGATTTTTTTTAAACTTTAACATTAATTTTCTCAAAATCATGTTTAGAATCAGGAATTTTTCTCATAATTATGTTATGTTATCTTCGAAACTATGTATTTTTGGACCACGTGTTCTAGGACTTTTAAAGTGAAACTTTTATTACATCGTCTCAAACTTTTTCGTCTGTGTGTTGCATGTCGCGTGACGGTCGGCCGCGGAGTAGGGATAAAGTGAAAGGCGCTCGTCAGAGCAGCCAAGGCCAATATGGCGGCGCCTATAGTTCGCTTAAAAGTTTCACTTTTATCGTGGTTTCATAAAACCACACAATCCTTTTTTTTTTCTTTTTTTTACTTAGGTATAGCACCAGAGTTATGGGACATCAAAAGAAACACGTTTTTTATCATCTTATCATACAATGAACAGAATAGGTAGGTATAGGGAACCCGTAGTGTACACTTGCCATTTAAAAAATCAATTTCAATATTTACTCTTATTTGCAAATAGTCTTATAGGCTGAGAAGCTCGTGGCTGAATAATAACAGCCGCACGGATTAATCCATCAGGTTAAGCTACGCTTGCCAGGGTTGGTCCGTGGATGGGTGACCATCTTTACATACCGACCCGGAAAGCACGTTAAGCCGTTGCTGTCATTCGTGGATTTTTTTTGACAGTCGTTACGGGTCGTCAGAAGTCCGAAAGTCTGACAACCAGTCTTACGTATTACCCAGTTACTGGGTTGTGGAGGTCATATAGGCAGTCGCTCCATGTAAAATACTGGTATTCAGCTGCATCCGGTTAGACTTGAAGCTGACCTCAACGTAGTTAGAAAAAGGCTTCGATCAACAATACCAACAAAAGGCTAAAAAGCAAGGACCAAAAGTTTATTTAAAAAAATCGTAAGTAATTTACCCACACAGAGCTGTTTAGTTTTATAGTTAATTGATCATTGTTTAACTGCGGACATCCGATACTTCGGTGTCAATTAATACCTCAGTCCCCGAGGGGTAGTGACAACGGGTATCAATTATACCCCACTTGGGGAGTCTTTGTTTTAACCCCTCGCGTTTTTTGGGGCGTGATTTTTTTTCGTATCCTAAAAATTGGTATTGTTTTTTTTTTGGGAGAGTTCTGCCCTATTTTTTTTGAGTGGATATCAATTAAAATTAAATAGTAGGTAATCATTTTGTGTAGATGCACATGTATTTGATTTAATCAAATTATAAACATAACACAAGATAATTAGGAAGTAAATTAAGTTAATTCTCATGAAATGGAAGTCAGCAATAATGAAATATTGCCAATAACCGGACATTAATCCAGTACCCTAATTGTGTAACTTATTTTCGTAAACGATTATGACAAATTTGTTTCATTTTGACAGTTCAACAACATTCATTGCGTTATTTACGTTGTTGAGCAGATTTTTTGTCCAACTTATGAAGCAATGGATTAGCAATCTATTTCAAATCGAAACAAATTGTGATTGATCGTGTATTAGGTACGCAATGAAGGACTTCCACTGAGAATTTCCTTATAGAAAAACCCAATAACACTTGTTCCAAGTTTCCGACCTGGCAGTCGAACCCAGGCCCCCTACATTCAGCATTCGCGCTTGCAACCACTAGACTAAAGTGGCAGTCAGAACAAAAAAAAATCCGTAAGCAAATTCGTTGCTATAGTAATAAAATATCGTCGATACAGCAAACTTATCATAATTTGCTGACAGTACGGAAGTGATCCTTCATTCGCACACTTTAGCACGTACTAAATACTAATTTATATTTGCAGTTAAACACAGTCAAAGGTAAACGAAAATAGACCTTATTGTTATGTGATAAGAGTGAGGGACGATTTTCGGGAGGATAAAACGTGGTAAAAATGTGCTTGCTGCGTTCGATTTTTGAGTAGGTGAATGAAATTAGACTTTATTGTCTTGGTATAAGAGCTGAAAATATGTTGGGTAACAAACAATTCGATAAGGGTACTTTTGCCGAAAAAAACTATCATAACGTCTTGGTTCTTCGAAGGGGTAGACAGCGATGTAGTAGATAAGCATACATTTGAACGGGGAAAATCCTATTAACATTAATGCCAGTTTGCACAATTTTCAATGCCGGGTCAGCACCAAGAATTGAAAATCCAACGTGAAAAAATATTTAGGTATTACATTTATTAAGTGTTCGTGAAAACGGGCATTATAATGCAAAAAATAAGCCCAGGCCCAGGAAAATTTTCTAATTGAAAAACCCAATAGATAGGACCTAGGACCCAGCACCATTCGCAGTGAGGAAAAATGAGGTTTCTATAGATAATATTATTCCCAACATGACTCATCATCATAGACAATGATATCCAAAAAAGGGAAGCCCATAGATAAACTCATAACTCCATAGATTTAGCTAAGCTTAGCTATCTGTCCAAATACGTTATCTGTGGTGTCACGTTGCAACATCTGTGGCCCAGGTGGTGATGTTTTGACATTTAATATCCTTAAAGTTATGCTATCCTGGTACTTGGAAGGTGTGTGCATTATCACGCTTGTTGTATTTAACGAACGGATTGGCAGTGACAGACGTGTGAAGTGAAATTTTACCACCTAAGTACTGTATTTCTGTTTTCCTCGGCAAACTTCGTGTTTCGTCAGTTGTCGGATTTCTATCAGTTGCCCTTTGCACTTGGTGCAAACTGGACGCTCTCTATCAACTTGGAAATAAATAGAGTTGTTAATACTCTTATAACTTAATGTAATTTATTTAAAATGGGAGGAAAGCCACTAAAGTTGCAGGCACGACAGATAGGAAAATAGTTTTACAGCTCTGTATAATTCACACGGAAATCAAAACAAAACTACAATAAAGTACTTAGTTCTGATTTCAAATTAATGGTGCCGATTCCCTTGTTCCCTAACTAAACTACTAAATTTAAGTTCAGTGCATCTTTTTCTTTCTATTTAATTAAGAAAAGGACAGAAGATGAATTTTAGTTTAGTCCTGTCAAATTAATCAGCGCCTGTCACTGCTCCATACAAGCTTAGACGTGATTAAAAACTTGCCTACTAAAATTACGTCAATTTACGTCAGGCGCTGATTAATTTGACAGGACTAAACTAAAAAGAAGATAAATTTTAGTTAAGTCCTGTCAAATTAATCAGCGCTTGACGTAAATTGACGTAATTTTAGTAGTCAAGTTTTTAATCACGTCTTAACTTGTATGGAGTAGTAACAGGCGCTTATTAATTTGACAGGACTTAACTAAAATTTATCTTCTGTCCTTTTCTTAATGAAATAGAAAGAAAAAGATGCACTGAACTTAAATTTTGTTTAGTTTGTGAACAAGGGAATCGGCACCAATGTAAATTATTTTAAACTAGCTTTTGTTTGATTGAATCTCAACGATCCAAACATAAACTTTCACATTTACAATATTAGTGGGATTAGGATTACATAATAGTTATTTATGCAACTGTTGTATTTTAAGGTGTATTAAAACACAAATGTGGGTTAATAGTATCACAAGAGTGTTTTAATACCTAATTATATACAGTTGCATACAAAACTTTATCTACACCCATGATATGAATCCTTTATAAAAGGTTCTGAAATCATTGGGTATTTGTAATTAAAGATCACGAATAAAAAATCCACGTAATTCAGTACAAGTACACGTATGAACGTCGCCTGCAGCAGCACATCACCGCACATGCGTGCAGGCGGGTGCTGCTGGAGTTGCATAGTGAAATTTAGTGCAACATTATAACACTAATTTGGATGGTATTATGGTTACTATGACACTGGCTATTTTAATATTGGCAATAAGCTGTTTCTGAAACTTTTATAGAGGTTTCATAGCATTGGTGTAGATAAAAACTTATTTGGTATTATTTAAGTCTCCACAAACACAGAATTATGTGCGTCAAAATTTACAAGAAAAAATTTACATAAATTATTTTAAATTATCGATATTGATAAACCATCTTTCCCAACACTAAAGTTTTCTCGTACTTATTCGCAGATGGGCATGGAAATAAGCCAGCCATAATTAATAGTTTAAAATAACCGCAAGCAGCGATACAGTCATACTGCCATAGCACGCAGTTCTGAGAAACAGGGCATAACTCTGTATTGGTCAACACAATGCAGGACTCGGTGCGTTCTCCAGTGGTGTCGACACGTCGGAACCGACACAGAGATTTTAGTTAGATATAGGTTTATGATGCTCGAGTTCTTCTTCTTCATGTGAAACGTGTATTCAAATTTTGTTTGCCCAAAATTAATGCTCGAGTTTAAAATCCCTAAGCAATTAATAGTTTGCTAAGGGTTAGCTTGCAAACTGTTTTATTTTCAATGAATGTCTGTAACATGTTTTTTACTGCACACGAAGGGTTCCGTTCTACCGTACAATATTTAGCAAAAATCGCCGAGAAAATCATGTTTCTTGTATGGATGTATTATTTGTTGTTCTAGCGGCAATAGAAATGCACAATCTATGAACATTTCAACGGTTTACCTATTACGACTCATGAGATACAACCCGCTGACAGACAAACGGACGGATGGAAGGACGGACAGACAGCGGAGGCTCAGTAATAGGGTTCCGTTTGGCACCCTTCGGGTACGGAACCCTAATTAATTATTGATAAATGGCTATTCATTATTATTTGTGTGTATTTGGGCGTGAGTTAGGTACAGACGCCAGCACATCAAGCTACCCGAAACTGTCAAATTTTCCCAATCAACTTTGAACCTTAATCTTCAGAGATAAAGTTGAAAATCTATTAAATAAATTTGACAAATTGTAGTAGCCTGATGTGCTGACGTCTGTACAAATATATTTTGAAGATTTTTATGTAATTTAATAATCTCCGTGTGGAGTTCTTAGTAGCAATTTAAAGTGTTGTAAGAAACAGTGTATCGTTAATTAATATTAAGCTGAACACCGCGTTTTCTGATTGAATCGACACGTGAAAGTTTAAACAAAATCTTGATTTATACAGGGTGGCAGGGACATCGACGCGAAAACGGTTACCATTGGATTCAGTACATTAGTGCTGAACCCCTATGCATTGAAATTTTTCGTCGGCTATTTAAAAAAAATCTGCTCTTTCATAGAAAAGTGCAATACCTACTCGGTCAAAATGTATGGAACAGCTGATTATTTTAAATCATGTACTGAATCCATGTTAACAGTTTTCGCGTCGATGTCCCTGACACCCTTTATACACTACAGAACAATACAACAAAAACAATGATTAAGTATTAATCTTTTCTATACTTTTCCAATTGCATCGACACATATTTCATCTTCAAATAGTTTAATTCTGTCACTATCTTAGTAAGTATTAAATTCAGTGTGAATCGTAACGACCGTCGCTGTGACCAAACGACTGAATGGCTAACGAACAAGGCCAAGGGCCTATGTGTTTTCCATAAGTGTCGACATGTTGCTTTATTGTCTTAAACTTAATAAAAATACCCTGTTAAGAGTACATTAAAAGTAAAGAGCGTATTCCCTAGCTTCATCCTAAGTAAATGGTAAAAAAAAAATTGCATTTCTTCGACTGCAAAAAATAGGTATAACTGCCATAGATGTGGACTGTTTCCATTGGCTGAGACCATTGTTCTATCAGAGGATTTCTGTCGATAAAATTCTGATTCTTTCTACAAGTCAAAAAATCTATACTCTCAATTTCAAACTACGTATGTTGTTGTAATTTTGGATACTAATCACAGCTTACATGATTTTTGATACCAAATTTAAAGCACTGAATGTTCTGATCACAGGATTTAGGCTGGGAATACACGTCAGATTTTTTCATCAGATAGTAGGATCCGATAGTCTGATCCGGCTATTGGAAGGCGTTGGAGCCATTATTAACCGACTTCCAAAAGGAGGAGGTTCTCAATTCGTCTGTATGTTTTTTTTTTGTTTGAACACACGTCCGATCCTATAGTCGGATAGTTTGCATTGTTCTGATAGCCGGATCAGACTATCTGATGAAAAAATCCGACGTGTATTCCCCGCAGCCTTTAGAATTTGTTCCTGAGTTATTATTTTCGTTTATCTCGTGAACGTTTATTTCGTCAGTCCTTTTCTATTTTCAGTAAAATAAATAACTTTAGCTCCATTCCTGGCGTGTCGTAAGCATTGGACAAGCGCAGTGGCCGCAAGTTCACCATTTATTAGTTCACGCCAATCAGGGCCGCGTAAACCTTGCTCAACAATGCGCGTTAGCGGTTCGTAGAATTGCGCAGGACTCTGTGGCTAAGGACTTGGCAGATCTGATGGATTTACATGGGACAAAATTGTAGTCAGGCATGAGAAAAAAGCTTTAAAAAACACTGGAAAAACACGCTTTTATAAATGCACGTAAAATGTCAATATTTACACTATTCAATATATAATAGGTTTGTTATAACCTTGAAACCTGATCGTGTTCAAAGTCCATTACGTGGCGTTTCTCACAAGTGCAAACACGACTATGATACGATATTCCATCATGGAATGCCAGTGCCTATCTTCCGGCTCCATCATCAGATCAGTTCAACAGTACCATATTATTGTATTGTCATCAGAACTACATACAGCTGCCAATTTTCATCACGCTACGACCCTTGGAAGATGGTTAAATTAGTTACCTTAGATTCCATTACATAGTTAAGTTACATACAGGTCGACCTAATAAAAGCGTGTTAAAAATATGATTGTACGACTTAAAATAATACTTCTCCTACTTCCTACTATTATATTATACGGGCTGGCAGGGACATCGACGTGAAAACTGTTACCATGGATTCAGTAGGTACTTGATTCTGAACGGGACGTTGACATTTTTCGACGGATATTTAAAATAAAAATCTGCTGTTTCATAGAAAAGTGCAATACCTACGCGGTCAAAATGTATGGAACAGTTGATTTTTTTTTTAAATATCCGTCTAAATGTTATTATTAGGTGTTTTATCCGAGAGAATATTTAATAAAACCAGCGTGTTCGACTGCGAAGACGGAAGGGAGGAGATTTTAATCGTTTTAATCATTTCAGACAAAGGATCACATTCAAGACTATGGAACATATTCATACAGCCTACAATAATTGACTCTGCACATTATAAGTGGCATTAGTAACTACTTAACCTAACACATGGTATTTTGAGTAATTTCCAACACTAAATATTCTACACGCAAGTTGGTTCAGAATCATGTACTGAATCCATGGTAACAGTTTTCACCTCGCTGTCCCTGCCACCCTCTATATTATAAATTATATATTTTCAGTCGCTCCATGTAAAATACTAATATTCAGGTGCATCATAGTTGGGAAAAAGCTAGGCAGATTGATTTTGATTATATTATATGTATATTAATTAATTATTATAAACGCGAAAGTTTGTGAGAAAAAGAAAGAAAGAAAGAAAAAGTATTTATTGAGACTCGCACAGGAAATCACAAATTAAACTAAAATACACTCATTAAAACATTAATAAAAAATAAAAACATTAAAAAATAAAAACAATTAAAATAAAAGCAGAAAGTCCTGTACGAGGCCAAAAGGCTCCCATCTCAGCATATGCTGCGACATTTAAGAAAAAATAAATAAATGACGCAGCGCTGGTATTCTGATAGGGCCCGCGGTGATGTCACGGATAGATAAAATACAGAAATAAATGTAATAAAATAAACAATAGATCTGAGAAATACTAAAGGTTAAAAAATAAACTTTATGTAGTCCGCGTGTCTGCACCCGACGTAACATCAGTTACTTGTCTATGCCTTTAGTATCTGTGGTACTCTAGGCATCGTTGAGACAAGTAATGAGACGCAGACGCCGACACCGGCAAAAAAATTGTTATAAAAACAAACATTACGGCTGTATATTAAGCTACGTACTGTGTGAATGTTATAATAGTACAGTGTTTATTATAATGAAAAGGATGGATGGATGTTTATTACTCTTTCACGCAAAAACTACTAAATGGATTTAGATGAAATTTGGCACACAGATAGTTTATAACCTGGATTAACACATAGGATACTTTTTATCCCGATATTCCCACGGGATTGAGACTTATGCGGGTGAAACCGCGGGGCACAGCTTGTAAGAATATATAATAATCTTTCTTGCAACCTGCTTAGCAGCGACCGTAACGACAAAGGACAGTTTTTTTTTTTAAAGTAAGAACATGTTGTTCTAGGTAAAGTTAGGAAAATTAATTGCTAACCAAATTGACTACCTACCTACATAGCTTGTCCGTATATTCAAATAACAACTGTCACTCTTTGATAGTTGTATGGAATAGCATTGATAGCCTAGTGGTGTGACCGTCGGACTGCCAAGTCATAGGTCTCGAGTTCGAACCCAAGGCACACACCTCTGACTTTTCGGATTCATGTGCGTATTGTATAATTATTAGAGATGGGCCGAATGTGGTTTGAACCGAATCCGAACTTCGGCCGAACATTCGGTTAAAATGAAACGTTCGGCCGAAGTTCGGTTCAATTTCGCGCGCTTTTTCGAGAACGAAACGTCGTGACTTGTTTACGCATTTATTTCAATTATTGCTAGATGTACCACGCCCGCACACCGCGCTTCCACCGCGTGGCCTAATAAGAAGAACAGATTTTCTAGACTATTAAGAAGAACTGATTTAATTTAAGGTTTACATTTACAATGTTCCTAACTAAAATAAATGACCATGAGTGAGTAGAAGACATCATTTTATTTTACAGTAATGCTATTCTAATTCTATTAAAGTTCAGTCAAAATAGTGCAAGTAGGTATTATTTTTCTTGTGCCGAATGTTCGGCATCTGAACCGAATTTCGGCCGAATGCCGAACTTCGGTTCAAGCTGCCGAAGTTCGGTTGAACCGAATGTGAACCGAATTTCGGCCCATCCCTTATAATTATTATCACTTGCTTCAAAATCGGTGAAGGAAAATCTCGTAAGGAAACCGGCATGCCTGAGAGATATTTGACATCAGGTTAGTCACTAACTACACGAAAAAGAATTGTATGAAATGGCTATAACGCGACTAAGTGATGTAGGTTGTCAATTTGCTTAGTAATTAATACTAAAATTAATTTCCTTAATTGTACCTTTGTCATATTCGACTGCCCTCGATGGTCTGATGCTGGTAAGCGTTACTGCTGAGCAGTTGCATTCAAATAGACATAGATAAAATCAGTCTATAATGTTCCCACTGCTGGGACACAGGCCTTCTTTCTGTGAGAGGGAGTGGGCCGTATTTCACCACGCGGGCCCAGTGCGGATTGGTAGATGTCACATGTCTTCGATTTTTTGTTTCTAGGACATGCCGGTTTCCTCACGATGTTTTCCTTCACCGTTTTGAGAGCAGTGCTGATGAAATAATTTACACAAAGTAAAAGTGCTTGCTTGGTTTCGTACTCGCGCTGAGGAAACGTCGACCGAATTTGACCGTCGAATTTAGTTTAGTATGAGGATTTCCTGAGAGATCTTTCATATTGGAAAATCTCTGTAGTAGTTTGGACTTTGTATTCGTGCATAACTGACAATAATCGCAATAAACAATAAATAAAAAAAAACAGTGGCACTCCGGGAATGCCGACAGAAGGGAAAACTTGAACAAGATCGCCTTGGTGGAAGAAAAATACTTGTATAGAACATTGGTCCGTAACCTTATCTAAATAAAGAGCACAACCGCGTTTACAAAAAAAATACAAAAATACTTCCAAAACCTTAAAAGTAAAAATACTTGCATAGAACATTGATCTGTAACATAATGTAGAATAAAGAGCACAATCGCGTTTACAAAAATGAGGGGTCGGTAACGGTGTCGCGAGTTCAATTGTGTTTTCCCATTTCAAAAATGCCCAAAGCGCCTGAAGAAGATTTCAGTTAAAAAAAAAAAACCGACAGAAGTGAAAACATGAAAAAAAAATCGGTACCGCGGTAATCAACGCGTTGATGTCTTTTACTCCACGGTGTCGGTAAACTCGGTAACAGTGTCGCGGAATCAATGGTTTAGTCCCATCTCAAAAAAAACCCAACGCGCCTAAAGTTTTCACTTAAAATAAAATTAAAATAAGATGTCATGGATAAAATTAAAGAGTGTCGTGCTAATATCGACAGAACATATCGATACTACCCACGACGCGGCTGTGAAATCGTTTCGTCGCACCGTTACGGCTCTGCGCTGATTTTATTAACTCGCATCAAATTGTTTATTGTAGCTTGAATTGTGTTCTTTTTTATTTTTATTTGTCGATAGTGTTTGTGTAGTGGTTTTACAGCACTAGATTTGATATGGTTTCTTTCAATCAGGGATTTTAAAGTTACTAGATAGAACTGAGTGAGAGTTATGTTATAACATTGTCGTGATATAGGTACGTTACGGGTAGCTGGTCAAGGGGTATCGTATTACTCAGTAACTGGGTTTTCGAGGTCAGATAGGCAGTCGCTACATGTAAAATACTCGTATTCAGCTGCATCTGATACCCGATACCAGCATAGTTAAGACGCAGATATACGCCAGTGACCTTGAGTGGTTAGTTTGCGTTCTGTACTGAGCTCACGCAACGCGTCGTACGTCCAGCCAGTAATAGGACTCGCCCATCAAAGAGCGCTGTCCTAAATTAGATGCATTATTAATTTATTATACACAAAACAAACGGTTTTTTAATAAAACACGTTTACTAAAAGATCAATAATTAAATTATCTTTAAAATGGTGAAGGTTTCAGAAAAATACGCTTAACAGATTTTGCGTAATTCTCAGTTTTTTATCCGCGTTAGACATAATTTTACAAATTAATTTCACTATGTAATATAAACATAATCCAAAATATTCCTATATTCAATTATTAAGAACATACTCTAATTTAACATATATTTTTTCCAAATTATTAACACTACTCGTTTAGACGTGATCTTCATTATAAAATCATTAGGTAAAAGTCGGTTTTCGTCGCCTTAAAGCGCTGCCTATGCTCAACTATGGACTTTAATTTAGGCTAATTATACAATGATTGTTAGATAAATAGGTACCTTGAACCTTCTTAATCTAGTTATGGAAAAAAAGTAATGATTTTTATCCCAATGTACAGACGCCAGCACATCAAGCTACCCGAAACTGTCAAATTTTCCCAATCAACTTTGAACTTTACACTTCAGCGAGAAAGTTGAAAATATATTAAATTTTGACAGATTGTAGTAGCTTGATGTTCTGGCGTCTGTACTTAAAAAAAGATGAAACGGCGGTAATCTGGCAACTTTTTAGGTGTCCAACTCTAAATATTTAATTTACTTGAATTCCTTCATATGACAGTGCCCGAAAAATAGGCGTACTCCATTGACTTGTTACTTACAAGAGTGTCACAGAGCCATAAGGCTATTGCATACTACCACAAACGGTCTTAAAGGCAACTGTCCCACCGCCAGCGATTAGCTAGAAGCTAGGAGAGCTAGCAACTATGAACAGAGTGCGTGACAGCGACGAGCGATTAAACTCGCTACGCGTGTGTCTCTCAGTAAGTGTTCAGCACGCTTAGCATGATGAGCACAATAGAAACGGGTTTTGTCGACGGAAGAATAGACAAAATGACAGATAAACAATCACAATCTGTCATTTTGTCTATTCTTCCGTCGACAAAAACCATAGAAAATAGGTTAGTCCATAGTTTCTATGGTTGGCATGTTATGTGTGCTGCCTGCCAAGGAAGCGTTGGTGAGCAAGTACTCTCGTTGAGCTCTTGTCGCTGCGACAAACGAGTACTCGCTGGCGGTGTGAAGTCAGCATATTATGTAAGTATATTTTTTACTTACACGGGACCTACAATCTTTTGTACGTACGTTTCATGAGTGAGAAAATCGTTAGTCGCTAGTTGCTTCCTCGTCGGCGGTGGTACTAGGTGCCTTAATTTTATTTTATCTAACGAATAAACAAGTCTCCACATACCTTGCATCCAAGAATATTAGCCTCATATCCAGCGAAGCTCTGAACATAAACATATTGGAGTGTAGCTTCAGCTCTGTGACTGCTGACGGCGGCAGCGAGTGTCCGACCGCGATGAGGCCGAGTGGTGCCGAACCTTCACCGAAGCGTCGCGCTCGGAGGTACCCCGAACAATGTATAACCTGAAGTTAATGTCATCGGTGAGATAGGGACGGGGTTAAAAGCAGCGTTTCCACACGTGGGACCGGTTTTTTGCACAAAATTAAATGTCCTGCGCGGGACAGGCTCAGTCCCGGTTTTCGGGGATAGAAAATTAAATAAAAACTTATTTAATATTATATTCCTCTGAAGATATAACTGCCTTACAGGGCAAACCAATAGTAATTGGTTATTAGTATTATAAAGTAACGTATTTTCATTAAAATACATTTTCTACTGCTTTATATCATCATTGTAAACTTAATTTGAAACACAAATAAAAGTATAAGTAGTACCTAAAATATAATACAAATAAATAATAATAATGATATAATTTACGTTTTCTTATTATGTCAAGCTTTCGATGAAAGAATCCCGCTTTTTTACTCAAAAGGGTTCAAAATCCCGGATTGCCTGAAAAAAAATCTGGCAACGCTGGTTGAAAGTCTCATTGAGTTTTTAATTGGGAAACAGTGGGCGGTAAATGTGCCTGGATTCGGTGACCACTTACCATCAGGTGGGTGGTAAGTGGTCACCGAATCTCGGCACATCTGCAGTACCATAGGTATCGCTCGGTATAGCTCAAATGTCTCCTGTAATTACACCCATACCCTCACACTTACTACAACCACACCACATCGCAGTGACAAAATGTGGGCAAGCAGTTTCAATAGTGTCGTTGCAACTTCTTGCAGTTGCATTGTGGTTACTTTTTCGTTAGTAGTTGCCTTGTGGTTACGTTGTGGCTAGTGTTTGCAGACAGATCAACTTCGGCTGTGATAGTGTCGTCGCGTCGTCGCAACGTTGTGGTTGCGTTGTGGCTGCATCGTCGCCTTGATGTGGTCGGTATCGCCCACACGGTTGATTTTGACGGCAAAA
This sequence comes from Agrochola litura, assembly GCA_949152395.1. Lineage (NCBI taxonomy): Eukaryota > Metazoa > Arthropoda > Insecta > Lepidoptera > Noctuidae > Agrochola > Agrochola litura. The sequence goes on along the minus strand of OX424519.1, from coordinate 5,597,670 downwards.
AATGTGGTCCGTGTGAATCGACTGTTCATTTTCATACAAATAAGTGCCCGTCCACTTGTCGTTATGGTGTGGTTGTGGTGCGGTTGTGGTGTGTATGATCGGGCCCTTAAGCCGCACAGTATTTCCTTCACCAGTTCCCATTACTGTCAAAATAATCTGTTAAAAATCCCTTAAAACTATGATCCCAGAATGTTTATTCGCTCAATTTAAAACAAATGCTTAAAACAATACTGACACGTGTTGCATTATTCATATTGAAGGGGGCATTGTTCAACACACTCAATTATGCTTACATACGGAATGGGGGAATTAGCGGGGACAATATGGGGACACGGGGTTCTATGGGGTAAGATGTTTTATTAGTATTGGTATTAATCGAAGGGGTTTTAGAGAACCATGGTTATGATAATCGGGGATTTCCTTTCGGGTGAATAATCGGGAATCGTCGGATTGAAAATGGGAAACCCTGAATTTGGATTGAATTAGGATAGAAATTAATAGAGGTAAGTACTAAAGCTCTGTGAAGAAGCTTGTCCAGGGAAGAAGTACAATCAGCATAACTGTGGCGGTCGCCATGCATCGCTAAAAATTCCCATTTGAAAAGTAGGATTGTAGTGCTAGAATCAAGTTTTTCCAACGGAACAGACTGCTGTGCTGGGGAGTTTGTTGCGCCACTTCTTCTTCCCAGTTAAAGGCACTAGGAAGTGGTGAAGGGCGTTTTTGGGGAACTGTCTTATGTAATTTTGACGTTCGAAAAGTGCTGATTCTCAGCCTAGTTTTTATAAATGACTTTAACATTTTGAAATATTTTGAATTTTGTAATTAGAGTGTAGTATGTAAATAACTTACACTCGCGACAATCTAAGAAGTCGATTTGATGATTCGTACTCGACGTGTAATAAAACGATATGCCTCGAGAATTAAATCGTCGATTACAACTCTCTAAGTAAAATACAATAGACGTGACGCAGAGAGAGCTCTGCGTTCAGCGCTCGATGTGGCAACACGCCGTGTTCGGGTTCACGACAAGTCAATCGTCATCCTGAGGATGCGTCGTTGAGAGATGAAACACGTGTCGATTTCTTTCAGGGATTTTTATGGCTCTTTAGAAATAGCTAAGCGAAACAGGTTACTAAATATCCACGTCTATTGTATTTTATAATAGATTTCCGCAAGGTCACGCCTGAATCAATTAACTAACTTGTAATACGTATAACTCGAAAACTATCAAAAATCGCGGAACATATCTACATGGGGTATTTTCGGATACCCCTAGGTATGCGGTATTTTTTTATTTTTATTGACATCACTATTTGGACGTCACTGTATATTCCTAATATGGGCTTTCCATTAGGTGAGTCACCTGCTTTAACATAAGAAACACATATTGGAACGAAGTTCCTTATCGCGCGTTGCGAAAGGGGGCTAGACGGAAAAAATTAAGACCAAAAGTTGTAACGACACTTTTTTTAATTTTTTTTTAATTTTATATATCTCGGAAACGGCTGGGAAAATCAAAGTTTTGATAAAATTTCCCCCCTCCCCGTACACCCCTGCCAGCTAAAACCTACATTCAGTTAGACCCCATTTTTGACCCCCTTTTCTTTTGACCCCCAATATCTGTAATTAAGTATATCTTACAACTGTCTTATATATATAACCTCCCCCCGAACCCCCCTCGATATCCTCCCGCGACCCCCTGATCCCGATACACCCCCTGCACACCTCACCCCCCCGGGTCTTAACTTTGGAGCCAGAGGTCGTAGACCTATCAAGTTTGGGGTCCCCGAAATCAGGAGAAAAAGACCTCTCTTTTGGTTCCATTAAAATCACGGGAAAACGCCGCATTATTCCCTATTTTGGTATTGGTATTGTGTGGTGCTGCGGTGTACGCTGTGTGTGTGGCGTATGCACTCACTTACCTACTCATTTTATTACAATTCCTTCACTAATTAATCGCAAGGAACTTCGTTCCATCCGGGTGTCCCTTGACACCTCTCAAGTTTTTTATTTAAAAAATATGCCAAAACACTAACCTTATACCCTGACGTGGTAAGACCAGCGTTTCTTTTAGCGAGGACACATTTCATTCTGATGAAGAAGGCTCGTTCACACTCGATGTCCACTGTTGGGCCCCACGTACCGCCTACTGGGTACCTGACAAAGTTTATTGTTATTAAACTAGGCCACCGAGCTACACATGAAAAGGGGATTACAATGAGGTATTGGACGAAGTTAAAAAAAAGTCTTAATCGAGCTATATCAAAAGTTTTGGGACATAACGATAATTATCCAGGCCGAAGCTATGGGTTTGAAAATACAACGAAACGCTAGGTAAGTACGTCACCAACACCGCAAAGGGGTGAACCTCAAATAAGAAAATTTTACAGGAGAGCCAAAAAACGTTTTTTTTCTCCCGATGACGCGCTTATTTTGATGATATTTAAGAAAATATATAGGTATAATGTAGAACAAAAAAAAAAAAAAAACCCTACAACTTATTTTAAGATACGCCGTCAATCTTTTTTTGTTTCTATAAATGTCTTAGAGCTTCGCCCTTTTGTGACGACATAGAGCTCGACAAATGGAGCATTTTTGTATACTACTAAACTAATTTTTGACCGTTTGTATGAGGTTCGCCCCTTTGCAGTGTTGGCGACGAGTAGTGCCTCTGCTTTTGTTTTTGGCTCGTCTTGGCGGGTCTGGGGGCACGGTAGTGACCCCGCTAAGATGTCAGACTCGCCAAGACGAGCCAAAAATAAAAATAACGTTGTTACCGGTAAAACAGCAAAAATAATGTTTACGTATTTTGTAACTATAGGCCACTCGTATAGGTTCTCAGGCCAAGTTAACTTGCCCTAGTTTTTTTACCGATTTTCTTTATGATCATTGAAATGACATTAACAAAATATTATTTTTATACATGTTGTTCAATGGAGCTCAAAAAAAATTGATTTTCTGAAAATAATTAATAATTGATTGCAATTTGCAACAATACCTATACATTTTGGCTTGATAGGTATATTGTGTCATACCATTCATTATATAGTTATGACTAAGACTTGGCTACTGTACTCACCCGAGGCTAGGATACTGGTGCGGTAGGTACGAGTGGGGATGTTGTAGACTGAGCACTGCCGTCATCTCCTCGTGGTCTGACTGGTGAATGTACTCGTATATCGAGTTGCCTGTTAGTTCTACCTGTGGGATAGACAACAGTAAAAGTAAATATCATAATTATCATCATGTCCATTCTCTGATTGGTTAGGTACTAGATATGGGTGTATAGTAACCACAGCGATGCCCTAAGCCGAGCCCCGTGTCTCACATAAGATGGACTTAGCTTAGTTATAACCTTATTGCCGAGGCGAACCATTTTCGAGTAATTTGACATTTTATATTTTAAATAAAATAAATAATAAAACAAAATTAATTTAATTCAGATAACTTAATCCATACAGTTCGCAAAATTTTTAATTATTATCAAAACAATTCAAATTACCCTCTTAACAAGGAATCGCCATAATGGAGAAGAGATCCTATCCGCTACAGTTTTCAGAATTCCGTTGCAGCTGCCACGCATTCTCCAGATCAGGGATACAGTTTTCTTGCAGATGACGGCATGAAAGCCATCGGTGCGATACAGGACAAACATCCCCGGTGTACTACAGAAGCGAGGCAGCCCCAACATCATCCTGAAGATGTTATTATACTGGACGCGCAGGGCATCCAGCGATCTTTTGGTGTGGCTGACTCATAGATTTCCCGTATAAAAGCTTACGTTATCTTGATTTATTTGTTTAGATTTTGTGAAAATGTCAAATAACTCGAAAATTGTTGGCATTTGCTTTGTCAAAAGGGGTTTTGGTTGTAAATGACCTCTTCTACATCCCTTTTATGGATTGCTGACGTATAGGTAACCACAGGATAACCTGGTTAAGCAACCAAAAACCTCGGTTGACTTGCGATATGACATACATAACAAAAAAAAACATTTAAAAAAAATACGCTAGGTAGTCCTTTAGGCCGCGGACTCGAAGTCAGCGGGCAGCGGAGCGGCGGCGGCGACAGCGGCGCGAGAGCGGCGCGTTCAATTCAAATGCATAGATTTATATGGAACTGGCCTCGAAGGCAGCGGCGGCGGCGCGGGGAGCAAGCGGTTCTATACAAAACTATGCGTTGCCGCGCCGCCGCCGGCGCCGCCCCGCTGCCCGCTGACTTCGAGACCGAAGCCTTAAAGTCTTGTGTGAGAGGCCAAGTTGGTAAAAAAAGTGGCCGATTACCTTTAACTTACCTTTTTGCAGTGATAGCCTAGTGTGGCCGTCGGGACTGTCAAGTCACAGGTCTCGAGTTCGAACCCAAGGCACGCACCTCTGACTTTTCGGATTCATGTGCGTATTGTATAATTATCATTTGCTTCAAAACCGGTGAAGGAAAACATCGTGAGGATACCGGCATGCCTGAGAAATATTTCTCGACGGCATGTGAAGCCAAGTCAGAGGCCCATGGGCGGCTTTAAAACTGACACCAAGTTAGTCACTAACTACACGGAAAAAAGAAGAAGACCTTTAACTGGGCACTTCAGATCAAACAACTTTCTATTGAAAAGGAAACAGGTATTGTATTTATTTTTTCGATGATTTCCGAAGTTTTCATAATGGTTTTCATAAATGACGACTACTACGGTAGTTGCCTAGGTAAAAAAAAGAAATTCTATTTAGTCCGTCTTTCATATAATAAAAAAATATTAGACACGTATTTTTTGCTTTATCATATTAATCAAAAATAACTTAGAAAACACGCATTAAAGTTGGGGAGTGGGGACTCGCTACGGCACAACGTCGTATTAAATCTAGCAGGGCGTGACGTCATGCCACATTTTAACTCAATGTATCGACGTAATCTTTTGATTACGTCAAAAAAGAAAAAAAATACATGTTCAAAATTTTTTAGTAATCTAAAGGACGGACAAAACATTTTTTGGACACAGGTCTATTCACAAGGTTAAATCCAAGATGTATACTTACTTGACTTAACCCAAGATGTACAGACGCCGTTTCGCTAATATACATGATCTTGCCATCAGGAGCCACCACGAAGATGAAGCCGTCCAAGGTCTGCAGCAGGTGTGAGCCCAGCTCTCGTATTGACAACTCTCTGGGTTGTGGTGGAGGTGGTGCGGCGCCCCATGCGTCGCCGAGACCTGGGGGAAGGGGGAATAGACTGTCACGGATTCCTTGAAGGAGCAGAGGTGTTAAGAACACCCACATAACACAACAGTTGCGTAATAAATTCCCATACAATAGGGGCTCATCTCCTAGCCTGAAGAACAACAAACCCTTTCTCTTTTGACAGAGGTATCGATTCCTTGCACGCTCGGGAGTTATTCTCGCGAGGTATGAACGGGGCATTTATTTTATTGGGTCACATCAGCCCATCGGATGGACTGTTATACGGGAGACATCGCAAGTAAGTTTGAATATCGGTCTTATGTGCCAGAATGACACCGACACCAATACGCTTCAGTACTGTCCTGGAGCTCTACTGTCTGCTACAGACTCGCGGATCTTTCCTTTGGCTATACATAGGTTTGTAATTGTCCCAGAGACGATTGTCTTTTTTAATCTGCCAAGCCTTATCCCAACTATGTTGGGGTCGGCTTCCAGTCTAACCGGATGCAGCTGAATACAGTATTTTACATGGAGCAACTACCTATCTGACCTCCATAACCCAGTAACTGGGTAATACGATACCCCTTGGTAAGACTTTCGGGCTTCTGACGACCCGTAACGACTGTCAAAGATCCACGAATGACAGCCGGGACCAACGGCTTAACGTGCTTTCCGAGGCACGGAGGAGTCTCAGTATGTTAAGATGGTCACCCATCCACACACTAACCTCGGCAAGCGTAGCTTAACCTGATGGATCGGATCGTGCGGCTGTTACTACTTAGCCACGAGCTCCTGTACTTGTCCCAAAGACATTGGCCTAAATGATTATAACATTAAACTCACCATCGGGAAAAACCTGCCGCATCTTCAGATAGCTCGTCGTCAATCTGATAACGGATGCCTTATCAAGCTGTGACGTAATCGCCGACGGCAGTGGGAGAAGCTTGGCCAGCTCTAGAAACTCTGCGTTCTCTTTCTCTCTTCGGGAACGGGCAGCGTTTTTGCTCTTTTCTTTCATGATGGCAGCTGCGTCCAAGGGACGGGAGCTGTCTTTACGACAGGCTGGAACAAAAGAGTTTATACTACTAAAATGATGTTTATTTCTGTAAATCTTTTATGCCACTTTTTAATGTGTAAGAGGAAATATTCTTCTCGCTTTCTTGCAATCTAAATCTAAATAAAAAAAACAGTGCCGGGAGTACCGACAGAAGTGAAAACTTTAAAAATATTGGCACCGCGGTTATCAACTCGTTGATGTCTTTTTAATGGTCAAAAGCTGGTGTCGTCACAGTGTCGCGAAATCAATGGTTTAGTCCCATCTCAAAAATGCCCAACGCGCCTTAAGAAGTTTTCTCTTCAAAAAAATCTAAGTAATCAAATCTGTGAGAGTGATTTTGTGAAAAGGGACCGAAGTGTGTAACAGGAAGTCGGGGAAGCGCGCGCTATTTGATTTGACCAATGAGCGCGCGCGGTGCTAGAGTTGGCCGTCAGAAACGACCTTGACGAGGCCCCTCCTCTTTAATGTTGCTTATTATTAAGGTGAGATGTCAGATGTTACACTTCATATGCGACTACTGTAAGCCTCGCTCGTTTTTTAATTTTTTTGTATGATAATAAACAAAGCTTTGATGATAAATAGTCACCGCCGCCTTATATGGACATCTAGTGGCATCGCAGATGCGCTGCCAGCTCAGAGACAAAGTTGAAAGGCCTCATTCGCCTAAAATTACGGGTCAGTGACAGCTCGGCCCGAGTCAACTCAACCCGAACAAAAATACCAGATATTTCACTCCCGATTACGGTGATTTGTACGGTCAGGTAGGAATTCGATATTTTAAAATAAACGTCATCCATACCCTTCTAACCAGAACACACCTCTCTGGTATTAGGTATTGCCGTGTTGTCTATGAGAATTTTGCCAAGAGAAAACGAGGGTTTCTACTTAAGTAAAGAAAGAAAGAAAATACATTTATTTGGCACAGACCAAAAAAGAACACAAAAAAAAAAAGTGTAAAGAGCGATGTAAGAAATTAGCCCAGTTCAGCAAAAATGCCAGACAACAATAAGTGCCTGACGCTGGTTTTCAACTGGACCTGAAAGTGTGATGTGACGGATGTAAATCAGTTTTATAATGTAATGGTGTGGTACTTGTCTATAAATAAAATTAAAGTGTCTGTTTGTAATCAAAATAACAGCATTTTACTAAATGCATATGAAAGTATAAATAGTAATAAAAACATAAAAAAAACAAAAAATTGTCTGTCTGTTTGTTCCGGCTAATCTCCGAAACGGCTGGACCGATTTTGACGGGACTTTCACTAGCAGGTAGCTGATGTTATAAGGAGTAAGCTACTTTTATTAGAAAACTGATCAACGCGGGTGAAGCCGCAGGTAACAGCTAGATGATCCATAAAATAAAATACTTACTAAATACCTAAAAACTTTCCATAAAAATAAAAATAAAGTGACTAATTTTTTCAAAAAGGGGAATCGATTCGGAATTTCAACAGTGTTAGTAAATATTTTATGTAGGTAATAATATTCTTGAAAGAATGACAAAGGGAGCGTTCAAGTATTACGTAACGCAATTTTTGGAGAGTTTTGACCCCCCCTCCCCCCCACGTAACGCGCCGTAACGTTTTTCTTTACCCCTCCTCTCCATAAAAAGCATTACGTAACCACCACCAAGTGAACATTTTTACCAGAAAGTCACAATTATGTGGCGTGTGTGGAAGTACAAGCTGTTGATAAATGTTTTTTTTTGCTTTACATTTGGAGTTTAAAAAAGAAAAAAATATTCACTATCCTGTAAAGCAAGCAAGAAATTTTGTGAAGGTAAAATAATTTTCAAGTGGTAATTCCATTTGAAATTTTGAGAAGAAAAACGTTTTAAAAAATGCGTGAGGAAAAAATCTCTACGCGACCGTTCTCTTATATCTATGGTTAAAACAATGTTACGTAACGCGTAGTTCATACCCCCCCTCCCGCCCCTGTAACGTATCGCAACGTTTCAGAAGACCCCCCCCCCCCGACCCCCAAGTTGCGTTACGTAATACTTGAACGCTCCCAAAGTACCTTGGATTTTTTTTATTGAATCATAATGAAATTGTATAAATTTTAAATAATTCCTGAAAAAAAAGAAAAGAAAACTGACCTACACAGTCATCACGAAAGTAAAAATCATAACCCTTCCTTTTGGCTTTGCCGTAGTCGGGTAAAAATAAAATCCCTGGCCTACGCCACGCCAAAATTAATGACGCCATTATACATTCAAAAAATTATCATCTGCGCTAACGATATCACATGCATATTTATAAAAGCACCGAGGCTGAAGGCTCTCCACGCCTTTGCTTCAGAAAAAAAAAACATACCATAGAGTTTTGGCGGGAAAACAACATCGTGATGAATTATTCAACTGAAGCGTAGTGCTAATGCTTACAAATGATGCCTGTGCGCGGAGACGGATACAAAATGGTTGGAGGTATTATTTCTAGGAGTATTTTGTATCTGTTTTCGTGTTATATTATTGTAGCGTAGACTCGTCCATATATAAGTAGAGCTTTGCTCATGTTTGTATTATACTTTATTATGGATATCTAAGTAAAGGAGGAGCTCGTGGCTAAGTAATAATAGCCGCACGGGTCGATTCATCCGGTTAAGCTACGCTTGCCGGGTTTGATCTGTGGATGGGTGACCATCTTTACATACCGAGACTCCTCCGTGCCTCGGAAAGCACGGCCGTTGGTCCCGGCCGTGCTTTCGTGGATCTTTGACAGTCGTTACGGGTCGTCAGAAGCCCAAAAGTCTGACAACCAGTCTTACCAAGGAGTATCGTATTACCCAGTTACTGTGTAGTGGTACGCAAAAGGAGCAGTAGCAATGGCATGTAAAATTTAATCGGAGAGGCAACCGGATGGCGAGTGGTAATCCGGGTCTTGAAGTGATACCGAACCCGTCCGTACCGTCCAAATGGACCCCAAATGGACAGGAGCGGAAATATGGGGGACGTGGGCAAACATTTTTTTTTTTGTCATTGCATTCAAAATTTAAACTCTATTATGTGCAAGGAATTTGTGTGAACCAATGCCATCCATGCCCTGCATAACTCGCAAATTTAGTGAATTCTTTTTTTTTGTAATTTTATATAATTTGCTTATGTTGTGATTATTTTTTCAACGAAAAATTGTTTGGTGATACACTTACTTCACGAGAAATTCAAAATTCAAAAGTCATTTATTCAAACTAGGCTGAGAATCAGCACTTTTCCAACGTCAAAATTACATAAGACAGTCCCTCAAAAACGCCCACCCTTCACCGCTTCCTAGTGCTTTAGCTGGGAAGAAGAAGTGGCGCAACAAACTCCCCAGCAGCACAGCTGTCTTTTCAGTTAGAAAAGAAGTTCTTTATTTCACTAAATATCACAATTTAAATCCATACTTATTTCTTCATATTCGTAACATTAATTTACGTGTTCCATTGCATGAGAATTTATGATTTCTTAGTACTTAGTGTATTATTGGTAAGTGCAAAGCATAGTAATGAGGTTCGACAGCAATAGTGTAATAAACTCAATCACAGTTATTCGGAATAAACCACTCCCTTGAGTATTATTGGCTAGACCAGGCGTAGGGTTGCCCTCAAAAGCACCAAACGTTGTTTTGACGTTTTCAAGTGCTGATTTTTGCTAGTTTTATATTCCTCTTCTACTTTGTAATAATATAATCCAGCCATGATTCTTTTTAGAGGTTTTTGAAAATAATTATAGTCTATCTAAAGGTTTAAAAGCTCAAAAAGACTGGTAATCCTACTATTATTAAATATTATAAACGCGAAAGTTTGTGTAGATGGATGGATGTTTGTTATTCTTTCAAGCAAAAACTGCTGAACGGATTTGGATGAAATTTGGCACACATATAGTTTATAACCTGGATTAACACATGAAATACTTTTCATCCCGATATTCCCACGGGATCCAGACTTATCCGGCTGAAACCGCGGGGCGCTGCTAGTTATTGAAAAAATCGAAAGTCTGTATATTTTCTTTAATTAATTTCATACCTGTCTATTAATCAATGAAGTCTGCCTATCGCAGCGCAGTCCACTGCTGGACATACAAGTAGGCCTCTCCCAAGTTAAACCAGTCTGCACAAGGCTTTACTCTACACAACAACAACTCGGGAACTTTCACGTTCTCCAACTTCCGCACCCAGGTTCCAAGTTTTTCGGTACAATTTATGACAATATTTTTTAAATTATTTCTCACTGTGTTGAACCTTCTGGATGCATAATTTACCTTGTCGTGGCATCTCATTGCGATTTTTTCTTTGCCTTCTACTGATTTTTATTGTAAGAAGTACATGTGCACAGCATTTCAAGTAAAAGGAATGCCACCCCTACTGGCGACAAACGACATATGGCCGTCATTTATACAGTGCCATAAACTAACGCCCGATCGGATTCCGTACGTTCCATTTACGAATTTTGCGCGCGAATATTTTTGTTTTACGGCTAGCCAATGTAGCTCGCTTGTGTAAATTAAAAAATAAATATTTTTGTTGGTAGGTTTGAGGATACGTGATTGTTTAGTTTTCATTTTTAATTTTCTCAACCTACTTATTATCACTAATAATAAAAAAAAATGCGTATTCATATTGACAAAAAAAAATATACCTGATAAAAAATCAAATAAAACATTAAAATATACTTACTTAAGCCCGTATCATATTCGGATGCGTATTTAGAAAATAATTTCCTCCTCGGATACTTCATTTTGAAAAAAAATACAAGTAACCCAAGATTGCAAACCCGTAAATAAAAAAGTAAAACCGCACAATTACAACCATAAAACAAAAAAAAAATCTCGACTTTGCAATGCGTAACAGTTAAAATAATAAAACTGCACTTTACGCGAACAGGTTCAAATCGATACTGGCAGCATCCACCTTCTTTCCTATGTCCGTATCCGAAATAAAAAAAACAAATGACAGGTACCAACAATAGCACGACAAATACATTGACAATAAAAGACACTATTGTATTACGTCATCAGACGTCATTCTTGAGGGGCAGGGCGTTGCATAGGGGCGGGCAATAAAATTTGGAAGAGCGGTTATTAACTAGGAAATCATAATTTTATGAACGAGTTTTTTTCTTTTTCGTTGAATTTAAATTACTGGGCCACTTGTAATGAAAATGAATTGAAGTTGGAGGTTTCCTTTTCCACGAGTACTTCGGTATTGTAGGTATTCAGGAAAGATAAAAATAAAGAAAACACTAAAACTGCGCATAATCTTACATTGTAGAACTTGTTGATACGTATTTTATGACTATTGTGTGTAATATTTTTTCATCGTCAGTCTTCAGATGCCTTTGACTTGACATCACGTAACTTCTGGTAAGTTTTTCATGATATTATTGTATTTTTTCCTACATACCTTTTGCGTAACTAAGTACCCCAATTGCGTAACATATACCTTCAATTACAATCCGAAGGTTTTGAAGGAAATTCCCAATCATTTGCTTCGTAGATTTGAAAAAATCGTCTAATCAGCAACATTAATAACTCAATGAACGTAGATGAACTGTCAAATGAAAGGCATTGCGAACTATTGCCATTTCATGTGTGTTATGTCACTACTTAATCTTCGCAACACATTTTTTTTTCGTTAGTAAAATTACCGAAGACAGTCGGCGCAATCGTACTTTGGGCACAATGTCGCGTAACTTAAGGTTGCGATCAAATCTGAAGATACTGTTGAGCCCGTATAGTTTCGATTTGACAAGATACGATTGATACGCATTGTGCAATGATAGTGTTGTTGTCAAAGATTATCTGTTCTAATGCGTTATGAGGTGGATGCAACCGAGTTGCATTGAATGTCATTTTGTGCGGGCTGTAGTCCTGCAGATTACTTCGACTCCGCAGTTTCGGTTAGGGGAAAAGTCACAAATTGCTGCAAAAGCTACGGTTCCGTAAAAGAGTGGTGCACATTGCGTCCGCAATTATGTTATATAATTAATGTTAGGATCCTCCGGAGCTCACAGCCATCTCGGGCCGGGCCGTGGCATTTTGCCCGTCCTGCAACTCTATTGTTACGCCACTGGTTCTGAGTTGAGCTACACGATTACTGACAATTGCTTGCGTGGGCTGGACAGGTCCACTTAAATCTATGTGGTTCTTTCCTCAAAAAACCATTTGAGACACTAATCTACTTGGTCCTCATTAATATGGCCTGACCAAGATTATGTCTGGACCTTAAAAGAGACTTTGACCCCTGACTTTGTGTAAATTTAGACTCCATCTAGCTTATTTTTTTTTTCTATAAGTCTTGTAAAAGTGATTCCGATATTCTATTTACAGGAAAAATAATTTCATTTCATTTTGTGGCGGCATCTACATCGTCATATGCAAACTACGCATCAAAAACCTGACATCGACATATATACAGGATCCCGACTTCAAACGTTGGGCACTTGCCCGCCAGACACGACACCAGTCTGGTCGGAAGATCCTCCCTTTTCAATAGAGGATGAGTGAACTTAATACCCTGTTCCTCATACTCAACGCAGCCTTCATGCAACTACTTCAGCGTGACGTCATCATCATCATCACTCTCGCAAGCTTTCGTGAGCGTTTTCTAGTTACAACGTTTTAGCTTACGGTAGTTTAGTATTCGTTGTTTTTAGAAGCACCTGACCAGTAATTAAAACAGCTTTCCTACTCTGAGTTTGTTGATAAGAGGAGGCACCGTCGTCAGATGCCTAGCCTTTTCCTAATTATATTGGGGTCGGCTTTCAGTGTAACCTGGTGCAGCTGAATACCAGTATTTTACATGGAGCGACTGCTTAGATGACCTCCACAACCCAGTGACTAGGTAACACGATACCCATTAGTGAGACTTTCGAGCTCCTAACTACCCGTAACGACTGTCAAAGATCTATGAATGACAGCCGGGACCAACAGCTTAACGTGCTTTCCGAGGCACGGAGTCTCGGCTTCACTGACTGACTTCGACAATCGACCCGTGCAGCTGTTATAACTTAACCACAAGCTCCTGATAAGAGGGACTGTGTGCGTCCGAAACACCATTTAATAATGCTTAAATATATTTTATCGATCTCAATAATCATCTCATGTGCGAAATAACAAACCGAAGTAACACATTATCTTTATTTATTCAAAACAATCGTTAAGACTTTATCATTTAACAAAACAACTCATTATGCGCGCTCACACTTCATATCGCAGTTGAAAAGGACGAAAATCAATAAAATTCTCGATGAATACAATTTGCATATCTCGCGATCTCGCGCCATCTTCTTTCATTCAGCAAAAGGGCAACCTCGCAATTTGATGCTGGTGAAAAAAAAATGACAATTCGAAATTTGAATCTTGGAGTGTCCTCGAGATGTTCTGTTGGCATTGGAATAGATTAAAACTTTTTTTTTTGTTTTATATTTTAAAAAGAGAAAAAGAAACTGTAATTGTGTTTGATTTATCGGTATGGATTATTGTAGAACAAACACAAGATATCCAAGCCGACCTAGTTAATTGTAGAGCCGACTTTTGCAACAAATAGGCAATCCCTAGTGATGTAAATTGCAGACACTGAGGACAACAACCTGATTATGATAATGCATCATCTTTCTTCTGGCGTGTATGCACGAGCTATGGATTTTATAACAGATTACAGTAAAAAGCTGAGGTTAAGAGATTGGCCAGTCAGAAAGCCCAGGACTGCCCAGGATATGCCAGATGTAGGTACTTAATTAATCATTAACCCTATGGTAGAAAAAACCACATAAGTGCGTGGAATCACAAAAAAATTGCACCAAATTATGAATAATCAATTAATAAATCTATTCAAAAACAAAGAAAACTTTTGATACGCAATTAATAACTGTAATTAGTTTATTGTTTTATTAGTCAAGCGAACTTCCCACGCTAGACCCGAACTCAGAGACAGTCATTTTGTTTATGACTTGTCACTTTTGTCACTTGTTTTGAATTTGGAGCATAGATGCCGCACCAGAACTGTCTTTTTTCAACTTATCACAAAAAACAAGCCCTTCTGCCTTTATAAAAAGATGTTTAACCTCTCGAATGCCGTAATTACAGACACAATTAAAAAACCATTGTGTCTTGTGTAGATCTACGTTCCGGCATACCAAGGGTTAATACATGGCATCGTCTTGTTTTAATTAAGCTTATGTTACCGGCAAGGTTTCAGCCTGGAAAAATCGTCTTTATCAAAGAGAAAATACCATATCCGTCAGGTTTTTTAATTATGGCAACAGTGGATTATTAAGAAAAGGGCAGCATGTCTATCGTTAGATAACCTTCTTAAATATAGTAAGTAATAGTATAATTTCAATTAGTTGATCATTAATTAATTTGGATTAAATGTTTCTCTGTTTTGAGTGCAAAAGAGCAGTGGTGGCCCATTGGTAACGACCGCCACTTACGAGTTGTAGGTCGTAGGCTCGAACCCTGACAGGCGCTTTACTTTGTGTAAATTATTTCATCACCACTGCTCTCAAAACGGTGAAGGAAAACATCGTGAGGAAACCGGCATGTCCTAAAACCAAAATTTTTAAGACATGACGTGACATATCTACCAAACCGCACTGGGCCCGCGTGGTGGATAACGGCCCACTCCCTCTCACCGAGAGGAGGCCTGTGTCCCAGTAGTGGGAAAATTAAACGCTGATCATAATCAGCGTTTAATTACTAATGCTTTGAGTGAATTCAACTATTCCACAAAAAAACAGTGGCACTCTGGGAGTGCCGACAGAAGTGAAAACTTTAACAATTTTACTGTGCAGGAAATACTTTTTTGAAGTCGGTAAAAAAAGGGAAATGTCAATCATGTCGTTGTCATGTTTCAATGTTTGGAATGTCATTAATCCCAAAGAAAATGTATCGCGCGTTGATGTATTTTTAATGGTCAAAAGCTGGTGTCGGTAAAACAGTGTCGTGAGTTCAATTGTTTTTTCCCATCTCAAAAATGCCCAACGCGCCTAAAGAAGTTTTCACTTCAAAAAACTCTATTAAAAATAATGTAGTCAATGTCCACCGATAAAAAAACCATATACATTACACTACCGCACCATACCTACTTACTATAAACGCACAACAAAACGTCGATGTAACTCGATACGTCAGCTTCCACCGTATTATAAGCACACGTGTGAGTGCAGGATCCGGGCACCGCGGTGGTCTCGCGTCGCGTAACGTTAGTGTGTTATTATTTTTGTTCTTAGAGATTTATTTTGTAGTTTGTAAGGAGTGAGCTATTGGTGGAGGGGACGTTTTTGTACAAGATTTAAGGTTTTACTGAGATTTTTGGTAGATTAAGTCTGAATAAATTATTGTTTCAGAACAGCGGCAGAAGTTAGAAATGGAATCTTTATTCAGGTATCTTTTCCCAACTATGTTGGGGTCAGCTTCCAGTCCAACCAAATGCAACGGAATACTTGTATTTTACATGGAGCGACTATCTGACCTCAACAACCCAGTAGCTGGGTAATACGATTTCTGCAGCGCATCAGGCATGTTTGCTGACGCTAGGGTCGACGATTTTTATGCCATAATGCGTAGAAAAGCAGCATCTCTGATGTTTAGGATCCGTGGGAGCCCCAACGGTATGCTGAGGATGATATCAGATAGGCCGGAGTCTGCAGTGCTGGGGAGGCTTATTCGGCTTCACGTGACATAATTAATATATGTAATGTTATTGTTGTTGTATTTTTATGTGGTGTTTTAATGTCTATTTGAATTTTTATAATGTGAATTAATACTAGTAAACTAACATAGTTTTTAAGACCTCTGTTACTAACACTATATGGACAATTTTGTTATTATGTCTGAAATAAATGAATTTATTATTATTATAAACCTTGGTAAAACTGGTTGTCAGACTTTTGGGCTTCTGACAACTCGTAACGACTGTCAAAGATCCACGAATGACAGCTGGGACGACTTAACGTGCTCAGGGGGCCTACCATGCGCTCTTATAGCAGGTCAATTTCCGACGAAAAGTGAACTGTCGGGCTATTTTGGACCATGAACACGTCAAATAACAGGCGAGCCAGCGATCACGTGACTAAAGCCGGTCAGTGGTCACGTGACAGCATTTCACTAGTCTGACCTGCGATAAGCTGTACCATCACGTCCTTTTTGACGTATATAACCTTGAAAACTGAACTGCCCTGCAGTCATATTAAGCAGGTGTGAAAAAGTAACTTTTATTGAACTGTTTTCTTTCATTTAAAACAAAAAACATAAGTACATGTTAATTTGTTTAAATAAAACTATTTAAGCGGTCTTTAAAATTGTAGATAACAAAACAAACAATCTCTTTGTCGTTTATTTTGGATGTGTGACGAAGATGAAAATAATTGAGTTTCTTGAGGAAGATGGTGATAAAAACAGTGTGAAACAAATCGCTAAAATCCAAAGGAAAGTTTTATGTTCAATAAACTGGTATATATGTTATAGAAATGGTACTAGTAATTCGATGTACAAATCAAGAACACAATACGAGAATAGATGAAAATAAAAACCAATACATAAATTTTTAATAGATGTTTTAGGCAAATATAATATTCGTAAGGGAAATTCGAATATTCGTAGTCTTAATATAAAACCAACTTACAGTTGCCCAGTGTTTAAAATCTTTGATAGCACCACCAACAATGGAATTCAAATGTTCCGTCACTTCCGTCCACAATCTGCGGGTCATTTCTCGAGTTTGAGCACTTTTATTGTAGCCCATTGCAATGTCCTTGTGATTATTTATAAAATTCCACACTGTTTTCAATCGTTCATAGGAAACTTAAGTCATTATCACCAAATAACTGCACTTTCTTACCACTCTCAACAACAGACACGATACAAATGTGTGCTTTGTTTTTCTGATTTATTTACAAAAACAGTTTCTTCTGTTAAAAAAAACTTACAAAAAAGGAACCCACTTGAATCTCCAATATTCAAAATGATCTCGTAAACATTTGTGGTGTTTACAATATATTTGATACTTAACACTTAGATATCGTCGTTCGAAAATAGCAATAACTTTGGTAAGTTTTTCAAGTAGGTACTTATACCTTTCTTAAGCATCTAAAAGGGTCTCCAACGTCATAATCGTGTTAAATAAGATTTTTTGCTACGAAACAAAGCTTTTTTAGAATTCTATTGATCACTATAAACTGTAATTAAATTAATTTTATCTAGTTCTTTAAAACCGTAAAACCGGTAATGTTGTGAAAAAGTATTTCCGAACGTTTGTTTATAATATGGCGTACCGGTCAACGATAACGTAGCAGGTCTGAAGTTGATACTTTGCAGGTCAGACGGAAATGCTCAAGGTACAAATAGAAAACCTGTCAGGTTAACTTGCCAAGTTGACCTGTCCTGCATTTGGCAAGTATTTTAAATGTTCATGGTAGGGCCCCTGAGGCACGGAGGAGTGTCGGTATATAAAGATGGTCATGGTCACCCATCCACGGACCAACCCCAGCAAGCGTAGCTTAACCTTATCGATCGACCCGTGCGGCTGTTATAAATTAACCATAAGCTTCCTCTTAGTTTAGCTTTTTCTTCTTTTTACAGGTGTGTTGACCAAATAATGTTATAATAACTTGAACAAAACCCTATTCGTAAAGTTAACATTACAGATTTTGGAAAATTAAGCACCTGTGTAAGGTTGTGTTAATTAACTTACTTACCCTAATTGCGTAATACACGATCAATCACAATCTGTTTCGATTTGAAACAGATTGCTAATCCATTGCTACATAAATTGGAAAAAAAAATCTGCTCAACAATGTAAATAACGCAATGAATGTTGTTGAACTGTCAAAATGGAACAAATTAGTCATAATCGTTTACGAAAATAAATGACGCAATTAGGGTACCGGACCCGTCGATATTATTTAAATTAATAGACCTTTACTAGATACCCAAGTTCTAGGTTATTTTTGCCAATAATTCCGCCCACTTTTTGCAAAATAGTGAATAATAAATTCAATAATATTCCTATACGGCAAACTACAATATTCAAAAAATACTTTCTCTTACAAAAAAGTTACCTCATTTAAGACACCACAGATGTGCCAATCATAACTTAGTTGTACCTTGTAATCCTTTAAAATTGAATAATCATCCACCTGTAAGAGATTAAAGGATTAACTGCCGGAAGATGATTACGAAAGGTTTGACGTAAGTAAGATTAGATGTCTCTGGTTCCGCCGAAAAGTAAAACCGTGGATAAAGAAGTAAACTCTATGGTATATTATGGGCATCCCCTCCCCCTTCCCTTTTTTGCCGCTTTTTTTAATCATCTAGCTTTTCTTAAGTCAAACCAGCACCCTCTTTCTATCCCAATTCGATGGTTTTGACTTTGATGGAAATTCCTAATTCATTACTTGTTTGCTTTATAGGTTTGAAAAATTCGTTAGCTCAATAAAGCGATGAACGTAACTGAACTGTCAATATGAAAGACATTGCAATATTGCCTAACTCACTCGTAATAAGACGCAAACTAGGAACTTGTTCGTTGTTGGGGTGACCTTTGTAGCCCACCTTCAGAATGCACGCTCTTAACACTGTAATGATTTGTATCAATATCAAAGAAAAGATGCTTTCACTAAAGACAATTATAAATTCCACTTTGTATCAATAGAAAGTTTTTGTTAATTTTTTTTTCATTACAGCAAGTGTCCTAAAATTATGACGAAGATGAATGAGCATTTCCATTTTTATGGAACCCTAAAAGTCCGAAATTTTACTACGAACGCGTGGGAACGAGTAACAAGTCCATAAATAAAATACGCGCCAAAAGTCAATGTCTATGGCTTTGTTTAATTTTTTTCACTAGCAAAGGACAGAGCCGGTAATGCCATTGTTTCTGGCCGCAAAGAACGCACGTGTCTATGACAGGTTTTACAGTGTTTAGTTTTTTATAACGTAGTTTAGACACCTGCGGAGTCATTCACGAGTTCGTGTAGTAATCGTCCAGTAATTTGCGTCTGTAACTCTGTACGTGGGAACTGGCTGGTGTAAGGTGTCCTGCTTTTGTTTGTCGACTCAATTGTCTTTGGAAATGTAAAACTGTGCAATTTCATGCGAAATGTTTGGATAGAAGCTTACTCGGACTTATGCAGAAACGATTTTTTTTTTGTGAGGTGATATGAAGACTTAATATAGTGGAAGAAACCGTTAAACTTTGCAATAACCTTTATTAGCAGGTTGCAGTGAAGCAGAAAAACAGATGGGACAATACATATAATAGTGTAGATTTTAATCTAAGTAGAAGAGGGAAACAAAAAGTAGACCACATTAAAATCTGAAAAAGCACCGTGAGAGGCAAAATACATCACAATTATCTCACCTATCGATTTCTGAATGAAGTAGGAAATTCTTATTGTTCATACACTTCTCATATACTGTAGCGTAGACCACACTCTGAGCGACAAAGTTTAAAATATCTTAAAGTCCAGAAACCGTAAATCGTCGTCTCCCATGCAAATACATTACAACTTCATTCACAAACGCCCGCTCCATTCCCGATTCCCACGTTTATTCTTATGCAGCTACACAATTGAATTATGTATTAGACAATAAAACCTCCTTACAAGTTAAATTTTACACTTCACTTCAAAAAAGAGTTCTTCTAACAACTTTGCCTTTTAGAAACTATTCTTGTCTATGCAATACTTTTGACAGTTGGGAATTGGCGGGAAGCTTTTGTTTTCAGCGGAAAAAAATTGTCTATTAAAGTTTTTACCAAATATTTTGTTCGTTTATTTTAAAGCATTTACATTTAAATCATCGCAGTCTCAACACCGTTCTAATTTCAAAGTGATATTTGGAGAAAGAAGATTCTTTGCCAAAATGTCTTTAAATCGAACTAAATCACTCTCCCTTTATTTTTAAACAAAATACTTGGCATTCAAAGGTGAGAAAACATAGCGTAAATCACAGGAAGAGGAAATAAATCAACGTGGCTTCCATATTTTTTACACAAACTGTTCCAAGGATTATAGGATTAGTGTGAAGAGACTAGTTGTGTGGGGCTGGTAATCCGTTGCCAACATCTGGACCAATTCTGTTAATAGCTGGCGAGTTTTTTAGGGTAGAAGTTGGTGAAGTATGTAGGTATGAATAGTTTAGCTATTGGTAATTTAGTTTCGTTGTTTTGAGTGTTGCCCAAATGCAAGAACAAGACGAGACTTAGCCAGTCTTGGTCTTGGTCTTGCGCCAATACACCTGGTCTTGGTCTTGGTCTTGGTCTTGCGCTCCCAGTCTTGGTCTTGGTCTTGGTCTTGCAGCAAGAGTCTTGCAAGTCTTGCAATTACCTATTAGTCTATTACTATTTATTAAAGTTTACTTTAAATCTTAGAAAAACGTATTAGAATTGGAACATTGTGAGCTTGAATTAACATAGCCATAGTAAAGATCAAGCAGATTAATAAATAACTGAAGATTTGATAAGAAATTCGAAAAATCAACTGACCTATATGTCGTTTTCCATGGAAGTAACTGTTTCTTAATAAACATTTATGATTTATAAGCTTACATTTGCTAAAACATGTAAAAAAACAAATTAATTACAATAACTTGACTGTATTTTAAAGAACAATACTTATCTGTCTAGAAAGAAGTATCTGTATTGGGGAAGTTCTACCAGTTGAACAAGGTGGTGAATAAACAGACGTTATTGGTCGTGTATTATGCACTTGCTGACTCACTAATCAGTTATGGACTTATTGTTTATGGGCGAACGTTTAAAACGTACTTACAGGATATAAAAAAAATACAGATAAGACTAATCAAGTTTCTAGTCAACAAAAAGGTTAAGAAAAAATGTAACAAAGAATATGAAAAATTATTCCCTATTTGTAAAATCCTACCAATAGATAAGAAGGTCGATTACTTGATAAGCCTAGAATACTATTTTAGTGATGAGTTTAAGGTACCTATTCAAAATAAATTTAATACAAGAAGTGTTAGAGAGAAAAAAATGGTTGAACCAAAGGTAACAAATTATTACGGGGAAAGAACTTCAAAATATTTAGTCCCAAAGGTATTTAATAAATTAGATCTGTTAAGACAAAACCCTAAAGTAAGTAAAGGCATGTTAAAGTCAAAATTAAGGAGTTTATTTCTCGATAAAGACGATTCTGCCTGTATCGAGAAATAAACACCTAATAGTATAATTATAATTTAAGTATTACGAGTAATCTGTGATTCACACAAAGGGTTTGGTCGGGCCGGCGCGGGCGGGTTGCGGACGCGGCTCCGGACGCGGACACCTCCAGACAGATAGGTACATACTTAGAATCTGTCAGTGTCCGATGTCCGCGGCTCGTCCGCAATCTGTCCGTTCCGGTGTGATTGATCCTTGATGAAATTAGTGCATAGTTGATAGTTTTAAGGTTAATTTTGCTAGATTTTGTGTACCTGTAAACAAGCGCTTCTCGCCATCAAACTGGAAAGTTTGGCGAGTAACACTGTAGAAGCAATAAATAATGTACCTGTGTTTGAGAATAATAAAAAAAAAAAAAAAAAAAAGAGATTGAACCCTCAACTTATAAGAAATTTAATAAAAGAGTTTTACGATTTATCATTTATTTGAATAAAAAATAAAATACAACACAAATCAACAGCTTTATCATTAGGTTATGATACTTTATATCAATTTTTTTGACCAAGAATTAATACAAAGTAACCATCTGGCTGACTCATCACTTAACCTATTTCTATGTTTTCTAATTACTAATGATGCTTTAGAAAATAACCTCTCAGCAGGTACTGAAGTTGCAGGTATTGAGAGAAAATCACGGGCCATTTTCGATAAAATCGGATACTCTGTCTCATGCGTCCTTCACCAATCTAAAATGTCTTCCGAGCTGGCAGTTCTTGGTTTTCTCAGGTACTCCTCCAACTCGTCTATCACTAAGCCTTGAAGACAAGATCCAGATGACGTCGAGGGACATTCATAGAGTTTATCAAAGTCTATTACGTCTTCATCTTCATCACATACTTTATTTTCTTTTTCTGGTAATTCCAGAGATTTGTTCAGTGAGTGTAGACTTTTATATTCTTCATAAAGTTCATTGAACTTGCGCAGACTTTCTGTTTTAAGTTGCTTCCCCCACATTGTCAGGTCAAAAGTCTGAGCCTTATGCCTTGGGTCTAAAATTAAAGAAGTACAATAAATCCAGTTGCTCTTCTTGTAATGTTTAAGCATTTTGTCTCGAGCTGCTTGGAAAGCTAGAATGAGCCTTTCATCCACTTCAGATCGATTAGGTTTCTCATCTAACTGTTTTACCATGGATTCAATTTTATCTAGCAAGAGATTGAATGATACAATGACTAGCGGTAATGTAACATATTTGTCTCCACCAAGTTTTGTACTTAAAAGTTTAAAGTTTATTAGAAATTTATGTAATTTTTCGAGTACCTGCCATTCATTAGCTGTGATTTGAAAATCATTTAATTCGGTGACAGAACTGCACAATATGTCAATGCCCGCTCTCACTTTTAAACCAAATCCAATCATATCATGTGTGGAATTCCATCTCGTTGGACAGTCAATAATGGCATTTAGATTTGATGGCACGCCAGCTGCTTCACAAGCAGACTGAAACTTCTTCTTCACTATCTCACTTCTTTTTATTTTACTGGAAATACTGCGTAACTTTGTTACAGATGTACGCGAGTCAGCAATATTTGGTGCAGATTCTTCATCTTCCTCATCCTCAGTTTCGTCTGCATAGTCTTCGTACTGCTGATCTTGCGCGTTAGTGTCAGACTCACAGTGTAATGCTAAGGTCTTTAATAAATCTTGTACACCAAGGTTTAAAATGTGAGCAAAGCACCGGAAATGTTGATTGTCTGAATCAAAGTGTGGCGGTAGCTGTTTGCCCAGTTCATACATAAATTTGGTATTTGCAGTTGCGTTGTCGACCGTGATACCTTGTATTTTATCAATTATGCCATATTCCAATAAACATTCATGGAAAATCGTTGCAATATCTTCCCCAGTATGTCGACCGCGTGATGGTATAAAATCAAGAACTACAGATTGATACTTCCATTCGTTGTCTATATAATGAATAGTAACCCCGTAGTAACTCCTACCAGCAATTGACGTCCACCCATCAATGGTAAAAGACATTTTAGATGATAATTGTTGAAGTCGTTCCTTGAGATTCAATTGGAGCTCTTCAAATCGCTCTTTGACTTTCCTTCTAAGTGTAGACCTTTTAGGAAACACCATATTAGGGCAAATACGTCGAAAATATACTTGTGTAGCTTCGTCATCGAAAAATGAGAAGGGAAGATATTTTTTCACCACCCAATCAACTGTAGCTGTCGTGATGTTCTCACTGCTGTTTTCCGACTGAAACAAAACAATAAATCTTGTGTTATTATTTAAAACATACTAGGTTTGAGCGTATAAGAGGAGGAGGTTTGTTGTTGTTAAATCGAGAAAATCGTTAAATTGATATTTGTTATATTAAGGTTGCACTGTACTGTAATTTACCAAAATAAAGTACTTAGTTGTTACTGGCCGATTAAATGAAAATATGGGTGTTTATAAAAAATATTTAAGACGATAATTACATACTTAATATGTCGCACCCCTAGATGAAAACACCACTAACTCAAAAATACTTACGTAAGTTTATGGCGTTTTTGAAAGTATCGCATGAATAGCTACGCGGAGTTAAAATTCTTTTAACTGTTAAAAAAATATTCTTACCTGTCCACTTCTTCCAGCGGTTACTAAAAAGCTTGTGATATCTCCACTTAATTTTGGTTTAACAGGAAGAAATATTTCTGATTCCTTTTTGTGGAAAGATATTAGATGTTTCCTTAAGCCTGAAGTGTTTCTGTTTTTCATTTTTATTTCAATCTTTTTATGTTGGCACAATTTACAGAAGGCAGTTTGGGATGCATGAATTATTTCGAAAAACTCCTCAAATTTGCTTTTGGGTCTTTTAGATCTGTGACTCAAACTCTCGTTACTCGGACTAGAATAATTTGAATCTTCGTCACTCATATTAAATTGTACACGTGATACGTTTTTAGAAAACAACGAGAATTAGTAAAAACAATTATTAAGTTAGACTCGAAGCACAGCTCAATTGGAAATGACTGGAATTAAAATAATTCCTTTATTTATAGTACGTTTCCTTGCTTTCTACCGCGCCGCCTCGCCACGTGCCGGCTCTATGAAAAGGATGCCGCCGCAAATCAAACAATGCCGCGTGCGGCGTACAAACACACACTAAATATTACCTACTTGTACAGACGCGACGCGTGAATAAAATAGAATTAGTGCCAATCACTATTCTTTACATATAAGTGAATGTTTTGGCGTACATCTATACTAATATTATAAAGCTGAAGAGTTCGTTTGTATGTTTGATGACAGAAGTTTTAAAATAAATAAATAAGTCCTGAACGTCACTATACCTACCTCCAAAGTTACTATTCCTCGTGGACGAAGTCGCGGGCACAGCTAGTAAATACTTACTCTCATCATCTCTCTCAGAGATATTCGGGCTGGTAAGTAATACAAAACTCTTATCGCAGGCTTTTTATTTTATTAGTAGGTAAGTACCTACGCTTTTTATATTATTTTATTAGTTTTGTAGAATTTTTTTACACGTTTCAAGTATATTTAAAAGTGGCTACAATATTTATTAAACGGGTGATATTTGAACACTTTTTTGCTATTTTTTCTTGTAAAAACTTAAGAAATATAATGACTAAATGTACAATAATAGTACCTAAGTAATTAGTTTAAAACCATATAAGTAATCAATATTATAATATATACTTACTAGAATGAATTAATATGACATCTACTACCTATCCTTACCATTTTATCCTAATCATAATACTACTTGCGTGATCAGTATAATGTATTCATTTTCATTCTAAGCACTCTGAAACTTATTTATTCTTTGGAACACCTGTAGGTACTCTTAAAAAAATTCGAAATTATTTTGCATGAGTATACCTACGCCCTATGGCGGCAATCAAATAGTGTCACAAATGTTATGATTTCGGCGTGGCGGCAACGATTGTTTTAGATTTCAAAAGAAGCCCCGGCGCGTGTATCATAACCATGTACTTCCGAAAAGCGGCAAATTTCTTTGAAAAGTAAGTACAAAACCTTTGATGCCGCATTATCAAAGTGCCGATGGTTAAAACATAACTATGCATGCACTCAGTTTGATTTTAATAGATATTTTTTTATTCGCTATGTTTATGGTATTAGTCGTAATGCGCATAGGTCCAGTTTTTCATATTCTTTGATACAGTTTTTTGCGTCTCATAGAATTCCTAAGCGTACCTACCTATACACCGAACTGTTACACCTAACTACTCAGTGAAATAGCGCTAAGTCCTAGCTGCAAGACGCAAGAGTCTTGCAGGCTATGTCTTGTTCTTGCTCAAGTCTTGCACGGTCAGTCTTGGTCTTGGTCTTGCTAAAAATACGCGGTCTTGTTCTTGGTCTTGGTCTTGCAAAAACGCAAGAACAAGACCAAGACTGCAAGACCAAGACTGAATTTGGGCAACACTAACGTATCCTTATTACGTAATGCGATGGAAAGTGCAGAATAATGAAAAAGTACAATAGACCTGAATGTATTTAGTAACCTGTTCCGCTTAGCTATTTCTAAAGAGCCGTAAAAAATCCCGGAAAGAAATCGACACGTGTTTCACCTCTCAACGAGGCATCCTCAGGATGACGTTTGACTTGTCGCGAACCCGAACACGGCGTGTTGCCACACCGAGCGCTAAACGTAGAGTGAGCCCGGTGAGTGTGGTGTTCGGGTTCGCGACAAGTCAATCGTCATCCTGATTCTGGGGCCACAACAACAGGAAACGCCGTTGATTATCGCGATGATGAACTTTATTCCTACGGGTTAACGGGTCATCTCGATAAATAACGGCGTTTCCCGTTGGTGTGGCCCCAGCATCAGGATGCCTCGTTGAGAGGTGAAACACGTGTCGATTTCTTTCAGGGGCTTTTATGGCTCTTTAGCTAAGCAGAACAGGTTACTAAATATATCCAAGTCTATTGTATTTTATAATGGATTTCCGCAAGGTCACGCCCGAATCAATTAACTATGCAAAACAATTTCAAATTGCGTTAATCTAGACGATTTAGAGAGCAATCGATCGCTGTTATGTTGTGGGGTTCAAATGAAGGCACTTGTGAATTGTTTGTCCACGTGGACACTCACGGTACGGCTGATCCATAAATTCAAGGTCACTCAGCGAGCTATGGAGCTACGGTTATGCTTATAGTCTCTCTGAGAGATCGAAATCGGAACAAGCGGATCCGGCAGAGAACCAAAGTTGTCGACATAGCTCACAGAATCAGTAAGCTGAAGTGGCAATGGGCCGGCCATATTAGGTGTAACACCGATGACCGTTGGGGTAGAAGTGTTCTTGAGTGGAGACCGCGAATTGGTAAACGTAAGGTAGGATGCCTTCAGGCTAGGTGGAGCGACGTTGTTCGAAGGGTGGCTGGTAGCAGCTGGATGAGAGTTGCCGAAAATTGATTTGAATGGCGTGCAATAGGATATGTTTATGTCCAGCAGTAGAGTGCTGTATGCTGATGATGAATAATTACGCTTGTATTACGCCAGTGGTCGGTAAACTGTGGCTCTTTGGCCTATACATAGAGTGCGTCTCTGTACAAGTGCCGATGAGAGCGAGTGTAGATACGCGCGGGGGTCGGGAATTCGGTCATTAAGGAAGATAGGTATCAAGTTTTATTCAAAATTCAAACTATATTTCCGAAGTACTTCCACCAAAAATTAACAGGACATCAAAAATGTATCATTTACAGTTTCAAAGATTTCCAAGGTTAACTTGTAAATAAGTAAGATGCCTTCATCATATTATTATCAGCTGATATGATGATGATGGCATCCTATTTCTTAGCAAGTTAATTTCAGGAAGCGTTGTGGAGTGAGAGGATGGGAGTTTTAAGGATTAAGAAAAGTGTATTGAGACAGTTTGGACACAGAAAGGATTGGCTCTCATACGAAATTTAAGTCCTATATTTGGCTCTATTGACTAATGAGTTTGCCAACCACTGTATTATGCAAATGTAAAGGTTACAGGATAATTCTGTGAAAAGTGATATATCTTGACTTATATCAGTTTTAATATTCTTACACTAAGATTAACAGTAAAAAAAATGCAATTTTTTGGTCTAATCGGTACCCCTCTAAGATTAAAATTGAACAAGCTTATTTTGGTGTAAAGTGCTCTAACTAAGCATTTTTTACAATTATTAATGTGTAAGAAAATACATTTGAAATAATATCAATGTGAACTGAACAAATATTTCAAGTACCTTAATGTATATTAATACAAATGTATGTGACTCTTATTACGCGATCTACGTGAATTAAGTAGTACAAACTGATGGTAATCATCCAACACCAACCAATAAATAATGTGTAATTGGTTGTAAAGTCATTTTAAATTAATTTTCACATAAAAAGACTTTAATATAAAATATGTTGTGCTAAGTGATATAACTGGATTTCTTTTTAAATTATAAAAAACTATACAAATAAATCTGTTTCTTCTTACACTAAATCGTGCTCTAAGATATCGTTTACCAATGTCAGTAATCAGTACTCATTTTAGTGAAGTAGACAAAGAGTCAGATTTTTTTAAAACTTTAACATTAATTTTCTCAAAATCATGATTTTCCAGTTACATCACTTTTCACTGAAGGTACAGAATTATTTATGTATGTTTTTGCGATGTTAGCGCCGCGCGCCGTAACTCTCATCTTCCACTTTTTAGGACCAATTTTTTTTCCAGAAATTGATAATTTAAACGCATTATATTCCTAAAACAGTCGCCAATTACTTTTAAAACAAGTGCAGTAACAACAAAGTAGCAGCTACAACTTTGCAGTGTTATTAGCAACAGCTAACCGGTTAACTGTTGCTCGAACGTGCTTCTTACCCGACGTAAGCGTTATTTACGTTAAAAACACGTACTGCAACAATGTTGCACATACTTTTGCGATGATACGGTCGCTTAGGGCTACGTAATTTTATATTAAGTGGTTCGTGGAAGGAAAACTGTTGTGGGTTAATTTCTTATTGGTTGGGCGATGCTTGGTGTAAGAGGGTTTGTACACACTGAGATTGTTGCGACAAAATGCGCCGATCATACACTGTCTTTCAGTTTTTTCGGCAAAACTGGTTATAATTTTTGATGAAGGGTGTGCTCCGCTGCCTTATGTTGCAAATCATCACACCAGCGCTTCCTAGGTCTTCCTGAACGTACCTACTGACGATACTGTCTGAGCTTATACAGTTTTTGGATGGATAGCATTAAACAGTTTTGGGATGGATGGAACTTTGCATTAAGAATTACCGGTGCACAGCACAGGAGGCGATGCACATTTGTTACATTAACCTCTCGAATGCCGTAATTACAGACACAATTAAAAAACCATTGTGTCTCGTGTAGATCTACGTTCCGGCATACCAAGGGTTAATAAAAAAAAGCATTTGCTTATTTCATTTTTTTAAATACAACTGCACCTCACTGGACCAAGCACGGTGTGCGAGGCTCCTCTCGTCTGTTGCTTAGTTGTAAATAACAAGAGTATTGAAATATCGTACTTACAATTAACTTGACTTATGAGTAGGGTTGCCTATATTTGGTAAGGCTCGTGTCGGGACGCAAAGAGAAATAAAAATAAAATAAGTATGAATAACATATTAAAAAAAAATACAAATTCTAATGTTTGGAAGAAGTGCTAAAGACGTTGCTTGATCATATTTTGCTGAAGACTTTACTTTTTAAAGTAATTCTTTC
Organism: Agrochola litura; assembly: GCA_949152395.1. Taxonomy (NCBI): domain Eukaryota; kingdom Metazoa; phylum Arthropoda; class Insecta; order Lepidoptera; family Noctuidae; genus Agrochola; species Agrochola litura. The sequence goes on along the minus strand of OX424519.1, from coordinate 5,568,612 downwards.
TGTCCTTTTACATAGGTATTTATAAAACTCCATGTAAGTCATATTGAAGTTAACCTGACATTGTAATATCGACTCCACATCCTCCGGCAGCAGGCCATTTCTTTCATCGGTCCATATTCTTTTTTCTTTAATCGGTCCATCTTCTTTTTATTCTTCACTCTTCCGTGTCAACTTTGACCTCCAAAAAGATTTTGCGTAAGCGCGCGTATTTGAATTGCCGTGACCGCGCGATAAAACGGGACGTAGGTAATAGTGCTTTGTTGGGACGTCGGGACAGAGGGCCTAATGAAGTGACAGTCCCGATATATCGGGACGAATGGCAACCCTACTTATGAGGTTTAGTTCAACATTAAAGTATGTCGGAAAAGGGCCAAGGACTATATACAAAGTTACCTAGTTTATCAAAATTCATCCAGTAATACCTACAATCTGTGATTAAGCTTTCCAACTGCACTTTTTCTATTACCCCATCAATATACTGTTCAAAAACATTGTAAAAAAATACATACACCTTTACAAAACAGTCGGAAAAAAAACCGAATAAGTACATACATAAACCGCACGCAACAGCTGTTTTTTTAACCCCACCAAGCGTCAAATAAAAAAAAACATGAATGAATGAACGAGTTGACTTTAAAAAAAACGTCACTCGTAAACATATCATAGACAAGAAAAAAAATCGAACGCACCAAAACTCTGTTACCTCACGCACGAAACCTATCTATAAAGATTTCGGCGACGTGGAACGTGCATACGACGAATGAATTCAAATATGGCGGCACTTTTTCTATTTTTTCTATTTTATTTGTTGTGTTTGAAACTATATTTGTTTTTATTGCACCGGAATGCATTCTGGAAGTCACGAATTCGCCATTAGACTGATCCGGTGCGAGGTGCGTAGATTTTTACGGTGCAAACAAATTGGTGCGTACGTTTCAATTTGTACGTGAAAATATTCGGGGTATGCGTTTTAAATTAGGAGCAGATGAATGAATGGCTTACGATGGTGTAAGTAAGATTAATGGAGTACCCTAATCAGGATCGTTACTTTCTGATCACTTCTAAATTCGAATGGTGACAAGGAATGAATGAATGAATGAAAACGACTTTAAAAACAAATGAGTTCACTTTGGATTGTGCGCGTTCACTTGAGTGAGATTCAAAGTGAACTTTATTATGTAGCATACCTTGCAATTTCTTGATAAAGGACCGGAATTTCAAACCTTTCCTCTGAATTCTTAAATCATTTTAAAATTAGTTCAAAATTGGATAACAAAAATTTTTGTTTGCCTTCCAATGTATGGCTATGTGATCTCTGATGGCAATAGGCTTCTTGCTTCTTCGCTCCAGATACAAATAAATGCTCATTGATTTATGCGTTAATACTTTCCTTTTTAGGGTTCCGTAGTAAACAAGGAACCCTTATAGTTTCGCCATGTCCGTCTGTCTGTCTGTTCGTTCGCGGTCTAGCTCCGAGACTCTTAGTACTAGAAAGCTGTAATTTGGCATTGATAATAAAAATAAAAAAAAGGTTTATTGCAGAAACTTGTACAACTTTTACAGTAAATCTTACATAGGGACCTCCTTTTAAGTAAATGATATACCTGTGCTAGGAGATCCCGCTCTCCAATGACATAATAATTAATTGGTAAAAGTGATGTACAATATGAAAACAGAATTGAAACAACAAAAAAATATATAAATATTAATAACGCCGACAAAGTGGTAAAACATAATTATGAAAAAAACTTTTTTTTAGGGTACCTTCCCACGTAAAGTGGTGATAGTGGTGGTCCTTCAAAAACATTATGAGTATGCTAAAACCATTTTTGGATTCAGGGATCAGTTTGCGAAATATTAAGCTTTAAAGTGCTAATTTTTGTTAGAGTCAAGAGTCCCCCCCCCCCCCCCTATCAGCTAAATGGTTGGTTTTGGATGTGTGAAAAAAAATCACAGCAGTAGTTTATATAACGAAATTAAAAGGAAAACTATCACATCAACATTTAACGACGTTTCGAAAAGATTGTTACAAATTAATATGCATTCGGCCATCACCCTAATCAGTACAACGAATTGGGTGATGGCCGAAAACAGCAGTACAACTTGTACTGCTGTTTCGGCCCTAAATTAACATATAATCAAGCACTTGGCCGGTTTTTTTACTTTGAAAAGACACATCTCTTTCTTTCTGAAGGAAATCAGCACTATTTGACAATCGCTTTCATTTTTACAGTTCATCGCTTATGTGCACTGTTAAAATTAAAGCGATTATAATTACGAATGTGTTACACAATTTATTGCAGTTTGATTTTTGAATTAGTTTCCTACCATTACATTGTTCTCAGCCCTTTTTGCGTATTTTAAAACTGACTTGTACGAGTAGGCGTTCCATTTCACACACGAGATAGTTTGATGATTGTCTTTAACGCCTATTACAGGAGCTCATGGATAAGTAATGCCAGCCGTACGGGTCGATCCATCAGGTTAAGCTACGCTTGCCGGGGTTGGTCCGTGAATGGGTGACCTTAACATACCGAAACTCCTCCGTGCCTCGTAAAGCACGCTAAGCCGGTGGTCCCAGCTGTCATTCGTGGATCTTTGACAATCTTTACGGGTCGTCAGAAGCCCGAAAGTCTGACAATCAGTCACCCAGTAACTGGGTTGCGGAGGTCAGATAAGCAGTCGCTCCATATGAAATACTGATATCCAGCTGCATCCGTTCAGACTGGAATTGAGATTGATTGAACTATGCATATTAGAAGTTTCAAGTCACTTTGGCATGATTGCAAACACGAGATATTTACTCAGGTTTGGTATGGACTATGAAGAAACCAAATATTCAAGGCAATGGCACGTAAAATTTTATCGGAGAGGCGACCGGATGGCGAATGGTAATCTGGGTATTGAAGTGATACCGAACCCCCCGTATCGTCCGAATGGACCCCAAATGGACGGGGGCGGAGATATGGGGGATGGGGGCCTAACATTTTTTTTGACATTGCTTTCAAAATTTAAGCTCTATTATGTGCAAGGAATTTGTGTGTATCAATGCCCTCTGGTTTTGATAAAATTAACACTCATTTTTGGTGATAAATATTGGTACCAAGGAGTTTCAAGAATTATATACATTATTTCAACTATAACGATGTTGGGGGTGGCAACCGGGTACACACAAATTCCTTGCATATAATAGAGCTTAAATTTAGAAAGAAATCAAAAAATGTTAGGCCCCCATCCCCGATATCTCCGCCCCCGTCCATTTGGGGTCCATTTGGACGGTACGGAGGGGTCACTTCAATACCTAGATTACCACTCGCCATCCGGTTGCCTCTCCGATAAAATTTTACGTGCTATTCCTTTAACTAAAAGGTGGTCTCTGGGGTAGGTTTAGTTTAGCAGTTCATTACCATCAGTCTCCTGCCCATATCCCAAATTAATCCATACTTTTCTACTAGTTTTCATCTCAATAGTCACCTCCTTTCTATCCACATCATCTTTGACACAGGCCATCCATCGTTTCTTTGATCTTCCCCTACTCTTATAGCCATCCACATTCATACTCAAAACTTTCCTCACGACATTTAATTTTGGTCTAGCTTTGCAGTTTCTTTTTTCTTTATTAATAAGAACTAGTAATGAATTCCAATCTAGCCTAATAGGCTAATAAGCAATTTAACTCTAAACTAATATATATATAATTTTTTTATTTTTTATTTTCTGTAGGGCATCTCCTAGGTGGCCTCTGAGGCCATGACTATTTAACCGAGCAAACCTGTGGGTGCCTTAAGCTGCTACACTCAAAGCCTCCAGCCAGGGACTTGTAAACTAAACTTATAAACTAGGTGAACGCTCGCTAAGGGCACCCCCTGTGGGGTACGAGCCTCGGCTTAGGGCGTTTACCGGAGGGAGGACATCAAAGATGGAACGGGCTGGGTTAATATTTTACGAGATAAATTATTTTATAACTAACAATAGTGTCAATTTGCACTTTTACACAATTTCGTAGCACTTTCTTAGGGTCTGATAATCTGACGTGTCAATAAAATACACTGTAACTCGAGTTTTCAAAAACACAGGCTTAAAACGGGAGCTAGTGGACCTTCATCAGCAATACCTGGATGTTGTTGATGAACGGGACAAACTGCGGGTGGTCACAAATGGTTTCAACAACTGCAGCAACATATATGAGGAGGCTTTATGTAAGGTTAGGGACCTAGAAGAAGAATTAATTCATGCAAATGTACGAATTAATCACTTACAGAAACAAAAAGAATGTACTCAGGCTAAGGAAAATAATAACTTGTATAATGAATTATTAAACACTACTTGCAACCCGCATTCCTTAATAACAATAGACCTTACTGAAGATTCGTTAGTTAAATATAATAATAGTAGTTATAAAGTAAGTCAAAATAAAATTAAGAAATATGCAAAGCTAAATAAAATCATTAATAAATGCAATAAATATAGAAAACAACAAAAACACAATTCCAATAATATTAAACTAAGGAAAGAACGTGGTTTTCTTATAAATAAATTAAATAACTATCAAATTAAATTAGAAGACAGTAAGAACATTTATGAGTTTGACACTCAACAGTTACAGTCTGAAATTCAGGTACTAGAAGCGTCACTACAGTCACTCTATACTAAGTATGTGAGGTCTGAAAAACAAATTCAGGAGCACATCCTTGCTGCAAATGAATTAGTGGAAATGTGCAACTCTAATGTAGATAAAGTGGACCTGCTGACTCCCAGTAGCCCTCAATCTTCATTGCATAGGATATCCAATCTTGGCACTCTCCAACCTGAGGCAACGGAGGGCCCGTACCAGTCAGGAAGTGCTCAGATCACTATTCCAAATAAAGATTTACCAGAAATTGAACAAGGTCCATTGCAAGTAGTTCAGACAGAAGCTAGTTCTCCCCTTTGTAATAGTAAAGTTTGTTACTGCTCCATTATGTTTTCTGATAGTTTTGGAAAAGGGTTAGGAAAATTACTTAGCGACAACCTGAGTCATTCTTCTCAAAACTATTGTAGGCCTCAGAATTCCTACAAACAAATAATGTCTTCAATAACTAGGAAGGAATATGATCCTAATGCCATTATCACTGTATTAATAGGTAATAGTTGTAATGTTAAAAAAGATGATATTACTGATAGTATCACCGAACTATTGAAGTTAAATTGTAAGAAAATAATTTTGTGTGCTTTTCCATATTTTGAGCACTTGTCAAACAGACAAAACAACTACATTCACATGTTAAATAATTACATGCATTTTTTAGTTAGTCACCATAGTGACAAGTTTATATTTTTTGACACCAACATTTTTGTTGATAAGCTCAGGTCGACTAGGGATACTGTGTATCTGCCCATTAGTTTTAGACGTCAAATAGCTAGGCTATTAGCTTTTAATATTAACCCAGACATAATTAGTATGTCGAAGTCATATAGAATTAGTACCACAATTAGTAATAGTACTAATGTTAAGGTGGTTAGCACTAATAGTTTAAACTAGTTTGTAAGACAACAGAAGGTACCAATAACAGTATGATTAAACTTGATAACAAAAAGGTATTTTCTAGCACTAACATAGTTAACTGTACAAAAGGGGCTAAGCAGAAATCCTTGAAATTATTACATCAAAATATTCAAGGTTTTTCTTCCAAACAATTGGAAATTGAATTGTTTTTAGAAAAAACAATGTTTGACATTATATGTTTAACTGAGCATTGGTTAAAAGATTATGAAATGTTAATTAACTATGAGAATTATAGTGTGGCTAGTTGTTTTAACCGAAAATCAATGCTGCGTGGTGGTTCATTAATCTTAATTAAAAGTTGTATTAAATCAAAAACCCGTAATGACATAGTTGAACTGTCGGTTGAACATAGCATTGAACTGTCTTGTGTTGAGCTAGATAAGCATGTAATAGTGTGCGTTTATAGACCCCCAAATTATCAAAACTACTCTATATTTGAGTCAGTAATGGAAGATGTTTTGGCAAAACTTGCAACTTGTAATAAATCAGTAATTATCTGTGGTGACTTTAACATTAATATTTTAGAAAATAATTCAATAACCGGTAGATTTTTAAATTTGTTCAAATCATTCAATCTGTCACATGTGTTTGTGGAACCGACCCGAATAACTACATCTACTGCTACATGTATTGATAATGTGTTTTGTTGCTGTGACTATTTAGATAAAGCCATAGTTAATTATCTCCCTTCGGATCACAGTGGTCAATCCGTAACTTTTGAGTCTAACATACCATTACAAAAAGTGAAGATACAATTCAGACCAATAACAGCTGTTAATTTAAATAAATATAATAGCACTTTAATTTGTAAGTTAAGTAATCAGGTCCTTACAATGAACAATGTTAATATTTTGTATAAAGAATTCTTTTCGTTAGTCCAATCCGAGTTCAATAATTGTTTTAAGAAGAACACTAAAACTATCAGCCCTAAGTTTTTATTTAGTGAGTGGGCAACTACAGGACTCAGGAAAAGTAGGGATAGACTTTTCGAGCTGTATGGCCTTAAGCCTTATATTAACACGGATACTTTTAATAAGTATGTTGCTACTTACTCTAGAACTTTTAAGAACACTTGTAAGGCAGCTAAAGCCTTATACATTAGCAACAAGGTTAAATCAGCAGACAATAAAATACAGACAGTTTGGAAAATTATCAATAATGAAACGAACAGAAACAAAAAGCATAATTCTGATTATACACTGAAGAAGTCATGTGGTGGTCTCATTTGCAATAGCAAAGAAGTTGCTCAAGAATTTGTAAATTTCTTTACCAGTATCCCACTTAAAACTACTGAAACCTTAAATTCCTCGCCCTCGCTCTCTTTTGATTTAGTAAGGGCCAACGTTTCAGCATGCCCGACTGAATTTAACTTTAAGCATATTAACCCCATAACAGTAATAAAAGCTTTTAAACAAATCAAGATCAAATTGACCGAAGATCTTTGGGGGATGTCCATTAAAGTCTGTACCTCCATAATTGAGACCATAGCGCCTTACTTAGCTTTAATATTTAATTTGTGTGTGGATCAAGGAGTCTTCCCGGATTTAATGAAATACAGTAAGGTAATACCACTTTTAAAATCCGGGGACAGTAAAGACGCCAATAATTATAGACCCGTATCCGTGTTGCCGGTATTCAGCAAGGTGTTTGAAAAGGTAATGCTTAATCAAATGCTCAATCATTTTAACACAAATAAAATCCTTCACGATCAACAGTATGGATTCACCAAAGGACGTTGTACGACCGACGCCGGTGTAACCCTATTAAGACACATTTTTAACGCGTGGGAAGAGGCTCAAGACGCCATAGGGATCTTCTGTGACCTCTCCAAAGCATTTGATTGCGTCGATCACGAAACCTTACTCTTGAAACTTGAGCATTACGGACTTGGAAAACTTGCACTCAATTTAGTAAAATCTTATTTAAATGATAGACAACAGCAAGTTCAAATAAACGGTATCAATTCACTAGGTTTAAAAGTAAAAATAGGTGTGCCACAAGGCTCGATATTGGGTCCATTCCTCTTCTTAGTGTATATAAATGATCTACTCCATTTATTAAAAAATCAACCACAAATGGTGTTATTTGCTGACGATACTTCTTTAATTTTTAAGGTAGATAGACGTGCTACAAATTTTAACGACGTAAATAACGCCCTACTGCAGGTCCAAAATTGGTTCACTGCTAATAATTTAGTATTAAATGGAAAAAAAACTAAGTGCATAAAATTTTGTTTACCAAATGTCAAAAGTAGTGATTGTGAGATAGTATTGAATCAAGAGAAACTAGAATTTGTCGACAAAACTGTTTTCCTAGGGATCACGCTCGACTCAAGGCTGCAATGGGGTCCTCATTTAACATCTCTTGCAGGACGGCTAAGTTCAGCAGCATATGCTGTCAGAAAAATCCGTCAATTTACTGATGTAGATACCGCGAGGCTAGTCTATTTTAGCTACTTTCATAGTATCATGTCGTACGGTATTTTACTGTGGGGACGGGCTGCAGACATCGAGTCTATTTTTATTCTGCAGAAAAGAGCGATCAGAGCCATATATTATCTCCGCAGGCGCGATTCTCTAAGGAAACTGTTTAAGGATATTAACATCATGACGGTACCTTGTCAATATATCTATGAAAACATCATGTACGTAAGAAAGAATTTACATCTTTTTAGCAAAAGAGGTGATAGACATAACTATAGTACAAGAAATAGGGACCTATTAGTTCAACCAGGTTTCAGACTGGCTAAAGTAGATTCATCTTTTATGGGATACTGTTTAAAATGTTACAATAAAATTCCTCCCCACATACTTCAACTGAATGAGACGAAATTCAAATCTTGTATAAAACGCACACTATGCAGGCAGGCATATTATACGTTGGGGGATTACATCGCTGATAAAAATGCTTGGCTCAATGCTGGTCCTGCTCCACAACTAATTGATTAACATTTGCAAATACTGTTGGAGCTGCTGAAGATTGTAAGACTATCTTTGCATTGTATAAACTCAATCTCCATTGTATTATATAATTGCATAGCACAGGTGTGAGTACTATGTACTAAAGAGTTACCATTTACCGGGTAATATGTCTTGCATTGACTTGAATCTGCCCTGGCGGCTGTGAGTATGTCATGCTCACTCAAATGTTTCGCTGATGGTGGCGCGTGTGTTGGATCATTTAGCTCCCTTCAAAATGGTTGAGCTGAATGGTGCTAATCCATGCGTCATGTTCGTGAACGGGCGCCGTCAGTTGGGACTGGTCATCTCTTAGCTGCCAGGGCTTATTTTTATTTTATTTTTATTTTTTGAATTGTTCTTTGTTTTATCTTTTTATTACGGACGCTTCTAACGTGCACGTCTTTCTACATTGTTCTCACATGTATAATTTCAACATGAATGATGTAACCAATATTTTGTAACAATTTTTTATTTAAAAGAGTGTCCGTGGAGTTTCTTGCCCGTTCTTCTCCATAGGTACCTACTACGCTTTGGAATGGGCAACTAGCTTCATACCTATTTCTGACTGACCGATTCCTTGACAATTCAAAAGTGCCTGTAAATGGTTTAATTGAAATAAATGCTTTGAGTTTGAGTTTGAGTTTGACAGTGTTTTGCCTTAATAGCGCTCATTCGATTATTTCGAGGCAGTTACATATCCCTATATTTTATTTTATTTTATAGAATTAGAAGGAGATATGAGCACATACAAAACACTGAATATTTTAATTATATGTATGGTTTAAAAAAGTTTTAAAAAGCCCTTTTTACGAAATAGGTATTTCTGAGATACAGTGTTTTGGATTGACACGTCAGAATTGATGAAAACACTTTGTTCATGTGTTTTATGTATAGCAAAGCATTATTTATTATTATTTATTTATATATACTTTATTGTACACCACAAAAATACATAACAAAAAATAAATCAAACTCTACAAAATATACAATGGGCGGCCTTATCGCTTTCCGCGATCTCTTCCAGGCAACCTTGGAATGGACAGTGATTTGCCTGGACATAAAATGGGGCTGTCGTTGGTGCGAATAATAAGTATATTATATACTAGAATAGATACACAGATATATACATATCCTAAATAATATATACATAAATACATACATACTTACTAAATATATAAGCAACAAAAATAAACGAAGACTATAGATAATAACAGTTACGAGAACAAGATCACAACGACAAGTAATGTTCCTTTACACACTAATGTTCCTTTAATTCACTATTTACACACTACACTAACTCAGATGGTTTAGTTCTCTTTAGCCTACGCACTCACTATGTCCGTGTTGTCTAGCTGCTGGTTTGTCTCAACATTCACATGTCGGTGGAGTCTGCATTCTTGAACTTCAGCAAAGTTTTGGATGATGGTAGTGACAAGTTCCATTTTAAGATCTCGGTGGAGGTTGTCATTTCTAATGTACCATGGTGCACGTACAGCATCCCTGAGTACTTTATTTTGGAATCTTTAGTTAGCAGTTGACGTGGAATAACTGTTACAACAATATGTAATGTACCATTTGCATACCTATTACAGAAATACAACCGTCACGCTATCTATACCAAATGCAGTTACCTCATTATACGAAGTTTACAAACATTTAAACCATGCAAAGAGTTCGTATACCAAAAAAAGGTAAAAAACCTCATTATTCCCAGAAAGGAGGTTCCACTAGCGGCCATTTTGTTCTGTTTACATACAAGATGGCTACCGCGCGTTCAATATTCAAACAAACGTTTTATTGTGGACCGGTTTCTTTGGTAATGGACAATTTTGGAGGGCCCCGTAGAGTCGCAGACATGTGTATTGTGAGTTGACTAGATATGATAATAAATTATTTATTATAGTTAAGTGGTGTTTCTTGTAGCGGTGTTTAAGAAAGCTTGTAATTTTGTGTAGTTTCTTTATCTTGCATTTGGGAAACATAGCTTTCCTTATGAAGTACCTACCGGCCAGCAGGTATACCGGTAGATAGAAAAAAAAAATGCTCTCAGACACGCATTTGATAACGGAACGGACTTTTGAAGACTCATAGATAGTAAGCAACTATTTTTATTTTTCATCACTTGTGTTTTGAACTTACGCCAAAATAAGTAGGTAAACCTAAGTAAGAAATATGAACATGTTAATCAGTCTGTTCTACCAACAATTTGTTGTAAGCTGGTTCTTAAAGTTATTGTCACAGGGATTAGGAAAGGATTAGGGCTAAGCAACTTTGGCGATGCTTAGGTAAGTTTAGTGCAAACCGACTTAAAATACCTAAATAGAATTTTGGTGAAAAATTAATAGATTTAGATCAACTTTTTGTACCAAAAAATGGAATAGAAATCATAGAAAACTTTTATAACCAGAAGCAGTTTCCAAACGTTTTACGAAAGAAAGTCTGCTGACAATGACATTCGGCAAGCCCATTGCAATATTTACTTCACTTTAAGAAAAAAATTGCTTTCGAATTACGTATCCGGCTCGAAGGACCAATTTTTGAACGATGTATTTTCGTTGTGGTTGCGTGGATTAAAGAAATAATAAAAGGTAGTAAATGGTGTTCCCCATGGATGAAAATAATGTAGAAATCGAATTCATTAAAACATAAACGTTTCTAGATTGCCTCGTTGGTCTAGTGGTCGCAAGCGGTATTGCTGAGCAAAAGTTCCTGGGTGCAGTTTTTCATCTGGAATTTCTCAGTAGCAGCCCGGAGTCTGGATTTGTGCCCCGGTGATGATATATGCCAATGACCTTGAGTGGTTAGCTTGCGCGTTCTGTACTGAGCTCACGCAACGCGTCGTACGTCCAGCTAGTACTAGGACTTGCCCATCAAGGAGCGCTGTCCCAAATTAGACGTATTATTAATTTATTATACATACAAAAAGTATTTTAATAAAACACGTATACTAAAAATTCAATAATTAAATTATCTTTAAAATAGCGAAGGTTTCAGAAAAATACGCTAGATAAATTTTGCATGATTCTCAGTTTTTTATCCGTGTTAGACATAACTTTACAAATTAATTTCACTATGTAATATAAACATAATCTAAAATATTCCTTTATTAAGTTATTAAAAAAATGCTCTAATTTAACAAATATTTTTTCCAAATCATTAACAGTACTCGTTTAGACGTGATCTTCAATATAAAATCATTAAAAGTCGGTTATCGTCGCTTTAAAAGGGACTTTTAAACATAACTGGTGAAATGTGGGTGTGTACTATTGGTAGGTGGTACACCTCTACCTAAACCTTCGGAGATTACTGGCGTGATGTTATGATAAGTTATATTATAGTTTTTAAGGTGTTTTCTTCCATACGGTACCCAAAAACTGTCAGTCATAATTGTGATCTAAGTGCTAATTGAAAGAAATGGTTTGTAAACCTTGCCGTGCGTGGACCGGCGCGCGGCGCGGCGCCCTATATGTCAAATGCGCACACGCATCTCATTTTGAACTTAATTTTTTTAGAAGTAGGGTTTAAAATACAATAGTTTTGGTAGTTTATTGTTGATAAATATTGTGATAGAATGTAAATTTTTGCCTTTTAAAGCAAAATTGTTGTGAACATCGTGGTCAGCTTTCAGTCTGATGTACACTGCTTTAAGTAGCGAAAACATGTTATTTTTCTTTTCGTTTTTCAGGCAGTTTTTGTATAGGTAGTTCAACGGATTGCAAAAATTCGTTTCTTTCACGAATCTTTGCAATTTGAAGTCATCGTTACAGAATAGTGCTTCATCAGTATATTCCCTATTAAGTCACTGAAACTCAAAGCATTTTATTTCAACTAAACCATTTACAGGCACTTCTGAATTGTCAAGGAGTCGGTCAGTTAGTCAGAAAGTTGAAGCTAGTTGCCCATTCCAAAAGGTAGATCTCTATGACGAAGCACGGGCAAGAGACTCCAAGGACACTCTATTAAAACAAGATATTTAAAAATCCTGGGTACATTAAGGTTCGTGCAGACCAGCGCAACACAAAGGCATCGGCTCGTCGCGCGACATGCGGTGCCTTTGTGTCGCGTCGCGTGTCGCGCCTGTTTTAAAGAGCCTTTATTCTTGTTGCTTCTATAATATGTGAGAGCAATGTAAAAAAAAAACTGTCATCAGCAAATAATACATATATTTGTGATCGGTTTTTCAGTTAATGTGAATAACACTTACATTCTACAGGGTGTTAGGTTAAAAGCGGGACATACTTTAAGGGAATGTAGTACATCCAGAGTATAGTATGAAATAAAAGGATCAATACTGACATATGAAAACAAAAAAGTGCAGACTTTTTAAGGAAGAGCAGATTTTTGTTCCCAGATTGAGTGTACTTTTTTTCATATTAGAGTTGGTCCCACACTGTATATAAACGATAATTTCAATATGGCGCACGTGTTGCCAACAGAGAGGTTGACTCAATATTATGATAAGTAAGTTTTTATTAGGTAATCTTATCTACTATTATTGGCCAATCAGGAGGCTCCGTTGATAAGTGGCTGAAATCAAACGCAAATAGAGATATGAAAGCTTATTAACAAATAAGTTTCTAATGGATAGATACTTAGGGAATTTGTTTTAATAGGTTTTATTCAGATCGTGTATACATTATTTGATTCATCATCATTCAGCCGAAAGACGTCCACTGCTGGACATAGGCCTCCCCCAAGCACCGCCATTTCGACCGGTTCTGTGTTTCTCGCATCCAGCGGATTCCTGCGGCCTTTACAAGGTCATCTGTCCACCTTGTGCGGCCTTCCAACGCTACGTCTTCAGGTACGCGGTCGCCACTCCAGAACCTTTCTGCCCCATCGACCATCTGTTCTGCGAGCAAGGTCTGCCCACTGCCACTTACGTTTGGCAATTCTTCGGGCTATGTCGGTTACCTTGATTCTCCTGCGGATCTCTTCATTTCTGATTCGATCGCGTAGGGAAACTGCAAGAATTGAAAGACAGCATTCCAGTAAGAATTCTTACTGTATTATTGACGACTTAGCAATCAATCAGCCTATAATGTTCCCACTGCTGGGACACAGGCCTCCTCTCTGTGAGAGGTGAGCCGTAATCTACCACGCGAGCCCAGTGCGGGTTAGTAGGTCACATGTATTGGAATTTTTAGTTCCAGGACATGCCGGTTTCCTCACGATGTCACCCAGTCAGAATGAGTGTAAAGCTTAAAAGAATTTGAACAAAGCCAGATTTCTGTGAACTTCTCACTATTTCTTGAAACGAAAGCCCAAACCACTGTTTCGACCCCAAAAGAATGCCAAATAGCCCCAGCCCGAAATTAAGCTAACTGTAATCTTCTGGTTGTGACCACTCTTGGCAAAGATAAGTATCACAATACTTTCGGGCTTCTGACTACCCGTAGAGACTGTCAAATATCTACGAATAACAGTTTGAATCGACGGCTTAACGTGCTTTCCCGAATAATTGGATGTTGTAACTGAACAGACAGCTGTGCTGCTGAGGAGTTTGTTGCGCAATTTCTTCTTCCCAGCTAAAGCACTTGGAAGTGGTGAAGGGTGGGTGTTTTGGGGGACTGTCTCATGTAATTTTGACGTTCAAAAAGTGTTGATTCTCAGCCTAGTTTGAATAAATGACTTATGTTTTGATTTTGTTATGTCCAAAGTTGCATATGACAGGGCAAATCGAACAGTATGGATATGGCATTTGGAAAAAATATCTAAGTAATACAATTTTATGACTAACTCTGTCCAAATACGAGCAATGTAAAACAAATAGGAGTACCTATCTATGGGACAAAGGTCGATTAGAATTGTAACAATAAGTTCTAGCTTGCTCATAAGGATTTCGTCATCAAAACAACTGCCTAAAGCAGATAGCAAGCAATTAAGGAGTTACTAGTACCAGATGTCAGTGGAAACGCTGGAGACGCCCGAGAAGGACATAGTGAACATTATGGTGATGTTCTTCAGAAAGGTCAGGTGTATATACTCGCAACCGGCGTGCGTGTGTGACCAGATATATGAACGTAAACGAGGCAAAAGGAGTATGTAAGGATCGAAGAAGGAGGCGTTCTATAGTTTCTGCTACCCCCATGGGAAGAAGGCGTGAGTGTATGTATGTGTGTACCTAGTAAATTAATAATACAATAGTTACAATGAATTGTGTGTGAACAAGGAGATGAATACTGACATCACGAATATTATAGATGCTCCAGCTATCCTATTTATGTTATAACTCGATTTTTACAACTGTGCGCTTGTTAACGTCAAAATTTTACAGTATCATCATCTGCCTAGCCTCTTTCCAACTATGTTGGGGTCGGCTTCCAGTCTAACCGAATGCAGCTGAATACATGGAGCGACTGACTATATGACCTCCACAACCTAACTAGGTAACGCAATACCCCTTGGTAAGATTGTTTGTCAGAGTTTTCTAACTACCCGTAACGACTGTCAAAGATCTACAAATGACAGCTGGGACCAACGGCTTAACGTGCTTTCCGAGGCACGGTGGAGTCTTCGTATGTAAAGATCCCATCCACGGACCAACCCCGGCAAGCGTAGCTTAACCTGATGGATCGACTCGTACGGCTGTTATTACGTAGCCACGAGCTCCTCGAGTATATGTGATTGAAGTAATAACAATAACAAATTAACGAATAATAAGACAGAACTTTGGAGACGACAAGAGTTGTGTAGACCGTATTAAGAGGCGTCGGGGCACTGAGGAGGTAACTGGGCGGGTGAATTCAATACTAATAACCTACGATTTTGACAGCTCCAAGCGCACAGTTAGGTATAAAAATTTATAACTTATAACTCATAAGACACGCTGCATCGATCCTTTAATACATTGGGATATGGGCGGGAGGATATTGGTGATGAATACCGTTGGAATGGTACACATATAATACACACTTTCTACCACAATCTGAAGAATTTTGAAGGAAAGTCGTAATCGCTTCATAAGGTTTGAAAAATTTGTCTGCTTGACACCGTAAATAACGCAATAAATATTGTTAAATTGAAAAAATGAATAGCCATCGGGATTGTGACTGTTGTACGCAATTACCCCGCTGATCCTCTAAATCTAGCCCACTGGTGGAATTACCAACTTAGCGGTAAATCCGTTATGGGAATCAGATTGATACCCCTCTTTAAATAGTCAGATATAGTGCTGAATTACTGGGCCTAGCCTAAGTACATCTGACGTTTAATAATTGTAATAGTAACCTTGTTTTAAATCAATATCAGCTTTTGTGAAGTAAAGCAACGTCTGCATTTTCAGTCGATACATATTTTACAGTTCTAGAAATAGGAGTAATGAGTAATTATAAGCTCACCTGACATTTTGACACAATATTTAAGTGATTCTCTTTTAAAAAAACCAAAGCCACATAAATAACACAAGCACAACACCTTTCACTATTCAAAATTCAAACAGAAAACGAACTTTTTTTAAATAAAGAAAACGCGCGCGATCTCAACTCTCTGAACACAGTACCAGGTTTGAATGAAGAACACATTTCTTTTACCAAAGACAATTACATTTACTTCCTTGTTTGAATTATTTGTTAAAAATCAATGTCAAAGTTTAGTCGATTCAGCATTTCGGCGAAGATGGCCGTGCAGCACTGCACATGTGAGCAGTGGCCTCATTTACGATTGTGTTTACGTTAAGTATTATATTTTACAATAAAATATTATAATTATCATAATGATGGTGTAATTTTTTAAGCAGCAAAGGTCGCTTTGTGACTCATCATCATCTGTTTAGCCTTTTCCCAACTATGTTGGGGTCAGCTTCCAGTCTAACTTGATGCAGCTGAATACCAATATTTTACAAGGAATTTTACATGGAGCGACCGCCTACCTGACCTCCACAACCCAGTTACTAGGTAACACGATAGCCATTGGTAAGACTGGTTGGTTGTCAGACTTTCTATGGCTTCTGACTACCCGTAAAGACTGTGAAAGATCTATGAATGACAACTTCCCAGTTGTCAACGGTTTAACGTGCTTTCCGAGGCACGGAGGAGTCTCGGTATGTAATGGACCCATCCACGGACTGACCTCGGCAAGCGTAGCTTAACCTTCGATCGACCCGTACGGCTGGTATTACTTAGTCACGAGCTTTGTGACTCATGCGGAATGATTTAATAAATAATAAATGAAACCTTTTTGCTGAGTAGCCAATTTCGAAGACGACCTTCAAAATTAGCTTCTCAGCAAAAAGCATTTTTATATTTTTGGCTTAAAGGCTGAATAAAATGAAAGAAATTATAACTAGCTACCGTAGCTGATCTGATCCAGCCCGTCCCTGGCTGCGCTCTTCCAGGGACGCCCTAAGCTGCGGTCCGTATCCCAAAGGGGGTGCCCTTAGCGTGTAGTCGCTTAATTTATAAGTTAATGCCCTGGCTGGAGGCCTTTATTTATTAAGGAGTTCACAGGATAGCCCAGTTAAGCAGCCGACCGCCTCCTAGGTTGTCCTGCGAGATGCCATAAAACAAATGAAGAACGAAACTAGATTTCTTTCTGTAGGTATTAGGCATTGCATACATACCAAGACAATTTCCATTAAAGTGATGAGTTCATAAAAATCATTATAAAAATATAGATAGAACACGTTTAGAACCTTATCCGTTGTCGTCATTTATTAAGTAAATAAACCGACTAATGTAAGGTGCTTCTTATGTAAAATATCTTTGATTAAACTATTTTAAGTATAACTTAAGTTCTAACCCGTATGTGTGAACTTAAACGAAGCAAAAGAAGTATGTAAGGATCGTAGCAGTTGGCGTTCTGTAGTTTCTGCTTACCCCCACAGGAAAAAGGCGTGAATGTATGTACTTAAATTCTATGTAGAAACATCACTTCGAAATTCGGACGGTGTCTCGTGAAGAGAATGAATTTTTAATAAAAACAATCGAGTTCGATTTCGAATTCACTCATGTGATGTTTCGGTTCTTTTTTTTTATGGCATCTCGCAGGTCTACCTAGGATGTTATCGGCTGCTTAACCGGACTTTCCTGTGACCGCTTCAATAAGGCCTCCAGCCAGGTTAAAAGACTTAGCAACTAAGCGACTACACGCTAAGGGCACCCCCTGTGGGGTACGAACCTCGGCTCAGGGCGTCGCGGGGAGAGGACAGCAAGGGACAGTCTGGATCGGATTAATGATGTTTCGGTTCGTAATTACGTTAACAGATTAGCGCTAGCGCTATAGAATTAAAAGTGTTATTTTTCTCCATACATACACTGAGGCCTTGAGGCAGAAACTACAAATATATAAATATATACTCCTTTTGCTTCGTTTATGTTCATAAATCATAAATTTTTCTTCATTTATAAAAAAGAAATTACAAGAACAATTGTCATCCCAAGAGTCAAGTTTCATAAATAACTAGCTAAGTTTATTCCGTACTAAAATAACATCAAAAATAACTTCCGCCATTTAAAATTTCTAAAGAAATTAAGCTACAGCAATCAACTGCCACAAATAAAAGTAAATTACTATTATAATAAAATAATAATCGTTTACTTACGCGACGGCCATTAAAACATCGACAAGCCACAAAAGAACAAAGGAGTATCGAAGCTAACAGCCCTTACGTGCGGCTGAATAACTCAATGCCTTTGTCCGAACGCCGATCGATGACGATAACCTGTCAAATTATGACTAGAGATTTTTATTGGGCGCGAATGTCATTTGCGTCGGGTAAGGATTGTAATTTTATAATAATATCTGTTCATGAAAGTATTTGAAAATATTTTTATGTGGCTTTTTAACTGAATTCTTACATTAGGAATTCTTTGGGAGCTAAATGAAAAGAAATCAAAAGAAATTGTTTGTTCTGTCAATAGGTTATGAATTTATGATAATCACATTTAAACGTCATACAAAAATAAATGCTACATGGAGTCGACATCACCTATATGACTACTTTCCGAGTTTGAGTGCCGAAGTACGTTTTTAGAGATCTTTGGCAAAACTATATTTTTAAAAATATCAATAGAATAAGATAGATAAAATTATTAGAGCATACAGATTTTAACTAAGCATTTGATATTGTTAATACCTCATACAATTCAATTATCCTGCTCTTCAATTAAATTTGGTAGCACGTCAAAGTTTATAGCTGAAAATATGTGAAGAAATAAAATTAGAACTTATTACATCGCGAAATGAGTAACTATTAACTTTATAAAATGTTGGGGTACCACAAGGAAGCGTAGTAGGCCCAGTGAAAAAGCTTTAATTAACTGCTTCCTAATTTTAATTATTTTAAATTATCATTTCAGTCGAAAGACGTTCACTGCTGGACATACGCCTCCCCTAAGCACCGCCACTTCAACCGGTTCTGTGCTTCCTGCATTCACCGAATTCCTGCGGCTTTCATTATTATTTTTTATACTGTAAGTATTTGAATTCTAAACGTCTTAATTCAGACTATCTAATTTTTTTTTGTCTAGAATTCTGACCTTTCATCATCACCGGCCTTTTCCCAAATATATTGGAGTCAGCTTCCAGTTTAAGCGGAAGCAGCAGAATACCAGTGTTTTACATGAAGCGACTGCCTATCTGACCTCCACAACCCAGATACTGGGTAACACGATACCCGTTGGTAAGACTGGTTGTCAGACTTGGGCGTCTGACTTTCCGTAACGACTGTCAAATATTTACAAATCAAAACTGCGTGGCAAGGAGGATCTCGATATGTAATGAATTTTCACCCATCCACGAATAGACCATGGCAGGCGTAGCTTAACCTTCAATCGACCCCGCGTGCGGCTGTTATAATTTTGCTACGAGCCCCTCTAGCCCCATATCCTAACTTTATAATTATTATATCCTAACTAATATTTATAAATGTGAAAGTGAGTTTGTTTGTTACGCTTTTACGCTAAAACGGCTGAACAGATTTGGATGAAATTTGGCACATGTGTAGACCATGACTTGGATTAGGGCATAGGATACTTTTTATCCTGATATTCCCACGGGATTAAGACTTACGCGGGTGAAACTGCGGGGCGCTGCTAGTAATTTTATAAATACAAAAGTGAGTTTGTTTGTTATGCTTCCATGCTAAAACGACTGAACAGATTTGGATGAAATTTGGCACATGGGTAGATCATGACCTGGGTTAGGACATAGGGTACTTTTTATCTCGTTAGTACGATCCCGTGGGATAATTTCCGACGTCCACGCGGGCGAATCTGTGGATAAAAGCTAGGTCTATAATAGCCCCACCTACATACCAAAATAGTACTTAAAACATACAATTACTTTGTAATTGCAATTTCCATGCCAAATACAATACGGTTGGGACAAGCCATAAAGCAGTAAACCTGTAATAACACGGAATTGAATTAGAAACACAATAAGCTCAACACTACGTAACAACGCGTCTAGATTCGTCAAAATGGAAGGCACAGATATTAAGTACGCCCACATGTTGCTAGTTATATAATATGTAAATCAAACCTGTCCGATCCGAAAGTGGCTCATAGGTAATGTAATAACATTACCCATAAGAAATTTAAAAAAAAAAACGTGTGGCACTCGGGGACTGCCGCGGTAAAGCTATTGCATAGCATTTGTAACCTCCAAACTTCCTATTTGTCAACGCTACACTTGCGATGATGACATAAAAATGACATGGGAACGTAATTTTTGTTTTATGTCATCATCCGTCATTACATGGTAGGCGGAGTAGAAATTCCGTAACGAAAAAAACCTAACACCCCCCGTGTTAGGTTTTTTTTGTTACGGAATTTCTTGATTCGGTCGCCGCGCTCAAAGCCCGTGATAAAAGCTATGCAATAGCTTAAAAATCGAATTATTAGGTATTTAAAACAAAAAAAGTTATTGCTACATAAAAATTACATTTTTACATAACATCACGCCTTGTTTCTCCGAAGGGTTGGGCATAGGTGTCCCTGTAGCAGGTACACCCACATTTCGCCAGTTATATTTAAGTCCCATGTAATAGGGGGCGAGCCTATTGCCACCAACCGGGCATAAATCCAGACTCCGAGCTGCTACTGAGAAATTTCAGATAGAAAAACCCAATAACACTTTGCCCGACCCGGGAATCGAACCCAGGACCTCATGCTCAGCAGTTGCGCTTGCGACCACTAGACCAACAAGGCAATCTGATTATTACATTTTTAGTACCAAAATTACCCCAAATTCTTAAAAATTTGCGAATTCACAACAGGTGTCATAAGTTATGACTTGTTAGAAACCCGCTAAACGAAGGTCGTCCGCGCCCCATGTAATAATTAAAACAGTAAAATTCATAATAGAAAAAAAAAACACGATTTGTTTCTTAAATTTTCCTGAAAATTACTACATAAAGGCTTGTTCAGATCATCGCGACACAAAGGCACCGCTCGTCGCGCGACGAGCGGTGTCCTTGTGTCGCGTCGCGTGTCATGCCTGTTTGAAGGAGCCTTAAATAGACTCTCAGTACGATACCTAACAACACCCTCACGGATCGGACAGGGCTTTACATGTCGTCTCGACCACCGGACACGAATCCTGAATCTGGGCTCATCACAGCATCTGCATAGCATTTTCCCAACTATGTTGGGGTCGGCTTCCAGTCTAACCGGATGCAGCTGAATATCAATATTTTACATGGAGCGACTGCTTGGATTTCCTGAAACTGAACTCTGGGCTCCTACTGAGAAATTATCAATGGAAAAAAAAACAACCGACAAAAAACGAAAATTCAAAACCAAAGACACCGACTTCCGAAATTAAAGTTATTTTTCACTTTGTAGTGTTTTTTTGGAAGTCGGTTGATTTTTTTTTTTAAATGTTTTTATTTTTCACTTTTTAATTATGGTACCTACCCCAAACAAATTCGAATACCACTACCTGCTATATAAATAACAGTGACAGGAACTTATCATATCATCCACATACTATGTGGGAAAAAATTGTTTTATTGAAGCTAACTTAAAAACGATCAAAGCAAAATTAATAAAATTTATATGGGACCACTTCGAGAGCATACACCTTTCAGACAAAAAAAGAATTTTCAAAATCGATCCATGCACAATTGACGGACATACATAAAAAAATTAAAAAGCAAATATACGCTACGAACATATAACCTCCTCCTTTTTGGAAGTCGATTAAAAACACAAAAGCGCGGCTTAAGGATTAAACCAAAAACGCCACGCTCAGCGGTCGCACTTGGTTACAACTAGACCAACATTTTCTGCCTAGCGTGTTCCCAAATATGTCGGAGTTTCCAGTCTTTCAGTTTCTCATTAATTATAACACACTGTACACACACATGTTGTACCTGTGTCACAACATTTATTTGATTTAGTATGAGCTTTTCTAGATTATCCTATCTTAAATTACCTTTAATGTATTTATTAAAACGGACTGACACTTCGTTTATTATTATTCTAGCGTATGACACTCGTGGGTTGCAGCTGAAAATCAGCGTCGGTTCGAAGAAAACCGATAGGGAAATCGTGGCCCCCGGCAACATGGCATAGGAAGGAACACGGGTGGGTTTTAGTCAGTAAGAGTCTGACACGCCCTCCCGCTCCACCCAGAGCGGGAGAAGTTATTTGATAATTTCCCACCCAAAAATAAAAAAAAAAAAAAAAATAAGGTGGTACACTTGTGCTGCCATCTGACATTATGCTGAACTGAGACCCTTTTGGTATTATAATCATTGTTTTCTGTTCTTATACTTTTAAGGTGTATTTTTCTGTCTTAATGCCAATAAACGCAATTTTCTTTCTTCTTTCTTTCTAACCGGATGCAGCTGAATACCAGTATTTTACACGGAGCGACTGCCTATCTGACCTCCACTGAGTTACACGTGATACCACGTTACCACCACCACTTCCAAAATAAAGGCCACAGCATCACACTATTCAGCCAAGCGATTACCATAATGTCCCCCTGACATCCGCTTATATTAATTTTATTTAAATGTAACAACAGAGTATAATAAATAAAGATTCCTACACAAAGAGGTTGGACATGAGTATTGATTGTTTGGTTCGTGACGGTGAATGCCTTTGCAGTATTACGATGTGATTCGATGACGATATTTTTCCCGCCTGTCGGTTTTCGTTGGGGCGGACAGCTGATAGTTGTAGCTTACGTATTTAATATTGTTATTTCTTGTGGCTAAGTACTAACAGCCGCACGGGACGATCCATCGGTGTTGGTCCGTGGATGGGTGACCATTTCTACATACCGAGACTCCTCCGTGCCTCGGAAAGCACGTTAAGCCGTTGACATTTTATATTTTAAAATGTATAAAATAAAAAGTCATCGGGGTGATTTGGTTGTAAATCACCTCTCCTAAATCCCCTTAACGGATTGCCGACGTATAACCAATAACCCTGTAAGTATACATAACTTTCTGACATCAATCGTCGGGCAGTTGCCCACCAGACACGATATTGTGGACCGATTTTGAAAATTCTTTTTTTGTTTGAAAGGGTATGCTCCCAAATTGGTCCCATATAAATTTTATTAACTTTGCTTGGGTAGTTTTTGAGTTAGCTACAAAATACGTATTTTTTTCCCACTTAGTATGTAGATGATATGATAAGTTCCTGTCACTGGTAGCAGGTAATGGTATTCGAATGTGTGTGGGGTAGGTACCACAACTAAAAAGTGAAAAGTAAAAACTTTTTACAAAAAAAAAACAACCGACTTCCAAAAAAAAAACACTACAAAGTGAAAAATAACTTTAATTTCGGAAGTCGGTGGCAAAAAACGAAAACACAAAACCCAAGACACCGACTTCCGAAATTAAAGTTATTTTTCACTTTGTAGTGTTTTTTTTGGAAGTCGGTTGTTCTATAGAGGATGAGTGAACTTTACACCTTGTTCTTAATGCCTCTATAACTTCAAACACACAAATCTACAGAAGCGGACTTAATGACACAGGCATTTGCGAGATTTGTGCCCGGTTGATGGCAATAGGCTCGCCCCTATTACATGGGACTTAAACATAACTGGCGAAATGTGGGTGTAAGTAATAGGTACACCTATACCTAACTCTTCGGGCATTGCAAAAGTGATGTTATGTATGTGGGATTTTCTCAATATTATTTGAATAAAACCGCTGATTGCTTCCTAATTATTTTTATTTTCCGTCTTTAATTAACTCAACGTCTCACTTTTACATCCCAATTCCCATCACCCATTCTACATTTTCAACATTCATTCACTATCTCTTTCACTCCTTGACTATTTCGGTCGTAGAGCGACCAGCGCTCGGTGTGGCAACACGCCATGTTCGGGTTCACGACAAGTCAATCGTCATCTTGAGGATACCTCGTTGACAGGTGAAACACGTGTCGATTTCTTACTGGATTTTTTATGGCTCTTTAGGAATAGTTAAGCGGAACAGGTTACTAAATATATCCACGTCTATTGCCGTTCCTACATGAATGCTTAAACAATTTATCAATCGCTTGCTCTGCAATCTGCAATGACTGATCCAAAACATTTTAATCCTTATTAATGTGTTCGAATCGAGAGTAATGCATTTGAAAGGAAGTCACGTATTGGTAATTTGGTATCGCTAATTCCCCAATTATTATTCCCAATGGCTTTT
This sequence comes from Agrochola litura, assembly GCA_949152395.1. NCBI lineage: Eukaryota > Metazoa > Arthropoda > Insecta > Lepidoptera > Noctuidae > Agrochola > Agrochola litura. Next base: position 5,544,500 of record OX424519.1, on the reverse strand, counting down.
AATATTTCTCTTTGTGAAAAGCCACATCGCACATGTTAGTAAACATTGTTTAAGAGGTTTTTTTTCTAGGTAGTGCATCTCGTAGTTGACCTCTGAGATCATGACTACTTAACCTTGCTTTCCTGTGGGTGCCTTAAGCTACTACACTTAAAACCTCCAGCCAAGAGTTATTCAACTTGGGCACGCCACAATTGCGGCGATAAGATCCCTCTTTGAGGAGTGGCTGGAGAGGTGCCACGGCGTCCTCACCTTCCGCCTGACGCAGGTCCTCACCGGACACGGCTGTTTTGGGAGGTACCTGTTCAGGATAAAGCGGGAGGAAACGCCCGGGTGTCGTCACTGTGTGGATCGCCCGGAGGACACGGTGGAGCATACGGTGGAGGTCTGCCCGGCTTGGGCAGGGCATCGCCGTGTCCTCGTGGAGGCGATCGGCGGCGGTGATCTCTCGCGTCCGGCCCTGATTCAGGCCATGCTACGGAGCGAGACGAAATAGGAGGCCGTCACCTCCTTCTGCGAAGCAGTAATGCTCGCGAAGGAGGAGGCGGAGCGCGTGAGGGAGAGGCAAATTTTGCGCCCTCGCGCCCCTAACTGCCGAAGGAGGAGACGCCCTGGACGTCGGAAATCACAGGCAGATTTCCGGCCACCGTAGGCGCGGGCTTGCGGACGGTGAGCAATGGGTAGCTCGCCGTCCGATAAGGACCAAGCCCTGGTCGACGGCGCGTTGTGTTCCACGCGCGCCTCAAAGAGATGTCAGCAGAATTGACGGGGTCCGCTAGGGCCAATGCCTGCCGGGGCTGCGAATACGGGGCGATAGGGAAATCGTGGCCCCCCGGCAACGTGGCAACTGAAGGAACACGGGTGGGTTTTAGTCAGTAAGAGTCTGACACGCCCTCCCGCTCCACCCAGAACGGGAGAAGTTATTTGATAATATCCCACAAAAAAAAAAGGGTTATTCAACTATGCTAATTAAAACTAGATGAACGCTCGCTAAGGGCACCCCCTGTGGGGTACGAACCTCGGCTTAGGGTGTCAACCGGAGGGAGGACATCAAGGATGGGACGGGCTGGATCAAAGTTTTGATCATGATTATTAGTCGGGGAATTTAAAGCTACGTGCTCAGCTGCAACAACTGCTGGCAACTCGTTTTCGAGCAAGGGTCGGGGGGAGTATCATTTACTCGGGGACGCGGTCACGATCGCAAAGAACCTCGGCGGTGAGGTCGGAATGACGGGCGGCATCTGTTTTTGTACACTGTGCTGGTTTCCCTAGTGCTCTCCAGGAGGAGGGTAATGTGTCGTCAGGGTCGGTAAGGGTTTAAGAGGTGTGACAACATTCGTGACTTGACAACTTATTAATAACAAGCCAATGGGATTTTACATGAACTGAAAGAAAGAAAGAAAATTGCGTTTATTGGCATTAAGACAGAAAAATACACCTTAAAACTATAAGACACACTAACACTGCCTCGTTGGTCTAGTGGTTGCAAGCGCTACTGCTGAGCACGAGGTCCTGGGTTCGATTCCCAGGTCGGTCAAAGTGTTATTGGGTTTTTCTTTCTGAAATTTCTCAGTAGCAGCTTGGAGTCTGGATTTGTGCCCGGTTGATGGCAAAAGGCTTGCCCCCTATTAATTTGGACTTAAACATAACTGGCGAAATCTGGGTGGTACCTGCTACAGGGACACCTCTGCCCAACCCTTCGGGGAAACAAGGCGTGATGTTATGTATGTTATGGGATTTTCCATTGGCAACTTCTCAAAGGCCATAAATCAAAATATTTTATTTCACATAAACCTACATTGGTACTTATGAAACGTCAGAAGCTAGGTGCACGGTTCCAATTGGTCGTTTCCTATGGAGAAGAGCCGGCAAGAAACTCCACGGTTACTCTTTTAGAAATAATTGGCTTTTACAATGTTTTAAAATTACAGTGTTGATAGGTATGGGGGACAGTGCAGGCCTGTTAACAGTGTCAACTTTGGCCCTAATTTGACACTGGTGACCTGTCACCACTGTGCAGCATAATTAGGGCACTCTGACAGTTATGAACCGCTTTCATACAAACTATATTACGGCATATAACTATAACCCTAGGGATATAACTATATCACGGCTATAACCATCTTACTGCGACATTTACACATTCGATCCGCCCGAAGGATGGGTCGACCCGCGTGGAGGTCGGAAATTATCCTATGTCCTTATCCTAAGCCTGGTCATGGATTACCTGCGTTCCAAATTTTATCAAAGTTCGTTCAGCCATTAAGGAGTGGAAAGGCAACAGATAAACAGACAGACAGTGTTACTTTCGCATTTATTATATTATTAGTACCTACATAAATAAACTATGGATGGATTGGTATTGTCCAATCAAGGCACAGCGAGCTTGACCACTGAAGGCGGCAAAATGAGTTGCTTGAACTGCCAGTCGTGGCTCACTTTTTAGCGGAGAAAGTGGTTTCTTTCAATAAATATTCATACACACAGCCTAGTCCAGACCGTAATAACACGTCATTCATATATTTTCTCATGCTCATTCACTGATGGCCGCCCACTAGGTTTTACAAAACTATAGACGAGAAATATTACTCATTAGAATTCCCGAAATACAAGTCCTACGTGGGAAAAGGATCATTACATTGGGAAGGACCGGAGGACCAACTGCCGCATTTGCATTGTCCTGTCACGTATTTAAGGACCAAATTTTGTCACCGATAAATAAAATACTCTATGTGGTTTGATATAGGGTTAAAATTAGGATTTGTAATTTTAAAGAATGAGGTTTGAATTTCGAATGGGGTAATAAAAGGTAGGTGTGATTTAAAATGGCTGCTAGTTTGGAGACAAAGATACAGAGCGCTTATCCTAAAAGTTGGCAACGTCGCAAATAGCTGTCAAATATTTACCTGTATTGATTATTTTGGCAATATGTGGCTAACTAGTGAACTAATATATTGATTATGAAATGCAATAATTAATATCTTAACATTGAATATTTAGTTTTAGATGTAAAAAAAGTATTTGGAAACTTTCCAAATGCCTTTTTTACACCTAAAACGGTTACAATTTAAAATTCAGTGTTATAATTGGAATTCATTATTAATATTCTAGTTCGCTAGTTAGCCACATTTCATATTTCCACACAGTAATATTGCCAAATTTATCAAAACAGTGAAATGTTTGACATCTATTTACGACGTTGCCCACTTTTAGAATAAACGCACTTAAATGTTGAATTTATACAGCAGGACTAAGAGCAACTACTTTAGAACAAGAGAGAAACAGCTTAGTACAAATTCTTTTAATTCCGGGAGCAAAGTGCAGCATAAAGACAAGCAAAGTCCTTGGTAGACACAACTTTTCTTTTTTGCACCTTCTGAAGTTACTGGGGATTCTAGTATTTTACAAGGTCAAGATTTTTCTTTTGTGAAGTTCTGATCAGATTCTAGACATGGGCCTCTCCAATCGCATACCATCTAGCTCGATCCTCGGCTACTCTCATCCACCTACCAGCCACCCTGCCAATCAGCCTATAATGTTCCCATTGCTGGGATACAAGCCTCCTCTCTGTAAGAGGGAGTGGGCCGTAATCCACCACGCGGGCCCAATGCGGATTGGTAGATGTCACATGTCTTCGAATTTTTAGTTCTAGGACATGCCGGTTGTCTCACGATGTTTTCCTTCACCGTTTTGAGAGCCATGGTTATGAAATAAATTACGCCGTTACCACTGGGCCACCACTGCTCTCAAAGCTGCTTTAAACAACACATTTCCCACCAAGAAGATCGCATGTTTAATTTTTCAAGTCGACCGTCCACAGGCTTACCTTTGCCTCGTCGCGACAAACCATTTTATAATATGTATAAAAATAGATAGAGCTATGACAGTATCGCCCTGTCTTCGGGGCGTTGTGGGCGGTCTCAGAACGCTCCGCCCGCTTTAGTATAAATTATAACTTACGTCTTGTCTGTCTACCTACGCCATCGCCAATTCGATGCTGTATTTAGGGTTGCCAACTTAAAAAAATCAAAATAGTAGAAAATAATAAAGTAAAATAGAATATAATAGTATAATTAAGTATGTATATCTAGTTTAGTGAAATGTATTTAAGTATGTTTTCATTTGTATGTTTATATTAAAATTAGTGAATAGTGAAAAAAAATATTTTATGCATTCTGTTTTCTCTTCTACTTTAACTACTTTCCTATCGCAGGTATGCTGGAAGAGATTTCTTTAGAAATAAGCATCACCTTTGTAAGTATTTTTCTGTTCCTTTCTTCTTGTCTGTTTATATGTGTATACATAAACTGTTAAATAAATATAATGTAATTGTATTTTAGGAGGAGGTACTCAATTCAATTGTATGTATATATATATATTTGTGTTTATTTGTTACTCGATTACTCCGCCAATTATTTCTTCATGTTCTTTTTTGTTTGGTAGGTCATACTTCAGAGGTGGTCCCATATAAATTTTATTAAGTTTGCTTGGGTACTTTTTGAGTTAGCTTCAATAATACGTATTTTTCCCACTTAGTCTATTATGGATGATGTTACAGTTTCTGTCACTGTTATTTACATATAGGTAGTAGGTAGTGGTATTCGAATTTGTGTGGGGTAGGTAGGTACTACAACTAAAAAGTGAAAAATAAAAACTAAGTACTAGGGATGGGCCGAAATTCGGTTCACATTCGGTTCAACCGAATTTCGGCAGCTTGAACCGAACTTCGGCATTCGGCCGAAATTCGGTTCAGATGCCGAACATTCGGCACAAGAAAAATAATACCTATTTGCATTATTTTGACTGAAATTTAATAGAATTAGAATAGCATTACCTACCTACTGTAAAATAAAATTATGTCTTTTACTCACTCATGGTCGTTTATTTTAGTTAGGAACATTGTAAATGTAAAACTTAAATTAAATCAGTTCGTCTTATTACATTAGTCTTAAAAATCTTTTCTTCTTATTAGGTCACGCGGTGGAAGCGCGGTTTGCGGGCGGGGTACATTTAGCAATAATTTAAGTAAATGCGTAAACAAGTTACGACGTGTCGCTCTCGAGAAAGCGCGCGAAATTGAACCGAAGTTCGGCCGAACTTCGGATTCGGTTCAAACCACATTCGGCCCATCTCTACTAAGTACTTATAAAAAACACAAAATGTTTAAAAATAACTTTAATACTTTTAACGGCAAAAAATGAAAATACAGGACCAAAAACACAGACTTCCGAAATTAAAGTTTTTTAAGTCTGATGTTTTTTTTTTAATAAAGTTTTTATTAAATTGGGTAAGTACACCAGCAGTCCACATTAGCCCGGGATCAAAAGAGCTGAAAGTCATGGGGAGAGGCCTTTGCCTAGCAGTGGGCTGATGCAAGCTAACAGTATTACAATAACAGCAACGGTAAGTACCTATTTAGTTTGTAGAGCTTTTGCAACACGTATGAAACTAGGTAGGTTTTCTAGGAGTTTCGCATAGTTTTGAAGTGAAAACTTCTTTAGGCGCGTTGGGCATTTTTGAGATGGGACTAAACAATTGATTTTGCGACGCCAGCTTTTGACCATTAAAAAGACATCAACGCGCAATACATTATTTCCTGCACAATAAAATTGTTCATGTTTTCACTTCTGTCAGCACTCCCAGAGTACACTTTTATTTATTTTTTATTTTACTTTCTAGCGCACTGCGCACATCAGTGGTAACACTTGCTTTACGAAAAGCGCCCTTACCACTACAACATTAAGGAGCAGTCAATGTGAAATGATTACCTACAACTGATACGCGGTTGACCGTAACAAACAAAAACCGGCCAAGTGCGTGTCGGACCACGCACAATGAAGGGATCCGTAGTTGGGATGAATTTATCCCAAAAACAAACTTAACTTTGTAGTTGAAAAATATGTTCTCCCATACGGAATGTATGGGAAAAGATGTTTTTGCAACTGCAAAGTTAAGTTGGTCGATTATTACTCGTTAACTTATAGAGCTTACTTAGCTGTTATAGTTTTTCTTTTAATTTCGTTATATAAACTACTGCTGTGATTTTTTTCACATATCCAAAACCAACCATTTAGCTGGCAGGGGGGCGACACTTGACTCTAACAAAAATTTGCACTTTAAAGCTTAATATTTCGCAAACGGATCCTTGAATTCAAAAATGGTTTTCACAAACTCACTCAATGTTTTTAAAGGACCTTTCCAATGATACCCCACACTATGGGTTAAAGAAAAAAAAAAAAACATCACCACTTTACGTATAGGAGAGGTACCCTAAAAAAAAATGTTTTTCATAATTTTGTTTTACCACTTTTTCGACGTAATAAATATGTATACCTATGCCAAATTACAGCTTTCTAGTACTAAGGGTCTCGGAGCTAGACCGCGGACAGACAGACAGACAGACGGACATGACGAAACTATAAGGGTTCCTTGTTTACTACGGAACCCTAAAAATGACCTAGCCACATGGAGTGAATTCCAATTTGGATTAATCATTAAAAGATTCTATACTAGGGTAAGGATGGTAGTCAAAAGCAGGGATGTTACGGAGCTTCGGTTCCGGTTCCAAAAGGTCGGAACTTCCGATTAATTTTACACCTCCGATTCCGACTTCGGTTCCAATAATTTTGAGTCGGAGTTATACCGAAGTTCGATACGCAGCGATGCACACGACTAGAGCGCGTACAAACAAGTTTTAACTTGTCGCCAGTGTAATTTTAGTTTATTTTATACACGCTCGCGCTCGAAGTCTCAGTTTATCGTTTTTTTTGTGGATGTTATGACTAATTTTTGACTGATTAAATAGACTGAATTTTATATATTTTTAAATTGTTTCATTAAGCCTTCCCATAACACATCTTTCTTCTACTTACACCTTCGACTCCGGTTCCTGTTGCGAATCCGATTTCGGTTCCGATACGGATCAATCAAATTTAAAACCTCCGATTACGGTTCCGATTCAGATCAATCAAATTTAAAACCTCCGATTCCGGTTTCGGTAAAACGACTTTCGTAAAATCCCTGGTTAAAAGCAGTATTTTGGATACTTTGTTTTTATTGATCCGTTAACAGTAGGTATTCAAAGAAAAACAGTAGTCGCATATGTGTAACATCTGACATCTCAACAGTACCAACCTCTCGAAAAATGGCTTGGTACCATATCTGAGGGCCAACTCTAGCACCGCGCGCGCTCATTGGTCAAATCAAACAGTGCGCTATTCCCCAGCTTCCTGTTACACACTTCCGTCCCTTTTTGCGAAATCACAGCCACAGATTGCAGGAAAGCGAGAGGAAAGATATTACACATAAAAAAAGGCAGTGGCACTCCGGGAGTGCCGACAGAAGTGAAAACTTGAACAAGATCGTCTTGGTGGAGGAAAAATACTTGTATAGAACATTGGCCCGTAACTTTATCTAAATAAAGAGCACAATAGCGTTTACAAAAAAAAAAAAAAAAACTTCCGAAACCTTTAAAGTAAAAATACTTGCCTAGAACATTGATCCGTAACTTAATATAAATAAAGAGCATAATCGCGTTTACAAAACCTTTAAAGTAAAAATACTTGCCTAGAACATTGATCCGTAACTTAATATAAATAAAGAGCACAATCGCGTTTACACAACCTTTAAAGTAAAAATAATTGCATAGAACATTGATCCGTAACGGAATATAAATAAAGAGCACAATCGCGTTTAAAAAAATGAGGTGTCTTATTGGTGCTGCGAAATCAATGGTTTAGTCCCATCTCAAAAATGCCCAACGCGCCTAAAGAAGTTTTCACTTCAATTATTAAAAATTTAACAATTTCGTTGGCAACCCTATCTGCATTATGAGCCCGTTGAGTTTATAGCATAAGTCTATAATGGAGGACTTGTTCAAGTATTATTAGATGCCTTTTGTTTCGCAGGCAATCAACCTGGGAAATTAATTACTTTGAGTTGTGAAATTAATGTCGAAGGTCGAAAATGAATTATTCTATTAAAACAGGTATGAAAAGTCAGTGTATCCATGAAGCGTCAGGGTAGCCCGCGACATTAAAATTTTGTTACGTTTTTTTTGCAATTTGCTCCTCAATATCAGGGGGCCTACCACAAGCTCATAAAGCAGTATTATTTTAATATTACTTCAGTGTGGGAAAGAGATGAAGCTCTACAGGACGTATAGCTCCATCTCTTTCTCCCACTGAAGTTATATTAAAATAATACTGCTATTGAGCTGGTGGTAGGCCCCCAGGTTGTGTGATCTAAATAATGATTCCGTAATTTAATTTTTTCACACTAATATATACATATATCCTACTAATATTATAAAGGTGAAAGTCTGTGAGTTTGTGTGTATGTTTGTCTCTTCTTCACGCTCAAACGGCTGGACTAATTTGGATGAAATTTGGCACACAGATAGTTTATAACCTGGATTAACACATAGGATACTTTTTATCCCGATATTCCCACAGGATCGAGACTTACGCGGGTGAAACCGCGGGGTGCTGCTAGTTTCTAAATAAAGAGAAAAGATTTGATTTTTTGTTCGTTTGCTTTCAAGCTAAAACAGCTGAACGGATTTGAATGAAATTTGGCACATGGGTAGATCATGACCTGAGTTAAGACATAGGATACTTTTTATCCCGATATTCTCGCGGGATCGAGACTTATGCGCGTGAAACCGCGGGGCGCAGCTAGTAGAATTATAATCATACTAGCTGCGCCCCGCGGTTTCACGCGCAGAAGTCTCGATCCCGTAGGAATATCGGGATAAAAAGTATCCTATGTGTTAATCCAGGTTATAAACTATCTGTGTGCCAAATTTCATCCAAATTGGTCCAGCCGTTTGAGCGTGAAGAAGAGACAAACATACACACACACACACACTCACAAACCACCGCCTTTATAATACCTATTACTAGGAAAAATCCTCAATACCTACAACTCAGTTAATATTACCATATTGAATGACAATTTTATGTAATTATGACATTTGAGACCAATTCTGGAGTTGTATTGCTGATTCTAACGATTATAATTTTGTAAAGCCATATTTGTTACGGCCGCGAATCATATTTAGATTAACATACAACCTGAAACTGACCTGCTAATTGCAAAAAAGTGGCACTCCGGGAGTGCCGACAGAAGTGAAAACTTGAACAAGATCGCCTTGGTGGAAGAAAAATACTTGTATAGAACAATGGTCCGTAACCTTATCTAAATAAAGAGAACAATCGCGTTTACAAAACCTTAAAGTAAAATACTTGCATAGAACGTTGATCCGTGACGTAATATAAATAAAGAGCACAATCGCGTTTACAAAACCTTTAAAGTAAAAATACTTGCATAGAATATTGATCCGTAACGTAATATAAATAAAGAGCACAATCGCGTTTACAAAAATGAGGTGTCGTCACAGTGTCGCGAAATCAATGGTTCAGTCCCATCTCAAAAATGCCCAATGCGCTAAAGAAGTTTCCACTTCAAAAGATCTTCCCTACGAGTATTTACAGAGTACTGGTTATTTGTCGGCAATTCGTTAAGGGGATGTAGGTGATGAGAGGTCATTTGTAACCAAATGATTCCTCGTGACCTTTATGTCAATGTCAACCATATTCGAGTAATTTGACGTTTTATATTTTAAAATGAATGAAATAAAAACAAAACGTCAAATGACTCGTTTTGACATTTTCATAGGAGTTAAAAGGGGTAATTTGTGTTAGCCGTAATTACAGAATTGAGAGTAGACGAAAATCTACTTTAAGAATTTTCATTAATTCTCACAGAAATCCCTTACCCGAACAACAACCCAAAAACGGCAAAATAAAACAAATAAACAGATTACTCAAAAAAGAAGACAAACGTATGGACTCCTACTCTATTATTTTTAGCATTATTATCATAACATGTTTGTCTTTCTGTATGTCGCACGCGCACACTTCAGCATGGATTAAGCAAATCTAAGTGTTATTTAATCTGTGCTTCAACGGATTTGCGGACAGTGCGCCCTCTATTTTTATTAGCAGTTCCATATTTCAAATGGGATTTATTTTTAAATCTATGCTAACAGGGGACGCCGATACGGAAATCGAAAGCATCCATGGAAGTTTTTTTTAAAAAATGCTTACAGGTTTAATAATCATCCATCATCATTCTAAATAATAACAGCCGCACTGGTCGATCTTCAAGGTTAAGCAACGCTTGCCGAGGTCGGCCTATAGATGGGTGACCATCCCCATTATACGACACCCCTCAGTGCCTCAAAAAACACGATAACGCGCGTGCACGTCGTAGATCAGATCTATGACCGACCACTTGGGTTCTAGAGTAGCAACCGCGTACCGGAAGGTGCTAGGTGGACCGATGATTTGGTGATTGTCGCGGGAATCCGCAGGACACGAGAAGCACATGGCAAAACCGGTTGATGTGGCGACGCTTAGGGAGCTCCAAGTATAGCTATTGACGTCTTTCGGCTGAAATTATGATGATGAAAAAGGTTGAGGGGTATAGGTAAAAGAAACACAGTCGTGCTAGTGTTCCATAATTTCTCGCTGAGGACAAGAAGCCTTGAGTCCTGGATGGTAAAAGGGACATAGTGGGTGACATGAAAAGAAGCGAAAAAAAATTTTGCTAAAGGCAACCAGCCAAAATTTTTCCCAACTATATTGGGGTCGGCTACCAGTTTAACCGGATGCAGCTGAACACCAGTAGTTCACATGAAGCAACTGACCATGGACCTGAGCCTATCGTATCCATCCCCATCAACCAACTACGCATGTGGCTACAGGAGTTCACCCACACACAAGCGGAGAACTGGTGGTCCTCGACACCGGGCTGCAGGCAATCCATGGAGGCTATGCCATCCTTGGATAACAGGCTGACCAGGCGCTTATTACGCCTGGGCAGGAACGACCTACGCCTGGTGACGGGGGCCATCACGGGACACTGCTCGCTAAACAAACACTTCCACACAATAGGCATAACGGACAGTTCAGGTTGAGAAATCGTCGCGCACGTGCTCTTTGAATGTACAGGCGCCACCCAGATTAGAAAAGAAACCCTCGGGTCAACCAGATCTTTCACAGACGTTCTGAATAGACGAGGAGATTTAATAACTTCTGGAGGGAGGTGGGCTGGTTGGAATAACCGCCGACGGCCGCCATAGCCCACGCACAATGGTCCATCTGAAGGACTAAGTGCGGAAACCAAACCCAAGAACATGAAGCAACTGCCTATCTGACCTCCAAAAACCAGTGACTGGGTAACACGAGACCAAATGTACTTACATAAGACTTGAATGGTAAAAAAAAACAAATGACTCACAGCCTCGTGTGCGTAAAAAATAAAATAGTTACCTATGTGTGACCTCGTTCAAGTAAGAAGCAACGCCGCATTACAAGTATTATTAGCCAGTAATTACTCAAGTAATGTAAACCGATGACCTGAATATTTAGCAGAGTTGACGAATATCATTCACGTCGTAGGAATGTAACGAATTTTGTTTCTTTTTCATTATTTCTAAACTCTACAGAGCACTGTAGATATCACTCTGCATACAAAAACAAAAACCCAACATCTAGAAAGATGTTGTGATTTCGTTATTGTGTGCAGAGTGACATAAAATACAGGGTTATTGGTTACATGTCGGCAATCCATTAAGGGGATGTAGAAGAGGTCATTTACAACCAAATGACCGCTTTTGACTTCTATGCAAATGTAAAAAAAAATCGAGTAATTTGACATTTTATATTTTTTATCATTCATTTTAAAATATAAAATGTCAAATTACTCGAAAATGGTTATAGGTTACCTATAGTTAACTAGTTATGAAACATGGTACCTAAATTAATAATTCATAATCATTTTCTGAAGTTTCTCTCGCAGTATAGTTGGTAAATCATGAAATTAATGACATTAGTGTTTGCCTCACAGGACCAATTAGATTTAGCAGGATTGAAATGGAAACCACTTCTAAAGAAGTCGAAGAAGACTCCTTAACAGAAACCAGTAAGGATTCCTATGACAAACAAGAACTCACACGGTGCACATTAGATAACATATATGCAATTTTTTATGTAGGTAAATCAGCAAAACTAAATTCTTCAAATGATGGGAAGTATCCAAAAATCCGGAACTCAAAACGTTACTGTAACTTGACAATAAGTACACACGTTATACCAAATACGACAAAAATAAATAAATGGGTTTGTAGTGCCAATGTCAGTGGGTTATGAACACAAATTGTATTACGTAAGATAACATTATCAGCTGATTCTCATAGTTGAAAAGCTAGCAAACTAGAAAATTAGACACATGTTTTTACTCTTTCCAAGTCAAGTCAGAGCTGTGGTAGCCCAGTGGTAACGACCGCGACTTACGAGACAAGGTAGAACCCTGACAAGCTACTTTGTGTAAATTATTTCATCACCATAGTTTCTCAAAACGGTGAAGGAAAATATCGTGAGGAAACCGGCATGTCCTAGAACCAAAAATTTGAAAACATGTGACATTTACCAACCCGCACTGGGCTTGCGTGGTGGATTATGGCCCACTCCCTCTTGAAGAGATGAGGCCTGTGCCCCAGCAGTGGGAACATTATAGGCTGATTATGAAGTCGTCAATAATACAGTAAGAATCCTTGCTGGAATGTTGTATTTTATTCAAATAATGGTAAAAAGCAATGGAAAGAGCTATGCTTGGAGTTCCCTGCGCGATGGAATCAGAAATGAAGAGATCCGTAGGAAAACCAAGGGAACCGACATAGCCCGAAGAATTGCCAAAGTTAAGTGGTAGTGGGCAGAGCACATTGCTTGCAGAACAGATGGCCGATGGGGCTGAAAGGTTCTGGAGTGGCGACCGCGTAACGGAAGACGTAGCTTTGGAAGGCCTCCCACAAAGTGAATCGATGAACTGGTGAAGGCCGCAGGAATCCGCTGCAGAAATGCGAGAAGCACAGAACCGGTCCAAGTGGGGTTAGTCGTTAAGGTTGTTAAGTCAGACCTGATCCCAAAGTCAGAGAACTGGTTGTTCTGGCACAACTTGAAATAGGAATCTGACTTGGGAATTCTGTACCCTAATTGCATAACTTATTTTCGTAAACGAATATGACTAATTTGTTTCATTTTGACAGTTCAACAACATTCATTGCGTTAATTAAGTTATTGAGCGTATTTTTTTTCTAACTTATTATTATGCAAAGGATGACCAATCTGTTTAAAAATTGAAACAGATTGTGATTGATCGTATATTACGCAATTAGGGTACTGATCGTACTTCAACTAACAACACAATGTCCTTAGGCGACATTTCCGGCCATGAACCAGAAGCCTTGGATTCCAATCCAAGGCTGAAAGCTTCAAATTGTGTTTTTATTTGGAAAATAAGTGGCTGAAAATTATAAACAGTCCTTGCGCTCCTAAGGACCAAAAGCTATGGTTAGGAGGTCCAGGCGTCTATTTCGATGTAAAAAAGGTGGTCTAAGATATCGTCAAAAGATTGTACAGTAAATGTTTCCCACGATTTACATCAGGATGTCCGTTCCGATAACCTGAATGCTGAAATACGAACATACATAGACGCCGACACCATTCAGCACCTATCTAAAAACACCGCTGTTTACAAATCAATCTTTTCCTTCAAAATTCAAACAACGATGTACTTTCTCTGTCAAACGTTTTAAAACGACAAACATTTTTTTTAATAGAACCCCTCCATCCTCCGTTCTCGATTGGTCGGGGGTGGCAGCGCGCGCACGCGATTGGTCGGCTCGAGGGTGGTGGCGAGGGCCGGCAGCCAATCAGAACGCTTCCCGCGAACGTGCCCTATCTCACTTCGGCGCCCTTCAGGATTTAAGGGCCGTAAGGTTGTGTTTGCGCTGCATTTTACGCTGTTTGTCAATTTAATTGATGTTCGTTTTTTAAAATGAGGGCTGGAAGTGGTTTATAGGCTTTTGTGTCGACCGGGTATCGTGTGGAGGTAATTGTAATGTGGCAATTCTACTTACTTTACTATAGTACCTACTTAACGTGGAAGGTCATTGTTATGAAGGTTGTAGTGGTTGGAGCCTTGCAGCCTAAATAAAAAAAAACAATTTGACTGGCCTTTTCTCAGATACGTTGGGGTCGGCTTCCAGCCTAGCCGTATGCAGCTGAAAACCAGTATTTTACATGGAGCGACTACCTATCTGATCTCCACAACCCAGTTACACGACTTCTCAGAGTTTTGGTCTTCTGACTACCCGTAACGAATGTCAAAAGAAGTTCCTATTTACGAATATTAGATAGGTACTTAATGTACCCTGAGCCGTATTTTCAAACGGACTTCCATCATTGAAGTTCGTATTTCCAAAACGTATCAATTTATGATACGTTTTGGAAATACGAAACAAGAAGAAGACTAGAAAGAAATACTTAGGAACTGTCAATGTCAAGTTATCACACGACTGCGTAACGTTAGTGAAGATAATTCTTAATCTTTAGAAGTAGCTTTTGCAAGTAGAAACAGGTAAAACAAAATTTCGGGATCAGATTATGAATGAATGAATGATGAATGAATGAATGAATGAATGAATGAAATTAGCTAACAAATGTATGAACAGAGTAGGTACGTACGATAGTAGTCCAGGTGGCGTTCTGTAATTTCTGCCTGACCCCCATGGGAAGAGGGCATGAATTTATGTATGTACCATCGAAGAAACCTATAACTAAGCAATTTGAAAACAAAATCCCGTGCACACGACCCTTTTTTTTTTCGTAGGTTACCGTTACTATAGTGGCCGAGCGCTGCAAGCAGAAAAAGTCCTTACGGTGTATAGGTATGGGTTTCTTCGATGGTATGTATTAGCTAACAAATTATAGGGTTAGACTGAATGAATTTGCGAGAGGTCAATGTCTAACAGTAGAGAACGATAGAATGATTATAGCATCCGTATCGAAGGACCAAATACTTAACACATCAAGATTTCAAAACTACTTTACAATACGACATTTGGTCCTCTGACCCGCTAATAATTCGACCCGTCACATATTATTAACGGTCGCGTTAACCGAACAAAGAACAAAAGCTATTCGAATATCGAACACTCACAAACGAACAAAGCTTTGTTTTTTTATTTCAGTTCGACATTCGAAACTGTTTTGACGTTCCAGTGTTCCATTTTTGAAAAATTATTATTATCGTTCTCTGGGTCTTACGAGCGATCAATAATAAGTAACTGGTCACCAGTATTCTTGTTTATGGTTTTAAAATACTAAACAGAAACAGCTGCTTATCGTTATTTGAGAGTTATGTGATGACTACTTGGCAGTTAGCCATACACACATAATCATTTAGTTTAGACCAAAAGATACTACTAGCTAATGCGTTGCAATGCCTTTATATTTTTTTCTTTATACCTTCTCCGGCGCGCACACAACAACTTACCAAAGTTAATCACAATCGGTGGAGCCATTTTCGAGTTTTACGAGACTTACGCACGGCAATTGATTTTTATACAGGGTGGCAGGGACATCGCGAAAACTGTTACCATGAATTCAATACATGATTCTGAACACCCCTTCGTTGAAATTTTTCAACGGTTATAAAAAAAAACTGCTGTTACATAGAAAAGTGACTAGAAAAGTAACCTACGCGGTCAAAACTCATTAGGGTCTGAAATGGCAATGGGCGTTCCTCAAGGTTCGATATTGGGTCCATTCCTCTTTTTAGTTTACATTAATGATTTACCCCAATTACTTCAAAATCAACCGAAGATGGTGTTATTTGCAGATGACACATCATTAATCTTTAAAATAAACCGACGGTCACAAAATCTTGACGACGTGAATAGCTCTATTCTGCAAGTCCAAGATTGGTTTACGGTAAATAATCTGGTACTTAATAAAAAAAAAACCAAATGCATTAGATTTAAATTACCTAATGTTAAAAGTAGCGAATGTGACATCATATTGAATGGAGAAAAACTGGAATTTATTAATCAAACAGTTTTCCTAGGAATCACGCTAGACGAGAAATTACAATGGGGACCTCATATAACATCTCTTGCGGGGCGGTTAAGCTCGGCCGCTTATGCTGTTAGAAAGATAAGACAGTTAACAGATGTGGAAACCGCGCGTTTGGTCTATTTTAGCTACTTTCACAGCATTATGTCGTATGGCATTTTACTGTGGGGTCGGGCTGCTGACATTGAATCCATCTTTATTTTGCAAAAGAGAGCTGTCAGAGCCATTTATAATCTACGTCGCCGCGAATCTCTCAGGGAACTTTTTAAAAGGATTAATATTATGACGGTACCTTGCCAATTCATCTATGAAAATATTATGTTTGTAAGGAAAAATCCACATCTCTTTAATAAAATAAGTGATAGACATAATTTTAATACTAGAAATAAAGATAAACTAGATCAACCATTTTACAGATTATCTAAAGTACATACATCTTTTATGGGGTACTGTGATAAATGTTACAACAAAATACCTTGTGACATATTGCAATTAAATGAAAGAAAATTTAAAACTCATATCAAAAGTGCACTTTGTAAACAAGCATATTACAAATTAGAGGATTATATCCAGGATAAGAGTGCTTGGAAACATGCTGGTCCTGCTCCATAGGACAATTTAGAATCAAGACAAAATCAAACTGGTTGCTAATTTAATTGTAAAATTGATTATTTTGTGTTTTATGACATTGATTTAACATTCTGTGATTACTTTCTCACACACTGACTTATTAATTACAAAATTTTAGGAAAATCGTCTACTTTTACAATGTTTGTACCTAAATATGTGAGCACCATGTATCTATCACATATTAAATTATCTGTCGTTGCTTCATTTTTAATTCTTTTTACCTATTGTGGTATAGTAATTTTATTCTAGGTGCATCGTCTTCACATATAATTATTTAACTAATGTACGTACCTATACAAACTATTGTAAAACATTTTAAAAGAGTAACGGTGGAGTTTCTTGCCCATTCTTCTCCATACGAAAACTACCTTTTGGAAGGGGCGACTAGAATCATTTTTAATATTTTGTAAATTTCGACGTTCAAAAGTGCCATACATGGGCCTATTTGAAATAAATGATTTGACTTTGACTTTGACAAAATGTATGGAACAGGTGATTTATTTTTTATAACCGACGAAAAATTTCAACGCATGGGGTTCGGAATCATGTACTAAATCCATGGTAACAGTTTTCGCGTCGATGGTGCCACCCTGTATCGAAGATAATAACGGTCAGTACCAATTTAGTTTGGTTCACTTCACATAATCCACAGAAGTAGTCCAACTGCTTGGCAGATCTAGACAAGGCACAGCCTGAGCCATTGAAGATATAAATAATTTTATCTACTCTCATAGCGTAATATTCGAATTATAAAATTCAAAACGGGTTTATATTGACATACTTTATGAACACAATACCGAAATTTAAAAATAGAATCATATTATAACATTTTTTCTCTAACAAAATAATGCTATAAAACAATTTTTTTCTATTACGATACAGGGCTATTCCAAGAAGTTAATATCACCAAGGAGTTTCCATCAACTTTTGCATTGGAACGTTTAAACGGGGGACAGCAGCACCCGCTGTAGCGCATTTGTGCGGTGATGTGCTGGTGCAGCCGACATTCATTTGTTTTGTTGTACTGAATTTCGTGGGATTTTTCAAATTTATTCTTGATCTTTAACTTTGATCTTTTATTTAGTATTAGGTTCAATCCCAATGTATGAGAGTAGATAAAGTAGTGTATGAAACTGCACATAACTAGGTATTATAATAATAATAATAAATAGATATCTTTATTTCCAATTTACAATTTTACATATGCCCATATAACATAATATTTTTTCATATAAAATTGTAGGTTAATGCAGAGTTATACACCTCTGACACCCAAGCTAAGATTAAACTTGTGTTATGGGTGTCAGGGCTCTCAAGTTAACACCATTCAGAAAATGTAAAAAACATAAAAATTCGAAATTTCTCTGTGTAGATTTTCACTCTCTAGAAAATAATGATTTTAAAGAAATTTAAACAATATATATAATTAAAGATAAAACCATTAGTATAGTCTGTGTTGTGATGTGTAGTGTTTGGTTGTGTTATGTTATGTAGTGTTGTGTTGGAAGGTGGGTGTATTTGAAGGTGTATCGAACGGGGTACTGTTTGGGTTAAATCTACGTATTGAGAATTTTTTCAACCTCGTCATAGCTAAGCGTCATTATCCATTTACAGACTATACCTTTACAATCAAATTTATTGAACGTGTAGATGTGGCATTGTTTGTTTACAAAGTTGTATATTCGACTGAAATGACGCTCTGCAAGTTTCGTTCTGTGCCTCTCTATGGTACACACATCTGTGGTCCTACGCTTTGTCAAGCGATTGAGATCCAGCTGCAAAGAAGCATGTCTGCGCAACGTACAGTTTAGCACAAAGAGCTGCCTCACGGTCAAAATCTGACATTCTTTGTACAATGAGGGGTATTAAAACATTCGTGTGATACTATTAAAAACCTCGCCTACGGGTCGGTTTTTAAACACACACTCATGTTTTAATACCCCTCATTATGCAACAGTTTCATAAACTACTAATGTGAAATGAAATATACAGAGAAGAAGCGATTAGCGAGTCTAGTATAAATGTTTCTAAGAATAGCATCTAGGTTTGCTCATCTATACTAATATTATTTATTTATTTATATTCCTTTTTAAACTACACGATGTACATTTATAAGTGCAATAATTACTTAAAGGCTAACACCACCACATGCACTATATATTTGATTTTTACATTTTTATGACTGCAATTAATTTCTAATAATGGCTGATTTAAGTTTATGTAAAAAAAGCAATAATGCAATAAACTAGGATTAAATATTTGGTTTACACTAAATAATAAATTAAAAATTAAATTATATTGAAATAAATAACATTAAATAATTATGTGAATGAATAAATTGCCAATTCAAATTATGCCTTAGTTGGACGAGTAGAATTTAATAATTAATTTACAAAATGTATCTTTGCTATCGTTTATTAATATTATAAAGACGTATTTGTTTGTTTTCAAGTTTGTATGCAGGGATAGTCTCCGGAACTGCCATTTTGGATTTGAAAACTTCCTTTTGCATTGGATAATCCAATTCTTGATGAAGGATAAAGGCTATGTAACATCACGGTACGATCCAAAGCAGTCGAGCAAAAAGAAAAAAAGTCAGAAAGAACACACACAACAGAAGGGGTTTATGGCGGCGAAAAATCAATCCAGTTAGGTCTCATATCTGGAAAAATTCGTTTTCTTTGTATTTTCACCCGAGCAAAGCTCGGTCACCCAAAGTTTAGAACAAGATGGCTACCTTAAAATAATAACATGGCAACATGGAGTTAGTATGTACTAAACATGGAATTGGTATGAACTATCCTATACTATTAAATGAGCATTCTCTATTTTCACCAGAGCAGAGCTCGGTCGTCCAGTTACTATTCTTTAAAGGGTAACAGATTCTTCAATATCGAAGCTCAGTCAGAGTACTCGAGAGTATAGAGCTTACCCATCTAAAAAGCAAGCGCCTGTGATAAAACGGATATTTTTCCGTCGGAAAGCTGCTGCAGCCGAAACGCTGTCTTTGATTCGAATACTACCTACTTCATGTTATTTCGTAGTAGGTTCTTCAATATTAATTTTAATTTCAATAAGCCGTTATTAGCAATCGTAACTAGTTATACAATTTATTTAAATGAAAGGTTTAGACTCAGAATTCTCCAGATTGCTTTGATCTCTAGCATATCACACAGTCGTGAGATTCCGTTGCCCTCTGTCATGTCCCTCCAGCAGTAGTTTTCAAATCGTCTTCCCAAATTTGAAATGGTCTTCCTCTTTTCCTCTTTCCTTCTCTAGGATACCATGCTGTTACTTCTCTAGTCCATCTTTCGTTTTTACCCCTGATTATTATTGATTTGTCCACTTCCATTTTAGTTTTTTAATTATGTTAGTCACGTCTGCTAGCTACGTTTGTTATTCTTCTTGTAAGGTTAAGATTTACTTTGTTTTTTTTCTTTATATTTAGCATGCTCCTTTCTGTTGTGTTGACGTTGTTTCCAATCTTTTTTTATGTTTTCTTTTGTTAATGTGCCACGTTTGGCAAGGAAGGTTCTCAGTTCATGCTGATTAGAATAAAAATTCTATTCTATGATGTGGTGCATGCTGCCGGTTCATTATGTAAAAGTAATACTGTGAAAACTTTAGTGAAGTGAGTACCTATTCCACCTGATGCTAGGGATTGATACTTTGACAGCTCAATTCCAGCTTACTTCACCTACGTTTTTACCTTGAGATTTTACGCAATAGACCGGCTGTTATGTCTCTTTAACAACACGAGTCATGACGACATCAACGAATGGGAAGCTGGCGCGGCAATAAGGGTCACAGTTACATGCCCATAGACGCCGGCAGGTTTTTTTTCAGGGGGTGCATCTTCAGCTCCACGAAGCGAGCTCGATAATTTTTGCAGTTCACCTCGGATATGTTAGGTTATCGTTTGTCCATTCATACAATGAGTAACTTTGTCGACTTATGCAGAAAAGCTTAACAAATAAGAGAATGTAGGATTCAAGAGCAAGCGAAGCGAGCTCGATAATTTTTACATCCCGCCTTGAATGGGATAGGTTTTATTTTGTCCATTTATAATTATAATGTATAAATTGATTATAATTTATAATTATAATTTATAAATTGAATTTATAAATTTCATTTATAATTAATATTTATAATTTATAAATTGTGTCGATTTATACAAAGATGCTTAAGAATTAAGATAGAGTAGGATGCAAGAGCGACCGAAGCAAAGTCAATAAAGTTAGCACCCCGCCTACGGCCGATAAAATTTTCGGAAATAGGAGTTCGGTACTTTGTCGACATTAGAAGTTTTAGAATTAAGAGATTGTAGAATGCAAGAACGAGCGAAGCGAGCTCGAAAATTTTAGGATCTCACTTCGAATAGGTTAAGTTCTCTTTATTATATATATTTATTTAGTTCTGAATATTTTTACAAATATAGTTTATTTTGAAGCCAGGGGGTTGGAAGTGCACTCCTTTGCAACCCACTCCCGGCGCCTATGCATGCCTGTAGCCTGCCTTTACGTGCATGCAATGTTATTATTTTCCTATAAACAATAATAGTCTCTCATTTAAGAAAGTCTAAAGTTAAATAATTTCTTCCTTTTTTATTGCAATGGTTACAAACATTGATTAAAACCATTTTTACTTCGGATTTTGCTCAACCCGTCGGAAAGAAGCAGGTGATAATCAATGCATAGTTTTCCGATTACGAAAACTGCCTATAGGTACTACCTCTATGATTTTTTTCACATGCACAAGGTACTTACATACTCTACCAACCTACATAATTTAATGACAATCGGTAAAGTACGAGTAGGTACATTGAAATTTTTCAGTGAACATGAAAAACCAATACTTGACAAAGAGGTCAGACAGATTCTCTGTGACATTAGTGTCGACAATACATTTCTATATCAGCAAAATTTTCCTCATTGTTCTTATAATTCACGCGAAATTATCGAATTTCAGTGTATTCATGGTGTTCCTCGAGGTATTATCTTAGGTCCATTACTATTTCAGTTTTAAGTTAACGCAAGATTCAAAAGCGCTACTACCGAGCATGAGATCCTGGGTTCGATTCCGGGGTCGGGCATAGTGTTTGTTATTGGGTTCTTCCATCTGATTTTTTTTCAGTAGCAGCCCGGAGTCTGTATTTATGCCCGGTTGATGGCAATAGGTTCGCCCCCTATTACATGGGACTTCAACATAACTGGCGAAATACACCCACATTTCGCCAGTTATGTTTTTAAGTCCCAAACTCCATACTGACTGCCTCGTTGGTCTAGTGGTCGCAAACGCAACTGCTGAGCACGAGGTTCTGGGTTCGATTCCCGGGTCGGATAAAGTGAAATTAGGTTTTTCCATTTGAAATTTCTCAGTTGCAGCATAAAGGGGTTTGTACCCGGTTTATGGCAATAGGTTCGCCCCCTTGGGACTTAACATAACTGGCGAAATGTGAGTGTATCTACTGTAGGTACACCTCTGCCTAACCCTTCGGGGACGAGACGTGATGTTATGTTATAAGGTCGGTAAGGTACTATCGAAGAAATCCATATCTGTACACTGTAAGGACTATTCCTGCTTGCAGCGCTCGTCCGCTATAGTATCGCTTACCTACGAAAAAAAGGGTCGTGTGCACGTGATTTTGTTTTCAAAGTGGTTAGAAATGCATTACCCCGATAGTACCTACTTATTCGTCATATATATCGTGACTGTACCTACTAGAATAACTATGTCTTGATAAAAAGACTTGCTAGTCAGCAAGGTTGCTCTTGCTATCGGGGACTTGACCGCCCAAGGTGCGCCTGAGTCGATCGCAAGTAGCAACACTCTTGATTCTTATCTGTAGGCTGTTTTATTTTTATCTGGCTTCTTTTTGAACATGATTGTATTAAATGTGATGTCGTAGTCGCAGCAGTAAACTCTTACTAATCTGCTTATAATGTTCCCACTGCTGGGACACAGGCCTCCTCTTTGTGAGAGGGAGTGGGCTGTAATCCACCACGCGGGCCCAGTTGGTTGATGTCACATGTCTTCGATTTTTTTTGGTTCTAGGACATGCCGGTTTCCTCACGATGTTTTCCTTCACCGTTTCGAGAGCAGTGGTGATGAAATTGTTTACACAAAGTAACTCGTAAGTCGCGGCCGTTACCTCTGGGCCACTACTGCTCCTTTAAACCCTTGGGCCGGCCACATACATACAGAATTCCGTTTCGAAATTTCGAAGGCAGCAAATCTATACAAAAGTTCCGTTTCGAAATTCCGAAACGGCATTCCGTCTATATGTGGCCGGCGCCACATATAGACGGAATGCCGTTTCGGAATTTCGAATCGTAGAAGATTTTGAACTGAGAACTCTGTCCGTGTGTTGCTGGTTGCCTTCGAAATTCCGAATCGATATTTCGAAACAGAATTCCGTTTCGGTTTTCCGTATGTGTGCTGCAACTTAATTCAAAAACATTTGCTACCCCTGATACGATTGACTGTAGGTACAAGCTTTATCTTCTGCATTTCGATACCTTTTTATTTTACAAATAAAATTACATTAGGGGTCTTTTTTATTAGATACTAGATGACCCGGCGAACTTCGTACCATGTCAGACAAAATGTCGAGTTTTTTTTTTTCGGTTGTTCAAATAGGTAAAGCCATTTTCGAATTTTTGCGAGATTAATGCACGGCAATTGACTTTTATATATACAGGGTGGCAGGGACATCGACGCGAAAACTGTTACCATGGATTCAGTACACCATTCTGAAGCCCCTGCGTTGAAATTTTTCGTCTGTTTTTTTTTTTTAATCTGCTGTTTCATAGGAAAGTGCAAAAACTACGCGGTCAAAATGTATGGAACATCAGCTTTTTAAAATCGTCAAAATCGTCTCTCCTAATTACAGATTACTCAGTGATCTATCGAGGAGAGCAGCGAGCAGCAATTCACCTCACCATGTAATTCATAATTTAACTATACTTACTTTGTAAGCCTCATGTAGTACAAAACTTTTAAGTGCCTAGATAAATTATAAGGTATATTAAAATAACATTTACCTTACAGGAATCCAATAAGAGCAGCAAGGCAGCAATGATCATTACTAAACATTATCAGAATATCACACTGCACAATAATACCAAAACAAAAAACACCAAATCACCGCCATCGCGCCATTGTTATTTTTCAAATTTCGATAAACGGATACGTCACCACGTCACTACCATAACTGGAAACTTCACTTTTTTTACTAATAAAACATTCTAAACTTAAACATTGAATTTTAAAATGTCATTTTTTATTAATGATTACAATTATAATCATACAAATTAATTTGTTAAAGTTCAGTACGTTATCTCGAGGCGATCGTCGCCGGTTGACTGACAGGCGATGCCGTGTCCCGCTCCCTCACATCCAGAGGGATAGGGGGCGAGAGGGCGACGGGAGGGGGGGTAATCCCGGCTGAGAGGCTGAGGTGAGCGATAACAGTATGAAGTATTTTGACTCGAATTTTTGTAAAACGTATTATGAGTAGGCTGTATTGGAAGATGGGAGAGATGCCTGTGCCTCCCTACCTAATGAAAAGCTTTTTTTATGAACAGTTCTATTTTGAAATATTTCTGATTTAAAATGCAAGCAAAGGCATTATAAACCAACATGGAGACTATCAAAGGAGGTCATGGGTACGCAATATTCAGCCTTATTGGATTTAGTTTTTCCAAAAAAGATTCTAGTTAGGTACCTACTCAGTTCTTACTGGTTAATTAGTCATATTAGATTTAACCTCAACCTTTGTGAAGAAAAGCACGGAATCATCATCACTGTCGCACGTAACTAACATCTACTTACCTACAAAGGTCAAAAGCTGCAGTGCAGGTAACCTAAATCGAATCAAATATGCATAAAAGAACATAGTCTAGCCTCCACGCCTATCTACCTAAGTATTTAGTCTCAAAACTCATTCTATTAAAATATTCAATCGCTAAAAGCTCATTTTCCGTGAAAACGACGTTATTTTTCCATAAAAAGCTGCGTTTGTCATAACTCAGACGAAACCATTACTCGACGACCACAGACTAAACAAAACGAGCGCGGGAAACAGGTTTTCTTTTTTTTTCAACTCGTTTGCATTTGACGTTTGCCACTTCCCGCCTCCGTGCGTCGTGCGCGCTGATTGGATGACGGATGCCCAACCGGCGTGAAGTAAGACTGTTCTATTATATGAACGTCTGGTGATTTTTAATTTGAATTGGCTTAATTTTTTTTTTTGGCTGCGTTCTGTCCTTTGTTGTCTGTTATTTATGGGCTGTGCAATGATTAATTTTGACGTTTTTACAAATGATTTTCACGAGATTTTTTGCTGCGCTTTTAAAATAGATACCTACTGTGTCGACGAATTTAAATACTAACCCCTTTGACCATAAATAAACCCCGCCTCGTTGGTCTTATAGTGGTCGCAAGCGTTTATTGTTGAGCCTGAAGTCTTAGATTCGAGCCAGGTCGGAGTTTTTTTATCAGGAATTCCGCAGTAGCAGCCCGGAGGATTCATGTCCGGTTGATGGCAAAAGGCTCGCCCCCTATTACAAGGGAATAATAAAGATATTACATGGTACTTGAATCTGGTAAAATGTGGTTATGAACTATAGTACACTTTTGCTCAACCCTGCTGGTAAACAAGGCGAGATGTAATGTTATATCATCATCTGCTTAGCCTTTTCCCGATTATGTTGGGGTCGGCTTCCAGTCTAACCGGGCTGAATACCAGTATTTAACATGGAGCTAATGGTGCCGATTCCCTTGTTCACAAACTAAACTAAATTTAAGTTCGGTGCATCTTTTTCTTTCTATTTCATTAAGAAAAGGACAGAAGATGAATTTTAGTTTAGTCCTGTCAAATTAATCAGCGCCTGTCACTACTCCATACAAGTTTAGACGTGATTAAAAACTTGCCTACTAAAATTACGTCAATTTACGTCAAACGCTGATTAATTTGACAGGACTCAACTAAAATTTATCTTCTGTCCTTTTCTTAATGAAATAGAAAGAAAAAGATGCACTGAACTTAAATTTAGTTTAGTTTGTGAACAAGGGAATCGGCACCACTGTCTATCTCACCTCCACAATGTCACCATAAAATTTTATTTGAACTTCGCAACATTAAATTATATTTTAAAGGGCCCTTGCTTACTGAAAGGTTTTCGGTGAAAGCCTGATCAAGTCTCTTATCGTATACCTACCTAACACGTTCAGTGCCGGAAGCCCTCCTGGAGGGTTCATCTAATCGCATATGGGATGCTGGGAGCCCTCGCTGAGAGCTCATTTTAAATGTAGGGTTTTCTTAGCGAATACAGCATAATAAAACGTGAAAATAAAATCTGATGTATATTTTAACAAGATTTATTAGTAATGAGTTGGTTTTCAAATCCAAGATTTTTTTTTTGTTCACCAAAAAACAGTGGCACTCCGGCAGTGCCGACAGAAGTGAAAACTTGAAATATCGGCACCGCGGTAATCAACGCGATGATGTCTTTTACTCCACGGTGTCGGTAAATTGCGTTACAGTGTCGCGAAATCAATGGTTTAGCCCAACGCTCCTAAAGAAGTTTTCACTTCAAAATTTAAAAGGTTGGAAACTACATAAAGACCCCCCGAAAAATGTTATTTCATTTTACAGTGTTTTATAACACGGTTTTAAACCTAATGCCGGTAACCCTCCCGGAGGGTTAACTTCCAATATGTATGGCGGCATGGCGTATGAGTTTTATGAAAAGTGGTTGGAGTCGAAAGTGTTAACTTGTGAAATCTTAGTCCATTTTATAGGATGTGTTACCTACTTGTTAAAAGCGTATGTCACTCATCAAATCATCAATACAACTCTCCAAGTTCATATAATCCTATTGAATGACTATTTCATGAAATCGTGACATTTTAATGATTTTCTAATGATTATAATTCTGTAAAGCCATATTTGTTACGGTCGCGAATCATATTTTAATCATTATACAACCTGACACTGATCTGCAAATTGCAAAAAACGAAAGAAAATTAGGATTTCGCGGGCTACGTTATCGCATCTCCTCTAAGTTCTTCTAAGTTCTACCTAAGTAAATCTAGATTTCTGACAAATTTTATGCCTCTACTATTTCATGGCCTCATTAATTTACTGCAACGTAGATCATTATTGAAGACAAATCTGTATTTATACTTAGACACAGTAACAATGAACAACTTGCGTTAATAATTACGGCCGCGTCGTTAGCCCGCGCCATTTTGTTACAAATTGGACTAATTTGACAGCTCTCCCCAATCCCCGTTCCTAGGGGTGACGGCTCCCGACTCCCAAGTTGTTGAACAGGGAGATAAAAGTGAGTTTGTTTTAAAGTTTAACCGTCTTTACGTAACTTTGGTTTAATGATACTTAGTCAGAATTTGATTATAAACTTGTACTGTTTAGATTTGACCTACTGGATAGAAGCTCGGTGGATAGTTTTAAGACTATTATATTATATTTTATACTGAAGTTCAGACTCTGAACCAGCGGCGGCTCTAGGGTAGAGTGAGAGCCTACACCCCAGATGGCATGGGTGCCTAAAAGTTTGCTTATATAGCAGTAAAAGCTTTCTTATCACTACCGACTATACCCACTTTTCATAGAACTTATACGCCATGCCGCTATACATATTCAAACTCAAACTCAAAGCATTTATTTCAAATAAACCAATTACAGGTACTTTTGAATTGTCAAGGGGCCGGTCAGTCAGAAAGATGAAGCTAGTTGCCCATTCCAAAGCGTAGTAGGTACCTATGGAGAAGAACGGGCAAGAAACTCCACGGACACTCTTTTAAATCAAAATATTGTTGTAAATTATTGGTTACATCATCTATGTTGAAATTATACATGTGAGAACAGTAGAAAGACGTGATAGTGAACCCTCCAGGAGGGTTACCGGCATTACGTTTGCGCTGGCGGTTAACGGCATTAGGTTTAAAACCGTGTTATAAAACACTGTAAAACAAAGTAAAATAGTGTTTTCTGGGGGTCTTGTTGCGTAGTTTCCAACCTTTTAAATATTTGTAACCGTGAACAAAAATATTAAAATGCTTGGATTTTAAAACTAACACAAATACTAACAAATCTTGCTAAAATATAGATCGGATTTTATTTTCACAGTTTATAATGCCGAATTCGCTAAGAAAAACCTAAATTTAAATGAGCCCTCCGCAAGGGCTGTCGGCATCCCATATATGACTTGAGTGAATCCTCCAGGAGGGCTCCTGGCACTGAACGTGTCAGTCCACTTTTGTTTAGGCATTACATTTAGGTGGAGCCCTGTAGCCTGTAGGTATTGAATTGTAGCCCCTATCACAACTAGGTTAGGTCGATTTCTATTCTAGTCTGAAAAACAATATAGAAGCCCACGTTCGGACGGAGATAAAAATATCGCGGCGTAGTTTTATCGCGCACTCGATTTTCAACTCTCGGTGTTACGCCGAGCGTTTATAAATATATTGTATAGTGGCGCACTATACAATATATTTATAAAAAACCCTGTCGGATCCAAAAGGGGCTCGTACTGCAATAAAATTACCTAAAAGTAATAAAAATCTTATTATTATTGAAAATAAAAAGTTATTACTATTTAAAAATCACATTTTAGTACCAAAAAACCCCAAATTCATTAAAATGAGCAAAGTTTGTTATGTCTTGTAGACACCCGCTAAACGACTGCCACCCGCGCCCCATGTAATAACCCGGTAAAATTGCCCATTGAAAAAAAATTAGACGATATTATTTTTTCGATTTTCCTGAAAATTTCCACATAAATAGACTGTCAGTACGTTACCTAACAACACCCGCACGGATCGGAGACGGTTTTTTTACATGTTGTAGATAATTTTTCGGCCCCATCGGCCATCCGAACTTAGTTTATGTTAAACAAGCATCAGTGGTGCCGATTCCCTTGTTCACAAACTAAACTAAATTTAAGTTCAATGCATCTTTTTCTTTCTATTTCATTAAGAAAAGGACAGAAGATATATTTTAGTTTAGTCCTGTCAAATTAATCAGCGCCTGTCACTACTCCATAAAAGTACGTGATTAAAAACTTGCCTACTAAAATTACGTCAATTTACGTCAAGCGCTGATTAATTTGACAGAACTAAACTAAAATGTATCTTCTGTCCTTTTCTTAATGAAATAGAAAGAAAAAGATGCATTGAACTTAAATTTAGTTTAGTTTGTGAACAAGGGAATCGGTACCATTGTAAACTTTAAGCTACTTCATTTAAACTCATTATATGTAAGTGTTGATTCATGCAATAAAAATTGATGAAAAAAACTGAAATACAATTTCTGTGAGGTGAAGACTATGGAGAAGAAAGTGCTAGAAACTCCAATAATATATAAGGTCACTCTTTTAAATAAAGATAAGTAAGTACTACAAAATCCTGGGAACGAGCATTAATCACTATTGCTGGTAGGTACCTAATCTCAACAATAAGGATGACTACTTGGGTAAAAAAAAAAAAAAGTTTAGCCCGTCAGTCACTTAATAAAAAATATTGGACACATCTTTTTTGCTTTATCATATTAAATTCCTTAGATGCATTAAAGTTGGGGAGTGGGGGTCGCTACGTCACAAGTAAGTATAAAATATACATACTCGTGACGTCATGGCACATTTTAACTCAATGTAGGTATTGCCGTAATGTTTTGATAACGTAAAAAAGCAAAAAATATGTGTCTAATATTTTTTAATATTCTAAGTACAGACGCCAGCACATCAAGCTACTACAATCTGTCAAATTTATTTAATAGATTTTCAACTTTATCGCTGAAGAATAAGGTTCAAAGTTGATTGGCAAAATTTGACAGTTTCGGGTAGCTTGATGTGCTGGCGTCTGTACCTGAAGGACAAACATTTTTTTTTTGTCTCCATCCTTATTTCACGAGCTACTTACTTCACAATAGGTTCCTACTATAAAGAGAACGGAAGCAACCGCATACCTAGTTGTCAAAGTCAGAGAACCCTCAAAAAATCAATGGTAAACAATTTTTCTAAACCATTGACTCTGCAGTACTAATGATCAGTAAAATACAATAAAACAATACACATAAAGGTCGGGGCACACGGTCCTTGTTAGCGGCACGTGTCGCACCGTGTGATGTCACCCGTGTGAACGAGACGTCATCAGTCGTATCATGACTTTTTTTTTTGTTATGATGTTGGTAGCATTGTTTGAGAACGCTGAGATGTTTTGTTGGGCATTTTGAAAGTAGAATCTGATAGTAAAAAAAATAATTAGTAGGTATGGAATTAGAAAGTCAAATTGCCTCGTTGATCTAATTAGGTACCGGTCGAAACGCGTGGGTTCGACTCCACGTTAGTGGTAATAGGCTCGTACCCTGTTAATTCATGAACTTTAAACCTACCTGGCCAAATGTGGGTGTACTAAACACTGCCTATTATTTACCATCACCACCATTTAAGAGTATCTACTATCTATAGGCCGACTGAGTCCGTGCACGGTGCGGGATGGGTGACAGTTGTCACAAGTTGACGAACAAGGGCGGATCCAGCTTTCGAGTCAGGGGGGTCACATAGTCGGGGTCAGTCAGGATAGGTTCCAATCAGTGGCAGATTAGCTAAGCCTGTCGGGGGCCCAGGGGAGCTAAACAAAATAAGGCCGGCGGCGGCGGTCTTCTCAGTTTATGTAGGTATTTCTAGTAACACTTCGCAAAAAAATTATAATGACAGCAAAAAAAACAAGTACCTATAACGTGTCTAATTATAATCTAACTACACCATGGACCTCGCAACAGGCAGGAGATTTTCGTCTCCTCATCAATAGGATACGAAAAGCAAAAATGTAGGGGAGCGCGAGCAAGGCGAGCTCGAATTTTTTTGCACCTCGTCTCGGAATTCTCGGTTAGGTTTCTATTAAACATTCTTACGGAAATAGGAGGTGCTTTGTCGACTTATGCAGAATTTTAGCACACCGCCTTGTGTAGGAGATAAGGTTTTTTTTAAGTCATACATTAATAGGAGTTCCTTTGTCGACTTATGCAGAAAGTTTGAGAATGTAGATTGTAGCGAGCTGAGCGAGCTCGAAAACTTTCATCCTCAGCCTCCAACTCTAAACTGCTTCTTACTGAATATTTATGTTGACCGTGTTTGGGATATCATTAAAAGTACTTCTTAAGATTTAGGGGGCCGCCAGGACCGGGGCCAATGCGGTTTGTCTTGACACTATTCTGGGGTATTTAATTTCTACATCTAGTTGCTAGCCGCAGATAAACCAACATGGATACTTATGAAACGTCAGAAGCTAGGAATCGTTTCACTTGGTCGGTTTCTATGGAAAAGAGCTGGCAGAAAACTCCACGGTCAATCCTCATAATTATATTAACAGCACATAGTCTTATTTTGCGTGTCGTTCGCATGTGTGGCAATGGCAAACATCCTACGTGGCAACATCATACAAAGTATTTATTTGATTAAATTTATCAATGAGATTAGAAAAAATATCAGTGATCGACTTAAACGCAGCGCAGGGGGGGTCATGACCCCCATGACCCCCTGGATCCGCCCTTGTTGACGAATCACTAAGCTCTCGCATCACGACACCACACCCCTCCCGCATCGCACAGCTACCTCAGGAACGGACTCAGTTAAGCGGTCGGCCTATAACTAACTAAGAAAAAGTCACATAGGTACCTACTACTATCGTATTATAAACAAATATTTAAATACTCCCTTCACACCGCCTCTGGCGATCTTCACAGGCGGCTACCATCTCAGCGGTGGGTCGCAGGCGCCATCATCGCTGTTAAAAATATGGAACCCGCTCGCTATTATAAAACGCCCCGGGGTGACGTACGCTCAAGATAATTGAAGCGTGTGATATGTGAATTATATATACAGGCTTGTGAATTAAATATTTTAATGAGTAGGTATTGTATTATAAGTGGGGATGGTAAGAAGGTAGGGACAAAAATGTTGAAGAGTGCTGCCTAGATCGTTTGGTCTGTTGGAGAGGATGAATGACAGGCGATTAAGATCCCACGTTATATATGTCACCGTATAATTATGAACTTCGTTAGTTTATAATCTATCGGTATTATTTCCGTTAAATTATAAACTGTCGAAAAATTGTGAACTGCAACGAACCATTTACAATTTAACGCATAATTTTTCGCTAGTTTATAATATTTCCATGGGAAACCGACAAATTGTGAACTGGTATCAAACTTGCTTGTGATGTAACGCACCTTGCGCTAATATTAAATAGCCTGCCTGGCTGCGAGCAACTTGGAAGTAGCGCTCGCCGGCCACTACCGCGGCACCGCTCGCTTCGCTCGCTCGGCTCGCGCGCGGTTGGTCACAGTTCTAACCTAACCTAACCCATTTCACCCAGTTTACAATTTTTCGACAGTTTATAATCTAACGGAAATAATTCCGACAGATTATAAACTAACGGTTCTCACAATCTTACGGTGACATATAATATAACCTGGGATCTTAATCGCCTGTCCCCCCCCGACCCTTGCTCGAAAACGAGGTGCCAGCAGTTGTTGCAGCTGTGCACGTAGCTTTAAATTCCCCGATTAATAATCATGATCAAAACCTTTTGATCCAGCCCGTCTCATCTTTTGATGTCCTCCCTCCGGATAGCGCCCTAAGCCGAAGCTCGTACCCCACAGGGGGTGCCCTTAGCGAGCGTTTATTTATCCTAAGCTTTTTTTAGCTTAGATTTTATGTGTGCCCTGGCTGGAGGCTTTGAATGTAGCAGCTTGATGCATCCACAGGATTGACCGGTTTAATAGCCACGGTCGTTAGAGACCAGCTATGAGATGTCATAAAGTAAAAAAAAAAAAAAAATCGCCTGTCCTACATGTCGGATCCGGTCATTAGTACGGACACGAAACGAATCGCAAGCACGCCACTGGCGACATCAAGAGTGACCTACCTACACCAAAAAAGGCGCGCTTCTATAGAGTCGTGATATTTTAAGGCCACGGCGGCGAGGAGGGGATTCAGCCTCTGGTCGCATCGGAGAGAAGACGTCACAGAACTGTTCTCGATTCGTGGTGCTCAGTTATTGTGTTAGTTGTAATTTGTGATCATTGTGTTAATTGTTGATTTTAATAAACGCCGTCGCACCCAGTGTTTGTATAATTTAGCTAGTGTGATTCATTTGATAGTAAATTATAATGTGATCTGAACTGCAAACTGTTTTTCTATTGCGCATTAACCAACACTACCCACACTACGCCCACAGTAGTTAAAATATCGCTGATAATAACGAAAGTCACATACCCGTCTCCGACATTATATGTCTTACCGCTTGCTGACGCAGCCATTAGGTCCTCACCACAGAACATATATAGGTACTCTACGTCCTCACGTGTGCAGGTGAGCCATTGTCTGTGAAGAGACATCGCATACACACCGGAGATCTGAGCCGTCCATGAACCCCCATTTGTGGGGGCTGTCTGAAGAAATCAGGAGGCTTCAACAGTTCTTGCCAAAGAACTTCTGAAGGTCTTTCTGTGGAGGGGCTACCATCGGCTGGACTCACGCACCCAATAAAATTTTTGTACGTTATAGTGAACGGGTTGAACTTTCTAACCGGTTAAAACCGGGTGAATTAGACACCTCTGCGGTACCAAGCCCTTGGGGAATAGGTACTGGCGTAATGTTCAAATCAAATCAAATCAAATCATTTATTTGCTTAATACAGGTAGGTATAAACAGATGTTACAAATAAATATAAAGTACTCTGTATCATTACTTATTATAGTGTTCAAATAATTATATTATTATGTTTTAAAGTCGTCGTTTTCACGATGCGACTGTCCTCTAGTATCGAATAGAGGTATTAAAGATGATGTGATGCTACATTAGTTAGTTGAAGCGCACTCTATTGGCGAATAGCACCAACAAAATTTTCGCTTATTGCTTCATGTGATGCTAGATGGCGTTGTTTCAATTCAATTGTCTGCATCTTGTACAGAATATTCGCATGAAAAATAAAACAATCTAATCCTATAAAATATACAATTTATTCTTAGAAAATAAGCTTACAAAGTAACTAATATAATTAATGGATAGTTTAGAAAGCTAGTTTCTTCATGAGCAAGTACATGTGCTGGTCAACTTCAAAACCGTGCAAGTTGTTTGCATCTCCTTGTAGACGCATTAGTAGGCCTCCGAACGAGACATATGCTGCTAACCGCGATGCCGGTTCCATTGCTCCTTCGTCACCTTCTATTCTGGGAATAGAGAGAAACAAATAAACAGATAAAACTATTTGTATGATTTTCAACATAATACAGTAAATCCCAGGTGTAAGGCTTATTTTAACAAGAAGCCGACCCTAACATAGTTGGAAAAAGGCTGGGCAGATTGATTGACTCAAATTAGGTACTGATAGAATAAATTACAATAAACTTAATCTTAGAACACTGTTGTTAAAACTAACCTGTAAACTTTTCCCGACATGACATACTCAAAACTGTCGGCGCGGTTTCCCTCCGTTTCTAGAGGGTTCCATTCACCACCATCAGGATAACCGTTCTCTCTGAGAGTTGTAGCAAGCACTAATCTAAACTTATCACCCAGTTCCAATGGATAAATCCACGAATTTATATCCAAAATAAGGTCCATTTTAAACGACTCTGATTCACAATGTAAACGGCTACATCGATCGAATTTCTTCCCTTCAGGGTCTATATCTTTTACATTAAATATGTCCTCGAATAATACGCCTGCCATTCTTCTATTTTATAAGATTATTACTTTAAAAAACTAGAAAATTAAAATAATAACACGCTTTTGGAATCAAAGCTTGACTTGACACACAACATGACAAATATTTTCTTTAGGTTGGTAATGGTAAGTACCACAGACTGCAATCATGAAAATAATTTGGTATTCCAGTCCATTCGTGTAGTTCATGTAAATTCGGATAGTCCGTCGCGTTGATTTTGCAAAACGTGACATTATTGCAGTACTTACAAGGCTTCCTTTTTATGGTGAGCAGGGATTTTTGGAAATTCAACCTATACTGGGAGGTTTAGTTTGTATGAAATATCTTAGTCCTCGAGTTAATAAACATGGAATATGATGCGAATACTTGCTTAAGTAAATAATAAAGTTCGTCATTATTAGTTTATAGTTTGATGTTAAAGTTTTTTAACTCAAACTTGGTATTATACTATTATTGAGAGAAAATAAAGAAAACTAGGCTTTGGGTTTTTTTTGAATTTACCCAAAGAGGGGTAATTACGTTTTTAGGGATACCTACGGTTTAAATATGTGAATAATCTTATTCCTTTGATCTTGAAACTTGTCCCGAATAAGATCTAACAACATCATCATCAATCATTCATTTTCAAAAACTACTGTGGAATGTAGCCTCACCATTAATATTTGCATACCAAAATATGGCGAAATGTGTCATCGCACAAGAATACTTAAATAACACCTTTGTAACCGCATTTAAAGCAAATTAATGACTTCGACTTTGACTTTGAATGGTCGAAATAAATATTGGAATGGAATTTGTAGGAGAAAATACGAAATTCACGCGAACGAAGGTGCGACTGAAGTGCTAATAAATTTTATAAACACAAATCATTCTGTAACTACATAACGTGTATCCGAACAAAATCATTGTTTATCAGTTGGCAGCTCCACCATACCAGTCGAGCGCCACCTGGTGGTGAGTTTATTTCCAAAATAAACTTAAAACCTCGAGTTTGATTGACTGAATGTGAAGCTGAAGCTAACCTAAAAATTAACATTGCACGTGTCGGCTCTTTGTTTGTGCGTTTTACAATAAAATTTACAAACAATAGTAACGGTTGGCACGCGGGGCTGACCCAAATATCGTGTTGAACGAGTACAGTGTGTAATCACGAAAGAAATAAGTCATTAATCGAAAATGACGGAGGTTCTGCAACCCGGCGCAGAAGTGTTTTCGGAGAAGAAAAAGAAGAAAGCCAAGGAGCAAGTATCCCTAGGCACATTCCAGAAGCTAGGGGACTTCAAAATCGAGCCGACAGAAGCGGTTACAAAGTTGGATACAGCATATTGGCCATTGTTATTGAAGAATTTTGATCGTCTCAATGTGCGCACAAATCACTACACGCCGCTTCCATTCGGTCACTCGCCACTGAAGCGCCCGATTGCTGAATACGTCAAGGCTGGCTTCATAAACGTCGATAAACCCAGCAACCCAAGCTCGCACGAAGTAGTTTCGTGGATTAAACGCATCTTGAAAGTCGAGAAAACTGGTCATTCGGGCACGTTGGACCCTAAAGTCACAGGTTGTTTGATCGTGTGCATTGACCGCGCGACGAGGCTCGTCAAATCTCAGCAGAACGCTGGTAAGGAGTACGTCGCAGTCTTCAGCTTACATTCAGCCGTCGAAAATGTCCAGAAAGTTACTCAAGGACTTGAGAAACTGCGCGGGGCGCTGTTCCAAAGACCGCCTCTTATTTCGGCTGTCAAACGTCAGCTTCGTGTCCGTTCAGTGTATGACAGCAAACTCCTTGACTTCGACAAGGAACGCAATATTGGTGTGTTTTGGGTCAGCTGTGAAGCTGGTTCTTACATCCGTACCATGTGTGTACACTTAGGATTAATGCTTGGAGTCGGTGGACAGATGATTGAGCTCAGAAGAGTCCGCTCTGGCATCCAGGGAGAACAAGAAGGCATGGTTACCATGCATGACATCTTAGACGCGCAATGGGCATACGAAAACCATAAGGATGAGACTTACCTGCGAAGAGTAATCAAACCTTTGGAAGGTTTATTAATAGCTCACAAGAGAATATTTATCAAAGACAGTGCTGTCAACGCTGTGTGCTACGGAGCTAAGGTTCTACTACCCGGTATCTTGAGGTACGAAGATGGTATTGAAATAGATCAAGAAATAGTCATAGTCACCACAAAAGGAGAAGCGGTTGCATTAGCGATTGCATTAATGACAACGTCAACCATGGCATCCTGCGATCACGGTGTAGCAGCTAAGCTCAAAAGAGTAATCATGGAAAGAGACACGTACCCAAGAAAATGGGGCTTAGGACCGAAAGCTTCACACAAGAAACAGCTGATTTCACAAGGAAAACTGGACAAATTTGGCAAACCAAATGAAAATACCCCATCAGAATGGCTGAACAGTTACGTAGATTTTAAGGGAAAGAATGAGAATGGAGATGTGGATGGTGAAGAGGTTGGTAGAAAGAGGACGGCCAGCACAGCTAATGCGGATGA
This sequence comes from Agrochola litura, assembly GCA_949152395.1. Classification (NCBI taxonomy): domain Eukaryota; kingdom Metazoa; phylum Arthropoda; class Insecta; order Lepidoptera; family Noctuidae; genus Agrochola; species Agrochola litura. The sequence goes on along the minus strand of OX424519.1, from coordinate 5,507,626 downwards.
CCCGAATAACTCCGTAGAAGTTAAGTCAGAGAAGAAGAAGAAGAAAAAGAAGAGAGACAGTGAAGCGCCTGAGGCTGTGTAAGTATACATTTCTTGTTTTAAAATAAAACTTTTATAGGACAAAACTAAAGCACATAATACACATGACTAACTTGTGCAAGAGCCTGCAAGTATCACCAATCAGAAGTTGTTATGGTCTAATGACATGCGAACTCTACTTGCATTCTCTGCAAGTATCCATACCTGTACTTGCAGAGAGTATGCAAGTAGAGTACAGATATGTGTACTTGCAGCAGGGGAAAAAAATCTCTATTTAAGATGAGACATATCAGAACCTCTTGTAAATTTAGGTTCAAACTGAGAATCATTTTAGAATATTGCCCCAAATGTCTATGCTTTGTAGAGTAACCAAACATCTGGGTTTTTAATTTTAATTAACATCTGTCAGCCATACAGTTAAGTATTTATTCAAAAGTAGGTTAAAGTTGTGACTCCAATAATAATTGTTTGCACATACAACATAATGTAGTTTACACAATAATGAATTGTGTTATTTATTCTTATCAATGTCTATTATTATCTCCATACTGGCAGACATAAGTAGAACAGTACCCTAAATTGTGTAATACACAATCAATCACAATTTGTTTCGATTTGAAACAGAATGCTAATCAATTGCTTCATAAGTTGGAATAAAAATCTGCTCAACAACGTAAATAACGCTATGAATATTGTTGAACTGTCAAAATGAAACAAATTTGTCATAATCGTTTACGAAAATAAGTTACGCAATTAGGGTACAGATAGTGCTAATATCTAAAGGACTAGCTATTGGAAGGTATGGTCTGAACCAAAAGTATCTGACAAAAGTGTAAACAAGCTCTGTTCTGGTTAAATTCCTTCACTCACTAATAATTAGTAACACATTCATCTGTATTTAGAAGGTTTCAACTTTATATCTCACCACTTTCTCTAACAATTATTGTCTCAATAAAATGATTAAGCTGTAATGAAAAATCATTGACGAAAATTGAGGTTATAAAATTAACCTCACTAAAATTGTTAAATGATAAACATCTGCAAGGTGATTTAAAATTAGAATTTCGGGTTTAAATATTTAGATAATCAAATCAACACACTCCATTTGTAAGTGGCACTATAAATTGGCATCCACAGGTATGTTTTGTGATGCATTTATTGACATTTTCATCACATTTTTTTTTTAACAAACTATAAATAAAAACATCCGTATCTGGCAGTAGGTAGGGGTGAAGTCTACTGATTTATTTGTAAAAGCGATGGCAGTAAAGTTAAATATATCACTGATTTTATGCCAGTTATCTTGACAAACACGAACATGTGGTATTATTTGCTAAAAATATTTACAGTACACTAACAAAAAGGCGCGCGTGATTAACTGTTTGTGGATAACATATAATAGTACTTACATAATATAAAAGCATAGTGTCATGTGGCATTTCTAAGTTCTGCCAAATGCTTACAAGAAAAAGTCGTAAATTTATTTATGTATATTTCATATTTTAATTTGGAAAAGGTTTTATTGAATTTCCTTTGACTCTATGCAATCAGAACATTCATTTTTAAGTGACCGTTTTTCATTATCATATTTATTTTTCTTTTCTACAGAGCGGAGGATGGCTCTGGTGATGCCACCATGGAAGCTGAAACAACAACAGAGGCTGATACATCAGTACGTAAGGAAAAGAAGAAAAAGAAAAAGAAGGATCGAGACCAGGAGAGGGCAGATGAATAACAAAAACCTGTACCATAATCTAGATTATAAGTTGAATTAGATAGAAATAATACAATTTATATTTTGTGCGGATCAATATGTTGAGAACGAGTTTCGCGTGTTTTTATTTCTATGGTTTGTCTAGTTACGTTTCGTTTTTAGCGAAAAAAAGAAGCGATTATTTGCAAAGAAACGGAACGTTATTTTATATCAGTTGCTATGTAATTTTTGAAGTCCAGAAAAGTAAATAGATGGATTAATTTGAGTATCAAAACAAACTACATTTTTTTAAATTAGATACATTTTCTGTTATTGTCTCGATGTTCTAGAAATATTTAGCTTAAAATTTTTTGTTTCTGTTAGAATCATTAAGATTTCTGTTTTCCATGTTTTTTTCTTCCATCATTAATGTGCCGTTGAAATGATATGAATTTTAATAACCTAAGCTGCCTGTTTTAAGGATAGAAACTAATTAATCAAATGCCTCCATAAAGTCTTTATAAATAGGTTACGCTAGATTAATTAAGTCTATGGTCGTTGAATAAAGAGGAAGTTTTCGCATATTTTTATATTTTTAATACGGGTTTTTTCATGTTCAGCCATTTAGACTAGCTACTGTCCTGAGATAGTGCCTGTATTGTTGTAAAATTCTTAGTTACGTGCCGTTTTTAAGTTTGTCATTTGGCGCCAATAGTGGATTCGGGATTTTCCAGCCAGGTGCTGTTCAAATTTATATAAAAAAAAAATATATTACATAATTAGGTACTACATAAGTAGAATGATCATTGCGCGATAATATTTGCCTTGAGAGTTAAATATAATAGTTATCAACATGTACAAATTGATTTGCCTTATTGATGTAGCCTGCGCATACCGGGCCTGTCATTATAATATCTTGAATGTCAAATAGTAACCTTTTTCTTCTATACATTTTATAAATTAGTCTCTTTTCGTATGTCTATGTAACTGCGTTGATCTTGCTAAACTACGCAATGGATTTTGATGCGGTATTCACAATCATTTAGAGAATTTATTCTGGAAGGTTCATGTGTTTTTTACATTAATATTAAACCTTCAAATAATAAAGAAATCTCGATGTTTTTTCAAGTATTAAACTCCTTGTGAAGCAGGGTCGGGTCGCTAATAAGATCTAAAACTTTTCCTTTGAGATGGACGTACAATCAACAAAATGATGTTACAAGGAAATAGGGACCCCTAAAATACGATGTGTATTTTTTATATTTACTTGCCTGAGCCAGTTCAGAAGGTCAAAGGTAGGTTCGGGTTCCAACTCATTGCCTCACCGCCCATGTAACATTGATATCAAGGCAGTTCTTTTTTTTTTAAAGCTGCGCCCGCAGCTTGTGAACCTATTAACATAAGCAATGCAACTTAAAACCAATTTAAAGCGCTGATTCCTCTACATTCGTTATTTGTGCAATGTACTTGTACTATGGAAATATTTACAGCACGTTACCTATCGTAATGCATGCCGTGCTGCAAGTTAGCTTGCTGAAAATTACCACGCTGCAAGTAACGTTACTGCAAGTTTTATCGACATAAATCTTGCTGACCTTTACTTGCACAAGTAGTCTTGCAAGATTCAGCGCTTAAAAAATTGTTTAAACTTTTTGTGTAGGCATCTAAATATAGCTTAATATGTTACTTAGAATTAAGTGCTAAATGTTTATAGTATAGTTAATAAGTTACGTTAAACATTTTGTTGATTATCAACATTAAATCTATGCACTAATTACTGATGTTCTTATTTCAAACTAGATGTTTTTTCATGATTAGTCTAATGTTCCCACTGCTGGGACACAGGCTATCTCTGTGAGATGGAATGGGCCGTCCACCATCTAAGTACTTGCGTTATCTTCGAATAAAAGCTTTACCCCATTTGACCCCATCATTAGACACCCCTGACTGTGTCGGATATGGGTTTCGTATAATCGTGTTTTAGGGTACTTCAGGACCTTTTACCATTATAATATCTTATGCACGCCACATAAGTAACGATATACCTACTTGCACAAGTCTTCATGACGCCATTGTATCCAGAAATGGTTCCGATACTTGCGCTTATTTAGGCCACACGTAAATACTTGTGCAAGCAAGTTCGAGTTTTGCGCAAGTATGTTGTTACGTGTGCGGTCTGCTTAATCTGGACTGCCTCGTTGGTGCAGTGATCGTAAACGCAAATGCTGAAGTGCCGAAGCCGGGTTTGATTCCTGGACTAGGCAGTGCTATTAGGTTTTCAGACCGGAGTCTGCATTTGTGTTGATAGCAATAAGCTTGCTCCATGGGACTTAAAAAATAATTGTGAAGGTCTGTATGATAGAAACACCTCTGCCTTACGTAAATATTTAAATAGTTTATTCAAGGAACTAACTAAGTTCTTTGGGTTTATCTCAAACGAAAGCTACTTTTGCCGCCGCGCTGGTTGTACCCGTTTGTGTTTACAAAATTCAATTATTATGTTGTCTAGTAGCAGCGTATCTAATAAATAGTTCGTGTGTAGTTAGCTACAGAGGAATTTCAATAAACCTGATTTCATTTGCATGCTATTTATAGAAAAATACTTTATTCAAGTTAGTTCCACTATGAGACAAGAGATGGCGCATTTGAGCATTTATATCTGGGCTGACAATTTTAGCTATGTTCAGTGTTGCCATTTTGGCATTTTTTGTGCTAAATTTGGCAGATTTTCTTTCCGTTTAGCACAATTTTTCGTCGTTTAGCATATAGCATATTTTTTGGCATATAAAATAATTATGAATAACAAGTTTACTTTCCTTTTTTAAGTCCAAATACTTCAAAAATATATATAAAATATACTGTAATTATCATTTGTTTTTTATTGTTGATGTACTTCTTTATAGTTGGATAGGGCATCACTGTCTGATATTTGATCTACCTCATTCCAACGCAGAAATTGAACGCGTTTTCAGCCAAATGAATATAGTCAAAACTAAACTTCGCAACCGTTTGTCGATAAAAACTTTAAATGCCATTCTATACGTCAGATTCGGCCTAAAGAGGGCAGGGAAATGCTGCTATTCTTACACAGTTCCGGATAACGTACTGCGCTCTATAGGTACCAAGGAGAGTTATAGTCTTGAGAATAAGGCTTCCACGTCTACATGCACATCAGCTGCCGAGCCTGCCGATGAAGACGAAGATATTAACATTTTATTTAGTAACATAGTCGATTAAAACGTAGAATAAATCAAAATTTTGTTGATTAATAAACATTTAAAATTAAATGACGTTGTATTTGACATTGAAAAATGTTAGCTTATTTTCTGGCAATATTATAAAGCAATTAGCATAATTTTGGCAAAATTTTAACATCAGTTTAGCAAGTTTTAGATTCACCTTGTTGGCAACACTGGCTATGTTACCTCTATTACTTTCCTCTATGCCTCTACCAATAGATGCAATACTTAAATGAGCCCGAAAAATAACGAATGAATTTTGAGATTGTGTGTGTTGTGAGCTAAGTTCTTATGGCATACAAAACCGCAGTTGATGAATTTTTGTTTTCAATTATTTTATGTGGCAGCATTCACGTTGACTGATAGTGACTTTACGTCAGTGCTTGACGTTTCTGAGTTTGACAAGTCAGAATCATCAACAAAGCGAGCTTTTTCTGTGCTGTTTATTTTATTTGATTTTTAATATTGTGTATATAACAATAAAAAAATAAGTTATAGATCATGCACTGGTGCCAGATTTCGACCGATAGTGAATTGTACAACTATGAATATTTCTCCCATGAAGATGTTTGCAGATTATGCTGGAACAAAAATGCAGACATCGAAATACTATTGAAACTTTCAGAAAATTCCACAGAAACCTGCTTAGCTGATATAATAAAAGACTGTTTACACATAGAAGTAGAAGATATCCATCTAAATAAGGTTTGCGTCAACTGTTTCAACGAAATTAAGCGATTTTACTTTTATAAAACATTTTGCCAGGAGACGGATGCAAAGTTACGAGAAATCCTCCTGAAAGGGTTTGAAGAATCTAAAATTAAAGATCTAACGTGTGATGTGATAAAAAGTGAAGATATAGACGATGTTTATGAAGGAATAGATACTTATTTTGATGATAATTTAGAGTATGAAGAACCTGAGACAGAAAAGAAATCGAAAACCAATTCAAAAGTCCGAAAAAAGTATCTACACAAACGGTCTCCTACTTACTGCAATATTTGCTGCATAGACTTGGATACCATAGAGAACTTATCACACCATAATGCAGAATTACATGGCATAGAAAATGATGGAACACTCTTCAAATGCTTTGGCTGTGAAAAACGTTTTAAAAGTCGAAAAACAAGGATAAGTCATGAAGTAAATTTCTGTAAAGGCTTGAAAGATGGATATAAGTGTGCAATATGTGACCGGTATCTTCCAAAGAGGTGCATGTATGAATTTCATATGCGAGACCATAGACACAACACTTTGACGGAGTTGCCAGAGCATATATTTAAGTGTGGCAAGTGTATAAAATTGTTTAAGACTAAGGAATTGTTAAAACTACATATGACTGAACATGGAAAGGAGAAGAATTTTGTTTGTGATGTAAGATTTTTCTTATATTCTGGTAGGAACTGCATGATGCACCTGTCTTTAGTCTCACTGCCTTTTGGAGTCCACTACTGGACATAGGAATCCCCCAATTGCTAGACTGGAAGCCATCGTCAGAATGAATGGTGGTAAAACATGCCATTAGACAAACAGATTTAAATAAAAACAATTCTATTTTGTTTATTCCTCAGATATGTGGGCGCGTGTTCACTCGTCAGGATTACTTGCACAAACACAAGCTAACACACACAGGAATCAAGAGTCATCAGTGTCCACACTGCGAGTTCAGAGCCACACAGCGATCTTCACTGACCGTGCACATTAGGTAAAATTGTAACTTTGTTCACTTTTACCAACACTAGCTTTTGCCCGCGGCTTCGCCCGCGTTGTTGTGGGAAATTACCCCACAGTAACGTATTACAGGGGTAAAAAGTATTCTATGTCCTAACCCAGCTCATGGTCTATTCTCATCCAAATCTGTTCAGCCATTTAGGCATGAAAAGGTAACAGACAGACCAACCAAAAAGACAGATACTTTCGTATTTGTAATATTATTATGGAAGTACAGCAACAGTAGTAAGTTTGAAAAGGTGCTAACCCAGAAAACTACTACTCAATCTGCCTAGCCTTTTCCTCAATTATGTTGGGGTCGGCTTCCAGTCTAACCGGATGCAGCTGAATACCAGTATTTTACATGGAGCGACTGCCTATCTGACCTCCACAACCCAGTAACTAGATAATACAATACCCCTTGGTAACACTGGTTGTTAGACTTTCAGGCTTCTGACGACCCGTAACGACTGTCAAAGATCCATGAATGACAGCCGGGACCTACGGCTTAACGTGCTTTTCGAGGCACAGAGGAGTCTCGATAGGTAGAAATGGTCACCCATCCACGGACCAACTTAACCTGAAGGATCGACCCATGCGGCTGTTAGTATTAAATATAGAGCCCCTCAAACTACTACTATAGTTGTACTCCATTACAGCATCAGTACGAGATGGACAACGAAATTATGCCGCGCGTCTCACATGTACGAGACCTAGGTGTACAGATGGTATCTGAGCTGACGTTCCGCAAACACATAATTGAGATGTGCGGCAGGGCTTTTAGAAATCTCGGTTTCATCTTGAGACAGTGTAAGGATTTTACCGATACAGCGGTTGTTAAAGTTTTGTATAATGCACTTGTGAGGAGTCATCTCGAAACAAGTGCAATTATTTGGAACCCGCATGAAGGGAAATACAGACTCATGTTGGAAAAAATCCAGAACAAATTCACAAGGTTTCTGTACCGTAAACAGTACGGGGTTTATCCCTTTTATCCCCTGATGTACCCGAATCTGTTCGTCCTGGGCATGGTCGGGTACACCAGGCTGGCCGTAAGAAGGGACGTGGCGCTGGTCAAGTACGTGGCCCGCGTACTGCTAGGGTTTCTGCATCACCCGGAGGTGCTGGCAGTGCTGCGGCTGCGCGCGCCGGACGGGTGCGTAGGTGCACGCCGCCGCCCCGCACTGTTACAAGTGCCGGCGGCTAGGACTAACCTACTCAAGTTTGCCCCTATGTCACGAGCCGCACGTATTATCGGATCGGAGGATATTTTTGGGCAAAACCTGCCGCAATTCATTCAAACGACACAAATAATAATTGAAAAAGGTTTGATAGAATAAAAGTTGTCATGTTTAGAATAATTGTTATATTACATAATATTATATAATTCATTGTAATTCTGCTTACGGGATATTTATATATATTTTATTTTAATTTGTGTATATTTTGTGACTTATAACATCGCCTTGGATTAATCTGTAAAGGTGTTATAATTGTGCTTTTAATAAATAAATAAATAAATTTTACAAGGAAAATCATTGGAATTTGTGCCTTATGTCCATGACTTAAAAGTCACATGTCGCACCCTTGTGGTTTCCAACTACTTTACCATAATTTTTCTGCTGTGAAGCAGCATTGTAGTGTTGTAGTTTGAAAGTTATGGGTGCCAGCTTAATTATAATTAGAGACATATCATCTTTATTTCTGAGATAGCAATTTGTCTCTGAAATGGCAATGCAATGGAGAGCAGAGGTGGCTTAGTGGTATTGGCCCTGACTTCCGAGTTGTAGTTCGTGGGCTCGAACCCAAGCAGGCACTATACTTACTGTAAATAAGTTGTACGGTGTACGGTGAAGGAAAACATCGTGAGGAAATCGGCATGTCCTAGAACCACAAATTCGAAGACATGTGACATCTACCAACCCGCACTGGGTCCGCAAGGTAGATTACAGCCTCCTCCCTCTCGAAGGGAGGACGAGGAGGTCTTTGTCCCCGCAGTGGAAACATTAAGGCTGATTATACTCCGATTTGGCAATGCATCTTGGGGACCGTTCAAGTATTACGTAAGCACTATAGGGGGGCGGGGGGGTCTATGCTTTGCTTATTTTTGATGACATGGGGGGTGGGGGGGTCTAGATGGTGATTACTTCAGCAGTAATTATTTACTTTTATTTTATATTTATATATTTATTTACTTTGAAGTCCTCTATCTTAAGCTTATTTTATTATTTCTAGAATTATAACTGCTGCTCATGAATCAATAAAAAAACAGAACATTTACATTAAAAGAAAAATGCATATACCAATGTTTACGTAAACATGGGAGGGGGGGTAAGAGCTTTACTTACTTTTGCTGACAAGGGGGAGGGGGGGTAAATAATTGTAATAAATCTGCTTACGTAATACTTGAACGGCTCCTTGATGTTCATTGGCGGCAATTACCAACAGGTGACATGTGTGTTCTTCTGTTGCAGAAAACATACTGGTGAGCGTCCTTACAGCTGTGACATGTGTCCACAAAGATGTATTTCAAGCTCGAATCTACGTGCACATCGCAGGAGACATCTCGGTGTTAAGAAATATGAGGTTGTATTCATTATACTTGGCAAAACTTCTTTATTATTGTCTATTTTCACACGAGTAGAGGGTAAATAAAACTACATAGTAATTCATATTTTTTATTTTACATTTTCAGTGTACTATCTGCTCCAAGAAATTCGGTTACAAAATAAGTCTAGAAGAGCATATTTCGTCAACACACGTCCGTTCAGAATCTCATCCTTGTGACCAATGCGGCGCCACCTATACGAGAGTGAGAGGATTGCGGCGGCATCTAGCGGCGAAGCACAGCAAACAAGCTAAAAGCAAAAACATCGAACAGAACTTATTAGTTCAGGTTACGGAGACAGATGGCAGTAAAATCGATATTTTAAAAGAGGTTGAGTATGAATTGAAGGACGGAGAAAACGTTTTGTTGTTAAAACATCAAGATGGTGATGTTTATATGGTGTGAATTTATTTGTTTTATGTTCCTTCGTAAATGTAATAAACATTTTGTATCTATTGAGTATTTTTTATCTAGCGTCATCTAGCAGCGAGTAGCAGTAGTACTTTTATAACAAATGCGCGCTATAAGATTACTTCAACATCTAATAGATAGTACAAAAAGACCTGTAGTTCCATACTAGTTGGAATCCGATTCAAAATCCTAGCCTTTTCTCAACATGTTGGGGTAGGCTTCCAGTCTAATCGGATGTAGCTGAACATGGAGCGGACTTCGGTTCAATCCGCTAAGCTCCGTCGGTGGCTAGATGGCGGTGTAATCACCGTTGAAAACGGTAATAGCCCAAAGGTAAGTAAGGGCGCAATACTTATGACTACTTATGAGTGACCATACTGAGTCGTGAACCCGAAAAAATTATCGCGTCGATCGCTTTCTATTAGGACAACGTCTTAGAGGAGTTCCCAGCTGGTTTTTTTAGTACCATTGGATGCACCCACCTCAGGCGCGGTCGCAGCCCAAGATTTTGGGGGGGTCACCATGGGTGCCGCCGAGGAATAGTTTTAGAGAGGTACCTCCAGAGCACGCGAATAGCGCTTGCGACCACTAGACCAACCATTAGTTATGCTAGTCAGGGACGCATCTTTTACATGCGGCGGGTGGTAGTGGGGGGGGGGGGGGGGGGGGGTGTACTTGTGGGAAAATTGGTCGCAGTTGCAGCACTTTTTGATAGATAGTAGGTATTAGAACAGTAGATTATGACAAGATCATAATAACTCTTTTGAACTGAATGCAGAATGCAAGAGCGAGCGAAGCGAACTCGAAAGTTTTGCACACACTCGGATAGGTTATATTTTCTTTTGATCGTTCCGAAACAACTAGGAAGTAGTAGTAGTACTTTGTCGACTTATGAAGAAAATCTCAAGAATTAATAGAATATAGAAGGCAAGAGCGAGCGAAGCGAGCCTGAAAATTTAGCCGATATATGTGAAATACCGATATATCGCAACTGCAGGTACTTGAGCCACGGTAACCCGTAGCTGTAGTAGTTTTAAAAGTTAGTAATATAAGTAAATCATTCAGGCTCCCGACCGACAGCGTGAAAGATTTTGGGGGGGGGGGTCATGACCCCCAGGACCCCCCCCCCCCCCCCCCCCCCCCGGACCGCGCCTGACCCACCTCCTGTTACCTACTCCTGTTAATAAAACTATCAAAATTATAGCTTGCTTGGATGTGTTAATAGAAATACATAGGAATACCTACTAGTAATGAATACAGTGCAACCGATATTGCTATTATACGGTGCACAACAACTGCCTTTAGTGCAGAGGCTACCAAATTCTATTAATGATTGTATCAACCGTATTACCATAAAAAATGTCATTTTGTCTACTCTTCCGTCGACAAAACCCGTTTCTATTGTGGTCATGCTAAGCGTGCTGATCCGTTTTACCAGCATTCAAATGAACGCCAATGATGCCGCATCCAACATACACAATAATAGTTCATTAGAACAGTTAAAAACTTGGTTCAATTCAAAATGAGTAAAATAGATATTTTGATGAGGTGGTGCTAAAGTACAGACGCCAGCACATCAAGCTACTACAATCTGTCAAATTTATTTAATAGATTTTCAACTTTATCGCTGAAAGTTAAGGTTCAAAGTTGATTGGGAAAATTTGACAGTTTTGGGTGGCTTGATGAGCTGGCGTCTGTACAAAAAAAAAAAAAAGAATTTGACAGAACTGACTGACTATGACAGACGGAAAAACATCGATCAGTTTGAGCACGATTGCGCGCGAACTGGCGTGAACGCGATGTGAATTTACTGTGAATGTATAACTTGTGTTCTGTGATTGTGTGCGAGTGTGTCTCAAGATTGTATCAATGCACCGTATATTTGTCCAGATTATGCCAGGTTACTGATCGATCCTGGTCGATGGTATTTTAGTGGTTGTGGTATACGAACGTCGACGTCGCGTCGCGTCGTGTTGACTATATTATGTTTATCAGTGCATTGTGTATGTGTAAAGTTAGACTAGAGAAATGGATAAGAAGTACTCGGTAAGTAATTTTCAACTTTAGTGGATTTACCTACTTCTAAAATAAAAACATTGAGAAAAGTATGAAAATACAATAATAACGTTGTTTTGCCGCCAAAAGTCAGGGGCCGACGTCTGTCAAAATGTTGTTGTAATTTGAATTCAAACAAGCAAAGGTATTGAAACCAAACTGCCTTGGAATAGTGTCAGAGGGAGGTATAATTTTTGTTCCAGAATTCGGGTGCTGCTAAGGTAAGGATGCCGCGAACCTGCAACTGCTCTTGAACACTGCTGTCGTGTGTGTGCGGTACCTACGTAAGGTAAGTGATTAAATGTAGATTCTTTTTAGAAAATGCGTGAAAATTTGTATAGCACGAACTTTTGTTTTAACCTATACTACTTATTTATCGAGTATAACGCGAGCCATGTTCCACCCACATGTAATATGAAAAACTGGCAAGCTAAACTAAATGCAAACTAACTTAGTTTGGCTCACGGTGGACGGCTCGCTATAAGAAGGCTGCACATAATAGAAAAAAAAAACATAATTCTGGGGCCACATGTCGCGATAACGCGAACTAAACTTCGCGCGCTCTCTTTCCTCTCTCGCTCACCGCTCGACGTCTCGCTGAGCAACAGAGAGCGCGCGTAGCATAGTTCGCGTTATCGCGACCAGGTGGCAGGTTGAAAACCACGTTGCAACTGTGTATCAAACATAACGAACACGTAACTTAAAATTTTTCTTTCTTTCTGTGACTTTTTAGAGTTTTTTTATTTTGAGTTTTTCTCAACATCACTGATTTAGGTACGATGAAGGAAATTATCTGAATTCACTGGCTTCTTTTCATGAACATTTTGACATAAAAAATAAACCTACTTGTATGCATGATTGTCGTAGTAACCAGTGCATTGTCTATGGTATCTAGCGTAGATCCTGTCTACGACGTAGCTGTTTAGCTACGAAGTTCTGTAGCACGCTGTAGCTGCTTCCACTGTCTAATATCGTGAATTATTCTTGACAACCTTTGTTCTGATTTCTATGTACAGACGCCAGCACATCAAGCTACCCGAAACTGTCAAATTTTCCCAATCAACTTTGAACCTTACACTTCAGCAATAAAGTTGAAAATCTATTAAAGAAATTTGACAGATTGTAGTAGCTTGATGTGCTGGCGTCTGTACGTGTACATATTTCTTTAAAATACCTTCCGTAGCTAACGACACGGTATTTCATAGAAATACTAGAAACCTAAGGACTTGTACAGACGCCAGCACATCAAGCTACTACAATCTGTCAAATTTATTTAATAGATTTTCAACTTTATCGCTGGATGATAAGGTTCAAAGTTGATTGGGAAAATTTGACAGTTTCGGGTAGCTTGATGTGCTGGCGTCTGTACCTTTAGGAGGCAAATCAAAACAACACAAAATTATTTGCAAGATATTTTTTATTTATTTCATCAGTTACAATAATCCGAACAAAAATAAAAGTTCTCTATAATTTTAAAACGATTTCTCACATCACTAGCATGCATTCATAACATACATTATTATTTACATTGTTACATACATTGGTATTGTCCGGGCTATTGAAAAAGATTTAAATAATGCGAACAGAACCCTCCCCCCTAATGATATTATAAGTAAAAAAAGTGGTAAATAGGTTATACGCGCTTCGCAAGTGACACGTCAAAATTTGGCTAATTAGCCAAGTTATATCGTCTTGTCTCTTTTTCGCTCCCGATAATTACGACATGCCGTCCTATTTCCACGTCTTTTAATAATGTACCATTGTGCCGTTTTTAAAAATCGAATGTTTGGTAGGTAACCTAAAGCCATAGACATGTGCCTAAAGCTAATTACAGTACTTATTTCTATTTTCTTAATGTCCCTCGGGTATCATCGGATTTCCGAATACAAACGAATGCTAATTTCCATGTCCATCAATTATTAGATTTATCGTGTATAATAATTTGAATTCAGAACTATGTACAGACGCCAGCACATCAAGCTACTACAATCTGTCAAATTTATTTATTAGATTTTCAACTTTATCGCTGAAGTGTAAGGTTCAAAGTTGATTGGGAATATTTGACAGTTTCGGGTAGCTTGATGTGCTGGCGTCTGTACTTTATTGTTGTTTTGTTTTGATTTCCGTGTGAACTATACCTGTAAAACTATTTTCCTATCTGTCGACTTTAGCGGCTTTCCTCCCATTTTTTTAATAAATTACATGAAGTTAAAAGAGTATTAACAACTATATACTTCCAAGTCGATTGAGAGCGTCCGGTCTGCACCAAGTGCAAAGGGCAACTGATAGAAATCCGACAACTGACGAAACACGAAGTTTGCCGAGGGACATTAAGAAATTTAAATACAGTACTTCTTTTTGTTACTTATAATATTATTGCTTCCCCGTTGAAAATGTGTTCGAATAAAAACGATTAAATTATCGATATAAACTGTTGTTTTTAAGAATAAAAATACAAACAAAACAGGTACAATTGCTACAAAAGAAGTTCGAGCGCCAAATATCCTTTTTGGCGCTCGAATGTCGTTGACAGGGGGGCGCTGTCAAAAACGCGCGTGTGTGGAAAAAACAAGATGGCAGCGTTAGTTCCGATTTTGGCCACGCGCCTGAAGATCCTTGTACATCTATTAGGATGAAAATATGAGCGAATGGTAAGATATCTAAGCAAAAAAAAAGTAAGGTTCGAATAATCGTATTGGAGGTAGGTATCCATTGATTTACATCAATCCATAACAGTAAATGCAAGGGGTAATCAGTGACTGGTGTTGCAATTTCTGTTTCAAATTACCCCGTGCTTTATTTGTATTCAGTTAGTAATTACCCAGGTTGACTATACATTAGGTCCAACTTTCGCTACACAAATTAATTTTATTATTGTTAACAATTAAGACCTCTGTTCGAGTCCTAAAGTGCTAGACAATCCCGAAAGATTAAATCCGCAAACAATACAGAAAATTGCATTTATTTCTACAACATTTTATTAGTAGTCATCTACAGGCTCTTCAATTTTATTTGAAATTATTGCTTGTGCTACTTAATTAATCTACAACTAACATTTATAACATCTACATGTGAGAATCACAAAATACTTATTTGACTAAACATCCATATTGTCGAATAGAGGAACTTCGCACGCCTTTCTTACAACTATAACCCGCTAAAAACGTATGGGATATAAAATATATAAATATGTTGGAGAAAAATGGAAGATCTTGATTATGTTTGGCACAAAATTAGTCTTTGAAAAGAGTTTGAACAATAGTTACAATTCAAAAGTGCCTTTTTGTGCCTAATTGAAATAAATTATTTGACTTTGACTTCACACCGCTAGGGGCGCTGCAGGGATAGTATGGGATTATGACCATTTTAAAGTATGGGCAAAGTGTAGTACGTTAAGTCTAAAATTGGTATTTGATTATAAAAAATAACATTTAATGTTGTGAAAGTTATTTTCATAAAAATAAAGTTTTTAGCGGTTAAATAATTTAAATGATTTATAATTTTATATTACTTTTTTATTTTAATAATTATACTTTATACACTATTATTGAGATAGACCGAGTTCGTTTATTAATGGCTATAGGACTAAAATCTGTCAAACTCCATACTCTATTCATTTTATTGTGACTGAATGACACAATATGCAAAAACAAACTTTTCCTTCTTGACAGAAATAGTTCTAAAGCCTATTTTTTTACAATACAAGTCTATTCCCGGGTGCACCTGAGATATTACTATAATATCTACAAGTCTGCTAAATCTAGTAAGTTTTATTGCCAAACATTTGGATGACATAGACAAAAATAGACAGTTTTTTTTTTGTTATTTTTTGTGTTTTATTTTTTAAATCCTGCCAACAATTGTCTATATCACCCTTTTGCATTATTTTAATTTCACTCTACAATTTTGAAATTCGGAAAGTTTTTTTAAAATTATTTTACTTATTTTATGGTTAACTTTCGTAAACAAATAAATAGAGTCAATTTGTTTCGTATAATTACATATTTACAGTTAAAAAAACAATAATCTGAATGTCCCAGTTGAAAGCTAAGCGAAAACAGCAATAAAACAAGTGTTATATCTATTATTTTGTTGTTAAAAATCGAAGGACTGTATAATTGAGAGGATGCTGTAATACAAGGTAGAGATGACAATACGACCATAAATTAAACTTAATATACAGTGCGAGTCTTTATAATGAGCACATATCGAAATGAGGAAATGTATACGTAAGTTTAAAGACGGATTTTTTTTTTTTTTAAATCTGAATATTTTATGGAATTTTTATTTTTTTGTAACAAAACGGTGTAACTTTTAAACCAAATGATCTATCGCGATGAAACAAACTCCTTAATGATTGGAAGTAATTAGGTGTCCTCATAAAATGAAAATTGTGGAAAAAAACTACCCTCAATTGAAAATAAACATGTTTTTTTTTTAGCAAAAATCTATTTTTTTCATGAATTTTTACAATCATCGTAAAATTTCTCAATAAGACTACAAACGAAACCAAAAAAAAAGAAAATTAAAAGTACCAAAAGCAACTTTTTTTTTTCGTCGGTAAAATTAAGCATAGATTCCCTCATTTCGATATGTGCACATTATAAAGACTCACACTGTATTTAATGACGTTCCAAGTCTACATACAAAAATTCAATCAAATATCAAATAATTTAGTCACTACAGTTAGCCGGCTGATAAGCAAAACCCATAGTCGACCCAACAACAATAATTACGTAGTTTCTTCAAAAAAATAACTTTTTAATTTATTTATCATAATCAGCCCATAATGATCCCACTGCTGAGACATGCCTCCTCTCTGTGAAAGGGAGTGGGCTGTAATCCACCACACGGGCCCAGTGCGGTTTGGTAGATGTCGCATGTCTTCGAATTTATACTTCTAGACTTTTAGTACATGGCGGTTTCTTCGTGATATTTTCCTTAACCGTTTTGAGAGCAGTGGTGATGAAATAATATACACAAAGTAAAGCGCCTATCAGGATTCGAACTTACGACCTATAACTCGTAAGTCGCGGCCGTTACCACTGTTCCACCACTGCTCATGCAGGATTTATTTGATAGTTCCTAAATACTCTTAAGCATTAGTATTGCCAATGTTATTTATTTATTTATAGAAGAACCAACAGCTATAACAAGTGGATAACAGTTGTTTAAGAAATATAGAGCCAATTAACAGGTTCTCACGGGTAAAAATAGAAAAAATTGTAGAAATCTTAGGATTACTATCAAGCACGATGAAAAAGATTAAGTATACATATTATATTATATAAGCTACAATAAGCACTTTAAAAAAAGTCAGCGTTCAGCCGAGCGCATGCAGAATAAGTTTTAATTTACTGTCGCATAGTCGTCTCTTTATTGTATAATTACATAAATATTTGAATATCAACAACTAATAAGAGTCAATTCAGTGATTTAAAATCCAGCAGAAAGTAAAATCACCTGAGTTTAAAGAATATTTTCGCTTGTCATAACTGGCAGACGGAATATATTAAAATGGCAGTGAGTAAGGAATATGTAAAGTCTGGATTGAGAAATAAATAAACACTGGTCTCTTGAGGATATAAATGAGTCCAAAAGTGAAAAAAAAAAGCTGAATCCGTTGCATCGACGTCGAGCAAAATTTATAATTTTTCGACAGAAAAAGTACCATATTTGTCATTTTTATAAGGTACCAGTTCGTCAGACAGAAGTTATATTATAGTGTGAAGAACAACAAAACATTATAATAACACATAAGACCAGCAATTATATAGACAAACATTTTATTTCTAAACTCGAAACCCGTATTCGACACACATTTAATTTCTATGAGAAACGGAACCCATCTATAGTAACATTTAAAAATACATTAAGTTACTCATACGATCACAGAAATAAATATTATTAAGAACGTTTTTATGTACTCAGGAATTCAACGTTGCCATATTTTTAACATTTACCCACACTTTGGGAAATTACCCTAAAATTTAACTGGTAACACTGGCAACATTGAATAAAATTGTCATCGACAAATATCATCTGTCAATTAATTTTTTTAGGCGAAGGTAAGACCTTGTACAGCCTAGTTTTAAATGGCAAAGGTAAGGCCTTAAACAGGCTAGTAGGGTAGGTTGTCCCTCAAGAAGGCTTGTTTCGTGTAACCTCTTCGGAGGCATTTGCCCCACCATGAGCGTTGCGTGCACATCTTGACAGGCTTGAGGATGAAGCATTTCGTTTGGACGACGTTGAAGAACAGCTTCCCCACCATGTTTGATACTGAAGTGTCGGCTAGCTTGAGGCATGCGCGGAACCTGTGAACATAGATACAGATTTTAGATGGTTATCAGTATTAAGATTTAGCAAAAGTGGAGGTTTTTTTTACAGATTTTTTCTTGTATTGTTTGGCCATACATAACACTGCTACTTTCCGTCTTTCTATATGGTAGTCCTGTAGGATGAGTAAGGAATCTAAGCTAAATAAGAACATACTATGATTACTAATCTTTCACAGGGTAATCATTCCCAATGTTTTTTATTTATTTTGATTAGCCTGCTCTGTCCCATTTCTAGACAAAGGCCTCCCTCCATTCATTCCATCTTTCGCGAGCCCGCGCGGCCTCCTTCCAGTTTTGACGGAACCTATCCAGCTCGTCCCGCTATTTCCTACGTGGTCTCCTAAATAAGGTTCATAAGAAAAAAATGTACGCAGTGTGCATAGAATATAATGTAACCACATCTGTTAATCTATAGCACTAGCAGAGGCGTTATTACCATAGATAGTTAAATGTACCTACAGGTTTTGGGGCCCCAAGAGTAGGTACACAATGGGTCTGAGAATCATGACTTTGAGGGTCAAAACTGCTAAGTTTACATTGCAATAAACGGGCAACCCCAAAAAGTTTTATTTAAGGCTCAGAATATACCTTAAGTTAGGTATGTCAGTTTCTGGGTTGTAAGTAGATCTAATGATTTTGATATTTTGCCAAATAGATTATGTGTAATAAACTATGTTGTACCTATGCTCTACCTACCTCCATACAATGACAAAACTGTATCAAATCCACACTGCATTGTGCTAAAGTTAAAATTATACCAGGAGTAAATCAGAATATTAACAAAATAACCTATCAAAAACAAAAATTCAAACAAAGAATCAAATCCTTTTTTCGTAGGACAGATGGTGTTGCCTTTTATAGATTTTCAAATTCTACTGTTTTTTTTTTACTAATGCAGACTTAGCGTGGCTATGGCTAGAGTCTAGTGTCTTGTGATCTTCGGCACAGGTCATGTACGGGCTAAGATAAGTCTTCTTCTGTGTTTAATGGCAGTGGTTACCTAAAAATTCCTATTCAGATTTCAGATATATCTTGTCGCGCTCGGTAGCGATACTGGTCCAAAATGACTAACCAGAAGGCGGACCAGTATCGCTACCGAGCGCAACAGCGATATCGCTTATATCTATGTAAGCCTTTAAGGTCAAAAGCTAACCTACGTAGATCAGACTACATGGTTTGCTTCACGACCTCAATCAAGTCAACTTTAAAACGTCTCGAAAAAACCGTTACGGCTAAACAAAAAAGCTGAAAAGTTCATTCAATATTTTCGAACATCTATCTACTAAGTCCTATAGCCAAACGTCGACCATCAAAACATAAAGCATCTACGATCATTTCCTCAACATGCGTCCACATTCGTAAAATTCAAGATGGCGAATGCACTCCCGCCAATTTATGGCGCGACCGTCATAAACTGACAGTTTGACAGGCGCCATTATAATAAGCTGTAAATCTTCATATTAAAGATGGGAGTGTTAAAAGTTAATACTGAGTCCGATTCTTTGAATGTAATGTCAATATTATGGCCCTAATAACATTTGATTTATAGTAGAGATTATGGTCAGTTTTCCATGCCTAGCGATGCGAGAAGTTGCATTTTGCTATTGCATATTTTAAGAACAATGAGATCGTTGGATTTTAAATTGGTAGATAATAATATACGAAGTCGAATAATCATAAGACTGTTTACGATAGTCATCATTATAAATCTGAAAATCAGACTACTGCGGGGTAATAGCGTAACACACTAACAGTAGCAATGGCTTTCATTTTGACAGTACAACAACATTCATTGCGTTATTTACGTTGTTGAGCAGACAAATTTTTCGAACATTATGAAGAATATTCTTCAAAATCATTCAGATCGAGATTGCATACCCATGGATACAATGGCATTTGCCATTAGATGACTTGATGCTTATTTTATAATGTGCGTCTTATTTGTGCAAAATAAACAATAAGTATTTTATTTATTTCTATTTTCTTTTCTTATGAGATCTAAGATATAAAGCAATCTATTACACAACGTAAAACATAACATGCATTAATTTAAGCACTTACATTATCTAAACACAACAAGCGCTATAAGTTCGGTTCTACTTATTAAAACTTAACGACTTATTAATTACAAAATTTTAGGAAAATCGTCTACTTTTACAATGTTTGTAAATATGTGAGCACCATGTATCTATCACATATTATCTGTCGTTGCTTCATTTTTAATTTTTTTTACCTATTGTGGTATAGTAATTTTATTCTAGGTGCATCGTGTTCACATATGATTATTTAACTAATGTACGTACCTATACAAACAATTGTAAAACATTTTAAAAGAGTAACGGTGGAGTTTCTTGCCCATTCTTCTCCATACGAAAACTACTTTTTGGAAGGGGCGACTAGAACCAATTTTATTATTTTGTAAATTTTGACGTTCAAAAGTGCCATACATGGGCCTATTTGAAATAAATGATTTGACTTTGACTTTGAAAAACATATAAGTTAACCGTAAAAATCGTTTCCTTAAAACCAACTTTACTTTTTCCGAACGCAACTTTGGCCAAAATCTACATAGGTTTTCTTCAAGGCCACAAAACATAGAAAATGTGTGAAATTTTTAACTAATTTCCTCATCTATCCTTATCACTTACAAAACAACTAAAACCTACACTTCCTTAAACTTTGGTGTCCTATGAAAGCGGACAACGGTAATACAATAACGGCTTTCCAAATAAGGAGTGTTTTTGACACTTTAATGTCAAATACTGGTGAAGATGATAGATTTTCATGACGGCCGTTATTAGCCTAGGAAATCGTAGCCTTAGCCCTCATTTTGTAATATTTTATAGCAACATTTACGTCCACACTCGATATTAAAATGAAGACCAGCATCTTTATTGTCTACGAGTTTAGAACCTCTTTAGCAGCCATCGGCCATTTCATTGTGTTACGTCAGCGAATTGCATTTTATTGCACAGTCGAACGGGAATTAATAGACAATGAGGTTTTATGCGTTTGTCGTTTAATTTTGATTTCTATGGTGATAAATAATATGGGCATGTTTGAGTATATGAGGAAGTAACTGAGACTTAAAAGGTACTGTCTTACTGTATGCTATTTCTTAACTTTACTGTTACAACTTTTTGAGACATAAAAGGGCATTTGAACAAAATTTTTATGAAAGTTTAGATAAAAAAGATTTTCATCTTCAATCTTCCATTCGCTTCAAAAATATATTAAATCAAAACTAGTCAACAATAATTCCGATTCCGATTTTTATTCCGCCTTACGAAAGCACATCTCTATTCCAAGCAAACCGATCAGCAATATAATGACATAACGACGTCAAAATTTACAATGCTGCCATCAAAACAAAAAAGGCGGTAACAAATGGCGCGAAACGCCATTACGTCCAGCTCTGAGCTGTCAAACGCACGCGTTCAGATACCACTACGAGGGTACTTATCGGTGCATCCAGTAATATATTCGGATAAAGTGCCCGCCTATGCCAAGAACAAGGGATTCTTACGTACGTCTTGCACTGATATTTAAAGATTTTAGGGGGTTTTCAAAAGTTTTTTTTTTTTGTTTGAAATACGGCATAGGACCTTTTAGAACGGTTCTTCTTGCGTCTTTGGTACAGCGATATGTTAAACAATTTAGAAAATAAAAGAATTAACACTTTAAGTAACTATTCAGGGAAATTATTTTCCTAAAGAGTTACTCGTCAGTTGGTTTTAAGGTAAGGCGATTTAGGTAAAAACCCTGAATGTAAGAAGTATTTTTCTAGGCAAGTTTTCTTAGGTGTTGTGTAAAAGAACAACATTTTGAAAGAAATACTTGGACGGTGGGCGTAGCGGATTACTGACGGCTGCCAAAGCTATGGTCGTTCTCGATACACACTTAGCGAATCCTCACGTCAGGGAGGAGAAATCTTTTAACCACTGCCAATAAAAAAACATCGTGTTAGAATATTATGTAGTTTGCCTATTTATGTTGTTTAAAAATCCTCGATTTAGGTATATTATTTAGTCTAAAGTCACAAATAAGTCAGTTTAAATATTTTTTCTTTAAAATTGAGCCTTTGATTGATACTTTAGAAAAACGCTAAAGTGGGCTAACCACAATAAAACTATAAGTACTTTAAACAAATAAAAATACGCAGCATTTCAAGCAGCATACTCAGTTGCCCTGCTGAGCAAATGTTAAATTGTAATGTACAGATTACAGAGGGCTGACAAAGCTTTGACCATTTGCACTTAACGAGACCTTACATCTTATGCACTTATGTTGTGACCACAGAGTAAGCGTGGGTTCAGAGAATTCAACAGTTTAACAGTTGAAAAATAAAGTGCGAGGCAGAGGACAATGTTATGATAAAAAAAAGAAAAGAAGATAAGTACTAACATAGGCTAAGTAAGATTGTTACTAACAAAATGGACCTCATTTGTAGTCTGAATATATAAATAAATAATAATAAGAAGAAGAATTTTTGAGGTGGAAGAATGGACACGACTGTAGCATAAAATGGTCTTGATTACTTCTTGAAATAATAAAAAAAATGCTATACCTTTACACATTTAAATACATAAGTATGATTTGTCAGAAGAAAGCACTGAAAATCCACTAACTTCATACCTCACTCAACTGACCGCACACAATTCGAGAGCACACTCAGATCTAAACAAACAATCATAAATATCTACATATTATAAATTAAAGTCTCTTTGCGTGTCTGCTGTGTGACCCCGCTGTTATTTTTAAGTACGCAACGGATTTTAAAGCGGTTTCCACCATCATTTAGAGAATATATTATGGAAGGTTTATGTGTTTATTACATTAATCGGCTCCTGTAAAACAGGTGCTATACCTAGCGCAGGAGTCAGGGCCTCACTTTCTTTGTTAAAAATTATTTATGCCAATAAATAAATTATTATAAACATTAATCTTTCAAATAATAAAGAAAGTTCGATGTTTTGTCAAGTCGTCAAAACCGTGCGAAACAGGGTTAAGATTCGCTACTTTTTTTAAAATAAGTGAATCATGATAGATTCACACCTCGACACCGATCGAATTTCTAAGTGATTTTTAGGGATTTTCACTAAAGGATGCAAAAAAGAAAACTGTACAAAATAACTTGTTTGTTTTGTCTATAACTTTTTCTATCCTGTATTTAATGCATACCATATAATTGTTTCCTCCTATTACCGATTATAAGGTAAACGTTAGTTTCGGTGTATCAAACGCCGGATTAGTGAAAGCTGACACATACGCGGCCATTTCTTATTTAACGAGCTCCTTCCCCTCGGCTGGTACGGTTAGTAATCGTTTATGGGGTGAAGAGCAGGAATCACCGCAACGAGCAACTGTTTAGATAGGGTAGTAAACGAAAAATGCGATTTCTTTAAAGCAGAGTAATATTTGAATTACATAACATGACGCCTGAATTCTCTGAAGGGTTAGGCAGAGGTCCACCTATAGTACACCCACATTTCGCCAGTTATATTTAAGTTCCATGTAACAGAGGACGAGCCTATTTACATCAACCGGGCATAAATTTCGACTCCAGGCTGCTACTGAGAAATTCCAGATGGAAAAACCCAATAACCAAGATTTGAATTAATTTATGTATTTACAGGAGATGTATTCGTTAATAATATTATTTCACATAAAAATTGTGAATAAAAAATAAACTTATTTCGAAAAGTGAAAATCTGTTCCCTAATATTGGAAGGCTGAATCAATTTAAATAAATAAATAATAAAGGATTATTCACAAAAAAAAAATACAGAAACACAATTATAATGTACCTACCTACATTACAATTCATAACAAGATACAAAATGTATATAACCCTGTCTCTTAGACTAGGATAGCCTGTATTCTAAGAGACAGAAATTTCATAATGTCATGACTCTTAATTTTATTTCATGCTACGCTTTCATGAGACCCTACCAAAACTTAATAATACAAATAAAACAAACTTATTACAAGACTTGATTTTATTAGTATTATAAAGTTTCGGTAGCGATTGGCCATTCATACCTGTAGCAATGATTAAACCATGAATGAAAAATTAATGAGTTAAGGATAAAGCCTCTGACATCTCTGTGTATTATTTACTCTGTGTCCATTCCTCGCGCGAGCTTGCTGCGCTTTCTCTCCCGCTTCATTTGCCAAAGTTCTGGTCAAGCTGCCGGCCACCGCTAGTGATGCGACCGTGTCGATATGTTTATCGATAGTTTTTATGTTGATGCTTATCTAAAACCGAATATTTAGAAAAAAATACGAAAGCTCACAGGGTGGCAGGAACATCGACGCGAATACTGTTACCATGGATTCAGTAAATGAGTCTGAACCCCCTGCATATAAATTTTTAGTCGGTTATTTTTTTTTTTAATCTGCTGTTTCATTGAAAAGTGCTACGCAGGGAACAACTGATTCTTTTTAACACAGGGTGTTCAGAATTATGTACTGAATTCATGGTAACAGTTTTCGCGTCGATGTCCCTGCCACCTTGTATCTGTTTATGTCCAGGGCAAAAACCTGATTAAAAAAAACTAGCTCATAGTCAAGAGATGAAATTAGGGGTACTAATAATTTTATAGGAAAGTCTTATATCAAGAAATCAATATCCAGACAAGGCCAATCTTGATGATAATTTTAATAATCACATGCTTAAAATGACGCTACGAAACTTATTTGTGTCCACATAAAACTTTCTCGAATCGATAAAATGGAAAGCTCAACAAACCATCGACCGAATATCGACACATTCCCATCTCTAAACCACCCGAAAGCCATAAGTGGCTTAGTTAGACTACAAGCACCGCCAAATACCGAATCAATGCGGGCAACGTAAGAACAAAAGAAGGATTACGCCTTTCCTTGACCGCCCGAAAAGAATTAGTGAAAAAAAAAACAAAGACTTGTTAGTCTTTGGTCGTTAGTGTAGCCAGTATTGGTCGGTCAGCGCAAAAGATCGGTTTTTTCGCCCGCATAACTACAACGCTTTGTGGCTGCATTTGTTTTTAACTTTGATCATGAACGAACGTGTGTTTTGCGAATGTTATTTTAGGGTATTGGTATTTGAAAAAGGAATGTTGTTTGATGGCTGTCTGGCTGTTTTGTTGGCGCTAATGTATAAAAAAGTTATTCGCTCGAGTTTGTTTTCTCAACAGGGATTTTTTTTTTCTTGTGTTGATGAATAAAAACTGTCTTATTGGTTAGCCAACGCGACAGCTGAGCGTGGAGTCTTGATCCGATCCCAGCTTCAGGCAGTGTTATTGGGTTTTTCAGGCAATTTTCAGCAAGTAGCCAGCAATAGGAATGATGACTAAAAATATATTTTTTGTCCGTCTTGTAGATTATTAAAAAATATTGGACACGTAGGTATTTTTTCTTTTTTTACGTTATCAAAAGATTACGGCGATACATTGAGTTAAAATTTGCCATGACGTCACGAGTATGTAGATCTCATACTTACTTGTGACGTAGTGACCCCCACTCACAAACTTTAATGCGTTTTATCTAAGTCATTTTTTATTGATATGCTGAAGGAAAAAATACGTGTCTAATATTTTTGTATTATCTGACTGACGGCCTAAATAGGATTCCCTATTAGATATTGGTACACCTCACCTACTAAAAGGTTCACCTCTGCCTTCTCCTTCGGGGAATACTATTACGTGTAAAGTTATCTGTTTCTTACAAAGTAATTACCTAGATCAGGGATCCCCAAACTATTTTGGACAAGTGACCCCTTTTCCAAAATGAACTGTTACCTCAGACCCCCATGGCCAAATTACCTACTTTTAAGATCAACCCCCTTATTCATAATGGTCCGCTAACTTAAAACAGCTGCTACAGTGTTATTTTTCATTCTGACTTCGTTTATGTCGACCCCTAGGAAACCCAAAAAAAAAACAAAAAGAAGATTCCCAAAGTGGTCGATATCGACCCCTTGGGGTCGATATCGACCACTTTGGGAATCCCTGACCTAGATAGTTTTATTGGGAATGTGTGTTTTACAATGTTTTAGAGCATTAAAAACTAGATTAAATACTTTTTCTTATTACATACTTCAAGCTCTTTCTATCAACTACTTATACGGGTTCTAACAAAGTCAATCTTTGTTACAACTTTTTGTAACCCCTATATTTCTAGGTGCTTAGTAGTTTTGTAACTTGCGGTTTTAAAGTTGTTTCATTGTATCTTACTTACTAGCTTTAACCCGCGAAATTTCGCGGATTTATATTTTTTTTTTAGGTTTTTAATTCATGTTCTTTATGGCACCTCTTTAGGTCATGAGCTATTCGTATATCAAAAAATATTTGGCCTAGGTCTCAAGGTGGAGGCGTGAACATTCATTCGCTGTAACAATGTATAGTATTTTCTCATGGATTATGTTAAAACATGAACTAAGTTGTTAAAAAAATATAAAAATAAAATAGTACCTAATCACTACACATAGAGAGCACAATAATTTCTTAGCCAGAGATATTTACGTATATTTTTTTTAAACTCTTTTGCAGTCTAGTCGCACATTTCAAAAAGGCACGAAGTTCTTATCTAACATTTTTATAAGATAAAACAGTAAATAATAAACAGTTATTTTCTGTTTTGTCTTTTTGACACACATTGTTGGACACAAAGTTCTACTGCTACATTATACAGTCTATTTTGGCGCGCAAAATTTTGACAGATGTCAATGTGGTATAGAGATTATTGTCTATTATCTGAGCTTGTGATCTGTATTCAGTATTCACTGCACGGCTAGACGAACGCCTACATAATATAACTACATTTAGGGAAGCCAGATAAAACTTTCTGAAATGATTTTAGTATTTTTTAATTATTATTCCTTTTATTATTTATTTACTTTCCAAAGAAACCAAAAAGGGTAGTAGATATCTTTTCGCAATAAATAATAATAACATTATTTATTTATTTTCAGTTTAAGACACAAACATCCGTGTAGCCCTGATAGCTCTTGTACTAGGACTTCCTGTATCAAAAGAGCCTAATTAATGCATTGCTTGATAAAATGTAAAATAATAGTGATTTTATAGAACCCTTCTGCTATAAGGTAATAAACTTTTTTATGCTTAGTTAGATTCATTAATCTTTAACTCAATCTCTCTCTCGATCAAAGCAGCAAATTCTTTGAGCTTTTCCAAAATATTTATTTTATTTTATTTTATTAGAGCTAAGCTCTAAAGAGGGCGCATTTCAAGAAAAAAAAAAAAACAGTGGCACTCCGGGAGTGCCGACAGAAGTGAAAACTTGAACAAGTTCGCCTTGGTGGAAGAAAAATACTTACATAGAACATTGATCCGTAACGTAATATAAATAAAGAGCACAATCGCGTTTACAAAAATGAGGTGTCGGTAACGGTGTCGATCGCCCCATTCCCATCTCAAAAATGCCCAATGCGCCTAAAGAAGTTTAAACTTCAAAAAAGAAATACAGAATTTTCATTTTGAACCACAGATTAACAAAAAACTAATTATCTAAGTGATTTTCTCGAAATTTTCCTTCAACTTTCTGCCTACCTGTACCAGCCCTGATAACGGTTAGTACAAAACGCGGTTACAAATAACAGCACTGCCGTACCGATTACTAAAATAATATGGCAATGGCTGATCGCTGTCGACAATACGACTCGATAATAGTACCCAGAGAAATACCAATTTATGTCAGCCCCGCTAGTTTGTACCTACAGGAATTTAGAAATCTTGTCTTAGCTTGGGAAAATTTTAATTTTGCTTATTGAATAAGCTTTCGCAGTTTTTCCTGAAAAGGACACTCAGTAGAACTGCTTTTGTCCTCGCTTTCGTCCGATGGAAAGCGATGAATGAGGTCTATGATGGGACGAGCGTACCCAGTAGATGTTCAAATCTGTTTTGAAGCCTGACGAGGTAGAGAGCTCCAAACTTTGGCTCTGTGTGTTTGGATAAGTATGAGGAGAAGCGCGGAGATCGACTTGTTGGAATGATACCAGCTTTTTTTTATTGGGTATGTCACTTCGCAGGTTAACCTGGGAGGTTGTCGACTTCTTAACCGGACTTTCCTGTGGGGTGCCTCAATAAAATAACGTCTCCAACCAGGGTATACCTAAAACTTATAAACTGAGCGACTACACCTCTGTAGGGTACGGACCTCGGCTAACAGTCTTTCTACATTGTTCTCACATGTATAAGTACAACACGAATGATGTAACCAATATTTTGATTTAAAAAAGAGTGTCCGTGGAGTTTCTTGTCCGTTCTTCTCTATAGGTACTACGCTTTGGAATGGGCAACTAGCTTCATTTTTCTGACTGACCGACCCCTTGACAATTCAAAAGTACCTGTAATTGGTTTATTTGAAATAAATGCTTTGAGTTTGAGTTTGAGCGTTGCTGGGGGAAGACCATAGAAATAATAATAAAAAACAGTTCAACAACACTTCTTTCTTATATCTATGGGGAAGACGAATGACTCCTGAATAAGGCTTTCCAATTTTATGAGGAAACAAGGCGTGTTCGACGGGAAGTCCCATCGGCAAAACTGACGAACTTGCATACCAATTTTATCCCCTATTTATAAATCCCTATAAGCATTTCAAAAATCCTTCCTTAGTAGTTTATTTCATGCTTCTAGACCCCAGCGGTTAGGCTGTGCATTGTCTTTCAATGAATGAATGTATTTAAGATTAAATACATAATACGGACCTAAAACCATAGACACGGATCAGTAATTGGCAGTTTATTGTAAGCAGACAGGTCCAATGGTGTCCATCTCCTCCTAATCTCTTAATCGGCTTTTTTCGGTTTGACTTTTCCGGAAATCAGACAAAACAATGCAGGAAAAACTACTATACTCATAATTAACGTATTTCGAAGTTAACTTCGAATTTTGTCTGTTAAAATCTCTCCGTGAAAATTTGGTGAAGTGGGCTGTCATGCCACATGCTGTAACGCTTTGACAGCTCACTTCACTTAACTTTTAACTGTACAATTTTAAGGAGTTTTAAAGAAAGAATCAATTAAACATGAAAAATATTTAAACATTGAATTTTGTCATAGTATCTACCTACTCATATTTTATAAGTTCTGAATAAAACCAAGTTTCTGATGTAACCTATATTTAATTCTAGACGCCACGTGAGTACTTAGTGTAGACAAATGACATACCGTAATAGATAGTTGTAAGTTGTGAACTATTTTAAGCATCATTTCACGCACAGTTAGCATTGCTGCTGGCAGTCTGTTCCAAGCTGATATTTCAAGAGCAAGTTATTCTCTAATCTCTATGCATCACTTCGAAATTCGAATGATGTCGAGGTGTGAACATGCTTTAGTTTAGAAACAAATGAGTTTGCTTTTGTTTCGTGTGCGGCGTGTGCGGTCACTTCACTGCGCTACGGCAATGGTTGAATGAAAATATGCTTGGGGTAGTTGTGCTTTTTTGTGAAATGATGACATCTTTTGATCTATACTTCAGACAGTTGTATCGGGTTCGGTTAACTGTATGACATAAAATAATAATGTCTATTTCGGACTATTTAAACGGAAACTATGAAATTCGGGATATCGTAGAAAAGTTAAACGCGGGAAATATTAGGATGAGGTTGCAAGCCTCTTTCGGATCACACAACTCAAATAAAAGATTAGCCTAAAAACCTAGGAAAGACCACAAAAAATCGGTCACTATTCCTGGAAAAATGCGTAGGTAGAACCACCTTTTATAAATACATCCAAATAAATGACGTAACAAATAGATACCCATTGTTGTTGTCCCCGACTAAGAAACCTTTCCAGGCCGATAAACAAGAATATAGTTATCTCACCTAGCCGCCAGAGGACGCCCCTCTCTAATAATTTATGTATTGTCAGCCAGCATATTTAACCTCCAGGCGTATTATTCACACATTATAAATCCTACGAAGCGTGGCGATAACGGAACGCGACCATAAACGCTAAGATGGCGCCGCTGACAGTTTTTTGACAGCGGTTTTGGCGCGAAAAAGTGAGGGTTCTTTTTGTGGATTTTGAATTATGTTTCTTTAAATATATGAACAAGGGCTTTAGTATATTCAGTGTTGCCTTTCTGTGGTAGTTTAAAAATAACTTACATACAAAAATAGGTAGGTTAGGTAATTTTACCTTGTAGTTTTTATAGGTACTTAAACCAATGACATAAAAAGTAATTAACTGCCTATTGTTAC
Organism: Agrochola litura; assembly: GCA_949152395.1. NCBI lineage: Eukaryota > Metazoa > Arthropoda > Insecta > Lepidoptera > Noctuidae > Agrochola > Agrochola litura. The sequence continues at coordinate 5,477,326 of OX424519.1, read as the reverse complement.
TATCAAGAAATCACTAACTACCGTGTTGCAAACAGCTAAATAATCTAGAATGCGGTGAACAAAACAATGTAAAAGTCACTCAAGTTCTATTCTTATCTGGCCAGTAACAAATAAATTAACAATGGCTTCCTTATACAGTAAATAACCACACAGTTCGCAACATTTTCAATTTTAGAACAGACTGAAAATAAACTTGGAACAGGGGAAGCGGACACCTGTTTAGTCTATGCTTTCCGCGCCATTACCCGCCCATTGAGCCGCGCGCGATTTTCGAATTTCGAACGGAGAAAATGGCGCCATCGCGCGTCAAGTTGACGTAAACGGTTTGCGTGCAAAAACGTGGAAAAAAATCGATAGGAACCTGATGAAATGTCTTTGTTGTGTTCTTGCTAATTTAGTATTCTTCATTAAACTTTTTCAATGATTATCGGAGGGAGAAAACAGTGTGGTTAAATCAAGTTAGCGAAGTATTGAACGCATTTTGTTTTAAGATTGGATACGTTTAGAAGCGACCGTACGTATTCCCTTAGCTAAGGATTTTAAAGGACCGAGTATAATCTATGCCACAGAAATTCGTAGCAGGCAATACCTACATAGTACTTAGTTTTAACAATTTTGTAATGTTCTCATACGAGAACTCTATAAAAGAATCGGTTACGGTATCCTAGAACTAATATTTTATTGTAGCAGACAAAAGTAACACGAATGTTATCGATCTAACCGATCTCTTGATTCGATCTATCGGATAAAAGGCTGTGTAGGATTTTTTCCTTTGCCCCTGTCCCGAACGTAAAAAAGGAACGTTTTTTGACAATTGGAGACCATAAACACCTAGTTAAAAATTGTTCTGATTGTCCTTTTTGTACTATGGTCACGTGGAATAAATTATTCTATCTATTTTCAATGGTTCTGTATCTCTTTTAATTAAACAGAATTTCAAGAAATATGCCTAAACAAATAACATCCTAGTATGGAAGTTGTCTTTCTGTCTGTTTGTTTCGGCTAATCTCCGAAACAGCTTCTGACGGGACTTTCACTGGCAGATAGTTGATGTTATAAGGAAATATTCTTTTAACAATAATAGTGTGTGCCTCACGACTGCGTACTGTCAACTGCGCAAGGAGTACTTTATTTTAGAAAAATAATTAGACGCAGGTAAGTTTCTACATAGATAGCAAGACTATGTTTAAGGAATTTTAACGTAATTTTTAAACAAACTTCAGTTTTTTAAACTTTCCAAATAATAATTAAGTTATAAACCCGCATTTTATCACCACACATACAAACAGACAGACAGTCGGAGATATTGAGCAAAGATATTTATTTATGACCACCAATTAGAAGGTGTGAGATAAAATCTGAACCTCTTTTGTGGGATAGAGCATTGTGGAATGGATTGTCTATGGTCATGTTTCATCTGTGCGTTTGTGTTTTCGCGTCTTTTTTTCGTATTTTGAAAATCTGCTTAATTAAGGCGGCAGCGCCAGGGTAGCCCGCGAAATTAAAATTTTCTTGCATTTTTTGCAATTGACACGTCAGTATCAGGTTGTATGTTGATCAAAATATAATTCACAAGCGTAACAAATATGTATTTACGGAATTGTAATCATTAAAATCAAATACTCTTAGAGCCAATTTTCTAACTTAGATAGTTGCTCTAAGTTAGAATTGGCTCTAAGAAAATTGGTATTTGGCGAGCTTACCTTAACGCATCGGGTTTCATTCGAATATTTTGGAACAGCAGCTACGCTTTTACTGTGATTAATTAGTTGTAAATGCGGTTGAACATAATTTACTTCTATAGGCAGTCAGTAATGAAATGACAGATTTAGGCGAATTTTATTGTCAAGTAAACTTGTTATCTACTGTTACCGTTTTAACACCTACGCTAAATATTATTTTATGTTAACAAGTTCAGGCCTTTTATTTGACTTCAAAAATCATAATATAATAGCTTATATCATAATCATATAGCTTATATAATAAAATCCCCATAGACAAATCGCTGGTTTCTTAAAGAAAAAACGAGAGTTGTCTCTACGCATGTCTCTGTTCTCTTTCCCCGCTCTATCTCACCACGTTCAGTTAGCTTTTTTCTATTTATTTTTTATAACGCATCAATTCTGTCCGGTACTAGGATCTTGGGTCAAGGAAATGGCTCTATTAATGTTCCTCGATCATTTGGAGACATTTTAATAAAAAAAAGGTTGCCAGCACGGAGGTTTGTCATTATGAACGTAAATTAATTTTAATGTTTAGTTTTCGTTATTATAATAACGTGATAGTTTTGTTTAATGGCCTTTTCAATTTTATATTCACGTGATTGGTTTAAAATATCATGTAAATTAAGTTTAGAATGTTGTATTTTAAGTAAATCATCGTGCTTATGTCAAACACTGATTTAAAATAAAAACACAATAGTTGAAATACAAAAACATATCTAAATATACAAAAATAACCTTCACCAGTTCACAATCATGCAAAAAACATAATATTTCGTGTTAACTAGATTTAAACACTAAATAGCGTTTATTTTATAAAACCAACAAAATCACATCGATAAAAGCAAGCTATTCTATGTAACAATTCGATATTGATATATAATTTACTTTAACGACGTTAGCAACGAAGGCGATACTTCGTCAAAAAACTTTGCGTACGACGTACCAAAACTGACAGACAAAATAACATCAATGACAGACAAAAACGCGCCAAAACTACCATAAACAACAAAGACAGCTGAAAAAAAAAATAGCAGCGCACATTCAAGCAACGACATCGACTCATACAGCCTACCTTTCATCGCATCGGCAGTGCATGAGCGTGTTCACTCGCCAATTGTAAATTCCATACTTCTTCTCCATTCCGCCGATCCAGAAGGGGCACCTCAGGTCGTGGACTCTGCAGCAGCGGTCAGTCCTCGTGTGGCCGCCGAGCTGAGAGTACCGGGTGGCTGAGAAACCCTTGCCGCACCATTTTGTGCCAGGAACTCGGAGTAGCTCCATGGTATCGCGTTTTGTTCTGATGGGGATCGATTTGTTGGTGGGATAGTCGAACGAATGGTTTTTTGGATATTTGAATGGTGGGTCGATTCGATTGCTTCTATTATTGCGAAAAGTAATCGGGGTTATTTTTCTACTAATTAAAAAGGAAGTTTTGGCATTAAGCTTCATCTCTGTCTAACCCAGTGGTCGGCAAACTCATTAGTCAATAGAGCCAAATACGAATACTATAACGACTAAGATTTCTTATAAGAGCCAATCCTTTCTGTGTGTCCAAACTTTCTCAATATACTTTTCTTAATCCATAAAACTCCCATCCTCTTTCACTCCACAACGCTTCCTAAAATTAACTTCCTAAGAAGTAGGATGCCTCCATCATCATTATCATATCGGCTGATAATAATATGATGAAGGCATCTTACTTATTAACAAATCAATCTTGGAAAACTTTGAAAGGTAAAGTAAATGATTTTCGATGTCCTGTAAATTTTTTGGTGAAAATACTTCGGAAATAAATGTTTGAAATATAGTTTGAATTTTGAATAAAACTTGATATCTTGCTTAATGGCCGAAACCCCGACCTCCGCGCGTATCAGGCTCGCACTTGCTCTCGCGTCACTTGTCCTTTTAAGGGTTCATTAGAAAACCAGCGTCAGACAGCATCTGTCTGGCATTAATGCTGAAATGAATCTTTTTTGGCGCAGCCGTGAGGCACACACTATTGTTAAAATATTATTTTCATTATTTTTTTTTCATTTTATGCATACGTTGTGTTTCACGAACTGTGTCAAAATAAATGTTTTTTTCTTTTTTCTTTTCTTTCTTCACTCATCGACATTTATTTTGCACAGAGCCGCACTCTATAGGCCAAAGAGCCGCATGCGGCTCGCGAGCCGCGGTTTGCCGACCACTGACCTAATCCTTCGGGGTATACAGGTCATTTTATGTGTCTGTAATATTGCAATTCACACAACAAAACAAATCATTATAATAGTTTCTAGAGTGATTCACAACACTTACTTATCATAACATCACGCCTGGTAATCCGCGGAGAGTTAAGGTACAATTCCGTAGCCAACCGCAAACGGCAACTGCAGGCGACCGACGTGTCGTCGCGACACGACTGGTTTCTATATATTTTTATGAAGGCGACGACGTGTCACTAGCTACGGAAGGTATTTCATAGAAATTTATAGAAACCAGTCGTGTCGCAGCGACACGTCGCCTGCAGTTGCCGCCGCGACACGTCGCCTGCAGTTGCCGCCTGCGGTCGGCTACGGAATGGTAGGTTTAGGCAGAGTGATTAAATACCACTGTACCGACTGACATTGTAAACAAATAAATTATTTAACCGTAAGTACGTAGGTAGTCAATGCTCTAAGGTAGCCCGTGAAATTCATTTTCTTACTATTTTGCAATTTTCAGGTCAGTGTCAGGTTGTATGTTGATAAAAATATGATTAGCGACCATAACTTGATAATAAGTATTTACAGAATTGCAATTTTTTGAATCATCAATACATCTTTCTACGTTAGCATTGGCCTCAAATGTCATGATTGCATAAAATAGTCGTCTTTCACCTTAATTGACTTTAGTCTACGACCATCAACAATTGCGAATATAGAATCAATCTACCGACCATTCACTTGTACTAATTGAACAATTCACTGAATCATAAAATCAGCAATTTCAAATCAATTCGTATATACTTTCTTCGAATATCGTTAAACCATTCGTTCTATATCATTCGATTGTCTATGTCAACGACGCCCATCTCTTTTACTTTTCACAAGTTCACTGTCAAATGCCAGACCATAATGACCTCTTCCTACTTTTTTAATTTTACGTACTGCCTACATATTCAAATATAGAATGGACCACCAACGTGTTTATGATATTAAAAAATAATCGTAAATATCGTGGGGATAGTCGCTGTAAATCCTTTATAGATCCCGAAGAGCAATAAAGATCGACAGATCGTTGGCAACGCATGAATGATCTATAGATCACCACATGTTTTATTGCTTTATTGCCTCGTGTATTAGAGTTAAATTAAATGCTCGAAATAAATGTTTGGTTACGAAATAGTTACCGAGATGTTAACTCGTTATGCAATATAACAAGGTAGTTGTGAACTCTGGTTAAACAATTGAATTTTACAGGTGATTCTGACTCAACCAAAAATATAGTGAAAATATCATGCCCTGTTCCTATATTTAAACTAATCGTAGTCGTAACTGCATTTCTAAATCTTCAAAACATATTTACTTCGTGCTCAAAACCCTTGTTTCAAATTCACAAAACTTAATATTTTGGCGGGATTTATGATGATTAAAATTCACATCTAGCAACCATAGACAGCGGCCATCTTGATCTGAGCGGGACACAAACGTCAGAAACTAGTTTGATCAGACATTTATCTACGAGTAAGTATATCCTTATTATAAACGAAAACATAAAAATAAATAACGTAATAATCTTAATAATCCTCATCTAATCTTAATTAGGACGGTAATGGGTCAAAATCCTAAGGTTTTACTGAAATGGGACATAAAGTTTATGATATAGGAACATTATTAAGATCCTTGGACATCAAACTCTTAGGTACTATTAAAAAAGTTTGGAAATCATCCTTTCAAAGTTTCAAATTCCATTGCGTTTTTGGGTTCTAAAGTTTGAAAAACGTCAGAGAAAACATAGCAATGGATATGATGCAAATGCAGAGTATGTTTTAATCTTAAGTGAGGAGTTTTCTATAGTAAAGGGATGCTACTAATTGATGTAATATGATATTATTTTATTTCTGTTTTAGTGGCGATAAGTTTTCGGTTTTTATAAGTACCTACCTACTTATTTTGTTTAATGCTCCTACGATTTCGTAGGAAAGTTAGAAATTCTTAATGGACTTCCAAAATATAATACGAATTTTTCTGTGAATATGACTATTTTTAGAGCATTCGAACGTCCATCTCTTATGATGGCATCTACCACTAAGGAAAATCTATATTCAGAATAAGTCAGTGTTGAGTAACTTAGAATTCTTTAATCACATCAACTTCATGTAGCAAGCCTAGATCAGGCTATCAAAAATCTGGAGATTCACCTCTTAGCCCATCATAAAAAAGAAGCATTTATTTACAAGCAAAAACGTTAGCAATATACAGAAAGCACCATCACCACTCACCAGACCCAAAAAAGAAGAACACCACCATAACCGTCCCAACAGTGTATTTTGTATATTGGATAATCATTTGATTTATCTCACCTGATGGTAAGCGATTATTCGGTCGAAGATGGTGCTCGCTTGCCTAGAAGCAAATTCCGTCGTGACTGGAAGCTTCCCAGGTTTATCTTTTTACCAGACTCCTCCAGAAAGAGCGAAATGTTACTGGACTAGACCACAAAAAAATCAGGAGGCTTACTTGATGAAAAGTGGTCATCGGCAACTATGGACATCTGCAATAGACGTCGCAGATGCGTTACCATCCTAGCGACAAAGCCGAAAAGTTTCATATATGCCTCTCAAAAACTATACCCTTCTAACTTGAACACAGCTACACTGCTTGGCAGCAGAAGCATATTGGTAGGACTTTCCCGGACGAGGTCCTTTACAAAGATCTCGACTTAAACTTCATCTACAGGTAGGAGGCTCTTTCTAAGCGAGGTCAGTCAGTTCGTGCATATATTTGCATCCTATCATCCTAGGATACCTTAAGGTACCGTGAGAAAGATATGCAGTATATGCAAGGCCTACGTTTTGTGCGAATGTAAACTATATAATAACCGTTGGCGATCAATTGTCTGCGAGAATTTTATGACAATTCCGTTAGTTTTATGGCAGATGCGGTATTGTACAAGAGACAAGACATATTATAAATATGTATTTTATAACCAGTCTAGACTAGTGTGCTATAATGTTGTTTTGGCTAACGAGACTTTTGGAGTAAACATGTAAGTTTTTCATACACTAATTCACTTTGCGAGTGATGTGATTATGAAACTGTCCTTAGCTGATTGCTATGAATTTTCTCACTACTTAATGTAATCTAAGATAAAATTTTGCCTCCGATGTCCGAAAAGGCTTTCTTTTAACAACCTTTTGTTATTCCACTGTGGTTTGGCCAATCAAGTGTGGTGTGCGAACTCTCATTTCTCCCAAAGTGTGTTCATATTCCTGCTATGAAACATATTTACAGAAACCAGAATCCCATTCGAAATTCAAAAACACACCCCAACCACACACATAAAAAAACCTTGACCTTGAAATTAAAAAAAGAACTAACCTCCTATCACATCTGCAGTGAGATATAGTATACGGCCTATAGTTGAAATAACCGAATCTCCGTTTGAACATTCCGATGTTGATTCGGCAATGGTCGTGCGACCGACAGCATCGGTCTTCGGCTGCGTCGGCGCCTAGCTCCCCGTACTTCGCTGCGACGTGTCCAGCCCCGCACCATTTAGTCCCAGGCACTATGAAATTCTCCCTGAATGATCTTCGAGACCTGTTTTCGTTTTCATCTTATGTTAGTCTTTGGTAAGCGATACTGCGGTGATCTGTGTGGTCAAATATTTATGATACATTGGTAAAGAGGAAGTGTTAAATGAAAACCTTATGTCGCGACAGTTAAGTGAAACTAATTAGCCAGTAGGTAATGCTTCCACTGCAGGTACTCAGGCCTCCTCTATGAGATGGAGTGGGCCGCAATCCACAACGTGGGTGGGCCTAGTTGGAAGTGTCCTGTGCTAAACTATTGCTTGCGAATGCCAGATTCTTGTGAGTGTTAAAGTTTAAGGACACCAAGGGAATTTTTCAGAGCGTGGTCTAGTCGATCGCTCTCAACTCGCTCGCTTTGTTATCACCAATACGTTTGCCTAGTCTGTCAGTTTCGGCAAATGGCGACTCTATGAGAATTTAGTTCATAGTTATACCGTAGTGAACCGATTGACTTGTCAAACATTGCTAGCAAGGCTGATTGCTTTTACCTTTGCCAGGCGTATCCCTTAGATTCAGCAGATAGTAGACACTTAACTATATAAACTAACTAAAATAGGTACGTTGGACGCACCCTGATCAGTCAGCCCGGCTATCATATTGAAGGTCGGCTAATAAATTTACCATAACTTAAGTAATTCTCATTAGTTCGTGGCGTTGTACGAGAGAAGACGAAGTTCTTCGATGATGGTGATATGAACGAATTCATATTCTGAATCATATCAAAACTTCACCCTTTCAATTTAGCGACATCAGGTTTTCATTTGAAAGAAGGTTTACAAATTATGCTATTAAGTTTATCTTTGCACTCGCGTCTGACTGGACAAAAATACGTTTGAACCGAAACCAATACTGTAAGATGAATATTTGACACTTGAACATTATTTTTAGCAAAGAATAATTTAATATAGAACTTAGAATTATTAGAGAAATGTTTTGAAAATTGCCGTTGTTAATTTTGAATGAAATTGATGAAATGAGCGACGAAAATGCAGGAGTGACTGATGACTTAATGATTATGTTGGTCCTGTACAAAATAATCAGTTTTTAAATTTTTTTTTAGAGATTTGAAGCAGTTTTTGACCTACTTTTTAAGTCTGCACCATTGCGTATCATACTTTCTTCCAAAATCCGAAACGTTATGAAAGAAATTTCTAATCTATTGCTTCATTTGAAAAAATTGTCTGTTCGACAACGTAAATGCCCCGTAGAGAGGTAATTGCGCAATTCCTATCATTTTGACAATTCGACAATATTCATTGCGTTATTAACGTTGTTGAGCAAACAATTTTTTAAAACATATGAAGCAATGGATTAGCAATATCCTTCAAAATCATGCAGATTGTGATTGAAAGTGTGTTATGCAATTAGGGTGCTGGTCAGATTGAAGTTTCTTACTTTCTCTTTTTAGAAGAATAGAACCTGCTAACGTAAAGGCAGGTCAAGGAAGATGAAAATCTGTTTTAGGTACACTGGTAGTGGACCGGCAATTAAAATCGATATAAAGGTTGAAGCAAACCAAACTGAACTTTAAAGTTTAGCTGAAATGTATGACCATTTTGAACAGAACCCATAGGTTACAAGTGAATGATATCGTAGATGAAGAACATTCGATTATGTAATGAGAATGAGTTAAGTCAATAAATGTAGGAATCAAGAAGGATGTGTCGGAGCAAAAAGAATTAGTCCCTGTTTAAAGATAATTGTGATAATATGGCGTAGTTTTGTCTACGTGTATAGTTTGGGTATATGTGTCAAAATGCTGGAGTCTAAATACCGGTGAAAAAAAAGTGAAGAGATCATTCCATGGACTGGCTGGTTCGTCAGGACTTCGAAATTCGAATATTGTAGGTAAAGTATGAAAATCGAAAGGAGATGAGCGTCGTGCGGATGCGTTGCATTCCATATTTAAATGTCTTGAATCTTCATAAAGATATTTTTTTTAAAGTACAGGCGTAGATAAAAATACTCTAGCTAGAGAGTTCGATTCAAGACATTTTAAACAGATAACCGTTTTGAAAAGCAGTTGCTGTCCCCTCAGTAACATGAATTTACAAATAAAATGAATTCAACAGACTTTCATATTCGTTATTTAAAACTAAAATAAACAATGAACACAAATCCGTCCGTAAATTCGTTTTATTTGAATAATAAAAGTTTTGCTTGGTAAAAATATAGCAACTACCTAGCCAGAGAGCTTTCTCCAACTTTGTTTTTATGCTCCATCATATGTTGCAGTTCTTCATGCCTTTTCAAGCATTCCATTTTCAATTTATCATAATCCAGCCAGTTTGAAATATCTGGCGGCAACCGGTCGCCATCTTTTAGTATTCTAAAAGTGACGTTTCCAAAATGGCGGTAAAACTTTTCGTCTTCAACATTTTTTGGTTGTTTATTTACTATTCTATATATTTCTTCATCTAATGCTAATTTTAATTCTTTTCTTAATGTTTTTAGGAAGTTTCTTGCGCTTTTTCCTTGCGTTACGTATTCACAGTCTTGGATCTCGCCATTTTGTGTGTAAATCACTTGGACAAGATGGCTGCCATCTGTCAGCTGTCGGAGTTTTAGGCCGAGTCTGTAACAAAGAGAAAAAAATAATGTTAATTATAGGATTACACACAACAATTTTGTGGATCTTGAAGAGGGGTATTGGCAGCTGTAAGTATGTGTCTTAACACAGCTGATGAATTACACTATAGGGTAAGGGGTATCGTGTTACCCAGTGACTGAATTGTGAAGGTCAGATAGGCAGACGCTGCATGTAAAATACCTACTGGTATTCAGCTACGAGTTGCACCCGGTTAGACTGGTGGCTGTGCAGATGATGCATTACAACGTGGGACGACGTTGATGCCTATCCTCTTGACGGATACCTACTCCATTTCACATCAAGAGAGTACCTAACGTCTTATAATTACTTAGAGCCCTTAAACAGACCACAAATCTTGTATGAAAACTCAACACCGTCAGATAACCACATATGGTTCACTCCGCAAAATCATTTAAATAAAAAGCGAGTCTTGCTACGACACAATAAAGCGCAATTCAGGTCGCACAGCACTAATTACCTACAGTTATATTTACATAGAAGTTGTCTCTCTTTCTATCGTGTACTCTTAGATCTTCTGGCTACGTTACACTCTCTGAATTGGCCCGACAAGTCGAGCCCGCCGCGTACTTTTGTAGCTTCATACCACATTTATACTTGTAACTATGTTTTTCCTATCGGAACTAGATCAACATACGTTTTTATTGCACCTTAACTACCGACACACCTCTACCATGTTTAATTAACTTGAAACCATAAACCGTTTATATTAAGACATTCACACCTTTCTGCTTCTTCCTATACAATTAACATTGAACGCTCAATGTCTCGCTGATCCCAACACACTTGGAAAAAACTAGACAGAAAACTTCTCTAAATAACTAACATCTCCCATAAATGCCTTAAGACGCAGATATATGCCAGTGACCTTGAGTGGTTAGCTTGCGTGTTCTGTACTGAGCTCACGCAACGCGTCGTACGTCCAGCCAGTAATAGGACTCGCCCATCAAGGAGCGCTGTCCCAAATTAGACGCATTATTAATTTATTATACATAAAACAAAAGGTATTTTAATAAAACACGTATATTAAAAGACCAAAAAAATAAAATAAAAAGGTTTCAGAAGACTTTGCGTGATTCTCCGTTTTTTATCCACGTTAGACATAAATTTACAAATTAATTTCACTATGTAATATAAACATAATCTAAAATATTCCTAAATTAAGTAATTAAAAAAATGCTCTTATTTAACATATATTAAATACACATAATTCTCTTTCTAAGACCAATCAGAGGTAAGGCAATAATTAAAGCTTTTTATTAGTGGTTTTAATGACTCAATACCATCCGTGTCGTACCTACTCGTAATTAAAATAGTTTTGTACATTTATCTCTGATTTTGAAACAGGTTTCTGATGCCTTTAGAGATAGTTTTTCTATGTTGATTGTAAATAGATCTTAACATAAATAATAAGAAGTATTGTAAGGTTAATTGTGGTCAATCTGCCTAGCCTTTTTCCAACTATGTTGTGGTCGGCTTCCAGTCTAACCGGATACAGCTGAGTACCAGACTTTTACATGTAGCGACTGCCTATCTAACTTCCACAATCCAGTAACTATTATAGGTAATACGATACCCCTTGGTACGACTTGTTGTCAGACTTCCGGAATTCTGACGACCGTAACTGTCAAAGATTCACGGATGACAGCCGGAATCAACGGCTTAACGTGCTTTCCGAGGCACGGAGGAGTCTCGGTATGTAAAGATGGGATGATAGTCTCGGTATGAACCCTGGCAAGCGTAGCTTAACATGATGGATCAACCCGTGCAGCTGTTATTACAAAGCCACGAGCTCCTCGAGTTAATTGTGGTGACATTCTGTAAAGATCACTTCCAACCTCACTCAAGTGTACGCACATAATTCGAAAGTGACCTCATTTGTTTTTAACGTCAATCATCGCGGGCGCAACACCTCGTCTCCCCGTTTGAATTTCTCAAATACTTAGCATTGATGGATTCTATTTGATCCTTTGTTACCTCTGGTATGATAATATGCTATGATTCGTAACGAGTACTGGTGGTGTGACCGTCAGACTGCCAAGTCATAGGTCTGGAGTTCGAACCCAATGCACGCACCTCTGACTTTTCGGATTCATGAGCGTATTTATTTATCACTTGCTTCAAAAACGGTAAAGGAAAACACCGTGAGCAAACCATGCCTGAGAGATTTTTCTCGACGGCACGTGAAGCCAAGGCAGAGACCCATGGGCGGCTTTAAAACTCTGACACCAGGTTAGTCACTGACCACACGAAAAGAAGATGAAGATGATATGTAAAGATACTTAGGTGTTGTTAAAAATAACAAGACTTAATTCAATTTATTATGCGATGCCATCACTTTGCGAACGTCAAAAATTCACCGATCCATAGACTAAAAACTAGATTATGACGAGTGTAAAGGGGATGCAGAGTGGCTATTAGTCTATGGTCCCTGGAGATGACATACAGGGGACGAAGTTATAAAATATTGAGACAGATTTAGACGGTATAATTTTCAAACCAATATTCTAAGCGGAAGAAAAATTTTTTTTTTTAAGTGAAACCTTCTTTAGGCGTGTTGGGCATTTTTGAGATGGGACTAAACCATTGATTTCGCGACACTGTTATAACACCAGCTTTTGACCATTAAAAAGACATCAACGTGTTGATCACCGCGGTGCGTGGAGTAAAAGACATCAACGCGTTTTTTTTTCAAGTTTTCATTGCTGTCGGCACTCCCAGAGTGCCACTGTTTTTTTAATATGTTTCTAAGCAGTAGAAAGCTAATAACAGATACGCTATAAGCTAGTTCTGTTAATTAGATTCAGGGTCGATTTTTCAATCGTCAGATATTTTTAGATCTCTTGTAAATACTACCAGTAATGTGAACGGTACTGACTGTCCAGTAGTGTCCAGGATATATCAAATGCTTATTATACAGCACCGCACCCCATTGATACAGCTATCACTTTTCAGTTCATCGCTGCTCCCCAGTGACATTAAATTAATGTCGATAGCACACAAATTGATATTTATTGCAATTTGTGCATCACTGTACTTGGAGGGCGATTCCGAAAGTAATCGAGTTACGTAGTTTGCTTTAAATGTGCATTAGTTTGTGATTTAGGGATTGTATTTTAGCTATACTGGTGAAATATGGGTATAGGTAAAAGTACACCTCTGCCTAACCCTTCGGGACTTTCAGGTGTGTTATCTATAAAGTCTGCAAACTCTGTGAAATCAAAAATACTACCTCATTCAGTTTAAAAAAATATATAAAGGAAATGTTGCAAAACTCTGGTTATGATGACTCGGAATAATTAATCTAGATACCCTGACCTGACACTGAACCAAACGATACACAATAGGAACAAATACATACACCACACTCACACACACCACACGCCACACTCACACACACCACACTCATACACACTACACTCACATCACACGTACACAAACACACCAGATATACCATACACCACCTGCAATCACATCTCTAGCCTCCACTCTGGAATTCGTACCCCGAGCCCCAAGATACAGACTAACTGTCTAGTTTGGGGCTCACTGGTAATCAATATTTTGTAACCTAGCTATAGGTAATATTTTAAGCTACTTATGTCGTCTCAACTTGGTGTTAACCTGTAACCTGTAAACTATTTTCATTTTTGTTTTTTCTGTATGTGATGTGTTCGAATTCTGGCCGGGAAAAGTATTATTGGATTAGGTATTCATTCGGAAGTTTCTAGTACCAACCCGGTGTTTGGATGAAAAACAAAATCAAAAGTCATTTATTAAATGTAGGCTATCTAATAGCAGTCATGGCCTAGTGGTGTGACCGTCGGACTGCCAAGTCATATGTCTCGAGTTCGAACCCAAGACAACGCACGTCTGACTTTTCGGATTCGTGTGCGTATTGTATAATTATCACTTGCTTCAAAAACGGTGAAGGAAAACATCTTGAGGAAACCGGCATGCCTGAGAGATATGGTATGTGAAGCTAAGTTAGAAGCCCATGGCTGGTTTTAAAACTCTGCCACCAGATTTGTCACTAACCACACGAAAGAAGAATCTAGGCTGAGAATCATCACTTTTCGAACGACAAAATTACATAAGACAGTCCCCGAAAACGCCCACACTTCACCACTTTTTTTTTGTACGGCATCTCATAGCTAGTCTCTAACGACCGTGGCTATTAAACCGGTCAATCCTGTGGATGCATCAAGCTGCTACACTAAAGCCTCCAGCCAGGGCACACATAAAAACTAAGCTAAAAAGCTTAGGATAAACGCTCGCTAAGGGCACCCCCTGTGGGGTAACGAGCCTCGGCTTAGGGCGTTATCCGGAGGGAGGACATCAAAAGAAGATGAGACGGGCTGGATCAAAAGGTTTTGATCATGATTATTAATCGGGGAATTTAAAGCTACGTGCACAGCTGCAACAACTGCTGGCACCTCATTTTCGAGCATGGGTCGGGGGGAGTATTATTTACTCGCGGCGGTCGCGATCGTAAAGGACCTCGGCGGCGAGGTCGAAATGACGGGAGGCGTCTGTTTTTGTTCAGTGTACTAGTTTCCCTATTGCTCTCCTGGAGGAGGGTTACGGGGTCATCGGGGTCTGAGAGAATATGCCTTGGACGGCGAACATGACTGATACCTTTCATCTTGAAATCCATTGCTTCATATAGATTAACTCAACAACGTAAATAACGCAATGAACATGGCTGAACTGTCAGTGTCAAGACATTGCGATTGATTACTATTTTTTGCCAGATTCAATACGGTAGTTGCCTAGGTAAAAAAAAGAAATTCTATTTGGTCCGTCTTTCAGATAATAAAAACATATTAGACACGTATTTTTTGCTTTATCATATTAATCAAAAATAACTTAGAAAACACGCATTAAAGTTGGGGAGTGGGGGCTCGCAACGTCACAACTCAGTATTAAATCTAGCAAGGCGTGACATCATGCCACATTTTATCTCAATGTATCGCCTTAATCTTTTGATTACGTCAAAAAAGAAAAAAATACGTGTTCAATATTTTTTTATAATCTACAAGAAATACAAAAAAACATTTTGGACACAGGCCTATTCTGTCAATTGTTACTCTTTTTCTGATTATCCGTAAATTGTAAAATTATATTTATTGTAACAGACTGTACCACACTTTTTTGAAATAAATAAATAATTATTATAGGTGTATTACGCTATTACCCAACTGGTCAATGAAAAATAGCCATAAATTTAACCTGTTTCCATAAGTACCTAACAGCTATAGTTTGTACGTTTTCCTTCCGTGGAGCTAATCTGGAATATAAACATCACTTCACTCAGACAGGGGACTTACAGCCTAAATCTTTTAGCAAACACATTGAGTGAGCTAGGCAGAGAAACTTCAGGCCTCCGGGTCCCGTCTGCGGTTTTAAATGTTGGAGCCAAGAGTTTAGTCACTGTCTTTACCTTGAGAGGTCTTAAATGTCGTTTTGATGAGAGCAGTAGTGGTTCACTTGTATTTATTTTTCATACAGACGTATTTGTGTAAATTATTTCATCACCACTGCTCTCAAAACGGTGAAGGAAAACATCGTGAGGAAATCATGTCCTAGAACCAACAATTCGAAGACATGTGACATCTACCAACCTGCACAGGGCCCGCGTGGTGGATTACAGCGCTCTCCCTCTCACTGAGAGGAGGCCTGTGTCCCAGCAGTGGGAACGTTATGGACTAATTAAGTATGCTTATGCTTTGATGATTTTGTTGCGCACTTTTGTCGATAAGAGCAATTTGCGCGTATGTACAGTACTTAAATGAATTAAAATGTTAGGCATTAAGCTACATAGATATATATGTAGATATTGTCAACATTTAAACTCATTCAAAATAATAATATCATGTTATTATATTAACTTGGTGAAATTTCGACGCCATGTTTTAGTTTGTTAATAAATTGTTATTTTTATAAATTGTTTAATTTATGTATGTGTGTGTGAATGTAATTAGGTATATCTTTTTTTTTTTTTTTTTGGGTGGGTTATTATCAAATAACTTCTCCCGCTCTGGGTGGAGCGGGAGGGCGTGTCAGACTCTTACTGACTAAAACCCACCCGTGTTCCTTCGGTTGCCCTGTTGCCGGGGGCCACGATGTCCCCATCGGTTTTCTTCGAACCCCCGGCAGGCATTGGCCCTTACGGACCCCGTCAATTCTGCTGACATCTCTTTGAGGCGCGCGTGGAACACAACGCGCCGTCGACCCGGGCTTGGTCCTTATCGGACGGCGAGCTACCCATTGCTCACCGTCCGCAAGCCCGCGCCTACGGTGGCCGGAAATCGGCTCGCGATTCCCGCCCCGGGCGTCTCCTCCTGCGGCGGTTAGGGGCGTGAGGGCGCGAAATTTGCCTCTCCCTCACGCGTTCCGCCTCCTCCTTCGCGAGCATTACCGCTTCGCAGAAGGAGGTGACGGCCTGCCATTTCCTCTCGCTCCGTACCATGGCCTGAACCAGGGCCGGACGCGAGAGATCACCGCCGCCGATCGCCTCCACGAGGACACGGCGTTGCTCCGCCCAAGCCGGGCAGACCTCCACCGTATGCTCCACCGTGTAATTCAGAATTAAAATGAAATGTACTTTAATAACAACTTAGATAATTAGGTATATCTAAGTTGTTATTAAAGTACATTTCATTTTAATTCTGAATTAGGTAGTTTTTCGAACTGTCATTTGAAGATGACAGTTGGAAAAGGTAATTCAGAATGTGACATGCATCCGCTTTGTGGGAAAGAAGTTTGCTTAAAAGTTGCTTTTCATTTTTGCTTCCTTACCCTACCTACCCAAACATTAGAATTGATGCTTTGAACTCTATTTCAATTGTACTTCAAATCTCAATTCTCTATTTACAAATTATACAATAAATATAAATTAGCGATCGCTGGTACAGTGGCGTTGACATCAATACGAGTGTCTCCGGGGAATAATGCTGACTGTTTTCAAGTAGTACTACCGAGTAGAAAACTATTTGTTTAGGAACTTTATCATAATTTCGCTTTTTTACTCTCGTGACGATACGTTCTGTTGATGTTGTGCTTTTAAAAGGTTAGAATGTAAGCTAGAATGCAAGCAATCTGTCTTTGTATGCCAGCGAATGCTCCTAAAAACTGAGGGCGCAGACGGCACGGAGCAATACAACAAAATGACAAGTCACAAAACATTGTCCAGTTCACACAATATGTATGTATTCAAGGACTTTTTTGCAGTCTCTGACGAGAAGGCTTGACTTGTGTGTGACATTTATTTTACTGTAAATCTTAACAATATGTAAGTGTGTCGAATCAGAGACTGTGCTCGCCTGTACGTCCAAAGTCGCGGCATTAGTGCGGCCACAAGCGAATCGAATGTGTTAAATGAAGCGTAGTTGGTGTCGAGTGTACATTTGAGGGTCACGGCGGAGGGAGAAAAAGCGCAGTTTTAAAATGACGTGGGTATTTATGGTTGAATTTTTGAGAGTTATTTGATTATAGGAAATATTTGGAGATGTCAGAAGAAAGATGATTTTGATTCCAAAAGTGTAGGGTTGTGCTGCATGTGCTCGAATATAAACTGCGAATAAAAAATAAAGTTAGCGATACAAAAAAAAAATGTTCTTAAGTAAATGCTTAAGTACCATAACGCAATAGACAACTTAGAGAGCACACTCTGTCAGTTTTGTATAAGCTTTGTCATAGGGCGAGGGAGAGGCCCTAGTGCCATGCTGTTTCAAATGAAAAAGAAAAATCGGCTAATAATACTGCCTTTCTCCGGAATCGAACCTTTAGGTTTAATTAGCTTTGTAGTCGTTAGTCGTGATTGCCATTGCTTGCGACTTGAAAACTTCTTATTTATACGATTCATGTTGATTTATCTGACCCTTAAAAAACTTTAACAATCTTAGTTAAAACAAACTCTCACTCTCTAAATAAAAGAATGCACTAAAATCCTCTTACGTTTATATTGAGAATAGCGACATCTATCGCGCTGGCATCGAGTTAATCTTTATTGCTTGGTTCGACCGCGGCCGCAGACGGATTGTGGCCGGCCACTCCTAATGTTCTTAGTTCTAACACTTCGCTTGTATGCACTCCTGGCACTTTTTGGTCCAATGGATTATGTTCACGGTAAGTGCTTTAGGGGGTGTGCATGAGATTATTGAAAATACGATCCTATAATCACTGCTAATAGTAGCTAGCTACCTAATGAATGAACTAATTTATTAATTTTGTCGAGATTTTCTCTTGCCCTAAGACGGGACGTCGCCGTCGTCGCCCACATTTTTAAGTAGGCGACTACGAACTCTTGGATCTTATGCAAGTATGCAAGCCTAGTACTTTTTCGTTCGCTTGGAATACTCGATTGTCAGATTAGGCTACAATTTAGTATCGTACACCTTCTCATGTTTGCTATTATTGACAGACGTCGGCAAGCCTGGATATCCATGTAATCTGGGAAAATAATAGTTTAGTTGATATGACACGATATATAAATTTTCCATGGTAAAACCATTTCATATGTTACATAATATCATCATTCTCCTATCCCACTGCGGTCGGCGCAACATGTCTTTTTGAAGTGAAAACTTCTTTAGGCGCGTTGGCCATTTTTGAGATGGGAAAAAACAATTAAACTTGCTACACCGGTACCGACATCTCATTTTTGTAAACGCGATTGTGTTCTTTATTTACATTACGTAACAGATCAATGTTCTATGCAAGTATTTTTACTTTGAAGGTTTTGGAAGATTTTTTTTTTCAAGTTTTCACTTCTGTCTGTTTATCTTCCATACTTCTTTGTTCGTTGTCATCTCGGTAGTTACTCCCATTCTAGCCGTATCATCTTTTACACATCCATCGTTACTTTGGTCTTTTCCTAGTCTTATAGCTCTCCACATTCATACTCAAAACTTAAAGCTACGTCGATATCGCTTACCTTTAATCACAACACTGCTATATTGCTAATAATTGCTAAAGCTATTGGCTCGGCTTGCGCTAGTTAAGGCGACATTCCGCGGTTGCGCGCGAACGATCGACTGATAAAGACTGCGTCGTCGTCACCAGCATCTTACAATCATTGGTTCTAGTGTTTCCTGTATTTATTTTAGCAATTATTGAAAGATGATGAACGTTTTTCTAAACGTCAATATTTGCAATTTTAAATATGACGCTTTCTTAGCGTACCCATTTCATTAAAAGCATGATTCCAGGATATTCAAATTCAGTAGCGGTGGTCGTTGCAGCACTTGCAGCTGTAGACGATATTAATATCTACAGCAGTCCACTGCTGCATTGCTATTCACAATCGTTAATTATTGAATTCAGTATCGAATGAGTCCTCTGAGCTAAACGCTGTTCACAAATCCGAAACCCGAAAAAATTTACCGTTAAAATCAAATAGGGCAAGGCAATTCAGGTAATTCGGCAGGTTGTCGAATGGTTGTCAAAAGCTTTGATGAACTCTCTAAAATAGGGTAGTACGCCACCGGAAAAGGTAGAGCGACAATTTTTTCAGGGTGGCAGCAGCTGGGTGAGAGTATCGGCTACTTTCACCCAGCTGCTATCAGACACACTGCCAAGTTAAATGTGATTGGAGAAGATCAAGATAATGATGGCAGCTAAATATAAGAAAATAAATAGTTGTAAGTGTGAACTTGACCAATTATCTACGTTTCTACTTATCGCGATCAACTGCTTAATGTAAGTGTCTTCCAATTACGGAGCTGCTGGTGGTCGCTACCGTTCTAGGTAGGAAACAAGTTTCTCGATTTAGAACATTTCGACAACCAACCGAATTGATTACAAATAATTATTGGCTTACTGCCATATTTTACCGTGGCAATGATTTGTATATGATTCAAAGTTGATTATTGACATGACTAACAAACTATACTTAGCTTTTGTAAATGTTAATATTGAAAGCTGTGGTGTCAAAGCAATCAAAGCTAATTAATTATTCTAATGCCGATTTGGGGCAGTTTGGTTTCTACAAAGGAATAGATAGTAGGTATCTATGACAGGGAATTTGATGGTTTCTGGGTGTCAAGTCTTAGAGTTCCCCAGGGATCTACTATCGGACCACTGCGGTATCCATCTAAGAAAAGCAGTTATTTAATACATTGAAAACAAACTAGTTTCTGTTACTAGTTTAAGTATTTGCTTCTTTAAAATTACTGAGAAGCCTGTATATTATTAAAACTAATAAATAAACGAGCAAAAGAAACTTCTGCTAAGTTAACTTAGCATCAAAGTAGTTAACATATGCCACAAACAATAAACGCATGCCTTCCCAAGTCATTACTATTAGAAAATACATTACTATGAGGAACAGTTGTAACCATTAACGATCAGAAAGTAATAGGGCATTAAAAAAAGAAAAGTAACAAACAAAATAAATCCATTACAAATTCTATCGGAGGAACTCATAAGTCGAATCAATTACGATGCTCATTCTTACAAGTTATAAGTAAAATGATTTATAGCTAATCATTATTGAGGGAACACAAAGTTAAGTTTGCTGTTGAGAAAAAATCTCTTAGTTACAAGCTATGATTTGAGAGGAAAGATAATTCAGTGAACGGGGTGAAACAAAAGTTTTTACATTTTTACGAACGGAGAGGAAGAGGAGATTAAGGCAGTCTACCTTACAAAGTGATATCATGTAAAGTATCTGCAACTGGATTGTGGAGGTCAGATAGGCAGTCGCTCCATGTGAAATGCAGCTAGTATTCAACTGAATCCGGTTAGAATGGAAGCCAACCCCAACATATTTGGGGAAAGGCTAATAGGCAGATGATAGCTACTAGGTGTAAGAAATTCAAAGAAATTTAATTATTAGAAAGTTTAAGTATAGTTTTGGTGCATTACCTTCACGGACCTTGGGTCCCTGGATTCCCAAGCAGTCAATCCCGCTATCACCGTGCAAATACGAGAGAAGAATAGGTAATATTTAATTGCCATAGAGAAGGTGATGATTTTCGGCGCGCAGTTTTTATCCTAAACTTTGTGAAAACCGTTTGTTTGCGCTACGTACGTAAAATATGTAAAAAAAAACCTGTCCGATCCGTGAGGGTGTTGCCAGGTATCGTACTGAGAGTCTAATATATGTGGTATTTTTTAGGAAAAAAGAAAAAAAAATCGTCGCATTTTTTTCAATGGGGAATTTTACCGGGTGATTACTATATGTGGCGCGGGCGGCCGTCGTTTAGCGGGTCTCTACAAGTCATAACTTATGACCCCTGTTGAAAATTTGCAATTTTTTTAAGGATGTGGGGTAATTTTGGTAAGTACTAAAAATGTTTTTTTTTTTTGTTCAATAATATTAAATAAAAAAACTGACACTCCGGGAGTGCCAACAGAAGCGAAAACTTGAAAAAAAAAACGGCACCGCTGTAATCAACGCGTTGATGTCTTTTTAATGGTCAAAAACTGGTGTCGTAACAGTGTCGTGAAATCAATGGTTTAGTCCCATCACAAAAATGCCCAACGCGCCTAAAGAAGTTTTCACTTTAAAAAAAATCTTTTAGGTAATATTATTGCAGTACCTATGTGCTCCTTTCGGATCGCACAGGTTTTTTTTACATATTGTATAAGACGGAAAAAGAGGCCGTGGATGACCACGAATAACTTGGCTACGAATAATAAACAAAAAATATGATAGCGAGCAACACAAAAAAAGAAACAACCCACAACCGCACGGTGTGGCGCAGAAGTAATAGGAGGGCTGACTTCAAATAAATGGGGGTAATAGCCAGGAGAAAAAAGAAGATATTTGTCCTAGGAACAGCTAAGGAAAACTACCGGTCAGTAACTAAGAACGATGCTCCATCATCAAGCTCAAATAAAACTAACAGATTTGATACTAATCACGATTCAAATCTAGTTAACCGACTTCCAAAAAGGAGGTTATATGTTCGTCGCGTGTTTGTTTTTTTTTTTTTTTTATGTACAGTACCGACCAAAAGTCCATAAGCAATCTCACAAAGCAATAGACTGACGCTTCGGTTTGACTTACGACCTTCTTCTATAAGTTGTTACAATACTGTAGACACGCACATTACACACACACACTCACTTTGTCTGCAACCAATGACTAGTTCGATAATCATCATTCGTTTTTAGTTTCACATAAATATTAAAGTTTAGCAGGTAGACCACAAAAAACTAAGTAAATTATTTCGATTTCTGTGGGGTAGATGCAGTTTGTTACAAGTATTCAATTAATAGAACTTTGTTGGTTCGTGCCGTGATAATATTGGTGACGAGCATTTAGCGCAGTGTTGTGGTTATTATTATCAAAAAGCAGGCATAAAATATATTGAAGAGATCAGATCAGATCAGAGAATATTATTGCGCTGCGTAAAAGTGAAGTGAATATCTAATAAAACCGGACTAAGTGTGAGTGTTATCATTTATATATTTCATATTTTACTAAACATAAATCTTAATCAAGGGTATTGTTGATAGAACAGAGGTATTGTTGAGACAGAAGATGCCTTTAAAGTTTTAAATTCATTGTGAGGTTTAATTCGATTAGTGAATAATAAATAATTAGGTATCATGTGTAATAAAAACAATGTTTTTCTTTGTTCTAGAGAAATACTGTGACGGTTAAGAGATATGAGGAAGGGGCTTATTATCGAGTAGCAGCGACGTCAAATGGTGAATGAAACAAATGGTTTCATACCAACGAGATATTTTGCTGAATTATTAAAAACACGTCATTATGAACCGTTCGCCGTGCACTCTGAAGGCTTGCATCACTGAAGACCAGCTAGAAAACCGTTTTAGACCTTAAAATATTGACCGTACCAACTTAATAAACAACAGATTCGTTATTGCATGAATTTATGGTAACGAATTTTTTAAGCACGTTTCAATAGGGTGTTTGTCGTATTTCTTGCAAATATACCGAAATTGTTTAATATTATTTTAGTAATAGTATTATTTTAGGATTAAAATTTGAGGTTTAGTTTCAATCTTCTTTTCGTAAAGAAAATGAATACTTAAGCTATAACCTCAATACCAACCAATATTTACTAAAGCCAAATAAAGTTTAAAATAATTAATATGAACAACTGCCTTTAACCTTAAAATCAACAATTTTGTCAGTAGATTTTTTTACATTTTAAGTAGTCTAATATTCTTATTTATTGCTTAATTACTTAGACCATGATCAAAGCTTTATATTTATGGTGCAAAAAAATCCATTTAAAATTTAAAACATTTCAAAATTTAAATATGTCAAAATAATACAAATTGCTTCTAAGTTTCTAGACATCTATTTCACATATTATTCAGGTGAAGTAATGATAAATAATTGTAGCAGTTTGATAACTGTAAAATAAACATAACGAATAAATATTATTTATTTTTTATTATAACATATCACGCATTTTTTATTCTAAACCCTTTATTGCAATAACAACATTAATAAATAGGCAGGATATTTAAAAATATTATTATTGCAAACAAAAATAATAATATTTGCAAAAACAGCGCTGTGATTTACGAGATTAGAACCTTAGCCATCTTGAATCTAAGACCAACGCTTAACGCCTTCTGCTATCTGCACATATAATTTACTTTCGAATTTTAGCAATGCGATACACTGGCCAAGGTCACGCGTACGAGTATGATGCGTGCTAACAAAAGTTATGGAAATATAAGTGCGGCGCCCGCGAACCGTGACGATACGATAGTGTGTAGTTCAAAACTGCGTTCTCTGTGGTGTGTGTACGGCACTCACACCACAGACGTCTGACTGTTTACACATACAAATGTACGGACTATACCGCGTGTTCACAGCAATACGACTCTTAGCGTGCTCATGCACTTTTGAGCGCTTACTGTATGTCCACCGATTTCTCCGTCATTTGTGGACTGATTTTGAAAATTCTTTTTTTGTTTGAAAGGGTATGCTCCCAAATTGGTCCCATATAAATTTTATTAACTTTGCTTGGGTAGTTTTTGAGTTAGAAAGAAAGAAAGAAAAAGTATTTATTGAGACTCGCACAAGGAATAAAAAATTAAACTAAACACCTTAGCTACAAAATACGTATTTTTTCCCACTTAGTACGTAGATGATATGATAAGTTCGTGTCACTGGTAGCAGGTAGTGGTATTCGAATATGTGTGAGGTAGGTACCACAACTAAAAAGTGAAAAATAAAAACTTTTTACAAAAAAAAAAAACAACCGACTTCCAAAAAAAACACTACAAAGTGAAAAATAACTTTAATTTCGGAAGTCGGTGGCAAAAAACGAAAACACAAAACCCAAGACACCGACTTCCGAAATTAAAGTTATTTTTCACTTTGTAGTGTTTTTTTTGGAAGTCGGTTGTTTTTTTAAATCATGAACATCGTTCTAGAATACGGCCCAAGACTTTAATGATCGCTAGTGTCATAGTTATAAATGGGTGAACGATTTTATCAATTGCCTGATAACAGCAAATTGCGAAAATTTTCATAATTTACCTGGACTATTAAACCTATCTATTAAAATGGTCTGTCTAGTTTGTAAATGAACTAGCCTTACCTACTTTTAGTAATCAAATCAAAGATTTGGCAATGTTTTGATTATGACTCAAACTCAAAGCATTTATTTCAATTAAACCATTTACAGGCACTTTTGAACTATCAGAGTCAGTCAGTTAGTCAGAAAGTTGAAGCTAGTTGCCCATTCTAAAACATGTCTCACCGACGACTCGTAAGTTACGATTAGTGACTTCTTGAAACTCACAGGAACTCAAGGTGTGTGGTCTTTGAGTTTCCTCCATAAATAAAGCAAATGACCTAAAGGTTTAGATCGTAAACTTTGCTTAAGGAGTCCTAAACTATGCCAATGCATTGTTTTTACTCCATCGACCGAGAAAATACAGGAAGAAAGTTTTATAAACAAGCCCATGGGCAGGGCAGTAGAGCCACGAAAGACGAATAGCGGAAAATTATGGTACTATATTTTTACGGTTCCGTACCTCAAAAGGAAAAACGGAACCCTTATAGGATCATTTGTCTGTCTGTCTGGCTAGCAGGGTGTCTGACTGTCTCTCCGTCTGTCACAGCCAATTTGCTCCGAATCTACTGGACTTATTTAGTTGAAAGGAGGACGGGCAAAAATGTATGGAAGCCAGCCTAGGAACCAATAACAACATGCGATATATCATTGGAAAGGTTTTTTTATGTACTTCAACTATTGTTTTGGCGGGAAGTCCTAAATCGCTGTGTGGATAAAGTTATGGCGCAATAAAGCTAGCTAATTGTGTTGTAGACCAGATGTTTTATGGTACCTCAAAATATTTTAATACCTTATCTATTGTTTCATTAACGTTTGAATACACCGCGTGGAGTATTGTTTAACAGATAGCTCAGTTTTTGTTATACTCTATTAGTTGCACGTGTTTTATAGGAGTGCTTAATGCTTTTGACCAAGGCTGTATCTCGCTCTCACTCATCTCATTATCCCACACATTTTATTTCTGAGAAAATATGTAAGGTCTGGGGGACCTAAGTTCTTGCTCTACAAAATAAAACAAACACGTGAAAAAAAAACATTTATTATAAATATTACAATAAGTATTATATATATTGCTAACGAAACATTTGAGATGGTCATTAGTGACAATATACGTAGATACAAGTTAAGGGATTAAAAAAAAAAAAAAGTATGAATACTCTAGCGCGCCTTAACACTTGCCTAATACAATACAATAATAAATCAAATACATATTATTTAAGTTAGATAATACCAAACTTAAGTATTATCTAACTATAATAAGATAGTTAGATAATACTAAAGTTTTACAGTAAGATAACAAAACTCCTTTTCAATCTTCATCAATTATAATTCCAATTAAATCCCCGGCTGGAGAATTAAACGGCTCATGCCTTCCTACACCTAGATACCAGACAAAAGAGGTTATATGGGCACAACTCCCTATTGTCCGGCGCCCTGTTAAGCAAGTGCAATAATATTGTGCTATCGCACTAATACCTATTACGTCCCTAATAACCAAAAGGTAACATAGATATATTTTTGCCCTTACATGGCGAGACTGTATACGGCCTCTTAACAACCAGACATTTTGAGGCATATTGTACCGTTGCAAATCCCCAATTAAATCATCTCTTTTCACTTCAATTATATATAAGCCATTATGCAAATGCTCTGCACAATATGATTTGGCTAATTTAAGCTGATATGATCCCAGGGTGAAAAGCTTTAAATCACTTTCTGTTAAACGAGGAAAGTAGTCTAATTGTTGATTTGCATCTATCGCCACAAACGCGACTCTTTGTCTATTAAGATTGTTGTCATTTACATAATTGTATAAATGATTTGGTATGTTGATCCTTTGATTAATTGAATTTTAATATAATTTCTGCGTCTACATTATCAGTCACAGGTTCACGAAAAGAGTTAATAAGGGCACCTGCAATTTTAAAATCGGGAAACAGATTCCGTAGTGTTGTATTAAAATAATCTTGACGCAACAACTTGAAATCGCGTTTAAAATGACCGTTAATGACCTCAACTACCCACCGACACAAAGTAATACGTCTCGATTTGTTGGCCTGTTCGGTAGATAGTTGCGTGTCATTTCTTTCCTTTGTTGGTGGCAAATGAACTTCATAACCGCATGCTTCTAAACTCGGAACACAATCACGAAAACCTCTATCGAGGATTAAAACATCGTTTTTTTCAAAATGCCAATGAAAACCACTGTTTTCATCATTAATAAAATCGGACATGATGGATGCATCGGACTTCGTGGCAGCAAAAGGTCCTAAGATATCTATTATATAACCGTCTGAACAAACAACTAGAAAGGGTTTTAATAAGTTTTGAAACTTATGTAAGCTGTAAGTTAAACGCTGAAAAAGAAAATTGGAACTTTTCTGAATGTACGCATACGTTCCGTCGCAAATGATTATGGCTTTAGTATTTTCTGGATTTCCAAATAATCCTTTATGTATTTTTAGGTTACGTACCATAACATCATTTCTTTGTATGTGGTCAAAGCCCAAGTGCCGTGGCACAAATTCTCTTAGTAAGCAATATCTTACTATCTTTAGTATTCTTTGTATACTTCGTCGAGACGTATTGAATTGACTGGCTAGTCGCTGGTTTGACTCTCCGGTTCTTAGTTTACAAAGGTATGCCAACCTCGGTTTTCAATGACTTTCTAGCAACGATGGAGTTTCTTGTAGGATTACGTGAAATTGACTATTTTTTAACCCGGTCCAAAAATGCATCTCATCATCAGTGATAGCATCTACAGTTTCAAAGTCTAGTGGTTTACCGTGCCGTGCTTTGATTAATATATCGCAAATATCGTCGAATTGAGCACTGTTAAAGTTTTGTGTAACATTACAGAAGTTCACTAATTCATCCCACACATTGGCTCGGAGATGTTCTTGACACGAACGAGCACTTTGCGGTACATACAGATTATGTTCACTAAGTAAATATACCTTTATCGCTTCTGATATATGTGAGTTCGCTTGGTTTTGACAGTTATTAAAAATGCAGTGTGCACTCGTATTTGGTGCTCTTCTGTAAATAGCAGATTGAATGGTTGCAGCTTCATTTTGTTCTGGGTGGACATTCTGGACAGGTCTTATTGCACTTTGAGTTTGAGCCCTTTGCCAGCACCGGTGGCACACAAAACGCGTATTGTTGAATATAACCTGGAAAAAAAACAATCAATTTCTTATAATAGGTATATAATCCTCTCAGTGAGTGAATGAATTGGTTTAGCTACCATTTTAAAAGTTGTAATTGTAGAATTATAAATAGAAAAAATAATTAAATAATCCGACTAAGTACTCGTATTAACTAACGTTTCTTATTAGTAGGTAGGGCTTTAAAATAAGGGCCCATACCATTTATGTATTACCAGAAGATGAACGAACACAATATTACCCTAGTATAATATATCCACTGTAATAAACAAATAAACAAACCTCCAATAGTGCATGTTCCCGTAAATAATCTGCAAGCTCAGGTTGATCTTGTGGAATATTTTCAGCCAAAATGTGACGCTGATACCTTCTGTTGTGAAGCCCACGCTGGCACATAACACAATTGTTGTGGTGTTCATCCATGACAAAAGCAGGTCGTTTTTAAGAGTTCAGTTCTGAGTCCGATAAACAAAGCCAGTAGTATAACATATAACAAATCACAGAGTCCGATTAACAAAGCCAAAGGTCGTAGTCGAATGATAATGATGACAAAGATGAATATAAATGGTAATAGTAAAACGTACTCGCTACACTCAAATCAAAATAACGACTAACGAACATGCGCGCGCGCGTCTGATGTGCCAGCCTGGCTCACTTTCCCCTCTCCTCAGCAAACACCTCTTGCCACTCGCTCTTATTGGCTGTCTCATCGAACGCGATAAGGAAAACATAAGAAGCTAGTGGACAGCCAAGTAAAGGCTCCTACAAACAGGCGCGACACGCGACGCGACACAAAGAGACCGCTCGTCACGCGGCACGTGGTGTCTTTGTGTCGCGTCGCGTGTCGCGCCTGTTTGTAGGAGCATTAAGTCGTCGTTCTAATATAAAGCGATCGTTGTGCGAATACGCGATTGTCGCGTTCATATGTAATTTTTTGTTCGAAAATCCGGAAGGCGCCCTCTGTTGACAAGACCACGCGTTCCGGTTCATCGAACAAAAGGACGACGCCTTACGGTTATGAAAAAAATAGATTTGCTTAAGTCTGGCTTTATTATGCAATAACTTTTTCCACACAGCGATTTGGAACTTCCCGCCATAGCAATAGTTGAAGTACATAAAAAAACCTTTCTAATGATATATCGCATGTTGTTATTGGTTCTTAGGCTAGAATGCCCGTTCTCCTTTGGTACACATATGTATTTTTGTGACCCCAACACGGACGTGTAACGTAAATAAATGAATTTTGATTATGGGGGTCACTTTTCGGGGGCAAACAGGAAAATGTAAAAAAACGTTTTGTGACATATGAAATGAAAGGGCTTGTTGTGAGGATCTCAAATATATATATTTTTTGATAATTTTAAAGTTAATGCTTTTAAGATATTTAAGAAAATAAATGAAAATTGTCCATTCCGCCCCCTTATCTCCGAAACTACTGAGCCTAAAATTTTTAAAAAAATACAGAGAATGGTTCTTTACTCATAGATTACAGGAAAACCTACCGGATTACAGGATTTAAGAAGTCTATGGTCTTAAAATAACATGGTAAATCTCTCAATATTGTGCATAAAAACTTACATTTGCAGTTGGAATGTATGGGAGACCATGGTTTTCAACTACAATGTTAAGTTTGTTTTTGAGATAAATTCATCCCAACTATGGAACCCTTCATTGTGCGTGATCCGACACGCACCTGGAAGGTTTTTTTAAATGCAATGTGATGCAATGACATACACTAGCACTGCGTCAAAGACTTCAGTGGTGACGCGGACTCTAGTTTGGTATAGTGTGATATTGTTATGATGAAAATGATATTGAAGTCTATGATTTTGATAGAGGAGCTCGTGGCTAAGAAATAACAGCCGCACGGGTCGATCCATCAGGTTAAGCTATGCCGGAGTTGTTCCGTGGACTCCTCCGTGCTTCGGAAAGCACTTTAAACCGTTGGTCCCGGTTGTCATTCGTGGATTTTTGACAGTCGTTACAGGTCGTCAGAAGCCCGAAAGTTTGACTACCAGTCTTACCAAGGGGTATCGTATTATCCAGTCACTGGGTTGTAGAGGTCAGATAGGCAGCCACTCCATGTAAAATACTGGTATTCAGCTGCATCCGGTTAGACTGGAAGTCGACCCCAACATAGTTGAGAAAGGCTAGGCCCAGAGATTTCGCCTAGAGATGTATATTTTGATAGAAGCCTTAGAAGCATAGGTGATCTACTGATCAGTAGGAACGCACGCACATGTTTCTGTGACACATAAACTTATTTTTTTTCCTTCTTTATTTTCTTTTTTAAACACGATTAGAAGCAAAAAGTTTTTTTGCAGCAGACTAAGTTTTTTGGTTAAGGGGTTTGGCTAAGGTTGGCTCCCTATACTAATTTTTAAACGTTTCAACGCATGAGTCATATGACCTTATTATGGACCATTCCGGAAAGCTAAGTTCTAGGTTACTCAAATTACAAAATTTTATGTTTTCTGCTCAATATCCGAGGGCAAAGCGCGAAGTTTATAGATTGTAACCTTTTTGAAACAATAGCGTTCTCAATAGTTAGTACCACATCAAAATCGGTTCGATAGTCTCCAGGATTGTGGGGCACATACGAAATGACACATATTTAAAAACAGAATAATTTCCATGCAAAGATGGCGGGATGAGCTTGAAACCTGAAGCCAGAAAGAAAGAGACGCCTTTGCTCTGTGGTTGGACAACACTAGCGAAAAATATTATAACAAAATTATTATCTGTGTAGACTCGTATGGCTACTGTATTTTGGAAGGACGGGAATAACTTTGATCGATTATTATGTTCCCATATCCAATTTGAGCCAATACTCGATTGTTACTCGATCCTCGATCCAAGTTTTATCTCGCCAGCAAACTATCTTTGTCGGCGTCGATACATCATTAATTCATTTTATTTCAAATTTCGAACACTTGTTCGTTTTTGAGTGATAGCTTTCTTAACGGCCAGTCGTGTTTGAAATCATTTGGAATGTAACTTATCGTTAAAATTACTTTTTTTTAAAGATGGTGGATGAGAGAGGTTGTCTGTCAAAAAAGTTATCTTTTGAGTTTGAAGTTACGTGTAAAATGGGATTTTATTTATACGTAATTTTGTTTCAATTCAAGTTGTTTACAATTTTTACACCTATCAATTTCATGATTATCATAATTATGTAGGTTTTCTAATCTGTTCTATTATACCAAATCAATTAGTTTTTGTAACTTTTGAAAGTGCTATGTCATCTTCAGTTCTTCTTGTAACTTTAGGACCTCCAATTTCTCTTTTCCCATTCCCAAAAATTCAATAAATATTTTTTCAAATGAGGTCCGTTTCGAAATCTTCCGATGGCTCTGCTCTATAGTCTATGGTAATTACGTCCATCACTGTTCTATGAAGCGACAGTAGCTGTAGGCTATAATATAAGTGGATAACGGTAGCTCTGTAGGCGTTTGTGAGGCAATGAGTGTGGCTTAAAATAATTAGCATTCTTTGAGGGTATGTGGACTTTCTTCCGATTAATAGAACGAACGCCTTGTTGGTCTAGTCAAGTCATCAAGGTTTGATCTCTGGGCTAAAGAAGATTCGGCACAATGCTGGGAAGAACATTATAATTGGGAGGAGGCTAATCTAACCATAGTCTTGTTGTGGCTGATTGATGATGACTACTTCCTATATTTCCAGGATATGTAGAGTTAAGTTGATGTCCAAGAAAGCTGAACATTGTGATCTTCCTTTTATAGTTGACAACTTAGTCTAGTTGGACTCAGAATTCGGAACATTCTAGTTTCTGGTCTGTCAAATCTTTGGTGCTACAGTCAATTTCTTTATCGACATCTCTGAACTCAATTACTAAATATCTTCAACTTCATCTATGTCCTACATTTAAATTGTTTTTTGTACAACCGGAAATACGAAGCCTAGCCATCGACAATTTGTTCCCATCATAGTCTGTATCAAAACAATTACTTTTTTACATTATTTATCGAATGATTCACGAAACACGCGTACCTAAGCAAAAAGCGTGGAACGTACCGTTGCTTACTTGGGCGCATAAAATGGCGCTTCTGTCACGACATGTTGTGTCGTGGTCGAACTTCGATGGTGTTTTAGGCTCTGACCAGACGGCAGACAATTTGGAATCGTAAGGAAATCCCGATAATTTGGCCGCGTGCGCGTTAGATTTCCATACGATTCCAAATTGTCCGTAGTCTGCTAACCGCCTTATGTGCCTTTAATGTCCATTAGTACTTTAGGGGTATGAGGAACAGGGTGTAAAGTTCACTCATCCACCATAGAAAAGGGAGGATCCTCCGACCAGACGGTTGTTGTGTCTGGTGGGCAACTGCCCATCGGTTGGAAGTTGAAATCTTGTATGTATGTCGATCGCTCGGTAAACTCTAACTGCGCGATGCAGGATTTGTGTGACGTCATGTCTTTGATGCGTAGTTTGTATGTGGCGGTGTAACCGCTACATCACTCCCCTCCGGAGACCGGAGGTCGATAGTGGGCTGAATCTTGCGATGCTTCACACAGTGCCAGCTGTGGTTCCAGTGAGTCGGAACCGGGTACCGCATAGTTCGCGGTGAGTCGGAACTTTCTGTGGTGATTGCGGCGATTGTGGTGATTGTAGTGATTCCCCAGTGAGTCGGGGTGATTGAGGTAATTGCTGTGATTCCCCAGTGAGTCGGGGTGATTGAGGTGATTGCGTTGATTCCCCAGTGAGTCGGGGTGATGAGGCTGCTTGCGTTGATTCCCCAGTGAGTCGGGGTGATGAGGCTGAGGGTGATGACCAGGAATGCGCGTTCGCTGCATGCTGGTGGTCAGGATACCCGTTGAAGCCGTGGGTGCTGGCTGGCTGTGTGACTCGCCTCACGAAAGCTTGCGGGAGTGATGATGATGACGTCACGCCGAAATAATTGCACGAAGGCTGGGTTGACGTTCATACTCGGGGTCACCAATTTAGGGGTATGAGGAACAGGGTGTAAAGTTCACTCATCCACCATAGAAAAGGGAGGATCCTCCGACCACACGGTTGTTGTGTCTGGTGGGCAACTGCCCATCGGTTGGAAGTTGAAATCTTGTATGTATGTCGATCGCTCGGTAAACTCTAACTGCGCGATGCAGGATTTGTGTGACGTCATGTCTTTGATGCGTAGTTTGTATGTGGCGGTGTAACCGCTACAGTACTTTACCTGAGTAGTAGGCTCGTAGCTAAAGAATAACAGCCGCACGGGTCGATCTTTAAGGTTAAGCAACCTCGGCAAGTGTAGCGGTTAACCGTCGAAGATTGCTAATAAAGGTTATTTGAAATTGAAGTACTTTAATCCAGTGTCATTTGGAATGAAATGTGTTTACGTTGGTTAAGTATCGATCTTAATGTCACTCGATTCCAACGCTGGATGACATTAAGATCGATACTTGATCAATGTAAGAAAAAAAGTAAAAAAAAAAGAAGGAAACCAGTTTTCATTCCAGTGTAACATCCCATAACCAGCGCCGGATTGAAATAGAGCAATCGCTGATTGGGTGAAGGCCAATCCAGTGCTACTGGATTCAAACACTGGATTAATTTAAATCAGCGATATAACCCGTGTGAGTTAACTAGGCACCTGGTGCTGTGACGTCACTCAAACATACTGTTCAGTACAGAACGGGGCCGCATTCCAGCGAGGTGCCTATGCTATTTCGCACGAGTTGTAAATGAATGAACACCTGGAAAAATAGTGACCTAAAAAGACACATATCAAAAGTTCAAAACAACATTTTAGGCGCCACCAAAAAAGTTCAAAGCTCTCGTTTTTTGTGTAACTTTTTTTTTTTTTTGCTATCGAACGATCTTTGATTTTGTTTGTTGCCTGATGTCATTGCGTTTCATTGAATATTTCGGTTTGTTTGAATTACATTGCTTGGTGAGCATTAGTTTAAGAGTCAGATTAACTTTTAGAACTGGCAGTGGATGCTGATTTTTATATTGCCTTTAGAACTTCACTGTGCTATTTTTTGTTATATTAGTCATTTGAATTTGTTTTTCAATGGTTTCGTTAGAGATTTGTCCACGTGTTCGTAATCATTGCTTATTTTTTACAGTTTGTCATTTTTGTCGCATTTAAAGATCCAATACCTTATCAAAACGACCTTCTTAAAATTAAGAAGATATCATTAAATATTTAGTGCATTCTTATTTGCCTCACCATTTTTTTTTTACAAACTTTGCGGCACGACACCGTGGGATAAAAATTCATGGTAACAACAGGAACTATCCGTTAAAGGGCTTCATCGTGTTTTCTAAGACACGATGGAATAAAAGGAGCCAATTAAATTTTTCTTTTCGAAAAACAGATAAAAATTTGTCACGAGCAGTTTAACTACATAAGACTATAGGTACGTTGTTTATCATATTCTCTTTACTGTTCTAAAACAAATTGGTTGTATCAAAAAACCAACCTAGACTTCATCCGTACAAATAAACAAATCGTAAAGTATCACTTACAATAATTACCCACAAAACCAGAGACAACATTAGAATCCCAGAGGAGCGCGGGAAAACGGGGAATCCATTTTGTAAGTTTGACGTTTCAGTAACATGGCGCATGGCGGCGCTTTAATCTTGTTGACGTTGTTTCAAATTTCGAACTCAGCTTACGGTCGAGCTTTGCTTCGGTCAGTGTTCTCTGCCGATTTTATGAGATCGACAAATGCAAATGGTATGTTGTTTAGGGCAGAAAAAAATAGGACTAAAAGTTTAAATATGCATTTTTTTGAACAATCTGTGAATTTTTACGGAAGGGGGGAAAAATGATTTTTTTTTTACTTTTTGGCTTGTTGAGCGGCCTGTTTATTACACCCTGGAAACTAGTCTGGCTGTTTCAAAGCTTGGAGTTCTATGGAATGCGAAGGGCAAGAGACTCCCTGATTACCTTATTATGTCCACAAATACACAAGTTAGTTCTAGGCTTTTCTATTTTCTCATTGGAATCGACTCTCAGTACGACCACTACTACAAAATCAACGCAGAACCACATAAATTCTCATTAACAGCAATAAAACCTCTACAGAATCAGCAATCATCAGTACTACAAGCTGACTATAATAAATTGTCATCCAATGAATCTGCCACAAATCTATCCCGGCCTTCTGCAAAGTTATTGGGCTATTTAAAAGCTCAGAGTTCAACTGCTGCGGCACAAGAATGAGTGATAATTGAAATGCGCACGCGATGATGTGTGGACATCACGAAAGTACAAGTTAGGAATAGATCAGAAGGTTCGCTCCGAAGTGTAATCGACTTTTCACAAAAACTTCCAGTATAAATGAAACATCACTTTACATCTCTAAGGTTGCTTGTGGCTAAATTAAACAGTCTCATGGACCGATCTTCAAGGTTAAGCTATGCTTGCTGAGGGCGGTCTGTGGATGGGTGACCATGCAATTCAAAACGAGACCCCTCCATGTCTTAGAAAGCACGTTAAGCCGTTGTCAGAAGCTTGAAAGTCTGACAACCATTCTTACCAAGGGGCATCATGTTACCCAGTAACTGGATTGTGGAGGTCAGATAGGCAGTTGCTTCATGTAAAATACTGGTATTCAGCTGCATCAGGTAAGACTGGAAGCCGACCCCAACATAGTTGGGAAAAGACAACGCAGATGGTGACTAAGGTTGAAACTATCTATCACATTGGTCTTAAAGAAGAAATAGACCTTGAAATTCTATGACGCAAGTGTCATTCAATCTTAGGGTGGTTATGCAATAAGGAGTTCGTCTATACCTAGAAGATTAAAAGAAGCCGCTAATATAAAAATGGATTCATTGCGTGTGGCGCCCGGCGTTTCCAAGACTGATTCTAATTATGATTAGACGCGTGATTGGTCACGAGAGATTTTTGCCACATATAAGACAGAAGATACGAGAAGCACAGGACCGGTTATTGTCCCGACATTTGAGGGACGCCAATATCCAGCAGATGATGAAACCGATGAAGAAAAGACAGTTATATAAAGGTAAGGACAGGATACAGACCGAGACGAAAGAATGTAGGGTAAATGAAGGAGAAGACGATCGTTGAAAAGTCCTAAAGACTGAAGAGCTGGCTTTGAGAAAGATGAAGATCACATAGCTGTCAAACGTCCAGCACTTTAGGAATGGATTAGATAGGCTTTAGAGCCTAGAGAAAGTGACATTCTATCAGCGATAACAATGATGGAAAAGTCAAAGATATATTGGTTTGACTTAAGTAAGCTACCGAAAAGCATAATGTCAATCCAGTAGAAATACTAAACGCTTTAAAAGCGTGTACTAGTCTAGGCTCTCTTGCTCTCCATGATCCCTAGTAGACTTCTTATTCATATCGAGTTTGGCCAATTTTTCGTAGGCAGCGTAGCAGATTTTGAACTCATATATAGCTATATTGATACTAAGGTCCACCTTACCCAGAAAAGTTATTAGTTACTTGTTTCTGGTCAAATCTTTCTTATCAATTCCGATGTTAGCTATTGTGCCTTGTCATCATTATCTTCATCATCAACATTGCCAGCTTTGTTCCACCCATTACTCAGTAAAGACCTTCTCCCTTTGCTTCCCTTGTCTGAATCTCAACAGGGTTTGGTCACCAATCATTATGACTTCCTTCTATGTTAGTTTAAGCTTCTGTTTTACTCTATTCAGTGGCGCCTTCATCGTGATTGTTGCGTGTG
This sequence comes from Agrochola litura, assembly GCA_949152395.1. Classification (NCBI taxonomy): domain Eukaryota; kingdom Metazoa; phylum Arthropoda; class Insecta; order Lepidoptera; family Noctuidae; genus Agrochola; species Agrochola litura. The sequence goes on along the minus strand of OX424519.1, from coordinate 5,440,841 downwards.
AGCATGTGCGAGTACATAGCGCGGAAACTTTCATCTGATTGCGGTGTGATTTTTTCTATGTATTTAATTATTGTCCGACATTTTATGTGTGTTTACTGTCTTTTGCTCAGTGGGCGATGAAGTTAATTTTTAATTCAACGTATATAAAGAAGGAACTTACTGTCTAAAACTGTGTGGAAAGGATTTTTATTGACTTTCTCTTTTTCGTTTGGTTAGTGACTAACCTGGTGTCAGAGTTTTTCTGCCGCCACTGGGCCTCTGGCTTGTCTTCACATGCCGTCGAGAAATATCTCTCAGGCATGCCGGTTTCCTCACGATGTTTTCTTTCACCGTTTTTAAAGCAAGTGATATTTATACAATAGGCACATGAATCCGAAAAGTCAGAGGTGCGTGCCTTGGGTTCGAAGTCGAGACCTATGACTTGGCAGTCCGACGGTCACACCATTAGGCTATCACTACTCTCATTTTTATTGTACAAACTTACGAGTTTTGCTCAAGAGTTGCATGTCCTTTAAATCAAGCTTCTCATGAGAATATTTTTAGTAGTAATTTTACAGTTACTATATATTTGATTTTGTATCACAGTGATCTTTATTCTCATAGTTGTAAGGTTTCTGGTGAGTCAGATGTAATAATAACTATGAAATAACCGTAGCTTACTCTGTCATAGGAGTCACAGACAGCCCACTGTGCAGAGCCTGCATGGAGGACGACGAGACAGCAGCTCATGTGCTGTTAAACTGCCCGGTGGTCGCCACATACAGGGCCAAGTACTTCGGTAACCCAGGTACCCTACGTGAGATTTTCAGTGACGACACCAAAATGTTGCTGGCCTTCTTTGAGGAGCTGGGGTGGATCGAATAACCGATTTTCCCACCCGTACGCAAAATACGTGCTTTGACGTGGAGTTGTGGATACCAGCCCGTATTACCTATTACCTATTTAACCGTAGCCTAATTTGTGTTAGACAATGACAGACATTGTCAATCTGTCAGAATTCTCGGTACTTCGTATGGTACACAAACTGCACTTAACAGTATATACTTGCACACGTAATGCACTCTGTTTGCAGTATTAGTTAGTTGCCAACAAGCCTCGGAGTCGATTAGATAAAACTGCTTGAACAATTGATTCTTACAATTAACACTAGATTGGATCGGCATGAGGCATTGTGTGGTTACTCTAGTTAAGTTCATGGCCAGATAAATGATCGAACGATCGGGTTGAAATACCTTTGAAATTCTATTGTACCAATATGCACTCGCGGAGTGAAAAGTTTTAGCACCTTGAGGAAAATTTTATCTAGCACTCAAATAATATTTGTTTGATAAAAAAGATCATCATCATCATGCTAATCCCAAATAATTAGAGGAGAAAAAAAAATTACTGTTTGTAAGTAGTGTTGCCCAAATGCAAGAACAAGACGAGACTTAGCCAGTCTTGGTCTTGGTCTTGCGCCAATACACCTGGTCTTGGTCTTGGTCTTGGTCTTGCGCTCCCAGTCTTGGTCTTGGTCTTGGTCTTGCAGCAAGAGTCTTGCAAGTCTTGCAATTACCTATTAGTCTATTACTATTTATTAAAGTTTACTTTAAATCTTAGAAAAACGTATTAGAATTGGAACATTGTGAGCTTGAATTAACATAGCCATAGTAAAGATCAAGCAGATTAATAAATAACTGAAGATTTGATAAGAAATTCGAAAAATCAACTGACCTATATGTCGTTTTCCATGGAAGTAACTGTTTCTTAATAAACATTTATGATTTATAAGCTTACATTTGCTAAAACATGTAAAAAAACAAATTAATTACAATAACTTGACTGTATTTTAAAGAACAATACTTATCTGTCTAGAAAGAGATTGAACCCTCAACTTATAAGAAATTTAATAAAAGAGTTTTACGATTTATCATTTATTTGAATAAAAAATAAAATACAACACAAATCAACAGCTTTATCATTAGGTTATGATACTTTATATCAATTTTTTTGACCAAGAATTAATACAAAGTAACCATCTGGCTGACTCATCACTTAACCTATTTCTATGTTTTCTAATTACTAATGATGCTTTAGAAAATAACCTCTCAGCAGGTACTGAAGTTGCAGGTATTGAGAGAAAATCACGGGCCATTTTCGATAAAATCGGATACTCTGTCTCATGCGTCCTCCACCAATCTAAAATGTCTTCCGAGCTGGCAGTTCTTGGTTTTCTCAGGTACTCCTCCAACTCGTCTATCACTAAGCCTTGAAGACAAGATCCAGATGACGTCGAGGGACATTCATAGAGTTTATCAAAGTCTATTACGTCTTCATCTTCATCACATACTTTATTTTCTTTTTCTGGTAATTCCAGAGATTTGTTCAGTGAGTGTAGACTTTTATATTCTTCATAAAGTTCATTGAACTTGCGCAGACTTTCTGTTTTAAGTTGCTTCCCCCACATTGTCAGGTCAAAAGTCTGAGCCTTATGCCTTGGGTCTAAAATTAAAGAAGTACAATAAATCCAGTTGCTCTTCTTGTAATGTTTAAGCATTTTGTCTCGAGCTGCTTGGAAAGCTAGAATGAGCCTTTCATCCACTTCAGATCGATTAGGTTTCTCATCTAACTGTTTTACCATGGATTCAATTTTATCTAGCAAGAGATTGAATGATACAATGACTAGCGGTAATGTAACATATTTGTCTCCACCAAGTTTTGTACTTAAAAGTTTAAAGTTTATTAGAAATTTATGTAATTTTTCGAGTACCTGCCATTCATTAGCTGTGATTTGAAAATCATTTAATTCGGTGACAGAACTGCACAATATGTCAATGCCCGCTCTCACTTTTAAACAAAATCCAATCATATCATGTGTGGAATTCCATCTCGTTGGACAGTCAATAATGGCATTTAGATTTGATGGCACGCCAGCTGCTTCACAAGCAGACTGAAACTTCTTCTTCACTATCTCACTTCTTTTTATTTTACTGGAAATACTGCGTAACTTTGTTACAGATGTACGCGAGTCAGCAATATTTGGTGCAGATTCTTCATCTTCCTCATCCTCAGTTTCGTCTGCATAGTCTTCGTACTGCTGATCTTGCGCGTTAGTGTCAGACTCACAGTGTAATGCTAAGGTCTTTAATAAATCTTGTACACCAAGGTTTAAAATGTGAGCAAAGCACCGGAAATGTTGATTGTCTGAATCAAAGTGTGGCGGCAGCTGTTTGCCCAGTTCATACATAAATTTGGTATTTGCAGTTGCGTTGTCGACCGTGATACCTTGTATTTTATCAATTATGCCATATTCCAATAAACATTCATGGAAAATCGTTGCAATATCTTCCCCAGTATGTCGACCGCGTGATGGTATAAAATCAAGAACTACAGATTGATACTTCCATTCGTTGTCTATATAATGAATAGTAACCCCGTAGTAACTCCTACCAGCAATTGACGTCCACCCATCAATGGTAAAAGACATTTTAGATGATAATTGTTGAAGTCGTTCCTTGAGATTCAATTGGAGCTCTTCAAATCGCTCTTTGACTTTCCTTCTAAGTGTAGACCTTTTAGGAAACACCATATTAGGGCAAATACGTCGAAAATATACTTGTGTAGCTTCGTCATCGAAAAATGAGAAGGGAAGATATTTTTTCACCACCCAATCAACTGTAGCTGTCGTGATGTTGTCACTGCTGTTTTCCGACTGAAACAAAACAATAAATCTTGTGTTATTATTTAAAACATACTAGGTTTGAGCGTATAAGAGGAGGAGGTTTGTTGTTGTTAAATCGAGAAAATCGTTAAATTGATATTTGTTATATTAAGGTTGCACTGTACTGTAATTTACCAAAATAAAGTACTTAGTTGTTACTGGCCGATTAAATGAAAATATGGGTGTTTATAAAAAATATTTAAGACGATAATTACATACTTAATATGTCGCACCCCTAGATGAAAACACCACTAACTCAAAAATACTTACGTAAGTTAATGGCGTTTTTGAAAGTATCGCATGAATAGCTACGCGGAGTTAAAATTCTTTTAACTGTTAAAAAAATATTCTTACCTGTCCACTTCTTCCAGCGGTTACTAAAAAGCTTGTGATATCTCCACTTAATTTTGGTTTAACAGGAAGAAATATTTCTGATTCCTTTTTGTGGAAAGATATTAGATGTTTCCTTAAGCCTGAAGTGTTTCTGTTTTTCATTTTTATTTCAATCTTTTTATGTTGGCACAATTTACAGAAGGCAGTTTGGGATGCATGAATTATTTCGAAAAACTCCTCAAATTTGCTTTTGGGTCTTTTAGATCTGTGACTCAAACTCTCGTTACTCGGACTAGAATAATTTGAATCTTCGTCACTCATATTAAATTGTACACGTGATACGTTTTTAGAAAACAACGAGAATTAGTAAAAACAATTATTAAGTTAGACTCGAAGCACAGCTCAATTGGAAATGACTGGAATTAAAATAATTCCTTTATTTATAGTACGTTTCCTTGCTTTCTACCGCGCCGCCTCGCCACGTGCCGGCTCTATGAAAAGGATGCCGCCGCAAATCAAACAATGCCGCGTGCGGCGTACAAACACACACTAAATATTACCTACTTGTACAGACGCGACGCGTGAATAAAATAGAATTAGTGCCAATCACTATTCTTTACATATAAGTGAATGTTTTGGCGTACATCTATACTAATATTATAAAGCTAAAGAGTTCGTTTGTATGTTTGATGACAGAAGTTTTAAAATAAATAAATAAGTCCTGAACGTCACTATACCTACCTCCAAAGTTACTATTCCTCGTGGACGAAGTCGCGGGCACAGCTAGTAAATACTTACTCTCATCATCTCTCTCAGAGATATTCGGGCTGGTAAGTAATACAAAACTCTTATCGCAGGCTTTTTATTTTATTAGTAGGTAAGTACCTACGCTTTTTATATTATTTTATTAGTTTTGTAGAATTTTTTTACACGTTTCAAGTATATTTAAAAGTGGCTACAATATTTATTAAACGGGTGATATTTGAACACTTTTTTGCTATTTTTTCTTGTAAAAACTTAAGAAATATAATGACTAAATGTACAATAATAGTACCTAAGTAATTAGTTTAAAACCATATAAGTAATCAATATTATAATATATACTTACTAGAATGAATTAATATGACATCTACTACCTATCCTTACCATTTTATCCTAATCATAATACTACTTGCGTGATCAGTATAATGTATTCATTTTCATTCTAAGCACTCTGAAACTTATTTATTCTTTGGAACACCTGTAGGTACTCTTAAAAAAATTCGAAATTATTTTGCATGAGTATACCTACGCCCTATGGCGGCAATCAAATAGTGTCACAAATGTTATGATTTCGGCGTGGCGGCAACGATTGTTTTAGATTTCAAAAGAAGCCCCGGCGCGTGTATCATAACCATGTACTTCCGAAAAGCGGCAAATTTCTTTGAAAAGTAAGTACAAAACCTTTGATGGAGCATTATCAAAGTGCCGATGGTTAAAACATAACTATGCATGCACTCAGTTTGATTTTAATAGATATTTTTTTATTCGCTATGTTTATGGTATTAGTCGTAATGCGCATAGGTCCAGTTTTTCATATTCTTTGATACAGTTTTTTGCGTCTCATAGAATTCCTAAGCGTACCTACCTATACACCGAACTGTTACACCTAACTACTCAGTGAAATAGCGCTAAGTCCTAGCTGCAAGACGCAAGAGTCTTGCAGGCTATGTCTTGTTCTTGCTCAAGTCTTGCACGGTCAGTCTTGGTCTTGGTCTTGCTAAAAATACGCGGTCTTGTTCTTGGTCTTGGTCTTGCAAAAACGCAAGAACAAGACCAAGACTGCAAGACCAAGACTGAATTTGGGCAACACTATTTGTAAGTGACATGACGTGCACGATAAGCGCGAATGGTTTATTTTGAAAACACACTCCGTTCCCCGAGTGCGCATATTTCGAAAAGTTCCCAGCAAATTACTTAGATTTGTCACTATTAATCAGAAGTATTCATGTCCAAACAAGCTTGTTGTTCTAGGTGGTAAAATATTTTGCATGTTTTGGGCGTGGGATCACGACTTCAACGCACGATCATTTTGGTACCACAGCGCTTTTGTCACATCACTCGGCAGAAAACTTAAGACTTAGTTTATTAAGACTTTGACAAGCTTCAAATTAGGCATTATATTTATAACAGACTGGCACCTGCCCACGATTTCGTTCGCGTGGAAGTTGTAAGAACGGCCAGATTTTTCTAAAACTCCCTCGGTCTCCGACCTGCCCGCGTTGTTATTTCGTTCCCGCTTAGAGTTCTTTCTGCTGGGCTCCTAAGGGTCGTAGAGTGATGTTAAACAGGCTTTTTAACCTTTCTCAAGAATTGGGCTAATTGAAAAAAAAAACGAGCGAGTCTTACAGTAGTCGTATATGATGTGAAACAGCTGACAACTCACCTTGGTAATAAGCAACATTAAAGGGGTGGGGCTTCGTCAAGGTCGTTTCTGACGGCCAACTTTAGCACCGCGCGCGCTCGTTGGTCAAATCAAATAGCGCGCGCTTCCCCGGCTTCCTGTTACACACTTCCGTCCCTTTTCACGAAATCACTCCGACAGTTTGAGGAAAGATGATGTTACACATAAAAAAAAACAAATTTGACTGGCAGTTCCCGAGATGCAGACATGCGCGAGTACATTCAAACAAAAAAACAAAGTCTTCAGCTTTATTATATTAGTATAAATAACATTAAGTAGGTCATACTTTTTTTAGATAGACCTAAGTAACAAACCAAGAAAACATTTCGCGTGATTTAATCAATTTATAAAAATGACACATTCAATATCTTTCACATTTCGGCTCATTTCGATCACTTCGACCGCCCGCACGGCCCATACCGCCTGTCAATCTTTTCAAATTCGGAACGCTATATGAAGTGACGTTTCCTGCGGCGGTTTTACTTTTTTAATTAGCCCAAGTATGGGCAACGGCACAATTGGAAACTGTCACATTGTCTATGGTTTGAGACGTAACGGACCTTTCTGAATGTGGGCAGTGCGGGTTTTGCTGTTGTGAAATCAATTGATACGAAGATGCATTATGTAAATCTGATTAAAAATTTCTGAGTCACTTTGAAAAGCACGGTAAGCGCAATTAGTTCTAATCGCTGAATTAGAACAGTTCTTCCGAATGGCCGTCTGAAAACATAGTTGCATTAAAAACATATTTTAGGTACTCGCAATAAAAGTTACAGCGAGTAAACAATATCAATCTATCTAGCATTTTCCCAACTATGTTGGGGTCGGCTTCCAGTCTAACTGGATACAGCTGAATACCAGTATTTTACATGGAGTGACTGCCTATCTGACCTCCACAACCCAGTTACTTACTGGGTAACACGATACCCCTTGGTAAGACTGTTTGGGCTTCTGTCTACCCGTAACGACTGTCAAAGATCTACGAATGACAGCCGGGACCAACGGCTTCGTGCTTCCCGATACACGGGTTTCGATATGTTATGAATGGTCACCCATCCACGAACCGACCGCGGCAAGAGTAGCTTAACCTTCGGTCGACCCGTGCAGCTTTTATTATTTAACTACGAGCCCCTCCAGTGAGTATAAAATGTTGTATATATTTCGCCTAAGGCTTAACAAATTAGCCTTCAAATTAGAATCTACTAGAAAACAGTCCTTTTAATTAAAAACAATTCAATATTCACCGTAGGTGTTTCAAAGATCAGTAATAATGCTCTATCATTGCTTTTGCTAAGACTTTCTATTGTAAGGTGTGGGAGTTAAAAACTTAGTAATATTGTTGTTGATTCGTTTGATTTTATTAGGATGTTTATACTTCAGACTTTTGCTTTGCAAACCGCCGGAGTCGTCTAGAGTTTTTTTTTTTTGTTAGCCTATTTTGTGTCCCACTGCTGGGCAAAGGCCTCCCCTTTTTTCTTCCAAATCTCTCTGCTTTGTGCGATTTCAGGCCATGTTAGCCCCGCAAACATAACTAGATCGTCACACCACCTTCGCCGCGGTCTACCTCGACGGCGTTGTCCTCCTTCAGGCGTCCAGTGAGTGACGATCTTTGCCCATCTATCCGGGTGCATTCGTGCGACGTGGCCGGCCCACTCCCACTTCAGCCTGGCTGTTTTTTCTCCAACATCCACTACTTGAGTTATTTTTATTATTTGAGTTTATTTTACTCTACCATTATCTCTCTTTTTCCGTGGCCTTCTTTAAAGGCACAACTAGAATGTTTATGGTCAACACCGTTTGTCTGTTATTGGACAATGCCACGTGGAAGTAACGGAGTCCCTCCTACTACAAGCAATTCCTTGGTTTAAAGGTCCCCAAACGCGTAAAGAAACACACTGATGTTAATTGAATTAAACATGTTTATTTTTGTATTGAGTGCATAGGTTACTTATGGACAAATTTACACCATTAGGTGCAGAAATATAAAACGCTTGAGCAAAACTTGTTCAAATAAGTATTTTTGCTTCGTCATAGCGCAGTTCCTCTGCTACTCCCTTCGGGAAGAACAGGTATGATGTTATGTTATGGTACGATGAAATAGTAGACCTCGGGTGCATTTCAATTCTGTAGTCTAAATGGAGCATCAATGTAGGCCACTGGACAAGTCTAACTTTCTGATGAGATTGTCTCTCGTTCTGTGGACACGAAATGTCCAATGGCAATGAAAAGGGATGTGGTATTTTTTTTGGGTTGCTATCTCGCTGGTCAACCTAGGAGCTTGCTGGCTGCTTACCCGGGCTATTTTGTGGATGCCTTCATAAATTAAGGCTTCTAGCCAGGGCATAAAAGTTATCAACTACGCGACTATACGCTAAGGACACCCTATGGGTTACAGACTTCGGCTGAGGGCATCGCTGGGGAAGTGTAGCTGGGACAGGCTGGACCGGATCGTGATTATTTAGGGCAGGGATTCCCAACCTTTTAACATACACGCCCCCCCCAACTTTCTTTTAAATCACTACGCCCCTGAGTTACTTTGTCGATAAGCAGAAAAAGTGGTTTGCAGATTGTTGGGGAGAGCAGATGAGTGATTTAGTAGTTTATTTTATTTTTATGATATAAGTCATTTGCTGTACCGGATTTTTTCGCTTGTTACTATAGATGTGCATGCAGTAAGTGGAAATTAAGTGTCCGCACTAATAAACCTTATTTATAATTTGATTTTTTCTGTTCCCACAGACAAACCGTGAAAACGGTTTTGCGGGGCATCGTTCTTAAGTTAAGATTCTTATAAACTTGATAAATAAATAAATGAAATGAATGAATAAGAATGTAAAGCGAGTGAACGTGAGGTCGAAAATGTTAGATTTTCTAAATCAAGAACAAAAAAATTTATAAATCTATAGTTTATTATTAGAGCCGCCGCGCCTCCCCCCCATAAGGTCACTACGCCCCCCGAGGGAGACGCGCCCCACCGGTTGGGAATCCCTGATTTAGGGAATGGATGTGGTATTGTCATGTTCGATGTATTTATAAACCAGTCACAAAAAAGATGGGTGTTTTAAGATAAAAGGTTCGCACGCAAAAACAAGGGTTATTAGAATTAATCCTCTGTCTGTTCTCTGTCTACTTCAAAACTTTTAATAGAATTTAAGAACATATTAATGGCTTACATAATGGGAGCTGCCAAAAAATATCATGAAGAAAGGGTTTTTTTTTAAGTATATTTTGTTACTTTTTTTCTCAGACCAAATAAAAAACCAAGACATAGCGCTGTCAACAGAGACGTGAGGCCGGTTTCGTAAACATGTGTGCACTTAGTGAGGTGTAGTTTGATTGTAGTTCTATTGTAAATGGTTGTAAATGTGTGCGTGTGAGCGTGTATGCACAGAGCGGAGGTGTAGTTTTGGCATGCTTCACTTTATTGTTCGCAGCGCTCTGTTTTGGTTTTTTATTTGGTCTGAGCTTTTTCTACACTCTTGCAAAAGTCACGCTTCCAACGAAAGTAGCGTTACCTTTTTTGGACTCCACAACATAATATCCCAATGCAAGCCCGATGCCTTTCTTTTATCTAAGATATTGTTGCGTCAGTCGCAAGCGTGTAACCCGCCTTAACCCATCTCAATTGACACGTATCCCGCTAATGGAAATGGGCTTTATTTTTTTACTTTTAATTAATGCCGTTGTTCTTTAATCTATGGTTTCGTTGATAACGCCCAGCACCGTGTCGAAATAATCGGTATTATATTTAAATCGATACACGAATCGATTAAAATAATAGATAACGTATTATTTAGTTTTGGGCACTCATTTGTTTTGTGGCGGAGAAATCTCTTTTCACATGATGTTTTTTTTTTTTTGTTTAATTAAATAAGGCAGGAAGTTTTTTTTTAAATGAGATAACGATTAAAAATACCAAAGGTGAACTCCCAAGAAGAACTAGTTACTTCTCGATAAAGAAAATTATTCCTATGCCATCATCGATCATTATAGTGATCGATGTATGCCATACCTTGGCTACAGGAGATACTTTTTAAAGAGCCTCCTAGTGTATAAGGGCAAAATTTTTAGATCGCACTTTTCCATTACTAAGTATAGTAAGCGTTCCGTACGAATTTGAATATAAACATTTTAGTAATAAGGTTCGCATTCGTAAGTGGCGCTTACTTTACTTACCAAAGTAAAGTCAAAGTGTGGTCTATGAATCTTGCCCTAAGAATACAGTTATTTTATTTATTCATTGTAGGCTGGATAATATTTTTATACACTTTAAAGGATTGAAGAGCCTACCATCAACATTCTACCACCCATTCAATATTTCCAATACACAAACCCGAAAAAAAAACAGACGCCATCTTGTCTCATTTTTCCCGCCAACTGTCAACGTTCACAGATAATAAATTATTATGCGCGCAACTAAACGCGCGCGTTTTGTATCTCAAACGACGGCTCGCCGGTCACAGACAATAGCTCTAGATTAGTGATGGCGGACGAAGGAATCAGATGTCACCTGTCATAAAATATGGTAATTAATTTTGTAATGAACCTGTTTCAAGGTGGTTTTATTAAAGAGGCTGTTTTAGGGAAGTTCAATATTTTAGATTTTGTTTTGTTTTGTTTTTGTTGTATTTTTTCTGTAACGCGTATGATTATTATTGGTAATTGGCGTCAAGTTAATGTATATTTAAAAGAAACTAAATACGAAAAAATAAGACATATCATTCATTAGATATATATATTTTTAAATTTAATGATTTTATACTAAAGATCACGTATAAGTAAACGGTAGTGTTAATGATTTGGAAAAAATATATGTTAAATTAGAGCATTTTTTTTAATAACTCAATTTGTGAATATTTTAGATTATGTTACATTACATAGTGTAATTAATTTGTAAAGTTATGTCTAACGCGGATAAAAAAACTGAGAATCACGCAAAAACTATCAAGCGTATTTTTTTGAAACCTTCACCATTTTAAAGACAATTTAATTATTTATCTTTTAGTATACGTGTTTTATTAAAATACCTTTTGATTTATGCTTAATAAATTCAGAATGCATCTAATTTAATACAGCGCTCCTTGATGGGCGAGTCCTATTACTGACTAGACATACAACGCGTTGCGTGAGCTCAACACAGAACACGCAAGCTAACCACTCAAGACCACTGGCATATATCGGCGTCATAAATAATATCGATGTCTCTAACATGTGCAGACACAGTTAAACCTCATGTCCCGTCCCTATGTCGTAACTGGCAAAGAGTCGCGAAGTGAGCAGGGAGTTCAGTTGACCGCCTTGTGCAAGCCTAAGCGCTAGACTAAGGAGGATATCCCTCAGAGTAACATAACATCACGCCTGTATTCCCTGAAGGGTTAGGCAGAGGTGTACCTATTTAGTAAACCCACATTTCGCTTAACCGGGCACAAATCTCCTGAGAACCTCAAGAGGAACAATAATTAAATACGTATATTGGTTAGCATACATAAGCAATTGACAAAAGATTAAATAAGGAATTAACCAAAGTACGGTATAGATTCTCAAAACGGTAAAGGAAAACATCATGAACAAAAATTTGAAGACATGTGATATCTACCAACCCGCACTGGACCCGCGTGGTGGATTAGGCCCACTCCCTCTCACTGAGAGGAGGCCTGTGTCTCAGCAGTGGGAACATTATAGGATGATTATGATTATGCTTACGGTCTGTGGTACGGTCAAACCAACGCATCCAGCAGCGTAGCAAAACCACTTCCATCTCTACTCTACGAAGAATAAACAATAGACTCTTTCAAAGTGACATTTATTTTGTATATAATGTTTGACATCACGCCGTAGAAATCTTTCTACAATCTGTCACTTTGTCATTCGATTTTTCCGTTTTTGCGGTGTTCTTGGTATGTGAGTTGTCTGCGTACACGGTGGCGGCCGCGGTCGAGATCATCTGCACGCGTAGTATGATCACAATAGAAACGGGTTTTGTCGACGGAAGAATAGACAAAATTACAGATTGTGATTGTGAATCTGTTATTTTGTCTATTCTTCCGTCGACAAAACCCATTTCTACGGTGGTCAGGCTACGCTTATTGGCATGCAAAAGTCTTCCAAAACGTATTCAGTCAATCGGTGTAGATACAATCAACCACATATCACTGTAATCACTTATACTACGAAAATTGCTTTTACACAGGCGCCCGCGTCGTTAATTTCAAATTGTTACTATGCCGTTGACTGAACAGTCGTGGCATGAAAAGTTTGGCAACATTTGGGGCCAATTTTAAGTGCCCTCGTGTATCCACATTAAACCTATCGTCCCCTAAACAGGTGTATTGCACTCACGAAGCTGTGACTCCATTCATTCAGCACTCGCACAATACCTAGGGCGCAACATTGTAAGCAGGAATCATTCTCATCTCTTGAAAACTCTTGAGAAATGATCAAAATTATAGTTCTGTGTTTTTTTTGCGTCTATGCGCATTTCCCGACAGAAAGTTTGTTCTTCTCCAATCACGGGTTTTTGAAGTGAAAACTTCTTTTGGTGCGTTGGGCATTTTTGAGATGGGAAAAAACAACTGAACTTGCGACACTGTTACCGACACCTCATTTTTGTAAACGCGATTGTGCTCTTTATTTATATTTCGTTACGGAGCAATGTTCTATGCAAGTATTTTTACTTTAAAGGTTTTGGAAGTATTTCTTTTTTGTAAACGCGATTATGCTCTTTATCTTAGATAAGGTTACGGACCAATGTTCTATACAAGTCTTTTTCTTCCACCAAGGCGATTTTGTTCAAGTTTTCACTTCAGTCGGCACTCCCGGAGTCCCACTGTTTTTTTAATATGTTTTTAAACCACTAGGTAATTCTGGAATTTAAATACAAATCACTGCCATACCGTCAAAAGAAAAAGAAAATACAAACGCACAATCATAAATCGACACAAACACACACACGACCACTAAGGCTCAATTTACATTGCCGCGGAACGGAATGGAAGTGAATTTTTGGATCGACGGAAGAATAGACAAAATAACAGATAAACAATCACAATCTGTCATTGTCTATTCTTCCGTCGACAAAACCCGTAGAAAACCCGTTTCTATGGTTGTCATACTACGTGTGCAGTAGGAATGGTCTGCCATCCTGACCTTCACAACGCATAGACTAATGTCCTAAGGAAGACCAGACTTCTACGTAGTGATGTCTCTTATTTTCTAGTTAAAAATAGATGATCTGAATCGATGCCAGCAATTTTAATTCGTTTATTTAATTTATTACTACTGTCTGAATATTTCAGTCGACGTTAGATAATATTTTTACCATATTATCAGCGTTTAATTAATTAATTTATATCATGTATTGAGGGAGCCACTGCACGTGCAAACCAGGGCTCGTGCCCCGGGCGCCAACTTCAGGGGGCGACAAATTCAAGCGTAGCAGACAAGTGCACCACCCAGCACACCGCAACTTTGCAATAAATGAGACGTGCAGCACATAATATAATCTTTCTATTTTTTATTTGATTAATACAATGTTGTTGCCAAAATTTTCAGTTAGGGAAAAAAAATATTTCGCGGGCTAACTTAGCGCATCTCCATAAAAGATTGGCGGGGGGCGGCAAACGGCAGTTTTTGCCCCGCCTCAAATAAATTCTAGATCCGGGGCTGTGTATGTCAGTCCAAAAAGTCTCTACGTAAAATACGATCATAGATTTAAACTAGGAAAACTATTTATCAATCTACATTTAAGAAGAACCCATTAGCCTACTGTCTACTTAGTCATAAACTTATCAAATTATAAACATGTCATAAATAAAATCTATTTGTTTGACAAATAATTATTCACACTTGAAATTTATTTAAGAAATTTTTAGAAAATGAAAATATGTTCGCATAAATTCAGCTTCCGTATCTAGACCAAAAATATTTATATGTTATTAATGCTTTAATCTTATTTATTTGGACATTCTTCTTTGCCTTTGAGCCTACGGGCTGGTTTAAAAACAATGGAAATCCAAATTTCGCCAGTTATGTTTAAGTCCCATGTAATAATGGGCGAGCCTATTGCCATCAACCGGGCACACATTCAGATTCCGGGATGATACAAATTGCTGACGTAATAAAAACCCAATAACACAACCCAATCAAAATCAATCTGCCTAGCCTTTTCCCAACTATATTGAGGTTGGCTTACAGTCTAACCGGATGCAGCTGAATACCAGTATTTTACATGGAGCGACTGCCTATCTGACCTCCATAACCCAGTAACTGGGTAATACGATACCCCTTGGTAAGACTGGCTGTCAGAGTTTCGGGCTTCTGATGACCCGTAACGACTGTCAAAGATCCACGAGTGAATTTCGAAAAAAAAAACATAAACAATATTTTTTTTAAAGATCTATGATACTTTTCAAAGTGAACTACAAATACCTAACTACAATGATTTATTTGTTCAGTCAATATTCTTAAAGTGTTCTTAGAAAACAAATGCTTCAAACGAAGTCGTTTATTTTTGCAATACTTATACACAGTGACGTCATGTCTATGTGTTTACTATATAATTAGATTCCGGATTTACTCAGTTTTACAAGAATTTTATTATGTTTCATGTTTGTACCGCGAATTAGAGGTACGAGGAAAATTTAATATTCTTGGTGTAATCAATGGTTTTTAATTAAGCTGTTCATCACTTACCATTAGAGAGGCACCCAGATACCCTTCAAGCCGGAACCCAGCAATGCTTGGCGGCAGAAATATGCATGGTGATCACATGATTTGCACAAAAAACTCTACCTAGGTACTATTATCATAATACCGGCCTATTATTAAACATATGTTATTATAGCAAAACATCGTGAAGAAACCATGCCTGAGAGATATTTCTGTGATGCCAAGTCAGAGGCCCATGGGCGGCTTTAAGGCTTGTGCAGACCAGCGCGACGCGACACAAAGGCACCGCTCGTCGCGCGACGAGCGGTGCCTTTGTGTAGCGTCGCGTATCGCGCTGGTCTGTACAAGCCTTTAAAACACTGACACGGTTAGTCACTTACCACACGAAAAGAAGAAGCCTATTATTGTCCCACTGCAGGGCAAATGCCTCTTCTCACACTCATACTAGACGGTCGGAGGATCCTCCCTTTTCTATGGTGGATGAGTGAACTTTACACCTTTACACCCTGTTCCTCATAGGTACCACTAAAGTATCACCGTGTTGCGGCTAGATGTCAGTACTTAATGCCTAAGATAAACTCAGAAAGTACATATTAATTGAAAAAGTCACATTGGTACTTGCCCGGATTTGAACCCACAACCTCGTCTAGTACTACTGTTACACTATAATGTTAGGAGTAACTTGTAACATAATAATCTTCACAACTTTCGGACTTGAAACACATGTTTACTACACAAGATACAAAGGTAAATATTTACGTAAAAACTACGTGTTTTACGTAACACGTGTACGTGGCTATTAAACGTGTAATAACGTAATTATTACGCCATTACATCTGTATAAAATCTTTATTTAGATCAAAAGGTATTGTAAGTTTTGTTAGCTCCTGTGTTCATTATCACAATACGGTAGATGCCTAGGTATAAAAAAAGAAATTCTTTTTAGTCCGTCTTTGAGATAAAAAAAATATTAGACACGTATTTTTTGCTTTATCATATTAATCAAAAATAACTTAGAAAACACGCATTAAAGTTGGGTAGTGGGGGCTCGCTACGTCACAACGCAGTATTAAATGTAGCAAGGCGTGACGTCATGCCACATTTTAACTCAATGTATCGTCGTAATCTTTTGATTACGTCAAAAAAGAAAAAAATACGTGTTCAATAGTTTTATAACCTACAAGACGGACAAAAAAAATTGTTTTGGACTCAGGCCTATTAGTCACTGAATACCTACCAGTACTATAAGATATGAAACAGAAATTGCAAAAATTGCCAAGATTAAGGCAATTTTTTTGATGCCGACTGCCTCTTATGTTTAGTGGTCGCAAGCGCTACAGCTGAGCATTAGGTCCAGGGTTCGATTCCCAGGTCAGGCGAAGTATTATTGGGTTTTTCTATAAGAAATTTCTCAGTAGCAACGTGGAGTCTGGATTTGTGCCCGGTTGATGGTAATAGGCTCGCCTCATATGAGACATGGGACTTATACAAAACTGGCGAAATGTGGGTGTACCTACTATTAGGAACATCTCTGCATAACCCTTTGGGGAATACAGGCGTGGTGTTATAATTCCTCTGCAACAACGAGACGCAGAGCAGGACAGACACATGTCTGCGTTGCACGTGCCTGCACCGCAGCGTACGCAGCTATCAGTACGTTCATGTATTACAAAATCTGCTCTACCCTGCGCTGCGTGGACCTGCGTTACCTGCGTCTTAGCATACGCTTAGCCTGAGTTTGTGCCATTTGACTTCCATAAGCCAATTTCTGGGCAATACCGATAATTTAACGTGGTTGTTGGCAATAGGCTCGCCCCCTAATTACATGGGACTTAAACATAACTGGCGAAATGTGGGTGTACCTGCTACAGGGACACCTCTGCCCAACCCTTCGGGGAAACAAGGCGTGATGTTATGTTATGTTATTTTAACGTGGGCAAAATCCCGAAAATCTGACATTTGGTAAAAGCCAACTGTCAGATTTTCGGACTTCTGAATCTGATTATCCTCAAAAAATTTCAGAGGATTTAAGTATTCTTACAATGTGACAAACTGGTAAATTAGTGCTCTCTGAGACTTGAAGGGGTCTTGACTCGCGATGTCTTATGATATCCACGGAAGAACAGTTTTATCTCGCAGATTGATAAATCTTCGCGGCTGTTATTAAGCTAATTATAAAAGCTCTTTTTTGGCCTGTGCACTATTTAGTCACGAGCTGACGAGTTCTTAAGAGGGCGTGGCAGTATTATCGCTTACTATTATCATCTAGCGAACTGCAAATCTGTTTGTCGCGTACTCGTAGTTATAAAAATAGTTGTAAATGCCGTGCCAAGAGTTTGAGGTGGCGTGATGTTCTGCAGTTAATTTTAAATGATGCCCGACCATGCCTGACAGTTCAACTAATGCATATAGGAAGAGGAACAAATGTCACAAGACTAATATCTTTCAACTTCTTCATAGAAAGGCCCAAATGGCCCGAAACCCGAAAGGTCTTGACGAAAAACTGTGCGGATAGGTTGCTGTGAAATCGAATTTTGACCAAAAGTCTCTAAGTAATATGACTGACCACAATGGGTCAGAATGTCAGATGTATTCCTAAGTTGTCAATATCATGCAGATCTAAATAGATACGTAAGGCACAGTCAACCTCGCTACCATTCGGCTGATTGGTCTGATTAGTCATCATCATTTTAGCCGAAAGATGTCCACTGCTGGACATAGGCCTCCCCCAAGCACCGCCACTTCAACTGGTTCTGTGCTTCCCGCATCCAGCAATACACGATCAATCACAATTTGTTTCGATTTGAAACAGATTGCTAATCCATTGCTACATAAATTGGAAAAAAATATCTGCTCAGCAACGTAAATAACGCAATGAATGTTGTTGACCTGTCAAAATGAAAGAAATTTGTCATAATCGTTTACGAAAATAAGTTACGCAATTAGGGTACTGACTAGTCATGTTACAAAAGAACTCGAAAAGAAGAAGTAGAAGAATGACGACAATAAATCTTCTATGTGCTATCGGATATCATATCAGCTGTTAAGATTGGTTGACAAAAAATATCAATGCGCCATAATTAGGAGTGAAAACAGTAACAGACCAGGCAATCCATACTTTAATTTTCATAATAGATATACCAAACCACTTATAAAATAAACCATTAATTTAAGCATTTCTTTGCCAAGAACCACGTTAGATAATAAAAAGAACCCTAACCAACTGTTTACACTATAAAGCCACACCTGCCAACAGACAAGTTCCGTATATCTGGCACTGACCGACTACTAGCCTAATTATAGAAAGCACACGACCAAGACTAGTATGCAGGTAACTACAATAATTACTCACTTTTCAAAAATTTTTCTTTAAAATACCATCTCAGACATTGAAAACGTTCAAAATTTTGTCGCGATCTCATCTCAGCGACAATCAATGTCAAAAAGTCGTGAAAAATTGATGTAAATAAAGGTATTTTTGACAGATTGCGATTAAAGTATCATTCCGTAGGCAACTGCAGGCAACGTGTCACCGCGACACGACTGGTTTCTATGAATTTCTTTGAAATACCTTCCGTAGCTAGCGACACGTCCGTCGTATCGCCTTCATAGAAATACAGAGAAACCAGTTGTCACGTCGCCTGTAGTTGCTGCCTGCGGTCGGCTACGGAATTGTATCTTTAGAATGCGAAAGTTCTGAAAAATAGAATTGATCTACTGACCTTTTGATAATTATAAGAAATGTCTGGACTTTGATCGATGTGGCATTTTATTCATAAGTTCTTTCCGAGTTTATCTTGAACGTTATTGACATCGGTGAAACCTGGACTTATAGTTAATATAAGTCTGAAATCGCCAACTCGTCTTGAGCAAGCGTGGTGATCAATGCTCGTGCCTTCTGTGTATGAGAAGAGGCCATTGCAGCATTGGGACAATAATAGGCTGGCTTGGCTATGAAGAGACCTTGACCTCTATAGGTGCAAATAGGTTGCGGTGGATCGATGACATCGATTTTGATATCAGTGACATCGTGGTATTTCATAATTGGAAAAATAGAGGAATCAAAAAAAACGATTAATAGATTGTGTAAAAGATGATAGGGTTAAAAAGTGGGTCAAACAGAATGACGACTAAAAGAGACGTATACGCCGAATTCACGTACATATATTAAGACTAGCGCCCCGCGGTTGCACCCGCATAAGTCTCAATCCCATGGGAATATCGGAATAAAAAGTATCCTACGTGTTAATCCAAGTTATAAACTGTGTGCCAAATTTCATCCAAATCCGTTCAGTCGTTTTAGCGTGAAAGAGTAACAAACATCCACCCATCCTTACATAAATAAGGATGATAGGATAGGGCTAGGGATAGGCCAAAGAAGTAACAGAATGGTAGCCTGGAGAAGGAAAGAGGAAAAGAGGAAGACCATTTCAAAGATGGGAAGACGATTTGAGAACTACTGCGGGAGGGTCATGGAGAAGAAAAACTCGTGACCGTGAGCTATGGAAAAGCCGGGGAGACCTATGCTAAAGAGCAAAGCAGTCAGGAGAACTCTGATGTCTAAACCTTTAATTTAAATAAACTGTAAAACTAGTTTTTAAGATTGCTAATAAAGGCTATAGTCCTTGCAATCCACGAAGACGCGCCCCACTCCGTTCCGCGCCGTACTAGAGTTCAGCTTACAGTACAGTAATCGCGGATTGGGGCGCGTCTTCGTGGATTGCACGGACTATATTTGACATTGAAAGTAGGATAGTAGGATAATGGTAAGAGGATGATGAGTTCCAAGGTTGCATTATTATGATGAGATAGATACTAAAGCCAATGATAATAATTTTATATCAACGCACAATAAAGGTATCAATAGGATTATGTTGTACCTGTGTGAGTGATAGCAACTTGATAGCGCAACGTAACCACAAACCTCACGTTACCTTGCGTCATAGATTAGCTGATTAAATATCTATGATATTTGTAAACGAGTATCGTTAAACCTAACTATAGTATAGTTACCGTGACTGGCGAAAACTACCGACTTTTCTTTTTTTTACTTCATGCCCCCTGACCCTTGCTCGATGAAGCGACGGCCCGCATCGAAGCTGAGTCAGTAGCTTTAAATTCCCCAGTTAATAATAATTACCTAGATATGATTCAGCTGTCCCATCTTTCTGTCCTCCCCCCTGCGACACCCTAAGTCGAGGTTTGTACGCCACAGGGGGTGTCCTTAGTGAGCAGTCGCTTAGTTTATAAGTTACCTATGTCCTGGCTGGAGGCTTTAAGTTAAGATCTCAGAGTTCAACTACGAGATGCCACATTTAAAAAAAAACGAGGTCTTTAATATAACTGGCGAAACGCGACGTATGTGACACCCACAAGCATGACCGGTTAAGCAGCCGACAAACTTTGCAAGAAGCCATTAAAAAAAAAAGTGTTTGCTCGACGCCTAATCCTTTATGCACTATCCCAAGGTCCTTTTACATCCTATCACTGAACAGAACGGCCAGAACCAAAGGCTACGTTGGTCGACGATGTGGCATTAAAACAGTCGAGGTGGTCCACAAAACCAAGATCGCTCAGCGCGCTATGGAGACCTTATGATCAGAGTTCCATTGAAGAATAACGATCCGGAATGAAATCCGATAAAGAATTGGAGTCACCTGCAGAATTAGCAAGCTAAAGTAGTATGGTCATGTCTGTTGAACCAACGGCTGCTTGAGCTGTCGATTCGTCGGTTTGAGACAGCGTAGCGCCAAACATAGCGTGAGACGCCCCAAGCTTGATGAATCGAGGACCTTTGAATGTGGAAGGCGGAGAACCAAGTACTGTTGTGAATTTTGGGAGACACTTGTATCCAGAAATGGACTGTGGTAAGTCATCTTGATTGACTGAAAGACCAAAACGAATGCAGACCACACACAACACTGCTAATCAAACAAAACATGAGTAATATTTCAGTCTAAATAGTTTTACTGAGCTTGAATTAGAGCTAGCAAATGCCGATGTATTAAACAACAGCATTCCCGTCGAAACTCAAATAAATTTTCTTGAGTGCGAACAAAGTTCAGTGGTTTAATTTTAGATATACAATTCGAGCAAAAAACATTACTGCTGGGGCTAGTAATAGAATCGATGGAAATAAAGATATTTATGTTAGTAGTTTTGACGATTGAAGTATGGTTTCAAGAATGAGAGAGAGAAAATTTATTCATTTGTATAACAAAACAACAATTCATCTAGGCTCTCTCGTTGGTCAAGTGGTTAAGGCGAAAGCATCAGGGTAGCCAGCAAACTTCAAAATTTCTTAAATTTTTTGAAAGTTTTAGGTCAATTTTTTTTTTTTTTTTTTTACTCTATGGCATCTCATAGCTGGCCTCCGAGGCCATGACTATTTAACCGAGCAAACCTGTGGGTGCCTTAAGATGCTACACTCAAAGCCTCCAGCCAGGGACTTATAAACTAGGTGAACGCTCGCTAAGGGCACCCCCTGTGGGGTACGAGCCTCGGCTTAGGGCGTTTACCGGAGGGAGGACATCAAAGATGGAACGGGCTGGGGTCAGTATCAGGTTGTATGTTGATCTAAATATGATTCGCGGCCGTATCAAATGTTTATTTATAGAATTATAATCATAAAAATTATAAATACAACTCTCTAAGTTCATATAATCCTATTGAATGACTATTTCATGAAATCATGACATTTGAGAATTATGCTAACTTAAGGAGTTGTATTGCTGATTCTAATGATTATAATTCTGTAACTGTACATTTGTTACGGTCGCGAATCATATTTTAATCAATATACAACCTGACACTGACCTGCAAATTGCAAAAAACGAAAGAAAATTTGAATTTCGCGGGCTGCCTTAGCGTATGGCTTCCCTTAATGGTTTTGAAAATGAGCCTTGGTAAAATGTTGGTGTACATTATAGATAATCAATTGTATTATGGGTCCACCATGCAAAGTATTACGTTTTTGTATTAAGAAATTCTCAGCCCGGACTACGTATGAGTTTGTACCCGGCTCATGGCCATATTACATGGGAATAAACAAAACTGACGAAATGTGGGTGTACTATACGATCTCCGTCTTCCCTTCAGGGAAACCGTTGATTATATTTGTAATATCGATAGAAATAATTAAAAACGGATTTAGGCATGGAGACAATTGGCAGTAAAATTTTCATGAACCTGACTAGTTCCTAGGTCAGACACCTCTTGAAGGTTACAACATCGAAAAGCTAAAAATATTGGATCGCCCTTCTCTTTAGTGTACAATTCGACTAATTCGTGAGCAAATGGCTAGGTGTTTGCTCAAACGGCTGAACGGATTTGGATGAAATTTGGTACACAGATAGTTTATAACCTGGATTAACATATAGGATACTTTTTATCCCGATATTCCCACGAGATCGAGACTTCTGCGGGTGAAACCGCGGGGCGCAGCTAGTCTTAATATATATAAATCTCGTGTCACAATGTTTGTCCTCAATGGACTCCTAAACCACTTAACCGATTATAATAAAATTTGCACACCATGTGCAGTTCGATCCAACTTGAGAGATAGGATAGGTAGGGTAGGTAGGGTAGGTCGTTAAGAAAAGTACTAAGTGCTACCCGTGTGAAACCGGGGCGGGCAGCTAGTAAATTTATAAAAACGTCACATGGAGGAGCTCGTGGCCAAGTAATAACAGACGCACGGGTCGATCGCTTGCCGGTTTTGGTCCGTAGAAGGGTGACCCTCTTTATATACCGAGACTCCTCCGTGCCTCGGAAAGCACGTTAAGCCGTTGGTTCCGGCTGTCATTCGTGGCTTTTTGTCAGTCGTTACGGGTCGTCAGAAGCCCGAAAGTCTGACAACCAGTCTTACCAAGGATATCTTATTACCCAGTTACTGGGTTGTGGAGGTCAGATAGGCAGTCGCTCCATGTAAAATACTGGTATTCAGCTGCATCCGGTTAAACTGGAAGCCGACCCCAACATAGTTGGGAAAAGGCTAGGCAGATTGATTGATTTTTGTCACATTGAGTGCAGCAACCCAGTTCTCTATAAAAACGCAGATTACGCTCGAATCTAAATCTAGGAATTAGTTGAAAAATTCGGCCTTCATACGCAGTACTAAGACTGTCACATCTGTGCTGTGTATTTTAATCTGTTCAGTGGGTAATTGGAACATTTTTGTTGTGCGAATAGTAAGTCTTTCATAATAATAATTTATTTTATCTTGTATGTTTTTATTTTAGTTTTTCACGGACGAGACGTCATTGTAAGATCTACCGATGTAGATATATTAATGGGGTTATTGCTCAGCATCATCTACCTAGCTTTTTCCCCAACTATGTTGAAGTCGGCTTCCAGTTTAACTGAATGCAGGTGAATACTAGTAATTTACATGGTTGAAGTCAGCTTAAATTGAGAGATGATATTCTCGTAACATAGAATAAAGTATGTCTATTTCTTTTTTATCTTTTTATATCTATTTAGTATATTGCATCACATTTTAATTTTAATAAATTATTTTTCTTTAAGGACTGGTACAGCGTCTTAATATTTGTTTGCTGCACCGGTCGATGTCATTACGTCGGCGCCGGCTGTCGCTGAAAACCAGCGCTGGGGCTCTGTCTTGCATAGGGTCGTAGCATAATGCTGAGCGATAGCCGATTTGCGTGGATGTGACGCATGCTTCCCCCAACTTTTTCTCATTTTTGTAATCTAATATTTTTTTGCGTCATGTTTACCGCAAATAAACGTTTTTTTCTTTCTTACGAGAGTGTTACTTAATTAGACTGCTGAATACCACAATTTTCCCGATTACAAAATATTGATATGACTGACAATATCATTTTAATGTCATTCAATTTTCTTTGAATGTGAACAACATTCTAGAACTCTATCTATGTATACGAGTATCAGATAGGTGAAAGTTGACGCATAGAAATGCTGATAACGTCTAAATGTAGATAACTATTTGCTGTTGCACTGATTAGGATGGAAACATATGTAAACAGTGCGTTGGAAACGACCTTGAGAAAGATCATGGCCGTCAGTTTGATACGTAACTCCGAGATGATGAGCAGAATTTATTTATTTCTTTCTTTTGGAAGACTTACAGCTAAACAAAGCAGTCTAAGATCTTGAAAATGTGACTGACAGCCAATTACAAGTCTTCACATATAATTAACAGAATTATAATAAAAGAAATCTGTGAATAACACAGTACTGCCAATGTAACTCTAGATTACTTATTGCGGATGGTTGCAGTTTCAGTTTGGGAGCTAACGTGATACTAAATTGATCCTGTCTCGTGTCTGCAGAAGCTCATGTCATCATCATTATCTCTGCCTTTTTATAACTGAGTCGGGGTCAGCTTCCAGCCGAATACCAGTATTTTACATGGAGCGACTGCCTATCTGACCTCCACAACCGAGCTACTGAGTAACACGATACCCCTTGGTGAGAGTGGTTATCAGACTTTCGGGCTTCTGACTTCCCGTATTGATCTAGAGATCGATCCTCGTGTCGACCAAGTTCTTTGAGATTTTCCATTAAGATTTATTCTTAATAGCAGCCCGAAGTCTGAATATGTGCCCGTTAATACCAATAGACTCGCCTTCAATTCAATATGGTATTTGCCTGGCAATATGTGAGTGTTCTGTTACACCTCTGTCTGTGACTACCCCTTCAGAAAGAACAGTCGTGATGTTACTAAAGATTATGCATTTTTCATGGTCAACACTTAATTGATTACTACTAGATGTTACTACGGCACGCTCGTGTAGATTTTATGACCTATTCTTGAATTTTATAGGTTTCAGTGCTACACACGTCATCAGGTGTCAGACTAATTATGTTGTGTTGATAAGGAATCAAACTGGTGGTAAATAAGACAATATTTTAAGGTGATATATTGCAAAAAATGGGCGCTTTTTCTTTATCGTTTACCTTTCTAAGTATATGGAATAGGGATTTAACATTTTGGTGTATGTTTTTTGACTATATGACCTAGTATCCTGAAAAAGGAATACACGAGACAATGAAAACAAAAAAATTGCAAAGGTCTATCTAATTTTTTTTTTTTTTTTGAATGTCATGGCGCAATGCTTATGAGTTACCTATTCAATGGAATTTACTGTCAAGTTTTAAGAAAAACAGTTTTGGTTTTAATAATACTTTTCATTTACAAATGACGGCATTTCGTTTATTCCGAGCGAACACACATTACTTATCGTCACCTCTTCCTTCGCCTATCAAAAGTATTGTCATCACACCCTTCATAGCGTAAAATTGAGTGACACTGCGAACCACGGTATGACCGGCATCCAAATTGCACAACACCCTTGTAATGAAATCACTTTCAAGTAAATAAATGTATTTTCTTTCTTATTTCCTTTTCTTTCTTTCCTTTCTTTTCCTTTTTTTTCTTTCTTTTCTTTTTAACCGACTTCCAAAAGGAGGAGGTTCTCAATTCGTCTGTATGTTGTTTTTTTTTTTTTGTATGTTTGTTACGCGATTACTCCGCCAATTATGAATTGATTTTGATGATTCTTTTTTGTTTGGTAGATCATACTTCAGAGGTGGTCCCATATAAATTTTATTAACTTTGCTTGGGTAGTTTTTGAGTTAGCTTCAATAATACGTATTTTTTCCCATTTAGTATATGGATGATATGATAACTTCCTGTCATTGTTATTTACATAGCAGGTAGTGGTATTCGAATTTGTGTGGGGTAGGTACCACAACACTAAAAAGTGAAAAATAAAAACTTTTTACAAAAAAAAAAAAAAAACCGACTTCAAAAAATACATTTTTGAAGTCGGTTGTTTTTTTTTTTGTAAAAAGTTTTTTTGTGTTGTCAACAGGGACTTGAAAACGAAATTAATTTCGTTCCGTTACACAAAATGTTATCTAATAACGCTTCAAATTTTGTAACGATACTAAAACCTAAAAATATTAATAACGTTACAAAAAAAAACGTTACAGAATATCATTTTTGTAGAACAACATTTTAAGTAACGTTATAGGTATCAGTAACATTATGCTTATATCCGCTTGCAATAACGTTACAGATGCATATGTTTAACGTTATTCTTAAGAACTTTTCCCGCTGACCACCGCTCCGTCGTCGCCCAGCACCACCACCACCACCGGCCAGCCCCGTTACGGCGGCCGGCGGCCGGCTGCTGGTAAGCCACCACCGTATTCAAACATAAGTTCGTACGAATGTGCACATTTTTTACAGACAGTGTTGTGAATGAATAGTTATGGTTACCTACCTACTTTTATATTCATGTGATAGTGTCATCTTCACAATTTTTTTTGGCAATGTTGCGTATCGGAATGAAAAACGTTATTATTTCGTTATACCGATATATTAATAACGATATGTTTTTAATAATGTTTTTAAACAGTTTAAGATTTCGTTCCGTTTGTTAGTATCGTTATAGCCAAGGAATTAATTTTGTTGCGATCCTGGTGGAACGGTACAAATTATCGTTACCGGAACTTCGCGTAACGTTATTTTGAGTAACGTTTCAAGTCCCTGGTTGTCAATTCAACAATATACTTAGACCAGACGATACAAACAATGAAACCAATAATATTGTTGTAGAATTTATTGTGTCTGCAACCTTTTTGCTATCATAATCGCATTGATTGCGATAGCCAATTAAGTCAATTTAGTCAGTTTTAAGTCAATCGTCATCCTGAGGATGCCTCGTTGAGAGGTGAAACACGTCGATTTGTTTCAGGGGTTTTTTTATGGATCTTCAGAAATAGCTAAGCGGAAGAGGTTACTAAATATATCCACGTCTATTGTATTTTATAATAGATTTCTGCAAGGTCACGCCTGAATCAATTAACTATCTTGCGATAGCACGTTCACTGCGGATCACCTAAAATCGGCCCGATACGGTAAATCATCCCGGATTCACAACGATATACCGTTCGAATTTAGAATTGTCCAAACGTATGAATGGTTTTCTCCCGGAGTCCGGACTCTGAATTTGTGCCCGACTGATGAAATAATCAGCCGGTTCCTACTGCTGGGACACAGGCCTCCTCGCTGTGAGAGGGAGTGGGCCGTAATCCACCTCGCGGACCCAGTGCGGATTGGTAGATGACGCATGTCTTCGAAGTTATTGATGGCTCCAATTACATGAGACTTAAATATACTTAGCTGGCGAAACTGTGGGTGTACTATAGGTACACCTCTGCTAACCCTTTGAGGAATACAGGCGTGATATGTTATAAATGGCTTTTGCTGTGTTGACTCAATTAGTGTGCAATTTTAATTGAAAAACAATACTGACCCCCACATTGTAGAAAAGGTTAGGTCAAATGTTTGTTATTGTTTTTATTAATTATAAATATTATGAATGTTGTCTTAATTGATAGCTCTGTGCAGATAACTTATCTGTACCTACTATTACTTAATTGCGATGCGGATATGTCCCAGTGCGTTTCAGTTTATTGCAATCAATGTATTTATTTATTGGAAAGAAATTCTTCAATGCGGCTTTACAAGCCGCATTGAAGAATTTCGTTCCAATAAATTTCTTCATTTCTTTCAGAAATCGTAACGCTTAAAAGTGTTAATACTTGCGACTGTCTTCTTCTAATTCAAAGAGAAGAAAGGAGAGAGAGAACACCGACAGACAGAAAAAAGTAAAGTGATTACAGTGTCATGGGATAAAATTGCACTCATCAGCCCGAGTACACTGCATACCGGAGAGAGAGAGAGAGAGAAAGTGTGAATTTGGTCAAAATGAAAATTCAAGATGGCGGCTCTGAAAATTTTCATAGTTTTCATCGTGAGTATCGTTTTCATGGTTTTGAAGGGTGTTAAAGCCGATATGAAAATCCAAGATGGTGGCTCTGAAAATTTTGTATTTGTTTAAAAAAAAAATATTATTTAAAAGTAACTCTGTATGTCATTATAAGTGAACTGTTATTTAGTTCTTATGGGAAATAAATATCTTTAAACCTAAATCATACGTGAGAAAGAACTTCGTTCGCCCCGACCGCAAACGGTTTTTTTTTTTCTTGTACATTTATAGGTGCATAACAAAATTCGCGATTGTTTCCCTTGGGATGGGCAATTGGGCAGAGAGTACAGAACGTCACGTGCTTGAACCTATATCTACTTCTTTTGCTTTGCGCATAAGCTTCACCTTACCTCTACACATCTGTACCCTACCCTAACTTGCTGCTATTAAACAAATGAGTTCAGTTTCGAATTGAGTGCACTTGAGTGAGGTTCGAAGTGATTTTTTACAGAATAGCACATCGATTACGTATATCATCTTTTGCCGACACAAAATAAAGTCAGTAAATAAATGTTGCCTATTAAATTAAATTAAAATGGAAGTTCAATTGTACATTGAAGCATAAATATTTACATGTCGGAGAGGGTATGTGACTCTTTTGTTATTATCAGCGATATTTTAACTACTGTGGGCGAAGTGTTGGTTAATGCGCAATAGAAAAACAGTTTGCACTTCAGATCACATTATAATTTACTATCAAATTAATCACACTAGCAAAATTATACACACACTGGGTGCGACGGCGTTTATTAAAATCACAACTAACACAAGAACTGAGCACCACGAATCGAGAACAGTTCCGCGACGTCTTCACTCCGATGCGATCCGAGGCTGAATCGCTCCTCGCTTTTAAATATCACGACTCTGTAGAAGCGCGCTTTCTGGTGTGGGTAGATCACTTGATGTCTTGTCTGCACTTGCGATTCGTTTCGTATCCGTACTAATGACCCGATTCGACATACATAATATAATAGGCTTGGTCCCAAAAATTTTTTTTGTGCTTCTTGTAGATTATTAAAAAAAAATTGAATACGTATTTTTCTTTGTTGACGTAATCAAAAGATTATGGCGATACGTTGAGTTAAAATGTGGCATGACGTCACGCCTTGCTAGATTTAATACTGCGTTGTGACGTAGCGAGCCCCCACTCCCCAACTTTAATGCGTGCTTTCTAAGTTATTTTTGATTAATATGATATAAAGCATAAAATACGTGTATAATATTTTTTTTTTATCTGAAAGACGGACTAAATGGAATTTCTTTTTTTTTTACAACAGACTTATAATAATAATAATGTACAAATCTAAGAAATATATTTTTTTTTTAAAGGACGGGAAAAATCCGTCCGCTGTCAACGGGAAAAATGCAATTTAATTATTTTTCAAGCAAATAGTGTCCATAATAAGTTATACAAGATCTCCATTAGGGTCAAAAGTCAGGATAACGGGACTTCTTCATAATCTACAAGTTGTAGTCTGGTATGGTATCATACAAATTGGCACGTAGACACAACAGCTTCCTTTAAACCCTCTGTTCATTGTATTTTAATCTTATCTCTTCATATTGGGTGATTAATTTATAAAAATAGTTTTTAAAATTAACATACTGATTAGGTTCAGAATTTGAGTTTAAAATCTGCTTGAAAATCTATTATGACTACTACTATGTAATTGCCTGGTCTTCCAAGCCTTCTTCGTCTTCCTGGCCTTCCAAAGAATTTATGAATTCTAGAACAAATAGGAAAATTGCAGGACATGTAAATTACATTTGACATTTTTATTTTAAGCTATTGACATAATATTTTGTAATTTAATTTCCAATTTAATTTTAATTTTTAATTTTTGTAAGTCGATTTTTAGAAAATTTGTAATTTAATTATTTTTATTTGACATTTGTAATTTGATAATTTAGACAATTCTTGATTTAGGACATATTTTTTCTGACATTGGAATTTAATTATTTTGTTAAATTAGAATCATTGTTATTGTCACAAAATTTGCATGCCGAATTTAGTTGGCGGAATATGTTGAACTATTGTGTATTGTTATAAAATCTGTAAAATACCATATTTCAGGCAAATAAATGAATCTAAATCTAAATCTAAATCTTCCACATGGTGGACCGATGACCTGGTAAAGACTGTAGGAATCCGCTGGATGCGGGAAGCACAGGACTGGTCGAAGTGGCGGTGCTTGGGGGAGGCCTAAGTCCAGCAGTGGACGTCTTTTCGATTAAGTAACGTGCTACAGTCACTGGCAGTTTAAATTGCCAATCACATTTCCAACGACAATAATTGATCCAGATATCGGCAATACAAATTCTTCGAAAAAAAAAACTTTTTGCAAAAAAAAAACAACCCACTTCCAAAAAAAAACACTACAAAGTGAAAAATAACTTAACTTTAATTTCGGAAGTCGGTGTCTTGGGTTTTGTGTTTTCGTTTTTTGCCACCGACTTCCGAAATTAAAGTTAAGTTATTTTTCACTTTGTAGTGTTTTATTTTGGAAGTGGGTTGTTTTTTTTTGTAAAAAGTTTTTATTTTTCACTTTTTAGTTGTGGTACCTACCCCACACACATTCAAATACCACTACCTGCTACCAGTGACAAGAACTTATCATATCATCTACATACTAAGTGGGAAAAAAATACGTATTTTGTAGCTATTGTAGTATTACGAAGAAATAAGGTGTTTAAGTGTCGTCACATTGTCCCCCAGTAACTTAATTCCCCCAGTAGGTAAGCAAAACGTAAAAACAAATACATTTGGTACAATTTCACTCGTTATACCCAAAAATTGGAAGCCTTGTGACATCTACCAAACGGCACTGGCCCCTTGTGGTAGTTCACAGTACACTCTCTCTCGAAGACAGGAGGCCTGTGTCCCAGCAGTGGGAACATTATAGGCTGATAATGCAACCATTACAGACTAATTAATATCTACTCCTTATCATTTAAAAACTATAAACGAACTTGACTCACCCATCAGCTCCAACGTAAGTCTCCTTAGCAGTGACACCATTAAAATGCACTCTGTTTTCCACTTCGCCATCAATAAGAAAATCAGTCATTACAAAGTTCACAATTTGTTTGTTCAAATGCCTTCTCAAATATTTAATGTCACTCATTTTATTTTTTTCAGTCCCGTTATAATGTCTATGCCTAAGATGGCTGCCGTCAAAACTTTGAATTTTGAAATTAGAATCCAATTCTGTAACTTCACTTTCGCGCTCACAGTTTGTAGTGCCCAATAAAAAAAGAATGAGCATAGGTGTTTTGAACATTCTGCCCCACGATATTAGTTTTGCTATGCTTGACTTTTTCTTTGCTTTTGGCGATTTTAACTCCATTTTTAACCTGGAACAAAGAAAACACAATTTAATTACTTAGATCATCATTCAGCAAGTGAAATATTTTTAGAAGATTGTGCACGATGACAGTACAATTTAATGGCCTTATTCTGGAACTCGATTCGAAATCTCGATTCGATAGAGAGATATAGAGATCGCATCACGCATGAGAAGAGAAACGATGTTGAAAAAAAGAACAACTATGTTTACTTTTAATGTTGTATCTGCTTTACTTCACAGCAGCAAGTAAACAACACCTTTGCCTCTACAAATCAAACTTTGCACCTTTGGCTACCTAATCGATTTTTACAACAAAAATGGCTGACTTGTCATCACATTGACACCGTTTATGTTACACATGTTTAATGTTTCGGTGTAAAATAAAACTGCAGTGTAAGTATACTAAATATAGTAGAAATATGAGAAGCGGTTGTATTCTTGGAAAATACCTTTGGATGTGATAGCTAGCACCAGCCTAACGGTAAGATCTGCTAGGCTTGACAAAGCTTCATCTGCATGTTTTTATTTTAAGAAAAAAACACGATGTTTTGATTTCGATTACTTAATTATTATGAGAGTTAGGTGACCTTGTAATTTGTAAAGCATAAAATTAAGAACCTTTTCCTTGAAGTATAAGTACATAATTTTGTTATGCTATTCTCAAAATAGCAATGAAATGCCAAGCATCTTAACAAAAGCAAAGGAAATTCATCTTTATAGTGCCTTCGTAATTAGTTATGTAGATAACTAATTCACCCAAATTATTATAACTAGGTACACCATAAATACTTCTTCAGCCTTAAATTTGTCATACGCGTCAGGGTGCATCAATCAAGATAAAAAAAAAATTCGCTGTCGTGGAATAGTGAAAAAGTGTAAACATGCGTAGACAAATACAGTCTAGATTCAGTAGACGTTCATGGCCGTGTCGTTGACCTATTTTGCATTTTTAAAGACTTTAGATTTTACTTTTACACATCCAGCCGTTTTCGAGATAAATCACGCATTTGTGCGACTGGCAACAATTTTTTTTACGTTTTATTTTTGGCTTATTTTGAATATTTTTTGAATAATTTCCGAAAGAACATCACGTGAGTATTAACGTAACCAATCACATGCATATTTTATTTAGTAATTATGAATATTCGAAAGACCTTTTCAGGTCATGATTTTTATTAAACCTACTGCTGTGTCACTTTTCAATGAAATTGTACCAACACGTACGTTTGATATACACTATTTAATTTAATTCGTTAGTGGACATACCTACTATTAACCATTGACTGCAGCAATCCTATTCTGTAAAGTTCACTTCGAACCTCACTCAAGTGAACGCACTCAATTCCAAAGTGAACTTATACATCGCGGATTCACATCCCGACACCGTTCGAATTTCGAAGTGATTTTTAGAGAATAATACTTACTTATCGCAAGCTACGAGTACCTACCTACCAGAATCAATTGAATATTTTCTTCAGCCATGTGCGGCCGGCTGCCCTATTTTTTACTACTACACGGAAAGGTCAAATACAAACACACATGTATTATTTAAATTGAATGAATATTCATTATTATGTCATTTTATCCTTGAGAAATGCATGCGTTGGTGCTAATGTTTACTTAAACAATTCAATTTCGTGATTAGAATTTAGCGGAATGGTTTAAAGGACGCCCTTTCACATTGAGATCTTGTGTCGTCATCGCTTATACTAGGTTCAATTTGTAACGGTTCATGTGACACTTGGACACAGTAAAAAACGTAGCTGGAACAAACTGTTTGCGGAAGAAGAAAAACCGGGTGTTGTGGCCCAATTTAGGACAGGACTACATGTGTGCAGCAGAACAAATAGCTGATGTCGATCTTACTTCATAAATCAATACCGTTGTATTTTGATTTAATTTTTAGTTATTTTATTTTGCATGGTCTCAACTGTCAAATCATACATCATGAAATGAACATAGTATAGCTTGCACTGTTTATCAAAATGAAAAACCAAAAAATATTGATTAGCCTAGTGGTGTGACCGTTAGACTGCCAAGTCATAGGTCTCTAGTTCGAACCCACTTCTGACTTTTCGGATTCATGTGCGTATTGAATATTTAGCACTTGCTTCAAAAACGGTGAAGGAAAACATCGTGAGGAAACCTGCATGCCAGAGTGATATTTCTCGACGGAAGCCAAGTTAGAGGTCCATGGGCGACTTTAAAACTCTGACACCAGTACCCGAATTGCGTAATACAACACAATCATAATCTGTTTCGATTTGAAACAGACTGCTAATCCATTGCTTCATAAGTTGGAAAAAAAAATCTGCTCAACAACGTAAAAAACGCAATGAATGTTGTTGAACTGTCAAAATGAAACAAATTAGGCATAATTGTTTACGAAAATACAGGTTAGTCACTAACTACACGAAAAGAAGAAGACCCAAAAATTTTTTCCTAACGTTGTATTTTATTTTGATTTTTAGTTACTTGCTCTTGCATGGTCTCAACTGTCAACTCATACATCATAAAATGAACATAGTATAGCTTACACTGTTTATCAAAATGACAAACCAAAAAAAAATTCTTAGCGTTTCAATTAGTAAATCGGTCAGCTAATCGGAACAGGGCCGCCGTATTGTTAGCTTCGTTACAAAACGTTCAGTAGTAATTTGAATTAAATTGCCAAACCAGTGAACTATTGTCTGGTCATTATGACATTTTATATGTGACTATCCTATTTTGTTTATCCACCAACCCGCACTATGGGGCCGTTTGCTGGATCATGGCCCAATCCCTCTCAGGGATGAGGCCCGTGTCCCACCAGTGGGCACGTCATAGACTGAAGACAATGATTCCTGTATCACAGGTACCACCTAGCTCAGGAGTCAGGGCTTCACATTAAAATGTAACAACTTTTTATGTAATTTATTTTTATATATTGATTATGCTTAAGCTAAGTATATACAAACGACTGGCTTTTTAACTAAGAAGAAAAAAAAGGTTTTTTTTTTTTTCAGAAATCTGAATTTTGCATGCGTTATTGTTGAGCATGGGGTTATGCACCCAATTCAATTTGAATTTTATTGAAAGACAAAATGGAAGGGATTTTTATTCCAACGGTCTTTAGTCTTATGCAATTATGGTGTTGGTTTGGATCTCCAAGATAAGCAGTTTTATTAGGTTTTCGATTGTTAAGTTCTGTGTAGAAAAACAAACAAACTACTAAACATGGGACTTAGAAAATAATTGACGGAAAGTGGGTGTGCAATCAAGGCAGGAAAATGTTAAGCATGCATAAGCGTGGGTGTACAATCAAGGCAGGAAAATGTTAATTGTAATTTGCAACTTATTATGTCCATTGAAATTTTTAATGAAAATTACGTTTCTAAAAGGTGATAGTAGGAAAGGAATGTGTTTAAAAATGGTTAACCTAACCTAACATCTCTTCCCACACAGACAAGATATTAAAGCCAAAATCTAGAATTTCCCTACTACATCAATCCTAAATAACTATCTAAGTATATAAATTCATACGCGAGGGTTGATTTTTGCCGGACTCTCGGCCTCTCTGCAAAGCCTATCGAGTGGATGTACGGCACTGACATTCATATAATACATCCAAGGGTTTAATTGATGAGCCTGATTAAATTAAAACAATAAGGACGATCTACGAGTAATTTAAAATTGGAAAACGAATTGCGTTTGATAATTTCGTGTTGGTCGAACTGTGCGAGATTTTTAACTTATTTTGTAACTCCAACTCAAGTTTTGAAAAAAAAAAGAAAGTGTTTTCTATTTTTTATTTTATTTTTACGTTAATCGTCTTACATCAACTGTTTTTTTTAATTTAGCCTTGAATCAATGAACTTGCAGTAATTTAAATAATTCATCTTTTTAATATTGAATACAAAGTAAAGTGGTCTCTTACTTTTCGGACTGTTTTTTTTACATAATACGTTTTTTTAATTTATTCAAATTAATTACAAGATAGGTTTGTCACTCTGGCTTAAGAATAAGTTATGTGATTTTTTTATTTTTTTTTGTGATTTGACAAAGTAAATGGATAGTCACGGATTGAAGGTGCTCTGCCGACAATGCAGAAAAGTTGAAAATTGCCAAAATTTTTCTTTCCGCGACTGTACAATATTTTCAATTAATTCTCATGTAAATAATTACGCTGAATTTGAAAAAGGAACATAACTTTATCGGTGTCATTGGTCAACTCATAATAATTAATATTACCCATCCGTTTTATCATCAAGAAAAAACATATTTTTTTATATTTTTGGTTCCCTAGTTCGAAAGTTCAGAATTCTAGTGAGTTGCTTTGAAAAAAGACAAGTAAAAATTGTTTTGCCCCCAATATCTCCGCCCCCGTTCATTTGGGGTCGATTTCGGATTCATGTGCGTATTGTATAATTATCACTTGCGTCAAAAACAAGCCCGTCCCATCTTTGATGTCCTCCCTCCGGTAAACGCCCTAAGCCGAGGCTCGTACCCCACAGGGGGTACCTTTAGCGAGCGTTCATCTAGTTTATAAGTCCCTGGCTTTGAGTGTAGCAGCTTAAGGCACCCTTTTTTTTTTTTTTTTTTTTTTTTTTTTTTTTTTTTTTTTTTTTTTTTTTTTTTTTTTTAAATGGCCTCTCGCAGTTTTGACCACTAAGGTCATGGCTGCTTAACCAAACTTTTCCTGTGGTGGCCTTAAGCTTCTACACTTAGAGCCTCCAGCCAGGAGCTTTTAACTATTCTAAATTAAAACTAAGCGAATGCTCGCTAAGGGCACCCCCTGTGGGGTACGAACCTCGGCTTAGGGCATCGCTGAGGGGAGGACAGCAAGAAGGGACAGGCTGGATCAAATTTATATTTACATCATGATTATTATGCGGGGTATTTAAAGCTACGTGCTCAGCTGCAACAACTGCTGGCACCTCGTTTTCGAGCAAGGGTCGGGGAGGAGTTTCATTGACTCGGGGACGCGGTCGCGATCGCAAAGGACCTCGGCGGCGAGGTCGGAATGACGGGAGGCGTCTGTTTTTGTATACTGTACTGGTGGCCCTATTCTGCTCCTGGAGGAGTGTAATGGGGTCATCTGGGTCGGAAAGAGTATGCCTCGGTCGGCGAATCTGACTGATACGGGAAGGGATGTAGTCGGCTGACTCGACAATCAGAGGATTGCGATGTTTGGGAGCGGAGTCAAAGTAACTCTTGGACATGCGTTTTAGGAATTGGCGGATCGTTGGGATCTTACAATCGAGATGGAGGATCTCGTTTCTGACATAAAAGGGGGCTCCCGTGGCCTTACGAAGGAAACGGTTCTGTAGGGTCTGCATCCTATGGATGGAATGGGGTTTGGCGTGAGCAAAGACTGATCCCGCATAGGTCATGATGGGGGTTAAGGCACCCACAGGTTTGCTCGGTTAAATAGTCATGGCCTCAGAGGCCAGCTATGAGATTCCAAACAGAAAAAAAAAAATCGGTGAAGGAAAACATCGTGAGGAAAGTTTGTTTCAATTTGAAACAGATTGCTAATCCATTGCTCCATAAGTTGGAAAAAAAAAATCTGCTCAACAGCGTAAATAAGGCAATGAATGTTGTTGAACTGTCAAAATGTAACAAATTAAGCAAAATCGTTTACGAAAATAAGTTACGCAATTAGGGTACAGGTTAGTCACTAACCACACGACAAGAAGAAGATCGCGAGTTAAAAATGAACTGGCCAAGTGCGTGTCGGACTACGCACAATAAAGGGTTCCGTAGTTGATATAAATTTATTTGACCCAAGAACAAACTTAAAATTGTAGTTGAAAAACATGTTCTCCCATATTTTTCAACTGCAAATGTAAGTTTGTACGCACAATATTGAGAGATTTACCATGTTATTTAAGACCATAGACTTTTTATAGGTTTTCCTGTAATCTATGAGTAAAGAGCCATACTATGCTTTTTTTTTATTTGAGGTCCAGTAGTTTCGGAGATAAGGGGGGAATAGTTAATTTTCATCGAATTTCTTAAATATCTTTAAAAGTATTTATTTTAAAATTATGTAAAAAATATGTTTAAGATCCTTGCAATAAGCCCTTTCATTTGATATATCACGCGGTACTGTTAGCAATTTTTTTTTTTAATATTCTTGTTTGCCCCCAAAACTGATCCCTATATTCAAAATTCATTTATTTACGTTACACGTTCGTGTTTGGGTCACAGAAATACATATGTGTACCAAATTTCAACTTAATCGGTCCATTAGATTCGGAGCAAATTGGCTGTGACAGACGGACAGACAGACAGACAGACACACGAGCGATCCTATAAGGGTTCCGTTTTTACTTTTGAGGTACGGAACCCTAAAAAAAACTGTAAATAAATCAAGTCAATGCATGTGGTTTATTGAGAAAGGCGAAGGCAAACGAGGTGCACATAATATTATGCAGTTTGGTGACCTTTTACTTAAATGAGGGAAGAAGTTTAACATGATTTTATGAATGAAAATACAAATTGAAGCCACGTTGGTCATAAGAGAGTTTTAATAGGGTATCATTTGCTATCTTGTATTGGATATAACTATACAGGGTTATATTAAATTATCTAGCTAAACTCTGCAGACGTGACGGTTTTGATATTCTATTTATTCTATGTTCTAATCCAGGTCATAGTCTACCCATGTGTCAAATTTCATCCAAATCTGTTCAGCCATTTTAGCGTGACAGCGTAGCAAACAAACTAACAAATCAACAAGCAAACTCACTTTCGCATTATTTTATAACTAGCTGCGCCCCGCTGTTTCACCCGCAGAAGTATCGAGCCCGTGGGAATATCGGGATAAAAGTATCCTATGTCCTAAACCCAGGTCATGGTCTAATAAACCGTGCGCCAAATTTCATCCAAATATGTTTCGCATTTATGGATTAGCACAATCCCGAAACTTTGAGTACAAAAAATTTGCAAAACGAAGACCTACTTATGTTCTCATGTTACAATTTTTGTGTTTTGTATATTAGAAATATGTAAATGTTTTCTTTTTCAAATCAAATGGAGATTTTCAAGCGGTCAAGGCCGTTGGCTATGTTGTTATCGAAAACATTATGTTATTGAATCTCAAAGTTTTTAGGGTTCCGTACCTCAAAAGGAAAAAACGGAACCTTTATAGGATCACTTGTATGTCTGTCTGTCTGTCTGCCTGCCACAGCGAATTTGCTCAGAATCTAATGAACCGATGGTATTATGGTACATAAAATGTATTTCTGTGACCCAAACACGGACGCGTAACGTAAATAAATGAATTTTGAATATAGGTGTCACTTTTAGGAGGCAAAAAGAAAATTAAAAAAAAAATAGTTTTGCAAAATGTACCGTGTGACGGTGTGACATATTAAATTAAAGGGCTTGTTGCAAGGATCTCAAATTTTTTAAATAATTTATTGATGAAAATTGACTATTCTATTTATTTTTTAAACTGCAGAGAATGGTTCTTTAGTCATAGATTACAGGAAAACCTATAAGAAGTCTATGGTCTTAAAAAACATGATAAATCTATCAATATTGTGCGTACAAACAAACTTACATTTGCAGTTGGAATGTATGGAAGAACATTTTTTTCAAATACAATGTTAAGTTTGTTCTTGGGATAAATTAATCCCAACTACGGAACCTTTCATTGTGCGTGGTCCAACACGCACTTGGCCGGTTTTTTTTCGTTTTAGCCAAGAGATTTTTGGACCGTGGCGTGGTGCAGCCATGTGGATTCTGGACAACACGCAGTATGCTTGCTGTATCTTCTTTTTTGAGAAGAAGCTATTACTTTTTTCAAGGCAAAATTACTGACAGTGTTAGATATTTGTTGGCTCAGTAAAATCTTCTAGATAATAAATTAGAATAGAATAGAATGATCAGTGTATTCTCAAAACATTGACTTCGAAATTCGAACGGTGTCTCGTTGTGAATCCGCAATGAGTTACTTTTAAAAAAAAAACCGGCCAAGTGCGTGTCGGACTACGCACAATGAAGGGTTCCGTAGTTGAGATGAATTTATTTATCCCAAGAACAAACTCAACATTGTAGTTGAAAAACATGTTCTCCCATACATTCCAAATGCAAATCGTCGCTCGGCATCCAATACCGCGAATGTGACACTTTTACGTTTTTTTTTAATTGCAGGATCACTTATTTGAACGTATTGAATGAAATAAAACAAAAATCTGATTTTCGTAAAAAAATCACATTCGCGGTATTAATATAATAATAATCCCTTTACCTTTAAACGAACAATTCTTGTATATACGAGTATGTATATTTAATCTGAATCTCGGAAACGGCTCCAAGAATTTTTATTAAATTTAGTATGCACGGGGTTTCGGGAGCGATAAATCGATCTAGCTAGGTTTCATTTTTAGAAAACGTTGTTAAAAAAAAATGGTCATCCAGATATTTTTCTTTATTCAAGTAACAAGGACTCATTGTGTTAGTAAACTTATGAACTATGTTAACTTATTTTACCAGGTCACTTAGAAAGTTTTGCGACTAACAGTTTTTGTCTATAGTATACTGGCCGGTTTTGTCATGTCAATTAAAACTATGACTATTTATTACAAAAAAACATAACATTCCAAATTCGAAATTCCCTCCACATTTTTTTACGAGCAAAATCAAAATACTCTGTCTTACTGAAAACTGGATTTACAACGAGAACATTTTCGCGCGATGATTTTGTACGATTTCAAATGTCGACCAAAACCAGAAGAATAGTTTGAAAGACTTCGAATGGTGTTCATAGAAAAAAGCCTTTCTAAAGCGCTGCTTTCCGCTGGTTCAACGAATTTATGGGTGGTCTCCTAATTTTGGCGGACAAAGAAAGAAGTAGCCGCCCTATGACGGTTGTTACATAACAAAACGTGCTGGCTGTGAAAAATTTAATTCAAGAGAATAGGCGAATTACATAGGAAGAGATCCCCGATTGGATCGGGAAGTGTGCATGAAATTCTACACAGGCATCTTCGGTTATGGAAGATAGTTTCACGCTGGTACCGCAAAATCTAACACAGGCTCAGAAGGAGGTTCGGGTAAAATGGTGAGCACTTCTGGCTCGCTTCACTTTGGTAGGCGTTGGTTTATTTTGAAACAGCCACACGGTCGACTGACGCTTCATTTCTGGATCATATTGATAAATTCAAGATTCATCACCCGTAATGAATCTCGAATTTATCAATATGATCCAGAAATGAAGCGTCAGTCGACCGTGTAAAATTTTGATCGCAAGGTTTTTTTTTGCTGGTTTATCTGGTGTCAGTACCCTGACGAGATCAAAGGAGTATCAATGCTGAATGGTATGTTACCAAATGTTTGCCAGAAGTTTTTACTACTGCAAGCAGCAAGCAACCGAACACTGGCCTCCGTGGGCTACTGCTTCACCACGACAACGCGCTGGCTCACTCGGCACTCAAAACAAGGGACTTTCTGGACAGCACACCGGTCAAATTTATAGGTCATCCTCCTTACAGTCCCGATTTGGCTCCGTGCGACTTTTTCTTGTTCCCCAAAATAAAAAATCAACTCAAAGGAAAACAGTTTTCATCACCTGAAGATGCACTGGGTGCATTTAAGAAGGAGATTGGAGAGGTGTCTGATGCGGACTGGACACTATATACATAGTTTTATACGTCTAAACAAATTTTGCCAATGCCAATGGAGAGTTTTTTCAAAAGATATAATAAAAAAAATTATAACCTGTAGTATATTTTTTTCTAGTATCACAAAACTTTCTGAGTGCCCCACGTAATCTAGTTTAAATTTATTTCACCCCATGGGAGATGGCACTGCAGTGATTGATGTACATGCAATCCAGCCTGCTAGCAATCTTTTT
This sequence comes from Agrochola litura, assembly GCA_949152395.1. Classification (NCBI taxonomy): domain Eukaryota; kingdom Metazoa; phylum Arthropoda; class Insecta; order Lepidoptera; family Noctuidae; genus Agrochola; species Agrochola litura. The sequence goes on along the minus strand of OX424519.1, from coordinate 5,399,686 downwards.
TAGGATATTGTTGGAGCTGGCCCGTACTCTGCGCACCAGGGATGCACACCTCATTTGCATCGTTGCGTATTAAGCAATTAATATGGTGCGTCCGCGAACATTCCCGATGCTATGTGATAGTATGCTCAAGACGTTGTGTCTTGAGCTGCACTTTCTGTTGACAAACCACGCCGAAACCCGAATTGGTTTTCATGAACATTTACAGTTTTATTTATTTGTGTATTAAGCAGACGGTCAAACACTTTTGATATTTTGATATTATAGTAGCTAGAGAGATGGGCCTATTGGCTGCCGAGCGACAAAATGTAAGTTTGTACGCACAATATTGAGAGATTTACCATGTTATTTTAAGATCATGGACTTCTTATAGGTTTTCCTGTAATCTATGAGTAAAGAGCCACACTCTGTATTTTTTTCAAAATTTTTGGTCCAGTAGTTTCGGAGATAAGGGGGGGGGAATGGTCAATTTTCATTGAATTTATTAAATATCTTTAAAAGTATTTATTTTAAAATTATATAAAAAATATATTTAAGATTCTCGCAACAAGCCCTTTCATTTGATATGTCACACGGTACTGTTAGCAAAACTTTTTTTTTTAATTTTCTTGTTTGCGCCCCAAAAGTGACCCCTATATTCAAAATTAATTTATTTACGTTACTTATTCGTATTTGGGTCACAGAAATACATATGTGTACCAAATTTCAACTTAATCGGTCCATTAGATTCGGAGTAAATTGGCTGTGACAGACGGACAGACAGACAGACAGACAGACAGACAGACAGACCGACAGACAGACAGACAGACACACGAGTGATCCTATAAGGGTTCCGTTTTTTCCTTTTGAGGTACGGAACCCTAACAAATGAGTTCAGATCGAATTTTGTGCGGTCACTTGAGTGGGATTCGAAGTGAACTTTACACACTTTACAGGATATTATCACAACGATTTTGATTAAATATGCAAACTTGTGCCGACACAAAATAAAGCTAGTAAATAAATGTTGAATACCTATAAAATTCGCGAACTCATTTGTTTTTAAAATAAAAAAGAAATAAGTTTGTATTTTACTGTAAAAACAAATGAGTTCGCTAGAGAAAATTGTACGCTCATTCGTATATGCGTTCATACTCGAGTGAGGTTCGAAGTGAACTTTACAGAATGCACTACGGAGATCAAAAACTGAAAGAACTCAAAGGTTAAGTAGAGATCAACAGTTTTTCTAGCCAGAATGTTAGCATTGACGTCATAAATTAAACAAATAAGAATTCTCATTCAGAATTATTCGAGACTCCGTTACAGCTGTCGCGATATATTTATTTTATCTCAAACAAATAGAAATGATAATAACAAAAACGTATTACATAGTACCTTATTTATCAATACAAGTGATTTGTTTAATTGACAATGAAAAACGAATTGAGGATTTGCAAATTATCAGTATTTTTTCATCAAAACATTTTAATTTTTTACTTTTTTCAAGGTCTTCGGGTATATTATCAGCCTATAATGTTCCCACTGCTGGGACACAGGCCTCCTGTCTGTGAGGAGTGGGCCGCCCGGCCGCAATCCACCACGCGGTGACTTAAAAAAATGTAGGTTGAATAACAGATGGTTTGTATTTCTATTGACTTTGGTTTTGACTTGTGACATTAAAGGTTCGCGTGTGTGCAGTTTGTACAGACGCCAGCACATCAGGCTATTACAATCTGTCAAATTTATTTGATAGATTTTCAACTTTATCGCTGAAGTGTAAGGTTCAAAGTAGATTGCGAAAATTTGACAGTTTCGGGTAGCTTGATGTGCTGGCGTCTGTACTTATCGACGCCGTGCAGTAAAAACTTCGTTTTTGCAATAAACGTAATTTTACAGGGGAAGATAAAAACTATCTGGAAAATGGTCGTCATTGACGTTCTTCCTCAACAGAGAGGAGGCCTGTGTCCCAGCAGTGGGAACATTTATAGGCTGATGATGATGACGTTCTTCGATTTTCTCATTATCATCAATAGAAGGTATTAGAAGCATCTTAGAGCTGTGCACGTTTGTTCTAAATATGCATTACCTACGAGTTTTTCTACTATACATATATACCTACCTACTTCCTACTAATATAATATATATATATATACATATATTTTCGCTGTCCCCGGCGAATGAAATCGTAATCGTAAAAACCAAATTTTACGGGAAAAATAAAAAAACCGGCCAAGTGCGAGTCGGACTCGCGCACGAAGGGTTCCGTACCATTGACTAGGTAAACAACAGTAGGTACACAAATTTCATATTGTAACCTTTTTGTATGGGAGCCCCCCTTAAACATTTATTTTATTTTGTTTTTAGTATTTGTTGTTATAGCGGCAACAGAAATATATAATTTGTGAAAATTTCAACTGTCTAGCTATCGCTGTTCTTGAGACAGACTGACGGACGAACAGACAGCGAAGTCTTAGTAATAGGGTCCCGTTTTTACCCTTTGGGTACGGAACCCTAAAAACTGTTTTTTGTGAATATCTTATTAACTAATTATACATAGCGGAATTGTTAAAATACCAAAAGAAAAGTGATTTATTACATTCATTACAATACTCCTTAAAATCTCGTAACTTCTGAAATAACCGTAGGAAATGTATGAAAAAAATATTGACAGAGTGTAATCGAACCTCTAAATATCGAATATGCAATAAAGTTAAAACTATCGTAATAGCACATTACCATTTTATTCGCCGGGGACAGCGATATAATTATTATAATATTATAAATGCGAAAGTTTGTAAGGATGGATGGATGGATGTTTGTTACTCTCTCACGCAAAAACTGCAGAATGGATTTGGATGAAATTTGGCACACAGATAGTTTATAACCTGTACCCTAATTGCGTAATACAACACAATCACAATCTGTTTCGATTTGAAACAGATTGCTAATCCATTGCTTCATAAGATGGAAAAAAAAATTGCTCAACAACGTAAATAACGCAATGAATGTTGTTGAACTGTCAAAATGAAATGAAACAAATTAGTCATCATTGTTTACGAAAATAAGTTACGCAATTAGGGAACTGGACTTATAGATACAAGTATGAAATCGCCAACCCGTCGCCGTCGTGAGGAAGTGTGGTGATCAATGCTCGTGCCTCCTCTGTATGAAAAGAGCCCTTTGCCCTGCATTGGAATATTAATAGACTAGTATTATTACTATCAATAAGTAGGCAACTCGCATACATGGGTTTTTTCACTGTGTGATCATATCAAAATTAGCTCAGTAAAAGGAAATTCTTATCAAATGCGGAACATTGTTAAATTACTAAAATGTCCTTCGGCAAAACACAAAGCCAAGGTCAGCTTGTGATAATTCAATTTTCAATTATTTGATAAAAAAATGTAGTGACGCAACACATCACGCTATATTTTTTGCAATTCTACGTATGCTCATTAAACTGATGAAATTGCTCCGATTCGATTTCATAAATCGTTAATCTGATTAAAGGGGCATTACTAAAATGTGCATTTTTTTACCTAAGTTTTTCTTAGCTAACTTTCATTACCTACCTTCCTAATTTTTTTAAGTGATGGTTTTATTTAATGTATTTTTTGCAAACCTACGTATTTATGGACTATTTACTGATATATAATTTTTTTAAATTATTCTTTGATAGTTTTCTTTTAACTAATATTTTTTAGAATTTATGTGCTTTTATATAATATACGGATCATTTTAGTTTTTTTTTTATATTTGGTTGTTTTTTAGGGTTCCGTACCCAAAGGGTAAAAACGGAACCCTATTACTAAGACTTCGCTGTCTGTCCGTCTATCTGTCTGTCACCAGGCTGTATCTCAAGAACCTCGATAGCTAAACAGTTGAAATTTTCATAAATTATGTATTTCTGTTGACGCTATAACAACAAATACTAAAAACAAAATAAAATAAATATTTAAGGGGGATGGGAGCCCCCTTAAATATTTATTTTTACAACAAACGTGATTTTTTCGCCGTTTTTTAGATAATGGTACGGAACCCTTCGTGCGCGAGTCCGACTCGCACTTGGCCGGTTTTGTTTTTTGTTTGTTTTAGCACAAAGCCTGCTTTTGTATCTAATGATTGTTATTGGTATCTAAAATATATTCACATAGTAGTCTTAATGACTGTACAAACAATATTAGATTGGAATATTGTTTTTAGTTTACTATATAGTAATAATAGTAAATTATTCACAGGAGTAAACAATTTTACTAATTATTCCTGTGAATGTTTCGACGTTAATGACCTTAGCAGGAAGAATTTATTTTTAATAGAAGGAAGTAAAAACCACTGGAATAATTTTGATAAATATAGGCTAAAACATCGGTACGGTTTCAATTTAATGCTGCGTGTTTTCTGTTGTACTCAGAAAAAAAAAATGTTTTATTTTGTATTTTTTATTTTTATTATTAAAGAAAAAGAAAAGTTCCAGTTCATTAATTTTTTTTGGTTGAAATATAAATTATTTTTTATTCTTTGCATTTTGTGTAATACTATTAGATATACATTGTGTTATAAACTTATAATAGTTTAAAATATGTCGTAAGTTTTTTATCAACTGTTACTTTAATAATTTTAACAAAAAAAAATTACTTTTTAGAATTAAAATAAATGCGCCCATTTCATTACATCTTTCCTTACCGAACGGTTATTTTACCCGTTCGGTGCAAATACTCTGTGGAAACAAAGTGCAACGTAAATCCGCCAATAATGTCGAACTCAAAATTCCTGTTTCCTCGCTAGACATCTAAAAAATAATTAGCCTTTGCGATATTGTTTTTAGTTTACTGTAAAAACAATTTTACTAATGAAGTAATTTTCTCGAGTGAATGTTTCGACGTTAATGACTTTAGCAGGAAGGCTCATTTTTAACAGAAGAAAGTAAACTACTGGACTAATTTAGTTAAATAGGCTAAAACATCGGTATTGTTTCAGTTTAGTTTTTTTTTTAATCAGAGAAAATAAAATTGTTTTATGTTGTATTATTTTTATTATCCATGAAATAGAAAAGTTAGTATATTCAATGATTTATAGAATTACAATTTATCATTTTATTCTTTGCCTTCAGTGAAATTCTATTAGGTATTGTTTTATAATAGTTTAAAATACGTCATTTACCAACTATTACTTTCATAATTTTCACAAAAATATCTCCGTTCACATTTAAAATATTTATCTCATAATAATTAAAATAAAAGCGCCCATTTCATTACATCTTTCCTTGTAAAATAACCGGTCGGTGCAACGTAAGTAACCTCCGCCAATAATGTCGAACTCAAAATTCCTGTTTCCTCGATCGTATGACTTTTTAATTAAATCAATAAGACTCACCTGTCCACTGTTACATAACATCCATTCACGATCACTTTGAATACAAACTTAAAAAACAAAAAAATAAATATATAAAAATCACAAAAAAAATCACTGGCACAACAGAAACGTTTCAAAAACTTTTTAACATCCGTTCTCAGTTCAAAAAAATGGAACTTTCATTCAGTAATTCGATATTTAAAGTTTTCGAAAGTAGTTTAGCGTAATTTTGGCGGGAGCGGGTTGCGGTGTGGTATGTGCGCTCGTGTTTGCCGGCCGGCACTTCGTCCGATACTGGCTGGCAGGCTGGATTGCTACGCGACCGGTGCCAATCTGCCAACGTGTTCGAACCGCGCGATCGTACGATATTGTAGTGAATCAGAAATTGATACGTCACACTGCATTTAGTTAAGGTGCAGTCTTTTAACTTCGGGTAATAAGAAAGAAAGAAAAATAGGTTTATTTGTCAAAGAAACAAGTGCATTCAAAAACAAGTTAACGAAAGAAAAAAGTGAACAAGATGTGTACAGAACAGAAAAAGTCGGCAGTGCACGTCGTGACTGTGACAAGAAGGCTTCCACTCAGCATGATGCTGTGCTATGTACCCACAGCACAGCGCTGATTTTCTGTGGTCACCCGTGGAATGAGTCTGTGAACAGTCGTTGCAGTTGTGCCTGATTGGATCTTACCGAACCTTCTTCGCGATTTAGGCCATCTTCAGAAAGAGGTAGCAGACGCGTACCGCGAGGGCTGGTTCGAGGTGGTGTCGGAAAAGAGTTCCCGGTAGGACTTGGGGGAGGCCTTTGCCCAGCATGGGCATGGGATAGGCTAAATAAAAATAGCCATCTTCGAGGGTGCAATGGCTCTACAAAAAAATGCCCAAAACTCTTTAGACAATTCCAAAATTAAATTCGGTGATTTAGACACCGTTAAGGACCAGGCCCGGGTTGATGGCGCATTGTGTTCCACGCGCTCCTCAAAGAGATATCCGATGCCTGCCGTGATTGCGGGGAAGTCCGAAAGGGATACCGTGGCCACTGGCAACATGGCAACTGAAGAAACACGGGTGGGTTTTAGTCAGTAAGAGTCTGTCACGCTCTCTCTGTCCAGAGCGGGAGAAGTTATTTAATAATTTTCCACCCAAAAAAAAAAGGCTGTCGGGTGCCTTAGTTGCATTATACATTGGCATTGCCGCTGGCATTATATTTTTAAATGTTTTTCGAATCTGATTAAATATTCAGATCGCTCGGTTCCTATAAACAAAAACGAATCGTTATACTTACCAATGGTATATTTTTTTATTGCCAAAGCTGAGCATTTAAATAGATATAGCTACTTCCACACGGAGTGCTCCGTGTACTTCCACATGGGAGGGACGGAGCTGGCCAAAAAAAGCCTAAATTTTAACCAATAACGATCCGTAAATGGCTATAAAGGGCAACATTGCCGAAGTATTATGAAACTGATTGTAACCTTTCTTCAAATTCTTCTCATGAATGCATAACTCAATTTTTTTTTTACCTTATGTCTTCAAAGTTATGAAGTGGTCAACATTAGTGCACTGCGTTTCAGCCTATTCAATTCACTCATAACTTGAAGAGTCTCAGGACTAAATTAATGGAAACACAGATATTGGCATTGCCGCTGGCATTATATTTTTAAATGTTTTTCGAATCTGATTAAAAATTCAGATGACTAATGTTCGGTTCCTATAAAAAAAACGAATCGTTATACTTACCAATGGAGTATTATATTGTCTGTGCCAATGGTATATTTTTTATTGCCAAACTGGGGATGTAAATAGATTCGTAAGCTAATTTTACCTCTTATAGCTACATCCATAGGGAGGGACCGAGCTGGCCAAAAAAAGCCTTAATTTTAACCAATAACGATCCGTAAATGGCTATAAAGGGCAACATTGCCGAAGTATTATGAAACTGATTGTAACCTTAACTAAATTTTTTCTTACCATTATGTCGTTGAAGTGATGCATAGTGGCCAACATTAGTGCACTACGTTTCAACCTGTTTATTCATTACTAGAACAGTCTCAAGACTAAATTAATGGAAACACAGATTCCCTTACTTGCACTTTAGGCTCGGAAATAGCAACAATTTATTATGTAAATATAATTGCTCTAGTTTCAAAGTCTACGAATCTACTACCTACTATAATTTTTGAACATTGAACTCAGTAGTTGGTATGTAAACACCGTCAGCATTTTCCTTTTTTTGTTTGTTAACTCTGATATTTTTCACATTTTATTGAAAATGAATGAAAAATATTTTGAAATTCTTCAGATTTTCTTGAAGTTATTAAACATTTAAAATTAATTTAAAAAAATACCTGTATGACCTACAAAATGACTAAACTCCATAGATTCATTGACTTTTGCTCATATTTCCTCGTATAAAAAAACATGTACCAGTTTTATAAACACATTGACATTGTTGAAAATTATATTCAAAATGACATGATTACTTTGTAAAGTATTATATTATTTTAACTATTGTGAATGTGAGGACTATGTGGATATTGTTTTTATTTCTCTGCTAGTTTTAGTGATGGTCTGGCAGTTTAAGTAGTTTATGCGGCCTACCCAAATGTCCTTTCTTTGGTATTGTTCGTCGAGTTGAGCTCCTTAAGTTCTGAGTTGAGCTCCACGATTACTGACAAATGCTTGCACTGACTGGACAGGTCCACTCAAATCTGTGTGGTTCTTTCCTCAAACGACCTTTTCAGACACTTATCTACATGGTCCTCATATGGCCTGACCAAGATTATGTTTGGACTTTAAAAGAGACTGCGACCTCTGAGTTTGTTTCGGCCTTTCTTCTCAGAGTAGTCAGATAGGAAACGCCGAACTCATCTAACTTATTTTTAATATTTTTTTTTATATGACTTGTAAAAGTGATTTCGATATCCTATTTACAGAATAAACAATTTCATTTCATTTCATAAAATCCTAATAGATAATATCTTTAATTAATAAACATGAAAGTAGGGCATTACTTACTTTGCATTCACGCGACACGCGACGAATATTTTTACTATGCATGCGTATGCGTCGATTGACGTTAACGACTCGTAAGAAGTGTAGCTTCATTACTGACTGATGGTTTAAAAATAATTTACATAACATAAAATCACGGCCTGTAGGTATTCCTCAAAGGGTTAGGCATAGGTGTACCTATCTATAGTACACCCACATTTTGCCAAAAATTATTTACCTATACAATACTTTATCATATTAATAAAAAAAATACTTAGATAAAACGCATTAAGGTTGGGGAGTGGGGGTCGCTACGTCAAAACTAAGTATTAAATCTTCATACTCGTGACGTCATGGCACATTTTAACTCAATGTTTCGCCGTAATCTTTTGATTACGTAAAAAAAGAAAAAATACATGTTCAATATTCTTTAATAATCAACAAGACAGACCAAATTTTTTTTTGTCCTCATCCCTAATCGTCCAAATTGCTGATTTCGTCAGTCGAGCCACACTCAAGTGACCGCAAATTATTTGAAAGTGAACTCATTTGTTTTTAAAGTATAAACCATCGCGGATATATTTTTAAAAACAAATTAGTCCGATTTTATATCAGTTCTGTCCGTTAAATAAGTCGATTAACGGGCCCATGACATAAATTTTTTTACATTCGAAATTCTTAATAATCGTCTTCAATGCACCTGTTGCGAAGCTCAGTTCTGTGGCTTTAAAGGACCCATATGGCCATCGAAACCATAATAATAAAATCTAAACGCACCTGTTACCTTTGAAAATACTTACAGCATTGTTGTGTTTCGGCGGTTAGAGGTAAAATTGCCAGTTCCGTGGTTCGTGTTCCGTTCTGTGGTTGAGGATTGCGGGTGAAGCTCGCTTCCACCTTCGGCCTGAACATCACTTACCATGAGGTGAGATGAAGACCAAGAGCTTCCCCGTTGTGGTAAAAAAAACCCCACGACCGCGGGCATCGCTATCATTATCCTCTCCATATACCAATTTATGTGGATTCTGTGCTGCATGTCTTCTGCGTCATACCTTTTTTTTTTTTTGGTTGGGAAATTATCAAATAACTTCTCCCGCTCTGGGCGGAGCGGGAGGGCGTGTCAGACTCTTACTGACTAAAACCCACCCGTGTTCCTTCGGTTGCCCAGTTGACGGGGGGCCACGATTTCCCTTTCGGCCTTATTCGCAACCCCGGCAGGCATCGGCCCTAGCGGACCCCGTCAATTCTGCTGACATCTCTATCAGCCGTCATTCCTTTTCTAGCCAGTATCTTGGACCATCTATCCATCGTTTCTTTATGTAATGAATGGAGAAGTTCCAGATTGCCAGTAGCGGTAGTACCTTGCACTCTAGCATGTACTTAAGTATTACTCATCATAGAGCCACTTAGAATATCTTCTTTTTCTTGTGGTTAGTGACTAACCTGGTGTCAGAGTTTTTATGCCGCCCATGGGCCTCTGATTTGGCTTCTATCAATTTCTCAAGCATGCCGGTTTCCTCACGATGTTTTCCTTCACCGTTTTTGAAGTAAGTGATTATACAATAGACACATGAATCCGAAAAGTCAGAGGTGCGTGCCTTGGGTTCGCAGTCGAGACTCAATGACTTGGCAGTCCGATGGTCACACCACGAGGCTATCACTGCGGTACTGCTGTACGTACTGCAAAGCAGGGAATGCACAAGTACGAGATTGCCAGTAGCGGCAGTACCTTACACTCTGGCATTACGTATTGCTTGTCTTAGCTACTTAAATGATAGGTATAGCCAATAGTTTTATGTTTCAGATGGACTTCAAAACGAAATTAAGTAAAACAATATCTCCTTATCGAATGAGAATCGTCCGATGCAACGCTATTATTACCATGGAACGGTCTCGGTATGCAAAGCGAAACGCGCGCGCCGACATTTTTGCGATACATGTGCGAAATTGCGCTTGAGTTGAGAAGTAAGTATTTGGGTGAAGTTGGTACTTTAGCAGCCTTAATGCCTTATTTCTGGGTGCTCATAAACGAAAAAAATCTTATAGATTTTTTAAGATTTTATAGATTTTTTTCCAAGTTATCGCCAGCCATCATGTTGTGAATCCGTGATGATTTACTTTAAAAACAAATGAGTTCGCTTTCGAATTGTGTGCGGTCACTTGAGTTCGAAGTAGCACAGAATAGCAGTACAAAAATAGAATGGAATAGTACTCTGATCAGGTTGCACTAGGACCATCCTGAGTTAAAAAAAAAAACAAGTCAAATCATTTATTTTTTGCCAACATGGGTCCCCATAGATGTTATTATAATGTTCTCCATGCTCTGCCGTCACTTGGGCATGCAAAATTATACACACAAATTACAATCTACTATCAAAATACCATGCTGAATAACAATAAATATAACAAAATTATTAAATTGGTAAACCATTTTATTTTTCAATGTCAAGAAGTATCTAGTAGTCAATAATTAAATAAATGTCATAGTAAATACTGAGTAAATAAATAAAAGTCCTAGATAAATAACATTATGTCATTTCTATTATTGAAAATCTGATTATCCCCTTCTCCTTCACACTGTAATATACTTTATCAGTTAGAAATTACTTCAGTTTCCACATACATAGTCATAGTTCTTTGACATACGATGATAAAAAATAGTTCTTTGACATACGACCTCCACATTTCAGCGTCTGTGTCTAATTCTTGCAACGCATGTTATTTCTTTGACGCACCATAGTTCATCGGCGAGATGTACCCAGTTAAATTAAAGGAGTTTACACATTGATGCAGGTAGCCATACCCTGTCCAATATTTCGTCGCGCTACATATTTTGCCGAAACTAGGGATATCCACGCGTTATATTTGAAGTTTGGACTTGATGACGAAACCGATAATTTTTTGCCAGTAATTTTACGCTTTGTCTTTCTTATCTCTAGCTCAAACACTTCACATTTCGTAATGGAAAAAGTGAGTCGAACAACGTGGTATTATTCTTCGTCGTTCCCTCAATGCTGAGGATCGAAACCACATACAACGCATCTTCAAAATAAGTGGTCTTCTGCAGTGTGGATCGCTCGGTACATGCTGCCTCCAACAGCCTTCTTGATCGCGTCTGACAATCTTGCCGATGTTCCGCCTTGACTTCCTTCCAACCAGCCCAGTATCATAAACCTTTCCAGACAATGCTTAGGTGAACGCATAATGTGTCCGAAAAAGCTGAGGCCACGTGGTAGTGATGACCGATTATATTAGAATTTCTCCAACCAAACAAGGCAGAAGGCTGATGGGCAACCGCAATCAAAATCCTATGACAATGAGAACCCAAATGACCTAATTAGCAATTCCTTTCAGACTAGACCACTTATAATCTACGAAGATATTAACTATACAACGCCAGTGTATACCCCCCATTAAATATTTCGCCATTCAGCAGAACAAGTGTCGACGTGTAAAATATAAAGTATGGTGTGCGCCGGCGCATAAGTAGCGGTGGCGTGGTTTTAGGGTTCCGTAACCAAAGAATGTCAAACCTACTCCGCCTGTGTGTCATAGGGCTGTATCTTTAGAACCCATCACAAAATACGTGTAACTTAAGCCGCTACCAAGGGAAATAATAATAAAATAAAAAGATAAAATCTCAGAGCACAGCATAGTCAAAACCCAAGGTGTGCAAATCCAACAGAGTCCTTTGAACGCATGGCGACACAGACCAAGGCGAAGATGGCGGGTTGATGAGGACTGAATTGTGTGAAAAAGGTAGTGACGTCTTTACCCTGCAGTGTCCTTTAGTCTCTAACCAAATTTTTTTTTAATTTTTGCTTCTCTATTAAGAAAATTATAAAAGATACCAACGTCCATCTTCGTCTAATTCTAGTGCATACTAAAAACTTTTGGTGGTGGAGCTCGTGGCTAAATAATAACAGCCGCATGGGTCGATCGATCAGGTTAAGCTAGTAGCTTGCCGCGGTTGGTCCGTGGATGGGTGACCATCTTTACATACCAAGACTCCTCCGTGCCTCGGAAAGCACGTTAACCCGTTGGTCCTGGCTGTCATTTGTAAATATTTGACAGTCGTTACGGGTAGTTAGAAGCCCAAAAGTCTGATAACCAGTCTTACCTAAGGGGTATCGTATTACCCAGTTACTGGGTTGTGGAGGTCAGATAGGTAGTCGCTCCATGTAAAATACTGGTATTCAGCTGCATCCGGTTAGACTGGAAGACGACCCCAACATAGTTGGGAAAAGGCTAGGCAGATTGACTAAAAAGTTTTGGTGGTGCGGAATCCTTAGTCCGCGAGTCCGACTTGCACTTTGCCGGGTTTTTTCTCTTTCTTGTAGTCCGAAGTCCGTATTGTAATGTGCAAAAAATATACGTCAGCAGGTTGTAATATTATATGGCCGCCGTGTTGTGGTATTATAGACTTTAGACTGGAATTTTTAAGGCATGAATCATTTTTAATATGCTGGCATTTTATTGTAGCAATTTTGCACCATCATTATAATCTTATGTAAGGAGAGGCTCGTGGCTATAAATAATAACAACCGCATGGGTCGATCGAAAGTTAAGCTACGCTTGACGCGGTCGGATCGTGGATGGGTGACCATCCATAACATATCGAGACCCCTTTGTGCCTCGGAATGGTCCAGACTGTCATTCGTAGATCTTTGATAGTCGTTAGAGGTAGTCAGAAGCTTAAAAGTTTGACAACCAGTTTTAACCAAGTGGTATCGTGATACCCAGTAACTGAGTTGTTGAGGTCAGATAGGCAGTCGCTCCATGTGAAATACTGGTATTCAGCTGCATCCGGTTTGACTGAAAGCAAACCCCAGTATAGTTGGGAAAAGGCCAGGTAGTTTCTTTTTTTTTAAATTTTCTGTAAAGTTAACCTCGAACCGCACTCAAGTAACCGTACATAATTCGTTAGAATTTCGGAGTGATGTTCATAAAATAACACCACTCATCGCTCGGCATCCAATAATGCGAATGTGACATTTTTTACGAAAATAATTTTTAAATGCAGAATCACGTATTTGAACGTGTATAATGAAATAAGACAAAAATCTGATTTTAGTAAAAAAATTCACATTCGCGGTATTGGACGCCGAGCGACGCACTGTTTCTTCTATAATCAGAAGCCTAATTGTGTAACATACGATCAATCACAATCTCTTTTATTTTGACAGTTCAACAACATTAATTGCGTTATTTACGTTGTTGAGCAGATACCTACATTTTTCGAACATATGAAGCAATGAATTAGCAATATCCTTCAAAATGATTCAGATTACGACTGATCATGTGCTACGCAGTTAGTGTGCAAGATCGCATTTCAGACCGTCGGGCTTCTAATTATCCGTACTGAATTTAAGGTTTTTTTTTTTTTAATAGGTCATCTCGCAGTTTTGCCCAATAAGGTCTTGGCTGCTTAACCGGTCTTGCCTGTGGGTGCCTTAAGTTTCTACACTTAAAGCCTTCAGCCAGGGGCGAACACTATTCTAAATTAAAATTAGGCGAGCGCTCGCTAAGGGCACGGGTGTGGGGTACGAACCTCGGCTTAGGGCGTCGCTGGGGGGAGGATGTTTTCACCAGCATACCTAAGTATTCCCGTTAAACCGGATCACAACGATCCTGCAGCTAGCTTCAGTACAATAGTGTTATTCACTTAACATCACTTCGAAATTCGAACAGTGTCTCGTTGTGAACTCCACGATGATTGAATTTAAAAACAAATGAGTTCGCTACGAATTGTGTGTGGTATTATGAGTGAGGTTCGAAGTGAACTTTACAGAATAGAATAGTATAGTCCGTGCAATCCACGAAGACGCGCCCCACTCCGCGATTACTGTACTGTAAGCTGAACTCTAGTACGGCGCGGAGCGGAGTGGGGCGCGTCTTCGTGGATTGAACGGACTATACGTACTATAGATAGATCTGTAGTGATATTCTGTAAAAATCTCACCGTGATAACTTAGGTGAAGTGAGCTGCCAATAGTGTCAATCCTTAGCAACTGACAGCTCACTCCACGCTCACTTCACAAAAGTTAGCACGGTGAGATGGTTACAGAATAGCACTACAGCTGGGGAAAACTTAAGTGAAGTTTGCTGTCAGTTATCAGATAGAATGACAGCTAACTTCAAGTAAGTTTTCACGGTGAGATTTTTACGGAAAGGTCAGCTTAAATGTTGCAATAGGTAGGTAAATCTCGGAATCTTGCGCAAATTCACAATTTTCATCCGTTTTAACTCCACAACAAAATCTATTTTCAATGGTCACTATACTGATAACGTGTTCACAAAGGAACCTATAAAAATATTGAATAGGTCACAAAAATCACACGAGCATATCGCAGTAGGTAATCGTAACACCTAGTATAACTCTATACTCAATTTGAAATAAGATTAGACATTTAAATAAACCTTTCGATTTTGACCTCTATACCCCGTAGACATAAGGATGGCTTTAAAAGCAAAAAAGTGGTTACAACACCATCTGTTCACTGCAGCTGCCATTTGTCATACCATCAACGCAATAGAAGTTGAAATCGGTTGAACGGACTGTAAAAAAGGTTTATTTCAATGTCTAATCTCATTTCAAATGGAGTATAGTAGTAGTAAATACTTTAAGAGCTGGCAATTGGTAACAGCATTACGATTGACATCAAGATAAAGCTCAAAGTTGCATAACTTGCTGCTAGAGTATTCTACTGAGCGAGGGGTCTCGGGTTGGATGGATCTCCAAGTGAAATGCAAATTCTGTTTCACTATTAGGTAGGATAGATTCAGTAGCAGCTGGAGCAGTGATAGACTAGTGGTGTGACCGTCAGACTGCCAAGTCATAGGTCTCGAGTTTAAACCCAAGGCACGCACCTCTCTTTTCAGATTCATGTGCGTATTGTATTAATGTTTTTTTTTTTGAAGACTGTTAATTTTTAATGATAATTTTTGCATATTTTTAATGTTTTTACTGTTTTACTACTTATTTATTCTTTTTTAGACTGCCTCGTTGGTCTAGTGGTCGCAAGCGCTACTGCTGAGCATGAGGTCCTGGGTTCGATTCCGGGCAAAGTGTTATTGGGTTTTTCTATCTGAAATTTCTCAGTAGCAGCTCGGAGTCTGGATTTGTGCCCGGTTGATGGCAATAGGCTCGCCCCCTATTACATGGGACTTAAACATAACTGGCGAAATGTGGGTGTACCTGCTACAGGGACACCTCTGCCCAACCCTTCGGGGAAACAAGGCGTGATGTTATGTTATGTTATTCTTTTTTGTATATGGGTATTTTGCCTGAATTAAAACACATTTTTTTTTTATAATTATCAGTTGCTTCAAAAACAGTGAAGGAAAACACCGTGAGGAAACCATACCTGAGAGATATTTCTCGAAGGCATGTGAAGTCAAGTCAGAGGCCCATGGGCGGCTTTAAAACTCTGCCACCAAGTTAGTCACTAACCACACGAAAGGAAGAAGTAGCAGCTCGAATTACGCATTTGTGTCCGATTACTGGCAATAGGCTTGCGTCTATCTTAACATGGGATTAAAATACGACTGGTGAAAAATACACCTCTGCCTACCCCTTTTGGTAATATAGGTGTGATATGAAAATAACGACACCAGCCGAAAACTATTAGGGAAACACAGCCCGGAATCTTTTACAGAATAGGCTGCGTTTCCACCAGAAATTTGCGAGGATGCGTAGCGAGGGATGTGTTTGTTAAGAACCAATAGAATCGTTTCATTTACCTAGCCTCGCTCATCGCAGCTCCGGTGGAAACTGCTTAGCGGTGTGAGGTTTTTGTACGTACAAAACAAGCGAGGGATGGGTGCGAGAGATGTGTGCGAGGGACGCGAGTGAGAAATCGTATCTGAAAAGAGCCCGCTACACATCCTCGCTGCCTCGCAGCGCTCATCTGTGCACTGTTTTACAGCGTCGCTACGCACCTTCGCACCGCTCAGCGGCCTAGCACATCTGTTGTGGAAACACTCACATCGTTTCACAGCTTCGTTACGCAACCTCGCATCGCTCAGTTACCTCGCACATCACTGGTGGAAACGCAGCCTAGGCTTTAAGCTGGTATAGCTCATGCCAACACGAGAAGGACCGAATCTGACCTCACGGAAACAATGTCACCCGAAAAGCTCAATAATTTAATTTCGAATTTCGAACAAACAAGACTGCCAACGGAATAACATGATACAATAAATAACGGCTCGCTGATGCAAAAAGATCTATATCTGTTTCAGAAAGGCATCAATGGCATTCCACTTGGGTGCCCGCGCCATATTGTTGCTTTTTTTCGCGCCAACGTCTTTAACTGGCCGTCTACTGTCTATCGTTTAGGGTTGCTTAGATTTTTTTGTGTTCTATTTTTGAATGGTTCGATGCTATTTTGTTTTATAATTTTTGAAAATGGAAAACTCTGCTTAAGCTATTGTAATATAACTAATTGGATTCTATTACCTTAAAAACGGAAGAAAGAGAAATAGCAAGCAGAGCAAAATAGGCTAGTTTAGAGACGATTTAGGTGTTTCATAAAATAATCTGTAAGCTAATGCTGAAGTATACATATCTTTTAATAGAAAATTCATTTTCCTTATGTAGTTCTTGGATTAGGTATAATTTACGTATAAATACTGGTTAGCGGGAAATTCTGTTTCGGTTATGTCATCGATGCATGTCATCATAAAATATGTACAGACGCCAAGCACACATAGAAAAATTGTCAGGAAGGCTAAGTTCGGCCGCCTATGCTGTTAAAAAAATTAGACAGATAACTGACGTAGATACAGCCAGAATTGTTTATTTTAGTTATTTTCATAGCCTTATGTCATATGGGATTCTTCTCTGGGGAACCTGTGCGGACATTAATACTATCTTTGTTCTACAGAAAAGGGCTGTTCGAGCCATTTACAATCTAGGTCCAAGAGATTCCCTTAGAGAAAAATTCAAAGAAATAAATATTCTGACTGTAGCCTCACAATATATTTTTGAAAACCTATTGTATGTGCACAAAAATATATCAAATTTTAAGAAAATGTCCGATATTCATAGTTTAAATACCAGGAATAAACACAACCTTGCTGTACATCGCACACGTCTCCACAAAGTAGGCAACTCATTCATGGGTCAATGTATACGTTTTTACAACAAACTCCCCATTGACATTCGAAACTTACCCATTAAACGATTTAAAATCTGTATTAAAACCAAACTTTGTAAAAAAGGGTACTATACAATTTCAGATTATTTAGAAGATAAAAAAGCTTGGGATTGAACTGCTCGCTCTGCTAAGCCTTGTGAAAAAATCATAAAACTAGACATTTTAATTATGTAAAATCAACATATACCAGTTTTATAAACACATTGACATTGTTGAAAATTATATTCAAAATGACATGATTACTTTGTAAAGTATTATATTATTTTAACTATTGTGAATGTGAGGACTATGTGGATATTGTTTTTATTTCTCTGCTAGTTTTAATGATGGTCTGGCAGTTTGAGTAGTTTATGCGGCCTACCCAAATGTCCTTTCTTTGGTATTGTTCGTCGAGTTGAGCTCCTTAAGTTCTGAGTTGAGCTCCACGATTACTGACAAATGCTTGCACTGACTGGACAGGTCCACTCAAATCTGTGTGGTTCTTTCCTCAAAAGACCTTTTCAGACACTTATCTACATGGTCCTCATATGGCCTGACCAAGATTATGTCTGGACTTTAAAAGAGACTGCGACCTCTGAGTTTGTTTCGGCCTTTCTTCTCAGAGTAGTCAGATAGGAAACGCCGAACTCATCTAGCTTATTTTTAATATTTTTTTATATGACGTGTAAAAGTGATTTCGATATCCTATTTACAGAATAAACAATTTCATTTCATTTCACATCAAGCTACTACAATCTGTCAAATTTATTTAATAGATTTTCAACTTTATTGCTGAAGCATAAGGTTCAAAGTTGATTGGGAAAATTTGACAGTTTCGGGTAGCTTGATGTGCTGGCGTCTGTACATTGAAATACAGGATATTTTTTCATTACCTACCTAAAACACTTTTTGTGGTTACTTTATTTTCATTCTCAATTTTTTTCCTCACGAAATACTACCTACTTAATAATATAAATAGGTAAATTTTATAATAAATAGGTACAAATATGTATACTGTGCAGTAGTTTTTCATTATTTTTTTCATAGTCTAATTCTTACCACATAAATAAAAATATCTACAGAACCCTCAATCAAAAATATTTTCACCACCCTATTCTTTTTCCTTGCAACACAGGTTATTATTAGAATATTGACACCTTTCCCACGTGCATGCCATTGTGTGCCGAAAGCCAAAGAACGATAGGGGATGATAACCCTAATGTTGTTGAATTATTACTTTAAAATAGACTACCTGCTATGTGGTAGAGTGTCATTCGTTCTGCACAATTGTTTTTTTTTAAATTTCGATTTGTGATTGTTTTTTCTTTTTGAGGCTGACTTTAAAGTGGCCAGTGTGAGCTAAATTCTCTGGAAAGTTTTTAAGTCTCAAATCAAGATTCATGTTTGACTAACGTTCTAGAATAGGTACGAAACGTTTGAAAACTTCATCTTTAGCTTGACCTTCGACATAAGCTTCAAATGTCATTCACACATCAATATTGTAGTGGTATTCTGTAAAATTCACTTCGAACCCCACTCAAGTGAACGCACACAATTCGAAATCAAACTCATTTTATTTTAAAATCAATCATCGCAGATTCACAACGAGATACCGTTCAAATTTCGAAGTGAATTTTATAGAATGCACACCAGCTTCCAAAATAGTTAGTAATGAATGGATGGACAACCAAATCTAATTAAAAACTGTAGACCAATTTATGAATGGTCAACTTTATGCTCGAAAGCAATTTACTTCAACAATACATCAAAGATTCTTTGTTATTACCGCTTTGGGTCGGTTTAGAAAAAAAATCGGCTCCTTCACCACCTATTGTCAATGTAGTCCATTTGTAAAGCAAATCATTGATAAAATATATCCTTTTTCAAGCACTTCTGAGATGTATTTGCAAAATGCGTAGTGTACCTAATTTACAATATAGAGCAAATAACAACCGGTTCTCGCTGTTTATCTTTTGTCCTGGTGGACCTTTTGCTAGAGTTTAGGAATTCATTTCTTATTCGAAAACTATCATTAACCTTTTATAATTTAGAGCCTTATGAGTTACGGTGAAGGTGCAGAATAAGATTATAGATTTTCAATTTAGGTTTTAGAACATTTAAGAGTTCAAAATCGCCATTGCTTAGTCAATAAGCGTTGTCATCAATGCTCTGGAATAGTTGAGGCCGTTACAAGGGTAAAGGGCACACACAGCTTGGCTAGCCCAATAAAAAGCTATCCGTTAACCGACAAAATCATCCCAAAGCCATATCTTTACTCCCACAGTGGCCGCCCAGGTAGCCCTACTATTTACTGAGACCATTCCTAAGCAAACAGTGCAAGTGGTGGCATTGTCACTGAGACTGCACTACAATCATGTTTGATTAGTTTTTAAGAATGTTGGAAGGCGCCTCTGGACAGTGCAAGAAAGTTGTGGAAGGTTTGAAACTATATCATCACACCTGTAGGCAAAAGTTTAGTGTACTACCAAATTCCGCCTGTTTTTTATCTATATTGTTTAATTTATTTAGGATCATAAAGGTTTTGTAGTACATGAGGGACTTACAAAGTATACATTATTAATTATTAATAATAAATTAATATAATTCTAACTAAGCATAAAACTCTATCGTTCAACCCACAGAAGACAAAAGGCAGAAGGAAAAACACGGTTGCTCCTACTGTGTCGGTAAAGTCTACATTCGCAAAAAGGCAATTCCCTAGGCAATCATCCCATTTATACAATTTTCTTAATAAAGAACTTGATATATACCCACTAACCTACCGCGAATGTAAAAACGCTTTGTCTAAATGGCTTAAGTTAAAAACCTATGACGAAGTGGAAAATATGGTGCAATCAATGAGACTGTAATATTTATATTACGCTATGTTATTTATGGCGCTAATGGAAGTTAATGTTTTACATTGATTCCGGTCCCAAGACTAGTCGCAGGGTTAGCTACATTATTATATAAAACCTAGATAATAATTAATCTCCACCTGTATGAAGTTTGGATTATGACCCTCACCCCCCCACACTTACTCTCACCCACTACTCACTCTCATACACATACTACATACACATTCACCTCCACACCATCTCCTACACACAGAACAGCGCGTTATTTGTCTTTGTTTTATTTGTCTTTTACTCATATAACAATACTGTGTAAGTACCCATTTTGTTCCTGCATTTTTAATTTTTAATTGTATAAGTTCATTTAATATTATGATCAGGTTTAATAACATAAATACAATTACATAACCTGGGGAAGGGCGGAGTATCCTAAAACAAGCATACTATTTGCTTAAATGGATTCTCCACATTGTAACTAGAATAAGGTATTTAAGTTGAAGCAATAAACTATTTTTTTTTTTTTTTTTTTAATTACATAGGTACAATTAATTGTTGGGTGAATCGCTGCTCTCCTAGCTAGATCACTGAGTAATCTGTATTTAGGAGAGAATATTACCACAGGTATGTACCATATTATGTAAATTGGCAAGCGATATTATGTACAAGCCTATTGCCATTAATTGGGCACAAATCCAGACTCCTAACTGAGAATTACCGAATAAAAAATCCAATACCACTGTTCCGGATCTGAAAATCGAACCGAAACCCACTGGGAAGTTGGAGGTAGTTCCTTGTGACCACTAGACTATCGAGACTGTCAATAGAAATCAAATCCAAGTTGTTCCCAACCGAAAGTGTTCCTTCTGATTTTTTTTCTTCTGTTGTAATTGACCGAAAAGAGACAGTTATGAAACAAATGAATGGAAAAAAAGTGGTATCATTGTCACTAAGAATGTGCTTGAACTAAATAGTGTTTGATTAGTCATTAAAATACGAGGGGACTTCGGGTGATACTTTTTGTATTAGGTCATAGTCTAACGTACCTACTTGGAACAATTGAGAGATATTTTTATCAGTGACATTGAAACGCCAATCTAAAATGCTATTCTCTAAAATTCACTTTGAATCTCACTCAAGTGACCGCACACAATTCGAACGCGTTTGTTTTTAAAGCAAATCATAGCAAATTAACAATAAGACACCGTTTGAATTTCGAAGTGACGTTTGTCACTGGCCAATTTGACAGATAAACTTAAATATTTTTTGCGTTTATTGTCTCACGAATTGCAAAAGAATTTATTTATATATTTATAGTACACCAGATTATACATTACAAAAAGGAATAGTTATCCACTACAAAATATAAAATGGGCGGCTTACTGCGATCTCTTCCAGGCAACCTTGGAAATTGGAATGGACAGTGATTTTCTGGACATAAAATGGAGCTGTCTTTGGTGCAAATAACAACTATACAAGGATGGTCATAAAGATCTCAACAAACATGGACTTTAGTAGGTACTTAAATATTAGTCCTGCACCTGCCGGCACAGAATAAATAATAGTACTAACGTACTGTCGGTCTAGAGATCGTCTAATTTAAAACTGCACACTCCTCCATTAAAAATATAAATGCAACAAGCAGTGGAGGGTCGTGCAATTTTAAACCAGACGAGCTCTACCAATAATATTATATCGGAATTCACATTATTTCCCATAGCTGATAACAAAAAAATCTTGTTTTCCTCATTAAAACCAAACGAGCATCATCAGCTGACTTACTTTTTTTTGGCAACAATCATAACTCATTCAGCCTATCAATGTTGCCAACTGAAACTTCTTATTATAACTCATTGGTTGCTACGCGGTCTAGCAGGCAACTAAATTGTCAATCGATAACAATATGTCTTTATGACAAGAGCTATTGGGCAATCATTCAAAAGGATCATTATTAATTGGCTAGTTGACTAAGATTTTATTGATTTGAGCTTCGTCTACTTCTCTGGTATTGGCACGAAGTCTATGAAAATTGTTTAGGCCGTGGTAAAAAAAATTGCCGTCATCAAGGCGGTAGCTTGGAGTCTAGATTTCGGCAGTAAACTCGCTTCTATGGTTTCCTATTGCATATAGTTGTGCCTACTCCTTCGAGAAATACAGGGGTAATCTTATGTCATGTCTTTATGTGGTTAAAGTATCCAACAGAGTTGACATTGATTACTCTAAACGCGGCCATTTTGTTACACAAGGAAACATTGTTTGAAATTGATTTGACATTGACATTCGCCATCTTGGATAACTTTTTGTGATTAAGTTGCATTACAGAGAGTCTTTCAGTCGTAAATACATATATTTTGTTATAATTTAAGGCATGCGGATGCAATCTGTGTATTATTCCAATGTTTATGTACTTAGGTAGGTAAACAAGTCTAGGAAAACAATCAACCAGAGACATCATTATGGGTAAATACACAAGCTATTGTAGGTATTACTTACCAGAATTTTTTTTGAACAAGTTCTTACCCGAAACAGACCATTGGCTCTTGGAATTTTACCTCGTTATCGATAATTTTTATTAAAAAAAACGCGATTTTCAATTTTCATTTTTTATTTTTTGTAACCTCTATTCCATATTCATTATTATTAATCCCAAGTCGTTTATTTAATAATCAAAGTATGTCATGTTCACTCAATGTCTCGTTGATGATGGTGGGTGTGATCATTTAGTTCCATTCAAAATGGTTGAGCTGAATGGAGCTGATCCATACGTCATGTTCGTGAACGGGCGCCGTCAGTAGCGACTGATGGTCATCTATTAGCTGCCACGGTTTATTTTAATGTTTGAATTGCTTTTGTTTTTATTTTTGTTGCGGACGCTTTTAACGTGCACGTCTTTCTACATTGTTCTCGTAAGTATAATTTCAGCATAAATGATGTAACCAATATTTTGATTTAAAAAAGTGTCCATGGAGTTTCTTGCCCGTTCTTCTCCATAGGTACCTACTTTGCTTTGGAATGGGCAACTAGGCCTACTGACGGCGCCCGTTCACGAACATAACGCATGGATCAGCACCATTCAGCTCAATCATTTTGAAGGGAACTTAATGATCTAACACAGTAAGATGGTTGAAGCCGTGATATAGTTATATCCCTAGGGATATAGCTGTATACCGTAATATAGTTTAGACAGTTATGAACCGTTTTCATAAAACTATAATACGGTATAATTATAGCTATATCCCTAGGGATATAGGGTGGCAGGGACACGATACGTGAAAACTGTTACCATGGATTCAAGACATGATTCTGACCCCCCGTGCGTTGAAATTTTTCGTCGGTTATTTAAAAAAAAATCAGCTGTTCCATACACTTTGACCGCGTACGTATTGCACTTTTCTATGAAACAGCAGATTTATTTTTTGATAACCGACGAAAAATGTCAACGCACAGGGGGTCAGAATCATGTACTGAATCCATGGCAAAAGTTTTCGCGTCAATGTCCCTGCCACCTTGTATATTCTATTCCCACAACAAAAATGCTTTGAGTTTGAGTTTAAAATATGCAAAAGTATCATAAATGGTACTCCATGCATTGTCCTATTCACCTTAGCCATTACAGTACGGTACCGCCCCAGTATACAGCGTGTTTGAAAAGCATGGCGCTTGCCATATCCGGACGACGGTGTTCCATCGTGACTCAGACTTGACTGCCGGTTATATTGCCTTCTTTGATTCTGGGACATTCTGTAAATGTTTGCCTTTTTAATTTTGTCTTTTTCTTCAATTTCAAAACACGTTCGTCCAGGACTTCCTAGTTTTCCATTAAGAGATTTTTTTTGACCCCTAGTAAACCTAAGCTTGTCTTTTTTACCGATTTCAAAAAGGAGGAGGTTCTCAACTCGCCTGGATGTTATGTTTTTTTGAAGTGAAAACTTCTTTAGGCGCGTTGGGCATTTAGGTGATGGGAAAAAACAATTGAACTTGTAATGAGGTGTCGGTAACGGTGTCCGTTACCGACACCTCATTTTTGTAAACGCGATTGTGCTCTTCATTTATATTACGTTACGGATCAATGTTCAATTTTTTTGTAATTGTTCATGTTTTCACTTCTGCCGTTTTTTTTTGTATGTGTGTTACTCTGTTACTCCGCCAATTATGAATTGATTTTGATAATTCCTTTTTGTGTTTGATAGGTCATGCTTCAGATGTGGTCTCATATAAACTTTATTAACTTTGCTTTAGTAGTTTTTGAGTAGCTTCAATAATGCGTATTTTTCCCACTTAGCCTATCTAGATGATGTTATGATAAGTTCCTGTCACATAACACTGGTACCTATTCAAATTTGTGTGGGGTAGGTTTCACAACTAGAAGAATAGTTGGTCGCTGTGATTAACTCAAGACAATGTTTATGTTCTTTCTCCATAATTTGCTTACCTACTGACGGTTTATATGAGTTTATATAATTGTTTATTTTATTTGAATTTCAATAAAAAATTTTACGAATCAATTTATTTTTATTTTATTTTATTGTTGACATAATCTACTCATTACAATGTTTTTGTTATGAGTTGTATTGCAATTTGTGGTTACCTACATGCGATATTTTACAACACACGTTTCACCAGTGACATATGGCAAAACTTCCATGTACTCGTATTATCCGCACGCCTATTGCCACAGCTTGAGCACAAGTTCAGACTCCGGGCTGTTACTGAGAATTTCTTAATTTAAAGAAAGAAAAAGTATTATTTGCGACTCGCACAGGAGATCAGAAATTAAACTAAAACACACTCAGAAACATAATAAAAAATAAAAAAAAAACAATAAAAATAAAAAACAAAGTAAAATTAAAATAAAAGCAGGAAGTCCTGTACGAGGACAAAAGGCTCCTATCTCAGCATAATGCTGCGACATTTAAAAATAAATGTCGCATCGCTGGTATTCTGATAACAACCCCAATAACACTATCCGATCCGAGATCGAACCTTAAAACCCGTTGCTGAGCAGTAACATTTGCAGTCACTTGGAAATTTCTCGTACTTCCTTGGTTTTATATTTTATATTATATTTTCAGAGACATCCTATTGCAGAATCATCCTCTTAGCACGATCCAGTGCTCGACGTATAAGACAAGGGAGTTTCCCATCCATGTATGGCGGAGAGAAAAGTTGTATGCTGCACGCTTTAGCCTTAGAGGGCTAAACAGTAAACATTGCTGGTTCGGTAATATCTTGATGGCGACGAAATCAGGTCGAGTAAAGGTGAGGTTCTACTGGCGAAATTGATAATAACAAAACTAATATGTGATTGAACATGTTTGTCCTTTTTGTTCTCTGTAGTGCTATTCTGTAAAATTCACTTCGAACCTCACTCAAGTGACCGCCCACAAATCGAAAGCGAGCTCATTTGTTCAAAGTGAACTTTATAGAATAACAATAAACTTAATACTTTTACAGCCATCAATAAGTTTAAAACCAAAAAATAAACAAAAACTTGTTTGTCTCGACATGGCAGCTGAAGATTTAGGTCATTTTATATTTAAACGCACAGCTTTGACGATTGACTGATGGGTTTTATTTTAAGACATATTCACGACAGATTATTTCTGTTAACACACCCACATTAGCGTAGATTTCGTCAGTACACCATTGCCAAGTTTATATTGTACTATAGTCAATCTTTGACAGTTGTTACGGGTAGTCAGAAGCCTGAAAGTCTGACAACCAGTCTTACTAATTTTACATAGTAGGGGCATCTCATAGCTGGACTCTGAGGCCATAACTATTTAACCGAGCAAACCTGTGGGTGCCTTAAGCTTCTACACTCAAAGCCTCCAGCCAGGGACTTATAAACTAAACTTATAAACTAGGTGAACGCTCGCTAAGGGCACCCCCTGTGGGGTACGAGCCTCGGCTTAGGGCGTTTACCGGAGGGAGGACATCAAAGATGGAACGGGCTGGTGTAGGTGCCGTTCGGGGACTGAAACTAATATTGATAAACGGTGCGGTTAGTGGAAGTGCTCAGGTGCAGTTCGGACAAGTGCTGTTGAAATCAGGGCTCTGAGTGGAATACCTTGAGTTAACGTGGTAATTGGGTTGTGGAGGTCAGATAGACAATCGCTCCATGTAAAATAATGATATTCAGCTACATCCGGTTAGACTGGAAGCCGACCCCAACATACTTGGGAAAAGGCTGACACATGATGATTAGCGTTGATTTCGTCAGTAAACTTTCGCCAAGTTTATCTTGAACTATGGACAGACCTGAAATCGTTGATCTTTGATAGTCGTTACGGGTAGTGAGAAGCCTGAAAGCCTGACAACCAATCTTACCACGGGGTACCGTGTTACTCAGCAACTGAGTTGTGGAGGTCAGGTAGGCAATCACTCCATCTAAAATACTGATATTCAGCGGCATCCGGCTAGACTGGAAGCCAACCCCGATATAGTTAGATAAAGGCTAGGTAGATACCGATGACCGACATAGCCCGAAGAATTGCCAAACTTAAGTGGCAATGGGCAGGGCACATTGCTCGCAGAACGGATGGCCGATGGGGTCGAAAGGTTCTGGAGTGGCGACCACGTACCGGAAGATGTAGCGTTGGAAGGCCTCCCACAAGATGGACCGATGACCTTGTGAAGGCCGCAGGAATCCGCTGGATGCAGAAAGCGGTCGAAGTGGCGGTGCTTGGAGGAGGCCTATGTCCAGCAGTGGACGTCTTTTGGCTGAAATGATGATGATGATGATGAGATGCCGATGATGATAGATTTTAACAGCACTGATGAAACGGAGGAAACTTTTACAATAGGTACACGTCTTCCACTATCGTTTCGTGGAAAAATATGTGTAAGTTCTATCCCCTGTGTTGTCCCCTTAGTAACAGCATACCAAGCATCAGATTCAAGAATGTGCAAAGAAAGTAAAAAAAACTAAAAACATAACTACCACAGATTGAATATTAAAACAACGTTGCCATGCGAGCGGTGAATTCTTTAAACTTGACTTACGTATGCACACTATGCACGAACGAGTCCGTGTGGTGCCGGACTTAAAGAATAGCACTACCCTATTTCTTCCCATGGGTGTCGTAAAAGGCGACTAAGGGACTTACTAGAGAATGGGCAGCAGCGTTCTCTATGCATTTTTAACACCATACTGCGATCGCCAACCCGCCTGCCAAGCGTGGCGATTATGGCAAACCCCCCCCAAAAATGACAAGCACCAAAACAAAATGGCCCCTAGTGCCCGGCGGCCCACCGGCCCTTGGCTACGGTAGCGGCCAAGGCCACGGTGAGGCAAGGGGTGCGAAGAATCCCCGGAAGAGATCCGGCTACCAAAATCACCGGAAACTGGACCTGGCAACATATAACACGCGTACACTTCGGACCGACGAAAAGATCATCGAACTCGAGGAAGAATTGAGCAGGTTACGATGGGGTATAGTAGGGTTATCTGAAGTCCGAAGAGAGGGGGAGGACTCGATAATCCTCAAATCCGGGAACTTGCTCTATTTCCGGGAGGGCGACCAGCAGTCCCAAGGTGGTGTCGGGTTTATCGTCCATAAGTCCCTTGTGAGCAACGTGGTGAAGATCGAGAGTGTGTCGACCAGGGTGGCGTACCTTATACTCAGAATATCCGCAAGATATTCGCTGAAGGTCATACAGGTTTACGCCCCGACCTCGTCACACCCCGACGATGAGGTGGAGACCATGTATGAGGATATTTCCAGAGCCATACATGGCTCTAAAACTCACTTCACCGTTGTCATGGGGGACTTCAACGCGAAACTGGGCAAACGAAACGATGATGAGCTGCGAGTGGGGCAATTTGGAGTTGGACGTCGGAACCACCGGGGTCACCTACTGGCCAGTTTTATGGAGAAGGAAGGCCTCTTTATGATGAATTCCTTCTTCAGAAAACGTGAGCACAGGAAGTGGACCTGGCAGAGCCCTGATGGTGCAACAAAAAATGAGATTGACTTCATTATGTCGACGAAGAAGCAAGTATTCAATGATGTCTCTGTGATCAACGCGGTGAAAACCGGCAGTGATCACCGTTTGGTAAGAGGCACATTGAACCTGAATATCAAGCTGGAAAGATCTCGACTGATGAAGTCTACGCTCCGCCCAGCACTGATCCAGGTCCAAAACCCCGAGACCTTTCAGCTCGAACTTGAGAATCGTTTCGAGTGCCTAGGGAGCTCCATCGACGATTATAACGATGGGTTCGTGGAAACTGTCCATACGGTCGGGTCCAAGATCTTCAAGACCCGCCGCACAAATCGAAACAAGAAGCTCTCTGATGCTACTTTGCAGCTCATGGAGGTGAGGCGCGAGATGATCCTGCAGTCTTCAGACGATGCACTCAAATACCGGCAGCTCAATAGACAGATCTCTAAGTCCTTGAAAAGCGACCTGCGCCTCTATAATACAAACCGTATTAAGGACGCGATAGAGCGGAACAAGGGCTCCAAGGTTTTTGCAAGAGATCTGTCTATTGGACAGAGCCAGCTTGCGAAACTGAAGACCGATGATGGCAGAATCGTATCCGCCAAACCTGAACTGTTGAGAGAGATCGAGAGTTTCTATGGACAGTTATACACGTCAACTAGTAACCCCGTTACGAATCTAGCAAACGACCCAAGAGCTAGATTGACCCGACACTATACCGAAGACATCCCGGACGTCAGCTTGTACGAGATTAGGATGGCTCTGAAGCAGCTTAAAAACAACAAGGCGCCGGGTGATGACGGAATTACGGCCGAACTCCTGAAGGTCGGTGGAAAACCCGTTCTTAAGGCCCTCCAGAAGCTTTTCGATTCCGTCATACTCGAGGGCCAAACGCCACAGGCATGGAACAGAGGTGTGGTGGTACTCTTCTTTAAAAAGGGCGACAATGCCCTGCTTAAAAATTATAGGCCCATCACACTTCTGAGCCATGTCTACAAGCTGTTTTCAAGAGTTATCACGAACCGTCTCGCGCGCAGGTTTGACGACTTCCAGCCTCCCGAACAAGCCGGATTCCGTAAAGGCTTTAGCACCGTAGACCACATACATACGCTGCGGCAGGTTATACAGAAGACCGAAGAGTATAACCTGCCTCTCTGCTTAGCGTTTGTGGACTACGAGAAAGCCTTCGATTCGATCGAGACATGGGCCGTGCTGCAGTCTCTTCAACGGTGCCAGATCGACTATCGGTACATCGAGGTGCTAAAGTGTCTGTACGAAAACGCCACTATGTCAGTCCGACTCCAGGACCAGACCTCGAAACCTATCCTTCTGCAGAGAGGTGTGAGACAGGGAGACGTTATCTCTCCGAAACTGTTCACCGCTGCACTGGAGGATGTTTTCAAGGTTCTGGATTGGAAAGGGCTAGGCATCAACATCAATGGCGAGTATATCACTAACCTTCGGTTTGCCGATGACATAGTTATCATGGCTGAGACCATGGAGGACCTCAGTACAATGCTCGATGACCTCAGTAGAGCCTCCGAAAGAGTGGGTCTTAAAATGAATATGGACAAGACAAAGGTCATGTCAAATGCCCATGTTACACCCACTCTCATGAAGATCGGAGTCACTACGCTCGAAGTTGTGGATGAGTATGTTTACCTAGGACAAACTGTCCAGCTAGGTAGGTCCAACTTCGAGAAAGAGGTCAATCGTCGAATCCGACTCGGCTGGGCAGCGTTCGGGAAGCTACGCAATATCTTTTCGTCCCACATACCACAGTGTCTCAAGACGAAAGTCTTTGACCAGTGCGTGTTGCCAGTGATGACCTATGGTACTGAAACGTGGTCGCTCACAATGGGCCTTATCAGAAGGCTAAAAGTCACCCAGAGGGCAATGGAGAGGGCTATGCTTGGAGTTTCCCTACGTGATCGAATCAGAAATGAGGAGATCCGCAGGAGAACCAAGGTAACCGACATAGCCCGAAGAATTGCGAAACTTAAGTGGCAATGGGCAGGGCACATTGCTCGTAGAACGGATGGCCGATGGGGCCGAAAGGTTCTGGAGTGGCGACCGCGTACCGGAAGACGTAGCGTTGGAAGGCCTCCCACAAGATGGACCGATGACCTTGTGAAGGCCGCAGGAATCCGCTGGATGCGGAAAGCACAGAATCGGTCGAAGTGGAGGTGCTTGGGGGAGGCCTATGTTCAGCAGTGGACGTCTTTCGGCTGAAATGATGAATGATGACTATGCACGAACGCGGCGCGAATCATAATAAGGACTGCAGAGCCAAAGTGGCGTAAGTCCCATTAAAACTTTCAAATGAAATATGATTGTCACTGTAGGCAGTTTCTAAAGAATTTCTCAATTGATACAAGACCTAGGTACCATGGGAGCAGTGGTGGCCCAGTGGTAACGGCTGCGACTTAAGAGTTTTGAGGTCATAGGTTATAGAACCCAGACAGCCGCTTTACTTTGTGGCTCCTGTGACACCACTACAGCTAACAGCTGATTTGGATTTTTCAGACACAGGACAGTACTGTTAGAAATGTTGCATTGCAATACAACACTGCCATAAATTATTGCTCGTCGCTTATAACTTGAACTGCGTGCATTCGGTGTGAGGTGCCAAAATGTAGAAAAAATTACCGCAAACAAGTCAGGGATGCCACGTTTGTTTACTATCGTAAATAATAGGTTTAAATCTATAAGTAGGTCACAATAATAATTTAAACTTAGAAGTATGTAGGTACACATATTGGACAGTTATGTATCGACGAAATAACCAAATAAAATCCATAATGTTAGAAGATGCGAGCTTGTTGACGCTCAGACACAAATCCTGACCCCGGACTTTTACTGAGAATTATTTTCTCTCTTCCGGACCCAGGGATCAAACATACTGACATAGGTAAATTAAACAGGACAACAGTGCAGAATCCATTATGACTAAATCAAAAAGGACGTCAGAAAGACAACGAAGTTAAAATAATTCGTTTTCTTGATGTTGTCACCCCTACTCTCAATGCAGCGATCGCGATGTCATCAATTGTGCATCCTGCGTTTGACACCCGACTATGCTAAGAGAAGTGGTGTGTTCCAACCTCAATGGATGTCTTACTGCCTAAATCTTTGTAGGGAGACCAAATAGTACTGAAATCTTATCATTACTCATTTTAAATATGCGACTGAATAGCAACTATACAGAGTGTGGCGTAAATAATGGATAACCCTGAAACTGTCGATTGGCCAGATTATCATCTATCATTTACCCCACTTATATTGCCATATGCCCATGGATGACCAAATTATTATTCTCAAATTTTAAAATTTTTTCCTACGAATTATGCAATTTTGGGCCCAAGTATCAAAAAAAAAAGTACCTACTAAACTGCGGTGGCATAACTGACCGATCGACAGTTTCAGGGTCATCCATTATTTACGCCACACCCTGTATAATCCAATTAATGCTAGGAGTGACTAATTTGTGTTTTTTTTTTCATTTCTTGGTTTCATTGGTTTGGCAAAACGAAGCTTCATACTTTCGTTCACGAAAGGTTTCAAGTCGGCCAGTGCCATCTATTAATGAATAGCAAAACCTTTATGCTGTTGGAAAAGCTTGATACCACAAAAATAATACATCGATCGGTGCTGTCATTGCGTATGGGTTTTTTTAATAGGCGTTTTTTATTCTTATTCTACAGAATTTTTGAGACAGGTTTAATAAATTCCTCGTTTGTGTATTGAATAAAGCGCCATCTATTATTAACTAGCGAACAATGGGGAAATTGAAGAGCAAAGAAATAATGTCGAATGGATTGTGCGAAAAATTGTAGGTACCGTGTGACTAGAATATAGGGTGGCTATGGCTGATAAAAATGTATGGGATACGGGTTATTCTTGGAATCTCTCTCGAGGGATAGAATCCGGAACGAGGTGATCCTGTAGGGAAAGTGGTCGACATACCTTTACAGAATAAGCAAGCTGAAGTGGAAATGGGCCGGCCATAGTAGCCGTTGAACCGATAGCCGTCGTGGTAGACGTGTTCTTGAGTGGACCGCGAATCGGCAAACGTAAGGTAGAACGCCCTCAGGGCTGGTAGCAGCTGGATGAGAGTTGCCGAGAATCGAGCTGAATGGCGTGCAATTGGACAGGCCTATGTCCAGCTGTCCTATGACTGCTGTAGGCTGGAATTTCTATTGTATAATAAAGTCTAAATGTATATTTGTGTTTTGTATTGTTTATTAGATTTTAAGTAGTAATATAAGTTAGGTTTTATGCCCATGTGAATGTTAATATTCGTATGCCACTTTTAGCGGCGGATGTGTCCTGAACATAACTATGCTAACCTACCCTGTACCTATCATATCCGAGGAATAAATGTTTTAGTCTGTGATGATGAGTTGTATGGAAGAACAAGTGAGGTCATATGCTGATCCCAGAATACATTGGTGGAGTGATTGGCATAGGACGATGATGACGAAATAAAACACAATCATAAAGCAGGTAAAAAACCTTTTATCTATTTACAATTAAAACTTAACATATACTTCACATTAATGCCTCTTCTTTTTACTCCCTTTTTCGTTGTAAGTTTTCTTTCCCAAAAGTTTTTTGATAGCAGTCTTGATCAAGAACACGAAGAGCCCGATGAGCAGGGCAGTCACCGAGATCAGAACGAGCACGAAGTCGAGCATCCAGCGCTCGTACCAGCTGTACTTCAGTGATAGAGAGCGGAGGTGGTATGCTCCTGTGAAATAAGATACACGAATTACTAAAGAAACTTTTGCAGTTTGTAGTGATCATATTTTTTTACCTACTTGACTATATCACTTCGAAATTCGAACGGTAGTGGTGATGATTTAATTTTTAAACAAATGAGTTCGATTTTTAATTGAGTGTAGTCACTTGAGTTGGTTTCGAAGTGAATTTTACAGAATAACACAGTGCTATTCTGTAAAATTCACTTCTGTAAAACTGTAGTGATTTAGCATTACAGTTTTAAAATCAGTTACTCTAAAAACTGTTGAGAAAAAATAAAGCTTGAAGAGAATAAGGTCCTAGTCACGAATGCAAAAGAATAGAAAATACCTTTGGTTTCAATCGCAAGCATGACGTAATGGTTGATCAGCTCCTTAGGCGTCGTTGTACGAGACTGAAACAAGTGTGAGAGGTGCTTCGCTTGCTTCGAGTATCTGTAAAAAAATTATTTGTCGATTAAAAAGCTGCTACATTACGAGTACATACACGCTGAAATATCATATCGATACTGGAAATTTCAAATGTCGTAAGGGACATTGTATTCCCTGTCCCGTACGACATTTGACATTTCCAGTATCGATATTCATTTTTAACTATGGCCTCTCGCAGTTGTGACCACTAAGGTCTTGGCTGCTTAACCGAACTTTTCCTGTGGTGGCCTTAAGCTTCTACACTTAGAGCCTCCAGCCAGGAGCTTTTAAACTATACTAAATTAAAATTAAGCGAGTGCTCGCTAAGGGCACCCCCTGTGGGGTACGAACCTCGGCTTAGGGCATCGCTGAGGGGAGGACAGCAAGAAGGGACAGGCTGGATCAAACTTAGATTTTCATCATGATTATTATGCGGGGTATTTAAAGCTACGTGCTCAGCTGCAACAACTGCTGGCACCTCGTTTTCGAGCAAGGGTCGGGGAGGAGTATCGATATTTAACAGTAGGTTATTATAAGGTAGGGTAGAAAATCATAATTATGAATACCCTACATTCATAATTATGATGTACACCATAAAGAGTATTATATCTATCTATCTTATAGTTAGACCAGAGGTCCTAGATAAAATGGAATACTATCAGCGATAAAGACAGTGCTTCCTTACCCAAAAGCCTGGAAGTCTTTAAACAGACTCCGGACCCAGATTGGTCGAAGCAAGGAAAATCTGTTCAGGTCTCCACATTCACACTCCAAGACGGAGTCGTCTATGAATGGAGATTCATAGACTGTATGTCCTGTCAGCTGCACGTTACAGGAACTGATGGACGCTAGTGATGGCGCCAAACATGTGGCTGAATATTGGGCCGAGTCTATTTAGAATGCCATCGACACGCTAAGTAGAAGAAGCGATAAAGATGATGGAAAATGTCAATCCTGTTAGAAGTCGTTTTAGAAATACGAAACGGTTTGAGAGCGATTGTCACTTGTCTAGGCCCTCAGAAGGGCCTCCACCACCTTCAGATAAGTTCAACATAATTCGCAGCATTCTTTTCCCAATTATGTTGAGGTCTGCTTCCTATCTTTTTATTTTTTTTTTATTTCCTATTTTTTATTTTAAGAAAATGTCCGATATTCATAGTTTAAATACCAGGAATAAACACAACCTTGCTGTACATCGCACACGTCTCCACAAAGTAGGCAACTCATTCATGGGTCAATGTATACGTTTTTACAACAAACTCCCCATTGACATTCGAAACTTACCCATTAAACGATTTAAAATCTGTATTAAAACCAAACTTTGTAAAAAAGGGTACTATACAATTTCAGATTATTTAGAAGATAAAAAACCTTGGGATTGAACTGCTCGCTCTGCTAAGCCTTGTGATAAAATCATAAAACTAGACATTTTAATTATGTAAAATCAACATATACCAGTTTTATAAACACATTGACATTGTTGAAAATTATATTCAAAATGACATGATTACTTTGTAAAGTATTATATTATATTAACTATTGTGAATGTGAGGACTATGTGGATATTGTTTTTATTTCTCTGCTAGTTTTAGTGATGGTCTGGCAGTTTGAGTAGTTTATGCGGCCTACCCAAATGTCCTTTCTTTGGTATTGTTCGTCGAGTTGAGCTCCTTAAGTTCTGAGTTGAGCTCCACGATTACTGACAAATGCTTGCACTGACTGGACAGGTCCACTCAAATCTGTGTGGTTCTTTCCTCAAAAGACCTTTTCAGACACTTATCTACATGGTCCTCATATGGCCTGACCAAGATTATGTCTGGACTTTAAAAGAGACTGCGACCTCTGAGTTTGTTTCGGCCTTTCTTCTCAGAGTAGTCAGATAGGAAACGCCGAACTCATCTAGCTTATTTTTAATATTTTTTTATATGACGTGTAAAAGTGATTTCGATATCCTATTTACAGAATAAACAATTTCATTTCATTTCATTTCATCTAACTGGTTGCAGCTGAATACTAGTATTTTACATGGAGCGACTGCAGTAAAATTTGCCGGCAAGCAATTTTCGTTAAAATTCTGTTCCATTCTTGCGCAATTTGTATGAATCTTTATGCAGGTGATACGATAGTTAGGTCTAAAAACTAGGAAAAAGGCCAGGAAATTTTGAAGCAAGGAGTTCTAAGGAAACTACCTACATCATGATTCAATTCAAAGTTTTCTGACGTTGAAAGGTTAATATTGACTTACTTATCATTACTGAGCAACTCGTTCAAAGCTACTCCAAATTCTGGAACCATATCCAGCCCAAAGTCAACTCTGAGCGCGTATCCATATTGCCTCGCGCGATCAGCATTGCTTGGCTGGTCTCCAAAGACTGGCACTGCTAGTAATGGGACTCCAGCTCTGACAGCTTCCAACGAACTCAACTGACCACCGTGTGTAATGAAAACCTTAACGTTCTTGTGAGCTGCAGACAAAATATAATAAAAATGGCATCAGTTATATTTTTTGCCTCCTCGGAGTTATAGGCCTAAAATACCAACATAAGCTTCGTCAGAGACCATCATGGCCATGTCAAAGCCTAACATAGGCCTCAAAAATTGCATAGGTTTCGTCAACCCACATACTGCTTTACTAGGGGCGCTTACCGAGAATGCTAGGCTGTGGCATCCAGGACCGCACGTGCACGTTGGGTGGTAGGCCAGTGAGCGGTTCCTCAAACTTCCACAGCACAGTGTAGGGCAGCGTGGAGAACAGTTTCAACAGCGCCGCGCGTAGAGGCGGCTTAAATGACGCTGACTTCACTACTGAGCCCATACTGAAGTACACTACTCCCTGTGGGGAGCCGTCCAGAAGATCTTGCAGGTCCTGTGACAATCAGAGATTAATTTAGACTGGGCTCCATTTTCCTTTCCAATCCTCATTTCTCCTTGCGTGTGTCAGTTTAATAAATTTTTGTATTCTAAATTAAACTTTTGCTGGCCCAATTTCGCTTATTTACTAACCGTTGATAAAATATACATGTAGAGGGACTATTCAATTACTTTTGAGTGCCATAATTTCCGCCGAAAGACGTCCACTGCTAGACATAGGCCTCCCCCAAGCACCGCCACTTAGACCGATTCTGTGCTTCCCGCATCCAGCGGATTCCTGTGGCCTTCACAAGAAGCGGTGCTTCAATTTCTGCGGTCATCGGTCCATCTTGTGGGAGGCCTTCCAACGCTACGTCTTCCGGTAACAACCAAGAACCAAGTTAACCGATATAGCCCGAAGAATTGCCAAACTTAAATGGCAAAGGGCAGGGCACATCGCTCGCAGAACAGATGGCCGATGGAGCCGAAAGGTTCTTGAGTGGCGACCGCGTTCCGAAAGACGTAGCGTTTATTTATTTAAAATTGGTTATTTATCAAAATCACTGAAGAAATGCGGGTGCAGTAGGTGTGAACTATGTTAGGTATCCTTCCAAATACAAGGTCTTTTATAGAGAGACTTACCTTCGGCAGTGGTGGAATATTCTCATCCATATGGTATCCAGCAATGTTGACAACATTAGGCGGAGTACTGAACGCCGGAGATACGGACTCGTGGGCGTTGACGAGCATTATGGAGACGTTATGGAAGGCATCGTCAAATGCGGGCAGAGTGAGACCTCGTGCGGCCGCTAGAGGTCCAAACGTTTTTTCATAGAGACTGATCGTTTTTGGTCGGTCTAACCTGGAAGAATTTAGACTTATTAGATAGAAAATTTTTCGGTAGGGTTCTTTAGGAAGATAATAATATTATGTGATCGCTCATTTTAACGG
Source organism: Agrochola litura (assembly GCA_949152395.1). Classification (NCBI taxonomy): domain Eukaryota; kingdom Metazoa; phylum Arthropoda; class Insecta; order Lepidoptera; family Noctuidae; genus Agrochola; species Agrochola litura. The sequence goes on along the minus strand of OX424519.1, from coordinate 5,362,455 downwards.
GGCCAGTTGAAGTATGGCGTGACGAATCTATCATCCATCCCCTTTCGGGGATGCGCAGCATGCGCAGTTGGGGATGTTCCAACTGATGGTAGCAGACGGATTCATCGTAGGGTTTGAGTCAGTATTAGGCCAACTTATTCCATTCTTCCCAGAACAAGGGTTTTTTTGAGGATTATGAATAAGGTAATGGCTGCTTGGGTCTGTCAGAACCAACTAACACCTAGTTTCTGAATCTCATATAGCTGAATAGCGCCCCGCCCCTGCTTCACACTGTTTTAGCAAGATTACATAACATCAAGACACACAAACTTTAAACTATTGTCCAATCTCGTGGCAAGTAAGATTGGGTTTTGTTATTCTACCAATCTATAATTCTGCCCCCGATAGAAAAAAAGACGCATCTAACATTTTTTCCAGATTTGAGTTATATACATCGACATCGAATCAGAAAGAAAAAGCGCATAGCTCAAATCTGGAAAAAAATGTAGATGCGTCTTTATTTCTATCGGGGGCAGAATTATATACAAAAGTCGACAAATTTTAATAAAAAATGTTAGTTAATCCGATAAAATAACTCATAAGCTTTAGAAATAATAAACAGAATCCAAATTGAGCCAATAACATCAGAGATGTGGCAAACCAATAAAAAAAATAAAAAATTGAATGATATGAAAAAGATTAAAAATGGGGGGGTGTATCTTTAATATTTTTCATGTTACACAAATTTTTGTTTTTTTTTAAACAGTAAAGTAAATCAATAAAAAAATACTAATATCATAAATGTGAAAGTTTGTGAGGATGGATGGATGTTGTTACTCTTTCACGCAAAAACTACTTAACCGATTTGAATGAAATTTGGCACACAGATAGTTTATAACCTGGATTAACACATAGGATACTATTTAATCCGATATTCTCATGTGACCGAAACTTATGAGGGTGAAACCGCGGGGCGCAGCTAGTATATACAATATAAGGTTCAAGTTAATTTTCGATAATTTTTCATGCATATTCAGAAAAATACGGGCAGTCACATGATTGGTAGAATAACAAAACCCAATCTTACTTGCCACGAGATTGGACAATGGTTTGAAGTTTAAAGGCTAGGTTTCGTACTTACCACTCAGCAACAGTCATGATAATATGAATCAAACCGTTAATCGCTCTCTTGGCGAACGGCATGGGTGTGTCCGAGGGGTTAAACATCAAAGGAATGGTGGCCACGGACCGAACCTCGTCAATTTGAGCCTCGAGTGTAGGGAACATCTGGGTGGCGGCCAGCACGATCCACGGAGCCTGCTGCACTGCCGCGACACTGCAAAGATAGTGAACTAGTGAGTTAAATCGTCATAAGCTGTAGGAATCCGCTGGATGCGGGAAGCACAGAACCGGTCGAAGTGGCGGTGCTTGGGAAAGGCCTATGTCCAGCAGTGGACGTCTTTCGGCTGAAATGATGATGATGAAACTGCCTAGATGTGCTCGAACTATATAAATAGAGAGTCATAGACATCATTTTTAACCGACTTCCAAAAGGAGGAGGTTCTCAATTCGTCTGTATGTTTTTTTTTTTTGTTTTTTTTTGTATGTTTGTTACGCGATTACTCCGCCAATTATGAATATATTTTGATGATTCTTTTTTTGTTTGATAGATCATACTTCAGAGGTGGTCCCATATAAATTTTATAAACTTTGCTTGGGTAGTTTTTGAGTTAGCTTCAATTATACGTATTTTTTCCCCACTTAGTATGTAGATGATATGATAACTTCCTGTCACTGTTATTTACATAGCAGGTAGTGGTATTCGAATTTGTGTGGGGTAGGTACCACAACTAAAAAGTGAAAAATAAAAACTTTTTACAAAAAAAAAAACAACCGACTTCCAAAAAAACACTACAAATTCAAAAATAACTTAATTTCGGAAGTCGGTGTCAAAAAACGAAAATTCAAAACCAAACTTTGTAGTGTTTTTTTGGAAGTCGGTTGTTTTTTTTTTTTGTAATTCTTACTTTAATACAGGGATTCCCTACCGGTGATGCGCCAATGGCCAATGGGAGGGGACTCGGCGGCTGTACCTAATAATAATTTCGAATTATAATATATTTTTTTAAATATTTTTTTCTACCCCGCCTATCTACTCCATATGCCAAATTTCCAACCCCCTCTTTTTTTTCCAAAGTCAGCGGCAGCGGCTAATTCAGCAACCAGCGCTGGGAGCCAATTCGGGACACGGCGCCGGCAGCTGAGGCACTTCTTAATTCTTAACTTACCCTGCTAGAAAATCACAGAAGAACGTCTCAGTGACTACAGCATCGAACTGTTGCTTCACCAAAGCTTCTTTAACAGATGGAGTGTTGATCATTTCAAGTGAAACGTTACTTGAGAACTCCTTGACGAAAGCGAGTCCACCATTGGTGTTTTTAGGGTCAGTCATGTCCACTCCTGGAAATAGAAAGAATAGAATTCAATAACATTATTATATCATCATCTTGCCTTTTCCCAACTATGTTGGGGTCGGCTTCAAGTCTAACCGGATGCAGCTGAATACCAGGATTTTACATGAACCGACTGCCTATCTGACCTCCACAACCCAGTAACTGGGTAATACGATACCCCTTGGTAAGACTGGTTGTCAGACTTTCGGGCTTCTGACGACCCGTAACAACTGACAAAGATCCACAAATGACAGCCGGGACCAACGGCTTAACGTGCTTTCCGAGGCACGGAGGGCAATTAAATTACGGTCTTTTTAACCGACTTCAAAAAAAGGACGTTTCTGTACGTCCCTGCATCGGGAATTAAGAAATATTTTGTGAAAGGTGATGAGCAGTTGACATTAGGCTATTGTAACTTAGATAAATTACAAACTGACCCACTAAAAAGCGAAAAATAAAAACTTTTTTACAAAAAAAAAAAACAACCGACTTCCAAAAAGACACTACAAAGTGAAGAATAAGTCGGTTTCTTTGGTTTAGTATTTTCGTTATTAGCCACATGAGATAAAATAAAACATATTAATTCACATAGGTACCTGCAGAAAACCTCTGTACTGTGCTTATGTCAAGAATATGCAACGTTTTTGGAGGATTCTTGACTTTTTCTGGGTACGGCGTTGCCCATGTCACCTGAAAAAATTAAAATATTTACTTTTACTGTCTACGTCATTAGTCTTGTGGACGCAAGAACGAACGACTATTCTGTATGGTTCTAAATTTGGTTTAGCCCGGTTAACAGTTTTGAATAGGTATGTACCCGTTATTCAGTTTTTCCATTTCCAGGAAATTCTCAACAGCAGCCGTGTTATTGCTATCCATATTATTGATGTGCCGGATCGTTAAAAAATGTGATCCGCGGATACGGATACGGATCATAAGGGTCTAGATCCGCGAATACAGATACGGATTTCAACTTTCTTCAGGTTCAGCAGGAATTATTTATGATCCTCATCGTAACTGACTTTTGGGGGACAAAGCTGCGAAGTTACTCTTTTTGAAATACAATTTACCAATATTAAATTACTCAATATTAATTATGACGTATATTGTTTTTAAGTTCTTGAAAACAACATAGTTTTAATTGATGTGTTAACTCACATAATTATTTCAATTAGCATAACACAATTATTAGAGGTTTGATTTCACTACAAAGATTGGTACATTACTGCCGCGGTCTATAATGACTACTTTGCTGGTCGCGCTGATGATGGCCGACAGCGCAGCGTAGCGCAGCTCCAGGCCGACACAGCGCGGTCAGCGTGCAGCACTTGATGGACGAGCTGAGATAAAGGCCGAGGCCGTAGGTCGAGGCCTTTACAGCGAGGACAGTAAGGGCTGCAATGATGGCCAAGCTGGAAGGCCTAGAGCGTAGCTAGGCTAGCTCGAGGCAATCATAGCGTGACCAGCGAAGCAGTCATAGTGGGCCAAGGCTTGTATAGTGCTTTACTCAAAAATGCAAGTACCTAATCTAAATAAAACCAGCAAGTAATTTCAATAAAGTATATATTAATTAACTAGAAATTTAATTAAAATGACAATTATGAAAAGTACAGTTACTAAAATTCAACACCGACTTTCCCGGTTTGATATTACTAATAGTTTGCGATAATTTTAATGCGGTGTTTGACTTCATTTATTACGCAAAAAAGTCACTAAATAAAAATAAAATTTTCGCTGAACCGCGCTTTTGTTACTTCTTTGTTTTTTTTTATTTTAACAATGGTTGTTGGAACTATACAGCCAAATATGGAATAAAATCTTTTCGTACTTATCTCTATAAATACAAACAGCTGTGTTTTAAATAAAATCTTTTTGCATTTGATTTTTTAAAACGTTGAAACGTCAAAATAGCGGCCGGCAATGTTTTGCCGGCCTGTTAGAGCGACCAGCAAAACTTTGCCGGCCGCTCCTTGAAACAGAACGGCAAGGTCGACTTTGCTCAAACAAGGTTGTCAAAATAATGACCACATTTAATTTACTGGTACCTACTTACTCTACTTGAATTATAATAAATATGATAATTTTTTTTTTTTTACTGATTTGGATTGAACAGTATTTCATTGCTACATATCTTTAAAATTTCATATAAGTAATTAAATGTATTAATATAAAAGAAAAGCCCGCCGTATCCGCCAAAAAGTAACGGATACGGATACAGATCTTTTTTCTCCCTCGGATATCCGCGGATACGGATATGGATACGGTTATCCGGCACATCACTAATCCATATTAACATTTATATAATACTACATTACATTGTTTTTTTTTTTGTGAAAACGTCTTTAGGCGCGTTGGGCATTTTTGAGATGGGGAAAAACAATTGAACTCGCGACACCGTTACCGACACCTCATTTTTGTAAACGCAATTGTGCTCTTTATTTATAATACGTTACGGATCAATATTCTTTGCAAGTATTTTTACTTTAAAGGTATTGGAAGTTTTTTTTTTTTGTAAACGCGATTGTGCTTTTATTTAGATAAGGTTACGGACCAATGTTCTATACAAGTATTTTTCTTCCACAAAAGCGATCTTGTTCCAGTTTTCACTTCTGTCGGCACTCCCGACGTGCCACTGTTTTTTTTTCGATATGTAACTATTTATTGTTAATTAATCATTTTCAGATAATATAAATAAAGTAACTAACAACTTATAACTAATTATATCGAGCCGTTTGGGGTTGAAACCCTCGGGCCGTGGTGGGGTCGGAGTGCCCATGGCCTCTTTAGTGAAATGTCAAAACGGCTATTTGACACTTCCCAAGGGCTGGTTTTTACCTTGGCCAGAGGCAAAGCATTACACACCATACAACGCGGCAATGTCGCCAGTCTCTTGGGTCCATTACCAGTCGACCACGATGCGGACGAAAAGTTAGTAGGTACATAATTTTGTTATTTTTATCAATTAATTTGGAATTTTGGATCAACTTGATATAGCTATTGAAATTGTGGATTGGTTTATAAAATGCACGACGACACAGCTATTAGGATAGATAAGATCGATACCATTTATTCGGTGCACACAAAAGAAATATGACAACATTCAAAAGATAATAAATCAGGTAGTTACATGATCGTAAAGAATAAACAACGTGCCAATATACAAAAAATAAAAAGAATTAAAGTGACACTAATGAAGTAATAACACGGTTTAACATAGGTTAATACAAAGTATGGTGTGCGTCTCAAGGTTGCACTAAATGGGAGCCCAGCCACAGATGGGACACTCCGCATTTTGAAGCTATAAGTAGGTACGGCTCGGGCTCGACTTGTCGAATTCAATGGGCGTAACGTAGTCAGAAGATATAAGAGTTACGCGATAGAAAGAACAACTTCTAGGTGAATATAAACCGACGTTCGCACGCACGTAATAAAATCGTGGCGGGATTTTATCGCGCACTGAATTTTCAACTCTCGGTGGTTGAGAATCCAACGCGCTGGGACGCACTCTCGTCCCAGCGCATTGAAAAAACAGACTGTTGGATTTTCAACTCTCGGCGCTAAACAGAGCGTTGAAAATAAAGTGCACGAATAAAAAAATCGCCGCGATTTTATTACGTCCGTGCGTACGTCGGCTAACTGTCGGTAATTAGCGCTGTGCGACCAGAATGACACTTTATTGTGTCGTCGCAAGAGTCGCTTTTTATTTCAATGATTTTGCGGTGTGTCTGTATCTGTACTAATCTGTAGTTCAGCTCAACTTGATTTCCATTTCCAGTTTATTCTACGAAAAGTAATGAGAGGTCAGCTTTGTATATACTGACTGAAGATTGATGTACTCATTGCTCGATGTATCGTCGTGTTTAAGTACATTAAAACATTTCTGGGTCCAATTGAAGAAATGGATCTCACCGTGTGTCCTCCGTTCAGGAGAGCATCCACAATTCCCTTCCCCAGCGTATTATGGCTGTGAGAAGGTGCTGGTATGAGGACCAGGATGTGGTAGCCATATGAGCTAGTTATAGTTGCTAACAGCAGTAGCACGTTCAGCTTCATTATGTTCTGAAATAAAAAGAATTATAATTAGTGCCATTTATTTACATGCAAAATATGAAAGTATTAAAAAACTTGAAAATCATAATATCCAAAGTCATAAAATCTTTTGTTATTTTTGTTTTCTATGGTTATTCTTATTTTTTTGTATTTGTTTAAAATAATTTATATATTATTTTGTGCCCTTGCTGTATTGAGTTTCATTTTGTTTTCCTTTGTATTATTTTTATGCTATGTATTTTGATTTATTTTAATGTTTTTGTCCTTTTCAAACTTCTTTTATTATAGATTATAAATGAATATGGCGGTCTCTTTTAATTGGAAGCGCACACTTGTATATTTTTACCTGTTTTTGTTAACATGCATACTGTGGTGTGTAACCTCTGTTGGAGATCCAATTAATACTAATATTAATTTGAAATACAGCGTTGCTTTTAATATTATGTTGGCGAAACTTTACAACTATGATAATTATCGATAGGTATGATAGAAATTCTTATTTCTTTTTTTATATTTAAGCTGTAAACCTATAAATTCTTTGATTGAGTAAATTTAGAGTTATCGTTATTTTGGGCTGGAGTTCTTCGGGACCATGTTCTTTTGTATTACAGTGATTTGAGCTTTCATTTAGCCATGGAGTATAAGATTCATTTTGAATCCATTTTCGTAATTAATTGTACGTATGCAATATTTTTTAATAACAAAGCTTTGAAACTTCAAAAATCACAGTGGTAACTCAAATGAAATCAATGACAAAATTCTCTACAGAGCGATGAGGGTTTACTGAAATGACAGCACTGGGTGGCAGCACTGATACGTCAGGTCCGGGCACCTCTCGAGTGTCAAAGTGCCATTTTTTTTTTGTCGTGACTGATTGATGAACGAATGGATGAAACGAATGATGAACGTCATCATATATTTTATATTCATTGTCAAAATGGAAGACCTCTTGTCAAAGTGGCGCAAAGAATGTTCATGAAAACTCACATTATAACCTAAAAACTAACATGAAACAGTTAGATATCACTCTTAGCCGACGTTCGCACGGACATAATAAAATCGCGGCGATTTTTTTTCGTGCACTGGATTTTCAGCGCTCTGCTTAGCGCCGAGAGTTGAAAACCCAACAGTGTGTTTTTTCAATCCGTCCCAGCGCTTTGGATTCTCAACGCTCGGTTTAACATTGAGAGTTGAAAATCCAGTGCGTGACAAATTTAGGAATTTTTATTAAGTTAATAAAATAAAATAAATAATAATAAATTCCCGCCATGATTTTATTACGTCCATGAGTACGTCGGCTAACTCGTGGATCCTCTTAAAACATTGTAAATACTTAAAAGCTACACGAGTTGGCAATTATAGTACTTATAAATAACGTACGCACGACACGTCGACATTTCAATCTATACCTTTCCAGTATCAGCTGATCTCGCATTGTATACGCTTTTCATACGATGAGAGGTAATCTCAAACTGGAAATCTAGGTATTTACATTGTTACTAAATAAACAAACGGTGGAATGTTATCAGTCAGATAATTAATAAATATGATAACATGTAGTCTCTACTCTCTGCACAAGTAGACATTTTTATCTTTGCCGCTCGACTTTGGAATTAATCTTCTAAATCTCTTGTCAATAAAACACTGGTTTGTATGAGATAATATTTTATATCAAGCACTAAGGTATATTATAAAAAGGCCTATGCTATCAGCAATAATATTATTTCGATTCGTCATCTGCCTAGCTTTCTCACAACTATGTTAAGATCGGCTTCGAGTTTTTTTTTTTTTTTTTTTTTTTCTGTATGGCGTCTTATAGCTGGCCTCTCAGGCCATGACTATTTAACCGGGCAAACCTGTGGGTGCCTTAAGCTGCTACACTCAAAGCCTCCAACCAGGGACTTACAAACTAAACTAAAACTTATAAACTAGGTGAACGCTCGCTAAGGGCACCCCCTGTGGGGTACGAACCTCGGCATAGGGCGTTTACCGGAGGGAGGACATCAAAGATGGGACGGGCTGGATCAAAAAAAGAACGGGCTGGTTTTGATCATGATTATTAATCGGGGAATTTAAAGCTACGTGCTTAGCTGCAACAACTGCTGGCACCTCGTTTTCGAGCAAGGGTCGGCGGGCGGCTTCGAGTCTATCAGAATGCAGCTAAATACCAGTATTTTACATGGAGCGACTGCCTATCTGACCTCCACAACCCGGGTACTGGGTAACACGATACCCCTTTAAGACGCAGATATATGCCAGTGACCTTGAGTGGTTAGCTTGCGTGTTCCGTACTGAGCTCACACAATGCGTCGTACGTCCAGCCAGTAATAGGACTCACATCAAGGAGCGCTGTCTCGAATTAAACGCATTATTAATTTATCCATGCATAATTATTATAAAACAAAGTCCCCTGCCGCGTCTGTCTGTCTGTCTGAACGCGATAAACTCAAAAACTACCGAACGGATTTTCAAACGGTTTTCACCAATGGAAGGAGTGATTCTTGCGGAAGGTTTTAGTGTATAATTCATTAAGGTTTTGTGTAAATTGGCTGAAATATGACGATTATTGTCGAAGATGTCGGAAAAAATCATGCCGACTGGGAGCTTTACTGGCGTGCGCCGCGTAAACCGTTACAGATACATCAAATTTATGTTTTACGGGATTGAAGATCTTAAAAAGTTCAACAAGAAAGTACGCGATGGCATATGTATATCTTCTAAGGATGACCCACAGTGACCATTTTTATCTTTCAGAATTTGATAAAAATCCCATTGTTATTTCCGAAGCTATATTGACCGGTATCATATTAATCCTTATCCAATTAAATATGTTATTTAAATTGGCCATTTAATTGAGATTAAAATATGCATTGACATCATATAATTTAAATGAATGGTTTAAAATGTATCACAGATTCAAAATTACGCGTAACAAAATAATTATGGTTGGAGCGCAGCGGTAGGAGTCAATAACCTTTTCCTGGCTCGTATTAGGTATGTAATCCCGGTACTGCCCGGTAGTACATTCCCGCGGTATATTTTCCGTCAAACACGCGGGCGAAGCCGCGGCATACATAAAACAAAAGGTATTTTAATAAAACACGTATACTAAAATTTCAATAATTATATTATCTTTAAAATAGTGAAGGTTTTAGAAAAATACGCTTGGTAGTTTTTGTGTGATTCTCAGTTTTTTATCCGCGTTTGACATATCTTTACAAATTAATTTCACTATGTACAAACATAATCTAAAATATTCCTATATCAAGTTATTAAGAAAACGCTCTAATTTAATATATATTTTTTTCCAAATCATTAACACTACTCGTTTAGACGGTGATATATACTCTAAGTTTAGACGTGATCTTCAGTATAAAATCATTATAAAAGTAGGTTATCGTCGCCTTAAGACTGGTTGTCAGTCTTTCGAGCTTCTAACTACCCGTAATGACTGTCAAAGATCTACTCTAATGACAGCCGAGACCAACGAATTAACATGCTTTCCCAGACACAGAAGGTTCTCGGTATGAAATAGTCATGGTCAACTATCCGCGGACCGACTACGAAAGTGTGAGAAGATCAAACTCATGATTTCGACTGAAACGTTAAAATAAAAATAGAAAATGTAAGAGCGTGTACGCACTAACGAACAAAACACGGTGAACACGAACATCGGACACGAAACATTTGATTCGTACGTGTGGACGTAAATTAGCAAAGTGTACACGAACCCCATATAAACACAAGTGATAATATAATTAGTATTAATTTATCACTTGCTTCAAAAACGGTGAAGGAAAATATCGTGAGAAAACCGGCATGCCTGAGAGATATTTCTCGACGGTATGTGAATCCAAATCAGTGGTCCATGGGCGGCTTTAAAACTCTGACACCAGGTTAGTCACTAACCACACGAAAAGAAGAAGATATGAACACAGTTCGTTCTCAACCGCTTCGCTCTCATTCAAATTCAAAATATTTTATTTCACATAAACCTACAAGGGCACTTATGAAACGTCAGAAGCTAGGTGCACGGTTCCAATTGGTCGCTTCCTATGGAGAAGAGCCGGCAAGAAACTCCACGGTTACTCTTTTCAAAATAAGTGGCTTTAGTAGCCATGGATTCGAAATTGGAGCGCCACGACCATTTTTGACGAACAAAGTGTTCGATGTTCGTGTTCACCATGTTCTTGTTCGTTCGTGCGTACTCGCCTTTAAGTAACTGATGAAGATCACTAAACATCACTGTCCTTCGAAATTCAAACGGTGTCTCATTATGAATCCGCGGTGATTTACTTTAAAAACAAATGAGTTCACTTTCGAATTTAGAGCGGTCACTTGAGTGATGTTTGACAGAATAGCAGTAATTACTTAGGTAGGTATAATTGTTGTTATTCGAGTGCGACCTTGTATGACCATTGTCGTTATTAGATATTATCAATGTATTACTTTAGGTATTTGATTTGTTAAATTGATATTTATATTTAAGTTACAAAATATTACATCAGCCGAAAATTTTGCTTGCGCGCAAAAAAAGAAGCCAGCTAAAAGCTACCAGCTCCTCGTCGGTTTTGTTTTTTTAGAAGACGCATTAACACAGTACCAGCGGCCATTGACCCCGTGATCGTGATCAGCTGTAGTTACTTGAATTTATGAGTTTAGAATATCTTTTTTTTTTCTAACTTCTTTGGGTTACCAACCTATGTTCTGTGGAATTTCGACACTTAATTTACTTTGTCACCTTAGCCTAGCCGTAATAATAAGACTGCTTAATCAACTATGTATTTTTCCTATTGTACACACGGCTTCATTTCAAGCTATACATTAAAAAAAATACAATAAAAAAAATACAATTATTTTAAAAAAATCGTTTATTTATTTTCTTTCAAATATTATAATTACATTTTGAAATATTTCATACTCTAAAAAGATATAAAAAACATTTAAAAATTATTATTACTAAAATGGCTTTATTATTGTTTAAACATTAATACCTTAATATTAGTGTCTATTAGTGTCGACACCCTCGCGCCATCCCATCTTCCTAGCACGGCGAGTTGTGCTGGGGTGGCTGCTGCAGGTGCAGAAAACCTCAAACGGCGCAAATATAACAATCTTACCGGTAGCTATATTTTTGAACAGTTCGCGTTTGGAGTTGGAACACTAGGGCCATGGTCCGAGTGCTCATCGATTATTCCGGGACATCGCCAAGCGGTTGGTCGACTCTTCACGTGACCAAAGGGTTGGCCAATTTTTAGGCAAAATAATTTTGGGCACCTTTCCCACTGACAGCGATGCGGATGAATTTTTAACCGACTTCCAAAAGGAGGAGGTTCTCAATTCGTCTGTATGTATTTTTTTTTTTTGTTTTTTTTTTTTTTTGTATGTTTGTTACACGATTACTCCGCCAATTATGAATAGATTTTGATGATTCTTTTTTTGTTTGGTAGATCATACTTCAGAGGTGGTCCCATATAAATTTTATTAACTTTGATTGGGTAGTTTTTGAGTTAGCTTCAATTATACGTATTTTTTCCCACTTAGTATGTAGATGATATGATAACTTCTTGTAACTGTTATTTACATAGCAGGTAGTGGTATTCGAATTTGTGTGGGGTAGGTACCACAACTAAAAAGTGAAAAATAAAAACTTTTTACAAAAAAAAAACAACCGACTTCAAAAAAAAAATACTACAAAGTGAAAAATAACTTTAATTTCGGAAGTCGGTGTCTTTGGTTTTGAATTTTCGTTCTTTGTCACCGACTTCCGAAATTAAAGTTATTTTTTTGATGCCCAATGATTTGTTCCTATATTTTATTTTATTTTTTTCTCTGTATGCAGTTAATTCTATTTACTTGGACACTAATATTAAGGTATTAATGTTTAAACAGTAATTTTTTTTTTCATTTTTTTATACCATAGATTACGTTTTTTTTCGCACTGTAGGTACCTACCTGAATGTGGTGACTAAGCAAGTAATTATAGTAATAGTAGGTACAGAGTTCACATTGATGTGCCGCGCGCCGGTCAGCACACCAATAATGTGAAGTTGGTACGATTATAACAATGGCTCTCAAGGCCAGTTCTACTATTGTTTTGTTTGCGTAATACAGATAATAGGTCCCGTACTGTATCATAGCGCTCATCATTATTATTATTTCCTTGTTTACTTTCTTGACCATGAATCTTTGATGCACACAGATGGCTAGAGCTAGAGGATTTACTCAATAAAATTGGTGTAGGTGTAGGTACTACATAGGGCCCGGATAAGCAGACGTTCGCACAGACTTAATAAAATCGCGGCGATTTTTTTTCTTGCACTTGATTTTTAACTCTCGGTGTTAAGCCGAGCGTTGAGAATCCAACGCGCTGGGACGCACTCTCGTCTCAGCGCGTTGAAAAAACGCACTGTTGGATTTTCAACTCTCGGCGCTAAGCAGACCGTTGAAAATCAAGTGCAAGAAAAAAAATCGCCGCGATTTTATTACGTCCGGGCGAAAGTCGGCTTACGGTATATTTTTCGAAGCTGTTTCGTCTTAAAAACCTAAGAAACGATTTGTTTCGGTTACGTTCGAATAGAACGTTATAAAAACGTTTTTGAAGAAGAACAAAATTTAAATCGTTCTCGATTAATAAAACGTTTTTAACCTTTATTTTTGGGTTGATCGATAGGAAACTACGAATTTTACGAATTTCATTCAGCATTCAAGAATAACTATTACGAATTTTGTCCTGCGGAGTAAATCGGTTTTTGAAAACGTTCTCATTTCGTTTTCGTTCCAAACAAAATGTTGTACAAACGTTTTAAAAACGTTATTTTAAATAACGTTTCCGAGCCCTGTACCCTAATTGCGTAATGCAACACAATCACAATTTGTTTCGATTTGAAACAGATTGCTAATCCATTGCTACGTAAGTTGGAAAAAAAAATCTGCTCAGCAACGTAAATAACGCAATGAATGTTGTTGAACTGTCAAAATTAAACAAATTTGGCAAAAGTGTTTACAAAAATAAGTTACGCAATTAGGGTACTGGTATTACATCAATGCTTTTAATTTTCTTGTTTGTCAACTGGTAACCAATTATTCTTATGTAATTGTGTGTTTATCATTTTAATTTCAAATTGATGTTGACTTGAATACATTTTTCTTTCGTTCATGGAATTCTTAAGGGTCGGCTAAAGATAATGGGTTTTGATAATTTTATAAAGAAAACTTACAAGTAGTAGCCACGAAAAAAATGTCTGGCTAGCTGAAGAGCTTCACTAGACAACGAAAAAATTGGATTGAGGATAAACCTTGTAGATGATTATTAAAAAAATATGTATCACAAAAAACGTGCAAAATTGCTTTATAATTGTATGTTACTGACCAACATCCATTAAATTATTTGCATGCCATCACAGCATGGCGGAATGTGTCTTTGCACAAAAATTTTAGCCGACTTCAAAAAAAGGAGGAGGTTCTCAATTCAACTGTATTTTTTTTTTATCTCCTGCGGGATTTTTTTTACACAAAAACATCGCATCAAAGAGGCGTGGTCATACACATTTGTCTATGCTTTATATGAAAATAAATGTTTATGTGTAGGTAAGCTTTTTTGTGTAATGTTTCAAAAAAACATGCACAGGAGACCCGGCTTAACATAGCTATTCATAGATTTGTTACTCTAAACATCGATGAAATTCGAACGGTGTATCATCGCTGTGAATCTGCGATGATTTACTGTGTCCGTATAGATTGAGGAGCCATGTTTCATATTTAAACGCGGGTACTACCAATATTTATGAAAAATCAAAACATTGTAGCTATCTCAAATTCAGCCGTACAAAACCCATTTTTTTTGTAGAGATTACGCATAAGTACTACTAAATCCTACAAAATTTTCAAAAATATCCGTTGGCGTTTAGAGTTGTAAGGTGGCACCTCAATTCAGACGTCTGAATTGAGGTGCCACCTTAAAAGTCGTGTATCTTTTAAAGTATTTTACTACAAATTCCAGGATCGGGCCTACAAAATCGCCTAATTTACTACTAAATGTTGATAGTACCCGCGTTTAAATGAGACATGGCTCCTCAATCCAAACGGACACGATTTACTTTAAAAAAAAATGAGATACCTACTTTCGATTGCGTGCGATCACTTGAGGGTTCGAAGTGAACTTTACAAAATATTCCAAGTTACTATTTTTTTTTAGTATATTTTCAACTTTGAAATATTGTTTTTAGGATCTATTTACCGGTGCGATATGTGTCTTGAATTTTAAAGATCATTCATGTCAAACGCGACGAACCTATTTCCCTATGATGACGTAAGATAGCAACACCATTCTAAAAATAAACTTGTTTGTTAATCGAACAGTCACAAGAACCTTCGTATTTATTTTCCACTACCTGTACTGGGACATACTTAATATAAAAAAAATAAAAACAAACAATAATCCGTATAAGGTGCGCAGTAATTTAAAATTAGAATACAATGTTCTTTTTTTGAACCTCCTGCCTACTTCTACTACTCTGGAACATTTTTTCAAAACAAACAAAAGCCATAAACAGAAAAAAAATACTCACTTATTTTTTTTTCTCTATTTCACATTTAGAACAATACACAAAAAAGTTTTTAATACATTGAAACGTCAAAAACTTTTTTTTTAAATAACTGTTGTGCACTGCAATCACTACGCGTCTACGTTGTGCGCTAGAGCAACCTTGACTGCTGGCAGTAGAACTAATCCACACAGATTAAATAGCCCGTGGCATTGACACTGTATTCCATATTATTACATCAGTTTTTGAATACCTATGTAGTTAGGATATGCTTTTTTCATTGGCCGTTTCCGTAAGATAATTTTGATAATTTTGCCAGATTCCATATTATTACATCAGTTTTTTTAACCGACTTCCAAAAGGAGGATGTTCTCAATTCGTCAGTATGTTGTTTTTTTTTTTTTTTTTTATAAATGAATTTAATAACGCCTGTGCTAGACGTAAAAATGATTTTCGTTAGAACAAATTGTGATGGCACAGAATAAACAAAGGAATTGTTTGTATGCGTCAGAATCTAAAACATGCTTCAGTATTACCCAACTCAGGTATAATAATAAAAAAAGTGCGGTATTCAGAAGCTTTCCAGTGTGATAGAACATCAACAGTCCGAACAGGGGGCCTACCACCAGATCATAAAGCAGTATTATTTTAATATTACTTCAGTGTGGGAAAGAGATGAAGCTCTAAAGGTCGTATAGCTCCATCTCTTTCTCCCACTGAAGTAATATTAAAATAAAACTGTTTATGAGCTGGTGGTAGGCCCCTTGATCTGTGTATTTCTTTGTGTAACTTAATACTCGTAGTTACTAAAAACGCGTTCACTTTTTCAATATCACGATTACACCACTTAGTAGGTACGTTTATTTACAAAATTTCCATCTCGCCATCCCATTAATAAACGTTTCATAACTCCGAGGTCTATAAGATGCACTGATGCCGATTCTCTTGTCACAAATGCCTCTAAACTAGACTAAAAATCACCAAAATTTAGTTTATTCCTGTCAAACTATGATTTCCCATTCTGAAATAGACTAAAGTGACACAACTTCACTATATTTTAGTTTGACAGCACTAAGATGGTACCTACTGAGATAAAATTTAGTGAAAATGGCAATTTTGCTATTCTGAACTTGACGTTTTTCACCTAAAATTTAGATTTTCTAACTAAATATAACTATTTTTATCGCGACTAAAAACGTGTGGAATAAAATTGGTTGTCATGAACTTTAAATTCACACCAACTCCTCGACTTCAGGTGCAAAAACAGTACTGATTTTTTTTTTCTTTTGCTTATATATATCTCGAAAACGGTGTGTCCAATCGCAAAAAAAAAAAAATGAAAATTGCGATCCCCTTTATAAAACCCTTAAACCCCTAACACTCTAGGTAATGTCATTCCGACCTCGCCGCCGAGGTCCTTTGCGATCGCGACCGCGTCCCCGAGTCAATGAAACTCCTCCCCGACCCTTGCTCGAAAACGAGGTGCCAGCAGTTGTTGCAGCTGAGCACGTAGCTTTAAATACCCCGCATAATAATCATGATGAAAATCTAAGTTTGATCCAGCCTGTCCCTTCTTGCTGTCCTCCCCTCAGCGATGCCCTAAGCCGAGGTTCGTACCCCACAGGGGGTGCCCTTAGCGAGCACTCGCTACAGGAAAAGTTCGGTTAAGCAGCCAAGACCTTAGTGGTCAAAACTGCGAGAGGCCATAGTTAAAAAAAAAAAAAAAACACTAGGTAATATTTTTTCTTATTTTCCATACAAAAAGTGAAAAATTCCATAGAAAACACGTCGAGGCTGCCCCCCCTGCGCGCCTCCGGCTCTAAAAAGATTCACGTGGTTTGGTATCACGTGTGGAGTCGCGATTGTCAAATTCGATTTAGATGTGTCAAAATTATTATTAAAAGAGAATTTATTTTGCAGAATAGCTTTGAGATTCTCATAGCCAAAAGTAAGGAATTTTAGTGATAGTTTAGTTAGTTTAGTTCGGTGTACAAGAGAATCGGCACCAGTGAATCACCAACCGGAAATTTTTCGATCATATCAATTTTCAATTGAAGTAGAGGTGAATCAACTTTATGATGTAGTCCATATTTCTTATTACAAAAGTCATCATCGTTTCTTTTAGGACAATCTATTTTCGGGATAATAATACTGTATGTGACAAATATGAATAATCACCTACCACAGTGCATTTCAAACATCCGTGCTTACTGTTGAAATTAGAAACAACTGCAAAAAAAAGAAAAGTATAATTATGAATGTCATCCACTTATAAACTATAATGTTTGTTTATATTTGAGATACACATAAAATATAGGTAGGTATACATCACCTTTTATAAGAGCTCTCGCAGGTGAATCGCATATAAATGCTCTTATACTAACTTCAATCGTCTTTTGCTCTCCAGTTAAAGTGGTAATTGTGAAACCATTCTCAATTTGCTTCATTTCATTGACAAAAGGATTTAAATATAAGTTTAAATCGGCAGGTTTTGATTTCCCTTCTTATATTCCCACCACGATATGAGATATATTTTTAATTTCAATAATGTTGCACAGTATTGGCCAGAGTTGATGATTCGAGCTTTTATGTATCGGTAAACCATCGATATTTAAATTCAAGGTTATTTTCTTGGGCACTTCATAGTTTTGTAACGTTTTTTGTAATTGTGTAAGTAATCTATTATGCCAATAATGTCCAGTACCGATTTCAGTAATGCATATTTCTACTTTATTTGTTTGAGCAATGTATGCGTATCCAATGGCATTTTGTTTGGCATGACATGATGTAATATTTTTAATAAGTCACTTAAAGCGATTTGGGTAATGTTGAATTTCACTGCCCATTCTCTGATACATCACTACGAATATCAGTATTCTTCAACTCTTCATTTAAAAATATGTCTATTGCTACAATTATATTCTTCCTCACTAGTTTCCTTTTCATTCTTATTTTCTATAAAATAATCCTCTGCGGAACGGGCTGATTCGTTGGTATCGGCTTGGTCATTTTGTAGCATGATAGGAGTGGAGGTGGTGGGTGTAATGCTCACAACCATGTTTTCGTAGACTTTTTTTACTTTTCTTCTGTAACCACCGCTCCTTTAAACTTCTTCCAGTCTTTTGAATCCATTTTTTTTTTGACTTCTAAAAAGGAGGAGGTTATATGTTCGTCACGTATGTTTGTTTGTTTTTTTTTTTTATGTATTTCCACCGATTTCTCCGTCAATTGTGGACCGATTTTGAAAATTCTTTTTTTGTTTGAAAGGGTATGCTCTCGAGATGGTCCCATATAAATTGTATTAACTTTGCTTCGATAGTTTTTGAGTTAGCTTCAATAATACGTACTTTTTCCCACTTAGTATGTGGATGATATGATAAGTTCCTGTCACTGTTATTTACATAGCAGGTAGTGGTTTTCGAATTTATTTGGGGTAGGTACCACAACTAAAAAGTGCAAAATAAAAACCACTACAAAGTGAAAAATAACTTTAATTTCGAAAGTCGGTGACAAAAAACGAAAATTCAAAAGCAAAGAAAGACATCGACTTCCGAAATTAAAGTTATTTTTCACTTTGTAGTGTTTTTTGGAAGTCGGTTGTTTTTTTTTTGTAACAAGTTTTTTTACCTGAATAAAGATATACAATTAAAAAAAAAACAATCTACTCAATTTTTATTTTTTTCATTTATCTTTTTCATTTTTTTTTTCATCGTACTTTTATCAATAAGTTTTCAAATCTAATCAAATATTTTTTTATTTGTGTAACATAGGTAGCAAATATAGTGTCGCTATGTCATGCCAAGAGGCGTACAAATATGGTTGCATGCGAAATAAGAGCAATATGGAATAATTTCTACAGTCAGTGCATAAATACATAATCATAAATTACAATTAAAATTGTTTCTCCAGTCAAATAAATAAATAAGTCTACATTAATTTATCATTCATAAATTCATCAGTCGTATACATTTTTCAATTTTATTAACAAGATTTATTTCTATTTTTAAATTGTGTAATATGTTTTTCAAAAGGAACAATAATTATTATGGAAGTATTATTTCGCAATGCGTTTTCGCATTGTACTTGTTACAAATATGTAGTAGATTATCTCATATCCAAACTCTGGGGAGCTACTGGGAAATTCCTGTTCCGAATAACACTGCCTGAGCAGGAACCTACTCTCAGCACTTGCTACAAGACGAACTACACAGTATGAGTCTTTATAATGTACACATATTGAAATGAGAGAATCTATGCTTAATTTTATCGACGGAAAAAATAAAAAATAAACTATTTTTTGCGTCTTTCTGAGAAATTTTAGGATTACTGTAAAAAATAAAGGCAATAAAAACAGATTTTTTGTCCTAAAAAAAACATGTTTATTTTCAATTGAGGGTAGTTTTTTTTTTCCACAATTGTCATTTTATGGGGACGTCTAATTACTTCCAATCATTATGGAGTTTATTTTATCGCGATGGATCATTTAGTTTAAAAGTTACACCGTTTAGTTACCTACATTTTTTTTTTTTTAATTCCATTAAAAATAAATTAATTTTTTTAAATTATTTTTTCCGTCGATTTAATTAAGCATAGATTTCCTCATTTCAATATGATTACATTATAAAGACTCACACTGTATGTTCTCATCTAATTCGGGGCCAATAGGGTCAATAACCTCTCGAGACCGGTTCTATTCATCTGGCTAACCATTTCGTCAGTTGTTTTAACTAAGCGACCATTACATCCTTCACAGATGACAAACAAAACTAATTTGAAAGTAGGTAGAGTCAAGAAAAAAGTTAAATATGCAGCCTAATCTTTGACATTGTTCGTCTGGGTAAAGGCCCTCGTAGATAGGCGCAAAACGACGGCGCGACCGCGCGACTCGATTCTGGTGGAACAATTTCTATGAAAACTGTCGACGGGAGCTTTAAGTCTGCGGTCTAGGTGTTCCTGGTGTTGTCCTGGGTACAAATTATCTGAGATATTTCTCGTGAAGCCTTTGCTCAGCAGTCGGATAGCGTAGGCTAACAAAAAAAAAAAGTGATTTCATGTCTGATGCCCAGTCTGGTGGCAAGGCTGGCGGACATTATGTTACCGAGGGCTTTGACAACCAAGTTGACATAGAAAGGGAACGTAGGGCATTGGTGGTCAGAAGTAATATGCTTGCTGGCCCGCAGGTTTGCGCGTTGGATATTTAGAGCCTACTGTCAGACATTCTACACGTGCAGCTTGTGGTAACCGCAGAGGCCGCTCAGTGCCTTACGTGTCCAATATAACAATGGATTTAGGATGTTGTTAGGGCTGCCCCGCTTTTGTAGTGCCTCTGGTATGTTTGCGGAGGCAAGGGTAGACGGCTTTCATGCCATCGTGCGCAAGCGGCTCGCGTCGTTACTAAGCAGAGTTCGGGGTAGCAATAACAGCATCCTACAGGTCATTGCGGATAAACAGGATTCAAATGTCCTGAAAACGTTAAATTCGTGTTCACATTTTGTAGCTAAAATAATTTTTGATTATGTTTAAATTACATAGTGAAATTTTATTTATTTTAGGAAAACTTACTTATAAATTATTTTACAGTTTTTAAAACAGCTAACTATTTACATTAGGTACTAAATTAAAAGACTAACTAACTATCTGTATAAATAAAAATAATAAAAACAAAATGACACTTAGGCGTCGAAGTATTCGTCCGCATCGCTGTCATCCGGAAACGTGCCCAGAAGACTGGCAGCATTGCCACGTTGAATGGCAATGCTAATTCTTTGGCCAAAGAACGAGCCAGCCCTCTGGTCACGTGAAGTGTCGACCAGTCGACGAGAAATTTCCTTAAAAAGGAGACGCGCACTCGGGCCCCATGGTCCGAGCGTTTCGACCCCAAACGGCTCAAAACTGTAATTACCTATAAGGTTACAGTATTTGCGCCGCTTGAGGGTCTCAGCAGCCGCAGCAGCAGCGCCAGCACAGCCCACCGTGCTAGGAACATGGGATGGCGCAAGGGTGTCGACACAGGTTGCATCCCACACCAGAGGCCTACCCACCTTCCAAGGCAACAACGTCATCCCATCTGGTCTCTTTCCATCGTCACGTACCAAGCCGTTTGGTTCTAATACCGCTGGTACGCCGGCGGTGACAAGGGCTCGACGAATAATGTCGTTGATGCTGGCGTGCCGTGCTATGCGACCTGCGCTCCTGCAGCAGGACAGGCCATGGTGCCCGAGACTGTCGACAGCTTCACCGCAATGACACCGATGCGGAGCAACACAAGGTGCACCCAAGCGGAGACACGTAGCGAGCCGAAACGATGAGTCATCCATCATGGTGCCTATGGTGGATGACGGGAGCGCCTGAAGCCACAAGCCTGACTCCCATTCTCCCACAGCCAGCAGACGGGCACGCTCAGCAGTATTAGGTGACGTATTTAACAGGGTGTTCCGTATAATACTGCAGAGCGGCACATCCCAGCGTCTCTGGGAAGAAGGGTTGTCGGGCAGATCCGTATTGGGACAAGCCATTTTCCAAGCGTTCAACGCTTCGGTCAGGCACGGTACCTCAAAATCGGCCAGTGAGGAAGATAAAATGTTCCTGGTTAATTTATTAGTACTGTGGACCGAGGAGAGGAACGCCGGTAAACTTATACTTGAAATTTTGCGGACGCCGAGACCACCCAGGCGAATGGGGAGTGTAGCTAGCTGCCACGCTCGGTCGTCCAGGGCCACATTTAGGATTGAAGTTAAAGTGTTTCTAATAATTTGGTCTACTTTTTCTAAAAGTTGTGTATGCTTCCATAGATGGGAGGAACGGAGGCTATAAGTAAATTTTGGTCCAAAGCAGCAGTATCGAATGAGTGTGAAGGCCGAATGGATATTAATTTTGAAAAGTCTTTCCGAGACATCGTTGAAATTTTGTATTTTCTCCTCAATGAACGTTGGAAAGGATTCATCAAAAATTGGGGACCCTAGGAGGTGAAGAGAGTTTCTTTCCGTAATTTTGATATTTGGTGCTATAGTATCAAATTTCGCTATGGTAGTCTGTCTGTCAGTCGTCTGGGGAAGATAAATTTCACATTTTGAAAGGTTAAGTTCTAGGCCAATGGAGCTGAATTTTTCTTTTAAAAAAGTTAAATCTTTTAAAACTGTGTCTACTTCACCTCCTAGGGTTCCGTCATCCAAATACCATACGTTGAATTTAGAATTTAGTTGTCGAATAATTGGATTTATTGCCAAACTAAAAATGGCTGGCCCAAGAGGGTCACCCTGTTGACATCCGACGGCTGATTCCAAAAGGTTGTCTTTATAAAGTAATTTAGAGGGGTGCCTGTAACATTGGTAGAGAAAACTGTAAATTTTGGGTATTTCTTTTTGAACTTCTGTCAACAAGGTGTCCCTGTTTACGGAATTGAAGGCATTCTTTATGTCAACCTTGAGGATAACCTCGCCTTTACCGCTATTGAGGTAAGTAGATAATGCATGTACCGCAGCCTCACAGCCCCCTTTAGACCCGAAGCCCAGCTGTAGGGGCTGAAATTTGCTGGCCAGTGTTTCGTTGTAGAAAGCACAGCAAATTTTGGCTGCGATACGGCGGTAGGTAGATCCTACGGCAATGGGACGAATGCCGCCATCCTTCTTGCGCAGAGCGCATAGGTTTGCCCCATACAAAATATCAATGACGGCTTCGTTCACATTGCCGGAGAGCATGAGATTGATGAGGGCCGTCAGCTCCTTCAAAAGGGACTCACCAGCCTCCCCGGCGCCTGAACACAATAAGTCCTTCAGATGTTGAGGTGTCAGGCCGTCGAGGCCGCCGGCGGAGCCACTTCGAAAGGAGCACACGGCCGCACATACTTGTTGAGCTGTAATTTTAAGTGAGTTGGATTCCGGATCGGGTGGGTCAGGGAAGGAGAGGTCATCTGCCGGGGCGGGGTGTTTGTTCTCCAGAGCTGTAAGTGTCTCTGGAGAGTACGGCGCAACCACATCGCTGCTAAAGATGATCCTAGCTGCGCCTCTGATATCACCCTCGCCTAGTTTAGACTCCACATGGTGCAATAAACCTCTTTGGGGGAGGTGCGCTGTTAATTTAGGGTCGAAACTTTGGGCCGAAATGTTACAATTATCTTTGATTTGTGCTGTTAATGTTTTTTTATTTGCTAAATTTTTTTGCACATGTAGAATTCTGAACGGGAAGGTGAGTAATTGTTCCCAAGCACTGAGAGAGTTCTCTCTGGCGGCGAGACGGATACAACGCGCTAAACTTGAAGCCACGGATGGTCTCGCGCCACGAGGAACTCTCTTTAAAACTGGAGTTGATGTTTTTAATTTCGCAAGGGTTTTCCAAAAGGGTTGAATGGGTAAATCAGGTGTTAGGGGAGTGGGTATTGACGGGCAGGATGAAGGCACATTGTGGGGTTTGTGTTTCTTACCCAGATGTACCTTCAGGCCTCGTTCACCCTTAAAAAAGCGTGCTTGGGGACAATGAGGGCATCTCACTAGGGCATCCAGCGATGTGGCAGGTTGACTGGCGCTTCGTATGGCATCACTACTGTCGCCATTGTTTAACATAAATAAAAATTCTACTTACACGATTTTTCCTTATAAATAACACACACTAGGATCTAAAATAAAATAGAAATAATAAAAATGACACTACAGACATATAAAAAAGAATTGACAGCTTGATTGAAAAAATTATTTTCAATTTGGCGATGACAGCGGCGCATTCACGCTGGCTTCGCCAGCCAGCCTCAGCCGCGGCGGTGGGCCTTCAAGCCACGCTCCTCAGCTCGCGGGCCGCGCCTTCTAGGGGTAGGGTAGACAAGACTTCTAGGGGTTGGTTTTGCAGCGGTTCGTTTTTAAATAATTTGGTTTGTTTTATAATTTGGTTGTTCGCTGTTGTTGTAGGTATTTGTTGTTCCAAAAAAACATTGTTGTTTGTTTGTCCGTTTCAAAATTTATTTTCTATTTTGGGAATAAAGCTCAAATTTTCTTTTACTTCGTTGTCATGTAAAATTTTCCTTTAATATTTAATTTAATAAGTTGGAAAAAAAATCTGTTATTTACGTTGACAACGTCAAATCACCATAGTGCTAAAATAAAGGATTTATTTATTTAAAACTCTGACATCAGGTTAGTCACTAACCACAGTTAACCACAAGAAAAGAAAGAAGTACCTAGGAGGTTCAGGCACTTTGACTAGTGACCGTCCATTAATCTCGTGAAGCTCGAAAGGGTTCGGAAAAATTAACGAAATCCCCGATTGTCATTCGTGGATCTTTGACAGTCGTTACAGGTCGTCAGAAGCCCGAAAGTCTGACAACCAGTCTTACCAAGCGGTATCGTTTTACCCAGTTACTGGGTTGTGGAGGTCAGATAGGCAGTCGCTCCATGTAAAATACTAGTATTCAGCTGCATCCGGTTAGACTGAAAGGCGACCCCCAGTTGGGAAAAGGCTAGGTAGATTATTTCTTTTTATCTGACTAAATTGCCCGATTGCCGGGCGAGGTTGGGGAACATTGTCCCCACCCCCGCCAGTGGAAGGACAGATGCGGTTCTGACGTCAAATTGGGATACCTAAAGGCATGAGAATGATGATAAAATTAAACACAAAAATAACGTTAAAACATTAAATATATTTACAAAAACTTAAAACAAACACTAAACCCTCTTCTTCATATTCTGTTTTTCGTTCGTCTTTTTCCCCGAAAGTTTTCTGATAACAGTCTTGATCAAGAACGTCAAGAGCGCGAAGAGCGCCGCGAGCACTGCGAGCAGCACGAGCACGAAGTCGAGCATCCAGCGCTCGTACCAGCTGTACTTCAGTGATAGAGAGCGGAGGTGGTATGCTCCTGTAAAAATAAGTTTTTTTTAAGATCAGGTTGCTCCATGTAAAATTCTGGTATTCAGCTGCATCCAGTAGGACTGAAAGCCAACCCTAATATATAGTCCGTGCAATCCACGACGACGCGTCCCAGTCCGCGATTACTGTTCTGTAAGCTGTACTACAGTACGGCGCGGAGCGGAGTGGGGCGCGTCTTCGTGGATTGCGCGGAATATAGTTAGGAAAATGCTAGGCAGGTGATAGTGATGCTACTTTGACAAGGTCAAATTGACAGCTTCATTGGTTCAGTAATCACGAGCACAACTGCGTTTAAATTTTATTTGGGTTTTTCCGTCAAGAAATTCTCAGTGGTAGCTTGAAGTGTGGATCTGTGCCTAATTAACCTCATGTACACTCATCATCTGCCTTTTCCCAACTATGTTGGGGTCGGCTTCCAGTCTTACCGGATGCAGCTGAATACCAGTATTTTACATGGAGCGACTGCCTATCTGACCTCCACAACTTAGTTACTAGATCACACGATACCCCTTGGTAAGACTGGTTGTCAGACTTTTTGGGCTTCTAACTACCCGTAACGACTGTCAAAGATCTACAAATGACAGCCGGGACCAACGGCTTAACGTGCTTTCCGAGGCACGGAGGGGTCTTGGTATGTAAAGATGGTCACCCATCCACAGACCAACCGCGGCAAGCGTAGCTTAACATGATCGATCGACCCGTGCTGCTGTTGTTACTTAGCCACAAGCCCACCAACCAACCAGCCAACCTCATATACACTGTAGATATAAATAACGCAGTCGGGGAAAAGGCATTTTGCTCCTTCAGTAAAGGATCGAATATTGACAACTATGCTTGATAAATTCGTGTTAAATCTAAAATGAGTCAGCCTTTCTCAGTTTGAGACTGAGAAAACTATTTTTATTTTCCATTATTTATGTTTTTGATGTGTGACATCTTTGCTCTCGCTTTCCTACAATCTGTGGAAATGATTTCGTGAAAAGGGACGGAAGTTTGTAACAGGCAGCCGGGGAAGCGTGTGCTTGATCATTGATTTGACCAATGAGCGAGCGCGGTGCTAGAGTTGGCCGTCAGATGGTACCAACCCATTTTCCAAGAGATTGTAAATATTTTTCTTTATTTTTAACCGACTTCCAAAAGGAGGAGGTTCCCAATTCGTCTATATGTTGTTTTTTTTTTTTTTGTATGTTTATTACGCGATTACTCCGCCAATTATGAATTGATTTTGATGATTCTTTTTTTGTTTGGTAGATCATACTTCAGAGGTGGTCCCATATAAATTTTATTAACTTTGCTTGGGGAGTTTTTGAGTTAGCTTCAATAATACGTATTTTTTCCCACTTAGTATGTGGATGATTTATGATAACTTCCTGTCACTGTTATTTACATAGCAGGTAGTGGTATTCGAATTTGTGTGGGGTAGGTACCACAACACTAAAAAGTGAAAAATAAAAACTTTTTACAAAAAAAAAACAACCGACTTCAAAAAAAAAACACTACAAAGTGAAAAATAACTTTAATTTCGGAAGTCGGTGACAAAGAACGAAAATTCAAAACCAAGACACCGACTTCCGAAATTAAAGTTATTTTTCACTTTGGAGTGTTTTTTTTTTGAAGTAGGTTGTTTTTTTTTTTTGTAAAAAGTTTTTTTATTATAATTCGCAAAACTGATGTATAATTACAAAATGCAGTAGAATAGCTACAAAATAATATTTCTGATTGACATCTACTAGATGTGAATCTAGCATGCATATTTTAAGTAACACTTACAAATGACACTTACTATTTAAAAAATTAAATTATAAGATAAACAAATCCCAATTTGAAGAAATGGAAAAAGTTTCAGGCAAAAAAACATAATATAAAAAATAAAATAAAATAAGTTTAAAAATGATTATACTTATAATTAAATCTCGACACATCTCGACAAACATAATGATGATGATGATATAAATATTGTTTATATCATATATACATCAGACCCCTCCCCCGACCTATCACCTTGTTCGGCAAGCCGATCCCTTGGGAGAAGCGAGCCAAGTACCTCGGTGTTATCCTCGACCATCACCTCTCCTTTTCAGAGCATATAAAGTCGGTACACTCGCGAGCCGCTTTCGCTCTCGGTAGACTTCATTTCATTCTTAATGCACGCAGCAAATTGTCACTAAAGTGCAATTTTATTATTCGCCCCATCATGACCTATGCGGGATCAGTCTTTGCTCACGCCAAACCCCATTCCATCCATAGGATGCAGACCCTACAGAACCGTTTCCTTCGTAAGGCCACGGGAGCCCCCTTCTATGTCAGAAACGAGATCCTCCATCTCGACTGTAAGATCCCAACGATCCGCCAATTCCTAAAACGCATGTCCAAGCGTTACTTTGACTCCGCTCCCAAACATCGCAACCCTCTGATTGTCGAGTCAGCCGACTACATCCCATCCCGTATCAGCCAGATTCGCCGACCGAGGCATACTCTTTCCGACCCAGATGACCCCATTACACTCCTCCAGGAGCAGAATAGGGCCACCAGTACAGTATAAAAGAACAGACGCCTCCCGTCATTCCGACCTCGCCGCCGAGGTCCTTTGCGATTGCGACCGCGTCCCCGAGTCAATGAAACTCCTTCCCGACCCTTGCTCGAAAACGAGGTGCCAGCAGTTGTTGCAGCTGAGCACGTAGCTTTAAATACCCCGCATAATAATCATGATGAAAATCTAAGTTTGATCCAGCCTGTCCCTTCTTGCTGTCCTCCCCTCAGCGATGCCCTAAGCCGAGGTTCGTACCCCACAGGGGGTGCCCTTAGCGAGCACTCGCTTAATTTTAATTTAGTATAGTTTAAAAGCTCCTGGCTGGAGGCTCTAAGTGTAGAAGCTTAAGGCCACCACAAGAAAAGTTCGGTTAAGCAGCCAAGACCTTAGTGGTCACAACTGCGAGAGGCCATAGTTTAAAAAAAAAAAATATACGTCAGCCAAGATTTCAGATGTTACACATCTTATGCGACTTTTGTAAGGCTAGCTCGTTTTTTTAACCCAACTTTTCTCTATTTCCATTTGCTCTTCTGTGGGAATCTAGTCAATCGCTACACTAAAATCAACATAGTTTTAAAGAGAGTTATCGATTTTAAAGCTAATATGCCAAAAAGAGAAACAAATGCTTCAAATTAACAACACCTCTCTTTTTGAATCGCCGTCGTCGATTCGGATTTTGAAACTGCCGATAAAAATTTAAACATAGAAGGAGATAGTAGCCAAGAGTCAAGAATGGATGACTAGGTATACCTTTGGTCTCAATTGCGAGCGTAACGTAATGGTTGATCAAAAACTGGGGCGTCGTTGGACGAGACTGGAACAAGTGGGAGAGGTGCTTCGCTTGCTTCGAGTATCTGCAACAAAAACATTTTTAAATATACTGTAATTCATTATCAACATCCATTCATCATTTCTTGACCTTGCCTAGTCATGCCCAACTCTTGCACGGCCAGATTCATACTAAAACTTTCCTCACGACATGTTGTCCTCCGAATCACGAACCCATGACTGCTTCTTCTATTCGTGTGGTTAGTGACTAACCTGGTGTCAGAGTTTCAAAGCCGCCCATGGGCGTCTGACTTGGTTTCACATGCCATCGAGAAATATCTCTCATTCATGATTTCCTCGCGATGTTTTCCTTCACCGTTTTTGAAGCAAGTGATAATTATACAATACGCACATGAATCGGAAAAATCAGAGGTGCGTGCCTTGGGTTCGAATTCGAGACCTATGACTTCGCAGTCCGACGGTCACACCACTAGGCTATCACTGCTGTTTCTCTATTGAAAAGGGAGGATCCTCCAACCAGATGAGTGTTATCTGTCGGGCTACTGTCTAACGCATTCGATTTTTGATACCTACTTAATATATACTTTTGATGCTGTGATGCAGGATTTTTGTGACGTCAGATTTATGTGACTCTAAAATTAGATATCATAAGATAGGGTTACTTACTTGTCATTACTGAGCATTTCCTTCAAAGCTACTCCAAGTTCTGGAACCATGTCTGGTGAGAAGTCAACTTTGAGTGCGTATCCGCGGCGCTGGGCTCGGTCAGCGTTGCTTGGTTGGTCTCCGAAGACTGGTACAGCTAACAGAGGGACTCCAGCACGAACAGCTTCTAAAGAGCTCAACTGACCACCGTGGGTGATGAATACTTTGATGTTCTTGTGAGCTGCAAACAAAACATTAGATAGATTAGACCTCGTAATTTGAAAGGTATTGTAACGAGAATAAAGATCATTGTAATTTTGACTGACATGCCAAATTAGAGCTAAAATAATTGTAAAATATTATAGTACGTAGCTCGTAAAAAAAGTTAATCTTTTACTGCCTTCACAAAATCTCCCTGAATTATGTTCATAGCCCAACATAAGCCCTGTCAAATACCAACATATTCAACACATCAACTCAACCCATCACAGTCCACTACCAGACATCGGTCTTGTCCAAGTTGCATAACTCCAAGTTATCCAGCTTCCGCGTCCAGTCTATCCTAGAATCCCAGCTGCCCTTTTAAAGTTGTCACTCTGCCTATCCGGGGAGCATCCACCCTACATTATCAAGGATGCAATCTACTGCTGCTTACCGAGCTCATCAAAGACAAGATAGTCCTTGTTAAAATCAACATAAACTTGGTCAAAGACAACATAGGCTTCGTCAAAGACTATATAGGACTCCTCAAAGAAAAACACGCCCACATCAAGGCCCAACTGAATCTTGGATATTGCATTATTTTATTATTTATGTATCGTGCCAAACCAATATGGATTTCGTCAAAACCAACATAGGCTTCGTCAAAGACCAACATAATGGACGGAAAGCCAAGAATGCAGTCTAAAAAAGCTTACCCAGCACGCTAGGCTGTGGCAGCCAGGTCCGCACATGCACATTGGGTGGCAGGCCGGTGAGCGGCTCCTCGAACTTCCACAGCACGGTTTGGGGCAGCGAGGAGAACAGCTGTAGAAGGGCCGCGCGCGTGTGGGGCTTCAACTCTGCAGACTTGATCACCGAGCCCATGCTGAAGTAGATCACACCCTGCGGGGAGCCGTCCAGGAGGTCTTGCAAGTCCTGCGACAATCGGAAATGATATTAAGCTGTGCTGGAGCACGTCTGCAAGCCTGTTTTTTTTTTTATTTTCAGTGGCAGACGTATCGCAAGTGAAAGAAAAATTTTTTTTTTTTTGTCACGGTAACACGTGCTGACTGCTGACGTGCATAAAACAAAGATAAGTTGGCAGTTGACGGAAAAATATTGTCGCTAGCCGCACGTCACCGTCATGACTATGACTATGGCTTCCACTCAGCATGTTGGTGTGATATGGGGGACCCACAGCACGTACCATTTCAGACATAAAGCCAAAAAATCTCATTTCCTTGTCATTACGCCAGAACCCAGCGGTAACACAGCAATGCTGCTCATAGCTATATAACTTAGGGTGGTTGCATATTTGACGGAACATGCGTCGCCTATCGTCGGTCATCGTAAAACAAAAAATCTTACACACTCAACCGCTGATGCGTTAGTGCGTGAAACTGCGAACATACTAACGAAGTTACGCCTGACGCATCTTCCGTCAGATGTACAACCACCCTGAAAGTGGCAACTTGATGTTAAGTAAGGTTTCCTTCACCAAAAGTCATTGGCAGATTCAAGCTTCTTCTATAAAAACTTACCTTGGGCAGTGGTGGAATATCCTCGTCCATATGATATCCAGCGATGTTGATAACATTAGGAGGCGAGCTGAACACCGGAGTCAGGGATTCGTGGGAGTTGACGAACATTATAGACACGTTGTGGAAGGCATCGTCGAATGGGGGCAGAGTAAGGCCGCGAGCGGCTGCTATAGGTTCAAATAGTTTCTCGTAAAGGCTAATTGTTTTGGGTCGGTCTAACCTAGAAAAAAAAACGAGCCTTGCAGTAGTCGCAAAAGAAGTGTAACATCTGAAATCTTGGCTGACGTATACAGGGTGGCAGGGACATTGACGCGAAAACTGTTACCATGGATTCAGTACATGATTCTGAATCCCCTGCGTTGAAACTCCGTCGGTTTAAAAAAAAATCTGTTCCATACATTTTGACCGCGTAGGTTTGAAACCACCTTTCTATGACACAGCAGATTTTTGGGGGGTTCAGAATCATGTACTGAATCCATGGTAACAGTTTAACGTGTACCTTATAAATATATTCATCATCATCATCATCCTTTTTACAACCTCTTGGAAAATGGGTTGGTATCATCTGATGGCCAACTCTAACACCGCGCGGGCTAATTGGTCAAATCAAATAGCGCGCCCTTCCTCGACTTCTTGTTACACACTTCCGTCCCTTTTCACGAAATCATTCCCATAGATTGCAGAAGAGCGAGAGGAAGGATTATGACACATAAAAAAATCGATGAGAATAGAGTGTTTCTTCAATATGTCAGATAGAGAACAATGTTCTTTTCAAGCCGCTCTAGCTAGGAAGATAAAGTCTGTTCAAAGAGTATTTGTTGAAAGTGCTACAAACCCTGTTCAAGTTAAGTTCTTACGCAATCACTTACTAAAGGGAATTAGTAATATATCTGTAGATATTTAGGAGGTTTCAACTTTACATCACACTACTTTTCCAACAATTACATATTACAATAACATTATAATTGAAAAATCATCGACGAAAATAAAGGTTATCAAATTAATATCTATTGAAAAAAAAAACAGGCGCACTCCGGGAGTGCCGACAGAAGGGAAAACTTGAAAAAAAATCGGCACCGCAGTAATCAACGCGTTGATGTCTTTTACTCCACGGTTTTGGTAAATTGCGTTACAGTGTCGCGAAATCAATGGTTTAGTCCCATCTAAAAAATGCCCAACGCGCCTATAGAAGTTTTCACTTGAAAAACTGAGACCTGAATTTCAGGTTTAAGTATTCAATTGATCAAATCAAAGCCCTCGTTGCTAAGTGACACAACAAATTGACATCCACAGGCACGTTTTCAGATCCATTTGTTTACATTTCGACAAGTGTCTGGGGTTCGGTGTATGATCAAGCGACTCCTGTCTGACTTTCGACTTTCAAAAACCCAAGATAGGTTGCATTTACTTACCAGCCCAAAACAGTCATCGCAATATGAACAATGACGTTCAAGGCTCGCTTGGTGAACGGCATGGGCGTGTCCGATGGATTGAATAACAGAGGAATGGTGGCTACGGACCGGACCTCGTCAATTTGAGCTTCCAGTTGAGGAAACATCTGAGTGGAGGCCAGCGCGATCCAGGGAACTTGCTGCACTGCCGCGACACTGAAACGATACAACACAATTTACATTATTGTACCCGGAAAAAAAAGGGAGGAGGCTTATACTCAGCAATGGATGGAACAAGGCTGCCAATGATGATGGCGATGATGATGTTCCGGAAAAGAAAAATGTAGGTAGATACAGTAGGTCACAAGGTACAAGTCGACATAAAAGAGTCTGCCGTGGTGACGTATGGAACTAAATATTTTACATAAGTAATGCAGAACCTCAGACCAAATAAAAAACCCAGACAGCGCTGTCAACAGTGACGTGAAGCCGGTTTCGTAAACATGTGTGCACTTAGTGAGGTATAGTTTGATTGTAGTGTCATTGTAAATGTGTGCGTGTGAGCGTGTATGCACAGAGCGGAGGCGTAGTTTTGGCATGCTTCACTGTATTGTTCGCAGCGCTCTGTCTTAGTTTTTATTTGGTCTGAGTGCAGACCTATGATAATGGCACTAGGTACTTTGCCGACAAATGCTAGTAGGTTTTGAGTCACCCACAAGCAGCGGTTTTAACAATTTGTTTAAACTCATTACTCATTTTCCATTCGAAGTGACCTAAGTGCGATAGTGGCGCCCTCATTTTCATTTTATTCTTCTTTGCCAAGCTGTACAGTAAACACTTTGAATTTGAGCTGGCCTACCGTAGTACCGAGTTCCAAAAGAATAAAAGGCCAGCTTATTACTAGTTTTATAACTACTGAGATACAGCCTACTGTACAATGGGCGGTCCTATCACTTAAGGAAACTGCCTGACATCCTTAGAATGAAAATGAATGAAAAAAAATGATGCTGGGTTAGAATACACTCCGGAGAAAGGCAAGGCTGACGATTTTAGTTCAATCTCAGGTTTGATGTCAAG
The DNA here is from genome assembly GCA_949152395.1 of Agrochola litura. NCBI lineage: Eukaryota > Metazoa > Arthropoda > Insecta > Lepidoptera > Noctuidae > Agrochola > Agrochola litura. Next base: position 5,329,401 of record OX424519.1, on the reverse strand, counting down.
TTCTTCAGAAAATTGATTCTGTCTTGAACTTTTTAGTAGCACTCGGTTTATTTAATTTTATTGTGTTCTATTTTTGGAATTGTCTCCTCCATTCTCTTATTTTGATACCCCACAAAGTCATAGTACAAATTTTTTTTCAAGGCTTTTGACGTCATATGTTCTCCATTTTGATATTATAAAAACAAAATCTAGCTTATAACCATCGCACGTCCTAGACAAATCGATGGATACCTCAATCCAGCCGTTAGGATGCTCATCATCTTCTTCCAGCCCTTGTCCCATGTTACTTTAAGGTCGGTGCAACACAGTTTCTTCTTCCATTCTCATCTGTCAACCGTCACGCTATCATTCACTCCCTTCTCTTTCATATCATTCCTCACACAATCCATCCATCTTTTCTTTGGCCTTCCTCTCCCTCTCCATCCGTTGACATTTATTTTCATCACTCTTTTAGTCACATGCAGTTCCTCCCTCCTCATCACATGCCCATTCCAAGCCATATGATTTCCTTTCAACTTTTCTGTCACTGGCGCCACTTTCAAACTTCTCCTTATATAGATCAGCATCATCATTTCTTACTTTATCCATTTCCGTCACTCTTCCCATCCATCTCAGCATTTTCATCTCCGCTGCATGCAATCTTTCCATAAATACGCGTAAAAGACCTGAGAATCCCTGTTGTTACTGTCGCGCAGTCTGGTAATAATATAATACTTGACTTACCCAGCTAGAACATCGGAGAAGAACTGCTCAGTAACTACTGCATCGAACTGCTGATTGATCAGAGCCTCTTTAACTGCTGGATTGGTGAGAGCTTCTACAGTAATGTTGTTTGCCGTCTCCTTGATCATAGCGAGACCCCCTGCGGCTGTCCTAGCTTTTACAAAGTCCATTCCTGAAAAGGCACAATAGAATTATTAGATGTGGCAAGGCTATCTCGTGATTAAATTATGAAAGGAAGAAAATACGTTTATTTGCGGTAAACATGACGCAAAGAAAGAACACAAACACGAAAGAACAAGTTGAGTGAAAATATTCGTCACATCGACGCAAAACTGCCATCGCTCAGCATACGCTCAGCGACCCTATGCGAGACACAGCGCTGGTTTTCAGCGACAGCCGGCGTTGACATGATGACGGACGTCTACCAGTGCAGCATATAATGAGATAAAAATGAGAAATAAAATATATGCAATGTTTAGTTCTGAATGTTTATATAAATTTAATATTTAAAATTAGTTGATCTCGTAATTGTTTTGACATCAGCCTAAGGTTTAATTTCACTAGCAAGTCATAAAACGATAAGGTATATTTGTCTATGAGACGGCTAGATAATTTCAACCTTTGTAAAGCTTCAATCTACTATGAATTGTTGGCAAAGGTGATGAAGCAAATACGCGGTCGACCTTACGCGGGCGTAGATGTTCGGTAGGCCACAATTAAGAGGTGCCAAAACCAGTAAGCTAAGCGTAGCGTAGATGATCTCTAAAAAAACTTCACAACTCTGAGATTTATATATTGATGTAAGTACCTTCCAAAAACTTTTTGACGGAACTTATGTCAAGAATGTTTAATGTTTTCGGAGGATTCTTGACTTTCTCTGGGAACGGAGTCGCCCATGTCACCTGAAAAATTAAAAATATTTTTATTATACCTTTTAGTAAGAGGTCTAAAAAACATGTCCCGGAATTAACGCACACCACCATAGGGTATATGGTGGTGTGCGTTAATTCCAATTAGAATATTATGTTATAATCGTATTACATACAAAGAATTTTACTATTTTATACAATAAATGTTTTTGAAGTGAAAACTTATGTAGGCGCGTTGGGCATTTTTGAGATGGGAAAAAACAATTGAAATCGCGATACCGTTACCGACACCTCATTTTTATAAACGCGATTGTGCTCTTTATTTATATTATGTTACGGATCAATGTTCTACGCAAGTATTTTTACTTTAAAGGTTTCGGAAGTTTTTAATTTTTTTTTGTAAACGCGATTGTACTCTTTATTTAGATAAGGTTACGGAACAATATTCTATACAAGTATTTTTCTTCCACCAAAGCGATCTTGTTCAAGTTTTCACTTCTGTCAGCACTCCCGGAGTGCCACTGTTTTTATTTATTATAATTTTTTGCCAAAAAATCATCGCCATACAACGTGGCAATGCTGCCAGTCTTTTGGGCACTTTCCTGTTGACAGCGATGCGGACGAATTTTTGGATGCCCTATGATTCTTTCCCCTCTTTTTTTTAAATATTCATAAGTCTGTTAGCGTATTTATTCTTAAACTGATTGTGGAAGAAAATTGTGGTTACATTACAAATCTACTCACGCGCACAGTCGCACACGTATAAGAGTCTAGCGTAGTTGGTACGTCGTCCATTTTGCTTTGTTTTGACAGTACAGCGGAAGTGTGACTGTAATTTACGTAGTATAATTATTTTTGAGATAAAAAATTACCTATATTAAAAATGACAGAAATCGATTCTGAACAAACAACTTTCATAATGTGCTTTAATTCAGATACACATTGTATAAATACACCATAAGGAGCGAGCCTACTGCCATCAGTGAAGCATAAATCCAGACTCCCGGCTGCTATTGAGAAATATCTGATGTAAAAACCCAATCACACATTGGCTGACCTGGAAATCGAACCTAGGCCCTCAAGCTCAGCTGGTCACATAGATTTAGTTAAGGTTTCCAAAGATTTAAATCGTTAGATCCGATTGCATGACGCAATCGGATCTAACGATTTAAATCTTTGATTCTGAGATGGTCGTGTTTCTGTTTCGTTGACAATGACATTTGTATAGTATTTTCTCGCTCACTCGTACTGAAAATCGTATCTATGATCTATCATTTCATGTGAGCTCATTCTTCTCAGTATGAACATTTTTTGCGCGACCTAAGTACGGTGAGGGCAAATCTAACGATTTAAATATTTGAGAACCTTAACAAAACCTATTTCGTGAAGATGAAGACCTATTTTTGCCCTACATTTACATGCTATGCATATAATGTACATGCCTTTTAATTTTTAACCAATTACTTGAAGATTCGAATCTTACCGTGTGTCCTGTCTTCAGTAGAGCATCCACAATTCCCTTCCCGAGCGTGTTATGGCTGTGAGTAGGTGCTGGTACTAGCACCAGGATGTGGTAGCCATATGAACTGGATATAGTTGCTAACAGCAGTAGCACGTTCAGCTTCATTGTTTTCTAGAAAAGATAATAACGAAGATATTTTAATAAATAATGACGAAGATGGACGAACTTGACCCCTACCGAATAGAATGGCCTGTCATGGCGAAGGATAGACGCGTGTGCAAAAGGGATAGGGAGGGAAGGCTTTTGACCAGCAGTACAGATGAACAGATGGGTCACTCCCATAGAAATATAATGGTCACTCCGCATTTAAATGATTTTGCTAAACCATCTGTACTAATCTGTGCCAAACAGTTGTACATATATTACGGACTAAATTGATAGACAGAATGAATAAATATTTAGTCTTTATGGGCCGATAGGGATATCGTGGCCCCCCGGCAACATGGCATAGGAAGGAACACGGGTGGGTTTTAGTCAGTAAGAGTCTGACACGCCCTCCCGCTCCACCCGGAGCGGGAGAAGTTATTTGATAATTTCCCACCCAAAAAAAAAAAAAGGATGCGGTACCCAAAAAGTGAAAACGGGACCCTATCGCTAAAAGCATGAAGTCGATGATAATGGTCACTCGACGATGATGAACGTATTTACTGGCAGCGGAGCGTTGAAATGTGCCAATATTAACCAATAGAATCTAAACTCCGCTTCAGAGCTCCGCGATCTATTGGTTAATATTGGCAAATATCTCCGCTCCAGTGGTCAGGCAGCCAAGCCTAGATTTTGACAAAACAAATGCAAAACTTAAGGCTCCGTGCCGTGAAAGTAACTCACTTTTTCAAATTATTTTTCTCACATTCAAAACACAAAAGTTTTTTTTCACCAAAACCGTCTCAAAACTGTTATTTATCACACTGATATTTACTTATTGATTGAACGCGAAATACGTCCGTGTTGCGTTTTGAGGTAACCTTGACTGTCGATAGTTTTAGTCCACGCTAAATATATTATCGAGGAATTGATAATGTATCAATATTTTTACCTTTAAGTACCTATCAGTTTTTGAGTGACCTAAGCTATACCCTAATTGCGTAATACAACACAACCACAATCTGTTTCGATATGAAACAGATTGTTAATCCATTGCTTCATAAGTTGGAAAAAAAATCTGCTCAACAACGTAAATAATGCAATGAATGTTATTGAACTGTCAAAATTAAACAAATTGGCCAAAATTGTTTCCGAAAATAAGTTACGTTACGTTTACGTTAATATTCTTCTTTAGGCGATCTTTGCGCTCTTTCTGAACAGTGAACGGAACAGAATCGTCACGCTCGGATCGGTGACGCTGAATCGGCTATACTCGGCTCTAGTCTGCTGCTGCTACTGCCCTCGGCTTCGCCCGCGTGGACTCTATTTCGTTGTTTCTATAATAAAAGTAGTCTAAGTTTACTCCACATAACATCAGCTATCTGCTAGTGAAAAACCTGTCAAAATCGTCAAGTTCAGTCGTTTCGGAGATAAGCCGGAACAAACAGACAGACGAAATTTTCAAAAATATTTTTTATTTGTTAAAAAGCTGTTGTTTTGTCATTACAAACAGACACTTCCATTTCATTTGTATATATTGTATGTATATTATAGTTTATTGATCGTAAATCCACGTAGTTCTTCGGCAGTCGTTACGGGTAGTCAGAAGCCCGAAAGTCTGACAACCATTCTGTCTCACCAAGGGGCGTGTTACCCAGAAACTGGGTTGTGATCAGATTTAATTTTACTTTGTATTTTATTGTTTTTTTATTTATGTTTTATGTTAAGGGCGTGTTTTAGTTTAATTTGTTACTCCCTGTGCGAGTCTCAATTAATACTTTTCTTTCTTTGTTTCTTAGATAGGCAGGCAGTCGCTTCATGTAAAATACAGGCATTCAGCTCCATCCGGTTAGACTTTAAACCGACCTTATTTTATATCCAAATTCAAAATATTTTATTTTACATAAACCTACAAGGGCACTTATGAAACGTCAGAAGCTAGGTGCACGGTTCCAATTGGTCGCTTCTTATGGAGAAGAGCCGGCAAGAAACTCCACGGTTACTCTTTTAAAAATAAATGGTTTTTACAATGTTTTCAAATTACAGTGTTAATAGGTATGAGAGGACAGTGTAGGCCCATCAACAAGTACCAGGGTAATTAGTAAAATAGAAAATGGTCCACAAGTCTACAGCCTACAACGTTCTCACATTCACAAAATCTAAAAGAAAAGAATCTATATAAAAGGTAAACAAAATAATAAAAATAAGGTTTTTTTTTCTCTTGGACATCTCATAGCTGACCTCTGAGGCCATGACTATTTAACCGCTCAATCGCCTTAAGCTGCTACACTTAAAACCTCCAGCCAGGGGTTATTCAACTAAGCTAATTAAAACTAGGTGAACGCTCGCTAAGGGCACCCCCTGTGGAGTACGAACCTCGGGTTAGGGCGTCAACCGGAGGGAGGACATCAAAGATGGGACGGGTTGGATCAAAGTTTTGATCATGATTATTAATCAGGGAATTTAAAGCTACGTGCACAGCTGCAACAACTGCTGGCACCTCGTTTTCGAGCAAGGGTCGGGGGGATAAAAATAAGGACCGATTTAAACCAATTAATATAATATAAGGAAAACGCTATGTAGATGATGAACCAAATCGCTATAAATAGTTATTACTAAGTGTTGTAAGTTTTGTTTCTCGATTCAGCATGATTTGACAAAAATATTTATCAATGAATACATTCAAATAATGTATTAACTAAATATTTACTGAACATGTGCAAGATAATACGTAAGATTACCTTATCTTACGTATTATCAGTGATAGCCTAGCGGTGTGACTGTCGGACTGAAAAGTTATAGGTCTCAAGTTTGAACCCAAGGCACGCACGACGCACCTCTGAGTTTTCGGATTCATGTGCGTATTGTATAATTATATATTTTTACCTCCAGCCAGGGGTTCTTCAACTATGCTAATTAAAACTAGGTGAACGCTCGCTAAGGGCACCCCCTGTGGGGTACGAACCTCGGCTTACGGCGTCAACCGGAGGGAGGACATCAAGGATGGGACGGGCTGGGTCACAGTGTCGCGAAATCAATTGTTTAGTCCCATCTAAAAAATGCCCAGCGCGCTTAAAGAAGTTTTCACTTCAAAAACTCAAGTGTAAGTTCATAAAATCAAAGGGGGATACATAAACAAAAAAAAAATTAGACAAAATTAGAAAAAAAAAGCCAAGACCTGCAAAATTCAGTGCTACCAATCGAGTCACTGATCAAGATATAATGATCGCACTGTAGGGACTTCGTTATTGTAACTAAACACAAACGCTCACGCACACTACTACCCAATTTCACTAGACGACATCTAAATGAATGCCAAAATAAAAGGGCTTATTCCACTATTCCCCCCTAAGAGAATCCCCCTCAGGGGGGAAAACTGGACTCTAATTTAAAAACAGTCCAGAAAGTCCCCTTGTCATTTTAAGTTATTCCACTATTCCCCCCTGAGAGAATCTTCGTCTGGGGGGAAAACTGGACCCTAATGTAAAAAATCCAGAAATCCCCCTTTTCATTTTGGATTATTCCACTTTTCCCCCTTATTTTTAGTTTTGATTTCTACGCTCTTAAAGTAAAAAAAAAGTGATTAGTTACAATGTAATAAACAAAAAAAACGACAGTATAATATATACTTAATCAGTCTTTTATTTTTCACAGAATTTTGTTATACTTAATAAAATGTGATGAAGAGTAAAAACAATCACAAACAAACAGCGATGAGGGAAATCGGTCGATTTTAGTATAAATTATAATTAAAACAGTTTAAACAAAGTACAGTAAGCGCTCAAAAGTGCATGAGCACGCTAAGAGTCGTATTGCTGTGAACACGCGGTATAGTCCGTACATTTGTATGTGTAAACAGTCAGACGTCTGTGGTGTGAGTGCCGTACACACACACCACAGAGAACGCAGTTTTGAACTACACACTATGAACTACACACTATCGTATCGTCACGGTTCGCGGGCGCCGCACTTATATTTCCATAACTTTTGTTAGCACGCATCATACTCGTACGCGTGACCTTGGCCAGTGTATCGCTAAATTTCGCATTTGCAGCATTGCTAAAATTCGAAAGTAAATTATATGTGCAGATAGCAGAAGGCGTTAAGCGTTGGTCTTAGATTCAAGATGGCTAAGGTTCTAATCTCGTAAATCACAGCGCTGTTTTTGCAAATATTATTATTTTTGTTTGCAATAATAATATTTTTAAATATCCTGCCTATTTATTAATGTTGTTATTGCAATAAAGGGTTTAGAATAAAAAATGCGTGATATGTTATAATAAAAAATAAATAATATTTATTCGTTATGTTTATTTTACTTAAGTATGTAAGTATCAAACTGCTACAATTATTTATCATTACTTCACCTGAATAATATGTGAAATAGATGTCTAGAAACTTAGAAGCAATTTGTATTATTTTGACATATTTAAATTTTGAAATGTTTTAAATTTTAAATGGATTTTTTTGCACCATAAATATAAAGCTTTGATCATGGTCTAAGTAATTAAGCAATAAATAAGAATATTAGACTACTTAAAATGTAAAAAAATCTACTGACAAAATTGTTGATTTTAAGGTTAAAGGCAGTTGTTCATATTAATTATTTTAAACTTTATTTGGCTTTAGTAAATATTGGTTGGTATTGAGGTTATAGCTTAAGTATTCATTTTCTTTACGAAAAGAAGATTGAAACTAAACCTCAAATTTTAATCCTAAAATAATACTATTACTAAAATAATATTAAACAATTTCGGTATATCTGCAAGAAATACGACAAACACCCTATTGAAACGTGCTTAAAAAATTCGTTACCATAAATTCATGCAATAACGAATCTGTTGTTTATTAAGTTGGTACGGTCAATATTTTAAGGTCAAAAACGGTTTTCTAGCTGGTCTTCAGTGATGCAAGCCTTCAGAGTGCACGGCGAACGGTTCATAATGACGTGTTTTTAATAATTCAGCAAAATATCTCGTTGGTATGAAACCATTTGTTTCATTCACCATTTGACGTCGCTGCTACTCGATAATAAGCCCCTTCCTCATATCTCTTAACCGTCACAGTATTTCTCTAGAACAAAGAAAAACATTGTTTTATTACACATAATACCTAATTATTTATTATTCACTAATCGAATTAAACCTCACAATGAATTTAAAACTTTAAAGGCATCTTCTGTCTCAACAATACCTCTGTTCTATCAACAGTACCCTTGATTAGGATTTATGTTTAGTAAAATATGAAATATATAAATGATAACACTCACACTTAGTCCGGTTTTATTAGATATTCACTTCACTTTTACGCAGCGCAATAATATTCTCTGATCTGATCTGATCTCTTCAATATATTTTATGCCTGCTTTTTGATAATAATAACCACAACACTGCGCTAAATGCTCGTCACCAATATTATCACGGCACGAACCAACAAAGTTCTATTAATTGAATACTTGTAACAAACTGCATCTACCCCACAGAAATCGAAATAATTTACTTAGTTTTTTGTGGTCTACCTGCTAAACTTTAATATTTATGTGAACAAGACGAATGAAACTAAAAACGAATGATGATTATCGAACTAGTCATTGGTTGCAGACAAAGTGAGTGTGTGTGTGTAATGTGCGTGTCTACAGTATTGTAACAACTTATAGAAGAAGGTCGTAAGTCAAACCGAAGCGTCAGTCTATTGCTTTGTGAGATTGCTTATGGACTTTTGGTCGGTACTGTACCTACCTAGAAAAACTAAAGTATTTAGCATACCCCTGTTGAGCATGAGGTCCTGGGTTCGATTCCCAGGTCAGGCAAAGTGTTATTGGGTTTTTCTAGCAGGAATTTCTCAGTTGCAGCCTGGAGTCTGGATTTGTGCCCCGTTGATGGTAATAGGCTCGCCCCCTATTACATGGGACTTAAACATAACTGGCGAAAAGTCTACTATAGGAACACCTCTGCCTAACCCTCCGGGGATTACAGATGTGATATTATGTTATGTTATCCATTCGGAATATTGTATGTGTTGAATTTTGTGTATGTGTGTGTTGGATCATTAAGTTCCCTTCAAAATGGTTGAGCTAAATGGTGCTGATCCATGCGTCATGTTCGTGAACGGGCGCCGTCAGTAGGGACTGGTCATCTCTTAGCTGCCACGGTTTATTTAAATTTTTGAATTGATATTATATTTTTATTATGGACGCTTTTAACGTGCACGTCTTTCTACATTGATCTCACATGTATAAGTTCAACACGTATGATGTAACCAATATTTTGTAACAATGTTTTGATTTAAAAGAGTGTCCGTGGAGTTTCTTGCCCGTTCTTCTCCATAGGTACCTACTACGCTTTGGAATGGGCAACTAGCTTCATTTTTCTGACTGACCGACCCTTTGACAATTCAAAAGTACCTGTAATTGGTTTATTTGAAATAAATGCTTTGAGTTTGAGTTTTGAGTTTGAATAGAAAATAAATATGAGTTGAAACAAATACCAGTGGTATTAGAACAGAATAAGTCAAAATGTTCCCAAGCTCGCTTCGCTCGCTCCTGCATTCTAGGTTATCTAGTAAAATATCCGCCGGCGTCCGCGGTAAATATTTTGGCAACCAGCACCGGCGAACAAATCGACGCCCAGCGCCGGTAGTAGAGGCACTCCTTAAATTTTAAGGACCTCAGTGGGGATTTCTGGACGTTGGTTATTCAGATTCCAGTTTTCCCCCCTAAGGGGGATTATCAGGGGGGAATTCCAGACTTTTTTTTTTTTGAGTCCAGTTTTCCCCCTCAGGCTGCACTTTCAGGGGGGATTTGTGGAATAATTATTTTTTTCGATTCCTGTTTTCCCCCCTAAGGGGGATTTTTGGGGGGGAATTCTAGACTTTTTTTTATAGAGTCCACTTTTCCCCCTTAGGGGGGATTTCAGGGGGGATTTCGGGAATAAGCCAAATAAAAGCACGCTGTTGGATTTTTTACTTTCGACGCTGATCCGAGCGTTGAAAATCGTTCGGCATTTGTTTTCGTTAGAGTACGTTGTGCATCAATGAAGTAATTACTTCCTCGTCAAAATTGAACTTCGTATTTATTTACCTATCTATAAGACATGGCGCACACTATGCGACATGCGACTGCGACAGCTCCGGCGACTAGACGTAACGACAGGTAGCATTAGACGATTTTCTTATATGTATTTTGTTCAAAGCTTGGCGTCGCCGCGTCGAGTCGATCGTCGCATCGACAGGCTATGGGAATCGTACGCTCTCGCTTGGTACTTGTCGCAGCAACTAGACGTATGATGCACATGCACACTCCTGACGACAGTCGCATGCGACAGGTCAGCGTCAATTTAACTGTGACCGCTGAGGAAGGTGCACGTGCGTTTGTATTGCGAATCTCACCATGGATAAGTTTGATGTCGATGTTTTTAAATCGGACGTCGAAGCGCGTCGAATACTCAAAGAAAATTATCGCTTCTACACAACGTCTGTCGCAACGACTAGTCGCAGACGCATACGACAGCTTTGCGTCTTGCCGCAGCGACAAGACGCAGATACCTATTTTTTTTTTTTATAATTATGTGGCACATCGTGGTTGACCTCTGAGGATCGTAACTAGTTAACCGGACTGTCCTAAAAAAAGAAAGAAAATGTATTTATTTAGCACAGACTAAAAGGCACACAACACGACATATTATACTACAATTAAAAAGGAATTTTAAATATAAAAAAAAGGAAGAAAACAAATAAAAACTGTAAAAGTGCGTTGTTAAGCACTTTGGTGTTAGCAGGAATGGTGTGCCTCGCGGCTGCGCCAAATAGGTCCAGTTCGGAAAAAATGCCAGACAACTAGTGCCTGGCGCTGGTTTTCAACTGGACCTGAAGTGTGATGTGTCGGATGTAAATCAGCTTTTACTACAGTGTGGTCCCGTGGTTGCCTTAAGCTACTAACTTAAAGCCTCCAGCCAGGGCGTAAAATAACTTAAATACTAGGCGAGCACTCGCTAAGGGCACCCCCTGTGGGGTACGAACCTCGGCTTAGAGCGTCGCTGGGGGGAGGACAGCAAGAAGGGACAGGCTGGATCGAACAAGGGCGCAGATAGATACAAACGACAGCTCTGCGTCTTGTTGCAGCGGCAAGACGCACAGTTTGCGCTGCCACTATTATGTTTTTTGCAGCAGTTTCATTCGTTGGCTAGCCATTGGTTGACGTCACCTAAGTATCTGGCCAGTCATTTTATAGCGATTAAAAAAGATAATGTAACGTGTAGTGTAATTCTAGAACAAAAATTTTCAAAATTCGAAAATCGAATGAGTTCACTTTCGAATCGTGTGAGGATCGAAGTGAACTTGGCATGGCAGAAATAATTAGATAGGTAATTTTACATATACCTACTTATTTTATTTATCAAGCAACTTTATAAGATAACGTCCATCTCATATCTCGAAAATTATAATTTTATCAGTAACATTGGCACGTCGTCGCCTTTGTGAACAAAAATATCGAGTGTAGGCTTATTTATTTATGATGATATAACACTGATTAATCGGTTGAAGGACATTGAACGAGACACCAAGTTTTATTGTTATATTACGTCTGGGGGCGTTAAAGTGGCAAAGTGTTGAACTTAAATAAACGTTTTTGTTTTGTTTTCTGAGCGTTTGTTTACATATCTCATCATATTGTTGTGTTGTGTTGACTGTTCTCGTATCATATCAAAGAATTGTGAGTTTGTTTTGTTTATTTTGTAGTTAATAAGACTTATTTACAGGCGGATTCAATTTAGCAAAAAAAAATTCTAAAAACAAATGATGGTCTGTCTATACTTTTAAAAGTTTTTCTGCCATGCAGCATACTGATCACATACTTATGGCTTTTAATTTGGATAAATAAACCAAATTGAATTGTCTAAACATAAAAGTGAACTTTTCTATGTCGATCAAAACTTTTATTTTGGCCTTTCATTCAAAGTGAATAAATTTTGTTAAACCGTGTAATATTGCTATAAACAATCAATACATTTTCTTAGGCTGGTTTCACAGCTGTCCGGGAGACCCGTACGGGTCGTCCGTACACAGGAGACCCGTACGGGTAGCGCCCGCAGTACTCTCCCGTGTCAATCAATCTACACATCTCGTCTGTACTCCCGGAGCACGGGCGGGCGTTCCGCGTCGCTGTGAAACGATGGGTGAGCAGCGATGCTCTCGCGGCAGCATGCGGACGAGTCCGGGCGCGGGACGCGGATTGCGTTGTACGGGCTTTACCCGGAGCGGGTCGCGTACAGACCAATCCGCGTCGCTGTGAATCAATGTTCTAGCGCCTCACGTGTGTCTCCGTTCCGGGAGCCCGTACGGGGCTCCCGGATAGCTGTGAAACTAGCCTTAATCCATCATATACTTTAAAAACAAATGATTTCGCTTTCGAATTGTGTAGGGTCACTTGAGTAAGGTTCCAAGTGAACTCAAAATAGCAAAACAGTATTTTTCACAGGTATCAAAGGTGAATTGTGAATGGTAACTTGAAATACTGTCACCATGAAGGCCACATTAGCAGTTCTGGTGCTGTGTATATCCAGTAGTTTTGCATACAAGATTCTGTGCGTATTTCCTGCTCCAACGAAGAGTCATGATCATCTGGCAAAAGGTGTTGTACAGGCGCTGCTGAAGGCTGGACATGAGGTTAGTGATATATGTAAAACTTTATTACAGTTCTAGACTATGTGGTCTACTGGTTGACCACCTGTCTCGATAGCCAGTGGGAGAAATGTTTTCTGCTCGGTTTGGTTGGTGGTAGGGCTTGTTCTGAGTCCGCCTGGCTAGCTACCACCATCTTATCTAAGTCTGTCGCCATAACAACAATGTTAACAGCCTTGTTGTGTTTCGGCAGTTAGAAGTAAAATAGCCAGTTCCTCTGTGGTTGAGGATTTTGAGTGAAGCTCGCTTCCACCTTCGGCCTGATCATCACTTACCATCAGGTTAGATGCAGGCCAAGAGCTTCAACGATGTGGATTTAAAAAACTGTTGAGCGCTATTCACACAGTTTCGGCACCCTAATTGCGTAACACGCGATCCAAATTCAAATTCAAATTCAAATTTAAAATTTTATTAATTTATTAATTTTGTGAACATAGGGTAAAAGATTATACAGCTGTTACAAATAAATATAGGTCCATTCTACGTCCCGCCAGAAGGCATACAAAATTGTTTAGGTAAATAGATAGGTAATCAAATGTAACATTAACAAAATAAAAAGTCAAGGTACATGTCACAATCTCATGCCAATAATAATAAAATGTCAATAAATTAAGACGGCACATAAACAGATAGGTATTTAGTTACATTCTCGTCTAAAATAATAAATTAAATAAAAAGAATAAAAATATCAATATTAAATAATTATTAGAATATTACCATAAGGGAATCACAATGTGAATCATTTTGACGGATATTACTAATCCATTGCTTCATATGTTCAAAAAATTAGTCTGTTCAACAACGTAAATAATGCAATGAATGTTGTTGAACTGTCAAAATAAAACAGATTGGGATTGAACGTGTGTTACGCAATTAGGGTGCGGGTCAGACCCTTTAGGGTAATCATGTATTGTCTGTTCTAAAAGTAGGTATCTCATAAAAGTGTAAACAAACCCTTTTCGTGTAGATTTTTGAGATGGGGCAGTAAGGGCAAGTACCATCGAAGAAACCCATACCTATACACCGTAAGGACTATTTCTGCTTGCAGCGCTCGGCCACTATAGTAACGGTTAACTACGAAAAAAAAAAGGGTCGTGTGCACGGGATTTTGTTTTCAAATTGCTTAGTTATAGGTTTCTTCGATGGTACCTTAACCGTTGTCACTGCAAGAAAACTTTCTTAGGAGACTGTCCTTAACTTCCGCATCAAAAAAAGTTTTAGTGAAAACTGTCCATTTTCTTTCTGACTGTAATTTTTTTTTAAATCTGTGAATGCTGATCAAAATGTCTCAAAAAGTTAAAGACGGTCTCCTAAGACCGTTTTCCTGTAGCTACAACGGTGCCTTTACTGCCCCATCTCAAAAATCCACCCTGTAGGCAGATGGATCCTGTGGATAGGTCCGTTCTGTTTCACATCATAAACCATTGGTGGTATGACATGCATTTGTTTCTTCTAGATAACTTGGGCCACTCCATATGAGAAGAATGAAGTTCACACAAACTTGACGATTATAGATCTCCCAGCTACTCGGGAGATTTTTAAATGTAAGTAAATAATATTCAGCCTTTAGCTGTATCACTGCATCTTCTTCTTTTCGTATGCTTAGTGACTAACCTGGTGTCAGAGTTTTAAGACCAGGCATTCCAAAGACAATTACCACGCAAACTCCGCCCCCATGCACCCTACCACTCCACTATATGCTAAACGCTAACACATCAGTAATAAAGTTGAATATCGCGTGCGCTCTTTGATCGTGTTCGAGCACCGAACTAAATATCGTAAGTTTCAATTCTTATTTCGTTTATAACTAAAGTAAATTTTCTTACTGTCAATAATTATTTTAGACATAAAAGCCGAGTAATCTTGTTTATGTTACAAATAATCTTTAAAAAAGACATGAAATTCGAATTAAAAATTAATCGAGCGAAAACGTTCCACTAACGTAATTGTCATATATATGGAAAGAAAAAGATCCAATAAATCATATACTAAAGTTCCATTTTAATTGTATTCGTGACTGTTTCAGAATATTAATGCAAATCAACATACAATTTAGGGAGCCTCCTCTTAAAGCCGCCCATGGGCCTCTGACTTCTCTTCTAATGCCGTCGAGAAATATCTCTCAGGCATGCCTGGTTTCCTCACGATGTTTTCACTGCATGACAGAGGTCGATAATCATCAGTTCTGCTGGCGATTTCAGACCATGATAACATCATTTCGAATGGTTTGTGAATCAGCGATGATGTGCGCGGTCACGTGCATGAGGTTCGAAATCGAAGTGAAGTAAAATGAAATGAAATTGTTTATTCTGTAAATAGGATATCGGAATCACTTTTACACGTCAAGTAAGCTAGATCTGACTACGCCTGGGAAGAAAGGCCGAAACAAACTCAAGAGGTCGCAGTCTCTTTTAAAGTCCGGACATAATATTGGTCAGGCCATATGAGGACCATGTAGATTAGTGTCTGAAATAGTCTTTTGAGGAAAGAACCACACAGATTTGAGTTGACCTGTCCAGTCAGTGCAAGCATTTGTCAGTAATCGTGGAGCTTAACTCTGAACTTAACTAAACAGAGTAGCATTAACTTTCTTATCTCCTGAATTCCTGATCAATAAATAAACATTCCGTTTTTCCATTAGAAATTTCTCAGTAACAGCCTGGAGTTAGGAAGTTGGCGGTGTAGTACCTCCATGCCTCGGAAAGCACATTAAGCTGTAGGTCCTGCGCCTGATCTCTCTCCGGTCGTGTCAGATTGCTGTCCCCTCGGACTATGAGAGTGAGTGAAGAGTGACTGTACCTGTGTCTCCGCAAATATTTGTGCACTTAATCCAGAATGAGTATTCGTGACTCTTTATCGAGGGTGATAAGCAGGCGCCTATAATCTACACCCTATGAACAATATTTGTAAACACACACGTTCTTGAAAACGGCTCTAACGATTTCGATGAACGTTGCAATTTAGCGGGGTTTACGGGGGCGAAAAATCGATCTAGCTAGGTCTCATATCTGGGATAATTCATTTTCTCTATTTTCTCAGCCTCGGGAATGTGATACAACGTTGGTATACCTGGATGATTATGTTTCTGTTCGATCGACCAGGTACTAAGACATGAACACAGTTTTATAACCTGTATTTTTACTGTGTTTACGATATAATTTTATTAAAACTTACATTTAGATTGATAAGTCGTAGTCATTCTCGAAAAGGGGGATACATTTTCGCTTTACGGAAAATAGGTGACGAAGGTTTTTTTTAAAAGGGTTTCACAGCTTGAGAAATACCCCCACCTCCCTCAGACATCCCCGTCCCATGAGCGATACATAGATCCGCACCTGGTTATCATCATCATTTCAGCCCAAAGACGTCCACTGCTGGACATAGGCCTCCCCAAACCACCGCCGCTTCGATCGGTTCTGTGCTTCTCGCATCCAGCGGATTCCTGCGGCCTTCACAAGGACATCGGTCCATCCACGCCCGGTGAAAAGTGATAATGGGGTCATTTTAAAAGATTACTTCTCCACAGCCGTTGATATGATGAACTCTGGGAATAGTTTAAGCTTCATCAGGAATTTTGCCAGAAATGTGTCCCGGACTTCATCCGAGAATCCAGAACTTCGGAAGGTACTGGTGGAACAGCAGTTCGATGCTGTGATCTCTACGTGGTTCATCAATGAGTTTGAAGCTGGGTGAGTGTTTACCTTGTTTTTTAATTCAAATTATTCTGATTCTGACGACCCGTAACGACTGTCAAAGATCCACGAAATCGACAGCCGGGGGAACAACACCTTAACGTGTTTTCCGAGGCACTGAGGGGTCTCAGTATGTAAAGGTGGTCACCCATTCACGGACCGGCCTCCTCGGCAAGTAAAGTTTAATCTGATCGATCGACCTGTGCGCCTGTTATTACTAACTCACGAAACCCTCCCCTAAAATACAAATGATGTACTTCAGAAATCAGTACTTAATCATAACCATAATGTAACCCTGTCTTCTTCCAGCTACGCAGCCATCCAGCAAGCTCCCTGGATTCTTCTCAGCTCTGTAGGAGTCCATCCAAACCTGGAGGCTCTGGTAGATGAGGTCCGTTCCATAAGCACGGTGCCTTTGCACTTCAACGACTCCCCGATGCCCATGAGTGCGGGCAGACGGATGCTGAACGGGCTGTTTTATATGCTCATGACTGTAGACAGCTGGTAAGAAACAGCTAAATTCGTTCGATACTTTAATATAATGAACATTCGAAGCATTTTCAAGGAGTTAACACCTTTATTACCTTGCCGTTGATTGCCTAATATATCATCCCGGCATAAGCAATTCTGATTTAGTTGGTTTACGTAGATACTGTATGGCCTGCTCTTGCTTAAGTATCGTCAATTGTGGATCTTATATACACTAAAGAAGGCATGTCATCAATAGTAATAATAACCATTCCTAAAGAGTTATAAACCGAATCGAACACGGCGAGTTGCCACACCGAGCGCTGGTCATTAAGCGCTTGGTGTGGCAACATGCCGTGTTCGGGTTCGCGACAAGTCAATCGTCATCCTGAGGATGCCTCGTTGAGAGGTGAAACACGTGGCGATTTCTTACCGGGTTTTTCTGGCTCTTTAGGAATAGGTTACTAAATATAACGTCTATTATATTTTATAATGGATTTCCATAAGGACACGCCTGAATCAATAAACTACCTTAAACATGTCATACTTAGAAAGTTCTTAAAGTTTACAATTTTGGATACAATAAATCGTAGCAACGGTCTTTGCGAGTATATCCTGCACTCCCGAAGTCCCGACTTACGGTGACAGTGGTAAAGCATGGGATTTCTGTCACTAGGAGCCCAACATAACCTCAATTCTCCCCAGATTGTGTTGTCCACAAGAATTCCCCACGAGAGAAAAGAAATGGAAAGCTTCTGTGAGCTTTGCTAAATCGTGAAAAATCTTTTTGTATAATCTCCAGGTTCGATGAACCCCGCCAGGCTGCCATTTACGAGGAGATCTACGCTCCTTTGGCCGCTGAGCGTGGCGTGCCTCTCCCCCCATTTTACGAGGCACAGCACAATGTATCCATCCTACTGGCCAACTCGCACGAGTCTATAGGACCGGCGCTCAGTCTGCCTCCGAATGTTATCAACATTGCTGGGTATCATATTGATGACAAGCCTGCTCCGTTGCCTAAGGTATGGTGAAGCGGTTTTTGCACTGTTCTGGCACTGAACCTAGTCATTTTTATTAAATCTATAATGTTATCTACCGGGTGAGACTCATGTCTCCCCTTTATAAAGCGTGGGCAGTATATTCCAAACCCAAATGTCCAAAAATAGGAAATAATCCCATAACATGGGACTTAAAAAAATAACTGAGAGAGAGCAGTGGTGACCCAGTGATAACGGCCGTGACTTACGAATTGTAGGTCGTAGGTTCAAACCCTAACAGGCGCTTTACTTTGTGTAAATTATTTGATCAATACTTCTCTCAAAACGGTGAAGGAAAACATCGTGAGGAAACTGGCATGTCCTCCAAATTCTCTACTGGGCCCGCGTGGTGGATTACACCCCACTCCCTCTCACAGAGAGGAGGCCTGTGTCCCAGCAGTAGGAACATTATGGGCTGATTTTGCTAAACATAACTGACGAATTGTGGATGTACACACGGCTACACATCAAGCTATAAATTTCCAGTTTATGCTGATCTCGCATTGTATTATATTTCCGTGCAATGCGAGGTCAGCTTATACTGGAAATGTATAGTTTGATGTATAGCCGTGTGTACTATAGAGGAACACCTCTGCCCAACTCTTTGGAAATTACAAGCATGATTTTATGTTAGGAAATAATCCAGGCAGCAATCTTAAAACATGCGTGTTTTGGTAATCTTTTGGTTTTAGTAAAAAATATACCTGAAAAAAAACGAAAACGCTGATTGACGAGTTATCCAGACTTTGAATTTCATTCAAACAACAATCATCACATAAGACGGTAGGATACTCGTCAATATCAGCAGTGACTGAGGCAACACTATCTACTTATGGGTATATCGTCTAATGGGCCCGGACCTCACAGATCATTTGTCAATCGCAGAGTCAAAATTAATATAGAAATGTCATTTCACTGACACCCTGAACTAGTCACGGGCTCGAACTCACTCACTTGGTGGGCATGGCCAAAAAGCACGCTGTGCCACCTTTTTGTTTTGGTTGGGAATTTATCAAATAACTTCTTCCGCTCAGAGCGAAGCGGGAGGGCGTGTCAGACTCTTACTGACTAAAACCCACCCGTTTTCCTTCAGTTGCCTGTATGTTGCCAGGGGCCACGGTATCCCTTTTGGACTTTCCCGCGACCCCGGCAGGCATCGGTCCTAGCGGACCCCGTCAGTTGTGCTGACATCTCTTTGCGGCGCGCGTGGAACACAACGCGCTTTTGACGCGGGCCTAGTCCTTATCGGACGGCGAGCTACCCTTCACTGACACCCTTAAGGTACCATTCCGTAGCCGACCGCAGGCGGCAACTGCAGGCGTCGTGTCACCGCGACACGACTGGTTTCTATAAATTTATATGAAATACCTTCCGTAGCTAGCGACACGTCTTCTTCATAGAAATACACAGAAACGAATCGTGTCG
Organism: Agrochola litura; assembly: GCA_949152395.1. Lineage (NCBI taxonomy): Eukaryota > Metazoa > Arthropoda > Insecta > Lepidoptera > Noctuidae > Agrochola > Agrochola litura. The sequence continues at coordinate 5,309,903 of OX424519.1, read as the reverse complement.
CAGCAACACGTCGCCTGCAGTTGCTGCCTGCGGTCAGCTACGGAATTGTACCTTTATGTTCCAAAATGGAACGGCTTCTTGACGTTACAATATACTACCCAACACTAGCTTTCCTTTCTCGAAGAGCTATGAATATTTTAGGACCTGCAAGACCTCCTGGATGGCTCCCCCCAGGGTGTAGTGTACTTTAGCATGGGCTCAGTATTAAAGTCTGCGGAGCTGAAGCCGCACACACGCGCAGCGCTGCTGCAGTTGTTCTCCTCGCTGCCCTACACCGTGCTGTGGAAGTTCGAGGAGCCGCTCACTGGCATGCCACCCAACGTTCACGTGCGACCCTGGCTGCCACAGCCTAGCGTGCTCGGTAATATTTTTAGTTTCCTTAGCTCCTAAGTTTTTTAGTTCTTTAGTGAGACCTACGCTGTTGTGATTTATACCTTGTAACTTATACCGGTTATTACTTAAAACCGTAATTCACTGCATTCATCCGGTCATCTCATGGAACTCCAAAAATATACTGCTGGCAACTGACATGATCGTCTTCCATGTCCACGTGAACACAATGTCTAAAGGCTAAATTATGGTGATGATACAAAAGGAGAAATTCAGAGTCTGAGCACATAGTTTTTCGCAGTTTCTGCCTCATCATCATCATCATCAACATCTTCTAACATCACCCACTGGACGCCTCTCTTTCATTGTGCCAGTTTCCACTCTCATCTTGAGTGGAATCTGGCACAACCGAATTATGATTGACAGGACACATCTCTCTACTAAAGATAAAAGATATATATTCTCAAAAAACGAAACCCGACTACTGAAAAATGACGCTCTAAAAAGTATGATACAAGAAAATATTTCAGACAGAAATCAAGACAAAGCCAAAGCCGTAGTCGCATGCCATTATAATTTTGTAGGTATACAGGCATGCGACCACGGCTTTATCTTTACCATTTTTGTACCTATGTCTTGATTTGTGTCTGAAATATTTTCTTGTTTCATATTTTTTAAAGCGTAATTTTTCAGTATCTAGTCGAGTTTTAGTTTTTGAACTTACTTTAATTTTTTTTTACTTCCAAGGCATCACGATAACACAGGAAAGTAAAATGTATGGAAACATGAAGACGCTTTGAAATTTTCACCCACGAAAACGTTATAACATGCACGTATTTCCATACATTTTATTCAAATTCAATAAATTTTAATTCACATTAACCTACATGGGCACTTATGAAACGTCTGAAGCTAGGTGCACGGTTCCAATTGGTCGTTTCCTATAGAGAAGAGCCGGCAAGAAACTCCACGGTTACTCTTTTAAAAATAATTGGCTTTTACAATATTTTCAAATAACAGTGCTAATAGGTATGGGAGGACAGTGGATTATGGACGTGGACGTTCACGTCCACGAAAATATCGTCAAAAATTACAAAGGCGCACATATTGCATTTAGTTTTTAGAAAGGGTGTCTTATCAGATATCATGGCTTAACTTTTTAGCACACAAAAACATCAAGGTGTTCATAACCCACGGTGGTCTGCTGAGCACCCTAGAAGCCATCCATGCTGGAGTGCCTCTCCTAGCAGTTCCAGTCTTCGGAGATCAGCCAGGGAACGCTGAACGAGCCAGACGCGCAGGGTACGCGTTGAGAGTAGACTTCCACCCAGATGTGGCTGAGGAGTTGGGGGTGGCGCTCAAAGAGATGATGAGTAATGATAGGTAAGGCACAGGTTTCTCTCCGCCTGCATCATTTCACAGCTGGGCAAAGGCCACCCACAGGACAGTAGCGTTATGCATAATCAGCCTATAATCTTCCCACTGCTGGGACACAGGCCTCCTCTCGGTGAGAGAGAGTGGGCCGTAATCTACCACGCGGGCCCAGTGCGGGTTGGTAGATGTCACATGGTCTTCAAATTGTTGGTTCTAGGACATCCCGGTTTCCTCGCGATATTTTCTTTCACCGCTTTAAGAGCAGTGGTGATGAAATAATTTACACAAAGAAAAGCGCCTGTCAGGGTTCGAACCTACGACCTACAACTCGTAAATCACGGTCGTTACCACTGGGCCACCACTGCTCCCAGCAGCGTTATAGATTAAGACTAGGCACTCTAAACACAATTTCCACGCAAACTCCGCCCCCTTGCAACCCGTCACTTCACTATGTGCTAAACACTAATACATCAGTGATAAAGTTGAATATCGCGTGCGTTCTTTGCTCGTATTCGAGCATGGAACTAAATGGCGTAAGACTCAATTCAGCCATAAGATTCAATATCTTGTGGCTGGATAATTAACTATATTTTCTTACTGTGAATACTTATTTTAGACATAGGTAAAAGACATGATTTTAGAATTTAAAAAAATATATATCGTCTGGGGAACTTTAAAAACAACTCTCGCATAATTTTTAACCCTAATCAATTTTAAACATAACATTACATGGCACCACGCCTTGTTTCCCCGAAGGGTTGGGCAGAGGTGTACCTGTAGTACACCCACATTTTATGTTTAAGTCCCATGTAATAGGGGGCGAGCCTATTGCCATCAACCGGGCACAAATTCAGACTCCGAGCTACTACTCAGAAAAACCCAATAACACTTTGCCCGACCCGGGAATCAAACCCAGGACCTCATGCTCAGCAGTAGAGCCCCCACTAGAGGCAGTCAATCACCTCAACCAACTAGAGAAGCTATTTGGCATCTAGTTTCCTTCGAAATCTAGTAGGTTTAATTTGTTAACATATTCGCGTTCAGGACTTGGGCCACATTTACTGCCGCCGAGTGGAACTACTTTATGAATACGAAGAATTATTTTCTTGGTTGCAGCTACTACAAGAAAGCACAATACTTGTCGAAGATATTCCGCGCGCGGCCCGCACCGCCATCAGAGCTCATCGCTTTCTACGTGAAACTCGCTATTGAAAGCAAAGGTAAGTCCTTCATCATTGTGAATGTGAAGACTATGTGGGTCATTACTTTTTGTTTTTAATTTTTTCTCAGTTCTAATCATGGTCTAACAGTTTGAGTAATTTATGTGGCCTACCCAAATGTCCTTTTTTTGGTATTGTTCGTCGAATCGTTGAGCTCCTTAAATTCTGAGTTGAGCTGCACGAAAACTGACAAATGCGTGCACTGCTGGACAGACCCTCTCAATCTGTGTGGTGCTTTCCTCAAAGACCACTTCAGACACCAATCTTCATGGTCTTCACATGATCTGACCAAGATTATGTCTATCTTTAAAAGAGACTGTGACCTCTGAGTTTGTTTCGGCCTTTCTTCTCAGAGTAGTCAGATAGGAAATACCGACCTCATCTAGTTTCTAAAATATGATTGACGTGTAAAAGTGTTTGTACAAACCTACTTACAGAAATAAAATCATTTATCATCATCATCTCAACAAAGAATCTTAAAGCATCTGAAAATCCTGAGGATTCGTTGGTAAACGCCATCTATACCAGAGGCTGACAATGATCAGGCTAGGTAGAGCGTCGAACTAGATGGCCTATGTCGAGCAGTTCCAGAAATAGAGTAAATCCTTAAGACGCAGATATATGACAGTGACCTTGAGTGGTTAGCTCGCGTGTTCTGTACTGGGCTCACGCAACGCGTCATACGTCAAGGAGTCATCAAGGAGCGCTGTCCCAAATTAGATGCGTTATTAATTTATTATACATAAAACAAATACTAAAAGATAAGTAATTAAATTATCTTTAAAATGATGAAGGTTTCAGAAAAATACGCTTGGTGAATTTTGCGTGATTCTAAGATTTTTTATCCGCGTTAGACATAACTTTACACATTAATTTCACTATGTAATATAAACATAATCTAAAATATTCCTATGTTAAGTTATTAAGAAAATGCTCTAATTTAACATAAAAAAATTCAAAATCATTAACACTACTCGTTTAGACGAGATCTTCAGTATAAAATCATTAAAAGTCGGTTTTCGTCGCCTTAAACCCATCATCAACTCCCTACCTAACCTACCCTTTTCTTATGTCGGGCTCATCAGTATTTTAGTTTCTTCGATTGTCTATCTGACCCAACATTATTTTTCAGGAGCATACCACCTCCGTTCTGTTTCTCTAAAGTACAGCTGGTACGAGCGCTGGATGCTCGACCTCGTGCTCGCTTTGCTTGCAGTGTTCGTGGGGCTCATCGCGCTCTTGCAGTTCGCTGTCAAAGCTTGTGTCAAAATAGTAAAAAGGAAGAGTAACAAGGAAAATGCGGTGAAGAAGAGGAATTAGTGATAATATTCTAAAATACAATAGCCGTGGATATATTTAGTAACCTGTTTCGCTTAGCTAGAACTATAAAAAACTCCTGAAAGAAATCGACACGTGTTTCACCTCTCAACGAGGCATCCTCAGGATGACGATTGACTTGTCGCGATACCGAAGACGGCGTGTTGCCACACCGAGCGCTGAACGCAGAGTTCTCTGCGTTTCTTTAGAAATAGCTAAGCGGAACAGGTTACTAAATATATCCACGTCTATTGTATTTTATAATGGATTTCCGCAAGGTCACGCCTGAATCAATTAACTATGATAATATTCTTTCAAATATCATGTGTCCATTTGTAGATAACTTGTAATTTTTTAATTTTTTTTATATACAGAGAATCCTTTTGTACAAATACTTTTAATCATGGATTAATGCCTGGTTCCTTTAAACAAAAACTAATCGTTTTATTTACCAATGGTAGATTTTTTTAGATTCGTAAGCAAATTTTACCTGTGATAGCTACTTCCATATGGGGGGGTATGAGGGTATACTATGCAAAGCTATGAAGTCTTTGCTTCATTAATAACGGTGATTTAGGTAAGAGTTAGATTCTAGCCACGCTAAGTCTGTAAGGGAATAAATGGGCAACCCTAAAAAGTTTTATATATGGTATACTTTTACATCAGTCAGTTATGTCAGTTTCGGAGTATTTGAGCCGTCAGATTACTTACGCTGTGAGTTGTTTTCACAAATAAAAATGGTTAAACCTATTAAAAGTAGAGTGCGGGAGTTATTATATAATTTATGATTTATGTAAATTCCAAGATGTGAACGAACAGCACGATCTCGTCCATAACCAAAAACGACAATGTCTACAAGATATCGAAAAGTTGATGTGTAAGTAGATCTAATGATTTTGATATTTTGCCTTTTGATTTTTGCCTATGCTATACGATAACAAAACTGTATCAAATCCACACTGCATCGTGCTAAAGTGATTATTCTTTACCAGGAATAAATCAGAATGTAAACAAAATAACCTATCAAAAACAAAATGACAAACAAAGTATCAACTTATTTTTTCGTAGGACAGATGGTGTTGCCATCTATAGATTTTCAAATTCCACCGTTTTTTTTTTACTTATGCAAACTTAGCGTGGCCAGACTCTACTTACGAACTTTTACCACCGTTGTTGTAATGTTTTTAAGTTTTTCTGTTGAGTCCGAATCTACTCGGATAAACTCGAAATATACGTGCTTGTAGGGCCGTAAAATATCGGCTGAATTATTTCAAATTCAACCAACAGTGTTCTCAAAATGAAAACAATCAATTTTCTTTCTAAATTCTATAATAAACTAAGAGATCAGGTGACAAGTCTTAAATACAAAACATTAAATTAACACTTATTTACAAAAGTGCGAGATATTTTTCGAATAGAAACAAATACTCCTTCGTCCGATGTTCGTTCGTCAACTTGTGCACTTGGATCTCTCCTTCTGGTGTTAACAGGGCCTGGGGAACAAAATTCTGGATTATTTTTAAAGAAAATAATAAGAAGAATATTAAGAAGCTAATTTAAAAGTGGGTAGTTAAGCAAATGGCTTAACCAAACAATAAATAAAGCCCTTAAAACACGGCATGGTAACCGTTCTTTACGGTAACTGCGCCGTAGGAACAACGTGTCCGTCAACAAGCTTCTATAGTGATCCACACCACACTGACAACCGTGCCTACACACGGCGATTAAACCGTAGTTTTTCACGGCAAAAAAACGTGTGGTACAAAGGAAAGGCCAAGCCCACGTCCGCACGGACGTAATAAAATCGCGGCGATTTTTTTTCGTGCACTTAATTTTTCAACGCGCTGGGACGAGAGTGCGTCCCAGGCTCCCAGTGCGTTGGATTCTCAACGCTCGGCTTAATACTGAAAGTTGAAAATCCAGTTCGCGATAAAATCCCGCCGCCATTTTATTACGTCCGTGCGTATGTCGGCTAATAGTCCTTTGAAAAACGCAGTCATCAAGTAAAGGGGATGGTCTACGGTTTAACCAAATTAATTTTAATTTACGTTGAAAGGCTCAGAAAGGAAAAGTACGCACTGAATGATTCACTTTTATTTTTACATGATTTAATTTGGTTGCTTTACCGAATTTGAGAGGCATAATATAAATAAATAAAATTTGGGATTTGTATGAAAGTTAACCGTGTGTAAGGCACATGGAGTTTGAGACAAACTATGTCCTCTTTGTGTGCACCGTCCTCTTTGTGTGCGGTTCTAATTACTGTGTTATTATTTATTGTGTGTGTGACAGTCTTTTAGCTGGCGTTCGCACGGATGTTATAAAATCGCGACGGGATTTTATCGCGCACTGGATTTTCAACTCTCTGGTCTCAAGCTGAGCGTTGATAATCCAACGCGTTGCAACGCACTCTCATCCCAGCGCATTGAAAAAACACACTGTTGGATTTTCAACCCTTGGCGCTAAGCAGAGCGTTGAAATTCCAGAGCACGAAAAAAAAATCGCCGCGATTTTATTACGTCGGTGCGAACGTAGGCTTACAGAGCCCAATGTGTCATATTCTCTCACATATGTCATTATGTTCGTTATACATCAATTAGATAGGCATGTAGGTAGGTACATATAATACCAATCGTATCAGAATATACTGACAAATCCATCCACTGATTGAACAGGTCTACTCAAATCTATGTGGTTCTTTCCTCAAAAGTCCATTTCAGACATTAATCTACATGGTCCTCACATGATACCAAAATTATGTCTGAACTTTAAAAGAGACTGTGACCTCTGAATTTGGTTCGGTGTTTCTTCTCGGGAGTAGTCGGATAGGAAACACAGACCACATCTAGTTTTTAAAATATTATTGACGTGTAAAAGTGTTTGTATAAACCTACTTATAGAAATAAAAAAACAGTGGCACTCCGGGAGTGCCGACAAAAGTGAAAATTTGAAAAAAAATCGGCACCACGGTAATCAACGCGTTGATATCTTTTACTCCACGCACCGCGGTAATGAACGCGTTGATGCCTTTTACTAAACGGTGTCGGTAACAGGTCGCGAAATCAATGGTTTAGTCCCATCTCAAAAATGCCCAACGCGCCTAAAGAAGTTTTCACTTCAAAAATATTTTTTCATAACAGAATAGATGTCGCTACGAATGCTTACCAGCGTACTGTCTCCAGCCAAACATGCGTTCGCAGCGGCGTCACCCGCCCATTTCGCGTAGATATCGCTGAACGAAAGCTCCCATTCAACCAAGCTGTCATCGTGTAGGGAGGCGAAGAGGCAGCAAGGATTGATGTGGGACCAGGATAATGATGTTACTGATAGCTGGTGGAGATAAAAACATGTCATTAATTATCATATCCTGGGATGGAGTAAAGTTGCCTCCACTAGTGACGGTACTGGAGTGTGGTAAATATTCAAGTTTCGCCGCTAGAAGAGGCCAATTTAGTTAGTCAGTCACGCCCACCTTGCTCATTGGCCAATATTTTTTTAAGTACTTTATCTATATAAAAAAAGAAGAAACTGATTGACTGACATCAACGCAGACCCAAAACTACTGGGACTAGGAACGTGAAAGTTTGCACACAGCTTCCTTTTATAATGTAGGGGAGCACTAAGGAGTTTTTGAAAATTCCACCTCTATGGGGGCGAAAAGGGGGGATTTCGTTTGCATGAAAAATCTTATTCCTTGAGTAATTAACTTGAAACTTAGCACAAAAAGTACTAGGCTTACATAAATTCAAGATAGTATTTAAATCATTCGACATTATGCACAATTTCTGAGCAGTAACCTAACAAAAAGTACTAGGCTTGCATGAATTCACGATAGTATTCAATCATTATGTTATGCTACTACATAATAGGATTAAGATGAGGCAGACAGATAGTTTATAACCTGGGATTAACACCTAGGATAAATTTTTTCCCGGTAGTCGTTTCCATGGAATAATTTACGACTTCCACGCGAGCTAAGCCGCGGGAAAAAGCTAGTTCAATACTCCAGACATACTGACAAGATCTTACATTCGTCGGCGAACACATCACAGTCCGGCTTTGCGTCCAAGAGAATGTTGAGCGCAGAGATTGTGCGAGGGACAGGAGGCTAAAGAATTTGTCATTCCGAGTATGTCAAGAAAGTCGATTTAGACCAAACGGACATAGAACTAGCCAGGGCAACAGTTAGAGCATTCTTTTCTCGATTTCCGTGATAATTTAGTATACAGAACAACGAAAGATAATCTTTCTCTGTTTACACAAAGAAAATTTCACAGAGGGGTAGAAACTGCATTCACTCATTTCATCTAAACGCACCATTATACTTTAGAGGTATGAGGAACAGGGTGTAAAGTTCACTCATCCTCTATAGAAAAGGGAGAATCCTCCGACCAGACGGGTGTCGTGTCTGGTGGGCTACTGCTCGACGATTGAAGTCGGGATGTTGTTGTAAACTCTGCTTGTGCGAGACAGGATTTTGCGTGACGTCAGTGTGATGTGTGTGTGTATGTGTTCACATGTAGCGATGTAGATGCCGCCACAAACTCATAGAATTTTGCTTCTACATATACATATTTCTCATTCTATTCTACGTTTAGGAGAAAATTAGATAATCATTACATTGAAATTTGCAAGGGAATTTCTTGGGGGCATTTCGAGAGTTCTTGATCTTGATTCTCCAAATCCAAAGCCTATTGCCATATTGAAACTTGCTCCGCAGCTCACGAAACGCACCATTAGTTCCTTTTCAATTATACAGGGTCAAATTAAATTAGCTGGCTAAACTCCACAGACGAGCACCGATAAAGTCTGGCCACGCTAAATCTGCAATGGAATAAATGGGCAACCCCAAAAAGTTTTATATACTTTTACCTCAGTCAGTTATGTCAGTTTCGGGGTTGTAGATCGAATGATTTTGATATTTTACCTTTTGATTTTTGCAGAATAGATTATAATGTAATAGACTATGTCGTACCTATGCTCTACCTCCATACGATGACAAAACTGTATCAAATCCACACTGCATCGTGACTATTCTTTACCAGGAATAAATCAGAATATAAACAAAATAACCATTCAAAAACAAAAAGATAAAGTATCAAATTCTTTTTTCGTAGGACAGGATGGTGTTGCCGTCTATAGATTTTAAAATTCCACCGTTTTTTTTTTTACTTCTGCAGATTTAGCGTGGCCAGACTCTTATCTGAACACGACAAAATAAAAAAGACTCGATGAATTTTTTTTGGGGTCAACGAGCGTTAGTAATTTTGTTAGGTAGGTACTTGAAGTATGACTTAAGAAAATCTGTTTCCGTTTTGTTTTATCTTGTTTTGATATCGATATCCATCACGTCTGTGAAGTTTACCCGCAAAAACTGTTTTTTTTTTAAACTGATACCTATTTCAAGTCACTACTACCTGCGGTCTTCGAATTTTTAGTTCTAGGACATGCCGGTTTCCTCACGATGTTTTCCTTCACTGCTTTGACTGCAGTGGTGATGAAATTATTTACACAGTTTAAAGCGCATGCCTGGGTACGAACCCACGACATGTGGCATCTACCCGCACTGGGCCCGCGTGGTAGATTACAGCTCACCACCTCTCGATGAGAGGAGGCCTCTGTCCCAGCAGTGGGAACATTAGACGTACGGACAGCGCAGATAGAACAACAAAATGCTTGAGCAGTTTTTCATTCATAAAGACCGAGTCCCGACCCAAACTCGATTCGAAGTAAAATACAAAGACGTCGGCAGTCTTACAATCCTTGACTTATTTTTCTTGGCCATAGCAGTTTTTCTTTAAGAGCTACTGAAATAAATTATCCAGTCTACACTACACAAATTGTCACTTAAAATGTTATTCACTAAGCCGACGTTCGCACTTTATCGCGCACTGGATTTTCAACTCTCGGTTTTTGCCGAGCGTTGAAAAAACACACTGTTAGATTTTCAACTCTCGGCGCTAAGTGAAATCGGAAATCCAGTGCACGAAAAACAATCGCCGCGATTTTATTACGTCCGTGCGTACGTGGGCTAAATAAAGCCTGTTACACCCGGGCGTCTAGTTGGATCGATCGTCGATCGAAATTACATAATGCATAAAAAATATCTTACCTTAGAGCCTGTTCTCTCATGCTGATGAGAGCGATTAGAAACAGTGCCGATGTATCTACCCTTGTGGTCTGATTGAACCTTTTCAATCTTCTTAGGTTGGATGTTCCTGTAATGCCTTTAACGTCATTATGTATTTAAAAACACAGCCTGTATTTTCACGAAGGGGCAGGCACTTAGCCAGGAGTAATAGTCCTCCAGACCAAATTTCGCCCACGGCGACCAATCTCAACGGAGACCAGCCGGGGCGCGGGAGATATAGTGCACAAGTGTGAGCGCAGACCCAGGTGCACTCTCTTCCCTCATTCTCATAGTCCGATGAGACGGCAATCCGACACACCCGGAGAGAGATCAGGCGCAGGACCAACGGCTTAACGTGCTTTCCAAGGCACGGGGGTATCACACTGCCGTCTTCCAAACTCCGGGCTGTTACTAAAAAATTCGTCATGGAAAAACCCAATAACACTTTTCCCGACCCGGGAATCGAACCCAGGACCTCGTACTCAGCAGTTGCGATTGCGACCACGAGACCGACGGGGCAGCCCCGTAGCCAGAAGTATGAAAGTGTAAAGGACATCAACGCGCAAATTGTTACCATGAATTCAGCACATGATTCTAGAATCTAGACCCTCAGATTTTTCTTAAGCGATCTATACATATAATAAATCTGTAGACGCGGCGTTTCTGTACATAAAAAAAAAATTGTTGGGTTGTATTAGAATTTTTGTCTGTTTGTCATAATTACTTTAAAAAAAATTACACATGTACTATCGAGGAAACGCATATCTGAACACCGTAAGGACTATTCTTGCTTGCAGTGCTCGGCCGCTATACTAACGCTTTCCTACGAAAAAAAGGGTTGTGTGCACGGGATTTTGTTTTCAAATTGGTTAGATGTGCGTAACCGCGATGGTACACTGTGTAGGTAATATCACTTTGATATGTAACAGCAAACAGTAGATTAAAAAAAAAACCGACCAGGAATGTCTTCTCTGGCGTGTCTAGAATCATGTTCCCTTAGGCTGGTTTCACAGTTGTCCGGGAGACCCGTGCGGGCCGCCCGTACGGGCTCCCGGAACGGAGACACACGTGAGGCGCTAAAACATTGTTTCACAGCGACGCGGATTGGTCCGTACGCGACCAGCTCCGGGTAGAGCCCGTACAACGCTAGCAACCGGATCGTACTAACTCCCTCGTTTCAGAGCACTGCGGGCGCTACCCGTACGGGTCTACCGTGTGCGGGCGGCCCGTGCGGGTCTCCCGAACAGCTGTGAAACCAGCCTTACACTCGGTATATGGGTCACCCACTTAACGTTTATATTTTCAGTCCCATATATGGCGAAGATCAGATAAATTCACACTCCGGGCAGCTACTGTAAATGTTCCTGCTCAATTACACTGCCCGACTCAGGTCTCATGACCTAACGTTTAGTAATAGCGCTTGCGACCACTCTAGAACAACGAGACTGTTTAAAAAATAGGTGACTTACCTACAGTCCAATGTAAGCAGAACCCTGTTTTCAAGTAAGGAACAGACGCTGATCGTCCCAGTATCGGTGGCAGCTAAGAAATATGGTAGTCGATGCGGCGAAATTTCTATACAGGTAACTGATGATGCGTTAGCTAGAAAGGGAGAAAAGTGTTTAGATTGTATCTGCCTCGCTTTTTCTTCGATATGAAAGTGATCAATCCCATGTTTTTAACTGAAATTCTACTGTGGGAAATTGGACGTATCATACGCTCCGAAGATATAGCTAATATCAAAATTTTGGATGCGTTTGGAGCGGCGGTTTCGCTTTTATACGATGTATTATTAATTTATTCTCTATGCCCAATATCTATATGTAATGAATGAAAAATGATCTTACTTGCAACACAAAACTTATTCACTTTAACGGCTCCAAGAATCCTTTTGCAGCACAAAACTTCACCACAGTTTTTAGCAATCAAATAATGATCTCGATCCTTCCAATTCATGACTTTCAAGTCCTCGCAAACAATGCCACTCTCCCAATTTTTTGAAATATCTTTCTCAACTGACAACACTCTTTTAATTTTAGCACTTGCAGCACTGGATGGTCTGTCACTGTCAAAGTCAAAACTAATGGCGGATTTTGGGCGGGAAACATCTTTTTTTATTATTGATTTTTCTGGCTTTCTGTTCATCATTCTTCTTTTTGCTGCGTTTAAATTGAAGTTTGATTTTAAATCGCCATTTTGTGGGTCTTTTAGCGGGAGTTCTATGTGGTCTAATAAAGAAATTGTTTGGTTCCTCTCTAGTTTCATTCTGGACCAGAATGCCTTGCCAATGTCTGGCGGGATCGTCTTAGATTTTTGTTGTACTATTGACCATATTGTTAGAACGCCTATACTTTGTAGCGAAACGACCTGAAATAATTTAAAAAAGACTTGATATTGATGAGCTACTTTTAGCGGTAAAAGCGCCCAAGGATAAAGATAGGTTGGTATATGCCTAGATCTAGTTTAATGGCTGAACTAAAATTACCACAATTTTATTATAAAACATCAAATTCAAGCCAACTGTCATTTCGCACCTTTCAACCAAATTGTATTCAATTTCCGAGTTATTTTGCCTTAAAAAGCTTAACATTGGTCATAACTCGCTAAATGAAGGCGAGTACCAACGTATAGACAGCCCATTTGTCTAGACCTTTTTTTTTTGGGTGGGAAATTATCAAATAACTTCTCCCGCTCTGGGTGGAGCGGGAGGGCGTGTCAGACTCTTACTGACTAAAACCCACCCGTGTTCCTTCGGTTGCCCTGTTGCCGGAGGCCACGATGTCCCTTTCGGCCCATATTCGCCGCCCCGGCAGGCATTGGCCCTAGCGGACCCCGTCAATTCTGCTAACACTTCTTTGAGGCGTGCGTGGAACACAACGCGCTATTTGTCTAGCCTATTCTAAGGTCTAGCCTCGCTATTGCTCGTCGATGCTCGCCTAGCTGCCGAGTGCAGGCGAAGGCCAAGGTGTATACGGTTCGCATGGCGTGCCTTGCCACCACTCGGGATCGCTCGCTACGACTCAAAACTCGTGAATTTTGGCAGTTGGCATTGGTCTCTTTCGAACTTGACCACCATGTAGACCGTAACATTCGCCTTGTATCTATTAGCCTACGCTCGCGTTGGTTGAGGCTTGGCTAACATGTATTGCCGGCTTTAATTCTGCACATGCTTCTTCCAAGCCTTTAGCGTAGTATTATATTATCTGTGCCTTTAGTAATAAAGCACTATAAACTTACATAGAGTCTGACCACGCTAAGTCTGCGATGGAGTAAATGGGCAACTCCATAAAGTTTTATATATGGTATACTTTTACATCAGTTAAAGATGTGAAAGTGCAATCCACAAAGACGAAGACGCGCCCCACTCCGCTCCGCTCTGTACTAAAGTACAGCTTACAGTACAGTAATCGCGGAGTGGGGCGCGTCTTGGTGGATTGCACAATCTGTAGTTATGCAAATTTCGGGTAAGTAGATCTAATGATTTTGATATTTTGCCCTTTGATTTTTGCTTTATAGATTATGTGTAATAGACTATGTCATACCTATGCTCTACCTCCATACGATGACAAAACTGTATCAAATCCACACTCACTGCATCGTGCTAAAGTGACTATTCTTTACCAGGAATAAATCAGAATATAAAAAGTAACCTATCAAAAACAAAAAGACAAACAAAGTATCAATTTCTTTTTTTGAAGGACAGGATAGTGTTGCCGTATATAGATTTTCAAATTCCACCGTTTTTTTACTTATGCAGACTTAGCGTGGCCATTAATATAATATAAAGTTTACCTGTCCCAAAATCCTTCGTCCGCCCTCCTGACTTATGATAGAATGCGGGTCACCAGTGACCTCCAAACCGACTATGCTGTCAGTAGCATCATCATTGCTCATGTTGAAAGCACTGTTCGTATATGCACACGATTGTAGAGCACAAGGTATGCTGGGCTGAAATTTAAATCGTTAAAATTAAATAACTACTTCGTTGGTCTATGTGGTCACAAGCGCTACTCCTGACCATGAGGTCCTAAAGTTCGATTCCCGGGTTGAGCAGAGTGTTATTGGGTTTTTCTCAGTAGCAGCTCAAAGTCTGGATTTGTGCCCGGTTGATAGCAATAGGCTCGCCCCCTATTACATGGGACTTAAACCTAACTGGCAAAATGTGGGTGTACTATAGGTACACCTCTGCTCAACCCTTCGGAGAATACAGGCGTGGTGTTATGTTATGTTAAATAAAGCAATAAACAAACCTCATGAGACTAGTGCATTCACACGCTAATGGATTTTCAACGAAATTTTCAAACCGAACAGCGCGCTTTTATTTCAAAATTCTGCTTAAGTTTCCTAGCGTTAGTGAAAATGGGCATAACGTTCCTATTTAATAAATTAAAGAAAAGTTCGAAACTTTAAACCTACAGCATCCAATCCAACGTTACTATTCTTATTATTCCACTCCCGATGCTTCTCGAACTCAGTGAGTTCTTTCTCATTTATTTCTACTAATTCAGTAGGTTTCTCCTCGCTGGCAACATCTTCCTGCCATGTCGGTTCTTCTGATAAATCCCAAAGATGTACTGAACTGAAATCAGGCATGTATAAGACGTTATTTTACTGTTTATTTGTTTTTTATACATATTATAAAATAAAGCCGCTTTTTGCGTCTGTGTATGCGTTGTTCTACTAAACTACGCGACGGATTTTGATGCGGTTTTAACCATGCTTAAGAGAAATTATTTCGGAACGTTTATGTTTCTCGAAATCTCGATGTTTATTTATGTCGTAAAAACCGTGCGAAGCAGGGGCGGGTCGCAAGTAGTTTATAAAATAAAGTGTAACTTACCCATCTTCTAAAGCGGCAACAAAATATCCAACAGTAGTTCCCCTTAATCTTCCTTTAGCTACATTGTCTATAGCCGTTAGTAGTTTTATAGGTTCTCGCGTGGCAACACTGATGTCCCATAGACAAATTGTACACTTTTTAAGCGCCACATTCTGAGATTTCTTGTGGACTGTCACTATTAGATGTGATTTTGTGTCAGAAAAATACATTTGTGAAATTCTTGTACTATTCAGAAAAGAAAGGTTTTCAGCCGTTATTAGCTTCGGAGAAATAGCTACATAGCCTTTGCTAAATGGGTAATTGGTAATATTTAATTGGGAAAGTTCTGTGTTGCCACTGTTAGAATTCAAAACATTACATATTCTACTTTCCATTCTCTTTAAAAACTTTCCCAGACGATGAGTATTATATTCATTATTTTTTAATTTCGATTTGTATGTTTCGTATGGCAACATTTCGCTGGGTCCGACGCCATCTTTCTGCTCAAAGAAAATGCGTAACGGATCTGTTTTATAATTTCCATCTAGGTTAATCGCATTTTTCTTTTCTACATCCACACTATGCGCAGTCAAAAAAGTGAACTTAGTTAAATAATCTTCCATATTTTTACTATATTTTCGACCTTCGACTTTCTGTTTAATACAAATATCATTTTTTGTAAATTCAACTGGGTGTTGGGTCCATTTGTGCTCACATTCTATTTCATCCGTTTGTATTTCCTCACTAATACCATCATCGAAAGTTTGTACAGCAATTTGGGTATAATTCGATCTGCCAAAAGTCGCCATATAGAGGTCATACGAAATTGGTTTCATTTCGAACAGACTGTACGACATTTCGTGCAAAGTTATTATGCTTAGCAAATCCTTTGCGCGTTGTCTCAGCCTCTCTCCTATCCGTTTCTTTCGTCGGTTCACCTTTGATTTTGTGAAGTCGATAAACAGAGGTCTGCAAAGAAACACATTCATTAGTAGGACTGTTATATCCTGCTTTATAAACTTGAATACTATGAGGTAGGTCTATTGCCCAGCACTGCAGCGATGAAATCTTCTTCATTCGTATCGATCTGAACTAAATAATGATTATAACTCATGTCATATAAAAATTCAGAGGCTATTAGGCACTTTAGTCCCGGCTGTCATTCGTAAATCTTTGACACTCGTCACCGGTAGTCAGAAGCCCGAAAGTCTAACAACCAATCTTAGCTAAGGGGTTTCATGTGACCCAGTAACTGGGTTGTGGAGGCCATGGCAGTCGCTCCATGTAAAATACTGGTATTCAGCTGCATCCAGTTACACTGTAAGCCGACCCCAACATAATTGAGAAAAGGCTAGGAAAATGATAAAAACTAGTGGAGACTATGCTACTGCACAAACCTATCAATAATTTCTGTATGCACCGTCCGTATGCTGGATACAGCGCTGGAACTGCTCATCTCCTGGAAACCCTCGTCAGTTAAGGAGCTAGGCTTCTCACCGCCCTCAGCTGTCTCCAGAATAAACTCTAAGGCGACTGGTTTGACTTTATTCGCTGAACGGTCACGGAGGTCGAAACTGCCTGGAATTGAAAACATATCTTGAAGCGTCAAAATTAAATCTTAAATAAAACGACGTTTATATATTTTAATTGCAAACAAAGTTAACTACACGATGATGATAATTGGCTAGTAAAATTTCTAGGATTGAAAAGAATACCCCAATACTTCATTTGACTTTAGTTACACTAAAACTCACCTGAATCCAACATATTCTCTTCATCCTTCACTTCCTTTAACGTCTCGACTGCCTCGCTCTCATCATCATTCCCTCCATCATCCTCATCATCATTCCCTTCATCATCGATTTCATCACTTCTGTTGTGTTCACTAGGTGTAGAACTATGGTAAGAGTCGAAGTCAGATTCGTAGCTTTCGAAGTCATCTTCATAACTTATGTCTTCGTCACTAGAAACTTTGGTTGGTTGTGTCTGAAAAAGTTTATGTTGTAGGAAGTAAAAATATGAAATAACTAATAGGAAAATAATATGCAATTCTAATCCCATCTTGGCGAGTTTATTCAATATGGCGTAGTTTTATATTATGATCAGTTTTTCTTATACCGATTTGTGGCAAACAAACACCCTTTTGTGGACATGACATTTATTCAGATTTGTTACAGTTGTAATAGCAATTATGTCGTTTGGTTTAATTTTATTATCTTGTATAATATAGATTATTTTCTATTTTGTGAATGCGAGAACGTTGTAGGCCTAGTAGACTGTAGATTTGTTGACCATTTAAAATTTTGTTAAGTAATTGGAACTTGTTGAAAGCCATGCACTGTCCCATACCTATTAACACTGCCATTTGAAAATATTGTAAGTGCCAATTATTTATTAAAAGAGTAACCGTGGAGTTTCTTGCCGGCTCTTCTCCATAGGAAGCGACCAATTGGAACCGTGCACCTAGATTCTGATGTTTCATAAGTGCCCATGTAGGTTTATGTGAAATTAAATATTTAGATTATGATGGTAAGTGGACCTCGCTGCCTATGGACATCTGCAATACCAGTCATCGCAGATGCGTTGATATCCCAGAGACAAACCCAAAATGTCTCGTGTGCCTTTTATTAGACCGACATTCGAAACTGGAACACGGTAACGCTGCTTGGCAGCAGAAATAGATACCAACATCCTACACTTGTCCAAGAATAAATGACGTACTCACCATTTTACTCTGACTTGGTTTCTCATCATCCAATTCAACATAAAACGCCTTTGGTTGTGCGCTGAGCTTACGTGACAAATTGAACATTTCCACATTATTATCGACTTCCGCAGAATTCAATATTTTCACTTCACTCTCATCCAATGTTCTTGTTTTAGTTCGCTGTCTTTCACTGTCTTTTGAACTGACCTTATCTTTATCTTTTTTATCTTTAGCTACTTCTTTTATGGAAGTCTTTTCTATAGCTTTTTTATCTTTAGCAACATCTTTTCTGTCCTTTCCTCTATCTTTTGTCGCCTCTTTTACAAAACTCTTTTCTCTCTCCTTTCTATCTTTCGTCGCTTCTTTTACAAAACTCTTTTCTCTCTCCTTTTTATCTTTCGTCGCTTCTTTTACAAAACTCTTCTCTCTCTCCTTTTTATCTTTTGTCGTATCTCTGACAAAACTCTTTTCTTGAACTTTGCTTGTTTTTGTCGCCTCTTTAACAAAACTCTTTTCTCTCTCCCTCCTATCTCTAGAAACATCTTTAACAAAACTCTGTTCTCTTTTCAAATCCATATCCAGTTTTCGTTTAACGATCGGCGAATTTATTGCAACACTAAAGTCTTTGCTTCTCGGCGTGGTTGAGTACCTCGATGTCTTTGAGTCAAATATTTTTGGGGCCGTCTTGGTTTTCTCGCTTCGAGAAGTTAATTGACTGGTAGAAGAGGGTGAGGATTTGAGTAAGTCCTTCATTGGCGATACATTGCTTGTCGTGTATGAAGTGGTCGTTGGCTTTTTGGGAGCTCTCGTGCTTTGTTCAGCGGCTGTTTTCTTTTGCCCGTAAATATCGGCGGTCGAACTCTTTTGTATAAAATTTCTTGGTGTAGAAGTCTTTTTAAGTTTCTCTTCTGGAGGTATTTTCGTGGCATCGTCTTTTATTTGCTTTTCTCTTTTTGGTTTGGATTCTGTAGGCTTTTTTACGGTTGTCTGCATTTTAAGTTAGTACTTATTCACTGAAATTCAAAACTTTATTAGTTTTCGCACGTTTAATTACTCATTTGATACAACAATATCGAGGCAGCAAAACACCTTCATGAAGCGTCTTCTTTTCGAATAATATGTACCTAATGGCTACTAGAATCGACTATAAACAATAAACAATTTATTTATTTATTTTATTTATTTATTTACCCTACCTACTTTTCCAACTATAGGTAACTACCCTCCCTTCCCAACGACCAGTCTTATTCATAATTCTCGTAGACCGTAAGTATGTAAATTAAATGACAAAGCACTTTTTTGTATGGTATCGAAATAACAATGTTCTGTACCCACCTACCTTAAAACTTACTGTACTACTTTTGTATCTGTAATTTAAGAAATTCCCGGAGTGTGGATGTAGGCGGTATGATAGCGCCCCCCCCCCCCCCCCGTGCCTCGGAAAGCACGTTACGCCATGGCCCTACGCCTGATCTCTCTCCGGGAGTGTCAGATTGCCGTCCCATCGGAGTATGAGAGTAAGGAAAGACAGAGTGCACCTGTGTCTGCGCACACACTTGAGCACTGGCTGAAATTCGATCTGGAGGACTATATACCTATATCTGTTATTTATATCTATGGTATACATACTAAAGAGTTTAGTATCTATCTGGTTTCAGCCCTCAGCCACTCTCGTTCACCTATTATTAGCCACAGTAGCCACTTCGCGATGATTGTTGCTCCACCAGCCTGAAGGTGTCCTAGACTATATTAGCCTTCAATCTCCAACCATTATCGTAATTAAATTGGGGTCAGTACGTTTTTGAAGTGAAAACTTCTTTAGGCGCGTCGGGCATTTTGGAGATGGGACTAAACCATTAATTTCGCGACACTGTGATGGAATTTACCGACACCGTGGAGTAAAAGACATCAACGCGTTGATTACCGCGATGCGTGCAGTAAAAGATATCAACGCGTTGATTACCGCGGTGCCGATTTTTTTCGAGTTTTCACTTCTGTCGGCACTCCCGGAGTGCTACTGTTTTTTTTTTCGTCCTTATCTACATCTCCATTAGCCGTCTTCACAGTGTTCAAATCACTTATTTTCTAACATAACAAATTATAGAAAACCTAACTCAAAACTAGGTGACTCAAAACTACGCTCTATTCAGTAGAGTTTATAGTTTTATTTCGAAAAACTCATTATTTCTAATGGTCGCACCTTATTTGTTTTATAATGTTAATAACGAGACCACTTGTAGTAATAACATAGGAGCTCCTGGCTAAGTAATAACACCCTCTCGGGTCGATCGATCAGGTTAAGCTACGCATGCCGCGGTCAGCCCGTGGAGGGGCGACCATCTTAAAATACCGAGACCCCGCCGTGCCTCTGAAAGCACGGCTGTCATACTTGGATCTCTGACAGTCGTTACGGGTCGTCAGAAGCTCGAAAGTCTGACAACCAGTCTTACAAGGGGTATCGTTTTATCCAGTACTTGGGTTGTGGAGGTGAGATAATCACTCCATGTAAAACACAGGTATTCAGCTGCATCCCGTTAGACTGGAAACCGACCCCAAAATAGTTGGGAAAAGGCTAGGCAGATTGCTTTGTAGTACCTACCTAATAACTTAATTTTAAGTAGGTACCAGTAAGTACATACGTCCTACTCAGGTACTGTTTGACCTAAATAAGTCCCATGAAAAAGTTAAAAAAACTCACCTACTTCCCTGGCAATTAAAGAATCGATGACATGCGAACTTCCACATGGCAATATGCAAAACATACATGAATTTATAATAAGTTGAGGACCAATTGTATCTTACCTTGACATAATTTTCTGTTTGTCTAGAAAAAACTTCACTGTTATCAAATATTTTCATAAAAACCTTATAGTATTTCAACCTATGTCTAAGCACGAACCGTTTGTTGTAAAATACAATATAAATTAATATTCTTAATCTTATAAAACACCCGTCACTGAATATTTCTTGTTGTACACAAATTGCGTTGGCATGGGAACCGTTATTTCAAACATTGTCGAGTTGACGAGAATGTGAAGGCGGTCTACAGATAAAAAATATTGTTACTCTCATCACCCACTTTAATGCAGTTGTCCCACCGCTGGCGATTAACGAGTAGCGAGTACCTAGAGCTAGCAACTGAAAACGAGTTGGCGAGCCGCGAGTGTGTAGTTTCGATAGTTTTGTCTCTGAGCGAGTGTCCGAGTGCGACGGGGGATTACTCGCAGCACTCGCTCGGGGCGGCTAGTTCACGTTTAGTTTCATCGTCACACTGCCAAGCGAGCATCGCTGAGCAAGTACCTATCGCTGAGCGAGTATTAACTTTGATAACTCTTGTCGCTCGGCGACAAACTAGTGGGGACTCGCTCCACTCGGCGGTGTGAACAGTCAGTGATCAACTATTAATATATGCATCTCTTTTGTATACACGGAATGTATATCTATTGTACGTTTCTTGAGCGAGAAAATAGCCGATAGTTAGGTAGTCGCTTCCTCGCCGGGCAGTGGGACAACTGCCTTAGAGTGGGTGATGTGAGGCATTGTTTCAGGCCATTATCTTTAAAACAGCGTGTGTCCTGAAATACAGATTACTTCAGGACACACGCTGTTTTAAGATAACGTATATAACAGTGTTCGTCCTACAGTTTTACTGACAGTTCCAACATTATAGTAACTTACAGTAGATAGGTAGGTATAATCCGCGCGCGACTGCTAGTCACTGTCTGATGTATGTGCGCGGTGAGACGGGGGAGGGCGCCATTGACAAAATTGGCAGACTGAGTTAGCTTGACCTTTGTCTACGTCCCCCGTCTCACCGCTCACATACCTCAGACGGCTCACATACATCGTGCCGTGACTAGCAGTCGCTCGCGTACTATACATAAATTAATAACTAACAATAGTAGTAGAACAGTACTACTACTTATCTGATCTAATACCTACTACCCAAGCACACATTACCGAAATTGGCAATTGACCTAAATTAACACGTAACTACGGTCAACAACGAAAGTTGGTAGGTACCTACAGACGCCAGCACATCAAGCTACCCGAAACTGTCAAATATTCCCAATCAACTTTTAACCTTACACTTCAATGATAAAGTTGAAAATCGATTAAATAAATTTGACAGATTGTAGTAGCTTGATGTGCTGGCGTCTGTACCTAGTCACTACAAAGTATTTCCTACTCAGGGCCGTCTTAACCATATTAGGCGCCAGGTGCGAAAATCAGCCTGCTGCGTTCCCCTTGCCAACGAAAAAAAATAAAAAAAATTATGTTCCATTTTTTTTTTAAGTATTCTTACTCCACAATAAAATGAGGTACGTTTTCAAACATCAAATTTAATTTTTCTGGCTTTTAAGTTGACAAACTTTTTAATGATATTGTGTCGTCTGTTTTGAAATTTACGTTTGATTTCAACACAAATTGATCGACTCAATCGACTTGCGCCCCCCAAGACCTTGCGCCCGGGTGCTACGCATCCCTTGCACCCCCGGGTAAAGACGGCCCTGTGCCTACTCTTCAGATACTGCTCTGCTTTTGTATATTGCATGTATCTACGTTATAGACAAGAGCGTGTGCTATAGGTACCTACCTATTTATTAATGCTATAATCTATAGGCTTATGTATTATTATAAACCTAGCAAAAAAAAAAAGGCCACTCCGGGAGTGCCGACAGAAGTGAAAACTTGAAAAAAAATCGGCACCGCGGTCTTGTATTTTACTCCACGGTGTTAGTAAATTACGTTAGTGTCGCGAAATCAATGGTTTAGTCCCATCTCAAAAATGCCCAACGCGCCTAAAGAAGTTTTCACTTCAAAAATTGTGCTCAAGCAGTTACATCTACGAAGAGTAGTTTAAGAATAAAATATAAAATTTAACATACTTACATTAATAAAGGAAACTATTATAAAATTACAAAATAACTTTACGGTTTAAGAGCGCTTATCCTAAAAGTTGTCAACGTCGCAAATAGCTGTCAAATATTTACCTTTTTTTTATTAATTTGGCAATATTACTGTATGGAAATAAAATGTGGCTAACTAGCGAACTAGAATAATGACTGTGAAATGCAATAATTAATATCGTTACACCGAATATTTAGTCTTAGATGTAAAATAAGTATTTGGAATCGTTCCAAATTCATTTTTAACACCTAAAAAACGGTTACAACATCAAATTCAGTGTTATAATTTCAATTCATTATTAATATTCTAGTTCGCTAGTTAGCCACATTTCATATTTCCATACAGTAATATTGCCAAATTAATCAAAACAGCGAAATATTTGACATATATTTGCGACGTTGCCCACATTCAGAATAAACGCTATTAATCGTATTTTTAAACAAGAAAGTGTCATCTATAAAAACCCTTTTTAGGGTTCCGTAGTAAAGAAGGAACCCTTATAATAGTTTCGTCATGTCCGTCTGTCTGTCTGTCCGCGGTCTAGCTCCGAGACCCTTAGTACTAGAAAGCTGTAATTTGACATAGGTATACATATTAATTACGCCGACAAAGTGGTAAAACAAAATTGTGAAAAACTTTTTTTTTTAGGGTACCTCTCCTACACGTAAAGTGGTGATGTTTTTATTTTTATTTTTTTTAACTGTGGGGTATCATTGGAAAGGTCCTTCAAAAACATTGTGAGTTTGTGAAAACCATTTTTGGATCCGTTTGCGAAATATTAAGCTAATTTTTGTTAGAGTCAAGTGTGTCCCCTCCCCTACCAGCCAAATGGTTGGTTTTAGATGTGTGAAAAAAATCACAGCAGTAGTTAATAATATAACGAAATTAAAGTGAAAACCATCACAGCTACGTAGGCTCTACAAGTTAACGAGTAATAATCGACCAACTTAACTTTGCAGTTGCAAAAACATGTTTTCCCATACATCCCGTATGGGAGAACATATTTTTCAACTACAAAGTTAAGTTTGTTTTTGGGATAAATTCATCCCAACTACGGAACCCTTCATTGTGCGTGGTCCGACACACACTTGGCCGGTTTTACGATTTGTTTATCTTTATTTATCTAATTAGTTACTGTTACCACAGATAATATAATACTACGCTGTTACTGTATCTACTAAAAAACTGATGTAAAAATACTTTATTTGGCGACTGTACTACGTCTGTATAGCGATAGCTTCCCGCGTGCACAAAAATATAAATTAGGTGAAGGACAAATTTTATTATGCCAGACGACTATTCCCCGAATATTAACGAGTCGGAGTCGCACACGAAGGGTTCCTTACCACCGTAAAAGTATTTAAAAATACCTATTTTCAAAAAACGCCTTAAAAACAACGTTTGTGTATAAACCCCTCCCCCCCTTTAATTTTTAACTTTATTTTTATTTGTTGTTATAGCGACCACAGTAGTACACACTGTGAAAATGTCAAGTGTCTACCTATTAGGGTTTAAAAGATTGGTAGGTACAGCCCTGTGACGGACGGACGAACGGACAGACTGGGAAGCCTTAGTATTAGCACAAGAATAAAATTAGTCTAGTGGTATTAGAGTCCTCCTTTGGTTACGGAACCCTAAAAACGAATCTGCACGTGCAGTTCCATAGGTACCTAGTTATATAAAAATAGTCATAAATAATATTTATGAATGCACGTCCAATCAATTTTGACTAAATAATTGTTCTTCAAAACAGCGTCTTAGCACGATCTCGCGGTATGCTCAAGTCCACTTAAGATGAAATCAACGAAACATAAGTGCTAAGAGTATGAAAATAAGATTCAAAATTGTTTCCGTTTTCGAAAATGCTTTGCCATGCCATGTCGTGCCGATGAGCGCGCCTTTAAAGACGATGATACATCAAGCTAAGAGTTTGAATGCAGGCGTTTGTGTCTGAACAATGAAGTTTACGTACGATATTTTACTGTATAATTTAGGATCACACGGCAGTTTGTTACGTACACGGTGCGGTGCGGCTCCGGCGCGGCGCCTGAGCGGTGCCGCAACGGTTTCCTACATATAAAATGTATGGTATGCCATACGGTACGTCCGGCACCACACCGGCGCCGCTCCGCAGGCACACCGGACAACGGCGCGAGGCAGACGAGGCGGGGAGGGGTGCAAGCAGTGTGGTGCCGCAGCGGCGCCGCTCAGTTGTTTATACGGCATAGGCAATGGCTGGGCAAGCCAAGCCAAGCCTGTTGCGGTGCCGCAGCGGCGCCGTAAGAACATTGCGACGCCGCACTGCTCGTGTGGCCGCCAGTGCGGTGCGGAGTAATGCGGTGCGGTGCGGTGCCGCACCGTATGGCCTGGCCCTTACTTTAGCCATATGAACAGTAGGATCAAAAAATAATTGCGTAAAATATCGTACAGTACGCGTACGTAGCACGACAACCATAGAAACGGGTTTTGTCGACGGAAGAATAGACAAAATGACAGATTGTGATTGTTTATCTGTCATTTTGTCTATTCTGACGTCGACAAAAACCCGTATAAATTGTGGTCATGCTAACTGTGGAGAACAGCGCCTTGGCCACGACATCACCGCTCGCGCGACCTGCATCTTGCGTCTGCGACCGCGGAGAAAAAAATCTCATCATCTGTTACGACGCCTCATTGAGGTGGATAACAATTCTATTGTGTCTCGTTATTGACAGTTGAAAGGTAGAAGTTATTTAGAGCGTGCCATTTGTTGCCGCGGTTCGACTTGCGGAAAGGAGAGCGACACGCACGGGAATATTCGTAAGCCGCGCCGCGCCGCAAGACTACCGCTCTATGCAGAGCCAGCTTTACCTATGGTGCAGAGCCTTAGGGGGCGCCGAGGGTCTCTCGCGACAACTTTTTAATCAAATTCCAAACAAGACCAAAACTATGTTCAGTAAAAAGGCAGTTTGTAGTTGGGGGCCCCCTACGCTAAATATGAACTTAGGGTGCTAAAATGTCCTGCCGGGGGTTCGAAGAAAACCGATAGGGAAATCGTGGCCCCCGGCAACAGGGCAACCGAAGGAACACGGGTGGGTTTTAGTCAGTAAGAGTCTGACACGCCCTCCCGCTCCGCCCAGAGCGGGAGAAGTTATTTGATAATTTCCCACCCAAAAAAAAAAACAAAAAAAAAAAAAAAAGGGTGCTAAAATGTCGAACTCCCTACGCTCGCTCTTGCAACCTCAACATTTTCTTCTTAGAATTCTCTTTGTAAATCTACAATGTAATTCCTATTTACGTATGAATGGTCAAAAGAAAAACTGACCTATCTGGGGCGAGGTGTTAAATTTTCGAGCTCGATTCGCTCGCTCTCGCATCCTACATTTTCAAACTATTTTGTATAGGTCAACAAAGTAATTTCTGTTTCCCTATTTCTGTATCAATGGTCAAAAGAAAATTGAGATTTTGATTTTTGATTTTTTTATTGAAATTTGAGGCAGTGTGCTAAATATTTCAACGTATGATTCCTGGGCGGGGACCCCATTGAGTTTCGGCGGCGGGCCCCCAACAGGCTTAGTCCGCCACTGCTAGAGGGCGCCAAGGTATTGATTGCACACGGGCGCTACATCGGCTAGAGCCGCCTCTGGCCCTATGTCGTGGCCCTGGTCTGAACGGCCGCAAACAAAAGAGTATCTTCTGCCTATAGATGTAAGGCCGGTTTAAAACCGAAATAAACCATTTTATTCGATTTGAAACGGTTGGTGTTGATGACTATGTTTTTCTTAATTATAACTACATTTTCTTGATTTTACCGAGGTAGGGATATAACGGAGTACCTATACCTACCTAAGTTATAAAAACTCTATTGAAAGTTAAAAACTATGTGTTGGTAAGTAAACATTTTTTCATTGTTTTCTTTAAAAAAAAAAAACAACAGGCTTCCAAAAAACACTACAAAGTGAAAAATAACTTTAATTTCGGAAGTCGGTGTCTTTGGTTTTGAATTTTCGTTTTTTGTCACCGACTTCCGAAATTAAAGTTATTTTTCACTTTGTAGTGTTTTTTGGAAGTCGGTTGTTTTTTTTTTTGTAAAAAGTTTTTATTTTACACTTTTTAGTTGTAGTACCTACCCCATACAAATTCGAAAACCACTACCTGCTATATAGATAACAGTGACAGGAACTTATCATACCATCCACATATTAAGTGGGAAAAAATTACGTATTATTGAAGCTAACTCAAAAAATATCGAAGCCAAGGTAATAAAATTTATATGGGACCACCTCGAGAGCATACCCTTTCAAACAAAAAAATAATTTTCAAAATCGGTCCACAATTGACGGAGAAATCGGTGGACATACATAAAAAAAAAATAAAAAAATAAAAAAAAAACAAACATACGCGACGAACATATAACCTCCTCCTTTTTGGAAGTCAGTTAAAAATCAATTTGATTCGGTTTAAAAGTTTAAAACCAAACACACTTTCGCACACAGAGCATGCTCTCGCACTCTCGTTGACGTCGTCACTCGTGACTCGACGCAACGTTGTCAGCTCGCCTACCCTACCCACACACATGCGCATACATAAACTGCCGCGCGCAGCCGCCGCGCCGCCTTTTTGCTGGCGAGTTTTCAACCGTTTAAAACGATTTATTTGGGGTTTAAAACGGCAACATTTGATTTAAAACGTTTTAAATCGGTTGTTTTACATCTATACTTCTGCCTATGCTGTTTTTATTCAAGTCATCTTTTGTAACCGGATGACCTATTGTTTTTTGGGAACACAGATTGTATAAAAACTCGATGTTTTTACGTCCATGATGTCCCCTGCTGTATGTATCTATATTCTACATGTTCAAGTTTTATATAATAATTTATAAGTGTGAATAGGAGAGTAACGTTTTTAGCACATTATGACTTCATATTATTATTTATTCTTTTAATTATCGAGGATGTTGCAGACAATATTCAAATTATTTTGGACTTTGCTACTTGTTGCTTTGAGATAAATCTTGAATCTTATATACCTATAAGAACATGACTAAAATGTTAATAACAGGTTTTTAAATGCCATTGCATCAGACATTTGACGCAAATCTATGTAGGTACCTATGTACATATTTATGCAGAAAGGCGATATGACTCTCAGAACAATAACAGAAAAGATTTGGAAATTGATTGTCCTAATTTTGGATGTCCACAAAATAGGATAAATAAAATACCTATAAGTACTTTTATCATAATGTTATTAGATAATAATAGTTTAATTGAATGCTTTTACACATTTAAAAGTCGAATACTGTAGATTTACCACTTTATAGCGCGCCAAACAAGATTTTTTTAAATTAAACAAAAAATAAATAAAAACGAGGCTTTACTTATGTCGTCACATATAGGTAACATTATGTACTTCTCGACAATTATCACTTAGATAAATAATACATATACAGAATACGAGGCGAACTTCAATAAATAACAAAAAAAAAACGGAGTTTACGAACGCACGTGCATACACTTCTGCATCTAACACCCTACTGATTGAATAGTGTGAATAATTTACATGATTCTCTTTTTTTTCTCAACTACCCTCCGACCTGCGAAGATTTTGTTCAAGTATTCTTAATGGTAACTAGCTGGTTCTTCGGTCGGATGATTCGAAATTAATTTACAATCCAGCGACGATCGATGCTGGTTCTTCGACTCCTTGCTTGATCTTTCTGAGGAACATCACAGCTTCACGACCATCAATGAGCCTGTGGTCGTAAGTCAACGCGATGTACATCATAGGCCTGATGACGACCTGGCCGTTTAGCGCGATGGGGCGCTCGAAGATACCGTGCATGCCCAGGATAGCTGACTGAGGAGGATTGATAATAGGAGTACCCATCAAAGAACCGAATACACCACCATTGCTAATAGTGAAAGTGCCGCCATCCATCTCTTCAACAGTTAGCTTGCCATTCCTGGCTTTCTCTGCTAAACCAGCAATGGTCAACTCAATATCGGCGTAAGTCATAGTTTGCACGTTCCTCACTACAGGTACCACCAGACCTTTGGGGGTTGCTACAGCCACGGAAATATCAACATAATCACGGTAAATGATTTCGTTTTCCTCAATGACTGCGTTCACAACAGGCTGATCCATTAAAGCGCTGGCTGCTGCCTTTACGAAGGGAGACATCAAGCCAAGTTTGACGCCATGTTTCTTGGTGAAAGCCTCAAGGTTCTTCTTCCTGAAGGCCATTATATGAGACATGTCAATCTCGTTGAAGGTTGTCAGCATAGCGTTCGTGTTCTGTGCCTCCTTGAGACGCTGAGCGATACGTTGACGCATTCTGTTCATTTTGACGCGCTGTTCAGTGCGAGTACCAGCAATCTCTTTACTGTAGTCTGTGGGAGGGACCTTTACAGTCGCAGTTTCGATTGATTGCGCGTGACGGATCGCTGCAACGGGGATTGAGGAGATGGGAGCAGCGGGTTTAGCTGCAGGTGGTGCCCGTGGTGGTGGGGGAGGAATAGGGATCGCAGCTGCTGGTGGAGGAGGTGGAGGGGTCGCTGCAGCGGCAGGCGGTGGTGGTGCCTCCGCCTTCGGGGGTTCAGGAGCAGGCGCAGCCGCCTTCGGTGGTGGTCCACCTTCAGTTAGCTCCAACCTGAACAGCTTCTGCCCAGCCTTGACCGTGTCTCCATCCTTCACGTAGAACTCCTTAATGATACCGTTACCTGGCGCCATGACAGGTAACGCGGTCTTATCGGTCTCGATCTCCATGACAACTTCGTCAACGGCGACGGCATCACCGATTTTTTTGTCACCGAGTTTTGCGTCTCCTTCAGACACGGAGTCCGGGAAGCTGGGGGTCATAACATCTTGTTCGGCGAAGAGTGGGTTGGTGAAATGGATGGTGGCGACTTGGTTGTGGGCTGCGCTGAGAGCCCGGGGCTGAGCTGACCTCGCAGCAGCCTGGGACAGGGCTCCGAAGACCTTGGGCGCCTCTGTAGACTTAAACCGAAGGGTCTGCCCCTGCCTTCGGTATAACGTCTGTAAATGCTTGGAGCAGCGTCGTAACATCGTGAGTATTTTTTTTTGAGTTTTTTTTTACCCTGTAAAGAAAAACGTTAAGTTAATAAATAGTGTTTGAGAACCGCAATACGTTGTGTTTCGTAAGATATTGGTAGGAACTAAGGACTTTGGCCTGTGGTATCGAATTTAACGCTAAGTAAAAAGTTGTTTTTAGTACACAGATAGGAATACTGCAATAACAAGTAAGATACTATATAAATAACCATTTTGTAAAATTATCTTCACCTCCAAATAATGGAATTCTAGTTTACTCATAAACTGAGATAAAAGAAGTAAATAGCATGCGAGATAAGCGTTACGAAAAAGCAAATTAAACCTATTTATCTAGTATTGCCGACCGGGAAACAAAATATATTATCAAATAGACGAAAAAAATTGAATGCATAGTCTTGAGCCAAAAATAACGTGGTGAAGGTCATGGACGCGCCAAATCTACTCGAGTATGGTTACTTCAGAAAGAAAATAAGATAAATAATTTATCTCGTGTCGAAAAACGTGACTTTTATGCCATAAATATGAGGACACCATAACATTACTCCACGTCCGTATTCCAGAAGGCGGCAGGAGTTTAGTAGGTACGCCCACATTTCGACAGTTCTATCTATAACTGCCTATCTGGGCTCAAATTTTTCAAATCCAGACCAATACCAATTTCTTAATGGGACAACAGCTACAAGACAAATATGGGGCAAGACTATTGCAATTAATAAATTAAAACAGCTAAACACAGTGAGAAAGCGTGGTGATCAATGATCATTTCTTATCTGTATGCAAAGGCCTTTGCCGAGGTAGAGACAAGCTCGTGTAAAATTAATCTCGATTAGTGTAGTGTTTTAATATTTAATGTTTATCTAGATTCAGACATATCAGGGTCAGGGCCTTCCTGTCTCCGGGTCGTCTGGGCTCAGCGTAACGCCAGGGACGAAAAAAGATTAGAGGCAAATTTCGCGTCCTCACGCCTTTTGTCGCCGGAGGAGACGCCCTGAGCGTCGGGAAACCCAGGCTGATTCCAGGCCACCGTAGGCGCAGGCTTGCGGACGGTGAGCAATGGGTAGCTTGCCGTCCGATAAGGACCAGGCCCGGGTCGACGGCGCGTTGTGTTCCACGCGCACCTCAAAGAGATGTCAGCACAATAGACGGGGTCCGCTAGGGCCGATGCCTGCCGGGGTTACGGGAAAGTCCGAAAGGGATACCGTGGCCCCTGGAAACACACAGGCAACTGAAGGAACACGGGTTTCACGGTTTAAGTCAGTAAGAGTCTGACTCGCCCGCCCGCCCGCTCCGCCCAGAGCGGGAGAAGTTATGATAATTTGGGAACCCAAAAAAAAAGGGACGAGAAAAGATTGCGTGAATATTTTGTATGAAGTAGTATGAAATTGTTCTTATTTAGCTCTAGGGCTTTAAGGCAATGGAGCAGTAGTGGCCCAGTGATATCAACCCCGACATACGAGTGTAGGTCGTGAGTTTGAACCCAAGCAGGTACTTTACTTTGTGTATTTAATTTCATCACCATTGCTCTCAAAACGGTGAAGGAGAACCGGCATGTCATAGAACCAAAAATTCGAAAACTATGGATGTGGATTATGGCCCACGCCTCACAGAGAGGAGGCCTGTGTCCTAGCAGTGGGAACATTATAGCTTGATTATGAAGGCTTTAGAGTCCTTAGTGCTTCGGTGAATGCTCTGATGTACACGAACACTGAGCTTGAACGACTCTGAAGCCGGTGGCATGATTGCTATGGGGAAGAAGTAGGAATAATATGGGCTGATTATGCTATCCAGAAAGTTAAACGAAGATTCTATCGCTTACGGGATGTTTTTACGTTGCCGAGGCATAAAAAAACTCCGCTTGTACACACGGCTACACTGCTGACCTCGCATTGTACGGAAATCCTATGCAATGCGAGATCAGCATAAACTGGAAATGTATAGCTTGACGTGTAGCCGTGTGTACGATGATTAGGACTTTTCTGAGATTTTGGCCAAGTTGGTAAGGGCTGAGAAGAATATGGGCGTAACCTGCTCTTGTAAAACGTAAAAGATTGGGTGCAATGAGATAAATTATGATCTTTACACAACTGACAGTTCCATCGAAACTTATAATAAAAAAAAAGATTTAGTTTTTGTATTTTTATTTGTTACGCTAAAACGGCTGAGCGGATTTGGATGAAATTTGGCACATGAGTAGACCATGATCTAGGTTAGGACATAAGCTAGTTTTATCCCGATATTCCTAGGGGATCGAGACGTATGCGGGTGAAACCGCGCGACAGAGCTTCGAAGATATTGGCAAATTAAGTGTTTTGTGTGTGGGAAAGGATGAAAGAAAAGGACAGAAGATAAATTTTAGTTTAGTCCTGTCAAATTAATCAGCGCTTGACGTAAATTGACGTAATTTTAGTGGGCAAGTTTTTAATCACGTCTAAACTTGTATGGAGAGTGACAGGCGCTGATTAATTTGACAGGACTAAACTAAAATTTATCTTCTGTCCTTTTCTTAATGAAATAGAAAGAAAAAGATGCACTGAACTTAAATTTAGTTAAGTTTGTGAACAAGGGAATCGGCACCATTATTTATCCAAATCGAATTATATTCACATATTTATTATTTGTCACAGGTGAAAAGACAGTTCGTAATCACCAGTAAAGTTATTTTGATATGAGAACGGACTACAATGCGAAATGTTCACGTAAGCGATAAACTGAGTATTTATAACACTTGTTTAAATAGGTACTCGAGATACAAACTATCTGATAAATGGCCTATTTTTCTATCTTAATTATGCAGCAAATGTAATTTTATGGATAGGTCTGTTGATTACTTTTTACTGTGAGCTAAAATCCATACTCCACCTATCTATACTAATATACACCGTGAAATTTGAATCACAGTTTTGCTAGAACAAACGTTGTTCAGACCATGGTCTACTACCACACTACAGCATCCAATTAAAAAAAAATACATAATTGGTTTTTGAAAAAACACAAAAAAAACCATGTCAAGATTATCGTTACTCCCTAGTCCCTACAACACAGACACCACGCATGGGACACAGCATTGTTTACAGGGAAATGTACCTCCATAGACGAAATTTAGTAAGCAGTAGATAATCTTGACATTTTAAACTTTGTCTTTTTGTGTTTTTTCAAAAACCAATTTATGTTTTTTTTTTATTGGATGCTGTAGAATGGTAGTAGACCATGGTCTGAATAACGTTTGTTCTAGCAAAACTGTAATTCAAATTTCACGGTGTATTATATAATTATTGTAATAATATTTTAAAGCGATAATATTTGTTTGTTCGTTTGTATGTAGGGGGTAATCTCCGGAACTATCAGTCGGATTTGAAAAATTCTCTTTGCATTGGATAGCCCAATTTTTGAGGAAGGTTAGAGGCTATATAACATCACGCTACGACCCTTAGGAGCCGAGCAAAAAGAAAAAAGCGCGGGCGGACGATGTGATGCGTTGCGACGCAGTGGGTGGGAAGTCGAAATTTATCGCGGACGAAGTCGCGGGTAGAAGAAAAAAAAAAGAGATAAAATTTGTGAGATCCGATTCCTAAAACTCTTTCACAATTGGAAAGCTACAGTATTTCCGTGTCATAGGATATATTTTAAAACAAGAAATTCCATGCGGACGAAGCAGCGGGAAAAAACTAGTTATTTATAAGTTTTTCTAGTACGCATAGGAGCTCGTGGCTAAGTGTGAAATTACAGTGGCAGCGGGGGGGCGGGCAGCGGAATCCGCTAGCGGGTAACGCAAACACATAGTTTTGGACTAAGGTGCACCAAGTGCGGGCGGGGCGGGTGAGCGGGAATCGCAGCGGGACAAGCGGGTGTCGCGAGCGGGGCGGGGGGACGCAAGTTAGTTTGCGTTTCCCGCTCGATTTGTTCGGACATGCCGCTGACGACTGAAGATTTAATAAGATTTAATAACGTCCGGACCGCTCAATCGCCCCGCTGCTACTGTGTTCATCCATGGAAATGTGCGTTTTCTGCTTGACCCGCCACCCGCTCCCGCTGCCCGCCCCGCGCCACTGTAATCGCACACTAAGTAATAACAGCCGCACGGGTCCATCCACCAGGTTAAGCTACGCTTGCCGGGGTTGGTCCGTGGATGGGTGGCTATCTTTACATATCGAGACTCCTCCGTGCCTCGGAAAGCACGTTAGTCCCGGCTGCCATTCGTGGATTTTTGACAGTCGTTGGGAGTCGTCAGAAGGCCGAAAGTCTGACAACCAGTTACTGGGTTGTGGAGGTCAGATAGGCAGTCGCTCCATGTAAAATACTGGTATTCAGCTGCATCCGGTTGCACTGGAAGCTGACCCCAACATAGTTGGGAATAGGCTAGGCAGATTTGATTTCAATGTTTTGTTACTATGCTAGGTAAGGAGTTAGCAAAGTTTTGTCCGTAGCGCCAAAACTTTGAACTTTCTGGCCTTTTGCCTTTTGCTGCTTCTCACTACTCAGGAAGTCAGGATTTAGCACTCATTGAAAAGTTGTGTTCTAGATTCATATAATAATGATTTAGCTCATTAGATAATGTGCAACATCCTGCAGCCTCGCTCTTGTCATGGTCATGATTGCCAGCATTTTTATAGTGCTAGTATCGACTCAACACCCAATTTTTAACCGGCTTCCAAAAGGAGGAGGTTCTCAATTCGTCTGTATGTTGTTTTTTTTTTTTTTTGTTACGCGATTACTCCGCCAATTATGAATAGATTTTGATGATTCTTTTTTTGTTTGGTAGATCATACTTTAGAGGTGGTCCCATATAAATTTTATTAACTTTGCTTGGGTAGTTTTTGAGTTAGCTTCAATTATACGTATTTTTTCCCACTTAGTATGTAGATGATATGATAACTTCTTGTCACTGTTATTTACATAGCAGGTAGTGGTATTCGAATTTGTGTGGGGTAGGTACCACAACTAAAAAGTGAAAAATAAAAACTTTTTCCAAAAAAAAAACAACCGACTTTAAAAAAAAAACACTACAAAGTGAAAAATAACTTTAATTTCGGAAGTCGGTGACAAAGAACGAAAATTCAAAACCAAAGACACCGACTTCCGAAATTAAAGTTATTTTTCACTTTGTAGTGTTTTTTTTTGAAGTCGGTTGTTTTTTTTTTTTGGAAAAAGTTTTTTTGCAGGCTAATTTTAGTATTAGGTTATGCTTATTTAAAATAATTCGCATCCGGTTAGACTGGAAGCCGGCCCCAAGAAAGTTGAGAAAAGGCTAGGCAGATTGTTTTTGTCTAGTACGTATATGGGTTGAGATACATGTTGCCTACCGCATAAAATGAGTACCCCTCCCACATACTAAACCTTTGGAAAGTTGGTTAACATTCAAAGTAGCCTTTTGAACCTACCTAGGGTATTTGATCACTATTAAAGAATGAAAATTTTAAATTTTACAAGGCAGATGTAAGTGGAAACGCCGGTAGGGGACGCCCTAGGAGGACATAATTATAGTAAACTTATTGGTGATGTTCTTCAGAAAGGTCAGGTGCGTAGTACTCGCAACCGGCGTGCATGTATGACCAGATATATGAATAAAAAACCGGCCAAGTGCGTGTCGGACCACGCACAATGAAGGGTTCCGTAGTTGGGATGAATTTATCCCAAGAACAAACTTAACTTTGCAGTTGAAAAACATACGGACTGTATGGGAGAACATGTTTTTACAACCGCAAATGCAAGTTGGTCGATTATTACTCGTTAACTTGTAAAGCCTACATAGCTGTGATAGTTTTCCTTTTGATTTCGTTATATATACTACTGCTGTGAATTTTTCATACACCCTAAACCAACCATTTAGCAGGCGGGGGGGGCGGGACACTAGACTCTAACAAAAATTAGCACTTTAAGCTTAATATTTCGAAAACTGATTCCTGAATCCAAAAACGGTTTTAACAAACTCACAATATTTTTGAACGACCTTTTCAACGACACCCCACACTACGGGATAGATGAAAAAAAAAGAACATCCCCACTTTACGTGGAGGGGAGATACCTTAAAAAAAAATATTTTCAAGTTTTTATCACTTTATTGGCGTGATTAATATGTATAGGTATACCCATACCAAATTACAGCTTTCTAGTACTAAGAGTCTTTGAGCTGAGCCGCGGACAGACTGACAGACGGACATGGCGAAACTATAAGGGTTCCTTGTTTACTACGGAACTCTAAAAATGAACCGAAAGGAGTAAGTAAGGATTGTAGCAGGTGGCGTTCTGTAGTTTCTGCCTACCCCCATTGGAAGAAGGCGTGAGTTTATGTATGTATGTTTATAACGCATTTTATAGAAGGTATTTAAATTCGAAAAATAACAGAAGAGCATTACTTTGTCCTTATCGCGCAAAACAGTTATTGTAATGGGGTTTCCAGTTATCACAACGTTTTCGTGACGTCAGTATGTACGTCACGTCATACGCTAATTTCCATTTAATCTATTGTCATTGGTAAGTACACAATTGATATGTTTTATGATCAACTTCTAATAATTGGTACCTACTGGATTTTTTTTGCATGGTGACACCATTTTACTGATTATACCTAGGGCTGCCATCCGTCCGGGTTTCCCCGAATTCGTCCTAGTTTCGAAGGCGTCCGAGAAGCGTCCGGGCGGGACACTATTTGTCTTAGGGGAAATCCGAGTATTTGAATTATTTGATATAAATTAAAGCATTATCGTAGTTAAAAATTCGCGAGGCAAATATACCCACTCATGCGCTCTTAATTTTTATTTTTTATTAAAACTCTTTTTTTTTGATACCATATCACCTCAGATAGAGAATAGTGTAAGTACAATTAATTAGTAAATTAAGCCATTTATTTGTATTGTTGTAAAAAAAATATTGTAATACTTAACGATACTTTTATTTTATTGTAAAAAAAAACCGAGGGCGTCCGGGGAATAAATATTCATTTCACCCAAATGTCCGGGGTATTTGAAGTTCTTGTCCGGGGCCCATAATTAAGGTGATGGCAGCCCTAATTATACCACTTGGTTGACTAAGTTAAACAATAATTACCACTTCTATGATTCATTCAACTATGAATAACACTATTATGATACAACCAGATTAATATAGATGGTTCACTCTGAATTTTAGGTATGAAGCTACAAGTACGCGGCGGACTCGACTTGTTGGGTCAATTCAGTGAGCGTAACGTAGTCAGAAGATATAAGAGTTACGCGATAGAAAGAGAGGAAACTTCTAGGTGAATATAACTGTAGGTAATTAGCGCTGTGCGACCTGAATTATCACTTTATTGTGTCGCTTTTTATTTAAATGATTTTGCCGGGTGAACCATCTATATCCACTGAAAGAAAGAAAAAAATATTTGGGACACGCACAGGAAATAAAAAATTAAAACTAAGAAAATTATAAAAGCAATAACAATTTCAGAAAAACAAATATTTATATATTTTTTTTTAATTGTGTAAACAAAAAAGAAGACCTGTGCGAGGCCAAAAAGGCTCCTATCTCAGCATAATGCTGCGATATTTGAAAAAACAAATACTGCAGCGCTGGTATTCTGATAGGGCCCAACTGAGTGTTATGTAACAATTATTTATTATATTCGGTAACATCCGTTATCCTGTTTCCTAAGTCACTGACTATGAACCGAAAATAAGCATTTGTTAACTACGAAATGTAATATTTGAAACATGGATATGTATTAGAAACTCACTTTAAAAATCATTGTTGAAGAATATGCTCAAGGATATTGCATTGTTTTAATTTGAATGATTACCTATATGATAATTAATGGCCAAATATTCTCTGAAAGTAAGCAAGTACAAGTCATTTATAGAAATGGTAAATGGCTTTGGAAATTGGATTTAATTAATGCAAAAAAATATTGCATCTAACTAAATCAATTATTTGAGTGGGTATACCGAAAATGACCGTTTCCCTTGCTACCAGTGTTGATGACTAACAAATCTGCTCACCAAGGCATAAACTATTTAACTAATATTTAACCTTGTAAGTACAAGTGACGACAATAATTGGAATCAATTTAAATAAGCATAACCTAATACTAAAATTAGCCTGCAAAAATTTGGTGTGAAGAGTGGTTACTAGCACTATAAAAATGCTGGCAATCATGACCATGACAAGAGCGAGGCTGCAGGATGTTGCACATTATCTAATGAGGTAAATCATTATTATATGAACCTAGAACACAACTTTTCAATGAGTGCTAAATCCTGACTTCCTGAGTAGTGAGAAGCAGCAAAAGGCAAAAAAGTCAGAAAATTCAAAGTTTTGTCGCTACAGACAAAACTTTGCTAACTCCTTACCTAGCATAGTAACAAAACATTGAAATCAAATCTGCCTAGCCTATTCCCAACTATGTTGGGGTCAGCTTCCAGTACAACCGGATGCAGCTGAATACCAGTATTTTACATGGAGCGACTGCCTATCTGACCTCCACAACCCAGTAACTGAGTAATACGATACCCCTTAGTAAGACTGGTTGTCAGACTTTCGGGCTACTGATGACCCGTAACGACTATCAAACATTCACAAATGACCGCCGGGACCAACGGCTTAACGTGCTTTCCGAGGCACGGAGGAGTCTCGGTATATAAAGATGGTTACCCATCCAAGGACCAACCCCGGCAAGCATAGTTTAACCTGATGGATCGACCCGCGCGGCTGTTATTACTTAGCCACGAGTTCCTCATTGCATTCATTTTTATTGCTAACAAAAAGTTGAAATGTCAGTAATAAAAAAAGAAGTGGCTCTGGTATCTTACCTAAGTATTAAGATAAAAAGCCGAAAAAATTAAGTGTTTACAAAAAATATTATACATTTCACTGTCAAAGTAATCTTATCAGAGAATAAGTAAACAATAGGAATCAGGCGGCCAATTGATATTCATATCAAAAATTACTAATCTGATCTGAATAATATCATGATCATGACATAGCTAGGGTTCTGCAGAGATTTTCATCAGATAAAATGTTCTTGAAATGTTGAATTTCGTTATGTAAAAATATGTCTAATGCATATTTGGTAAAGAAAAAGTAAGATAAAATACACTTGCACCACTTTTCAACAAAAGTGTAAATTTTGGACATCAAAAAAGAATGTACTGTTTATACTATCACAGAGTATTTAAAAAAAAACATATATTTGAACATGGAACAGCAATCTCGTGACATTTCTAGGAGTGACAGAAAGAGTGCACAGAGCATGTAAAAGAGTGCAAGAGAATAAAATATAACAAAAAATTACAAAAAACGATTAATTAAATTACCGAAAGCGTTAACAAGGAACCATTACAGGTAAAGAGACTAAGCGGTTAGTGTGTTACAGCTGGAGAGGACCGGCATACATCTACACGATGCATTTCAAGGTTATCTACAGAAACACGAACTACTAGATGCACAAATATTAGTAAAATCGGACCCCTTACCTTCTGGTGGAGGTAAACAACCGCTTACAGGTATTATAACGTTATTTCACGGACATAAAATGTTACATAAGCTTAAATCTCATGACAGTTCTTAACCACGACCAGTGTTAGTTATTCGAGTTGTTCTAGCTTAGTTACAAGCGTTATTCAATGCATAGCGTGTTTGCACTGAGTTTACAACGTACTGAACTGATACTTCACTTATATTTTGACGCTGCTATGTGAGAATTCAGAGTTCAGATGTGGCCCGTAGACCTACATTTATTTC
The DNA here is from genome assembly GCA_949152395.1 of Agrochola litura. Taxonomy (NCBI): domain Eukaryota; kingdom Metazoa; phylum Arthropoda; class Insecta; order Lepidoptera; family Noctuidae; genus Agrochola; species Agrochola litura. The sequence goes on along the minus strand of OX424519.1, from coordinate 5,270,331 downwards.
GGTTCGATTGGGCCTTTTACAATCGAATTCAAGTTGGTGGCACCTGTCAAAACCTCATTCCAGCTGAACAAATCGCTAAATTCTTAACAGTAACCCGGAATAGCTAAATTGGTTTCCCACCAAGTGTAAGTAGCACAGCACTATTATTATGGTCAATATGCTTTTATTGCAGACTTGGAACGCGACCTAAAGAAAAGTTGAGCCTGCGTTTAGTAACTGCTATGTAAGAAGATCATAAAAATATTGACTATAGTTGTTTTAGAATTTTGAGTTCAAAATGGGTGTGTTCATATTCAAGGCTTTCACTAAACTGTATCTAATTATATATCACTGGGTTAGCGTGAAAATTAAGGATATAATAGGCTTACCTGTAATTTCTGTTCATAATGCAATAATTATTCCAGAACCGACGGAAGCTTGTCTAGTGTAAAAGTTAAGAAAATCACATAAGCACAAATAAAACGTATGTTTGCATGTGATATAGTTTATATGAATAAATTAGAGATATGATTCTGAGAAACGCCGCACGCGGCAGTGCTGCCGCAGCAGTGCTGCTGCGTCACTACTGGTCCCCATACATTTTCTAAAGGTTTATAATGATATGAGATATTCGGACATTCCGAGCACGGCAGCAATGTCGCACAGCATTGCTGCCGTGCTCGGAATGTAATTTCTTAGAAACTTATAGAAAATGTACCTATGGGGACCAGTACTGACGCATCACACAACAGTAGTGACGCGACAGTACGAGTAGTGCCGTGGCGTTGTTTGGAATCATTAATTTAATTGACAATGTTTCATAATTTATTTAGTTTATTTAGTTATAATTTATCGTAATAATTCTTGTATTCTTAATTTATTTTTGTTCAAATAAATCTATGTTTTGTGAAAATATTTCTTTACTGATAACAGAATACTGACGTTATGACTTTGAACCATTGCGACCATGTCTCTTCTTGTAGAAGGGATGCCCAGAGACGCAGCAGCGCTACTGTTTTTATCTAACGCAAATTTACTCATACTTCTTTTTGTACTTCTTACTTAGCACTAATGCCCGTTCGCAGGGTTACATGGTAAACAGTGGCGGATAAGCCATGTAGTAAGTATCAGCCGTCCCTTTCTCAGCACCCATATAGACTACATAATGAATTTAGTACTTTATTGCCAACTTTTATCGAAATCGGTTTATAAATTTTGTTAACTTGAATAAGTCTGCTGATTTATAATATTTTCCGAGGTTTCAGGGTTAAATGGTTTTAAGTTATTATTGATAGACGATGCGGTGCAGTGTGGCCCGCCATAATGTGCGCGAACATTTAGAATATATAGGTACTTTGCGTTATTTCTTGATATCTTCAGTGAATTTTTTGTCACGATTGGCCGCCCCTAATATCAGGGCCGCCTTAGGCCCGGGCCTACTGGGCCTTAGTGCAAATCCGCCACTGATGGCAAAATAATAACAGCTGCACGGGTCGATCGAAGGTTAAGCTACGATTGCTGCGGTCGGTTCGTGGATGGGTGACCATCCATTACATATCGAGACCCCTCCGTGCCTCGGAAAGCACGTTATACCGTTGGTTCCGCCGGTTGTCATTCGTAGATTTTTGACAGTCGTTAGAAGCCCACAAGTCTGACAACCACTCTTTCCAAGGGGTATCGTGTTACCTAGTAACTGTGTTATGAAGGTCAGATAGGCAGTCACTCCATGTAAAATACTGGTATTCAGCCGCATACGGTTAGACTGGAAGCCGACCCCAACATAGCTGGGAAATGGCTTGGTAGATGGATTTGACCACTCCCAACTCGTAACCAGCCCTTCCCATCCTTGATGTCCTCCCTCCGGTTGACGCCCTAAGCCGAGGTTCGTACCCCACAGGGGGTGCCCTTAGCGAGCGTTCACCTAGTTTTAATTAGCATAGTTGAATAACCCCTGGCTGGAGGTTTTGAGTGTAGTAGCTTAAGGCACCCACAGAAAAGCCCGGTTAAAATAGTCATGATATCAGAGGTCAATTACGAGACGCCCTAACTAAAAAAAAAAAATATCCCGACTCCGTAAGTCACACCAGTATGACAAACTGGTTTTTATTTCTTGTTTGTCACACTACTGATTTATCCACACCATTTATTTCATAACTAGTGCTTGTTAATTAAAAACCTTCAAATTACGTATTACATTATCGCGTTTTCACTAGAGCACCTACATGAAACTACACTGTTGGATTTTCAGCCTCCAGTTTACCGCAGAGAGTTGAAAATCCATCAGTGCAATAATATTTAGGCGTTAATTTTGGTGTTTTTTAGTGTTACTGAAAACGGGCATAGCTGTATTTATAGAGTAGGTATAGGCATGATGTTGCTTGCAAAAGTTTACCAACACATTAAAGTTACCTTAGTATCCCATTACGCCGTCTGCGAAGGTATTCTGGGCGCACTGTACACTGATTTCGTTTCTGAACGATGTGCGTGCGTCCGGCTATAGCGTTTCCAGTTAAATGCAAGAGCCACGGTTCTCTTCTCTTGTGATCCTAAACGGCTTCAGGGATTAAAGTCTGATTTACACCGGTTATTCCATTTGTTCACCCTAAAAGACCCACCCTACTTCACCCTAGGGTGGATAGGTACTCGGAAACGCGTGTTCATCTGTCCACCCCAGACGGGGTGGATAATAAATCAATTTTGATTGTTCTTCAGACTTTTTACGTGTCTGTCAAGATGGAGACCAGGATTTCAAATCAGCCTACCTTCAATTTTAATATTTGTAAATCGTGTGATACTCCCTGGCCGCGCCACAGTGGAAAATTAAAAAAACATGTTTCTAGATTAATTGTACCATTTATGTACTATACGGTACGTGTAATGAAAATAATTGTACCTCAACGAATAATGAAATATAATGAAGTTTTGGTGGCGCGGCTGGGGAGTATACTCCCTGGCCGCGCCACCACGGTTTTTGTAAACTACTAGGCGCACCCGGATATAGTAAACACTAAATAATTGTACCGGAATTGTTCTTTTCCAATCGCTGCACAGAGATTCGAAAAAATAATTACTTTTGAAATTATAGCCTTTTGTTGGTGGCGCGGCCAGGGAGTATGCTCCCTGGCCGCGCCACCAAGAGTTATTAAGCGTACCAGGACATGGCATACACTAAATAATTGTACCGGAATTGTTCTTTTCCGTACGCTATAAAGAGATTCGCAAATTTAATTACTTTAGAAATTATAGCCTGTCGCCACCAAGAGTTGTTGGGCGTACCTGGACATAGTACACTAAATAATTGTACGCATTATGTACTACCCAAAAACGTAATAATATCACGGAAAAATGTAATATCTTAAGAGAAAACAACAAATCAATATTTAAGCGCATCAGCAGACTTGCTGATCTTTGTAGTTACTAGATGTGGCCTTCAAATTAGAAGTACAGGGAATTATCTCTGTGAGATGGTCGCATAGAAGTGCTAGAATTATGCAACACAATACGAATCTAGATGCATAACAAGAATAATTGACCTTCAGGAAGAAGATAAGAAGTTGATAGGTACTTTTTGTTAGGTACGGTCAGCAACGAAAGTCGTTAACTCTGCTACTTTTACACGACATCTAAAATTACACAAAAGTGTACCGCGGCAGCGGCGGGCGAGCGCTACTTCCAAGTTGGTCGCAGTTGCATGTCTATTTACCCGACTAAGGCGAAGCAAAAAGGAGGGTTATGATTTTGACCGGTACCTATGTATGTTCATCTGTTACCTCATAACTTCTAAACTACCGATCACAATTTGACAAATGAGGTATCATTGGAAGCGCCTTGATCGTCCGGTGGTTATAGGCTATGTGACATTACATTAAATGCAATATGGCGCCCTCTAGAGTACATAAAGTCATGAACTAAAAAAAATGTTTTTAATTATGCCATGTTGGGTATCAAATAAAAAGGCAGCCGAGCATATAATGCCATTACAATTTTGTAGGTGTACAGGCATGCGACCACGGCTTTACCTTGACAATTTTTGTACCTATGTCTTGATTTCTGTCTGAAATATTTTCTTGTTTCATACTTTTTACTTAGAAAATATGATATATATACATATTTGAAATGTTCTCGTCAAGCCTTTTTATTTGATACCCAACATGGCCTAATTAAAAACAATTTTTTTTAGTTCATGACTTTATGTCCTCTAGAGGGCGCCATATTGCATTTAATGTAACGTCACATAGCCTATAACCACCGGACGATCAAGACGCTTCCAATGATACGTCATTTGTCAAATTGTGATCGGTAGTTTAGAAGTTATGAGGTAACAGATGAACATCATAGGTACCGGTCAAAATCATAACCCTCCTTTTTGCTTCGCCTTAGTCGGGTAAATAGACATGCAACTGCGACCAACTTGGAAGTAGCGCTCGCCCGCCGCTGCCGCGGTACACTTTTGTGTAATTTTAGATGTCGTGTAAAAGTAGCAGAGTTAACGACTTTCGTTGCTGACCGTACCTAACAAAAAGTACCTATCAACTTCTTATCTTCTTCCTGAAGGTCAATTATTCTTGTTATGCATCTAGATTCGTATTGTGTTGCATAATTCTAGCACTTCTATGCGACCATCTCACAGAGATAATTCCCTGTACTTCTAATTTGAAGGCCACATCTAGTAACTACAAAGATCAGCAAGTCTGCTGATGCGCTTAATATTGATTTGTTGTTTTCTCTTAAGATATTACATTTTTCCGTAATATTATTACGTTTTTGGGTAGTACATAATGCGTACAATTATTTAGTGTACTATGTCCAGGTACGCCCAACAACTCTTGGTGGCGACAGGCTATAATTTCTAAAGTAATTAAATTTGCGAATCTCTTTATAGCGTACGGAAAAGAACAATTCCGGTACAATTATTTAGTGTATGCCATGTCCTGGTACGCTTAATAACTCTTGGTGGCGCGGCCAGGGAGCATACTCCCTGGCCGCGCCACCAACAAAAGGCTATAATTTCAAAAGTAATTATTTTTTCGAATCTCTGTGCAGCGATTGGAAAAGAACAATTCCGGTACAATTATTTAGTGTTTACTATATCCGGGTGCGCCTAGTAGTTTACAAAAACCGTGGTGGCGCGGCCAGGGAGTATACTCCCCAGCCGCGCCACCAAAACTTCATTATATTTCATTATTCGTTGAGGTACAATTATTTTCATTACACGTGAAATGGTACAATTAATCTAGAAACATGTTTTTTTAATTTTCCACTGTGGCGCGGCCAGGGAGTATCACACTACACCCACATTTCGCCAGTTATGTTAAAGTCCCATGTAATAGGGGGCGAGCCTATTGCCATCAACCGGGCACAAATCCAGACTCCGGGCTGCTATTGAGAAATTCCAGATGGAAAAATCCAATAACACTATGCCTGACCCGGGAATCGAACCCAGGACCTCATACTCAGCAGTAGCGCTTGCGACCACTACACCAACGAGGAAGAATTTTACTAGAATACAAAGCACTGCTTACCCCAAGTACAGTCATATCACATTGAAACATGGTTACAAACGATTTCAGCTTCAAAGAAGAAGTACCTGTATCTTGGGCCAGTCTTTGTCATGTTTTCTCTAAATGACTAGTTTAGTCGAAAATAATGGTTTATTCCAGAAATCCCCAACGAGAAATCCCTACCAAAGGGGATTTTTTTTTTCATAATTAAAAAAACTCCGCATTTCCTGTATCTTGGGCCAGTCTTTCTATCATGTTTTCTCTAAATGACTGTAGTATAGTCGAAAATAATGGTTTATTCCAGAAATCCCCAACGACAAATCCCTACCAATGGGGATTTTTTTTTTCAGAATTAAAAAACTCCGCCTTTCCTGTATCTTGGGCCAGTCTTTCTACTATCATGTTTTCTCTAAATGACTGTAGTTTAGTCGAAAATAATGGTTTATTCCAGAAATCCCCAACGAGAAATCCCTACCAATGGGGATTTTTTTTTCAGAATTAAAAAAACTCCGCCTTTCCTGTATCTTGGGCCAGTCTTTCTATCATGTTTTCTCTAAATGACTGTAGTTTAGTCGAAAATAATGGTTACTTTATTCCAGAAATCCCCAACGACAAATCCCTACCAGTGGGGATTTTTTTTTTCAGAATTCAAATAAACTCAGCCTTTTTTTCTAATATTCTAGTCGTTTTTGGCACTTGCCGGCCGCTGCCGCGGCACCGCTCGCTGCGCTCGCTCGGCTCGTGCGTAGGGAGTAACTAGTGGGGATTTCTGGTAAAAAATAACAATCCCCACTGGTGGGGATTTGTCGGTGGGGATTTCTGGAATAAACTAAAAAGTAAGTTCAAAAACTAAAACCCGACTTAAAGGTGTGAAACAAGAAAATATTTAGACAGAAGTCAAGACATATGTACAAAAATGATCAAGGTAAAGCCGTGGTCGCATGCCATTATAATTTTGTAGGTGCGACCACGGCTTTACTTTGGTCATTTTTGTACATATGTCTTGACTTCTGTCTAAATATTTTCTTGTTTCACACCTTTAAGTCGGGTTTTAGTTTTTGAACTTACTTTTTATTTAAACTATTTTGGAGTAATAGTTTCGTGATAAAGTATTTGCAGAGCAGCTTATTTTTAACCGACTTCCAAAAGGAGGAGGTTCTCAATTCGTCTGTATGTTTTTTTTTTTTTTGTATATTTGTTACGCGATTACTCCGCCAATTATGAATAGATTTTGATGATTCTTTTTTTGTTTGGTAGATCATACTTCAGAGGTGGTCCCATATAAATTTTATTAACTTTGCTTGGGTAGTTTTTGAGTTAGCTTCAATTATACGTATTTTGTCCCAGTTAATATGTAGATGATATGATAACTTCTTGTCACTGTTATTTACATAGCAGGTAGTGGTATTCGAATTTGTGTGGGGTAGGTACCACAACTAAAAAGTGAAAAATAAAAACTTTTTACAAAAAAAAAAACAACCGACTTCAAAAAAAAACACTACAAAGTGAAAAATAACTTTAATTTCGGAAGTCGGTGACAAAGAACGAAAATTCAAAACCATAGACACCGACTTCCGAAATTAAAGTTATTTTTCACTTTGTAGTGTTTTTTTTTGAAGTCGGTTGTTTTTTTTTTTGTAAAAAGTTTTTTTTATATTTTATGGTATGTATGGTTTGTATGTATGGTTATATGTTATATGCCGTACGTAGCACAGTCTCACTTTTGCTTGTTTTTAACAATTTAAACATATTTATTTACTTGGACAATATAATATATATATATATATTTGTAATGTGCTCATCAAGCCCTTTCATTTGATACCCAACATGGCACAATTCAATTATTTTTATTTTTTATTTCATTACTTTATGTCCTCTAGAGGGCGCCATATTGCATTTAATGTGACATCACATAGCCTATAACCAGCGGACAATCAAAACGCTTCTAATCATACCTCACTTGTCAAATTATGATTGGCAGTTTAGAAGTTATGAGGTAACAGATGAACATACATACATACATACATACATACATACATACCGGTCAAAATCATAACCCTCCTTTTTGCTTCGCCGTAGTCGGGTAAAAATAATATATGAATTCCGATTATCCATCTCCGTCTGGGGTGAATTACACCACCCTAGTAATTGTATGGACGTTTGTGCACTTACGCGTATACGGTTCATACAATTACTAGGATGGCCAAACCGGATCAGAAAGGAACACGAATCTAATACGGACAAGTGGGCAAACGCCCCTAGGGTGAATTTTTTGGGGTGGATACTCGGAATAACCCATTTACATGGCGCAATTTAGTTCCTGTGGCATACCTACCATAAGCTGAAGCACCGTCTAAACACGTAACAACCAAGCCTATGCCATCAACCAGGCACAAAACTCCGGGTTGCCACTGAAAATTCTAGAAGTAACACTTAGCCCGACCTGGGAAATGAACCCAGGACCTCATGCTCAGTAACGATTGTGACCACTAAACCAACTAACGAGGCATTAGGCTGCTTATGCACTAGAGCGTAGCGGAGAAATGTGCCAATATAATCTAAACTCCGCTCTTATTGATTAATATTGGCACATTTCTCCGCTCCGCTCCGCAGCCTCGCTCCGCTCCAGTGGACAGGTAGTCTTAATATGGTAAAAATAAAACAAACATAGCCAAAAAGACATTTATTGAGATACACAAGCTAAATTTCGAACAGTCATACACACAGACACCAACTTACAAAGACTTTGTACATTTTACGGTAAGGTCCTCCGCAAAATAGATGCCAGAGTTACAAACTTTAAAAAAATATTTTCTACTTTTCGGCAGTGGCAACACTCTCCAGCCTTCGTTATGGGCACTGGTAACATTAAGAAGATGATTACACAGCACTGGGGCCGGTGAAATAAAGAGATACAGCTATACACAAGACGTATAGCGCCATCTCCTTTTAGCAACTAAGGCCTCTGCCTCGAATCTTGCGGGCAGCGGGGCGGCGGCGGCAGCGGCGCGGGAGCGGCAGGATCTAATGCGTAAAATCAAATGGACCGGCCCTCGAACACAGCGGCGCGGTGGCGGGCAACGAGCGGTGCACTCCAGTCAAGCGGTGACCGCCCGCGCGTCTGCATTGTAGTGTTGCGTAATTTATTTTTGTGACGTGTCGAAATGTCCTCGGACGTGCTAGAGCAAATTATTTCAGCAATTTTTGAGAGGACACCAATATAACAGCAAAGATGTGAACCATAAAAATAGAAGAGTAATTAACCAGTTATGGAAAGAAATTAAATACCGGAAGAAATTAAATATAATATAAGTACCTCTACATCGTTTTGGTTTAATTTCAGACTAAATCGCCTTTGATATCTTCAAGAATATAGTCAAAAGTTTCTACACTCATTCTGGTGTAGTCGTTGAATTTGTCATGACACTGTCTCTGTTCTTTATAATTTCGATAAAACTCGCCTTTTTTTTTCCTTGCCCTGTAGTAGGGATTCACTTCTTCTTTTGCCCACAATAAATCGAGCGTTAGGAATAGATTTGAATCAAAAATATGTTGTCGCCCTTGTTCAGACATTTCGTTCGCAAATAAAAACAAACATCTCGACGATACAACCACGAACACAACACTACGCCGCTATGGTGCCGCGCGATCTACCCGCTGGTTTCGAGAACGGGTCTGCGTTGCCCGCGTCGCCGCCGCTCCCGCGCCACTCCGCTGCCCGCAAAATTCGAGGCAGAGGTCTTAGTTACCTATTTCACAGACACATCGTTTTTTTAATTTTATGACTAGTGGCTACTAGCCATTGCGAAATACATTAAGTATGCAGGTATAACTTACATAAAATACTGCAAATTAATTCAAAAATTATACTTGGTGTCTCAAAATGTAACAAAAATTTAAAAATAGCCTATTAACATTACAAATTATTAAAGTAAAAAGCGGAGGACCACAAAATACAGCTAATTCATGTCAAGATTTTGTGCAAATAATACTAAATAAACATTAAATTTTTGGTAAAATAATACTCCACATTCACAAAAAAACATGTCAGTAAATACTTATTGTATCTACAATAATATCGATACCCTAGTTCACACTAGTACTAATTACATTTTTTTACTTTTTTATTCCTATGTATACTAAATGAAATTCTGTCTCGTTTTATCTTACCAGAGTTACGTAAAGCCTTCTCCTTCTATTAAAAAAAAGTGTCACAATGATATTAAGTACTTCGGATGCGCGTTTTATTGTACTCAAAAGAAATTGAATACTTAACATAACATCACGCCTTGTTTCCCCGAAGGGTTTGGGCAGAGGTATATCTGTAGTATACGTGTACCTACTAAAAAAAAGCTAAAAAGCTATTCTAAAATATAAAAACTCAATTTTTAATGTTTTTTTAACCACTGCTACGATATTCATATGCGAACATAAGAATTGCTCTCCTGTAAAAAAATTGGTGTAAAAGTAATTAGTAGGTACGAGTTTGAACTAGGGTATCGATATATTGCTTTTTTTTTAATATTTACGTAAAAAAGGGTGCCGTTGAAAAATATAAAACGCGCCATGCGAGTCGAGTTCCATTCAGAGGCATTGTGCAGTGCGAGAAAATCCTGTCGTCGTATCATGTCGCGCTGAAACGAGACATTAATATATGTCGAGTCATTTAGGCGCGAGAAAATACGACGACAAAGCTTTGTCGCTTGAGCATTTTAGCCCGGCAATTGACACATTTTAGTGTCACAAAAACAATCAATCAATGAGAATTTGATTTAGTATAATTTGTCAGGCGCTTACTCTTTTTTTATTAATTATTAACTTTTTTAAATTTTTTATTGTATTTTTTAGCCTCTTTAACAGGTTTCATAAGATATATTCTCTTTGGATAAATACATATACATATTTAGGATATATTCCTTATATTTCCTGTCAATTTATTGAATTATTGCAAATCGACCCTATAGTCAATTTTAGACTAAAGATGATCAGCAAAACTAACAGTCTTCTTTTACATGAAAAGCACTTCAAATTAAAAATAATTAGCTGAAAATTTATTTTTAATAATAAACAATATTTTTTTTTTTTTTTTTTATTAATAAATAAAACCTAAATAATAAAGCTGCTGTCAATACTCCTCATTTTTGGTACATTACAATGTTTATTATTAATCTTAAGTATATCTGACAATGATATTAAAGGGCCTATACTACCTCAAATGGCTTAGCACGATCCTCCGTTACATCGAAAATACTGCAGCATTAATTTTGAAATAAATATATGTTAAAGTTAAGGATTAATGTTAAGTACTATGTTAGACGAAAACACAATTTCATAAAATTTTCTCGATAGAAAAAAAATCCAAAGTTACCTCCAAACCGAACAATAAACCGCTGGTATTCAAAAAAATACTTCAAATTAGATCATGAAACTTTGCATAATAACTGAACTAACTATAAAGCAGCGACTATGTTTTTTTTTTTTAATTACCATTATTTTCGCCGTAAAAAGCAATTACCTAAATTATTAGCGCCTCGGAGCCGCTAGCACCCCACTCCGTCTCGCTCTCACTCAGTCCGCGAGCAGTATGGTGCGAGCGAGATAAAAAGTGAATTTGAGCTGAGGTAGTATGGGCTCTTAAAAGTGAAAGGAGATAGTTAGGTTACCTTCTCAATATGCGATCTTCAAAAACGGCAGAATATCACATTATTAGATGACACGTAGAAGTAGGACGGCATGTGCGTCATTCTATAACTGGCGCGAAAGAGAAGGAGTACGTGTACCCTATCTACCTCATTTTACATAAATCATTGATATATCTGACACAAAATTTACGTATTCATTGGTCAAACTTATAAAATTGCGGATATCTCAAAATAACAAAACAAAACTTAACAATTTTAAATAATATATTAATAATAATATCCTCTTGAACGAATTTCGGTGCAGACACAGGTGCACTGTTCCCATATACAGTATTCCTCAACGGTATTACGTGCTTTCCGAGAAATGGAGGTGTCACACCACCAAATTCCAATCTACGGGCTGCTACGGAAAAATGTCTAATGGAAAAACACAATAGCACTGCCCGACCACGAAGCCAACAGGGCAGTAAATATATAAAATAGTAGTGTAAAGTATAATTTTATACAAAATAAATAAAGGACGTATTCACTGGACTCAAACGTGAGAAAAAATGCGCAATATTGTTGCCCGCAACGCTCAATGTTTCTGAAAACAATTTTGATCAACTTTGTTTCCCAGTGAATACGGAGCTTAATGAATATGATATGAAATAATAATATGGTAAACAAACCTCAAAGACGCCTCGAGTGCAGCGACGAGGCAAGACGGCCTCACGGACAGCAAAACAATTAAAAATAAAAATAATTTTGAAAAAATAAATAAAGCCTGTTTCACCACACGAACGACTACAATTTGTATAATGACAAACCTGACCCAGAATTTATAAGAAACTTCGAATTCTTCATTTTCATGAAAGACATAAATATGTCTAGATAGGCAGTCAAAGCTGAGAACTCATCGAAAAAACAGCGTCCAACAGTTAGCCGCTAAATGCACGCACAATGACGTGGCGCGAGTGAGATAGAATAAGACGTTTCTGTCACGCACACCAGCATAACAAAGTTGGCTTGTTTGTTTTACACACGTTACTATGTCGTGACGATTAATTTATCGTTGGTCGTCTCTAACTGTTCCCATTGGACCGTGACGACATTTCCAAACAACAGTCTGACTAGTAGTGACACGCACAAAGCGAGCCGAGTATGGGCGCGGGGGGTGAGGGGAGAAGAAAACACGTGTAAACCACAGATAGTCGCAATAACGACACATGATTTGCCGTCTTCTAGCCGTTCTCATTAACTTGACAATCTGTCGCCAATGCAAAAAAGTCGTGGACGACAGTTAATCGTGTCGTTCTATAAGTAAACACCACCATTTAAATACACAAGCCACGACACGACAATCTGTCGTCACGGCATAGTGGGAACAGGGCCTTGGTTCTTTTACAGCGCCACACTATCTAGACATAAATAAATCAAAGCCAGACACTTATTAAAAACAAAACTTATCGTTATAGAGTCACGAGGAGCAATTCCCGTATTTTTATTTTAAAAATGTTCGCTTTCTAATCTCAGTGTCAATATGTCAAAAATACTTCGAATTTAGAGTCCATGTCACCACTCAAGTCCGATAGACGCGACGCTAGCGTTTATGTCATTGCATCAAATTGCATAAAAAAAAAAAATTGTTCTACAATTTTCCGCCAGACTTCAGTGGTGACGCTACATTTGACCAGTCATCAAAAATGTAAGTTGAACCCAATATTTTAACCTGAGACCCAATTCATGATTTAGGCCTTACTAAAAACTAGTTTCAACCAATCAAAAAACTTTAAACAAGTTTTAAGTAATGCTTGAGTTTTGAGTTAGGTTACGTAACACGGTCCTTAGAATGGCCCTTCAAATGATCCCCGTCTATACTCCATTTATTACAACATTAGACAAATAAAGATTATAACCCTTTCGTTATAAACGTATTATAAACTCCGTTATTTGATTATAAGTACAAAACAATGACATATGTAACAATTAAATTAAAAAAATTACTCAAGTGCAGTAATTTCAACATTATTACACAATAATTGTAGTTATTTGTCTAAATAAATGGAGTATATTGGTTTTACAACAGCGAGCTTTAAATAAACGCGACAAGCGAACGGGTTTATTTAACCGAAATTTAGAGTGGCGAAAACAGGCCCTATTAATATGAGATTGATATTAAAAGTCGGCTGCGCTCGAGGCAGTCTAACTCCGTTTGAGGCGCGTTGCCTCGCCGCTGCGTCCTCGAGGTCTCGAGGCGTTCTATTCCACGTCTTGCACTTTGTGAGACGGTTCAGGTTCAACCGTTTGACGGGAGGTTTTGTTGGTCTATGAATAAGAAAAGTCGCTTTGTTACCCGACTTCAATGTACTCAAACTTTATAAATCAGTTAAAACAAAACTTGACCAAAATAAATTAAGTGATCTTGGAGTAAACGCCTTTAATAGAAAGATAATAAATAAATAAGGGAGTGCCTCCGCTGCCGGCACCCAAAAATAACGCCATTGGGAACCGGCAGTATATTAATGCCGGCAGCCGAGATTAAAAACATCGGCTGTCGGCGCCGGTTCCAATAATGGACACCGGCGCTCAGCGGCGCGAGCGGTAAACGTCTTAAAAGACTAGATTCCAAAGCCGGTAAACATTAAAAAAATACACCATCCTATCCTCTCAAAGTATGAGAATTTTAGACGTAAAATTACATTTGTTTTGTAAGAAATAACACAAAAAACTCTTTGGAAAATGACTGAAAGCGGTTTTGTGAAGGTCCAATCGGATAATTTGCCGAAACTTGATATGATCATGATGACCACATTTTTTACATCAAATATCGATTTCACGTCTGTTGAAATCAAAGAAGTGAAAGCTTTAAGGTAATTACGTATTACATATATAATGTTTATTTTATTTTGCACACTTATTCTGGAATAATATAGTTATTTAAAGCAACATAACCTAAAATAAATAAAACATTACCTTCGGAAAATATCAAAATCTACATGGGTACCTATAGAATGTTGTTACTAGGATATTGAAAACATTTCGGAATTATTTTATGAGATGAAAATCTTGAGTACAACGAAATGAGTTGCTTTTTGGATAAAATTACTTACAGTTCATTTTTTTATAGATCAAAGAGAGAATCGTAATAAATGGCGATTCAGCAGTCGGATATGTTCAAGTTAAACGAGAGTTATATGCCTAATGAAAGCTCGGATAACATCTGCACATTATGTTCGTCAGAAGTGTTATGGTCTAACACCTTACTTGTAATGAGGCAAAAGAAACGGTCTTGTCCGTTCAATGTGAAGACTGTCCGGCACATTAACCTTTTCACCGCCCACGTAACGCGATGCCTCCTCAGCGCCAAGCTATAAATGTATAACGAAATATATAATAAACAGTAGTGATGAGGGTATCGTCATATCGATGAATGAGATTTATACGCGTTCAGTTTTAATTATAATTTTACGGATATAAATAAAAACTGATTAAAATTTCCATATTTGTTTTATTTAACAGTATCCCTAGTAAGAAAAAACAGCATAAATTATAAGTATCAAAGAAACAAATACATAACTCAATTAGAGCTTTAGGAAATGAGGTACATCTCTATTTGTTTTATGAATTCATTATTTGACTTCATTTCAAGTCCTTGGCGCTCAGAGCACGTTAAATTCAATTCTGATCAGGGATGTGGTCTATTGTCTTTCTTCTATTTTTGTCTACTCCCATGTTTTTTTTAACTACTTCAGTCAACGTTTTTTACCCTAGCTAAGCGGCAGAACTTTTCAGTGTTTATATAGTGTTTTTCGAAATAGAAAGTAAGTATGGATTTAAGGCGCGGCGCCTACTATCGGTGGGCATCGATGCGGCTCGGTACAGCTCGGGCGCCTTACGGCGGCTTCGGGCGCCTGAGAGCTGCCTCGGCAGTCGTAAGCATACCTTACGTTGAGGGTGGTTTCGGATAGCTCGGTTGGCATTTTCGTGACAGACACGTCGCATAACAGTCATAACGTTCACCGCGCGCGCCTCCATTAGCTTGGCAACACCCAGAGGCAAACAAAAAGGCAACAGCCTCATTAATTACACGTATAGGTTTGTTTTATTTGACGATGACAGAAGAAAAGTTGATTATTCTATAAAATCTTCTTTTTTGCCTTATGGCTCCAAGTTTCTCTTCTTCTTCAGCAAGATGAACAATGAGAACTAAATCCCAATCCACAATTATAAACATAGTTAAAATTAAGAGCTTCTAATGAAGTCGTGGCGCCGGCGCCAGTGGCACGAAAATCTGGAGCTTCTATTGAAGTCCGTGACGGTGAAAAGGTTAAGGTCGTAAGATATTGTTGTACAAAAGTATTTTTAAGAAAAAAAATTATGAAAGTGTAAAATATGTGAACGAGTTAAATGAATAAATTTTTTATTCATTTTTCAGGTGGCTGTAAGCATGCCATTGCCTTCTTGACCTGGCTGCATAGGCGCAGTGAAGACCCACCATCTACTAGTGTAGATTGTTATTGGAAGAAATTAATGTTGTCTTCAGTGGGCACAACGCTCAAATTTATTCCAGCAAAAGACATTTGCACTACAGATGAATTTCTCCAACGAAATGAAGGCACTTTTCTGTGTAGCTTACTGTGATTTTGAAGAATAAAAAAATATTAACATAGTGTCCATTCCAAGGTTGCCTGGAAGAGATCGCGGAAAGCGATAAGGCCGCCCATTGTATATTTTGTAGTGTTTGATTTATTTTTTGTTATGTATTTTTGTGGTGTACAATAAAGTATATATAAATAAATAAGTAGATTATGACAAAGAATATTGTAAAAATCTTATAGAAAAATGTACCTTATTTTGGTGTGATGCCATTTTTCCTCTTAAAAACATGAATAAAACAAAATTTAATAAATCTATTTTTTTATTAAAACATTCTGCATGTTACTGTGCGTTTGCACTGGCGAAACATTCACAACCAAACATGTTGGAATCTCTATTTTCTGTCAATTTTCCATACAATGTTTGACAGGAACTAGAGATATCAACATGTTTTGTTGTAATGTTTCGCCAGTGCAAACGCACACTTAATTAGACCACAAGCTACTAGTATAACATCATCTATAATAGGTATTAAGTTGTGGTCAACACAAGCATGAGGTGGTAACATGTTAAATTATCTTAATCTATTTATAACACGTTCTACATGAATTCTTAATGCTGCCTCTTTGACTGTTTTACATCTTCTTTTGAACTAGGAGTCGACTTGTAAACAGAAGAGGGTCTTATAAGTGTACAATCCAGTTTAGCAGGAGGCGCAAATAGAGCGCTTTTATTATTTCTAAATATTTAAACGGTGAAGGAAAACATCGTGAGGAAACTCGCATGTCCTAGAACCGAAAATTCGAAGACATGTGACATCTACCAACCCGCACTGGGCCCGCGTGGTGGATGACGGCCCACTCCCTCTCACAGAGATGAGGCCTGTGTCCCAGCAGTGGGAACATGATGATGGCTGATGATGATGAAATATTTTTCTCTTTAAGAAACGTTTTCTCACTGGCGGTGGCTGCGACTCAGTATCCTTTTGACATTGAAATTTGTGAGGAAGGATACCTTTCTTTAATCTTAATGTGGTTTTTGTTTTTCTTGCAAATTTAAGATCTTATACATCATATAATTATCTGTATCTTCTATCTGAAATAAAAAACATAATAAATTAAATTGTGAAACTAATAGGAAACAGAATGTGTTAAAAAGCAGTGTAACACCTGTTATCTCCACTGTGAAATTCTCAAAAGAGTTTTACAAACAAGGTTACCTAAGTTACGATGTTCGCTTACTATCGACATCATAACCTTGTTTGTGTAGCACAAAAACTAAAGAAATGTTTAGGGAACGACTTAAATACTTACGTTATAGTGATCTTCACAACAACATAAACAAATTGATGGAGATATCAAGTCTCTTTTCATAATTTTACACCACTTTCTCCTTATGTCCGCACGTCGCGGCACAAAAAAAAAACTATTTCGGGTGCATTTCTGCACTTAGGCACAATGCAGAATGTCGGTTTTTTGCATTGTTCTATACTGCCCTGCTAAGCACAAAGGCGGTATCTCAACCGGAGTAAGTTTTGAGAAAATTGACTGTTTGTAAATTGTAATATAAGGAAAAATGGTGATATAAATAACTTCTTAGTGGTTTTTTTTACTGTTTTAAGTTAGATAGCGCTATTCCGCTTATACCATTAGACGCGAAATTTTTAAAGCTATTGAATGGTATTAAAAAAACTAAAAGGACGTATCTCAGAGATACCGCCTTTGGGCTTAGCAGGGCAGTATAGAGGGAGAAGGTGGTTCCATGATGATGTATTAGTCGACAATAGAAAACACTGTTGAATTGCAGCAGAGCACAACACTTCTTCAACTTAACCTCACCACTTGACACTTCTTTGTTTGTTGTCATAAACTGTGACGTCATCATACCAAGCGTGCCTGGGTCGGTTGGCTATTTTTTAAGTACTTTATTTTTTTTACTATTATTTGGCGATGTTAACTATCGAATAAAAATATTACAAAAATACAAACATATTCCTTCTTTTTTTTTTTCAAACTCAGCGCCGGCAGCCAATTCAGCAACCGGCGCCGGCAGCTATTTCGTGAGCCGGCGACGGCAACGGAGGCACTCCCAATAAATAAATGTTGGCGCGTTTAAGTCTCAAGCAGAAAATTAAAATAAGTAAACCACGAATTATTTGGTTACGTTTTGTACATGTTAGGATCGTCCTGGGATTTCTAATGAATAGATTAATTGAAAAGCAATAAAAAGAAAAACCGAGCTCCCGCCATTAGCGTATCCACTTGTCGAGCCTCGACTTGAGCCAAACTAAAGCTACGTATAGTAGATAAACAACGAATGAGGCTCTTTTTAGCATGACAGAAACCGACAAAGTATGACTCGAGCTGAAGCTACGAAAGCTTCAAAGCGCAAGGCAAGCTTGCCTCAGATTGAGGCAATGGTTTCCTCCCATGATTAGTCTCGGCTAGAGGATGAATCTAATCAATATGCAACTTGTTTGAAATCGCAGAACTATTCTAGTCGACTGTCCATTTACACTGTTTAATTTACGGTGTCATAAAAAAAATGAATAATCAATTTTGTCCAGATGACATCTTTCGTTCGGGCTCTAGAAGTTTATCAACCAGTGGTCCAGGGCGTTCCAGGCTGCTATAACTGTCTTTTTCGCTAGGCTTTTGCTCCATCTGTAATTTTCGTATTTTTAAGCAATGGAGTGGTTTGGTAGAAGCGTCGCCGCAAGAGTGCGCTGAGTGTTTGTCACTTGTCAAAGTCATCTTGAATGAAAGCGACCAATCGCTGTAAAGACAACCTACTTTGCGCCATCTCGCGGCAAAGTTTTCAGTAAGGAACTCCATTGGCAGATGAATGAAAGTAACAAACAGTTAGCGCCATCTACGCGGAACTAAATTTGACAGTTTTCTTCCCCATTATGTCGACTGTGGAAAGGGTCTTAAAATGTCCACTCAGACTAATAAACATCAGATATATAATGTCATTGGATATTTTTCCAAAGGTGGGCCTTGTTAACGAGTGTTTTCGGCTATGCCTGTCATGACATTCCATTTATAAAAAAACGCGTATTTTAACAGTTAAAATACGCGTCTGTGCAAAAGTGACAGTAGGAAAAGTGACAGGTGACATTACTGAAATATGTATGAAAATTGCCGCTTTTTGTCAAAACATTTATGCTCGTGACTATAAACTGATTTTTTTTTTTTGCGATGTCGATATCTTGAGCGGGCCCTTTATTAGATAAAATAAAAAGGTGGCACGTCACTTGCCTTGATTTTTTTGTTACAACTCTTGATCCGGGTTAATTTGACACCAATTATCGTTTTCATCAAGTTTCAAGTACGCAAGCTATGTATGTATCAAAAGGAGATCATTCAGGCTTCAAACGTTTTGTTACCGCATAAAGTTAAAAACCCAGCCAGGAAAAAAACTTTTTTTTACTGTCTAAGATCAGTGAAAGTGTGGCGGCATCTACATCGTCACATGCGAACTACGCATCAAAGACCTGCCGTCACACAAATCCTGCATCGCGCAATTAGAGTTTACCGCGCGATCGACATATTTACAAGATCCCGACTTCAACCGTTGCGCAGTTGCCCGCCAGACACAACACCCGTCTGGTCGGAGGATCCTCCCTTTTCTATAGAGGATGAGTGACCTTAACACCCTGTTCCTCATACCCCTAAAAAAGCAAAAATAATACCCGTGTCCACTGACACTGCGCGACATCTAAATGAATGCCTAAGTAAAAGCGTATTGTTGGATTATCAACTTTCAGCGCTAAGCCCAGCGTTGACAATCCAACAGCCCGCTTTTATTGTATTATTGCTCCCAACATTGCATTGTGAGCAAAAATAAGATTTTTTGGTGTTTTATATCTATACCAATATTATAAAGAGGTAAGTTTTAATGTAGGGGAGGGGGGGGGGGGGGGTAATCTCCTGAAATACTAGGCGGACTTGAAATTTTTTTTTAGATATAGGCTCGCGGTGGAAGTCGCGGGCACAAGCTGGTAACTAATATATAGCTGTTTTTTTTTTGTTGTTTATAGTAGTTAAAAATCGAATCTAGTATTTTTTCTCTGGCTACTGGCTGTCAGCGACAAAAGTCCATTATCACTGTCATTTTTACATATCAAAATTGACGAATAATGATCGTATCATTATTGGAACGAAGTTCTTTAACGGGGCTTGTAAACTTTCAGAAATCTTCACGCTAAAAAGTGTTAATACTTGCGACTGTCTTCTTCTTATTCAAAGAGAGAGAGAGAGAACGCCGGCAGAAAAAAGAAAAGAATAAAATGATTACAGTGTCGTAGGATAAAAATGGACACATCCCGAGTACACTGCATGCCGGAGAGAGAAAGTGTGAATTTGGTCAAAATTAAAATCCAAAATGGCGGCTCTGCTTTCAAATTTTTCATCATGCGTTTTCATGGTTTTCAAGTGTGCAAAAGCCGATAGTGAAGTCAAAACGAAAATCCAAGATGGCGGCTGCGAAAATTTTCTAAATTTTCGTCATGGGTGTCGTTTTCATAGTTTTCGAGGGCGTTAAAGCTGATATGATGTCAACATGTAAATGCAAGATGGCGGCTGCAAAAATTTTGTTTTTGTTTTAAATCATACGTGAGAAAGAACTTCGTTCTTCGAAGGTGACGGGGGTCCCCCGACCGCACACGTTTTTTTCGACTTTGTCATCTTTCGTTACTAATCGTACTTTTAAATGTTTGGGTACGTTCTGAATGATTTCCTTTATCTCGTGGGAATAGCAACTTTTCAAATCAAGACCTGTAAACATGTTCGGTTCGGGAAATTCAATTCGGTAGTATTTTTTAACAAGAAAGGCGACCTGAAGCAATTACTACAGACATTCAGGTTTCATACGACTCGTGCCGAACGGCCAATTTCGTTAGGCATCAACCCTCGATTTTAAGATACTACCAGCGGTCTTTGACTCCAAAAAAAAACAAGACTGTTCCTTTTTTCGCTAGATAATTTAATAGAGTCTGGCCACGCTAAGTCTGCATAAGTAAAAAAACTGTGGAATTTGAAAATCTATAGACGGCAACACCATCCCGTGTTACAAAAAAAAATTGATACTTTGTTTTTTTGTTTATATTCTGATTTACTCCTGGTAAAGAATAGTCACTTTAGCACGATGCAGTGCGGATTTGATACAGTTTTGTCATCGTATGGAGGTACATCATAGGTACGACATAGTCTATTACACAATCTATTATGCAAAACTCAAAAGGCAAAATATCAAAATCATTAGATCTACTTACAACCCCGGAACTGACATAACTGACTGATGTAAAAGTATACCATATATAAAACTTTTTGGGGTTGCCCATTTATTCCATTGCAGAATTAGCGTGGCCAGACTCTATAACCACAGGGTTATAGAGTCTGATATCTCCTTTTTTCGCTAGCTAATTGAATATAACCCTGTATATATTCATTTATTCGATTTTTCCGCCCAACTGTGCCGAATCATGCCGACCAGAACATGTGTAGACCACCCCTGGACTCTAGCTCAGGCTGTACACATTTATGGCTACTCACATCAGGCTCCCCAAGCAGAGTGTTGGCGAGGTAGGGCGCCTTGAGCACGCCGCGCCAGTACAGCTTCTCTAGCGGCCTGTTCACGCACCAGCCGGCGCAGCGGATGCCCAGCGACCGCCAGTATTGAATCTCACTCCTAAAAAGTAGAAATTACGGAGTCAGAAAAAGAAAGGACATGTGTAATTAGGAAAAAAAAACTGTTTGTCAATTCGTACTCAATCGGCATCTGTCTCAAACCGCAAAAATGTACAGATATTCCAAGAAAAGTATGCGCTTCGATAATCATTTCTGGAAATGCGAACGCGCGATTATGAAGTCTAATATAGCTGTTACAACCATGGCAATACTTGCCTATGTTGTATTACCATGATTTGAAAATTATAGATTCAATCAATCTATCTGCCTAGCCTTTTCTCAACTATATTGGGGTCGGCTTCCAGTCTATTCGGATGCAGCTGAATACCAGTATTTTACATGGAGCGACTGCCTATCAGACCTCCACAACCCAGTTACTAGGTAACACGACACCTCTAGGTAAGACTGGTTGTCAGACTTTTGGGCTACTGACTACCCGTAACGACTGTCAAAGATTTACGAATGACAGCCGGGACCAACGGCTTTCTGAGGCACAAATTACTTAGCATAATATACTAACGGGCTCACGATGTCCTTGTGTAACAATACTGCGCTAACAGCACACCAGCGCGCCGTCCAGCGCCACACTAGCCCGTGTATCATGTCCGCGAAGCGTAAAGCGCTGTGCAGCGGTAGGTTCTCACCGAATCTACGGAAAAATATTCAAACAAACATCGCGACTGACCGTAGACAGTTGAAATGTTCACAGATTGTATTTCTATTATCAATTAATCAAAATAAAGTTAAAATTAAAGAAACGTGTTTTTTTTGCTACATATTGTATAGTGGTACAGAACCCTTCGTGTGCGAGACCGACTCGCACTTGAGCAGTTTTTTTACTGTTTTTATTTTCTGTGCGTGTCCCAAATAAAATATTTTTCTTTCTTTGTCCATGAAAAATACTGGAATATTTTACATAGAGCGACTGTCTACCTAACCAGTAACCTAATTGCGTAATACACGATCAATCACAATTTGTTTCGATTTGAAAGAGAATGCTAATCCATTGCTTCATAAGTTGGAAAAAAAATCTGCTCACAAACGTAAATAACGCAATAAATGTTGTTGAACTGTCAAAATGAAACAAATTTGTCATAATCGTTTACGAAAATAAGTTACGCAATTAGGGTACTGCACAGCCGGATCTTAAAACTTGTATGAAACTGAACTCACCGGGGGTTATTGGGGCCTTTTTCTGCGTCATAATCTTGAGAACTGAAGCAGTATGGCCGGTAACTAAGACAACCCACTATCTCAGGATCGCTCCTACGTATCTGAGAATATAGAACTTCATTAAGTCACTCTCTCCAAAGATTTAATAAATAAAAAAACGAGTGCGGTCGGGGGACCCCCGTCAGGAACGAAGTTCTTTCTAAAGTATGATTTAAAACAAAAAAAATTGCAGCCGCCATTTTTGATTTACATTTTGACCTCATATCGGCGTTAGCACCTTCGAAAACTATGAAAACGACACCCATGACGAAATATTTTAAAATTTTCGCAGCCGCCATCTTGGATTTACATTTCGACCCTCGAAAACCATGAAAACGATACCCATGATGAAAAATTTTCAGAGTTGCCATCTTGTCATCTTTCTTTTTGACATCTTTATATTATATTCACACTCTCTCTCTCTCTCTCAGTCTACTCGGGCCGATGTGTACAATTTTATCCCACGACACTGTAATCACTTTTCTCTTTTCTTTTGATTTTTTCTGCCGGCGTTCTCTCTCTTTCTTTCTCCTTGAATTAGAAGAAGACAGTCGCAAGTATCAACTCTTTTTAGCGTGACGATTTCTGAAGGTTTACAAGCCGCGTTAAAGAACTTCGTTCCAAAAATACTTTAATTCAGACCTTGATGCATAATGACAGTAATGCCACAAATGAATGACAGATGGCATTTTTTTTTAAACGTTGTCCCACACTAGGAATTTCCCCTTTTTTTTTTTTGGGTGGGATATTATCAAATAACTTCTCCCGCTCTGGGTGGAGCGGGAGGGCGTGTCAGACTCTTACTGACTAAAACCCACCCGTGTTCCTTTCTATGCCATGTTGCCGGGGGCCACGATTTCCCTATCGGTTTTCTTCGAACCCCCGGCAGGCATTGGCCCTAGCGGACCCCGTCAATTCTGCTGACATCTCTTTGAGGCGCGCGTGGAACACAACGCGCCGTCGACCCGGGCTTGGTCCTTACCGGACGGCGAGCTACCCATTGCTCACCGTCCGCAAGCCCGCGCCTACGGTGGCCGGAAATCTTCTTGTGATTCCCGACGCCCAGGGCGTCTCCTCCTGCGGCGGTTAGGGGCGCGAGGGCGCGAAATTTGCCTCTCCCTCACGCGCTCCGTCTCCTCCTTCGCGAGCATTACTGCTTCGCAGAAAGAGGTGACGGCCTCCCATTTCCTCTCGCTCCGTAGCATGGCCCGAATCAGGGCCGGACGCGAGAGATCACCGCCGCCGATCGCATCCACGAGGACACGGCAGACCTCCACCGTATGCTCCACCGTGTCCTCCGGGCGATCCACACAGTGACGACACCCGGGCGTTTCCTCCCGCTTTATCCTGAACAGGTACCTCCCGAAACAGCCGTGTCCGGTGAGTACCTGCGTCAGGCGGAAGGTGAGGATGCCGTGGCGCCTCTCTAGCCACTCCTCAAAGAGGGGTCTTATCGCCGCAATTGTGGCGTGCCCAGCGCTGGGTTGCGACAATCGCACTCTCCATTCCGCCATGAGATCCCGCCGGAGCTCTGTCCGCTGTGCCGCGACTTCTTGCGGCATCGGAGTTAAGCTCCGGCGCTTCGCCTCCTCGCGCCACTCCCAAATGTGCGCGAGGACCTAGGAATTTCCCCTGTATTGTGGGTGCGTTTACAAACATTTAAACTCGCATACACAAACAGATATGAAGCTAACGCCTACAAGTACGCGGCGGGCCCGTCTTGTCGGGCCAATTCAGTGAGCGTAACAGATATAAGAGTTACGCGATAGAAAGGAAACTTCTAGGTGAATATAGCGCTGTGTGACCTGAATTGCACTTTATTGTGTCGTAGCAAGAGTCGCTTTTTATTTAAATGATTTTGCGGAGTGAACCATTTGTATTCATCGGTATTACACACTACATATAAGCTATGTTACAAATGTAATAGATTTTTTTTTATTCATTTATCTTTTGCACTAACCTGACGCACCGGGTACATGCACAATGTATTTCTATTTTCTTAATGTACCTCGGGTATCATTGGATTTCCGAATACAAACGAATGCTAATTTCCAAGCCCATCAATTATTAGATTTATCGTGTAATAATAATTTGATTTCAGAACTAAGTACTTTATTGTTGTTTTATTTTTATTTCCGTGTGAACTATATAGAGCTGTAAAATTATTTTCCTATCTGTCGTGCCTGCGACTTTAGCGGCTTTCCTCCCATTTTGTAAATAAATTACATTAAGTTAAAAGAGTATTAACAACTCTATATACTTCCAAGTCGATTGAGAGCGTCCGGTCTACACCAAGTGCAATGGGCAACTGATAGAAATCTGACAACTGAACTGAAACACGAAGTTTGCCGAGGGACATAGTTTGTCTGTACATGTACCCAATACGCCATAATGTCGCAACACAACTTATCACTGATGACCTTCAGAATGCTGTGGACGCTCCCACGCACACCTGCGCATGATGGACGCAATCCTTTTTCGCAGGATGTTATTGAAACCATCAGTATGTGCTTCGGCAAACATTCCCGATGCACTGCAGTAACGTGGAAGCCCCAACAACATTTTGAAGGCATTATTATACTAAACTCTGAGGGCGTTGTATGCCCTTTGCGTAAATCGAACCCACAGAGTGCACGTGTAGGCACAAAGATTGGTAAAAAGCCTTACAAAGAGTTCATACGCACAATATATGTATTTTAAGATCATAGACTTTTCTATACGTGAAGAACCATTCCAAGCAATTTTTTCTAAATTTTGGGATCAGTAGTTTCGGAGATAAGGGGGCTGTAAGGGTTCCGTTTTTTTCTTTTGAGGTACGGAACCCTAAAATAATTGCTGTTCCATACATTTCGACCACGTAGACCGCATTGCGCTTTTGATACGGCGATGCCGGGCAGATCTCCACCGTGTCCTCCGGGCGATCCACACAATGGTGACACCCAGGCGTTTCCTCCCGCCTTATCCTGAACAGGAACCTCCCGAAGCAGCCGTGTCCGGTGAGGACCTGCGTCAGGCGGAAGGTGAGGACGCGGTGGCGCCTCTCAAGCCACTCCTCAAAGAGAGGTCTTATCGCCGCAATTGTGGTGTGCCCAGCGCTGGGTTGCGACAATCGCACTCTCCATGACGCCATGAGATCCCGCCGGAGCTCTGTCCGCTGTGCCGCGATTTCTCGCGGCATCGGAGTTAAGCCCCGGGTTTCGCCTCCTTGCGCCACTCCCAGATGTGCGCGAGGACCTTTGCCTCCAGATCTCATGGCGGTAATCCGGCAAGGAGGCTCGCCGCCTCGCAGGAGACCGTGCAGTATCCTCGGGCCAGCCGGATGGCCATGACCCTCTGGGACGCGTTCAACCGGCGGACTGGCCGCAGCCTCAATGAACGCGCCCACACCGGTGCTCCGTAAAGGGCCATGGACCGCACGACCCCCGCGTAGAGCCTCCGGCAGGAAGCGTTTGGATCCCCTAGATTGGGCAGGAGCCGCTTCAAGGCAGCCCCAGCCCGCTCCAGCCTGAGAGCCAAATGTCGGAAATTGACGGGGTCCGCTAAGGCCAATGCCTGCCGGGGCTGCGAATAAGGGCCAAAAGGGAAATCGTGACCCCCGGCAACAGGGCAACCGAAGGAACACGGGTGGGTTTTAGTCAGTAAGAGTCTGACACGCCCTCCCGCTCCACCCAGAGCGGGAGGCCAAAAAAAAAAAGGGGGGGATCCAAAATCATGTACTGAATCCAATGAACATTACTCATAGGTATATTATTACAGAGAACTTGTTCATTATTCAGAGGTAGTTGGTACTCTTGTCCAAAAAACATTTTTTTTTTTCGGTTAAACATGTTTATACTACCCAACACCTTTCACTACTCTACACTTACACAAAATCACGCGCATATACACACACACACAGACTCATTTTGTTTTTTTTTTCTTCAGTTTTTTTGTTTGTTTTAAGATCGATTGATACATCCTATTGCATGTCTTTTGGGCTAACATATATAAGTAAATATTATTGTCTGTTCTGAGGGGTCTGGCGCTGTATGCCGTGATACAGGACTCGTACTAGTTCGGCTACGAATGTTCCCATATTATATACTCCCAAGTTCTAGCCTATAAGTAGTAATTCACTGTATAATTTTTGGTGAAATAAATAAACTATTATTTACTTTAGTTTTATGAAAGTGATTACTGAAAAATCAAAATACCTGGTAAAGAATGAATGGATTGAAGCACGTCACGGCCGCAGCCTGATACAGCCCAGGTCTTGATGTAAAGATGTTCACAATACCGTTCACGACCTGCATTAGAAAAAAAAAAAAAAATCAGCCGTTGGAAAGGAAGTCAGATGGATAGAATCAAGGTTTCATCATCATTTCAGCCGAAAAACGTCCACTGCTGGGCATAGACCACCCCCAAGCACCACCGCCACTTCGACCGATTCTGTGCTTCTCGCATCCCGCGGATTCCGGCGGCCTTCACACAGAAAAAAAAGGCTTCCCACAAGGTGGATAAGACCCGGACTCCACCAATGCGGAGACGAGACGAGAGATGTTGTTTTAAACAACTAATAGAATTTCGTTATTGACACATCTCCACTCAGCTTCAGTGGATACCACTGAGCGGTGATAATATTTGTATTGCGTTTTCGAAGCAGAGATGTGAGCTGTGCCTCGCTGAGATTGAGCTGGGCGGCGGTACAAAGTGGGAATGTGAGCTGTACCTCGCAAGCTGGTGACGGCGCGCAGTTGCGACAAGAAGAGATGTGAGCGACATGCAGTGAGCGGCCCCACTAGTTGCCCCCGCGTCGGAACAACTCGTCAGCCGCACGCAACTCAACTCCGGTCTAGCCAGCACACATCTCCGCTCCAGTCTAGCCAGTTCACCAAACCTGTGCGGAGATGCGTATCTCCGCACAGCTTCGGTGGATACACCCTAGCTGAAAAACATCTCGTCTTGTCTCCGCTTCGGACAACCGCGCACATCTCCGCTTTGGTGGAGTCCCAAGCCTTAAGATTTATTGCATACTATTTAGTATGAATAAAGGAAAGACAATAATGCCCGTTTTCACTAATACTACACGACAGCAAAAAGTGATGCCTAATAAAAGCGCACTGTTGAATTTTCAACTCTCGGCGCTGAAGCGAGCGTTGAAAGTCTAACATATATTGCCGATCGTCAAATCAACAAATAAAAAAGGTGGTGGCACTGGCAAAAAGGGAGTGCCGACATAAGAGAAAACTTGAACAAGATCGCATTTGCGGAAGAAAAATACTTATATAGAATATCGGTCCGTAACCTTATCTAAATAAAAAGCACAATCGCGTTTACAAAAAAAAAAAAACTTCCGAATACTTTAAAGTAAAAATACTTGCATAGAATATTGATCCGTAAAATAATATTAATAAAGAGCACAATCGCGTTTTCAAAACCTTTAAAGTAAAAATACTTGCATAGAACATTGATCCGTAACGTAATATAAAAAAAAAAAAATAAAGAGCACAATCGCGTTTACAAAAAAACTTTTTACAAAAAAAAAAAACAACCGACTTCAAAAAAAAAACACTACAAAGTGAAAAATAACTTTAATTTATATGGGACCACCTCTGAAGTATGATCTACCAAAAAAAAAAAGAATCATCAAAATCTATTCATAATTGGCGGAGTAATCGCGTAACAAACAAAAAAAAAAAAAAAAAAAACGTACATACGAATTGAGAACCTCCTCTTTTTGGAAGTCGGTTAAAAATGAGGTGTCGTCATGGTGTCGCAAAATCAATGGTTTAGTCATAACATAACATAACATAATTCTTGCCTAAAGAAGTTTTCACTTCAAAAATGCTCGATTTAAACCTTGATATAAACCGATCATTAACAGTAACAATCGATAAAATCGAGTAGGAAGCTGACAGATCTTATTGATTGTCCAAACACAGATATCGAGCGACAATGAAGGTGCTCATCCGAAGGCGACCGCATACGGCAACGTCGCCGAATCACAATGACAACCGCAGCGAGTCGACATGCCGCTGTTGTTTTAATTCCGAACACAACGTTATAACTTCGAATTCAAAGTCACCTTCTGCGGAGGCGTTTTCATAGTTGCATAGAAACCAATCGTGTCGCTGCAGTCTGTCACTGCGATTGGGCGACGTTGCCGCTTGCGGTCGCCTTCGAAAGAGCATCTATAGGAAACCCAAGCTGAAGGTTTACAACGAGACTGAATACCTGTTTGTCTTCGCCCTTAACATCAATTATAATCTTGACGTTGTTAGCCAGGAGGTAATCCAGGGCATCATCCAGTAGACACAGGCGTACGTCTTTGAACTGCTTTCTGAAAGGCATGGATCTGGTTTTTATTTGAAAGTAGCTGCTGCCTACGCCTGCATGGACCCTAATTCTTTTTCTAAAATGAAAGTAGCCTAAGTTACTCCATAGAACATCAGCTATCTGCCAGTGAAAGTCCCGTCAAAATCTGTCTGAACGCGATAAACTCAAAAACTACTGAACTGATTTTAACGGTTTTTTTCGACTTTCGTGGGTAGTGGTGAAGGTATAGCAAGTGCTTTTGTCCGTGCTACGAATTTTTTCGATTTCTAGTGAATCCTTGTGTGAAACTTGATCGAGACTATTCCTAGTGTTTGTGTTCTTTGTGTAAGGTTAGTTTTATTTGTTATTGTCCCGCTTTTAAACATTGATCGCCGTAAAAATGACTTCCAAAAAGCCCCCTGACCCTGATCCCGATCCCACGCCTGACGCGCTTTTTGAACTATCTCCTGTCTTGACCGTCACCCTCCCCCATGACACCCAAATATTCCCGCAAGACCCCAATATGGATACCGAGACCCTAAATCGGAAAAGAGTTGCTGCCTC
Source organism: Agrochola litura (assembly GCA_949152395.1). Taxonomy (NCBI): domain Eukaryota; kingdom Metazoa; phylum Arthropoda; class Insecta; order Lepidoptera; family Noctuidae; genus Agrochola; species Agrochola litura. The sequence goes on along the minus strand of OX424519.1, from coordinate 5,240,871 downwards.
CCCCCCTGTTACCCCAAATATTCCACCCAAGATTCCGAAAAACATAATCGGCAGACTTACATATACAGCTAGGGATAACCCGCCGTATATTGTCCACGTTTCCCTTAAGGATGATCAGACTTCAGGCACTGTGCTGCAACCTGTTAAGTTTGGTATGTTTTTGACGATAAATAACATCAATAACATACGCCTGGATGGAGTCAAACGTATAGGCAGAAATCGTGTGTCGGTAGAATTCAAGTCGCATCAGGACGCAAACAGTTTTTTAGTGAATAACCTACTAATACAACACAATTTTATTGCCTCCATCCCTCAATTCAACATTACACGTATGGGTATTGTTAGGGATATCCCTACTGAGTGGTCAGAGGACGAAATTATAGCAAACATCAAGGTTCCTGAAGGATGTGGTGCTGTTGTGAAGGCCCGGAGGATGAACCGTAAGGTGACCTCTTCTGGTGTAGCTGAGTGGAAGCCTACGCAGACAGTTGTAGTTACTTTTGATGGACAAGTTTTGCCTAAACGGGTATATTGTTTCTACTCAGCTCTTCTAGTTGAGAGGTACACATACCCAACAATCCAGTGTTACCATTGTTGTCGGTTTGGCCATACCCGTACGCTTTGCAGGTCGAAACCACGTTGTTTCAAGTGTGGTGAAGATCATCCAGGTGATGGATGTGAAATCACCCCTGAGTTAGGTTTTTGTGTTTTGTGTTCCGGGAACCATTTTGCAAATGACAGTGCTTGTCCTGAATTAGGCCGGCAGAAGAGCATCAAAGCTCTGATGGCGGAAAAATCTATTTCGTATGCAGAAGCAAGTCGGGTTTTCCCCCCTGTTTCCAGATCATATGCCGATGTTTCTAAATCCTCCCTTCGTAACAAGGTTACAATAAATAAATCCCAATCCCAGTGTTCAAGCCCAATCCCTGCTACCCAAACGTCGTACCGTAAAACGGTCTCCCTTAACCCTAAACCCCGTGCCCCCCTTTCTCCTGGCTATAATAAACAAGCCCATCAAGCACTTACCCAAAATTACTCATTTTCTCCCTCCAAAAATGGCTGTGCCTTCCCAATTGAAGTCACTGAGCCCATAATATACAGACAGGAAGACAACTCGAAAAACATATTAGAATTAATTACAAACATGTTAATGACTGTTCTTACAAATCCCACTCAATCAATACCTGACCACGTTGCGTTAAAACTGAACTCAATCCTAAATTATATTCATAATGTTCCATCCCCTAACATTCCTTCAATGGAACGTGAGGAGTATTACTCCCAGAAAGCCTGATCTTTCATTTTTAATAAACAAATATAAACCATCAATCTGCAGCATTGCTGAGACATGGCTTTTGCCTGAAAGTAATTTCAGGATGCCATTTCTCAGCAGTGTCCGTAATGACAGACCTGATGGATATGGGGGATGTGCTTTGCTCATCAATAGCAAAGTATCATTTTCCCCAATTCCTTTACCCTTTGTTGGCGATAACATAAATGTTGTTGCTGTTAAGGCTGAGGATATAAATATTTTTTCTTTTTATATTGCGCACCCACAACTCGAATATCTTCCGTTAATTAGAAATTTATTATGCAGTGTTAGCGGCCCAATACTTGTTATGGGTGATTTTAATTGTCACCATTATCGTTGGGGATCAGATACTTGCGATAACTTTGGCATTGGCTTGCTGGATATATTGGATGATCTTGATCTCTGTGTCATCAACGACGGCAGTGCCACACGCAGGTCTACCCCAGGGCAGAGTAATAGTTGTGTTGACTTGACATTTTGTTCGTCCAATATGTCTAGCCTCCTCATCTGGCGTCGCTTGAATATGACTTATGGGAGTGACCACTACCCCATCATGATTGAATTCCCATCTAAAAATGTTCCCAATAAAGTCTCCCCTCCCCTTTTAAAATACCGGCTAAACTCAGCAGATTGGGATTTATATTCAAAAATTTTAGATTTACGAGTATCTTCACTTCCAAAAGTTAATGGGACTAATGCCCAAGAATGTTTTTTGTCCTTTTCCTCCATCATCTCTTCTACAGCAGATGACTGTCTCCCTTCCAAAAAACCCCAATCTGATAAAATTCCTTCTCCGCCATGGTGGGATAGGGAATGCACTGACATGGTCAGGGCCAGGAATGAGGCTGAAGAGACTGCTAACTGTGATATGAACCTGGATAACCTCATCGCTTTCAAGCGAATATTGGCTAAGTCTAGGAAAGTTCTTAAAAAAAAGAAACGCGAGGGTTGGTCAAAGTATTGCAGTTCGCTGAGTCCATCCACTCCGGTTTCGGTGGTATGGCGAAAAATAAAACGTTTTAGGAGCAGTTTTGCACCTTCCTCCTCCAACAACCTCTCTGAAGACCTGGGGTACCAGTTTTTCTCCAAAATCGCTCCAGCTTATGTTCCGAGTGTAGAGGAGAGTTGTGTTGGCATCAATGATGTAGACAACACTATCGATCCAATGAACATGCCATTCAGCTTGGAAGAATTAAAAACTGTTCTATTCCGTGTCAAGGACTCCGCACCCGGGGTGGATGGATTCCCTTACTCTTTTATTACCAAAGCTGGTCCAAAAACCCACCAATACTACCTGGACTTGGCTAATTTTTGCTTCGCCTCCGGATATATTCCCACTGACTGGAAGGTTCAAGTTGTCATTCCGATTTTAAAACCTGGCAAAGATCCTAACGATCATTGCTCATATAGACCTATCGCTCTATCGTCCATACTAATTAAACTTTTAGAACATTTAATTAAGAATCGTTTAGAGTGGTTGGTGGAGAGCAGGGGACTGCTTCCGGCGTCTCAGTTCGGCTTTAGGAAAGGTCTGGGCACTGCTGATAGTGTGGGCATCCTCACGTCAGCGGTCCGGCTGGCCCTCAGCGGGAATGAGTCGGTGGTTGCTGTTTTTCTGGACATATCAGCTGCCTATGATTCGGTTCTCCTCCCTGTTCTCAGGCAAAAGCTGCATGAGCTGAGAATCCCGGATAGGATATGTCGTATCATTGGTAGTATCTTTACCAACCGCGTCATTCAATTAAGAATCCCTGGGGCTGACTCCGAACAAAGAACAGTCTGGAGAGGATTACCTCAAGGATCTGTCCTTAGTCCCCCATTATACAATATATATACAGCGAATTTGTCTTCATGTTTAAATTTTGATTGTAAAATTCTTCAGTATGCTGACGATATTGCACTACTGGTCACTGGCAATTCCATTCAGGATGCCGCTCTATCGATGAATGTCTCTCTGTCCTCACTTAACCAATGGCTTCTTGATCACGGGTTATCGTTAAGTGCACCAAAGAGTACAGCAGTCATTTTTACTCGCAAGCGTTCTGTTCCCCAAGTAGATATAAATATTGATGGACAAATCGTTCCAGTCAAGGATAAGGCTAAGTTTCTGGGAGTAACGTTGGACTCGAGATTGAGTGGGGTCGACCATGTTAACAACTCGGTCAAAAAATGTGAACGCTCGGTGTCGGTCCTTAAGGCTCTGGCCGGGGTGTGGTGGGGAGCTCACCCCTACACCCTCAAACTGGTCTATAATGCTTTGACCAGGAGCGCTATGGACTACTGTTGCTTCCTCATTGAGCCTTGCAACAAAGAAGCGCTCAAGAAATTAGACAGCATCCAGGCCAAATGCCTGAGAATTATTATTGGAGCCATGAAATCCTCCCCCATAAATGCGCTTCAAGTCGAATGTGCAGAACCGCCCTTATACCTAAGAAGACAATATTTGGCAGATCGCTTCCTGTCTAAAGTGTTCTCCCTTTCATCCCATCCTTTACTCCCAATTTTAGAGCAAATAGACCTTTCCTTCAATAACTCTCCTTATTGGAACAATAAAGCAGTTCCTCTATTGATAAATAGGTATAGAGAGCTTAAACACCTCTCCTCGCCTGTTTGTCAATATCCAATTCTCCCCGTCTTTTCCGCTGCATATGAAACGATTCACTTCGAACCAAAAGCCGTTTTGGGATTAGGTATATCAAAGAATTCCCAAAACGCAAGACGTGACTTCGAGTCAGCCGTCAAACGTTACTGGGAAGGATGGAATTTCTTCTTTACTGATGCATCAAAATTATCTCAAACAGAATGTACAGGAGTAGCAGTATACTTTCAAAACTCAAAAATTGCCTTACTTTTTCAATGTCCGCCAGAAGCATCAGTTTTCACAGGAGAGTGTATTGGCATTTTAGAAGCCATACACTATATCAAATCACATCAAATAACAAAAGCAGTAATTTTTTCAGATTCCCGTAGTAGTATTCAGGCCTTAAAACAAAATCAGCTTCATAGTAAAATTCATAGTAATATCGTAGTAGAAATCAAGAGCTTGTTATTCGACTGTTCCCAAAACGGCTTGGACATCGAGATAGCTTGGATCCCTGGTCACTCCGATATTGTTGGCAATGAGTGCGCTGATTCGTTAGCAAAGTATGCCACATCAAATCCGGCTGATCGAAAGCACTACGTAGCTCATAACTACGATTTGCGGAATGGTGCCAAGCCCAAATTGTTCGATTCGTGGACAAAAGCATGGAATGAGACCTCTAAAGCCAAGGGTGCCTATTATGCAGCCTTACAGCCCGACATCCAGCGGAAACCTTGGTTTTTTAAATACCCAAAACTGTCCAAAAGAACCGTTTCGTCACTTTGCAGACTAAGACTCGGACATTGTTGTAGCCCAGTGTTTCTGAATAAGATCCATGTACGGGACAATTCCCTGTGTGAATGCGGTCTTGCGGAAGGTACCTTGGACCATATATTTTTCTCCTGCTCCTTGAACACCAAATCCTTCGACCTCTATCGAAAAATTTCCAAATGTAACATTCCTCTCCCAACTAACTTCCATTCCCTTTTATCCCACTTCTCCCCTAAAATTATAAAAATTTTAACTACTTTTTTAAACGATAATGACATTAAATTTTAACTGGAGCGTAAATATGTATTGTATGTTTTTGTGCTGTTTATCACCTTAGCATTTAATTGTAATTTAGAATATTTAATTTTATGTCGTAGTACTAACCCTTGTCCTCGTCTTTTCAGCAACTAACACTTAGATCTACCACAAAGTACAAAGTCGACGGCCTGGCTCCCTACGCTGCCGTCTAAACGTGACGCTGGCAGAATAGTCGAAACCGGCTCAATTGCCAAGAGAAGAAAAAAAAAAAAAAAAAAAAAACGGTTTTTTTCAATGCACAGAGTGATTCATGAGGAAGGTTCAGGTGTATAATTCATTAGGGTTTTATGTAAATTGGCTGAAATATGAAAATACTCCAAGTAGGATGAACATCTATACATTTTAATATATAGTTTGACCAAGAACACTGTTCGAGGTAGCGTTGACGAATGAGTGGCCTGCACTGCCCCCCGTCTCGCCGCGCACATACCTAAGGCGAGGAACAACGTTCTCGGTCAAACTATAACTCACATGCTCGACGCAACGAATTTTTATTTTTGTCATTTATGCTCTGCTACCCGTGCGAAGCCGGCACGGGTTGCTACGCTAAACTATAATTTGCCTAGATTTCCACATAAGCTGTATTAGATTACGTTTTCTGCATATCAGGGCTCTGCGCCAACTGTCAAATCTATACTACTTATTAATAAAAACTGAAGAGATTTTTGAACACACTATCTCTAGAACTGCCAGTCAGATTTGAAATATCTTTTTGCATTTGTTAGCTTAATTCTTGAGGAAGGCTATAGGCTATTTAACATCACGCTAGGACCCGTAGGAGCCGAGCAAAAAGAAAAAAAGTCAGAAAGAACGCAAGCGAAAACAAGTAATAGCACGGGCAGGTGATGCAATCCAACAGGATGCATCGAGGGAACAAGAAATTCCACACGGACGAAGTCGCGGGCAAAAGCTATACTCGCATTTGAAATAAGATTAGACATTCAAACAAACCTTTTTTACAGTCCATTCAACTGATTCGGACATCTATACCATAGGCATAAGGATGGCATTAAAAGCAAAAAAAGTGGGTACAATACCAACTGTTTACTGCAGCTGCCATTTGTCATGCCACCAACGCAATAGAAGTCAAAATCGATTGAACGGATTGTAAAAAAGGTTTAGTTAATCTTATTTCAAATGGAGTATAGTAACTCATCATCATTCCCCTTAACACAATTCATGTGGGTTTGGCGCAAAATGTCTTTTCGTGAAGCTAGAAACTTTACCAAAGAAATTTAATAAACCTATTTGGATGAGTAGCACCGACGTCAATATCTTTAATCTTGTCCCAGTCCACGGAACGCACGTCAGTGATACTTGTCCCGGACAGCCGTTCCAAGCCCTGGTCATGTAAGAGCAATAGCTTGCCATCTCTGGTCGTCCGTACGTCCAGCTCTATGATGTTGCATTCATGTTCTACGCACTGGAAAAGTAATTTCATTTATAATTTAAAGATGTAGTGGCTAACCTTTTCTTTCTTTCACTGTACGTACATTATTTATAGTTTGGCCACAGACAATATGACATGTATCGCAAACTATATGTACGTAATCAGCTAAGAATATCCCCATGTCTGGGACACAGGCCTCCTCTCTGTGATAGGAAGTGGGCCACGTCCCATCTACCATGCGAGGCCAGTGCAGGTTGGTAAATTATGCAATGATGCATTACTCTTTTTAATAGTTCTATTGGAAAACGTTTTCCCTACTTTGTATGATCTATGAAACAATAATGGTAGTGAGCTATTCGTTTTCCATTATGTGATAGATTTGCATGGAAATAATACTTGTGTGATCTACTAATAACAAGTTACGACATAATACATGGGAAGATATTTTTTCTATAAGTTAATATCCATTGTAAGTTCTATACTCAAAATCAATGTTTGTTTGTTTACATTTTTTTTTTACAATAATTCTTTACCACTTTCGTCTAAACTATAAATAATTAATTTTTAGTCGTAAATCCTCTTTAGTAACACTTTAGAGAGCTTACTTACATGCTTGAACGCCTGCAAAGTGTTTTCAGGAGCATCTAGACCCGCTCCTCTATGAGCGATGCAATTGACGACTTTTTCTGGATTCATCTGGCTTTCCTTAGTCCAGGGCTCAGGCCCGAATATACTGACCACATTCTCCGGCTCTGGCTTCTTCAACTTGGTCAAGTAATACGCAGAGAATCCCAACATGCCGACATCCAGTCCATAAGGCAAAACTGTATGGGACCAGGACAATAAAAAGTAAAATATAGAAAAAACATAATAAACTGTATTTATGGATAGAGACAGTATTCTAAAAAACATGATTATCGTTCGTTCGTTGGTTTAATTTAGTTAGAATTAGGTTATATTTTTCGAAAATAAATACATTTGTAAAGTGGGAGGGGCGTTATGACAGCATTCAACGTTTCGTTGTTATTTTTAGCAATTAAGAAATTCGCGTTTAGTTGCTAATCATTTTGTCAAATACGTACAGAATATTTTCATGGTTGCAGGTGAACTCAGCGTCCTAACTCGAAACTGAAGTGTTTTATTAAACAAAATGTCCTTGAAATATAAATATGTCAAAATGTAGTTATTCCAGAGTTGATACAAAAACAATCACGCACGTTTTGCGCCTGTCATGTCATACATTTCATCATTACCGAACGAAATGTACAGTCAACAATATCTTGCCCTTTCTTGGCATGCATATTCATAATACATTATTATTGAGTACGTATTTATTTAACTTTCTAAGCATAAGACCAATCGGACGAATATCAAAGATGTAATAAATACGTACCTACTGACTGAACAAGCTGCCAGGCTATTTATTTGTTCGGTTATCTGTAGGTATTTAAATAAAGTTTTTTTTCTATTTTTATTTTGGTTTTGGGGAAATTAATAAAACGGTATTTTATCTTAATCACTCTTTAATAATTCTACATAGAATGCTGAGTAATATTAACTAACTTCTAAATTCTAGTGTAAAATTGGTGCTCAAACTATTTATTATGTAGGTACAGACGCCAGCACATCAAGCTACCCGAAACTGTCAAATTTTCCCAATCAACTTTGAACCTTAAACTACAGCGATAAAGTTGAAAATCTATTAAATAAATTTGACAGATTGTAGTAGCTTGAAGTGCTGGCATCTGTACATCAAGCCCTCGGAAAGCACGATAAGCCGTTGGTCCCGGCTGTCATTCTTGGGTCTTTGACTGTTGTTACGGATCGTCAGAAGCCCGAAAGCCAGACAACCAGTCTTACCAAGGGGTATCGTGTTACAAAGTAACTGGGTTGTGGAGATCAGATAGGCAGTCGCTCCATGTAAAATCCTGCTATTCAGCTGCATCCGGTTAGACTGGAAGCCGCCCCAACACAGTTGGGAAAAGCTATTTAGGTTGATTGAAGTATCAACTGGGTACATTAGGTGTTTTTACGGGTTCTCACTATTTTGAGATCGGACCTTGCCCAAGGGGGCCCCCTAAGGGCAGATAAGCCACTTTTATATTGCCCGCATTATTAAGATAGAACACACACATTAAAATTACCCTACTGCCTGTATATAAAAAAAATATTTAAATTAAACCAATTACAGGCACGTTTGAATTGTCAAGGAGTCGCGGTCGGTGAGTCAGAAAGATGAAGCTAGTTGCCCATTCCAAAGCGTAGTAGGTTCCTATGGAGAAGAACGGCCAAGAAACTCCATAAACACTCTTATATACTTAAATGATTAGGCATATGATGAGGCTGCTATTATACTTCTCTAAGGCTTAAAATCTACGACTCTGCCGCGCCCTCTCCTGATGACCAAGAGCACCAGATGCCGTAAGATGAAGAGCATAGTCTCCACCACTGTCAGCACGCTGGCCCCGACGAACAGCGCAGTTGTACCGCCTAATGAAGCTGAAAGGACACAGCATTAGGTGGTATTACAAATCTGGATTAGCAAGGGCGCGGCGGGCGTCGCCAGTCGATGGCCCAGGGGGCAAGTTGATATATAGAGGATGGGAAAATTATGATTCCCAGGTACAGTCAAAAGTCAAGAGCACATGAAGCTTTACACTTGTAGTGCGAGTCTTATAACCTTTACGGCGCACAATGGGGCCAAAATGGACGCTGGTGGACATTTGATTTTTGAAGTCTGTTTCATCTCGGTAGTCCCGATCGATAGGAACTGAGAAAAATAATAATTTCCATATTCAATGTATGAATTGGAAATGGACCTTTCGGGTCGTTTTTCCCAGAACTGTTCAGAACTGTAGAGCTGAAACATAATAGGTATTATTACTGGGCCTGCCACCAGCACATAGATACACATATTAGGTCCCCGGACCTCGGATTAGACCCCTTTTACTTAAAAAAAATAAATAAAAGTTAAACAAAATTGGCTGTATGGATGGATAAATATGTAGTTTATTTACATTAAAATGCCTTGAATTTACTTAATTTTTAAATTGCTTTGGGGGGGCATCTGCTCCCTTTGCCCCCCCTTGGCGACGCCCTTGTGGATTAGCACTGTCACGCTAATCCATTGAATTTGCGCGAAAGAATTCGTTTTTTTACAAAAAGGGCCTGCCTCGTAAGTGATTCACAAAGATTAAATAATGTGAGAACAAGCAACTTACCTGCACAGTTAGGTATGTGGCGGCATCTACAGCGTGACATGTGAACTACGCATATCAAAGACCTGACGTCACACAAATCCTGCATCGCGCAAGCAATGTTTACCGTGCGATCATCATAATATGTGACAGACTTCTATCGTTGGGTAGTTTGACACCCGTCTGGTCGGAGGATAGGTAATAGGTAATATGGGCTGGTATCCGCAACTCCACGTCAAAATGGTCGGAGGATTCTCCTTTTCCTTTAAAGGGTGAGTGAACTTTACACCCTGATCCTCATCCCTCTAAATTGGTAACCCCGAGTCTGAATGTCAGCGCAGCCTTCGTGCAACTACTTCAGCGTGACGTCAAGTCATCATCATCAGTTCTGCAAGCTTTCGTAAGGCATGTCACACAGCCAGCCAGCACCCCGGCTTCAATGGGTATTCTGACCACCAGCAAGCAGAGAACGCGCAAAAAATTAATAAATTGAAGCAAAACCGGTTTAGTTTTTTCTGCTTACACTGCTCATCAGCACCGAAACTACTAACACAGTTTCTTTCACAATCTGCGTAACACACTAACAGTAGCACTGGCTTCCATTTTGACAGTTCAACAACATTCATTGCGTTATTTACGTTGTTGAGCAGACAAATTTTTCGAACTTATGAAGCAATGGATTAGTAACATCCTTCAAATTCATTCAGATTGTGATTGAAAGTTTGTTACGCAATTAGGGTGCTAAAAGATTTTTAAGGAAATTCCTAATCCTTCATAATTTTGTCAAATTAAAAATATTATGTTCGAAAAATTCGTTTGCTCAAAGACGCAACGCAATGAATGTTAGATTGCCACTGTTAGTATGTTACGCATATGGATGATGCCTGGTTCATAAAAAAAAGAAATTCTATTTAGTCCGTCTTTCAGATAATAAAAAAATATTAGACACGTATTTTTTCCTTCATCATATAAAATACTTGGATAAAACGCATTTAAAGTTGGGGAATGGGGGTCACTAAGTTACAAGTAAGTATAAAATCTACATACTCGTGACGTCATGGCACATTATAACCCTATGTATCGCCGCATCTTTTGATTATGTAAAAAAAGAAAAAATACATGTCCAATATTTTTTAATAATCTACAAGACGAACAATTTTTTTTATTCGTCATTCCTATTCCTATTACCCCGCAGCCCGCAGGTGTCCGCCCAGACACGGGCAGGCCATCGGTTTCGGCAAGCACGTTTTGTCTGCCTTGAAAACCTTAATCTGTCCTGTGTCTGACGTGAAACGTGCAGTGTAAGTGATTCGAGCTTAAATTCGTGCGAAAAAAAATCGATGTGTAAAGTAAATTAAATCCAAAATCTTTCCGACCAGTACCCTAATTGCGTAATACAACACAATCACAATTTGTTTCGATTTGAAACAGATTGCTAATCCATTGCTTCATAAGTTGGAAAAAAAATCTGCTCAACAACGTAAATAACGCAATGAATTTTGTTGAACTGTCAAAATTAAACAAATAAGCAAAATTGGTTTCGAAAATAAGTCACGCAATTAGGGTACCGGGCGACCCGCTGAAACTCAGTAGTGCCCAAACAAAACCTATGCAATGACGTCACAGAAAGCTGTCAAAGCCCACTCAATCAGCTGCACCAACCAAAGAGGTCTTCAAGTGTAAATATGATATCCCGGTTAAGTCTGATCTTTGGCGGCATCATGTTGATCCTGATGGCTGACCGCGGGTCCTCCTCCGCACCCGCCGTGGTCCCATTCATGTAGGTTTAATATGAAGGGGTTAAATAAGTTTTAATAGGGTTAAAATTGGTTTTAATGGGGTTAAAATTGGTTTTAGTGGGGTTAAAATTGGTTTTAATGGGGTTAAAATTGGTTTTAATAGGGTTAAATTGGGTTTAATGGGGTTAAATTAAGATTGAAAATGTGGAATAAACTTGCGAGTGCAAAGGTCTATTTATTTTAGTTCCACAGCAATGGAAGTGTACCTATCCACTTACAGTGTACAAAAATTTTAAGGCCCGATGCACCTGTGACCGCCGCAACCACGTTGCGTTGCGTTGCGGCGTCGCACCGCAAATATTTCGCCGCATTAGCGGAATGTCACAGTACACCACTCCCCACCCTTTTTTTTTAATTTTTAAATAGCATCTCGTATTTGACCGCTTACTCCAAAGCCTTAAATAAAACTAAGCGACTATACGCTAAGGGCACCCCCAGTGGTGTACGAACCTCGCCTTACGGCGTCGCTGGTGGGAGGACAGCATACCATGGATATTAATTTGTATGTAGGACGCCGCAGCAAAACCTTTGCGACAACGCATCGTGTGCATCGGCCCTTAGGCCTGAAACTGCGTTAAGTGGGCGCCCGGTACGGGCACCCGTCGCGTGTTTACGCGCGTGGACACGCGGGTGGGCTCCGTGTGAACGCGACGGCCCCAGTTGTGGGTACCCGTCGCGGAGGACGGATTATTTTATTTACGCAGTGTCGCTAGTTCCATTTTAACGGTATGAATGCACAGTCGTGTCGATGAAGAACTTAATATATTAAGTAGTACCTAGGCGACCGAGCTCTGCTCTGGTGAAAATAGAGAATAAGAATGCTCATTTAATAGTATAGGATTACATTGCAAAACCGCTGGCACCACCGCGCGTGCATCCGCGCGGTCGTCCGTCGCACGTAGGCGGGACACGTGGGCGTGGCGCGAGCGCGGAACCCGCTTCCCCGCGACGGACGCCCGCGCGTGTCCCCGTAACGGAGCACTTTTGTATGGAACCGCGCGGACGTCCGCTTAACGCAGTTTCAGGCCTTAGTGTTTTTTATGTGAAACGGTGAAGCTAGACAACATCCAAAAAGTTTACGATTTCATCCAAGCATAATCGTCTAGACATAATAATACCCGTTCTTCTATATACAGCTTCATGAATGCTTAAATAAAGGTGTGTCCAAAGTCCAAATATTGAGCGGCAAGAGCGTGGCAGCAACACGCGACGTTTGCAAGACACATTTCTGCCGCGCTCTAGTTAGACTAAACCGACGAATTTTTGCGCGTCAGTACCTACTGCGCGGCACATCCGGAACACGCCGCGCAATTCAGTTGGCAATATCAATCTGCCTAGCCTTCAATACGTCCAGACACAATTAGTGAAGAATGTTTCCTAAAAATGTTTGTGCGCGGCAGGTAGACAGAAGCGTTCGCGCGAGGCAGCCGTCTAAACACAGCGCGGTATCCGCGCACGAATGCCGCTAAATGTTTGGACACACCTTTAAAGTGCTGCTGTTGAATTTGGGCTCAGCGTTGAATGTTCAAAATCCAACAGCGCGTTTTTATTTATTTACTGTTAGTGAAAACAAACATTAGTCATCAAGTTGACAAGTTCTACATTCAGGTGTAAAATCTACTCCATTCACACCACGCCATAGCCCTAATGATGATTTGACATTGACATTTACGAAAGTCAGATCCTGCCAAGGAGGTTGGGACCACGCTAGGAAGAGAAAATTCTCTTAACAGAATACTATTATGAACGCTATAGTAGTTAGGTAAAGGTACATCTACAAATATCTAAAGTCTACATATTATAAAAAAAGCCACTAACCGAAGAAGGATCGTCTTTGTGTGGGAATAATAATTGAGTTCAGCGCACTGGGGAAGACATGAGCATTTAGCAAGGTTCTTGGGTATGTTAATGAGGATCTCAACGTTCCGACCGATGCACGCCATCCCATATGCATCGCAGACGTCCCCATCTTGATTCCCGCGCAAAGAAAATGGCAGATTGATAGAATGAAAATTTTAAAACAGACTTTTTACGATAAAAATGTTTCAATTCCTGTTATTTAACATTGGATGAATTTTTCTGCAAAGAAATAGTAATATCCTGACAGCTTTTTCGCTGACGGTGACAGATTTGTGGTTATTTATATATTACTTTCCTATATGTTTTTCACGGATATTTTTTTTTTCAGTCAGTTATTTTTCCTTTGAAGTTTTATTCGTATGCATGCAACCTGCTTAGATTGTTTTTGGAGTGGAAAAAGTCGGAGCAATATCGCATTATTTGAAAAAATCGTATTGGATTACATTTGAAATTGACTCCGGTGAACTTAAGCTGAACAGGTTTCGCTTAAGCATTCCACAAGCTCTTCACTACATAATGTGGCAATCCTGGCATTGTTGAGCTGATGACAGCCTACAAAGTCCTGATCAGGCAGATCCTAAGAAATAGATGTAGGAGAGAGATGCTCACCTCCTTTGACATGGAAGTAGGGTCTACATCCACAGAACATGATCGCCATGCGACTGCGACAGTGCATCTGGCATAGGGAGAAGCTGTATGCCTGGAAAAGTACGGTTAGAAACATTGAAAAACTACCCTGGAGGCCACGACTTATACTTACTCCTTCTTCCACTTATCCCTATCTCCTGTCCTCCGGAGTTAATCTTTTAGAAAGGAATCAAGTATCTCATCATTTCAGCCTAAGACGTCCACTGCTAGACAAAGGTCTCCTCCAAGTGTCGCCATGTTGTAATAACCTCAAGTTGGGGATAACATACAGGTGTGTGGCCGCATCTACAATGACACATGCGAACTACGCATCACACTGACGTCACGCAAAATCCTGCATCGCGCAAGCAAGGTTTACCGCGTATACAGGTATATTATTTAACATCAATCGTCGGGCAGTTGCTCACCAGACACGATACCCGTCTGGTCGGAGGATCCTCCCTTTTCTATGGAGGATGAGTGAACTTTACACCCTGTTCCTCATGCCTCTATAGGTACATATGAATCGATTTTCGTATTTGCGTCAATCAGAAATGTTATGAGGAAATTGCTAAGACTAGGACTTAGGTATACTGTTACAGGAGAAAAAGAGCCTTATACCTACCCGTATAGAGTCGCTGATCCATTCATCAGGATATTTACAGCGCCGCTGCTCTGACCTCAAACTCTTCACACTTGGTGAAGCTTGGATCTCCACTACCTAAGATAATATAAAAATAAAGGTTTTACATCTAATATCCTCCAGGAAGCAAGAATATCTGAGGATCTAATCCTTCGCAAGAAAATTACCTTATAATCAATAATGAGCTCTTCACCAGGCAAGACTTCGCCAGTTGGGTTGGATATGGCCGTCGATATCTCATATGGAGAATGTATGAAATACTAGAAGACAGAAATGGAAAAAAAAAATTAGGAACACAGTTTTTGATTCCGCCCGAAATCAGTTTTCATGTGGACACGATACCGGTAGCAACTTTTGAAAATGTTCTTATTTTTTTCTTTTTGAAGTGAAAACTTCTGTAGGCGCGTTAAGCAATTTTTGGTAGGGGGTAAATTTATGGATTCGCGTCACCGACGCGCCGTAGTGCTATTCTTTAGAATATAGATGGCGCTAATACCAGTTTTAAGTTTTCACTTCCGCTGGCAGTCCCTATGACTGCTTAATTTAATTAATTTTAATTCTAGTTTTATATTGTTGTAAACACACTATTATGAAAAAGTTATATCTCAAAGTTGCAATTGTAATCGATTTTAAATTTTACTATACAGTGTATAAATATTTGTGTTCGTGGCTGTACGCCCGAGCATGCTTTGGAACTTGAGGGTCTGAACTGGACACTGGACATCCCGAAGCTCGGACATGAGTGAACAATTACATACGAAACGTATCTATTTACCGTCCCTGATCTATTAGACTTGGGCGGTCCGGAAGCCCAAAAAACCTTTGAATAGATTTTAACTCATCACCCAAGTTGTCTGTCCTAGATTAGACTATACTATTTAGCAAAACAGACAGTCGACTCTCACCCTAACAGCGTTGTTCATAGAGTCTATTCTCACAGAGCACTGCCCGCTATGATAGTGGCACTCTAGCAGCTGGAACGGTGTCCAGTCCACTTCCTGCAGCATATGCTGGAACTCGGCGTAGACAGAGTTGAAGGTCAAGCACATGCCCACTTCCGTCATTACAGGGTTCCAGTGTACCTGAAAGTGAAGATTCTTCGTTGGTCCAGGGAATGTATTAGGATGTCAGGGCCGTCAGCCCGCCTGCCGGGGTTGCGAAGAAGTCCGAAAGGGATTTCGTGGCCCCCGGCAACATGGCAACTGAAGGAACACGGGTGGGTTTAAGTAAGAGTCTGACACGCCCTCCCGCTCCACCCAGAGCTGGAGAAGTTATTTAATGATTTCCCAACAAAAAAAGGGCCGTCAGCCCGTCATTGTTCCAGAAAAAAGATATATGGGGCTATAAAATACCAATAGCATCATATCATTAACACAACGGAGCAATGGGGATGACGAACAGGTAAAAAAAAACTATTTAGTTCATCAGACAGATAATAAAAAAATATTAGACACGTATTTTTTGCTTTTTCATATTAATAAAAAATGACTTAGATAAAACGCATTAAAGTTCTCGGCTCGCTAAGTCAGAAGCAAGTATAAAATCTACATACTCGTGACGTCATGACACATTTTAACTCAATGTATCGCCGTAATCTTTTGATTACGTAAAAAAGGAAAAAATATGTATCCAATATTTTTTTATAATCTACAAGACGGACACACTTTTTTGCTGTTACAGCTGCTACGGCCTCATGGCCTAACCATGTTCGTGCTGAACTGGATTTCACGAGATACAGACCCTACATAGGTCTAGGCCAGTTAGCAAGGTGGCAGCGGGATTGATTGTCGAGGGTGCTCCGGACCAAAAAGACCTTTTTTTTTTTTTTAACTTCTCCCGCTCTGGTTGGAGCGGGAGGGCGTGTCAGACTCTTACTGACTAAAACCCACCCGTGTTCCTTCGGTTGCCCTGTTGCCGGGGGCCACGATTTCCCTATCGGCTTTCTTCGAACCCCCGGCAGGCATTGGCCCTAGCGGACCCCGTCAATTCTGCTGACATCTCTTTGAGGCGCGCGTGGAACACAACTCGCCGTCGACCCGGGCCTGGTCCTTATCGGACGGCGAGCTACCCATTGCTCACCGTCCGCAAGTTAACCGACTTCCAAAAGGAGGAGGTTCGCAATTCAACTGTAGGTATGTTTTTTTTTTGTATGTACTCCGCCAATTATGAATTGATTTTAATGATTCTTTTTTGTTTGGTAGGTCATACTTCAGAGATGGTCCCATATCAATTTTATTAACTTTGCTTGGGTAGTTTTTGAGTTAACTTCAATAAAACGTATTTTTTTCCACTTAGTATGTGGATGATATGTTAAGTTCCTGTCGTATTCGAATTTGTGTGGAGTAAATAAAAAGTGAAAAATAAAAGCCTGAAAAGTTTTTATTTAAAAATCTTTTAAAAATAAAAACATTTTACAAAAAAAAAAAATCTGTCGGTGTCTTTGGTTTTGAATTAGACTTCCGAAATTAAAGTTATTTTTCACTTTGTAGTGTTTTTTTTTTTTGGAAGCCGGTTGATTTTTTTTTTTGTAAATTTTTTTTACACTTACACTGTTTGTCTATCGCACCGTGAACGGGACATCATCGAGAAACGAGATTACGCGACCATGATAATGTGCTGTTGCTATTTCAGCGTCGTCATCTCGTTCTAGTTGAAAACGGCCTCACGGCCATATTCTTATACTTACGTTACTCAATTTTAAGTGAGTCTCACGCCACGCCGTTCTTTATAAGGTAATTTATTTATGCTACGGAAAAACAATTTTAAGTTTGGTCTAGGAATTCGGGGTACGTAACTTCCACAAGGAACTTACCTCATGTTCATTATTAGACACAATAACCTGCAGCACAGACGAGGGATGAACAGTCAGAGCCAGTTCCAGCAAATCAATCCCCTTCACAGTCTCATCAGTCTGATACTTCCAGAAGTTCTGCAGGTTATCGCGGAAGGAGACGTCGGCTATCAGCTCTATAAACTCGTAGTAGTAGTTGTACTTCGTGGGGTCTGACTCTTCAGTGACGTTCCAGGTGCTGGTGGGAATTAGAAGTTATGGAGCATTAAGACGGGGCCAATCCCCGAGACAATCCACTAAGCCAATAAAAAAAACAGTGGCACTCCAGGAGTGCCGACAGAAGTGAAAACTTGAAAAAAAATCGGCACCGCGGTAATCAACGCGTTAATGTCTTTTTAATGGTCAAAAGCTGGTGTCGTCCCATCTCAAAAATGCCCAACGCGCCTAAAGAAGTTTTCACTTCAATAATAGCATCGTGTAAATAGAGATAGTCCGCTGCATTGGATTATCCTCAAGCCATTGATGAAGCCAGTCCATTGTAATTGAACGATTTCAAAATTGCTGGCGCCAATAGTTTCCCCCACCACTCTCGCAGTGGATTGGCTTCATAGAACGCGTGTTCCCGTCCGAGCCAGATAGCCATTTCTCTACTTGTTTTCAGTAGTTTTTGATTTTGGAAAGCTGACTGAATGACTACTCGGCTGGCGTACTGAACGACACGATTTTTACACTTTTCATTAGACTGGCATAGTGGATTGTCTTGGGGATCGGCCCCGTCTAAATGGTCCATATGGGTCATTTGTCAGTGGAGTATATTGTCTCTACAATGATGTTTTGACGCGTGGCCAAAATTGCCGCCAACTATGACTGAAGAGTGATACTAGGCTACTTATTATGTGAAAAATACTCGGTTCACGGGAGCCAAGCCGGGACCAAAAGATATATACTATTACTTAAAACTATCTTTCCTTTGTATAAATTCAATCTCTTTGTATTGTATAATTGCATATCACATGTGTGAGCACTGTGACCATGATGTACATTCCATAAAGCTAAGCTACCATTTACTGGGTACGTCTTTCATTGACTTGAATGTGCCCTGGCGGCTGAGAGTATGTCATGCTCACTCAAATGTCTCGCTAATGGTGGCGTGTGTGTTGGATCATTAAGTTCCCTTCAAAATGGTTGAGCTAAATGGTGCTGATCCATGCGTCATGTTCGTGAACGGGCGCCGTCAGTAGGGGACTGGTCATCTCTTAGCTGCCACGGTTTATTTTAATTTATTTAAATTTTTGAATTGTTATTATATTTTTATTACGGACGTTTTTAACGTGCACGTCTTTCTACATTGTTCTCACATGTATAAGTTCAACACGAATGATGTAACCAATATTTTGTAACAATATTTTGATTTAAAAGAGTGTCCGTGGAGTTTCTTGCCCGTTCTTCTCCATAGGTACCTACTACGCTTTGGAATGGGCAACTAGCTTCATTTTTCTGACTGACCGACCCCTTGATAATTTAAAAGTACCTGTAATTGGTTTATTTGAAATAAATGCTTTGAGTTTGAGTTTGAGTTTGACTTATTTAAACTTACTCCTCAATTAGCTCCCTAGCTTTATCCGGCTGCACTCTGTCCAGAAAGCAGGCGGTCACAGCTGGAAAGGTGGTCCACCAGCTTCTGTAATCTCGCTGAAAAGATACCACCACTGGTTCCGAGTTGTACCTGCACGATAATCAGAACAAAAGCAAGTATGTAGAAACAAGAAACCATCAGGTATGTCGGTCTAACTACAGGCTCGCGTTGCGGTGCAGACGGCCGCGGCTCCTATATGTGCTTTGGCGCATATTTCAAATGCGGTGCGCTGCGGCTCGCTGCAGCTATAATGTGTGCATAGCTTAAGGACGGCCAAAGTCAGGTCAAATAAATTCAGGACTTCCGAAAGTGCGTTAGGCTGATGACATCGTCAAAGCTGCGGGAAGCATTTCGATCTGGGATGCACGGAATCGAGGAAAGTGACTGGGAAGAAAAGGCGAACCAGCAGTAGGTGATTTCGGACTGAAATGATGATTATGATGATGACGTCGTTCGGATGAGCCTAAGATCTTTATGTAGATAGAGAGATATACCTGAAATATTGACTGAGCGCGCAGTAGACTGCGCCACCAAACGCACTCAAGGTCAAGATTAGCCAGAGTATTCTGAAAGAAAAAAAGTCTCAGTCTCGAACTGCAGCTGCAGATCGCGTAAATAATTAAAATAAAATAGTCATGAGCTTTGAGACATGCCCACAACTCCTGTATAAGTTATAATTTACAGTAATCACCACCAGAAAAACGCCAAGCCAATGTTGCTCGACTAGCTCCGGAGACATGATTGAATCTTGGGACCAACAACGGAAAGGATCAGTAAAGAAAAAAGTTCAAAAGTCATGGGCTGTTGGTCGCTGAATTCAAAAGCAAGGAGACCATAAAATAATGGCGACAAAACAGATTAACGCCTCTTTGTTAACAACCAACAAGAGTTAACGAAAAAAGAAGAATTCATAAAAAGAACACGTCAATTCCAACATCTCAACTGTCATTTTGGACATTTTAAATGTAAAATTATTGGGTAGACAAAAAAATTCAAGCGATATTTTTTAGTTTAAAGCAAATTCCACCATTACCTTTCGAGCCAGTGCAGTTTTTTCTCAACAGTATGCTTCAGTCCATGTAGTGTGGTTTCTTGGCAGAACCCAACATAGATGCAATAACCAGAGGCGATGGAAACTCTAATTGACTCTATAATAGACTTTGTTCGCGTTAGGCAGCTCAACATCGCGGTAGGTTTAACTATATCTCTTTTATTACTTTCTGATTTGCCCATAACAGAATTTATAGCCACCTTCTGCCTCGTTCAATCGTTGATAATGATTATAGATTATATTAAATAAATAGGATGATACTGACTGAAAAAGTCCTCACACGCACACACGCATTTACCAGATTCAAAAGTTGACTAACAAAAGTAGAAATTTGGACACCGAAAGACCTCCCCACAGCTTGCTATGAATTAGTTTTAAATATAATTACAGTTTGTAAAACAGGGAGGCATAAATACAATATGGGGTCAATTAAGCAGCAGTATCTGTGATCAAACTTAATAATGGGGGCCAATTAAATTATTATTTAATAGCGTGCGTGGACTCTAATGGATTCTTTTGTATCGTTGTAATCAAAATCATGTAGGTACAATTATTATTATGAAAGGTAATTCTAATATATTCCATTTTGGGCAGATTTAAGATTAGAATTGTGCTTTTAAATTCTCACTTTGTGGCGACATCTATAGCGCCACATACGACGTCGTCACGCAAAATTCTACATCGCACAAGAAGAGTTATCCGCGCGATCTACCTACCCCTTGAAAAGTGTCACTGGGTTTTTCCATCAGGAATTTCTCAGTAGCAGCCTGGAGTAGGGATTCGTGCCCGGTTGATGGCAATAGGCTCGCCCCCTATTACATGGGACTGACGAAATGTTGGTGTACACCTTTGGCTACCACACTACCGTCAGTGATCCCCACTGGCGTGATGTTATCTACCCTTTTTGCATGAAACCTTTTTGATTGCAGTTAGCTGGAGTGCTAACCCTGGTCTACTTGGTGTATCAATACTGGGGCCTGTTCTTCAAGGGACAAGACGAAGACGATGATGAATGCCGACACTCCATCAGGGCCTCGCGATCACGTTCTAGGTAGGTACGAAGATGATCACTACATAGACTAGAGCGGTTTCGCGCTACGTCCGATCCGAATCAGAGAAATGTCGGCCCGAAGTAGCCATAGTACTATTTGTATGAGGGGTTGTGCACTAGATCCGATCTTTGTCCGTCCGAATTTCGAATTGAATTCGGATCTTAAATTTGGATCGGATGCAGTGCAAAAACGCTCTTAGAAGATTGCTTCCTTAGATGGCATCCTAATTGAGTAAGTGCTTTTTCATACGTCCCGGTTGCTGGGTAGCCGGTGCCGGGTACCCGGCTGCTAAGTGTATGGGCATGTATGTTATCTTTCACACGTACCGACGAAGGATAACAACGTACATTAGCCGCAGGGTACCCGGCAGCATACAAGCAGGTGGACTCTGCTTTTTGAGATCTGAGTTTTGAATAGTAGCCTTTGTCTATACATGCACAGCTATAAATTGCAATAACTTTTTTCAGTTTTTTACATATTACATTTTACCTTCTCACGCCTAAACCACTAAACTATTCGTTATGTGGCTAAAAATAAATTTCAAAATCAAAAGTTTGTTGTGTGGAGACCGCTTTTAATTTGTAAATTTATTTAATTTTAATTACTTATATATTGTTATAGCGGCAATAGAAATACATAATCTGTAAAATTACGGATCATGAGATACAGCCCGCTGACAGACGGACGGACGGACGGACGGACGGACCTAGGGTTCCGTTTGGTAACCTTTGGGTACTGAACCCTAAATAATGATTAAATACATAATGCACGCAGAAGTAGTCGCGGCCCGCGGGCAACAAGTGTAAGTCCTCGGCAAACCTCGTGTTTCGTCAGTCGTCGGATTTCTATCAGTTGCCCTTTGCACTTGATGCAGACCGGACGCTCTCAATCAACTTGGAAGTATATAGAGTTGTTAATACTCTTTAATTAATGTATTTATTAAAGAATAGTAGGAAAGCTGCTTAAGTTGCAGGAACGGTAGGAAAATAGTTCTACAGCTCTATATAGTTCACACGAAAATCAAAACAAAACAACATTAAAGTAAGTAGGTAGGTACTTAGTTCTGAATTCAAATTATTATATAATACACGATAAATCTAAGAATTGATGGACATGGAAATTAGCATTCGTTTGTATTCGGAAATGCGATGATACCCGAGGGACTTAAGTAGGTTATAAATTATTTCTGAACCTTCGGCTCTATCGGTCATACATTGCCACTGCCACTCAAGTTTGGCAATTCTTCGGGCTATGTCGGTTACCTGTGTTCTCCTCGAACCTCCTTTATTGCTAACTAGCTGACTGGACAGGTCCATTCAAATCTGTACCATTTCAGACACAAATCTACATGGTTATTTCCGGGTTTTTATATACTTACACATTGACATTAACGAATTTTATATAAACAATGACATGAATATTTACTTTCAAAATATTATATTATTTTTCATTCATATATTTTTTTTAAAGAAGCGTTCCCTCAACGATTGTTTCATGTCGGCAACATTGATGCCTAATGCTTCCGACATACCCAAGTACTTGTAGGTTTCGGTTGAGGAGAGAGATCTAAGGTGTATGGAATCCGAGAGTTGGGTTCCCATGGATTCCATAACCCTCCCTCGCTTTACATGCATGACTGCACATTTGTCCACACCAAATTCCATCCTGATGGCGCTACTGAACGTTTCTGTTACCTTCAGTAGCTCCATCAGTCGCAAATTTTTGGGGGCAAAGAGTTTCAAGTCGTCCATATAAGGGAGGTGACATATCACCTGACCACCCCTTCTCAACCGGTAGCCTAGACCTGAATCCTCCCAAGGCTAAGCAAAACCAAAGCGGACTCAAACTATCGCCCTGAAATTATTTTATTTTATTTTAATTATTGTGAATGTGAAGACTATGTATGTGGTCATTCCTTTTTGTTTTGTTTCAAATGTCCTTTCTTTGGTATAGTTCGTCGAATCGTTGAGCTCCTTAAATTCTGAGTTGAGCTGCACGATAACTGACAAATGCGTGCATTGTCTGGACAGGCCTTCTCCATCTGTGTGGTGCTTTCCTCTAAAGACCACTTCAGACACCAATCTACATGGTCTTCACATGATCTGACCAAGATTATGTCTGGACTTTAAAAGAGACTGTGACCTCTGAGAACGGAAAATATCCCACGGAAACGTACTGCCGGGTCTACCGGGATTTTCATATACTTACTTTAACTCGATTGGTTGAAGGCTTGTGCAGACCAGCGCGACACGCAAGTACAGACGCCAGCACATCAAGCTACTACAATCTGTCAAATTTATTGAATAGATTTTCAACTTTATTGCTAAGTCATAAGGTTCAAAGTTGATTGGGAAAATTTGACAGTTTCAGGTAGCTTGATGTGCTGGCGTCTGTACCTACAGCTCCCAGTTGACATGATTTTTTCCGACATCTTCAACAATTATCGTCATTAAATCAGCCAATTCACACAAAAACAATGAATTATTACCACGGAGTACAGAATTCTAAACTCCGGGATGATTACCTTCCGCATCAATCGCTCCGTCCATTGGTGAAACCGTATGAAAATCCGTTCGGTAGTTTTTGAGTTTATTCGCGTTCCGACAGACAGACGCGGCTGGGGGATTTTTTCTTTTGGGGACTGTTATAATTATAACGGCCCACATTACGAGCGTTTCAGTTCCACCGTTAGTATTCACTGGAATGGTACCACGTACTGGTCAAAGATTTTCATTTCGCGAAACTGCGGTAGATATGTGAAACGAAAAATATTAGCTTCCCGAACACTGCCCAGCCGAATCGGAATTAGCCCCGGATCTAGGGGGGGCAAACCGGCGCACGTCCCCCGGGCGCCAACTTCAGGGGGCGACAAATTCAAGCGTAGCAGACAAGTGCACCACCCAGCACACAGCAACTTTGCAATAAATGAGACGCGCAGCACATAATTATAATTCTTTCAATTTTTTTCTTTTTACAACAGTTTTGGCGCCCCTGTTGGATTGGTGCATTTATAGATCGATAAAATTTTATTAATATGTTGCTACCAAAATTTACATTTTGGGAAAATTTTAATTTCGCGGGCTAACTTAGCACATCCCCATAAAAGATTGGCGGGGGGCGGCAGACGGCAGAATTTGCCCCGCCTCAAAAAAAATCTAGATCCGGGGCCCAACTTCGAGAAAGAAGTCGATTCCGAGTCGAAGTTGGGCCTTCCTAACTGGGACAGTTTGTTGTAATTGTTACATCACATAACATCACGCCTTGTTTCCTCGAAGGGTTCGGCAGAGGTGTACCCATAGTAGGTTCATCCACATTTCCCCAGTTAATAGGGGGCGAGCTTATTGCCATCAACCTTGCACAAATCCAGACTCCGGGCTGATACTGGGGAAATTCCTAATGGAAAAACCCACTCTATCACTTTGCTCGACCTGGGAATCGAAGTCAGGACCTCATGCTCAGCAGTAGCGCTTGCGACCGCTAGACCAACAATCATTTAACATTTATTATTTTTCTCAGGTCGTGTTCAAGATCAAGACCGCGATCCAACTACCACGATTACAAAATGTCAGCGGATAAGAATAGCCGCCGTGGGCGAAAAGCTCATCGAAGATGCCCTGACTGTAGCCTCTGTTACTTTGACCAGTAGCCGCTAGATGGCACTCTCCAATTATGTTAAATACAAAATTTGCACACAGATGGCGCTTTTTAACTATTTAAATTACTTGTGGCTGTGCGCGTTTTTTTATTTATATTTATTTACTTTTTAATAAATAATTTGATATATGCATTTCATCTGGATTCATACGTTTTATTTTCTTTATGAGTTAACTAACCGAACTGTTATCTGTTCCTTATCTTGAGTCCTTGACAATTTGCAAGCCTTGAATTTGATTTATTCTAGAATCTAGAAAACATAAAAAATCTTAGCCTCCTTTGGCTTTGCTTTTTATTCGGCAAAAAAAAACAAATGACGATACAAAAGAAATTGCGATAAGTTCATTCGGTATTCAGTAGAACGTTTGATTCCGATAAACACACAAGTCCCTCTGCCGTTGTTATCGGATTTATATCGCGTCTCATACAATAGAACAATTAACAATGGTGTACTGTGTATAATACGCGCCTCTATATCTATACAGCGCATGCGTCAACCCCAAGTCTGAATCCCCCCCCATTTCACTAACAACCCTTCGTGAGACACGGTCGCAAATCTAACATGGCAAGGATGGCGCCCACAATAGGTAAATAAATCATTTGTTTACGCTTTTTTCATTTATTTATCATCGTGATAATAGCTTTATTACTATTTAGGGTAATATTTACATTTATTTTCTAAGTTTTATTTGTAAAAAAGCGTAACAGTCAATGAATTCTGTCTTCATGAAGAGTTTTGTTTACGATTTTATCTAAAGGTTACGTTCCGAAACACGATTGTCGTGTTTCGAGTGTCTCTTGTACAGACGCCAGCACGTCAAGCTACCCGAAACTGTCAAATATTCCCAATCAACTTTGAACCTTACCGTTGGGCGATAAAGTTGAAAATCTATTAAATAAATTAACAGATTGTAGTAGCTTGATGTGCTGGCGTCTGTACAGTTAGCAACGAGTCGAAATACTTCGGTTTTGTAATCAAATAAACACAATATTTTGAACAAATGGAACAGAAATGGGATAAAAAAGCAGTGTATCAAATTATTTTACCTACAAATTGATGTTAATACAGACGCCAGCACATCAAGCTACTACAATCTGTCAAATTTATTTAATATATTTTCAACTTTATCGCTGAAGCATAAGGTTCAAAGTTGATTGGGAAAATTTGACAGTTTCGGTTAGCTTGGATGTGCTGGCGTCTGTACATTAGTGTTAATGGACTTTCGTTGCTGTCTTTACTTATACATTATTTGTCAATAATTATTTGTAAATAATTATTTTAGAGCATATAAAGTGGATATTAGTCATTTTCATCACTATCACTATCGACAGTGTCGTCACTGGTGTTCATGCTGCTGTCTTGGTCGTGATCTTTGGTAGTATCGGTATTATTCGATAGATTTGGTAATTCTATTGGTAGAATGTATTTTTGAGGACAGCAGACATCGCTGCAGGGCCTGAAAAAAGATAAATAATTAAACGTTTCATTATTTCTAAAAAGACACTGTGCCAGAGCCGAGGAAAAGTCACATTTGACAGCTTAATATTTTTGACAAATAATATTTGACGTTTTTGTTTGAAAAACAACATAAAAACCATATAAAAACAAACACACGCTATGGAAAGTAATATTATGTCAGTACAGTGGGTATATATTTTCTGTGGTACAGTGTCATCATGCATGATCATGAATGTATTCTCACGTTTAGAAGTTTTGCTTTAAAACTAAATTAATATAGTTGCATTTTTATTTGTTTATAGGACTAATTATGGAGGACGATGCATCAAATGATGTCGAAGCTGTGGAGTACATTGATAGCCAGGACGAGGACGACCCCGACGGAGGTGAAAGTTAGTAATGACACGATCTTTAAGAATATGTATTCTCGAGCTTGTTACCAATACATATAAAGTACTTTGTGTGCTTGTTACACGTTTAGCAAACTAGGTTAAAATCATAGAGACCATAGACATAGAGAACTGGACTGAGCGTTAACCGACGTTCACATGGACGGACGTAATAAAATCGCGGCGGAATTTTATCGCGCGCTTGTGTGTGATTAACTTATTTTAACACACTGTTTTCAACTCTCGTTGTTAAGCCGAGCGTTGAGAATGCAACGTGCTAGGGCACCCGTCCCAGCGCGTTGAAAAAATACGCTGTTGGATTTTCAACTCTCGGCGCTAAACAGAGCGTTGAAAATCCAGTGCACGAAACTAAATCCCCGCGATTTTATTACGTCCGTGCGAATGTGGGCTAACTACTATTCTTAATACAGTGTCAAATTTTAATGTATACATTTCCATTTCCAAAGTTATATGATTTTACAAACAGTAAACTTGAATTTTAAAAACTCAATGACAAATTCATCATTCATTTATTATTTCCTATAGTTCATTATTTACATATAAATAATATTTTAATAAAAGAATATAAAAACATTTAAAAATGTAAAAAATAGTAGTCCACCAGTATCGGAAACAGGGTCGAAAAAGACTGATATATAACTATCTTTATTTCAGAGCGTCCAATAATGCTTCTCCTGCGTCGACTTATCAGAAATAAACAAAACACAGTGATGACCAACGCACAAATCATTGATATCCTACAGAGCGAATTTAACATCTGTGTCAAATCTAGCCATGAGCTGGAAGTGGACATCTACATCAAAATCATCAAGAAATACCTTAAAGACTGGCCGCAATGGGAAGAATTGGAACGCATATCAACGAAACTCAGCAACATAAAGGATTTTGAAGCCGTAACAAAAGTCTTGAACCACAAATACAAAAATCTTAAAGAGTACTTAGGTGTCATGCTCGAAGCTGCCAAACCGTTGGCTAAAGAAGCGGTTAAGGCCATTAAAATGCCAGAGAACAAAAGTGACGAGAATATAGACTCAAGCGATGTTGTAATGGAGATACAATGCACTAAGGAACAACTAAATAACTTAGTCTTCAGACGACCTCGGTTAGATCTTAATAACACTGTATTTAACATGTCAAAAGTTGCTCCGTCTCGGATTTCTCTCAAAAGCCTTTCGTTCAAACAAATTCTCAATGGATGGTGTGTGAAACTAAATATCAGTCTGCCACACTTCTGGTATGAGAGAGAGGTTACGTACAAACTGAAGCATGTTCTAGTAAATAAAGTATGCAATGAGAATTTTACTGACATAACTCTACCGACAACTCTACAAACATTACAGCGGGAACAGTTAAGTAAAACAGCCTCAAGATATAAAAGGGACATAATTATCAAACAGTTCAGTGACATTTTAGAGGGATGTGCAACCCAAAGTTATGAATTATACGCAACAGTACATACACTTTTTGACGTTTTGATAGCAGAACTTAAGGATACGCTTGACAGCAAAACTTATTACAAAGTACCTTCAAGCTACAAGAAGTACCCTAATAAGTACAAATATGTTAGATATTTGTATGCAGAAAATGAACAGAGCGATGATGTGAGGTATGATTTGCAGCTAGAAGAAACGGTAGCACCGATGTACTGCTTCAGTATTGGAAAAATTGGTCAATTTGAAAAGCCAATTCCTCCTATCACAGAATGGTTGAAGTTTGAATGTATGTTTTGTAAAGTGACGCTCCCTTTGAGCTTGCCGTGTATAAATCTGCAACTGCAGTCACATTTTAATGATGTACATCAGAACGAAGTGGACTGGCAATGTACACATTGTAAGAAGATGTTCAGTATTGATAACTTGTCGAATTATAGATGGTATCATGAATGTTGAAATGGAATTGAGTGACCATATTATCGACGCGGAATCGGCTTCGGTCGCTCCCTAATTGGAAATCTATTAACTTGTGATGTATTTGTATACAAATGCCTTGCAGACTGGTCTGTGACGCGCCTAAGTACCTGCATCATGTATGTATGAAAACATAAGTGAAATGATGACGATTTTAATTAAATATTAAAAGTTTTAAAAAGTATAAAATATTGTGTCTTCTTTATCTTTATGTAGGTATATAATTCTTCTGTACGTGTTTGTCACCTAACTCCTCCTAAACGGCCGGACCGATTTGGATGAAATTTTTTGTGTATATTTGAGTGGATGATTGAAAACACATTGGACCCGGTAGGTGGCGCTGTTCGGACAGGACAACGTCTGTCGGGTCCGCTAGTTTTAATTAAAATCCAAACCCCAAGAAACATTTCTAACTTAACTCCTAGACTCGCGGTAGTCGCGGTCATGAAACGTGGGAGTAGGACAGAGAACTGTCACGTGTCGTCTCGCTCACACGCTTTACGAGCGTAGGATACCTACTTACTACAAACTTTGGCGTTTAGTATCTCGCTTGTGTTAGGTGACGTAGACTTTATTCTCCTATAGCTATTTACTGGGCAGATATGAGTAGAAACGCCGGGAGGGGACGACCTTGGAAAGGACATAATTATAGTGACCTTATTGGGCATGTTCTTCAGAAAGGTCAGGTGCGTAGTACTCGCTACTGGCGTGCGTGTATGA
Organism: Agrochola litura; assembly: GCA_949152395.1. Classification (NCBI taxonomy): domain Eukaryota; kingdom Metazoa; phylum Arthropoda; class Insecta; order Lepidoptera; family Noctuidae; genus Agrochola; species Agrochola litura. The sequence continues at coordinate 5,211,693 of OX424519.1, read as the reverse complement.
CCAGATGTATGAACGTAAACGAAGCAAAAGATTTATGTTAGGACAGCCCCGGATCTAGGGGGGGTGCCCCGGGCGACAACTTCAGGGGCGAAAAATTCAAGCGTAGTAGACAAGTGCACCACCCAGCACACCGCAACATTCAACAGACCCGAAGCTCATATAAAATCTTTCTATTTTTTTTCTTTTTTACAGCAGTTTTGGCGCCCCTGTTGAATTGGCGCATTATCGATCGATACAATTTGAAGATTTTCATTTTGAGAACATTTTAATTCCACGGGGGCTAAATTAGCGCATCCCCATAAAAGATTGGCGGGGGCAGCAGACGGAATTTTTTGCCCCGCCTCAAAAAAAATCTAGATCCGGGACTGTTAGGATCGTGTGGCGTTCTGTAGTTTCTGCTTACGCCCATGACAAGAAGGTGTAAGGTTATGTATGTATGTTTATACTCACATAGGGAACCCTGGCGGCCCATACAAGCTTAGGTCTATATGAGAAGTGTTAAAGTTGCAATAAAACCTTGTAACACAGCACCCGGCCATCTGTCTCCCGTTCATACACTTGACCGTTCGCGTTAAATTGTGTACTGAAACAGAAATAATAACAAATAAAAAAACCGGCCAAGTGCATGTCGGACCACGCACAATGTAGGGTTCCGTAGTTGGGATGAATTTATCCCAAGAACAAACTTAACTTTGTAGTTGACAAAAAAAATCTTTCATACAGAATGTATGGGAAAACACGTTTTTACAACCGCAAATTTAAGTTGGTCGATTATTACTCGTTTACTTGTAATTTGTAAAGCCTACTCAGCTGTGATAGTTTTCCTTTTAAATTCGTTATATAAGCTACTGCCGTGAATTTTTTCACATACCTAAAACCAACCATTTAGCTGGCAGGTGACACTTGACTCTAATTTTCCACTTTAAAGCTTAATATTTCGCAAACGGATCTCTAAATTCAAAAATGGTTGTAACACACTCACAATGTTTTTGAAAGACCTTTCCAACGATACCTCACACCAAGGGATAGAAAAAAAAAAAAAACATCCCCATACTTGTAGGGGAGGTACCTACCCTAAAAAAAATATTATTCATAATTTTATTTTACCACTTTGTCGGCATGATTAATATGTATACCCATACCAAATTACAACTTTCTAGTACTAACAGTCTTGGAGCTAGACCGCGGACAGACAGACAGACAGACAGACAGACGGACATGACGAAACTATAAGGGTTCCTTGTTTACTACGGAACCCTAAAAAGCCGTTTATTTCCGAAGTTTGGCTCATTAAGAGGAGGCTCCCTAAATTGTATGTTAATTTGCATTAATGTTCTGAAAAAATCACGCATACAATCTAAATGGAACTTTAGTTTAAGATTTATTGGATCTTTTTCTTTCCATATTTCGTCGCCCTCCCCGCTAACTGTTGTAACGCAATTGATATTTTTCAAGGGCAACAGTTTTTCGGTCGGAGGTATAGTTGCGTTAGCTGTGGCTTTATTGAATTAGGTAATAACTTTTTATAAATAGCTCTTGACTTAATCTTTAACTCACTAACTGTAGATGTGTGCATATACGACAGGTGGTGAGAATATTTTTTCCCTCCTTTTGCACTTACGCAAAACAAAATACTTGATTATCTTCTAAACGGTAAACGACACAGACACGACGATTAGAGAGAACTTTTTTGAAACAAAGTTCTGAACACGTGGGTAGGGTACGTGTTCAGAACTGAACGTATCTGTACTGACATTAGGGGTGCGTTCCGACTTACACTGTAATCGATTTGAGCGTGCTAACACCCGTACCGTGTTAGCGTTATCGCGATAACGATGTCCCGTGAATCGTCATAGATGACGTCATAACATACGCCATCTTGCGATAACACCGACCATGCCCTAAATTAATATCACCGTGAGCGCTGTCAAAAATGACAGTTGTGCTGTTTTGTTTTGAGTTGCATCTTAATTATAAACTAACGTGGCAATTTCAAAATTGTGCTTCTGGCTATAGTTGCCATCTAACCAAAGAAGAAGAAGAAATTTGTGGTGTATACTCAAAGAAATACTGTAATCCAACCATCTTGTGCAAATTTTAGGGTTATGTTATAAGTTTTGACGATGAGTAACCACTGTGAGCAGTGTGAGCGCGTTCACGAGCGTTCCGAGTTGTTGACAGCTCTGAGCTGTCATAATCGTGATATGTAACTAGGAACGCGAAGTATCGATGTGAGCGTTGTGAGCGATTAAGGCCTAACTCGGAATGCGGCCTAGGTACCCACCTAATGTCAGTACCTACGGATACGTCAGTTTGTGAGATACGACAGTTAGCGGGGAGGGCGACGACGATTTAAGACAGTTACTAATTTGGTACATTTTCGCTCGATCCATTTTTTATTCGAAAAACATGTCTTTTTTAAAGATTATTTGAAACAAAAACAAGATTACTTGGCTTTTATGTCTAAAATAATTATTGACAGTAAGAAAATATAGTTTATTAACCAAATATAAGATATTTTTTCTCTAGATCATGCATGGGGGCGGAGTTTGCGTGGAAATTGTCTTTGAAGTGCCTGGTCTTAATTTGATAGCAGAAAGTATTTGGGTAATCATAAAATTGTCCAGCTCGGTGTGCCTTTGGCATAGGCCTCCTCCAACTTTCTGTATGTCAGTATGGACCCAGGGTAAGACCACTTTGTCTTCCCAATTTGTTTTTGGACGCCCCCGGTTTCTAGTCCCGTCTCTTGGGTACCATACCACAGAAACAGAAATAATACAATGGTAAAATATACACCATCATCTGCCTAATCTTTTCCCAACTATGTTAGGTTCGGCTGCCAACCTAAATGGATGCAGCTGAATACCAGTATTTTATAAAACATACCCAAATTTATTTACATCATCGGAAATAACATAACACAAGCTCATTTATCTATCGCGATTTATTGCAATCGACGTCTTCTCAGTTCATTGGCCACAGTTTTGTCTAAGCAGGGCTGCTCCATCGTCGAAGCCGAATAACTTGGCTATTATTGGTTTGAGCCGCGAATGCACATGTTAGTGGCACGGATTATTGAGATGATGATTCTTGATCTTAGCCAACCCAACACTACGCTCATGGGTCTGTTCCAGTGGTCAGCGATTGCAGCTCCAAGATGTTTTACGAATGTAGACGTTTGTGGGGCGAAGATTCCGTCAACAGATGTCGCATGTCGCATTTCGCCAGCGTTTGAATATTTCCTTGTTTTTTCTTCTTCGGCGGATTTTAGTACAGAGGCGATAGGGCGTGAAATATAAGAAGGAGCGTCAGTGTCTACGACACAATAGCAGTATTTTACATGGAGTAACTACCTATCTGACCTCCACCACCTGCCTATCTCACTGGGTAACAATACCCGTACCTAAATAATAAAATGCAGAGTAAATTGAACATTAATTGGGCAGTTTAGCGATACTGGTGGTGGCCTATGTCCAGCTGTGGAGGTCTTTCACCATAACATGGTGATGATGGCCATAATGAGCAGTTTTTTATTTTATCATTTTCTCAGTAGCAGCTTAGGCGCTGGATAAGTATGTTCAAAATATGATTGAAGACTTGTGCCTTCAATAACCGTTTTTCTTCGATCAACAGTTGGTATTGTTGATCGAAGCCGTTTTTGATTGAACGAATAATATAATCATTTAATCAAAGTGTGTGTGTGTGTGACTGCCTCATTGGTCCAGTGGTCGCAAGCGCTACTGCTGAGCATGAGGTCCTGTGTTCGATTCCCGGGTCAGGCAAAGTGTTATTGGGTTTTTCTATCTGAAATTTCTCAGTAGCAGCCCGGAGTCTGGATTTATGCCCGGTTGATGGCAATAGGCTCGCCTCTATTACATGGGACTTAAACATAACTGGCGAAATGTGGGTGTACCTGCTACAGGGACACCTCTGCCCAACCCTTCGGGGAAACAAGGCGTGATGTTATGTTATGTGTTCGAACACAACTCGTAACTCGCAGCCGTTACCACTGCGCCACGACTACTTTCAACAAAGCGCCTGTCATTTTCTGCATTGCAACATCACGCACTCCTGTGCTATGTTGCCCACAGTATTTGACATCTGAAAAATTTATACGAGTTTGTAATGGTTAATATCCATTTACCTATTGTTTCATTTACTGTTTTAGGATTGTCCATTAACGGGCATGCGATGCCAGTATCATCCGAATCTAACGCCATTTGATTCGACAGCAGTACGAGAGACAGGGTCGCGAAGACCAGTCCACTGCAAAAGAAACATGTGTTTATTGGCTTAAGAACTAAATTAAAACAAAAAATACCTACCAAGTGCGTGTCGGACCACGCACAATGAAGGATTACTTAGTTCGGTGAATTTATTCCATGAACAAAAATAACATTGTACAGACACCAGCACCACAAGCTACTACAATCTGTCAAATTTCTTTGATAGATTTTCAACTTTATGTCTAAGTTGTAAGGTTTAAAGTTGATTGGGAAAATTTGACAGTTTCGGGTAGCTTGATGTGCTGGCGTCTGTACTTGAAAAACATGTCGACGCTTGAAAGGCAAAATTGACTAAGCGACATGGGAATCCCATGTCGCTTAGTCAATTTTGCCTTTCAAGCGTCGATGTTCTCTTTACATTTCAACTGCAAATGTAAGTTTGTATTGTACGCACAATATTGAGAGATTTACCATGTTATTTTGAAGACCATAGAATTCTAATAGGTTTTCCTGTAATCTATAAGTAGATATAGAAATAATTTCTGTATTTTTTTTTTTATTTTCGGTTCAATAGTTTCGAAGATAAGGGAATCCTTATCTACGAAACTATTGAATCGTAAATTGAAAGTGTTTCGAAGATAGTCAATGTTCATATATTTTCTTTAAGAACTTTAAAACAGTTTATTATAATTAAAAAAAAATTGTAATCCTCAAGCTAGCATTACAAATCCTTTCATTTGATTTGTCACACGGTACAGTTTGCAAAACTATTTTTTTATTTTCTTTTTTCCCGCAATACCAAAAGTGGAACCCCATTTCAAAATTCACTTATTTACGTGATACGTTCGTGTTTGGGACACGAGAGATAAGGGTTCCGTTTTTCATTAGGACGTATGGAACCCTAAAAATTTGCTGTTCTATACATTTTGACCGCGTAGCGTAGCTATTGCACTTTTCTATGAAACAGCAGTTTTTTTTTTGATAACCGACGAGACATTTCTGTTATGCGTCGGTCCTAGAATCATGTGCTGATTATAACAGTTTGCACGTCGATATTCCTGCCCCTTGCATTAAAAACGCCTTGCCTTGGAAACTGTGCAACAGGCCAGGACTAATCAATTAAACTTAAGTGCCTCGTCGACCGAGCTCTGCTCGGGTGAAATACTTAGATAAACATATCGTCCAGTACCCTAATTGCGTAATACGACACGATCTGTTTCAATTTGAAACAGATAGCTAATCCATTGCTTCCTAGGTTGGAAAAAAAAATCTGCTCAACAATGTAAATAACGCAATGATTGTTGTTGAACTGACAAAATGAACAAATTAAGCAAAATTGTTTACGAAAATAAGTTACGCAATTAGGGTTCTGAATGATTTCTAAAAGTTTGTCCATCTTTTTATTTTTTTAACTACTTATGGCATCTCGCAGTTTTGACCACTAAGGTCATGGCTGCTTAACCGGACTTTCCTGTGGGTACCTTCAGCTGCTACACTTAGAGCCTCCAGCCAGGAGCAAATAAACTATTCTAAATTAAAATTAAGCGAACGCTCGATAAGGGCACTCCCTGTTTGACGGGGTCCGCTAGGGTCTTTCTTATATCTATGGCTAGGGTCGATGCCTGCCGGGGTTGCGAATAAAACCGAAAGGGAGATCGTGGCCCCCGGCAACAGGGCAACCGGAGGAACACGGGTGGGTTTTAGTCAGTAAGTCTGACACGCCCTCCCGCTCCGCCCAGAACGGGAAAAGTTATTTGATAATTTCCCAACCAAAAAAAAAAAAAAACCAGCCAAGTGCGTGTCGGACCACGCATAGTGAAGGGTTCCGTAGTTGGGATGAATTTATCCCAGAAACAAACTTAATTTTGTAGTTGATAAACAAATTCTCCCATACGAAATGTATGGGAAAACATGTTTTTGCAACTGCAAAGTTAAGTTGGTCGATTATTACTCGTTAACTTGTAAAGCCTACTTAGCTGTGATAGTTTTCCTTTTAATTTCGTTATATAAACTACTGCTGTGATTTTTTTCACACATCCAAAACCAACCATTTAGCTGGAAGGGGGGGGACACTTGACTCTAACAAAAATTTGCACTTAAAAGCTTAATAATTCGCAAACGGATCCCTGAATCCAAAAATGGTTTAGCCAAACTCACAATGTTTTTGAAGGACCTTTTCAATGATACTCCACATCATGGAATAAAAAATAAAAAAAAAACATCACCACTTTACGTGTATGGGAGATACCCTAAAAAAAAATGTTATTCATAATTTTGTTTTACCACTTTGTCGACGTAATTAATATGTATACCTACGCCAAATTACAGCTTTCTAGTACTAAGGGTCTCGGAGCTAGACCGCGGACAAACAGACAGACAGACGGACATGACGAAACTATGAGGGTTAATTGTTTACTACGGAACCCTAAAAAGGTATACCAACGTTGTATCACATTTCCGGGCTGTGAAAACAGGAAGACCGAATTTTCCCAGATATGAGATCTAGCTAGATCGATTTTTCGCTCCCGTAAACCCCCCAATATTGCAACTTTCATCGAAATCGTTAGAGCCGTTTTCGAGAACGTGATTACAAATATATATGTCACGGCTAAAACCCGAAGTGCGGCTACACTTAGTTTTAGCCGGCCACAACTAGGTGCGGCCGGTAGCAGTTGGTTAAATTTAGTTGTAGCAAATGAAAATGGCTGAAAGGTAGGTTAGGTTAGGTTAGAACTGTGACCACATAACACACTGCACGAGCCGAGCGAGCGAAGCGAGCGGTGCCGCGGCAGCGGCCGGCGAGTGCCAGGGTCCATTTAGGCAAGTTTAACCAAATGCTACCGGCCGCACCTAATTGTAGCCGGCTAAAACTAGGTGTAGCCGCACTTCGGGTTTTAGCCGTAACATATACATACAAATATTGCTCATTTAAAAGTATAGGACAAAGGATTTCATTTTTAAAATAAGTAGGTATTTATCAATAAATATAATAGAATAACCATACTTACATAAACCTGGATGCGTCCATGTTCTCAGCCGATGCACAACAAACTACAACGTCGATAACAAAATAATAACGTCATCTATTATAATTAAAACGTAATTAATTATTAATTGACAATATGATCACGTAACGGCAAACGTCTCTATTATCCATATAGAACATTTACTAATGACACAGATAATATAATACTACGCTAATAATAACATAACATCACGCCTCTGTTCTCTGAAGGGTTAGGCAGAGGTGTACCTATAGTACACCCACATTTCGCCAGTTATGTTTAAGTACCATGTAATAGGGGGCGAGCCTATTGCCAATTGCCTTTGGTTTTGAATTTTCGTTTTGTGTCACCGGCTTCCGAAATTGAAGTTATTTTTAGCTTTGTAGTGTTTTTTTTGGAAGTCTGTTGATTTTTATTTTGTATTTTTTTTATTTTTCTCTTTTTAGTTGTGCCATTTTACCCGACTGCGGCGAAGCTAAAAAGTTTTTATTTATTTGTAATGAAAACAATACCCTCCTTTCGAGCTTCACCGCAGTCGGGTAAAAAGGCCCCCCAACAAATGGTACAGCGCCCTTTAGGACTAGCACAACTGTTGTCATTCAAATCCGAATCTTAATTACGTGACCCACATGCTATGATAGCTTCATAATTGCTATTTTCATTAGTAATTTTATCGAGACCATAAACTAATTGATTTCTTTATAGATATAGCAAGGTAACTGTAAATCTCCTAAACAGCTCAATACCATTGACAATTTAATTTGGTCGAGTTATACGCGGATATTTAGTATGGAAAAGTAATTTAAGCTAATTTATTCGGGTCCGTGTGCACGGAATTTTGTTTTCAAACTGATTAGATATGCGTTTCTTCTATAGTTCACACGGCTACACATCAAGCTATAAATTTCCAGTTTATGCTGATCTCGCATTGTAAAGGATTTCCGTACAATGCGAGGTCAGCTTATACTGGAATGTACAGCTTGATGTGTAGCCGTGTGTACCTATATTAATTCTTTTTGTATGCCACACGGTAGGTATAAGAAAACACTCCATTAAAAGCAAATTATAATTTATTTAATACACATTATAATACAATAGTTAATTATTCAGTAATTAAATGTACAATAATCAATTGACTTGATAAGTTCAATTACAGATCTAAAGAAAACATATTTTTTTTATGCGACGTAGTAAATTTTGTGATTTTTGGAGCAATTGGGCATTAATATTTAAATTACATTATTACTTTAAAATGGCTTAAATAAAGCTGTTACTTAATTATATGACTTCAATCCAACTTCTACAGGGTCAAATTATGTAAGCTAGCAAAACTGACGATAATCTAAACATAATAAAACAAAAAAAAAGATTTAATGTTTTTTATTGGGTCAGAGTATGTACCGTATAACTATTTTCTTAGGCTTGAAACTGCGTTAAGCGGGTGCCCGCTACGGGCACCCGTCGCGTGTCTACGCGCGTGGACACGCGGGTGGGCTCCGTGGGAACGCGACGGCCCCCGTTGCAGGTATCCGTCACGGAGAACGGATTATTTTATATACGCAGTGTCGCTAGTTCACAGCCGTGTCGATGAAGAACTTAATATATTAAGTAGTACCTAGGCGACCGAGCTCTGCTCTGGTGAAAATATAGAATGAGAATGCTCATTTAATAGTACAGGATTACATTGCAAAACCGCTGGCGCAACCGCGCGTGCTTCCGCGCGGGCGTCCGTCGTACGGAGGCGGGACACGTGGCGCGAGCGCGGGGCCCGCTTCCCCGCGACGGACGCCCGCGCGTGTCCCCGTAACGGAGCACTTTTGTATGGAACGGACGTCCGCTTAACGCAGTTTCAGGCCTTAATGTCCCTCGGCCAACTTCGTATTTCGTCAGTCGTTGGATTTCTATCAGTTACCTTTTGCACTTGGTGCAGACCGGACGCTCTCAATCGACTTGGAAGTATATAGAGTTGTTAATACTCTTTTAACTTAATGTAATTTATTTTAAAAATGGGAGGAAAAATGCTAAAATCGCAGGCAATAAAATATTTTTACAGCTCTATATAGTTCTTACGGAAATCAAACGAAACAACAATGAAGTACTTAGTTCTGAATTCAAATTATTATACACGATACATCTAATAATTGATGGACATGGAAATTAAAATTCGTTTGTATTCGGAAATGATTCTCGAGGGACATTAAAAAAATAGTCGGACTGTGTGTTTACTTGGAATATTAGTTTTTTTTTAATGTTAACTTCACAAACGTAATGGGTATTGATATCTAATCTAAACACGATTTAAAAACAAATTTGATCAACTCATACTTCAAGTAATTACTAACTTACACTACTAGCGGCCGTTGACCTCAATTTTTTTTTCTATCCTTTCTCCTTTTTCTTCTTTTGTCGTGTTAAGATATTGATACTACAGTTGCAACGGATAATGATTTGGCCAGATACAGGATAACCAGCGACTGCCAAAGCCGGATAGTCGGATATCCGGCCGAAGCGAATATCGTGCATGTTAAAACCTGCTCGCACTCTCAACCGCCGCGGTCGCGGCAAAAAAGGCGAGCGCGCTTATAATTTTTTTAAATCCATAAAAATTGTTCCAATTTGCCTTTAGTAGATTTCAAATATTGATTATAAACAAAAATGTATATATTTTTTAAATAAACAGGTTGATTTTCGAAATTAGTAGTATTATTTTATTACGAAAATAAATCCAAATATCCGGCTAGCCAAATTTCCGGCACAAGATGACAATCCGGCCGTGCGCCGGATAGTAAAAAAATGGCCGGATAGGTCGGATACCGGATAGTGGCCGGATATCTGTTGCAACTCTAATCGATACCCATGACATCTACGGGGTTTCCCTAGGTAATTTAATTTGATCCTGTATAGTAATAATATTTAAAATGCAATCAATTCTGATAATTATTTGCCAGTATCATCTGCCTAGGCCAACTATGTTGGGGTCGGCTTCCAGTCTAACCGGATGCAGCTGAATACCAGTATTATACATGGAGCGACTGCCTACCTGACCTCCACAACCCAGTTACTGGGTAATACGATAACCCTTAGTAGGACTGGTTGTCAGACTTTCGGGCTCCTGACGACCCGTAACGACTGTCAAAGATCTTCAAATGACAGCCGGGACCAACGGTTTAACGTGCTTTCCGAGGCACGGAGGGGTCTTAATATGTAAAGGATGGTCACCCATCCACGGACTGACCTCGGCAAGCGACCCGTAAGGCTGTTATTATTTAGCCACTAACCCCTCTGATATTTGCCAGTATACAAAAATATTATTTGTTTTGCGATTAATTTAGGAATTATTTGATTTAGGAGAGGCGTACCGCAGCGCGGTTTTCACTGGCAAACAAATATCAACCTTGTATGTGTTGAAATAAAGTTGAAAATAAATTTACTTCCATTAGTCCCAGTGAGCGTCAAAGAGGACGGTGGTACGCGGTGTTATTTATTTTATACTTTATTCCAAGAGGCGCAATGTTGATATTTATTTGACAGTTAAAACTGCGCTGCACTGCGTTTCACCACAGATTAATACAGATGGGATACTCCGTAAAATCATTTAAATAAAAAGCGATTCTTGCTACAACACAATAAAGTGCAATTCAGGTCGCACAGCGCTAATTACCTACAGTTATATTCACCTAGAAATTGCCTCTCTTTCTATCGCGTAACTCTATATTCACCTAGAAGTTGCCTCTCTTTCTATCGCGTAACTCTTATATCTTCTGACTACGTTACACTCACTGAATTGGCCCGACAAGACGGGCCCGCCGCGTACTTGTAGCTTCATACCTTAACTGTGGAGTGTCCCATCTGTGGTTTCACCCTTGAGCAAAACAAAACCCTATTTTACAGAAGAGTGTGAACTATTTTTAATCAAAGAAGGTTCTATAGCCGGCCATGACGGTTAGACAACCCTAAGGGCCTGCGCAGACTAGCGGACGGGACGGCAGATTTTAAATTTATCAATTGAATTTAGCACTTATCCAATCGAAATAATGTAAATATTTCAATGCTCGGTGATCGACCTTGGAGCATACCCGGTGCATGCTACGGCATATTGGCTGATGCTCCGATAAGCCAGCGGACGCTCGCGGTAATATAGAGGATTTTTCTTGTCAGTGTGCGTTGACGGATAGAGGAATCCCCTTCGATGCTCTCCCCTGACCAACAATCGGCTAGTACTGACCGTTCACTATAACTTATCCTGTAACACAATTGTTAGAACTGAATTTTGCAGTCATGTGATTGGTACAGTTTTGTCAGTTGCCATTTTGAACTCTATTTGTATTGGAACTAAGGCTGGGTTCCGAGTTACGCTGTAATCGATTTGAACTTGCTAACGCCCGTTCAGAAATAGCGTGAGCGCGATAACGATGTCCCGTGAATCGTCATAGTTGACGTCATGACGTGCGCCGCCGTCGAATTAATATCACCGTGAGCGCTGTAAAAAATTACAGTTGTGCTGTTTTGTTTTGAGTTGTATCATATCTTTAAACTACCGTGGCATTTTAGAAATTGTGCTTCTGGCTACCGTTGCCACCTAACCAAAGAAGAAGAAGAAATTTGTGGTACATACACAAAGAAATAAGATATGCAAGTTTTGACGTTGAGCGAGCACTGTAACCGCGTTCACGAGCGTTCCGAATTGTTGACAGCCCTCAGCTGTCACAATCGTGATATCTAAATCGGAACAGAAATTATTGATGTCAGCGCTATGAGCGAGTATGTTTTAATTCGGAAAGCGGCCTAAGACTGCAAAATTCAGTGCTACTGTTACCAATCGCGTCACAGGGACCATGGGCGTACCACCAGCATTTTTTTAGGCATGGGGGCAGAAGAAGAAACTAGATAACTACGCCTGCGGGCTCGATTCATCAACACTGCATTGTTTCGCGCGGTAATTTTGAATTTTAACTATACTACATAAAAGATAGCTTGATCTCTGCGAAATTTATCAAACTGACATTCCTAGGGTTGTCAGGATATAAAAAACTGTCCATAGAAATTACCGACGTTTCATACTATTATCGATGCTAATGTAACATATAATTGGGTTTAATTTGGTCTGGTAACACGGCCTGTGAGCCAAACGCGGCCTGTCTTCTCCCGAAACCCAAGGATGGGACGTTGACGGAAGGAATGTTACATGAGTAGGTGAGAAATTGGATTTTATTTACTCACTATTATTTTAGATCAAGTATGTACAAATGTAAATAATGTGATGATATTAAAATATACAATAAAATTAAAAGATAAATTATTTTTTTTTTTAAATATCGATAGTTTATAGTCTGTGGTCACGATAATTCATCGCCCATCACTAATTAGGTCGGCATGCCCATAAAGTATGACATTGACAGGTACTGTCTATACTATTATGAAATTCAGGACTTCATAGGCGTGATTTTACTGACAGCTGTCGCAGAGATCAAGCTAATATTTTATGAAGTATAATTAATAATTAATTTTGTTACTTAATAAACCTAAATTTTTAGCTTCGAGTCAGGGTCCACGGTGGGGCAGGTGCCTCACCTTGCCCCACCGTGGGTACGTCCATGACAGGGACAAGTTATAATGAACGCACAGTACCTAGTATTATTAACTTCAGGCATCCTCATCATTGCCACTGTCTGTAGACACCTCTCCATCGCCAATAAATACTTCTTCATCAGCTATATAATTAGGAACAGACTTATTGACCTGAAGAACAGACGCCATTGCCATTCCAGTACCAAAAGAATACTCTATGGGCCTCAAACTCTCGTCTACATTGTCTATGGCAGGTATTGGTCTAGAGTTTGGATGATTTTTTCTTCTAACTGCTCTATGGCGGCGGACATCGTGCAATAGAGCTTTCTGCTTTTCTTTATAAAACTCAAAATCGCTTTCTGAAGATGATGGCGTCAATTCTAAGTCTTTTTTTGTGAACCGTATCTCGGTATTAACTTCTTTGGCTGTTTTGTTGGCCGTACCCGCTTCTACGTCACTAAGACCTTCGGAAAGTCCACTGGAATCCAATTCTTGTTTTTCTGTCTTCACATATTTACACCATTTAGTGATATAATAGTCGTTGAAAGTGCTTATAGTTAAAAGTTTACTTTTTATATTTAATTTCGCGTTCGCCTCATAGATGATATCACTTATATCTGTTTCCTTATTATATTTTGCTAATTTGTATTTATATTTCTTATCTTTAGATTTGATTTTTTTAGGTTTAGTTGATAAAGGCCTCTTTTTAGGGGCATTATTTCTTACATTTAATTTATTTATATAACCTTTTTTTTCCATGAATTCTTCGAGATTTATTTGTCGAGGGAATTCTGGTATATTGTCTTTTAGTTCCGGCATTGTTTTTGCGAGAGCTTGTCTCTCTCTTTCCCTCATAACATCCTCTCTTTTCCCCAATTTCCTTTTTAATTCACATAATACTATTTTATTTGTTTCTTTCTCTTTTTTTCCTGGTGCTGTTGTGAGGTCCCCTGCTGGCTGAATAGGTGGATCATCATCATCAGTTTTCATGAAATAAAAAACTTCATCCTTACTCTCTGGATCTCTGTCTTCTATTTTCAAAATTCCCACGTTCTCAACCATAACCTCTTTGTCTTCATACTTGACTTCCTTCACGTTCTTATTTTGAATTTTCTTCAACCTCAGCTGCGAACTTTGAACAGTCTTCAAACACTTAGTGAGACTATCAATAATATCATCCATATCTCGATTCAAGACTTCCAAATCGATTTCCTGCTTATTCATAGCGCAGGAATCGAGAAAAACATCGAGACTGTTCGATTTATTTAGAATTAATTTTAATTCTAAACAAGATTTTGCAACACCAGTGTGAATATCAGAATAGAGCCAATTATCAGTGAAAACTGTGCCTAATTTTTTATTTTCATTGTCTTTAGTGCCAGAGTTTTTAAGTAGTCTGTACGTTCGTTCCAAAGATTCGTGGTTATGTTGGAACTCCTTGGTCACGTGGGGTATGACGACTGTGTGGAGCCAGTGTATGCGTTCATTGTGATTATTGTACGCACGCTGAGCGTGTAGGGGCGGCACGAAGTGGGCCATCGCGACATGTTTTAAAAACGTTGATTGAACTACGAGGAAGGCGTGGTGGATTTTCTGGAAAAGAGAATAATTTATAAACATACATAATATAGGGGTGGCATCGACGTAAAAACTGTTACCATGAAATCAGTACATGATTCTGAACCCCCATGCGTTGAAATTATTCGTCGGTAATTAAAAATTCGAAAAAAAAATTAAGTTTTTGAACTGTCAATTTTTTTTCTGGGTTATTACGTGGGGCGCTGGCGGCCGTTGCCGTGGATTAGCGGGTCTACAAGTCATAACATAAGACCTCTTTTGCAAGTTTTCTAATTTTTTATGGATTCAGCGTAATTTTGGTACTAAAAATGTGAATTTCGAATTAAAAAAAACTTTTCATTTTCAATAATAAGGATATTTTTTTTTTTTTTTCTATTGGGCATCTCATAACTGGTCTCTATCGACCGCGGCTATTGAACCGGGCAATCCTGTGGATGCATTAAGCTGCTACACTTATTGCCTCCAGCCAGGGCACACATATAAACTAAGCTAAAAGCTTAGGATAAACGCTCGCTAAGGGCACCCCCTGCGGGGTACGGGCCTCGGCTTAGGGCGTTATCCGGAGGAAGGACATCAAAGATGGGACGGGCTGGAAATGAAATGAAAAAAAAAAACTTTTTAGTTATGTTATTGGAGTATCTATGTGCCCTTTTCGGATTGGACAGGTTTTTGAAGTGAAAACTTCTTTAGGCGCGTTGGGCATTTTTGAGATGGGACTAAACCATTGATTTCGCGACACTGTGACGACACCAGCTTTTGACCATTCAAAAGACATCAACGCGTTGATTACTGCGGTGCGCGGAGTAAAAGACATCAACGCGTTGATTACCGCGGTGCCGATTTTTTTTCAAGTTTTCACTTCTATCGGCATTCCCGGAGTGCCAGTTTTTTTACATATTATATAGATGGTAAAAAAATTACTTACCATAAGATTATCACTAGTCTGCGCCTTCACAGCGTCCCAGGCGACGTCAGCTCGAAGCCAGGGCGCGTTGCCCAAGATGGCGGACGAGGCCCTGGACAGTAGTACTGCTAGTTCACTCTGATGACGACACAGGAGCGTGTGAGTGTTTTCTATTACTGATGTCAAGGAGCCTCTGGGAAATAAAGAGAATTGTGTGCTTAAAAAGTAGTGGCCATATAATTATGTAAAAATGTTAAACGGGTCAACCAATTTGAATGCGGTTTTTTTTATTATGACATACAAAAAATGCAATGGCAATACAAAAATTAGACTATTAAGACTACAAAATACTATTATTATTTATTTAATACATTGTTTATTTACTACAGAAAATCTCCCACGTATTTAACTTTTTAAGAGAATCTCAAACAGAAAAAACAAGCGTCAAACACAAGTCACTTTTTTGTCACGTCTGTGACCAGGGGGGGGGACAATTCCATACATTGACAGATTTAGGGTAATTTTTTCAAAATGCGCCATCTGTTACCCCCATCCAAAGTGGTTAGTGACTTTGGGTCGCTGCAGATGGCGACACCATCGATACTAATATAATTTATAACGAAAAATTAATTAATTAAATATTAATTTCATTACCTAATTATTTTATTTAACACGGGTTATAATTATTTGCTTATATTTGTGTAGATAATAATTGTTGAGGAATACATACTCCTTATTTAATACTCTATGGTTGTGTTGCCTAGCAATACTTACTGTTGATGAATGTCATTCGTATTATTCTGAACTGTTTTTAGATATCAATATAGTTTTATCGTTTCTTAACTGTTTTTCATATTACTTTCCTCTATGTGTTTTTCTATATTCACCACCTAACTTTAACATGGTAGCAGAGCGTGGTTAGGATAGAAGTTGTGCAGAGATTTAAAGTTGCGAGAAAGTGTAGGTACCCAGACAAATCTATCGAAAATGGATAAGGCTATAGTTGAAGCCTCCAAAGGTACAAATAGTGCACCTAAATGGGAACAACTTCAAGCACTGGAGATATAGGATCGAAACAGTGTGCAGAGCCACTCCTGGAGCTGAACAAATTTTGGAAGGAAAAATAATCAAGGCCGGAGAACCAGCAAAGACTGCTGATGCTGCTGCCAAAGTAAAACATGAGAACGATTTACAACAATTTGTAAAGATTGATTGTATAGTATTGACTCTGATGACAACGATTAAGACAGATAAAAATAAAACAAGACAAATAAATAAGTAGGTAATTGTAAAAGAAAAGTTGTTTTTTTATGTATCCACTGTGTACCTTTTGAAATTGATGCTTCCTTACTAATTTGCTTGTTTTTAATTTGATAAAGTTTTACTACGATTAGAGAAAAATTTAATTAAGTAAAACTTTATCAAATTAAAAACAAGCAAATTAGTAAGGAAGCTTAAGTATAAGCACTATTGCGTAGGTAGTACCTAAAGCTATACTTAGCACAAGTTTGTGGATGGCGATAATAGATGGCACTATTTATCCGATCAATTGACATTAGCGTTTTTAATAAATTCTGCGAGAGGGCTCTCTATTCCCGATATATATTACTTTCCTCTATGTCTGTGACAAACTAGTCAAAAACAGAACGTCCTCTCTTTCTGAGAACGTTACAAAAACGTAGAGAATACAGAAAATCCTTTTTTGAAGTGAAAACTTCTTTAGGCGCGTTGGGCATTTTTGAGACGGGAAAAAACAATTGAACTCGCGACACCGTTACCGACACCTCATTTTTGTAAACACGATTGTGCTCTTTATTTATATAACGTTACGGATTAATGTTCTATGCATGTATTTTTACTTTAAAGGTTTAAGTCATAAGTACTAACATACCATAACACCAACATTGTACACTTAGTTCGCAATAAACGTTTTTGACTTTGACTTTGAGTATTTTTTTTAAATTGTTCAAGTTTTCACTTCTGTCGGCACTCCCGGAGTGCCACTGTTTTTTTTAAACGGATGATGAAGACATATTGTATACAGAACCTCTTCACTTTTCATAGTTGGTTTGAAACACACGACTCGAATTCAGAACCTCAATATTTTAGAGTTGCTTAAAAAAAACAGCAAGTCCGGAACCTGCTGTCTTGAAGTCGTTTAAAAATACAAATCAAACCCTCCTTTATAACAATCTCAACTTAATACCATCCACCATCTCTCATTAAACATTAATTTATTAGTTACCAACATCTGCTACATGCGGGAAACGCAGATTTGTATAGTCCGTGCAATCTACGACGACGCGCCCCACTCCGCGATTACTGTACTGTAAGCTGAACTCTAGTACGGTGCGGAGCGGAGTGGGGCGCGTCTTCGTGGATTGCACGGACTGTATATGATCAACTTACATGTTAACATGCAGCGCAGCATACTCCTTAAGACAGGCATGTGTCCTCCTTGCGAGCGCTAGGTATTCCCTCATGACACTCAGCAGAGGGGGCAGGGTGCCCTGACAGCGGGAGCGGTGACACCAACGCAGGACCACGGGTAAGGAGGCGTAAACTGCCAGGTTGATGAGGGTTGAGCGCTGTATGCTGAGGCAAAAAAATAGTTTTGTTAGAATATACAGTACAGGGCATGAGTGGTGAGCAGAAACTGACACTGCGCATTTGGTCTGTTTGGCGGAATAAAGAAGCCGGGGGCGCCAAGCTGCACGCGATTGGTTCGTCAGTCGATGCTCGTCGCCTATTGGACATCTCGCATGTCATTCGGCTACTGTCATTGGCCGAAATTAAAACATACGCGAGCTGTGCTCACGACTCGTGCCTCGAACCTGTACTCTTGTAATTTAAAATTATGTTCTTGTCAAATGGTCGTAACGACTACGCGGTCCTGATTTCAATTCAAGCAGTTTTATTAGATCCCATTATGGAACAGGCCGCTGATTCGTCAACGCTGCCCCGCGCCTCGCCGCGTTTTCCTAAGGCACGGAGCGGCGTTCCCGGTAAAACTATACATGGCAATGGAACTAATAGAATAACAAGCAAACTGAATACACAGTTCTGCCAGTTATGCAAATAAATAATTATTCTATTCTGGAATACAGGTATGATGTTATATTCGTTCCATTGACTTGTAGGTGTTCTAGATACATAACTGCGTTCAGCTTAATACCATTTATAATCTGTTTGTAAAACTGTACTAAAAAGGTGTCTTGTTTGATTGACTTCAAGTGTCTTTTTGCGCCTATTTTATTTTATAGTAGATTGTTTGCCTAGGGAGCAAACAACTATCTTAAAGGCGAGAGATTCAAAGTACGTTACTCGAGCTGACAATAGTGTTGCTCCCGAGGTGGACACTCTACTTTTTTATCAGCTTCTATGAGAAAATAAGTAAGTGCAACTTATGAATAAGAATAGTACCTACGTTTGTTTTTTTCATTCGCACTACTTGAAGAAGACACACAATTTTTTCATAAAACGTAAATCCGAATTTTTTGGTAAACAATTACGAACGAAGGCGGAATGCATTTCGCGAGTTTTAATTTTTTTTTTTTATTTTGCCTCTCGCGTGGATTACTTTATCATTCAGCCTTTTACTTGTTCATACAATGTTCGTCATTGATCTCTTTGGTGATTGGAACTTAAACTAACAATATCCTTATTCCAAATTCAAATCACTTTCGGTCCCTAGGGATTAAAGAGCCAGCTATTTTGGTCCCTGTTTACGACAAATAAACTAGCTCTTTTTGAATAGATGTGATAAAAATAAATCATTTGATTTTGAATTTGACTATGAAACCAAAAAATTAAAACACCTACTGCCTAGGAGGAAACAGAACAACAATAGCAGCAACCCCTATCACAGAAGCCACTCGTTCGCCCCTGGTCATCCACCCATTCTTGCCGCCACCCACGTACTGCCACACATCTTCAGGGGCTGGAGACTCCTGCTCCACGTCAATACTGTCTTCACGGAAGAGGAGGCCACTTTCTAAGATCAGTATTATGTTCTCCCGGGTGTATAGGAGCTGTGGAAGAAAAAGAAGATACATGAGGATCGGTTGTTAAGCTTTTCATGTGTTTAACTTGGCAAATAGGCTGACAAGTAAAGACAACAGCTACTCTAAGGAGTTGCTGGTGTTTTCTGAAGGAAATCACATGTTACAGAGCCCCTAGAATAAATAGAAGACCCTGAATGACGATGCGGATATCGAGTGGGAACGAAGAGCGTTGTCGGTGCGTGCTAACATGTTGGTTCATAGATTCGCAAGGTGTACAGTAGATGTAAAAGTTTAGGGCCTACTGCCAAAACTTTTACGCCAGCGCTTTATGGTTCAACTACACCCAGCGGGCCTACAACGTTCTTCGAATACAATACAATAACGCTTTTAGGATTCTGGTGAGGCTCTCTCGATCCTGCAGCGCGTCGGGCATGTTTGCTGACGTCATTATGCGTAAGAAAACAGCTTCTCTGATGCGCCGGATTCGGGGGAGCGCCAATAGAATCCTAAGGATGATCTCTGAGAGACCAGAGTCTGCAGTGATGGGTAGGTTCATTCAGCTTCGTGATTTTATTATTTGTATTTGGAATTTTATGTATTTTGAATTTACTTATCAATTATCACTAACATAGTTTTAAGACCTTTGTAACTAACAATTTATGGACATATCAATTAGTATGAATTAAATGAATTTATTACAAATGGAGTAAAATTTTGACAGAATTGTACCCTAGAGAGGGCAAGCGAAATAGAGGTCGACATTAGAAAAGATGGGAGGACGAACTCAGTCCCACAGCAATTCCAAACTGGAGAGTTGCAAAGCAATGGAAATCGTTAGAGGAGGCTTTCGCCCAGAGGCACACTGAACTCCGAGATATATTATAACTTAGAAAAGTAAATAACAGCAATTAAACTAGCACAAGAAAGGAGATTCAGGATAAAAGGGCTATTGTATTGTAAAATTAAGGCAATCAGTGGTAAATTAAAAGTATTGTGTGCTTGTAATTACACCATAACCTATTATCTTCACAGCAGAGCACAATAACATCCTTACATATTATAAAACAAAGTCCCCCGCCGCGTCTGTCTGTCTGAACGCGATAAACTCAAAAACTACCTAACGGATTTTCAAACGGTTTTCACCAATGAACGAAGTGATTCTTGTAAAAGGTTTTAGTGTATCATTAAGGTTTTGTGTAAATTGGCTGAAATATGACGATTATTGTCGAAGAAGTCGGAAAAAATCTTGCCGACTGGGAGCTTTACTGGCGTGCGCTGCGTTAACCGAAAAAGATACATTAAATTTACATTCTATGGTATTGTTCATCTTAAAAAGTTCAACAAAAAAGTCCGCGATGGCAAATGTCTATCTTATAAGAATGACCCACAATAACCATTTTTATCTTACAGAATTTGATAAAAATTCCATTGTTATTTCCGACGCTATATTGACCGGTATCTTAATCATTATCCAATAAAATATGTTATTTAAATTGGGCATTTAATTGAGATTAAAACATGCCTTGACATCATATAATTTAAATGAATGGTTTTAAAGATATCACAGATTCAAAAATACGCGTAACAAAATAATTATGGTTGGAGCGCAGCGGTAGGAGTCAATAACCTTTTCCTGGACTATTAGGTATGTAATCCTGGTACTGCCCGGTAGTACATTCCCGTGGTATATTTTCCGACATCCACGCGGGCGAAGCCGCGGGCAAAAGCTAGTAATAAATAATTGTGAGTTTAGCAGTACTGCATCTATGTATATATTCTACTAGCTGCGCCCCGCGATTTAACCCGTATAAGTCCCGATCCCGTGGGAATATCGGGATGAATAGTATCTTAAGTCCTAACCCAGGGCATGGTGTACCCATGGGCCAAATTTCATCCAAATCCGTTCAGCCGTTCAGCGTGAAAGCGCAACAAACAAACATACAAAAAAATAAAATTGTTTCTCTTTATATAAGTTTAGATTAGATTTTCATTTTAAAACAATGATATATGAAATGTAAGTAAACTACAGGAATGCCTCTTTGGTCTAGTGGTCACAAGCGGTACTGCTGAGCATGAGTACCTGGGTTTGATTCCCGGGTCTGGCAAAGTGTTAATGGGTTTTTCTATCTGGAATTTCTCAGTAGTGGCCTGGAGTCTGGATATCTGCCGGGTTGATGGCAATAGGCTCGCCCCCTTTTACATGGGACTAGACCTCTGCTTAACCCTTCGGAAACAAGATTTGATATTATGTTATAAGAAAAAAAAACAGTGGCACTGGGAGTGCCGACAGAAGTGGAAACTTGAATAATTTTATGGTGCAGGAAATCTTGTATAGAACATTGGTCCAAAACCTTATCTAAATAAAGAGCACAATCGCGTTTACAAAAAGTGTGGAGGTCAGATAGGCAGTCGCTCCATGTAAAATACTGGTATTCAGCTGCATCCGGTTAGACCCCAATATAGTTGGGAAAAGGCTAGGCAGATGATAAACCGAATTTCCAAAAAAAAAAATACCAAAAACTTTACAGTAAAAATACTTGCATGGAACATTGATCCATAACGTAATATAAATAAAGAGCACAATCGCGTTTACAAAAAATGAGGTAACGGTGTCGCGAGTTCAATTCTTTTTTCCTGTCTCAAAAATGCCCAATGCGCTTAAAGAAGTTTTCACTTAAAAAAAAATAGTCTGTATTAATATAATTTTATGAAGGACATGACATATATATTTTATCAAATTTTAATTTCAATGTCCATCTTGATTTTGATAAACCATGATTGTATACATTTTGCATGCCTTACAGTAGAATCACTTGAAACGTACATTTAATAACAACATTGTAACAGTGTTTGCTGCAAAAATAAATAATTTGATTTGAAAAGAAATTGACAACCAACTTAGAAGAAAAAGAGGATTCTTTACAAGTTTCCTATACTTATTTTGATCACATTATAGGTATTTACATAAAGAACAACTTTAATAATAAGTTTATTGTACAAAGAGAAAACACATAGAGTTAGTTATACACTAAACATGATTCTGTTTTTGTGCAACTAACAACATTTTTCTACATTTATGGTTATCTTATATTTATATTTTGAAGCAATAGATCATACATATTCTCATACATCACCGTCCAAAGACTACAAAACGCAAGAAATTTGTAAAAAGATACAACTTACCACGTTAGGCCTGAATTTGATAGCAAACCATCTTCTGGAGAGCAGAGGAGGCGTGAAGTCTTGTTTCATGAACAATGCCATCTGGAATTTCTTAATATTTGAGTTAAATATACCTTTTTCATGAGAAAATCGTACAATATTTGCCGGCGAAAGGTTAAACACTTTACAGGTAAATAATGTCAAAGTATCACAAACATTTATATTTTTTATTATTTTATATGTAGAATGATAATATTTCGGATAATTACCTTGTTAATTGTTGTTATATAATCGCAATTAAAACTGTATTTTTACATTTTCCAAGAATCACTAAAATTCTTCGCGTATTATGACATTCGTCATGTCAATGTTTATGAGGATAGATTTAATATCTGTTGCGCACCAGCTGCTAGAAATTATGAACGTACTGCGTTTAGATGTTTTAATAAAGTAAAATTAAAGACACCAAATAACTTAATTAAAGTTTTAACACTGTTAGGTATGTTGCTGATGTCGGAAACACTAAAATTGAGTTTAATTTTAATACCATCGTTATTTTCGATAGCTTAACGAACTTCGCAAACACTCATTTGTATTTTTGACAGATCTATTACCAGACTTCGGCGAAACCAAAAGAGAGTAGGTAGGTATTCTCGGCCTACTTTCGCCGCAGTTTTAGCATTCGTTTTCTAGAATCTAGATAATCTTCAAAGTATTAAAAATTGAAGATTTTAAACATAACATCACGGCGACCGGATAGGCAGAGATTAGAGATTTTATTACACACACACAACATCACGCCTTGTTTCCCCGAAGGGTTGGGCAGAGGTGTCCCTGTAACAAGTACACCCACATTTCGCCAGTTATGTTTAAGTCCCATGTAATAGGGGGCGAGCCTATTGCCATCAACCGGGCACAAATCCAGACTTCGAGCTGCTACTGAGAAGTTTCAGATAGAAAAACCCAATAACACTATGCCCGACCCGGGAATCGAACCCAGGACGTCATGCTCAGCAGTAGCGCTTGCGACCACTAGACAGAGAGAGATATAGATATGGCAGTTAGGTAGAGAATGGTGCCGATTCCCTTGTTCACAAACTAAACTAAATTTAAGTTGAGTGCATCTTTTTCTTTCTATTTCATTAAGAAAAGGACAGAAGATAAATTTTAGTTTAGTCCTGTCAAATTAATCAGCGCTTGACGTAAATTGACGTAATTTTAGTAGGCAAGTTTTTAATCACGTCCAAACTTGTATGGAGTAGTGACAGGCGCTGATTAATTTGACAGGACTAAACTAAAATTTATCTTCTGTCCTTTTCTTAATGAAATAGAAAGAAAAAGATGCATTGAACTTAAATTTAGTTTAGTTTGTGAACAAGGGAATCAGCACCATTTTATTACTAACATTATAAACAGGTAGATATAATAAACAACATGAAAAACTTGTAATAACTTTATTGTATTTCATAAAAATGTAATAAAACTGTTATTGACACGTATTTATTGCCAATCACCAACGGAAACATATTAAATTATTGCAATGAATAATAACCACCAATGTTCAACTCACCTAGATGTAAAAAGGGGTTTATACAATACTATAATTGGTCAAGGTAATTTAAACAAGGACAAAATAAAATTTAAAAAAGAGGTGTGATCCCGTACCACCCCTCTTTTTTTTTATCAAATAACTTCTCCCGCTCTGGGCGGAGCTGGAGGGCGTGTCAGACTCTTACTGATTAAAGCCCACCCGTGTACCTTCAGTTGCCCTCTTGCCGGGGGCCACGATCTCCCTTTCAGTTTTCTTCCCACCCCCGGCAGGCATGGCCCTAGCGGACCCCGTCAATGTCTCAACCCCCTGGGCTGGGTTTAAATTCAACTCTCAATAAATTAATTTAACCTTTCAACTGTCATTAACGAGACACAATAGAATTTTAATTGTTATCCGCCTTAATAAGGCTTCGTAACAGGTGATGAGTTAAGTTAACCATGTATTTTATTTCACATAAATTTAATACAAAATGCATTGATTAGGGAATGTGTGACACTGAAATAAATTGATAATAATTATTAGACTGAGAAATTCCTAATGGAAACAGAAACTCGTAGAACGCATAATCTCCTCCTTTTCCTTGTAGTCGGTTAAAAACCAATAACACAGCCTTAACTAGGGATTGAACCCCAGGACTTTACGCACTGCAGTCGCAACTACACCTACAAGGTATTTTTTTTTTTTCAAGTTTTTCATACAAAATTTCATATTTTAATTCTTAATACTATCTTTCCCCAATGTTAAAATATACCAATTTAAAAACAATAAGGCGCATTTGCACCACAAATTACTAAATGCTTAAAGCCTCGTGCAGACTGGCGCGACGTGACCTCGCGATGGGACTCTAACAATACCAGTGTCACGTCGCGCGACAAGTCGCACTTTAGGGGTATGAGGAACAGGGAGGATCCTCCAACCAGACGGGTGTATTGTCTTGCGGGCAACTGCCCGTTTGGTCGGAGGATCCTCCCTGTTCCTCATACACCCAAATTGGTGACCCCGACGTGATGAACGTCAACGCAGCCTTCGTGCAATTACTTCGGCGTGACGTCATCATCATCATCATCACTCCCGTAATCACGTCGGGGTCACCAATTTGGTGGCATGCGGAACTGGGTGTAAAGTTCACTCATCCACCATAGAAAAGGGAGGGTCCTCTGACCAGACGGGTGTTGTGTGAACTTTACACCTTGTTCCGCATGCCACCAAATTCCTCCGGTACACCTGGGCCAGCGAGGTTGAGGTGGCGATAAAATTGTGACGGCTTCCGGTCGCCCAGTTCCTCATGCATGAGAAGTTTACCTCCGACACTCCGAAGACGCACTTGGAACTGTTGATGACCATACCGCCGTTCTACCCAGAGAAACCAAGTCTCTGGTTTAACCAGATGGACGCGCAGTTTATCCTGGTAAACATCACGTCGGGGTCACCAATTTAGCGGTATGAGTGAACTTTACACCCTGTTCCTCATACCGCTAAAGCACTAGTCTACACAAGCCTTAACACTAAACGTAACGTACGTAACGATTTAAAACATCATTCTGTCTCTGTCATCTTCAAACGATTGAGTGAAATCGAACGATGTTTTCAATTCGTTTAGCGCTAAATGCATTTAGTGATTTATGAAGCAAGTGAACCTAAAAGGCTCTTTGTACATCGCACGGTTTATTAAGCACGCGCGCAACCAAGGGCGTCGCCAAGGGGCGGCAAAGGGGGCAGCTGCCCCCCCCCCCCCCTAGAGATTAAAAAATTAAGTAAATACAAGGCATTTTAATGTAAAGAAACTACATACTTATCCATACAGCCAATTTTGTTTATTTGGACAACTTTATTTTTGTTTTTTAATGTTCCATATCTCCTAAACGGAGTCTAATCTGGGGTCCGGCGACATAATATTCGTATCAATATGCTGGTGGTAGGCCCAGTCATAATATCTATTATGTTTCAGCTCTACAGTTCTGAACAGTTCTGGGAAAAACGACCCGAAAGGTCCGTTTCCAATTCATACATTGAAAATGGAAATTATTATTTTTCTAAGTTCCTATCGATCGGGACTACCGAGATGAAACAGACTTCAAAAATCAAATGTCCACCAGCGTCCATTTTGCCCCATTGTGCGCCGTAGAGGTTATAAGACTCGCACTACAAGTGTAAAGCTACTTGTGCACTTGACTTTTGACTGTACCTACAAATCATACTTTTCCTATCCTCCATATATCAACTTGCCCCCCCTAGGCTATCGGCTGGTGATGCCCTTGCGCGCGACTGCTAGTCAATGCTTGATGTATGTGCGCGGTGAGACGGGGGAGGGCGCCATTGACAAAATTGTCAGACTGAGTTAGCTTGGCCTTTGTCTACCTCCCCCGTCTCACCGCTCACATACCTCAAACGGTGACTACCAGTCGCGCGCGGACTATAAGGCTGGTTTCATAGCTGTCCGGGAAACTCATGTGAGGCGCTAGACCATTGTTTCACAGCGACGCGGATTGGTCCGTACGCGACCCGCTCCGGGTAGAGCCCGTACAACGCTATTAACCGTATCGCACTAAGCCCACGTTCGCAAGAACGTAATAAAATCGCGGCGATTTTTTTTTGATGCACTTGGTTTTCAACGTTCTGCTTAGCGCCGAGAGTTGAAAATCCAACAGTGTGTTTTTTCAACGCGCTGGGACGAGAGTGCGTCCCGGCGCGTTGGATTCTCAACGCTCGGTTTAGCACCGAGAGTTGAAAATTCAGGCACGATAAAATCCCGACACGATTTTATTACGTTCGTACGCACGTCGGCTAACTCCCTCGTTTCAGAGCACAGCGGGCGCTACCCGTACGGGTCTCCTGTGTGCGGGCGGCTCGTGCGGGGTCTCCCAGACAGCTGTGAAACCAGCCTTACAGTACGGTATGTAAACCGCGCCGTAGAAAAAACATGTTTGCATCGATTTCGACATGTTTGTCAACAAGCTTCTATAGAGATCTACACAACACTGACAACCGTGCCTACACACGGCGAAAAAACCGTAGTTTTTCACGACAAAAAAAAAACGTGTGTGTACAAAGGGCTTAAAACCACACAATTCCTTTGTTTAACAGTTATTTAAGAATTTTAATTTAATAATTGACTTTGTAATTGCTTTAATTGTTGACAGATATTAGAATTAGGACAACAGTTGTCCATCTGTCAGTTTGTTCGTTGCACCCTAACTACTAAACTGCCGAGCTGATTTTGATAAAGTTCGGCATAAAGTAACTTTAAAGACATAGTTTATGTAGATTACTTAATATAGGACGCACTTTAGGTTAAGGGGGATACGCTAAGATAGCTCGTGATATTCAAATTTTCCTACGTTTTTTGCAATTTGCAGGTCAGTGTCCGACCGTATCTTGATAAAAGTATGATTCGCCACCGTAAAAATATTTACTTACATAATTAGAATCATTAATACATTCTCTAAGATAGATCTGTTCCATAATATTCAAGGCATGTAAAATTTAATCGGAGAGGCAACCGGATGGCGAGTGGTAATCTGGGTCTTGAAGTGATACCGAACCCCCCTGTACCGTCCGAATGGACCCCAAATGGACGGGGGCGGAGATATGGGGGATGGGGGCAAAACATTTTATTTGACATGGCATTCAAAATTTAAGCTCTAAAAAGTGCAAGGAATTTGTGTGTATCAATGCCATCTGGTTTTGATAAAATTCACCCTCATTTTCGGTGATAAATCATCGGTAAGAAGTTTTAAGAATTGTATACATTATTTCAATTATGTGATGATGTGGGGGGTGCCAACACACAAATTCCATGCACTTATTAGAGCTTAAATTTTGAATGCCATGTTGTAAGCGGCGCGATATGTCTACGTACCTGTAGAATTTAGTTTTAAATGTGTGTGTAAGTGAGAGGGGAGTGCGCGGCCGCAAGGATCGCAGGGCCCGCAGGGGATAGCGGGAGGCAGTACAAATTCGAGCCCCGCGCAAGCCGCACGCTCCTTTCTGACATTTTCTCGGTTGTATAACGTACCTAAAGATTTCGTACCTTAAATTAAACGGAATTAAGTACCAAGAAAATCTGCGTTTGATTCACATGTAAAAAAAAATGTTTTGCTCCATCCCCCATATCTCCGCCCCCGTCCATTTGGGGTCCATTCGGACGGTACGGGGGGTTCGGTATCACTTCAATACCTAGATTACCACTCGCCATCCGGTTGCCTCTCCGATTAAATTTTACGTGACGTTGTTTTAACTATAAGAACTTTTCCATAAGAGATTGATTCTCGACAGTCATAAAATAATGAGTTTAAAATCTCTTTTTTTTGTTATTTATTATAGATCGACCCATCAGATTTGCGGAGTTTTGCTAGCTATTTTAATATGACCCTGTAGACATTGAATCATAACTTAGCCTTAGTATCCAACCCTTCTAAACCATAGACAAGAAACTGTCCCACAAACACCGCTATCCTGTCCGGATTACTTATATGTACATCATGGGTCCCTTCCACGGGCCTAAATCTAAAATTCCTCCCTGGATATTCCGCCTCGTCTAACAAAAAGTCTGTGTTTCTGAACAGTTTGTTTTTCAGCGATTTCTGACATGCTATCGTTAACATCGGAGTTTTGGTCGCTGTGAATATTTTTTTCACGTGTTCGGGGGAGAAGGCGGGGCCGTTGATCCGTTTCATTCGGAGATCGTATGTGTATCTGTGGAAAGACAAAATATGTTTTATAGTTTCAAACGAACGGACGAACGACAACCACAGATTAATACAGATGGTTTACTCCGCAAAATCATTTAAATAAAAAGCGACTCTTGCTTCGACACAATAAAGTGCAATTCAGGTCGCACAGCGCTAATTACCTACAGTTATATTCACCTAGAAGTTGCCTCTCTTTCTATCGCGTAACTCTTATATCTTCTGACTACGTTACGCTCACTGAATTGGCCCGACAAGACGGGCCCGCCGCGTACTTGTAGCTTCTTACCTAAAATGTGGAGTGCGCCTTCTGTACGATAAGTGCTTGAACAAAGCTTTTGGCCAAGGTTTCCACTCGCGATTTCGTTGCTTTACGGAGTTACAACACTTATCGACGCAGAATCGGCTTTAACCTATCACGTATCACCACAATTCGGCAAGATGCAAATTCGGCATGATGCAAATTCGGCACGATGCAAAGTCGTCAAAATGTAAATCCGACAAGATGTAAATTCGGCTCGATGCAAATTCGACACGATGCAAATTCGGCAAGATGCAAATTCGGCTAGACGCAAATTCTGCACGATGCAAATTCGACACGATGCAAATTCGGCAAGATGCAAATTCGGCACGATGCAAATTCGGCACGACGCAAATTCGGCATGATGCAAATTCGGCTAGATGTAAATTCGGCAAGATGCAAATTCGGCAAGATGCAAATTCGGCACGATGCAAATTCGGCACGATGCAAATTCGTTTCCGATCGGTGTCGAGTCGCGTCGTCCGCATCGAAACGAGGCGAATGACTTCTTGTTCGCTTTTATTGCATGGACATAAATCTCTTTCTGACCTACTGAAGCCGATTCCGTGTCGATAAGTGTGGTCACTCTGTTATGACATTTAAACAAGTCTTATGATAAATTAGTGAAATTACTTGACGTATCCATCTCCTGCAGGCATGGAGAGCCTCTCTAGGACTGCGGCCGCTTGCTGCTCTGTCAGAGTGCGGCGACTCTTCTTTATAGACTGTAGCGCCTGTTGATCATACAATAAAATTATTATGTTATTATTAACTACAGACCCCCTCTACGCAGCAGCGTATCTTCTGCTTCGCAAGAAGATGTTGATGTTGTAATTATTTTATAAAACTTGTAAGTTAAAATATCATTGATATTATAATAGCATTTAGATAATAGAAATTGTTGTAATTTATTTATGAATGTATTCAATTTTTGTTATTTTTTAATTAATTCTGGTAATCTATAATATAAAAATCAATTGCTGTTCGTTAGTCTCACTAAAACTCGAGTACGGCTGGGCCGATTTAGCTGATTTTGGTTTTGAAATGTTTGTCATAGTCCAGGGAAGGTTTAAACGGTGAGAAAATATGGAAAAACTCAAGAAAGAAAAAATATAAAGAAAATTCATGTTCTCATACATTTTGTGTGGATCGGCTTTTTTGATATCTCGATAGGTAGGTAGGGTAGGTAGGGTAGGTTGCTGGGTCAGCTAGTTTATTATATATTTTAATTGACATGACTAGTGTACTTGTTGAGTTCATTTTTAACTTAGAGCTTGGTAAGTTTAACCTATTTATATGGCGTAATGTATATTTTGACTGTATGTTTTCTCTTGTCGTGTAAAATTGTTGGTAATTTCGAATGAATTTGCATATTTCTAGAATTACCTCTGTCCACTTAATTTTCGGGGCATTTTCCGGTTGAGTATTGTACTTTTCATAATTCTTGTAAAACTCCGTGAAAAATACGTGATACCTGCAATAAGAAAACAATACATGTGTTTTGAAAACGGAGATAAAAACTTTTTACAAAAAATACCATCAACCTTCATACTACAAAGTAAAAAAAAAACTTTAATTTCGGAAGTCGGTGTCTTTGGATTTGTATTTTAGTTTTTGACACCGACTTCCGAAATTAAAGTTATTTTTCACTTCGTAGTTTGAAAGTCAGATGTAATTTTTTTTGTTTTTTTTTTCACTTTTTGTGGCTTGGTTTGTAATTTATCTAAGTTACAATTGCCAAATAGCAATGTCAACTGCTCATTAAAAATACCCAAATCGCTGTAGATGTGTGTGCCTATAATATTTGAAGAGTACCCTCGATTACACCAAGATCCCATCATCAGATCGTGACCAAATGACAATGGGACTAACTTGAAAGTATACCCTTTCAAACAAAAAAAGAATTTTTCAAATCGGTCTAGCTGTCTTCGAGTAATCGAGGAAAATACATTTTAAAAAAATCCGACGAACTGAGAACCTCCTCCTTTTTTTGAAGTCGGTTAAAAATATACTTACACAAAGACTTTTTGGTTATATTTAAATTATGAAGAAAAAAATCAAGGATTCTGTTTATTTTTCACTGTATCTATCCTAAGGCCATGTTAAGGGGGATGCAGTAAGGTATACCGCGAAATTTAAACTTTCTTAAGTTTTTTACAGGTCAGTGTCAGCCTGTCAGGTTGTATGTTCATTAAAATATGATTTACACAATTATAATCATTAGAATCAACAATACAACTCTTTAAGTTAGAATTGTCTCAAATGTCATGATTTCATGAAATACTCATTCAATAGGGTTATAATTCTGAACTTAGATAGTTGTATTGAAGATTTTTATGATTATAATCATTATTTCATTTTTGTTTTTTTATTATTAGGAAAACATCGTGAGGAAACCAACATGCCTGAGAGATATTTCTCGACGGCATATGAAGCCAAGTCAGAGGCCCATGGGCGGCTTTAAAACTCTGACACCAGGTTAGTCACTAACCACACGAAAAGAAGATGACTTTAATTCTATAAATAAATATTTTTACGGCCGCGAATCATAATTAAACCAACTTACAACCTGATACTGACCTGCAAATTGCAAAAAACGTAAGTAAATTTGAATTTCGCAGGCTATCCTGACGCATTCGCCTTAAGTGGCGATTTAAGTATTTGAGGGCCGGAGATAATTCGATGAAAATGTATTGAAAGATTGGTATTATATGTTATGATAACTCTTCGTATTGAAAGTAGTTACAATTGTGTTGAGCCGCAATATATTTTAAACAAAATAAATAAAAGTATATACCATCTAGGAAACTCTTCAGGGGGGACGGCGAAGAAGTTGATAGGGTCTAAATTAACCAATTTCTCTAGTCTGTCAGGATAGCATAGATTGTAGAATTGCCCTGAAAAATAAAAAGGTTTATAAGTTTCTTAGATGCAGTGACTTGAAAGAAACAATCACAGTAAATAACATCACAATAGATTACGTAGAAGATTATACATATTAAGAACAAATAATAACATAACGCCTTGTTTCCCCGAAGGGTTGGGCAGAGGTGTCCCTGTAGCAGGTACACCCACATTTCGCCAGTTATGTTTAAGTCCCATGTAATAGGGGGCGAGCCTATTGCCATCAACCGGGCACAAATCCAGACTACGAGCTGTTACTGAGAAATTTCAGATAGAAAAACCCAATAACACTTTACCCGACCCGGGAATCGAACCCAGGACCTCATGCTCAGCAGTAGCGCTTGCGACCACTAGACCAACGAGGCAGCAAGAACAAATAATCACAACAAATAACATATCCAGCAAAGAGATAGAAACTACAAAAAAATAATGAAAGACAAGAAAATAAACATCTCTGTTAAAGGAAAACTTTTCAACACCAAGCATCTTTCCTATACTAACCTATGGATGCCAAACATGGGCCTTGACCAAAGCCTAGCAGACAAAACTTCGAACATGTCAGCGTATGACGTGGAAAAGGAAAATAGAAAAAACTAATCACTGTTACACAAGATGTAGTACTGAAGCTAAGAAGATTAAAATGGAGATGGGCCCCGGCCACACTGTCAGGGGAGAAGAGAAATGGAACAAAAAAGTTACCCTATGGTATTCAATTCAATTCAATTTATTTCAGAAATAATTCACATTGTGTTTGAAAACATAAATAAATATAAATAAAAACACGTTCATTAAAATTATAAAACTAACACATTCATAGTACAATAAATTATAGAAAACTAGCTGACCCTGCAAACGTTGTTTTGCCTTATAAATGCTTGGGGTGCACCATCTTTATCATTTATTACCTACCCTACCTACCTACCTACCCTACCTACCCTACCTACCCTACTTACCCTACCTACCCTACCTACCCTAAAACCTTGTCCTAAAAATAACGAACATTTTAAAAAAAGAATTGGCCAAATTGGTCTAGGCGTTGTTGAGTTATGCGCTTACCAACACATTTTGCGATTCATTTTTATATTATAGATAGATAACAAAAAAATTAAAATTCAATTCAACATAACAAGCTACTCCATTCATATATATTACCACAGATTACATATAGTACAGATACCCAATCCCATACAAAGAAATGACACCACCCTAAAACTGGCTATTGAACTGGCGATTTTTTTTTTCTTTATTTTTTCATCAGATGGCAGCATCAGCGGCTCACTAATTACCAAAACTGTAGTTTAATAACGCCATCTAGGAGTCCGTGTAGATACTAGGTGGCATCGATACTATGTAGCATCGATACTACTAGATGGCGTCGTTTTAATGTTATAGATTCTCTTCATCGCACATCGCACCACAGAGTAGGTACATTGAATATAGGTACTCATCGCACCGTGCGTTCAAGGACAAGTAATAACAATACAACAAAAAAACTATCTCGAGTTGGCGGAATAGTTTCATTTTGTGCTAGCAATTTTCACGCTGATGCGAATGCCTCGTTTATGTTTTTAAGTAGGTACTTACCTATTTCAATGCTTAAATCTAGATTTCTTCTCCTCGATACCAAAATCTACTATTGCTAAAACTGAAAACACGCCTAAGTCGCATTTTAAGGTGATTTTTTCAATAAATCGAGGGTATTCTGGCAAAACCGGATAAGTGCACAATATATAATAATGAGAAAAAAGCAATTTAAGTTTTGAGTGATCATAGTTTAATGTTGAAGCATATTAAGAACATGCTATCAATACTTGTAGTTAGATATATTATCAAAGAAGTTTTTTATAGAAAAATTATATAGTAATTGTCATTAATATGAAGAAAAAAGAATAACTTCGCGTCAAGGTACTGCAGTTATTTCGTTTTACCAGAAATTTGTAAATGAGCTGTAAATCACTAATAACACAAAGTATTAATACCTGATATACTAATAAGGGATCATTGTACGACAGTGACTTAGTTCATGATGAAATAACTGAAATAATCTTGCATTTACGACGGCAATATACAGAATTAGTCAAAGTTATCCGTTTTTACATGTAAATGTTTTGAAAATTGCTGTATTTTTAAAACAAATAAGTAATTTTTTTTATTATTATTATGCTTTAATTAGTTTAAACAGCTTTATCGCTTAGGTAATTAAAATAGAAAAATATCAAAAGAATCCAAGAATACCTAAAATTACTCATCTTCCTCGCAAGACAGTACATTCTCCTCTTCAACATCTTCAGGAACACTTCCTCCGGTATTATATTCTTTTTAATTAAATACAATTAATCCTTTTTTTTGGCTTCCGATATAGGTAATGATTCTTCATAATTTTTTTTAAACTCACTTTGAAATTCATCACGTTCCTTTCTTTTTGTTCGTGTAGCTCTAGTCTTTCCTTCTTTGCCAGTAACGTCTATGTAATTAAAATTCTCACTCATGTCGTAGTTAAAATAAATTCTTTTTTCCCCCTTTACGAATCTCAGTCGTTTAATTTTAAGCCACTGCACTTTATTTCCTCCATTGTCCTTTTCTTTGTTATGAATTATCTTAGAAGCCAGATCTTTCAAGTCATAAAACTCATGATATTTAAACTCTTTTGTTTTGTATGGCTCTTTGACTATCTTCTTCTTTTTAATAACATGCACTCTTCTACGCCTTGCACGTTGGCATATTGCAATCCAGTCTTGCATGGAATATACGGAAGTTCCTTTCTTTTGTGATTCAATAGCGCTGTGCATAGAATCGGCCTCAAACTCAAATTCAAAGCATTTATTTCATTTATTTATTTTACAGGCACTTTTGAATTGTCAAGGAATCGGTCAGTCAGAAATAGGTATGAAGCTAGTTGCCCATTCCAAAGCGTAGTAAGTACCTATGGAGAAGAACGGGCAAGAAACTCCACGGACACTCTTTTAAATAAAAAATTGTTACAAAATATTGGTTACATCATTCATATTAAAATTATACATGTGAGAACAATGTAGAAAGACGTGCACGTTAGAAGCGTCCGTAATAAAAGATAAAACAAAGAACAATTCAAAAAATTAAAATAAATTAAAAATAAGCCCTGGCAGCTAAGTTATGACCAGTCCCAACAGACGGCGCCCGTTCACGAACATGACGCATGGATTAGCACCATTCAGCTCAACCATTTTGAAGGGAGCTAAATGATCCAACACACGCGCCACCATCAGCGAAACAATTGAGTGAGCATGACATACTCACAGCCGCCAGGGCACATTCAAGTCAATGCAAGACATATTACCCGGTAAATGGTAACTCTTTAGTACATAGTGCTCACACCTGTGCTATGCAATTATACCTATAATACAAAGGAGATTGAGTTTATACAATGCAAAGATGGTCTTACAATCTTCAGCAGCTCCAACAGTATTTGCAAATGTTAATTGTATTTGCAAATGTTAATTGTATTTGCAAATTGTGGAGCAGGACCAGCATTGAGCCAAGCATTTTTATCAGCGATGTAATCCCCCAACGTATAATATGCCTGCCTGCATAGTGTGCGTTTTATACAAGATTTGAATTTCGTCTCATTCAGTTGAAGTAGCCTCAAGTAAAGTTTTTGGAATCCGGTCATGCATACATTGCATGACCGGATTCCAAAAACTTTAGCTCAATCATCTGTAGATTTTCGATATTGTGAACAGCCCATAAAAGCATAGCAGCCACATATTGATTTCTGTTTTGCCCTGAGCAAGTATCAGAAAAAAGACTGATTTCGGTTACATTTGATGGAATACATTTAGATAAATAATGCAATAAAATGGTTCCGATTTCGCAGCTACCTTTTTTACCGTTCAGTTCGGACCATAGGAAACAGTATGCATTATTGGGTAGACCTGCTTCATAAATAGTGAGGTTACACTTTTGTTTGACACAAGCTCACAGTTTATCAGAGTATTTAAATAAAAATCTCGATTAAATGTAACACGTGCGCACGCGATGATGTTGGACTGAGACTAAAACATTAGTAAGCAGAACCGACTAAGTGAGCCTTATCTGCTTTTGTTATTGAAGTGGAGCATCAAAATGTCATTACATGTAACATGCAAAATATAACAAACTCACTTATTCTGTTTTGCCTTTTAATAAAACGAAATAAGTATTTTTATGTTAATAGTGAGAACCAAATAAAATCCAATGTATTGATTTGCTTGTAAATATAAAATAAAAAGATTAATAGTGGCTTTTATGAGTAAAGAGAGTAAATGCTTTTATTTTGTTATCACTGTATTTTATTATTCATGTTGTTTAATAAGAGATTATATAAGTTTTTGCTTTTAAGTTTGAAGAAAAAAATGTTAGATAACTGCTTTACACAGACAAAAAAACTGCAATAAAAGCTTCCGCAGTTATACGGTTTTGCTAGATAAAAAAAGCAGAAAAAACTAAGTATGCCTATGTACATAACTATTTTTTTTTAAATTTTGCACTTATTCTGTTCTGCCAGAATACCCTCGAAATACTTATTCATTTTCTCTTTGTTTTACGTCTTTAAACAGCTAATTTTTATTGATCCTATGGTCAGATCGTTACTTCGATTTTTGCACATAATATAGCTTACATAGGTATTCCCTTTTTGGTTTACATAACAATATTTAATATATCTTTAATAGAAAAAAAGTTTCTAGAACATTAACTCACCAAAAATTAGTTTGGCACATTCTCATTATACAAAATTATCAATATCTTTAAAACCCGTGGACCGATTTAGACAATTCAAACGGAATACATGGTTTTACATATAATCCTTTCATTTGGCACTAAAATTACGTAAATATCTCTGTAAACAAAAAACCTCATTTTCAAGTTACGTAATTATACTGAACATTTTTCTTCAAACATTAAATTTTACAAAATCACATCTTTACTTTATCTTATTAGATTCTAACAAGAAAACTAATAACTAAATTCAAATAAAAAACTAATTAGAACACCATAAAACACTTAAAATTCAAACCAGAAACTAAAAAACTTATACAAAAATGGCAAAAGTTTACCTAGATCCCGCCGCTACTTGCGCTATAGACTATAGCGTGCACTATAGCCTATAGTGCACAGATAGGGTCTCGACTTACTTTTTCAAACTAACACTTTTAAACTTATTCTTACACTACGCTGGCACATGACTCAGTCTTATGTATTATATAACGAAAACACTCGGCGTCCGTTACAAAAATTGTAATGCTAAAAAGTGTAAAAATAAAATTTAAGTACCTACTTAAAAACCTTTTTTAACAAGCTTTTAATGAACTAAAAAGTACCTACCAAATAAAACTTACGTAAACATAAAAAAAACTTTTTACAAAAAAAAACAACTGACTTCCAAAAAACCACTACAAAGTTAAAAATAACTTAAATTTCGGAAGTCGGTGGCAAATAACGAACATACAAAACCAAAGACACCGACTTCCGAAATGTAAGTTATTTTTTACTTTTTCTCGCTTTTTACTTAGTGGGTCAATTTGTAATTTACCTATCTAAGTTACATTAGCCTAATGCCAACTGCTCATCACCTTTTACAAAATTTTGCTTTTCCCGATGCAGGGACGTTCATCGTTGAGGAGTTCTCCTGGTACTTCACAATCAGCTCCACTTCTCCACATGCATTGTAACGAGCATAAATTGCATTGCAACCATATTAAAGTAATCGAATCGCAACCCGTGAAATATTTATTATTGAGTAGTTCCGGTGGTTATTTGTGGTCTTCATCATCAGTTCCACTTAACTAAATGGTACTTTCCAAAAGCAACTGCTAAGTTAACTGCACGAGTTACTATAAAAAATACCCAAATCGCTATAGGTTTGCATATAATATTTAAAGAGTTCCCTCGATTTCTCTAGGATACCATCATTAGATCCTGGTTTCCTTATCGTGGTACTATCCTTGGGATATCTCTTTTCCAACAAAAAAAGAATCATCAAAATCGATTCATAAACGACGAAGTTATCCGCGAACACACATTAAAAAAATAACTTTTTTTTTTAACTCGATTAAGGCCCCGTGCCGCCGCACCGCACGAAATCACAGATTTTGATCAATTTTGTTTATTCGTTGTAAGGGGACGAGAATTTAAACCAAATTATTTGTGATTTGAAAAGTCCAATTCTTCGTCTTGTACATAGGCGAAAGGGATTTTTCAAATAAATTAAGGATTTGTGGAAAATCACTAAAATTCGCAACAAGTTTTCCAAAAAATGACGCGAGACTGACGTTTGATCGTTTCGTTAGAAGAAACTGCTTTTGATGTTGAAAATTAAAAAATATCATCAACATCATTATATGGTCTACTAGTACATAGGGAAACCACTTTTTTCAACATTCATACAAAATATAGCAGAAAAAAATGTTGAAATAACGTAACGAAACACTTTTAAGAAATTTTAAAAATTACATATTAATCTTAAGTTAATTGTTTAATAGAATCTAATTTTATTTTATAAATAAACAATTACTTCATTACGTAAATAAATGGCAAAGTGAACTATATAAACGATCGCGGAAAACCTATTCCGTCAGTAGCGAACGGGCCTTCCCAGCGTGAGGACTTTGCGTCGCAGCACGCACACACGCACATACGTGTCCGATGTTAACATATTCCAGAAATTGTACGTCGACTACCACATTTTGATCCGCATTTTATTTTAAAGTACTTTGCTTGTTTTTGAAGAACATTAAAATTTTGCATGCCTGGCAATAAATAAAATACCGGTGTGCGTGTGTTCGTAATTCTTCTTATCCTAAACAGCTTGACTGATATAGATGGTTTTTTTTTAATTCTTTTTGTGTCACTTGGATGGTTCATAACTATAGTTGGACCGGCGTGGCGCTGTTGTCGCAGGACAACATCTGCCTGCTGGGTTCACTAGTTATATTTTGACTTTAGATTTCATAGTTTTGAGTGATTTTTGGTAGGGGAAAAAGTTATGGGTTCGCGTCACCGATATGCCCGCGCCGATATGCTGTTGTAGCAATAAGTGAAGTATTTTTGGAACGAAGTTCTTTAACGCTACTGAAGACTACTTTAAGTCAAAATAAAGATCCAAGATGGCGGCTGCGAACATTTAAAAATATTTCGTCATGGGTATCGTTTTCATAGTTTTCGAGGATGCTAAAGCTGATAGTGAGGTCAAAATATAAATTCATGATGGCGGCTGTGACAATTTTCAGATTTTTCGTCATGGGTGTCTTTTTCATAGTTTTTGAGGATTCTAAAGCAGATTTTGATGTCAAAACGTAAATCTAAGATGGCGGCAACTTTTTCGCGCAAGTGGGTTCGCGCAAGTGTCTTTCGCGAAAATGTCTTTCGCGCAAGTGTCTCAGATCCCTTTATGGATACTGGTGCCAATTCTCTTGTCACAAATTAATTCCTCTAAACTAGACTAAAAATCACCAAAATTTCGTTCATTCCTGTCAAACGATGATTTTCCAACGTGAAATAATTATAGAATATATTTTATTTTGACAGCACTAAGATAGCAATATGGTGCCGATTCTCTTGTATACCGAACTAAACTTACTAAACTATCACTAAAATTCCTTACTTTTGGCTATGAAAATCTTGAAGCTATTCTGCAACAAAAATTCTCTAAATTTAAATATATTTTGACATACTCAAATTGTATTCGACAATCGCGAGTCCACGTGGTACTTGTTTGCCCTACCCCGTTTTTTTTAGAGCTGGAGGCGCACTGGGAGCAGCCTTGACGTTTTATATAGAATTTTTAACTTTTTGTAAGGAAAATAAGAAAAAATATTACCTGCATGTAGAGTGTCAGGGGTTTCAAGACAACTAATTTTATTCCACACCTTTTTAATCGCGATTAAAAATAGTCAGATTTAGTTAGACATGGTGCCGATTCTCTTGTCACAAATGCCTCTAAACTAGACTAAAAATCACCAAAATTTTGTTTATTCCTGTCAAACGACGATTTCCCATTCTGAAATAGACTAAAGTGACACAACTTAACTATATTTTAGTTTGACAGCACTAAGATGGTACTGAGATATTCATTTAGTGAAAATAGCAATTTTGCTATTCTGAATTTGACGTTTTTCACCTAAAATTTAGATTTTCTAACTGAATCTGACTATTTTTGGCGATTAAAAACGTGTGGAGTAAAATTGAAAGTCATGAACTTTAAATTCACATCAACACCTCGATTTCACATGCAAAAACAGTACTGAATCTTTTTTTTTCTTTTGCTTATATCTCAAAACGGTGTGTCCAATCGCAAAAATAATGAAAATTTCGACTCCCATTATAAAACCCTTAAACCCCAAATACTCTACATGTAGGTAATATTTTTTCTTATTTTCCATGCAAAAAGTGAAAAGTTCCATATAAAACACGTCGAGGCTGCCCTCCATACGCGCCTCTGGCTCTAAAAAGATTCATGTGGTTAGGTATCACGTGTGGAGTCGCGATTGTCAAATTTGATACAGCTGTGTAAAAAAATTTCTTAAATTTAGAGAATTTATTTTGCATAATAGCTTTGAGATTCTCATAGTCAAAGTAAGGAATTTTAGTGATAGTTTAGTTAGTTTAGTTCGGTGTACAAGAGAATCGGCACCAATCAAAATTTTTGGTGAAAAAAGTCAAATTCAGAATAGCGAATTTGTCATTTTCACTAAATTAATAACTCATTCAGGTGCAAAAACTGTACTGTATCTTTTTTCTGTTCTTTTGCTTATATCTCGAAAATTGTGTCTCATCGCAAAAATAATGAAAATTTCGACCCCCTTTATGAAACCCCATAAACCCATAAAACTCAACATGTAGGTAATAATTTTTCATGTTTTCCATACAAACAGAATAAAATTCCATATAAAACATAGCATTTTTATGTTGATTGTTATAAATATACTAAACGAATATACACAAACATTCCAGACTTATTTCATAAGCGTACCTACGTAACTTAACTAAATACCGTCTATAGGATCAAAACTGTGCGATCAATACGCTCGATGTTCAGGCGTGTGTGCGTGAACGGTGCACACAAACATAGCATCGCAAGAACTTAAACTCTGTCAAGTGAATTCACAGCACGGGGCCTTAACAAAGTTCAATGTTTACGAAGTTTTATTTGGTACTTTTTAGTTCATTAAAAGCTTGTTTTTTAAAAGGTTTCTAAGTGTCCGACAGAAACTGGTTTTTACGACCGAAACCAAACCGAATTTCGGCAAGTCTCAGTTTCGGCCGAAACCGAAACCTACTTACAAGTAAGTACCTATCATGTTTTGAGGGAATAATAAAAAAAACGTTATTATAATCAGACAGTTTTTTTTTTTTTTAATAAATCACTAAAATCACAACAAACAAAACGAACTGCAAACACACGACATGATTAGGCACATGGACGCGGCAAAATGTCTTCGTCGCTTACTGGCTTGAATGGAATTTAATGCGCCGAACATGACCGATCACAGCGCGAGAACTCCCAAATGCAGTTACGGTTTCGGTCGTAGTTTCGGCAGGTTTGCCGCCGAAACCGAAACTTGTTTTTTTGCCGAAACTCGACCGAAACCGAAATCGAACTTTCGGTCGGACACTGAAGGTTTTTATTTAAATTTTATTTGCTTTTAATGCCATCCCTATGCCTACGGAATAGAAGTCAAATTCGGTTGAACGGACCGTAGAAAAGATTTGTTTAAATGTCTAATCTTATTACAAATAAACAAAAAAACGAACGGAATATTTTTATAAAAATATTTTAATACACTCATGTTACACGTTGATAATGTAGCTTTCTATAGGTGAAATAATGTTTAAAATCTGTTAACTAGTTTTTGAGTTTATCCATTACAAAGAAACATAGGTCTGGTGCGTAAGTACTCGCGACCAGCGTGTGTGTATGACCAGAGGCCTTAGTGTGTTTCTTTAAACATAACTTTACGCATCGACCGCGTTCGGCGCTCCGATTAGCCCTTCATCAGTGAAGGCCAGTGAAGAGCCAATCGGAACATCGAACATCGAACGCGGTCACTAAGTAAAGTCGAGATGGTTAAAAGAAAATCACAATAGGGCCACTGATGTGCGAAGAAGTCCGAAAGGGAGATCGTGGCCCCCGGCAACATGGCAACCGAAGGAACACGGGTGGGTTTTAGTCAGTTAGAGTCTGACACGCCCTCCCACTCCACCCAGAGCGGGAGAAGTTATTTCATAATTTCCCACACAAAAAAGGACCACTGATGTAAGAACGTAAACGTGGCAAAAGGAGTAGGTATGTAAGGTTCGTAGCAGGTGGCGTTCTGTAGTTTCTGCCTACCTCTACCCCCATGGGAAGAAGGCGTGAGTTTATTTATTTATGTACACAAACATACAAAAAATCAAATGTCTCTTTATTATAAGTACGTTTCGTACAATCCTTTTGCAAAGAAAGTTTTATAGTTCTGGATATAGGAATATGAAAATAATGCTAATTATGTACGAAAAACATGCTAATAGATTTTTTTCAATACTTAAATTTTTAATGAAATAACTAAACGTAAAATTTGCAACGATTGTGACTACACCGACTACACAGGCGGGATTCAAGTTCTTGCTAGACACACACATATTATGACAAGACAAATTGAGTAAAGCGCCATCTATTGCAAATACCTCTAAGCAAAATGATTAACAGATGGCTACTTTTCACTACTTTAATCACTCTATGGGTTCGAATTTGAAGTAAAAGGTTTCATTTATCCTTCTTGTTGAAAATACGTGATTTAGGAGTGTAAATAGATATATCAACATTAAACAAGGAATTTATGATTTTTACTAATCTTAATTCAGCCAAAATCTGCCGTTTACCGCTTTTTAGTCATTGTTAATTTCATGATTGTTACCTATGCTGCCATCTATGAAATTTTTATCATGACTAATTATAATTTGTTCGAGTTGAGACCCCATGATATTACCGTGTCTCACATTTACTAATATAATTTTTTTTATACGTGGATATGTCATCGTCTATTGAATACAGACATTTCTCCAATAGGAATGCTCTGAGTCTTGACCTAAAAGAGCTCTTATAAATTATAGTTTTTAAGTCCAATGGCAACCTGTTGAAAATCCGCACTGCTTGATATTGAGCAATCTTTGTGTATTATTTTACTTTTAAAATCTTTCCTGCGCGTACTTTCCCTAAACTGTCTCTCCTCATTTGTTTCATATTTATGCAGGTACTTTTTTAAATTCACCAACAATACTAAAACATAGAGGCTGTATCCTAGGGAGGGGAAGAGAAAGAAAGGGAAGCCTTTAAAAAGATGGCAGGATGACTTGGTGAGGACGGCCGGAAAGACACGGACTTGATAGGCAAGGAACAAGGAGAGTTGGAAGGGGATGGAGGAGGTCTTTGGCAAAGGGCACACAGTCTCAAAACTAAGAAAAAACGTTTTTTGTAACAATTGTAACTCTGAAATAAGGCTATAAATAAATAAAGATGTAGTAACAAAAACTTTTTACAAAAAAAAAACACTACAAAGTGAAAAATAACTTTAATTTCGGAAGTCGGTATCTTTGGTTTTGAATTTTCGTTCTTTGTCACCGACTTCCGAAATTAAAGTTATTTTTCACTTTGTAGTGTTTTTTTTTTAAAGTCGGTTGTTTTTTTTTGTAAAAAGTTTTTATTTTTCACTTTTTAGTTGTGGTACCTACCCCACACAAATTCGAATACCACTACCTGCTATGTAAATAACAGTGACAAGAAGTTATCATATCATCTACATACTAAGTGGGAAAAAAAATTACGTATAATTGAAGCTAACTCAAAAACTACCCAAGCAAAGTTAATAAAATTTAATAAAGTATGATCTACCAAACAAAAAAAGAATCATCAAAATCTATTCATAATTGGCGGAGTAATCGCGTAACAAACATACAAAAAAAAAAAAAAAACATACAGACGAATTGAGAACCTCCTCCTTTTGGAAGTCGGTTAAAAATTTAAAAGAGTATGCTTAGATGGTTTGGTCATGTTGAGAGGATGCATGAAAGGCGACTAACAAAATGTATTTACAAGGTAGATGTGAGTAGAAACGCCTTAAGGATGCCCTAGGAGGACATATAGTGACCTTATTGGTGATGTTCTTCAGAAAGGTCA
The DNA here is from genome assembly GCA_949152395.1 of Agrochola litura. NCBI lineage: Eukaryota > Metazoa > Arthropoda > Insecta > Lepidoptera > Noctuidae > Agrochola > Agrochola litura. The sequence continues at coordinate 5,167,632 of OX424519.1, read as the reverse complement.
GGTGCGTAGTATTCGCAACCGGCATGCATGTATGAACGTAAACGAGGCATAAGGAGGAGTATGTAAAGATCGTAGCAGATGGCGTTCTGTAGTTTCTGCCTACCCCCATGAGAAGAAGGCGTATGTAACGAGGTCCACTCAAATCACTGTTTCCAATTGATGATATTTTCACTTATTCAAAAATCAACTTTATTTTGGTGTTAATAAAGTTGATTTTAGACTGAAGTTGTGGCGCAAACTGAACCTTATGTGTAGGCATTACTGTTGTTTTTGGCAACCAAATTGTGAACACAGATTAGTCACTTATTACATATTAACATATTTACATACATAACTTATATTTTGTAATGAGTGATTAATGTAAGAAATATTTTTATTACAACAGATAGATTTGCACACCTGTTAACACTTTAACTGTTAACCTCAGACGTATGTTATAACAATAATACTTCTATTGTGTCTGGTTCAGTGACCTTCTACAAATTAAGGTAAGATATGACTTATACAGGGTCAAATTAAAATAGCTAGCAAAACTCCACATACGTGACGGAAAAATGCGATTTTTAAGATCATTTAGTTAATTTATTCCGAAATGTTTGTATGTATCATACATTGATATTAAAGTTACATCAATCTGCCTAGCCTTTTCATTACCCAGTTACTGGGTTGTGGAGGTTAGATAGGCAGCTGCATCCGGTTAGACTGGAAGCCGACCCCAACATAGTTGGGAAAAGGCTAGGCAAATTGATTGAGGAGTATCACAAATAAAAAGTAAAGCGCCTAATTGTAGTGCCCTTGTATCTTGCATAGACACGTGATCAGACCAGTGGTTCCCAAACTACGACGAGCAAATATTGGGAGGGCCTTCAAAACATCTGTGAAAGATATGGGTGACCCCGAGGGTTTCTGTTCTAATCTGGGTGCAGCACGTGCGCGACGGTTTCCTCAGCCTCCATGCACGCCCTGCACAGAGGACTGTCCGTTATGCCTATTGTGTGGAAGTGTTTGTTTAGCGAGCAGTGTCACGTGATGGTCCCCGTCACCAGGTGCAGGCCGTTCCTGACCAGACGTAATATGATGATGATGATATCTTTAGATTAGTATTTACCTAGGTATGCTCCAAATGAATGCCCGATCAACGTGAAAGTCTTCCACCTGAAGTGTTTCACAACTAAATGCAGTGCAGACACCATGTCATATATGCTGATCATCAATCCTGGTAGGAAACGGTCTGACTTCCCATTACCGGGAAGGTCTACACCTGGAAATTTTAGAAAATAGATTAACAAACTGTCTTTTCCTTTTCGTCTGATGTCAGAGTTTTAAAGCCGCTCATGGGCAGACTGACTTGGCTTCACATGCCGTCGAGTAATATTTTTCAGGCATGCCGGTTTCCTCACGATGTTTTCCTTCACCGTTTTTGAAGCAAGTGATAATTATACAATACGCACATGAATCTGAAAAGTCAGAGGTGCGTGCCTTGTGTTCGAACCCGAGACCTATGATTTGGTAGTCCGACAGTCACACCACTAGGCTATCACTGCTGCCTAAACTGTGTTTCAGGGGCTTTGAGGGACTAATCGCCAGGCCATGACAGGAAGTGGACTATGAGGAAACTACAAAGGATCTAAAGAGACGTTTCCATGAACTGGTAATGTTATTTTAAGTTAAATAATATATACAAATCGGTTTAAAAAAAAGAACCCACATACCAATATAATAAAAATTCTTTGGCAGCTTGCTGATAAGAGGTCTGAAGCTAATAGCCGAGTCCATGCTCCCATGAACTAGCAGCACCGGAGGGTCGTAGCAGTCGCCCCATGCTATGACTGGAAAATAATGTATATCACAACTTAAGTCCCATATCATGGAAAATGTTGTGATGTAATTTTACAATGCTAAGCAGAAAAACATAAAAAATGTAGAAGTCTTTGACATATCTCAGGATCCTGGGATTCTGGACCTTTGCATTGCGTATGAGGGGCAGAAGCCAACTCACAGAGGCCTCTTAGACAATTTTAAGTGTCGAGGCACCAACAGACGATCATGTACCCAAGGATAAACCCCATTTGAGTTATAATATTTGTTTATTTATAAAAGTTTACAGCATTCTTATACTTAAAACTATGCCCATTAATGCCCAAATCAAACCGTTTTCACGGTTTGTCTGTGGGAGCAGACCATATAGAAAATAAAGATAAGTTTATAACGTAGTGTGGATAAGTACTAAAATTATATTGCTTTTTATATATTATTGCCTTTTTTACCATCATTTTTTAGTACTTATTTGTTTAATAATTCAGGTCTTGTCTAATTTTAGCAAGGAGTATTGTATTACCCAGTAACTGGGTGTAGAAGTCAGTCTGCATCTGAGACTGAAAGCTGACCTCAACATAGTTGGGAAAAGGCTATAAAGATGATGAAGTCTGTCTATTTGTATTAGTTTTGGAGCTTAATTATTATGTAATCTAAGATAAATATATATTCAAATATTATCAATCAACGTCCATTCGACAAAAGATTATTCAATTATGAATAGAGGGTCAAAGTTCAAAAAAAAAATTATTTAAGTTTTGGTGTATTTAAAACTTAGTTATTTGCATTTAAAACTGAGTTAGTGTTACAGAATACAGTAATAAGATCTACTTACTTGCTATTCTGCCCCATGGTACTTGAATATACCATTCGTTTTCTAATAAATCCATTATTTACGAAAAATTAGGTACACTTTAACTTTACGTGTTAATATTTAATCGTGAATGTGATAATAGCAGTTTTTCAGTGATAAGTTAAAAACGTATTTAATAAAGGAATTTATTAAAGTATTATGCCCTTAAATTCACCTTTAATTCAATAAAAAATAAAGAATGAAAACGGAGCAATCCGGGCAGACAAAACAAAACCATCCGTCAAACTCACAGAGCATGTAACTTTAGTCAAACTGATAACTGTTGAACTGTCATATTCTAGTGTCAGACGTCAGTGGGATTACAGATAATAAATAAAAAAGTACTGGGGCAATAAAATTGATGAATCTTTCGTGAAAATAAATAGAAAGATTACAAGAAATAAACAGTACCTAAGACTTAAATACAGCCCGATAATGAAAAAGAAGCACGGAAAAGTGTAAAGTGACCGTGTGGATATGTCATGAGCCGCTCGGAAAGGTAGGAAAGTGTGGACAGCTGTGGACTATCCGTAAGGCAAGGGCGGATCCAGCCTTCGAGTCAGGGGGGGTTCACATAGTCGGGGTCAGTCAGGACAGGTTCCAATCAGTGGCGGACTAAGCCTGTCGGGGGCCCAGGGGAAAACAAAATAAGGCGGTCTTCTCAGTTTATGTAGGCATTTCTAGTAACACTTTGCAAAAAAATTATAATGACAGCAAAAAAAAAAACAAGTATAACGTGTCTAATTATAATCTAACTACACCATGGACCTCGCAACAGGCAAAATCATTTTTTTCAGGTAGGTGCATTTTCGTCTCCTCATCAATAGGATACGAAAAGCAAAAATGTAGGGGAGCGCGAGCAAGGCAAGCTCGAATTTTTTTGCACCTCGTCTCGGAATTCGCGGTTAGGTTTCTATTAAACATCCTTACGGAAATAGGAGTTGCTTTGTCGACTTATGCTGAAAAGTTTGAGAGTTAGAAAAATATAGAATTCAAGAGCGAGCGAAGCGAGCTCGAACATTTTAGCACACCGCCTTGTGTAGGAGATAAGGTTTTTTTAAGTCATACATAAATAGGAGTTCCTTTGTCGACTTATGCAGAAAGTTTGAGAATGTAGATTGTTGCGAGCGAAGCGAGCTCGAAAATTTTCATCCTCAGCCTCCAACTCTAAACTGCTTCTTACTGAATATTTATGTTGACCGTGTTTGGGATATCATTAAAAAGTACTTCTTAAGATTTAGGGGGCCGCCAGGACCGGGGCCGGGGCGGTTTGTCTTGACACTATTCTGGGGTATTTAATTTCTACGTCTAGTTGCTAGCTCCAGATAAACCTACATGGATACTTATGAAACGCCAGAAGCTAGGAATCGTTTCACTTGGTCGTTTTCTATGGAAAAGAGCCGGCAGAAAACTCCACGGTCAATCATCATAATTATAATAACAGCACATAGCCTTATTTTGCGTGTCGTTCGCATGTGTGGCAATGGCAAACATCCTACGTGGCAACATCATACAAAGTATTTATTTGATTAAATTTATCAATGAGATTAGAAAAAATACCAGTGGTCGACCTAAAGGCAGCCCAGGGGGGGGGGTCATGACCCCCATGACCCCCCCCTGGATCCGCCCTTGCCGTAAGGTTTGTCGTAGGTATATCATCAAAGGTAATTAAAGATAATTAAAGTTTACTACATTATAATTATGTCAATTTTATTGAATAGATATCAAACAGACAAACAAGATAAATTTATGAGTTATAAAAGAGATTAATTTCGTTCGTATCATCAAAATGACGCAATTGCATGGTGTGACAATAAAAGCCGTTTCTTTAAATAATCTTCAGGAGATAGATAACCACGTATATTCTGTGTAATGTCGATTACTTCTGATTTTAGAAGAGAGATCAATGATTGTTAGGTACAGACGCCAACACATCAAGCTACCCGAAACTGTCAAATTTTCCCAATCAACTTTGAACCTTACGTTTTAGAAATAAAGTTGAAAATCTATTAAATAAATTTGACAGATTGTAGTAGCTTGAAGTGCTGGCGTCTGTACTTGGAAAGTAAATTCAAATTCGATACTTGTTACTTCCTTAAACTTATTCCATTCCTACATTATGTACAGACGCCAGCACATCAAGCTACCCGAAACTGTCAAAATTTCCCAATCAACTTTGAACCTTAAACTTTCAGATATAAAGTTGAAAATCTATTAAATAAATTTGACAGATAGTAGTAGCCTGATGTGCTGGCGTCTGTACCATAGCAAAGTTTCAGCACTCTCATTTCGTTGTTTCTTAGACAACACCTTAATAGTACAGACGCCAGCACTTCAAGCTACTACAATCTGTCAAATTTATTTAATAGATTTTCAACTTTATCGCTGAATGTTAAGGTTCAAAGTTGATTGGGAAAATTTGACAGTTTCGGGTAGCTTGGTGTGCTGGCGTCTGTACACATTTTCAATCACAATCAGAATCATTTTGAAGGTTTTGAAGATTGCCAATCCATTGCTTCATGTTCCCCCGCTATTTTCTTCTTCTGCAGTCATCGGTCGTCATCGTGACGTAACACTTTTTATTTATTGTTTTATCAAAGTAGATAGTGGATACTCAATGGTAATAATGTTTTATGGAGATGTTACTTATACAGAATGTTTTGAAATTGACCCGAAAATAAAGGTTCAGTATTTTTTTAAACATTTGACTCGTTGCAGGAAGCGAACCCTCAACCACTCGCGTTCAAAGATGCAGGTTTAGTCAGCCGTATTACCTACCGCACATCAGTGGTCTAGCTCTACAAAAATCACCCTTATTGATATGCGACGCAAAGAAATAAAGAAAATACATTTATTTAGCACAGACAAAAAGCATACAACACAACATAATTATAATTAAGTATTATAACATAAGTAAAAAACAAAAAGGAAACAAAAAAGGATTGTGTGGTTTTAAGAAACCACGGTATAAGTGAAACTTTTAAGCGAACTATAGGCGCCGCCATATTGACCTTGGCTGCTCTGACGAGCGCCTTTCACTTTATCCCTACTCCGCTGCCGACCGTCACGCGACATGCAACACACAGACGAAAAAGTTTGAGACGATGTAATAAAAGTTTCACTTTAAAAAGTGTAAAATAATAATTTAACAGGAAAGTGTGCCTCGCGGCTGCGCCAAATAGGCCCAGTTCAGCAAAAATGCCAGACAACTAGTGCAAGACGCAGTCAGTGTCAAATTGTGACCACGGTCGTGCGGTTGACAGAACTTTTGCGAGCCACTGCGGTGGTTCGTTCACTAATACACTTTACAATAAATTACAATTATTTATAAGTTGCCATGTACAGACGCCAGCACATCAAGCTACCCGAAACTGTAAAATTTTCCCAATCAACTTTGAACTTTACTTTTCAGCGATAAAGTTGAAAATCTATTAAATAAATTTGACAGATTGTAGTAGCTTGAAGTGCTGGCGTCTGTACCTACCTATGGGTCTACTATATTTTTTGTAATCGGATGGCCTGACTCAAATACGCAAAACTAAAAAAAGGCAATCATTCGGATTGCCGGTAGAAGTGACAACTTAAAACATGTCATACTTATAGCTGCAGATATAGTACTTACTTTGGAATGTCGGAGATGCAAACCCTCCTACCAAAAATCGCTCAACGCGCCAAAAGCGCAGACCACAATAGGAAACACACGTGTGTGTTGCCCAGTGTGGCCTGCGCTTTTGGTTAAACGAAATTAAAAAAAACAACATATTTTATTTAACATACGTAGTCATAAACATACAAGAGTACAGACGCCAGCACATCAAGCTACTACAATCTGTCAAATTTATTTAATAGATTTTCAACTTTATCGGTGAAGTGTAAGGTTCAAAGTTGATTGGGAAAATTTGACAGTTTCGGGTAGCTTGATGTGCTGGCGTTTGTACATAAGAAACGTCTTCCTATATGGAGAAGAGCCGTCAAGAAACTCCACGGTTGCTCTTTAAAAAATAAATGGTTTCTACAATGTTTTCAAATTACAGTGTTTATATATCTGTTTTTTTTTTGGTAGTTTTCTAAAAATGAAACCTAGCTAGATCGATTTATCGCCGCCGAAATCCCCTACTTACTAAATTTCATGAAAATCGTTGGAGCCGTTTCCGAGATTCAGATTATATCGTCACTGGAAAGGCAAAATGACTTAACTGCCACATTATTTATATGGCGGTTAAGAATTCTTGCCTTTCCAGTGACGATACATATATACAGGAATGTGTAACTTTTATGACATATTTTTATATTTTCCTTTCCCATACTTACCTACTAGGAAAATAATAGGAACTTAAACGCCCGGAGGACACGGTGGAACATACAGTGGAGGTCTGCCCGGCTTGGGCGGAGCATCGCCATGTCCTCGTGGAGGCGATCGGCGGCGGTGATCTCTCGCATCCGGCCCTGGTTCAGGCCATGGTATAATATAACGGAGCGAGAGGAAATAGGAGGCCGTCACCTCCTTCTGCGAAGCGGTAATGCTCGCGAAAGAGGAGCCGGAACGCGTGAGGGAGAGGCAAACTTCGCGCCTTCACGCCCCTAACCGCCGCAGGAGTAGACGCCCTGGGCGTCGGGAATCGCAGGCCGATTTCCGGCCACCGTAGGCGCGGGCTTGCGGACGGTGAGCAATGGGTAGCTCGCCATCCGATAAGGACCAGACCCGAGTCGACAGCGCGTTGTGTTCCACGCTCGCCTCAAAGAGATGTGGCCGATGCCTGCCGGGGCTGCGGAGAAAACCGAAAGGGAGATCGTAGCTCCCGGCAACATGGCAACTGAAGGAACACGGGTGGGTTTCAGTCAGTAAGAGTCTGACACGCCCTCCCGCTCCACCCAGAGCGGGAGAAGTTATTTGATAATTTCCCACAAAAAAAAAGGGTTCGAACCTACGACCTACAACTTATAATCTGCGGCGGTCATCACGGGGCCAGCACTGCTCTACGTTTCCTACGATATATTACGATGTTATTAAAAACATATTAAACACACTGTATGTTCACTATTTTCAAGGTCGCGAGTATTATATAAGATAGCTCGATAAGATTGTTACAACAATGAAATTGACAAAACTGCTGTCAGGAATCGGCTCGTAAGTTGAATTTTTATTTGATACCTAATCAAAATATGAATTTGTGTCTTTTTATTTGTTTACGTATTGTTGGGCTGTTGGGCAGTTATTATCTCAGTTAATTGATTAATATCCTAATCAAGTTTTCATTTCAATACTATATTTTACTAACCTATCAAGCGCTTAATAAAAACAAACAGAAATAAACAGGTAAAGAAACAGGTTTTTAATCTTTTTAACGAGCACCTATTTTTGGCCTAAAATAAACTGTAAATGTTTATCTAATAAAATAAAGCAGGTCACTTTTAATAACTGTTTATTTGTATATTTATCTTCAGTTGCTTACTTTCCCGTCCATGAACTAATAAAAACAACTTTTGTTAACCAACTAGTAGCGCCATCTATGTTTTGCTTAAAGCACTATAACCACATACAGTGTGCTCAGTATACAACGAAAGGCGGCAAAGTATTGAACTAAGAATAATGTTATTTACAAAATCTTTGTTTTATGAATTTCAGCGCAATGAAAGGAAGATTACAGCTTCAGGAAAAGGAAGTAACAATAAAAGCGCCATGGGGTAACATTGCTGGTAAGTTCTATCGATCATAAGATTTCATATGGGAAAATAATACCTAGGTCCGGCCGGCAGGTTTAAACGAGCTCAGTAATGTGACAGTACAGTAAGACAGTCCAGCGTTGACTTGCAGCTGGGGTCGTGTAGACACTAGTCAGTCTACAGTCAACTACACTCAAGTCAGTCCAGTTGACTAACCTAGTAACCTACCCGTATATTTTCGGGCTCAGTAGCTTCCCCGTCTGACTTAATGACAATCAGCGCCGGCGGCCCTGGGGTAGAGCGAGAGGAGCGGTCGGTCTAGGCGTTAGGATGGCAAGGGGCACTAAAAAGCCAAATGCGAAAAAAAAATTCCAGCGCAAAATAAAATTTTGATGGCGCCTTTGAGAGGCGCAATCAAAATTTTATTTTGCTAAAAGTAGATTTTTGAACATTTGGGAATTTTGGAATTATTATTTTTCCATACATCTATACAAATAAATAAAATTGAAATGTCTGTTTGTAATGTCAAAATAACAGCTTTTTACTAAATGCATATGAAAGTATAATTATACGGTCAACGAAAACACAATTTTTTAAATTGTTGTCTGAACTTGTGTGTCTGTTTGTTCCGGTTATCTCTGAAACGGCTGATCCGATTTTGACGGGACTTTCACTGGAAGATAGCTGATGTTATAAGGCTACTTTTATTTTAGCAAAAGAAATAATTAAAAGCGAAGAAAATATATTATGAGTTACGGCGCAACAATTTGTGAGAAGGTCTTCCAAATTTTAGCGCCATAGCTCACAATATTCCTTCACCTTCTGCATTCAGCGATCCCTACCTACTCTAATATAAATTCAAACCTTTTCCCACAGGATTGGCCTGGGGAGACCCATCAAACCCCCCAGTCATCCTCTGCCATGGAAAGATGGATGCCAGCTCCGGTTTCCGACCACTAGTCTCCCGACTACCCACCAACTTCTACTACTTAAGTGTGGACCTACCCGGGAATGGGAAGTCTGATCATTTGCCGAAAGGAGTCAGGTATTCTGTAGTAGATTTGGTTCCCACTATTGTGAAGGTAAAAGACCATTTTAAGTTGGATAAGTTCATTTATATCGGACATTCCCTTGGAGTTCCTATTGGTAAGTGTTTCTGCGTGTGTTATACATAAAAAATATTAGTAGTCTTATCACACTAAGTCTGCATAAGTAAAAAATCGGTGGAATTTGAAAATCTATAGACGGCAACACCATCCTGTCCTACGAAAAATTCATTTGATACTTTGTGTTTTTGATGAGTTATTTTGTTTAAATTCTGATTTATTACTGGTAAAGAATATCCACTTTAGCACGATGCAGTGTAGATTTGATACAGATTTGTCATCGTATGGAGGTAGAGCATAGGTACGACATTGTCTATTACACATAATCTATTAGGCAAAAATATCGAAATCATTCAGATCTAAATCGAAATCATACAACTCCGAAACTGACTGATGTAAAAGTATACCTACCATATTTTTTTAAAAAACCGGCCAAGTGCATGTCGGACCACGCACAATGTAGGGTTCCGTAGTTGGTATGAATTTATCCCAAGAACAAACTTAACTTTGTAGTTGAAAAAAAAAATCTTTCATACAGAATGTATGGGTGAACATGTTTTTACAACCGCAAATTTAAGTTGGTCGATTATTACTCGTTAACTTGTAAAGCCTACTCAACTGTGATAGTTTTCCTTTTAAATTCGTTATATAAGCTACTGCCGTGAATTTTTTCACATATCTAAAACCAGCCATTTAGCTGGCAGAGGGGGGGACACTTGACTATAACAACAATTTGCATTTTAAAGCTTAATATTTCGCAAACGGATCTTTGAATTGAAAAATGGTTTTAACACACTCACAATGTTTTTGAAAGACCTTTCCAACGATACCCCACAACAAGGAATAGAAAAAAAATAAAAATCCCCACTTACTTTCCAACGATACCCCACAACAAGGAATAGAAAAAAAATAAAAATCCCCACCTACGTGTAGGTACTTACCCTAAAAAAAAAATATTTTTCATAATTTTATTTTACCACTTTGTCGGCATGATTAATATGTAGGTATATCTATGCCAAATTACAACTTCCTAGTACTAACAGTCTTGGAGCTAGACCGCGGACAGACAGACAGACAGACAGACGGACACTGTTTACTACAGAACCCTAAAAAATTGGGGTTGCCCATTTATTCCATTGCAGATTTACCGTGGCCAGACTAACTGCCTGACCATGAGGTCCTGGGTTCGATTCCCGGGTCGGGCAAAGCATCATTGGGTTTTCCATCTGGAATTTGAGTAGCAGCCCGGTGTCTGGAATGTGCCCGGTTGATGGCAATACGCAATGTAGGTTTACTGTAGGTGCACCCTCTGCCTAACCTTCCGGGAATAGAGGCGTTATTAAAAAAATATTATTGCAGAGCGGAAGCCTCTTCTCACAGAGAAGGAACGAGCTTTTAATCACCATACAGTCTTGACTATTTTTTTAATGTCCCTCGGGAATCATCGCATTTCCGAATACAAACGAATGCTAATTTCCATGTCCATCAATATACATATATTCGATTTATTTTACTATATAAAAATAAGTCGGGTTTTCCTTCCTGACGCTATAACTCCAGAACGCACGAACCGATTTCCACGGTTTTGCATTCGTTGGAAAGGTCTCGGGCTCCGTGAGGTTTATAGCAAAGAAAATTCAGGGTAGGTAGGGTAGGTATGGTAGGTAGGGTAGGTAGCGTAGGTAGGGTAGGTAGGGTAGGTAGGGTAGGTAGGGTAGGTAGGGTAGGTAGGGTAGGTAGGGTAGGTAGGGTAGGTAGGGTAGGTCTGGTAGGTAGGGTAGGTAGGGTAGGTAGGGTAGGTAGGGTAGGTAGGGTAGGTAGGGTAGGTCTGGTAGGTAGGGTAGGTAGGGTAGGTAGGGTAGGTAGGGTAGGTAGGGTAGGTCTGGTAGGTAGGGTAGGTAGGGTAGGTAGGGTAGGTAATAAATGATAAAGATGGTGCACCCCAAGCATTTACAAAGCAAAACAACGTTTGCAGGGTCAGCTAGTCGTGTATAATAATTTGAATTGAATACTGTATTGGGTTATTTTATTTTCTCGCAATCGTAGTGAAAAGTATAGTGTAACACACGGCGCTAAAACCCATTATAAATATAAACTCAGTTTCTGTTTACTCCCTCGCTAAAGCTCGGGAGTAAAACTACCTCGATATAATGGGTTGTTTTAGCACATTCAATAATCATCTTTTGATTCCAGGCAAACTCTTCAACATAGCCTACCCGGGTCACATAACCCGCGTGGTCGAGATAGACCCAATACCAGCTCACCACACCTGGCCATGCACACGACAAGGCCTTCATGACTGGTTCCACAGCTATTATGGGATGTACGATGACGATAGGTTCCACAAATTCAACAGTGGGATCGAAACTGCACCGAAATATACATATGAGAAGGTGAGGTTTAGATGATCAGAGGCTGAAGGAAGTGTCAAGGTGGTTTTATACCGGCGATGCGAGGCGTGGATGGGATGAGCGAGAATTGAAATCATTTTCACCGAAAGATGTCCAGCGCTATACCGCGCCGTCTCGCGATGGCCAGCGCTGCCTCCCGCCGGCTCGCGATGTCACGCGCCGGCTTGCGATGTCACGCGCCGGCTCGCGCTATCACGCGCCGCCCGGCCAGCGGAGAATTTAGTATGCAGAGATGTCTCGCGATGGTCAGAGCGAGCCGACGCGTGTCAGCATGAGACATCGCGAGACATAGCGAGTCAGCGCTTGACGGAGAGAGACCGTGCGGATCCTCGATGGCCGGTGCGAGATTTGTATATTCGTTTTACAAAGTAAATAAATACTCTATTCATACAGCAATAAAGAATAATTTAAATTCTCGCCTCGCGCATCTAGACCTTTTACACCAAAGATGGGCAGGGCGTGGATAGAAATTTTGCCATACAAATTTCAATTCTCGCCCATCCCATCCACGCCTCGCCTCGCCCGGTGTAAAACCACCTTTAGAAATGGAGCTATACAAGGAGAAGAGCGCCGCCTCTTTTTGCAATGGAATAAAGTTTCGTTACGTTTCTGTTTCGATGACAATGACATTTGAATGGTGTTGTCTCGCTCACTCATATTGAAAATCGTATCTATCGTTCCATGCGGGAAGTGTGAGCTTACTATTCTGAGTGTGGATAATATTTCGCGCGACCTAAGTACTACCCTACACACGTACGTGCGACTAAGAGTTGTAGGTCATAGGTTCGAACACTGACAGGCGCTTTACTTTGTGTAAATCATTTCATTACCACTGCTCTCAAAACGGTGAAGGAAAAACAAGTGAGGAAACCGACATGTCCTAAAAAAAAATCGAACACGACATCCACCAACCCGCACTGGGCCCGCGAGGTGGGTGACGGCCCAGTGCCTCTTACAGAGAGAAGCCCTGTGTCTCAGCAGTGGGAACATTATAGGCTGATTATTGTGGACAGAGCAGCAAAATGGTCGATACATTTTTCATGAATAAATTGTAATCTACTGAAATAGAGTTCAAAATAGCGTGCAAGACAATAAATGATTCCCTATGACGTGTGTACACGCACGCCCGGGTTGACATGGCTTTTCAGTAGGGTTATTCTATAAATAATACTTCGAAATTCGAACGTAGTCGATTCAAACTCAAACTCAAAGCATTTATTTCAATTAAACCATTTACAGGCACTTTTGAATTGTCAAAGAATCGGTCAGTCAGAAATAGGTATGAAGCTAGTTGCCCATTCCAAAGCGTAGTAGGTACCTATGGAGAAGAACGGGCAAGAAACTCCACGGACACTCTTGTAAATAAAAAATTGTTACAAAAAATTGGTTACATCATTCATGTTGAAATTATACATGTGAGAACAATGTAGAAAGACGTGCACGTTAGAAGCGTCCGTAATAAAAAGATAAAACAAAGAACAATTCAAAAAATTAAAATAAAATAAAAATAAGCCCTGGCAGCTAAGAGATGACCAGTCCCAACTGACGGCGCCCGTTCACGAACATGACGCATGGATTAGCACCATTCAGCTCAACCATTTTGAAGGGAGCTAAATGATCCAACACACGCGCCACCATCAGCGAAACATTTGAGTGAGCATGACATACTCACAGCCGCCAGGGCACATTCAAGTCAATGCAAGACATATTACCCGGTAAATGGTAACTCTTTAGTACATAGTGCTCACACCTGTGCTATGCAATTATATAATACAATGGAGATTGAGTTTATACAATGCAAAGATAGTCTTACAATCTTCAGCAGCTCCAACAGTATTTGCAAATGTTAATCAATTAGTTGTGGAGCATTGATTTGATTATTATTTACTTTAAAAACAAATGATGGGGCAAATACCGATAAGTACCCTAATTACGTAATACAACACAATCACAATGTGTTTCGATTTGAAACAGATTGCTAATCCATTGCTTCATAAGTAGGAAAAAAAAATCTGCTCAACGACGTAAATAACGCAATGAATGTTGTTGAACTGTCAAAATGAAACAAATTACGCAAAATTGTTTACGAAAATAAGTTACGCAATTGGGGTACAGTACCCTAATTGCGTAATACACGATCAATCACAATTTGTTTCGATTTGAAACAGATTGCTAATCCATTGCTTCATAAGTAGGAAAAATAATCTGCTCAACAACGTAAATAACGCAATGAATGTTGTTGAACAGTAACTGTCAAAATTAAACAAATTTCTCATAATCTTTTAAGAAAATAAGTTACGCAATTTAGAGTACCTACTGAGTAGCAGTTCCCGTTTTTGAAAACTCAATGAAAATGCTTCTTTTCTGTGATATCTCAATTGAACGCATTAATTAATTGATATGTATTTATTTAATACACAGCTATACATCCAATGTAGAAGTTTCTCGTTTCTGAAAACTCAATGAAAATGCTTGATAACAAAGTTCTTCTGAACGACATTAAAAACAAAATCGTTTCGTTGCAGGCCCAACAGATGATGATGGAGACGAGAGGCTTATCCAAAGAAGCAACAGCACATGTCTTAGAGAGGAGTCTAGTGCCTGCCGGTGATGGACTTTTCAGGTACTTTTATAACATTAGAATAGAATAGAATAGCATTTATTTGCAAATATGGGTTATACATAAGTAGGTAGTAGTAGGTTTTCATCAGAGTTCTGCCATATTTCACCATTCGGCATGCAAACATTTTCATTACCTATATAAAATTGTTAAAATTTAAACTCTTGTTGGAACATTAAATTAGTTATATCATTCTCATTAAATAAAATTATTACAATTCAAATATTCATTAAAAAATTCAAATTGTCAGTAACAGTAGGTATATACAAGAAATACAAATCGTGGTCCGAAGATAAATAAACAAACAAACATCAAAATTCTAGGTCATTGACAACACACCATAAATATTCCATACGCAAAACAATAATTAATTAATTAAAAATTCGAGGTGGTCTGATAAAAATTGTCTGTTAAAAACTCAGTTACACTGTAATACGTTTTATCTATTAACAATTTACGAAGTGTACGTTTGAATTGCAACGTTTTCAAGTCTTTCCATGCACTTGGCAATTTATTATAAACAACTGGGCCATGCAATAAATATTTTTGCGCATCATAGCGGTTTGACACGGTACATTATTTAATTTTGAATTGTCCCGTCTGTTTCTTGGGTATACATCGGCCAAACGCCTGAACTCCGTGAAGGAACAGGCAGATGTGTGCAGTAAACCCACATTTCGACAGCTGTGTTATAAGACCCATGGTGTGTGTCCGTTAGCAGTTACTCCAGCAAGAAAATCTCTTCGTATAGAATGAATCGAGTTCGACGAATAATTAGAGCGTAATCGTTAGAAATAAATCGACTCGTGTTTTACCTCTCAACGAGGTATCCTCAGGATGACGATTGACTTGTCGCGAACTCTGAACACGGCGTGTTGCTACACCGAGCGCTGAACTCAGAGAACAGCGCTCGGTTGCCTCGTTGAGAGGTGAAACACGTGTCGATTTCTTTCATGGTTTTTAAGGCTCTTTAGAAATAGCTAAGCGGAACAGGTTACTAAATATATCCACGTCTATTGTATTTTATAATGGATTTCCGCAAGGTCACGCCTGAATCAATTTACTATCTTAAGATTGCTTCTGTTATTATTTTCAGATTCTCTTTTGATCAACGCATGAAAGAAGTAGCAGTGTTGCCATTTTCTGGTGAAATGCTAGGCAGAATATACGCGACTACCACAACCCCCACATTGTGCTTTCTCGCGAAAATGATAATCGATGCTGGAATATATGCCCCTGTACCTTTTGTGATGGATGAAAAAGCGTGGCCTAATGGAAATTATAGGTTTAAAATTGTTGAAGGTGGCCATGATGTTCATCTTGATAACCCTGATTGCATGGCTGAAGATATTTCTAAGTTTCTGCTAGAAGATGCCAAGACTAAATCGAAATTGTGATATTATTAATTGTTAAATGATTTTTTTTTAATGTTAATAAAGTGTTTGCTTTAAAAAAAAAAAATCGTGCCACCTGTCAGATGATTAATGCTCACACCACGACCAAACACGACCAAAGTTTCCCTCTAAAGGAAAGGGGCCCGGGAGGGGAGGGGGAGAGAGATTCAGGTATGTCAATAGGTTTATTCTTGTAATAAAAGAAATTATTAATTCACTACTTCCATATATTTGACAGTTAATACCAAAGATTTAAATCGTTAGATTTACTCGACCGCGTCGATTGTCACGTTTCCGTTTTGTTGACATTTGAATGGTATTGTCTCGCTCACTCATATTGAGAATCGTATCTATCGTTCCATGTGGGAAGTGTGAGCTCACTCTTCTGAGTGAGGACAATTTTTCGCGCTATCTAAGTACCTACAGCGCAGGCCCGGATCTAGGAGGGGGCAAGCCGGGGCCCGTGCCCCGGGCGCCAACTCCAGGGGGCGACAAATTCAAGCGTAGCAGACAAGTGCACCACTCAGCACACAGTAACTTTGCAATAAATGAGACGCGCAGCACATTTATAATCTTTCTATATTTTTTTAAAATTTTTACAACAGTTTTGGCGCCCCTGTTGAATTGGCGTATTATCAGTGGTGGCCCACAGGTAAAGGCCGCGACTTACGAGTTGTAGGTCGTAGGCATGTCCTAAAACCAAAAAAAAACATGTGACATCTACCAACCCGCACTGGGCCCGCGTGGTAGATTACAGCTCATTACCTCTTACAGAGAGGAGGCATGTGTCCCAGCAATGGGAACATTATAGGCTGATTATGCAGTACGGTGAGGGCACATCGAACGATTTAAATCTTTGCTTAAAACTAATACAATTAAATCACAATAGTAATCCTATATGCATCAGTGCGATTTATCGCAAAAAACATTGAGAGATTCCAGATGGCAAAAAAATCTTATAAATAAGTTATGTTTAGACATAGCGCACACTATGCGACATGCGACTACGACCGACAGCTCGGCGACTAGATCTTAAAATATTTTGTTCAAAGCTTTGCACACTTGGCGTCGCGTTGCAGTCGCAACGACGGGTTAGGAGACTCGCACGCCCTCGCTACTTGTCGCAGCGTTTAGACGTACGATGCACGCGCACACACACCCGATGACAGTCGCATGCGATAGGTCAGCGTCTTGTCGTCGAGCTGTCGCAGTTGCATGCCGCATAGTGTGCGACGTGGTTTAAAGCTAATGAATAATTAAATGCCTAAAAAAATTCGACAAATAATACAATTTTAAATTAACAGATGATCTAGTAAATTTAATTATAAGTAGAATGGACCAACACCAACATTTTATTTCATAAGTTATTGACAATGGTGCCGATTCCCTTGTTCACAAACTAAACTAAATTTAAGTTCAGTGCATCTTTTTCTTTCTATTTCATTAAGAAAAGGACAGAAGATAAATTTTAGTTTAGTCCTGTCAAATTAATCAGCACCTGTCACTACTCCATACAAGTTTAGACGTGATTAAAAACTTGCCTACGAAAATTACGTCAATTTACGTCAAGCGCTGATTAATTTGACAGGACTAAACTAAAATTTATCTTCTGGGGAAGAGATTTGCCGGCTAACAGTTGAACGGCGTTTTTTTCGACGAGTTCACAGCTTTTACTGTCTATCTAGACATATTTATACTAAAATTAATATTTAGTATCATTTACCCGTTTCCAGTCAAAGATTTAAAAAAAAAATTAAAAAATAAATATCACTCAATTTATTTAAACTTTTCTTACTCGTAAATAAGTCCGAACATACAAAAACAACGTAACAAAATAAATAAACAATACATAATTTTGGACAGCACTGAGTAGGTACATAACAAATATGTACTGTGGCTCATTTTCTAGAACGTTGCTTATAAAATAGTTATCATTAAAAACATAGTATAATTAAATTAAATTAATAAAAAACGTAAGACAAATTTAATTTCGCGGGCTGCCTTGTCACACGCCTCTTAGATCGACATACATCGAGCATCGTTCTAGAACCCAGACCATAAACAAAAAAGAAAACAGTTAAAAAAAGGTTACAACTTAGAAGACACTCTATTGTCTTGTAAAAACGCATTTACATAAGGAAAAACTCTTTCAGGATGTGTAAAATGCACATCATGGCTACCCTCCACATCGACTCTGTAAAAATTATCCAGTGTTGCCATTCTGTCCAATAATTCTTTGGCGCCTTGCCGCCATTTTGGATTCGGCGGGACGTTTTTCGCGCCATCGCTGGCCGCTACGAGCAAAGTCGGAGGTATTGTCTTAAATAGTGCAAAATAATAATCGTTCCCATAGTTTTGTGGCGCGAGATTTTTTAGGCGATTGTCCCATGAAAGGTACCTGTAATGTAGGTGAAGAAAACGTTTAGAAATTGCCAGAGATGTACAAAATAGTTTTAAAAAGTATTTAAATACAAAATGCAAATATTTTTCTAATTTACCATTTCAAATGCAAAATACTTTTGCTTTTTGTATTTTAAGTACTAAATGCAAAATAATATATAATAAAATACTTTTAGATGAAATTAGTGTCAAATTCAAATTCTTTATTGATAATAAACACTATTAACGGCGTCGATTCAGAAAGACCGGTAATCGAAGTTTACTTCGATTACCGGTTTCAAATAAAATGCGAAATGCCTTTTTATAGGTATTTAAATATAAAATACGTATTTTGTATTTTAAATACAAGTATTTCAAACAATGTGGGTGTACCTACTACAGGTAGGTACACCTCTGCCCAGCCAGGGGAAACAAGGCGTGATGTTATGTTATTTCAAATAAGTCGCAACTCTGGAAATTGCTTGTTTTTGGTATATTTCTCCCTCTTTTCACTGCATCTCCTCTAACGCTGATATCAGACGCTTCACTCAATTTGTATAATCATTTTTATTTCATTTCACGTTCACACGACACCGATTACAGAGGAATAAACATTCATCAGCCTCATTTCATTTTTCGATCGTTCGGTAGCCAGTAACATAATAATATTTTGAGAATCGAAATCCAACTTGGCTGAATTGGTTCAATTATTGCATTAATTTTTCACTTAAAAAACAAGTATTTTCTTTCATTTTCGTTCAACGACGCCGAATGTAAGACTGAAAAATGAACAGAAAATGAAACAACTGATATCTGCTTATGCCAGAATCATCGGTGGCGACTAGGGATGTAAAACGGTAAAATTACCCTGGTATAATACGGTAAAAATAATTAATTTACGTAATTTACGGTATTTTACGGTAAAAAACGTATTAAACGTACTCTTACAGTCATACCCACTAAAACACTACAAATACGGAAGTGAGTATGTTTGTGTGTATCATGTGTTTGTCACTACTTCACTATTAACGGATAAATGTATTTGAATGAAATTTGCCAGAGATATAAGCAGTATTGGAACAGAAAACTGGGCTCGTAGTCCAGGGTCGATAATTTTTAAAACCAAAAAAAATCATAATAGGATGAAACCCATTAGAGAAGGAGGGAAATATGATAAAAATGAAAGGAAAAATAATTTACGGGCGATCTGAGGTTGGGAAGGGGATGGGGGTGAGTTTTTAAGGGTAAAAAACGGTTTTTCTCGATTTCCGGCAAAACTAAAAGTCCTATCGAAAAAAGTCAAATGGAAAAGTTGTAGATAATAAAAAGATCTAAAACTTTTGTATTTACACTTTTTTCACATAACCTCAAAATTTATGTGAAAAATTCAAAAAACCAAGTTTTTGGTTTTTTATTTTTATCTTTTACAAAATTTTTTTTTTTTTAACGAAATTTTGTGAAAACTTACCTTTTTATGTCCCAAATACGCTGTAATTTATTTAATTAAAAATATTTATTTTTTCACCTTATTTTGAATTAATATCGAAAAAACACCCTAATTTTCAATCGAAAATTCACCCGTCAAAATATCAGCTTTTTTCAAAAAGTTGGTGTGGTTTCTGTTCGTTGAAATCTCTACTTTCCGATGGTGAAAAAAAAAATATATGTTACTATGGTAAATCTTCTCAGAAAATGCAAAAATTCAAAAAAAACTTGAATTCGAAAAATTTTTTTTAATTATTATAAATAATTTTGAGCTATTTATTACAATTTAGACTTTAATTACTCGAAAAACGTTAGATTACATGTGACGTTGATAACAAAAAAAATGCAAATAAAAATATACTACTATAATTAACAAACAAATAAGTTAATTAAATTAATATTTAATAAGACATCTACAATATTTGGAGAAAGTTGTCTAATTTTCTTTAAATTATATGCGTAGATGCTTATTTATAACTATTTTGAGATAAATTATATATATACCTGAGTAGATATACCTGAGTGACCTACGAAAAATTGTAGCCCATCAAAAGGTATTTCGTGGAGAAGTGGGGAAGGGGCTAGGCGGGTCTGGGTCTTACTACATACATACCTACTATTATATACTATATATTTCGTAGCAGCTGTTACAACCGCTAGCCTAACCAGTATTCGAAATACAGTACAGTATACAACATCGTTTATAAAAATACACGTGCACGCTGAGTTTCTTGAAGATAATTGTGACAAGTTTACTTAAAAAAACAATAAAACTTTTCGAATCTGCATAGGAAGGTAAATACTATCTCTATTTTTATCTGTATCAATCAACTCAACCATAAAAATCGTAATATTTTCTTTAAAAAATAGTATGCTTAACTTAACATAACCTAAAGATTGAAATTAAATGATATTTTTTAGTACAAGATAAAAAAATAATTATCTCCTTAATTTTGCACAAACAAATTTAGTTAATCCCATGAAAAAAAATATATTTCAAAATCTATAAAAAATATATTTAAAATCTATAAAAAATATATAAAATATATATCGTAAATATATTTCTAATAAAACAAACTTTTGGCCGATTTTCATATATATTTTATACTTTTTTATAGATTTATAATATATTATTTATACATTTTGACATTGATTTCTTTAATATTTTTTTTTTTTCATGGGAGTTTATTCACGATTAAATAGTGAAGACATTATTAATTCGATTTTGTCTTTTCAGATTATCAGTATGGATGAATCTGTTTGTATCATTTGCAATAAGGCAGATGATAAGCAAGTGTATACAATAAAAAAAGCAGCTTTGAATCGTTTAGTGGTATCCAGCAAAAAAAGAATTTTGAATTTTTGCATTTTCTGAGAAGATTTACCATAGTAACATATATTTTTTTTTTTACCATCGGAAAGTAGAGATTCCTACGAACAGAAACCACACCAACTTTTTGAAAAAAGCTGATATTTTGACGGGTGAATTTTCGATTGAAAATTAGGGTGTTTTTTCGATATTAATTCAAAATAAGGTGAAAAAATAAATATTTTTAATTAAATAAATTACAGCGTATTTGGGACATAAAAAGGTAAGTTTTCACAAAATTGCGTTAAAAAAAAAATTTTTTTGTAAAAGATAAAAATAAAAAACCAAAAACTTGGTTTTTTGAATTTTTCACATAAATTTTGAGGTTATGTGAAAAAAGTGTAAATACAAAAGTTTTAGATCTTTTTATTATCTACAACTTTTCCATTTGACTTTTTTCGATAGGACTTTTAGTTTTGCCGGAAATCGAGAAAAACCGTTTTTTACCCTTAAAAACTCACCCCCATCCCCTTCCCAACCTCAGATCGCCCGTAAATTATTTTTCCTTTCATTTTTATCATATTTCCCTCCTTTTCTAATGGGTCTCATTCTATTATAATTTTTTTTCACTTTTCATTATTTTTAAAGGCTTCTACCCTGGTCTATCGTGCGACTTATGCGTACTAAAAATCCCTAAAACTTAATTCTCAAGTCAAAAATTCAAGATATGAATCACACCATGTCATGGATTATAATAATATCATCGATGTGTAGAGGCAGAGCAGAGGACAGCACAAATTAAAATTTAAAACTTCATGAGTCGCCGGTAATTTTACCGTAATTTATATAAATTACCGTAAAATACCCGTATTTTACCAGCGTTTTCCGTAAAATTACGTAATTTTGCAACCCTAGTGGCGACCTCTAAGGTGGCGACCAATGAGAATTTCAACTGAGATTCAACTGTCTTCGAGCTCAAAATTAAACTAATTGGAAAACCAATGTTCATAAAACACAGAATTTTAACACTTCCGTCACTCTACATATTAGAAATAGCAATATTTGTAAAAAGTAATCCTAAATGGTTTCCTCTATTGTCAAATAATTCCGATAGAAATAGACGTGAGAAGTATAGACTTTGGGTGCAGTCACACTCGGCCAAAACAGCACTTCTAAGTAAAAGTGTTGTATGCATGGCCCCGTTAATATACAATAAAATTCCGAATGACATTAAGCAATTGAATTTTAATTTATTTAAGAAAACATTTAAAAAACTGCTTACGGATAAGTGCTACTATAATATTGTTGACTTTTTAAATGACAAATTTTGAATTTTACTATTTATATGATTTAAATATGACATATTTTGCCTGTAATTAAAATTGACTACTTTTTGTACTGACTCTAATTGTATATTTAATTATTGACTATATTTTTGCACTTGACTTTAATTTTATATAGGAAACTGTCATTAAGAATTAATTTATAATTGTCAATTTAATTAACAACGTATAAATATTTTGTACGCCGAGTGAGGCAAAACATGTTGGACTGGTAAAACTATTTTTCCATCTATATGTGCATATTCATGTATCATGTTACTCATGTTTGAACAAATAAATTTATCTTTATCTTTATCTTTAAAATAGTATTCATAACAGAAATCCTATGATATGCTCCGCTAGTGCGAAATTGACTGTTTAAAAAAGGTGGAAGTCATTCCATATTTATTTTTCACAAAATTGCTCTATAACTATTGAAAAGTGATGATTCTGAAGGCTATTTTACATATGAAAGGTTACGGATACATTTTTTCGAATAAAATTATCGACAAGTCATTAAATTCGGAAAAGGGCAAGTGCGCATCGATGTGCGTTTACACCCTGTATAATGTTTTGCGTATGATTTCGAAAACTAAAAAAATTGCACTGCAAATAAATTCTGAAGAAAAATAACCATGAGACTGTTTCGCAGTTAAGTGTCAAAAATGTCAAAATAATTAAACTAAGTACAGTATAACTATTTTCTTAAGTCCCTCGGCAAACTTCGAGTTTCGTCAGTCGTCGGATTTCTATCAGTTGCCCTTTGCATTTGGAGCAGACCGGACGCTCTCAATCGACTTCAAATTCAAATTAATATTCATTTATACATTTTGTGAACAATGGGTAAAAAATTATACAGATGTTACAAATGAATATCGGTCCATACTACGTCCCGCCAGAAGGCATACAAATTGTTTAGGTAAATAGAGAGAGAGTTGTTAATACTCTTTTATCTTAATGTAATTTATTAAAAACAATGGGAGGAAAGCTGCTCAAGTCGCAGGCATGAAAATAGTTTTACAGCTCTATATAGTTCATACGAAAATTAAAACAAAACAACAATAAAGTACCTACTTAGTTCTGAATTTAAATGATTATACACGATAAATCTAATAATTGATGGACATGGAAATTAGCATTCGTTTGTATTCGGAAATCCGATGATTCCCGAGGGACATTAAGAAAATAGAAATATTATACATTCTCGTATTCGCTTAACTTCTAGTAGTGTAGTTACAGGCTATACATAACTTTATGACTTACCCGACTTCTTCCTCATCGGGCGCGTGTGGATTCGGAGCTACATTTGCTGGACGCGCCGCCGCCGATTCATTTGCATACTCATTTCCATTAGCATTCAGTGCCTTTTCTGAATTCTGTTCATTTGTTTTTTGAGTTCCAGTTGTATTGACATTCTGTCCCTCATTATCATTTCCTTTATCGTTAGGGTTTTTTTTTCTGGAAACGTCAAGCTTTTGTTAAAACTAATTCATTAACAGCCAGTTGCAGAAACGAATTTTCAACTTTTAAAGCTGTCATTAAATACTAATCTTCCATTATCTTGTTTAACTTGTTGGAGAACGCAACATTAGACTCGATTTTAACGGTTCTTTTGTGAAATTAATGAAACCATTTGCGTCAATGATCCATTACGTAATGGGGCATTAGTACAGATAGTGCAATTCACGAAGACGCGCCCCACTCCGCGATTCCTGTACTGTAAGCTGAACTCTAGTACGGCGCGGAGCGGAGTGGGGCGCGTCTTCGTGGATTGCACTATCTATAGAAGTAGGACTATCACTACACTTACTGATAAAAAGGAAATTCATGATAGTTTCTAGAGATGATGACTTCGCATTGATCTCTGGTTAGTTCCCGATGCCGCTGTAACGCTTGAATCGCCTTTTCTCTGATGTACGGCTGTCAAAAACATAATATAACGACTTTATTTTCCGAAAGGCATGCTGAGGTGTGTAGAACCACACGAATAAATAACAATTATTAATAATAAAACATTTATTTTCAAGTGAGATACTTGACTCAAAACGTTAGTAACAATTACATTTTTGAAATCGGGACTGAGTCATCTGAGTCATTATCTAGTAGGTAAATTCAGTTCAAATGTGATGATGTACTTACATAATTTTGAGCTAATTTTATTCCTTAAATATTGATAACATAATACACCAAATTTATAGCTCTCAGTTCAGCTCAAGGAACTCATAGGACTCAAAAGATTAAAGACTCACAAGGACTCAAAAAAACTCATGACTCGTGAGATTATTAGTCCCAAGTCTTGAAAATGGACTTAAGACTCGAAATGAAGACTAAAAAACTCAAGTTTTACAACCTAGGTATAGGAAAACGCTGACTGTACTTTCCGCCAGATAACCGTGCAATAAAAGTCCTTAAACCTACTTGTACTAAAAAGTCTCGAAACATAAATAAACAAAACAAAAAAACATGCCATGTTTACGCACTAAGGACGCCTCTTACCGCGATAAGTTTGTTTTGATCGTGCTAGCGACACTGCCTTAAGGCGATGATAACTGACTTTTAATGATTTTATACTGAAGATCACGTCTAAACGAGTAGTGTTAATGATTTGGAAAAAACGTTACGTTAAATTAGAGCATTTTCTTAATAACCTAATATAGGTATATTTTAGATTATGTTTATATTACATACTGAAATTAATTTGTAAAGTTATGTCTAACGCTGATAAAAAACTGAGAATCACGCAAAATCTATGAAGCGTTATTGTTCTGAAACCTTCACCATTTTAAAGGTAATTTCATTATTGATCTTTTAGTATACGTGTTTTATTAGAATACCTTTTGTTTTATGTATAATAAATTAATAATGTGTTTAATTTGGGACAGCGCTCCTTGATGGGCGAGTCCTTACTGGCTGGACGTACGACGCGTTGAGTGAGCTCAGTACAGAACACGGAAGCTAACCACTCAAGGTCACTGTCATATATCTGCGTCTTAACATTTTTTCGTACTGTTTTAAAATATTAAAATACATAGGTATAAGGCGTCAACGACTTTTATTGCACGGTTATCTAGCGCAAGGTATATAAATTTACCTTCCGTTCAAAGTTCTCCCGCACATAATCTTGATAGTAGTCATCATAAAATCTCTGGTACTCCAAATGGTCTTGAATCTGCATCCTCATGAGAGTCGGTCCAGCATCTAGCAATATCATCTTGGTGATCTGGCCTGGGTAGACCACGCTGTAGAACAGCCCTAAAACAACAAATAATGCTATCAGCCTGTAGTGTTCCCACTGCTGGGACACAGGCCTCCTCTCTGTGAGAGTGTCACATGTTTCCGAATTTTCAGTTCTCGGACATGCCGGTTTCCTCACGATGTTTTCCTTCACCGTTTTGAGAGCAGTGGTGATGAAATAATTTACACAAAGGAAAGTGCCTGCCTGGGACCTACAACTCGTATGTTGCGGCCGTTCCTATTGGTCACCACTGCTCCTCCACAAAATAATAAGCCCGTTGGTTATTCACGAGACTGCGTCGTTGGTATTTCACGAGACTGCGTCGTTGGTATTTCACGAGACTGCGTCGTTGGTATTTCACGAGACTGCGTCGTTGGTATTTCACGAGACTGCGTCGGTAATATTTCACGAGACTGCTTCGTTGGTATTTCACGAGACTGCGTCGGTAATATTTCACGAGACTGCGTCGTTAATATTTCACGAGACTGCTTCGTTGGTATTTTACGAGACTGCATCGTTGGTATTTCACGAGACTGCGTCGTTGGTATTTCACGAGACTGCGTCGTTGGTTTTTCCCGAGACTGCCTCGTTGGTTTTTCACGAGACTGCGTCGTTGGTTTTTCACGAGACTGCGTCGTTGGTGTTTCACGAGACTGCGTCATTAGTCTAGTGGTCGCAAATAAAACTGCTGAGCATTGGGATCTTGTGTTCAATCCCCAGCAAAGCATACACAACCATTCGACAGACAAGCTTTCGCGTCAAGAATGTGTACCCGTCGAAATAGCTGTCGGAAGAACAGCGTTCGTCTGCTTGATTTTTATAAAATTGTCGGGTTTGGGATTTGTAAACAGGCGTTTATAGAGAACTCTTTCGATAGCAGTGATTGATGTTCAATTCCACCCCGAAGCGTATCGAAAAGGCTGTGCCGCATAGCTATTGGCTTTGGGGAGTTTGTTGCGCCACTTCTTCTTCCCAGCTAAAGCATTAGGTAGTGGTGACGGGCGGGCGTTTTCGGGGACTGTCTTATGTAATTTTGACGTTCGAAAAGTGCTGATTCTCAGCCAAGTTTGAATAAATGACTTTTGATTTTATTTGATGTTGTAGGTAGGACAAATTGGGTTTTTCTATACGGCATTTCTCAGTGGCATCCCGGAGTGGACCTTGGGTCTGTATTTGTGCCCAGGACTCGCCTTTTGTGAGTCCTTATTGAAGTGAAAACTTCTTAAGGCGCGTTGGGCATTTTTGAGATGGGACTAAGCCATTGATTTCGCGACACTGTAACGACACCTTATTTTTGTAAACGCGATTGTACTCTTTATTTATATTACGTTACGGAGCAATGTTCTATGCAAGTATTTTACTTTAAAGGTTTTGTAAACGCGATTGTGCTCTTTATTTATATAAGGTTACGGACCAATGTTCTATACAAGTATTTTTCTTCCACCAAGGCGATCTTGTTCAAGTTTTCACTTCTGTCGACTTTTTTTTTGTTCCCCTGCAGGGAAAAGGATTTTTTTTTTAATTTTATTGTGTTCGCTATTAAAAGAGATAATTAATATTTTTACCTACCTTGTTCACATCCCATGGAGTGTCCCACGAAGATGAATTTGTCCCAGCCAAGGCTCTTAATGGCGAATTCCATCGCGGCCAAAAAATGGAACCTCATCAGCTTCGGTCCTGGTTGATACATGACACATTATCCTCCGGCCGAACGACTTATCAACATTAAGCTATGCTGCGCTGTGCTGTGCTTAGCTGAGCTAACTTTGTTGAGTCACATTTTTAGGTACTAACATATCTGAGTTGCGCAAGATGCGATGACTAAGTCAGTCATCTCATTGCAGATTATTATTAGCTCAAGGCGCAGACGAATACAGCAGTTTAGATCTGAAGCTACAAGTACGCGCAGACTCGACTCGTCGGGCCAATTCAGTAGGGCTGCAGCGCGCCGCCCGGGCTTACAATAAAATATCAAGAAAAGATTACTCTTGCTGATTCTTTGTTTGTTTAGCGAGTACGCACATCGTATCGCGAGACCTCTGCTTTGTTGAAACGAAACGTAGCCTCACAAAGAGCAGCAATACGTTATGTTTGTTCCCTTATTTAGGCTATGAGGAGCGATTAAGCTAAATAGAGCACAGCACAGCGCAGCTTAATGTTGATGAGTCACCCAAGGGCTGTTTATGTCCCTTAGTACGAGTACAAAGAAAAACAATATCTTTAATAAGGGTACTACAAGCATGAGCTTGTCTTGAGTCTGTTTTGTAAAAAAAAAACAAGACACTGTTTACAAATTAAGTTAAACATTAAAGATTAAACAAGACACTGTATACAAATTAAGCTGAAGGCATGATCTCATAAAAATATTAAGACAAATACAACACCAAACCACAGAATAAAGCAGAAATACGTTTCTTAGCTACACTTGGGCAGCAATGGAACTGTGACTTAATACTTCAGGACTTTTCGAAAAAAGAACACCTTACTGCGAGATCGAAAAGTGCAGTATCGGGTTGAAAAACGGTTGACGATCAAAGGAATTAGCCTGAATTTTCCTGCTCAGATTCCGAATCGGAAACTCCCGAAGCTAGTCTATGCCTCTAGCTGAAGCAGAGGTTAGCATTCTCGGGAATATTTATTTTTTAAAGGTCTGGTAAACCTCCTAAGTCTGCCACCCGCAGGTCACACCCTATGACGGCCGAAGATCATTGTGCGCCCTCCGACGCCCGTTGCGTCTGCTGCGAATAGGAGGGAGCTTGATGTATAAATATGGTGCTGTTCCACAAACGATGGGACACTTAATATGGTATTCAGCATGTCCTATTGCCTACACGATAGAACTGATGGCGAAGGTGCCAAACTCCTAGTCAAATTCTAGGTGTCTTTAAATTGCCTTCGACCCACAAAGAAGAAAAAGGGCAAAAGGGATGGGGGGAGGTTGGGCCCTCCCGCTCCCTTTCCGCCGAATCTCTGGCATCCCAGAGCATAAACACTTGTTGTGACCCAACAGAAAATCCGATCTAGACAAGGCTTGTGAGCAGCAGGGCCTGAGCAAAAAAAAACATCTTTGGAGCCTCGAAGTGCATTCTGTATACGCTAAGCCTTGACTGTACCTTTCGAAATCTAAAAATGGATTTGCAAATCGTGGTGTTGTTTTTGTACTACATTACGACGTAATTTGGGTCGCCACGATGGAGGGTACGAGTTAATACTGAAATAATTATGACCTGAACCTTCATCATCCTACACCACACTGCGTTAATAATTAAGTTTCCAAACATGTAAATAAATATGTGTTACTGGAAAAATGACTCTAATACCTACATATAAGGTTTAACTTATGCTACAACTTCAACATATTATTATATGACTTTTTAAAAAGAACATCACTAATAAGGTCTTCGTATTTTCTTGTTACATTTTCAACTGATATCAGCAGATGCATGGATGCATTAAATTAGCATCCATGAGTGACAATAATTCCTTGGGGGCTTGTGGCTAAGTACTGTCGATCGATCAGGTTAAGCTACGCTTGCTGCGGTTGGTCCGTGGATGGGTGACCATCTTTACATACCAAGACCTCTCCGTGCCTCGGAAAGCACGTTAAGCCGTTGGTCCCGGCTGTCATTTGTAGATCTTTGACAGTCGTTACGGGTAGTTAGAAGCCCAAAAGTCTGACAACCAGTCTTACCAAGGGATATCGTGTTACCTAGTAACTATGTTATCGAGGTCAGACAGGCAGCATCCGATTAGGCTGGAAGCCGACCCCAACATAGTTGGGAAAAGGCAATAATTCCTATGGACTATGATGTCCTCTAGATAGCTATTCTATTCTCAAATAATTCGTAATTTATTAAGAAATACCAAAATCTACCTACTTATACAATGATTTTAAAAGTGGCAACACTAGCATCTTAGCAACAGACATATCAACTAGAAAATTTGACAGAAGAACCACAGTCGACTGTAAGGTAGTTTACCTTACAGTCGGTCAATGTAAGGGCGATAATACACTGTGGACACTGTGGTACAACCCTTTTATAATCCAAAAATTTCCAACGCAAGTTTCGGACAAAAAATTATATAAAACAAACTTACCGGGCGGAAACGCATCAGATAGACCGTTACCAGGCATATCCAATGCAACAAAGTAGTATTGTTCTGGCATCTGCTCTATCAGGGGCTCGAACACCGAGGAGCTGTCCTGTCTCCCGTGCACCAGGAAGACAGGGTCCCCGTCTGGATGACCATGGCCCACCACTGGATAAAGACAAGAGTTTAGTGGTTGTTGTTGTCTATTAGTAAAGTCAGTCAAACTTATTGTTAAGCCAATTGACTACCAAGTTAAATGGGAATGACGACATTTTTTTTTCTTTGTCCGTTACATTATTAAAAATATTGGACACGTATTTTTTCTTTTTTTACGTTATCAACAGATTACAGCGATACATTAAGTCAAAATGTGCCATGACCTGTGTAGTCGTCTCTGCTCCCCCGAAGGGGGCACGATGAATCGGCTTGCGGCTTTCTGGCCCCTTGCCCGAGGATTTTTTTTCTTTCGGCCCTCGCAATCGAGGGCCGGTCACTGGGTTCCTCTCCCCTCCTAGGAGGGGGTAGAAGTGCTTTATTGCACATCTACTCGCCGAGGGGTTTGGCTCCCCTCAGCGCTTTGGGGTGTATCTATAGGAGCGCCCGACGTCACGCGTATGCAGATTTTATACTTACTTGTGACGAGCGACCCCCAATCCCTATCTTTAATGCGTTTAATTTTTTTATTAATGTGATAAAGCAAAAAATACGTGTCTAATATTTTTTTATTATCTGAATGACGGACTAAATAGAATTTCGGTTTTTTGACCCAGACATCATCCCTATTGTCCGTATATTCAAATCACAACTGTCCTTTGACAGAGTTGTATAAAATGGCTATAAAACACGGGAAGTTGACGTAGGGTGCCAATTTGTAAAATGACGTTCAACACTCATCATTCGCCAGACAGGGACCACGGAAGTGGGGGGCAGAGGGGGCCAAATGCCCCCCCCCCCCCCCCCCTAAACTCAAACGGGGCGTGCCGCGCCCCCTCCAATTTTCCTACTTGGTAAAGAAGGTTTAGAAAGAAAAAGTGTAGAAATATGTTCCTGTCGCAACTGCAGCCGTCGACTGTGGTCGGTGACAACCGTAGACGCGTCGGCAGATGCCGTCGACAACCGGCAGACGTCATGTCAGACGTCGACGACTAGACGACTGCCACCGACGAGTAAATAAATTCCATATAAAAGCACCAACCACCAAATGCATTCCAAAAATTGTATACGCTTCAAATTGAAATTCCAGAATAAAAGAGATGTTTTTAGATTCCAAAACAAAAATTTAAAAAGATATATCAGATGTGTATAAATATTTCAATCACAAAAATACTTTTTAGGTATAAAAGTTATACAGGGTGATTGGAAGATGGGTGCAAAGCTTTAAGGCGAAGATAGTACAGACAATTTAGAACCATTTAAGCCATGGTTGTCTTAGACGAAGTCTTACCAAATATTTTTAACCAAATTTTTAAGTTTTTTTTCGGAAATTCTCAAAATTTAATGTAAACTGCATAATTATGGCCAAATTGAATGATAAATGAATTCATTTTTTATTTATTTAATTAAAGTAATGTGTAAGCAATCAAGCAAAACATGTTTTAGGCTTCTGTGTCATTAGACATTTTTTTTACAGACATTTAAAGCTCAGAAAAAATAAAAAATTTGTACAATACGTCTTTTAAACCTTATTAAAAATTAAAAAATTTGGTAAGACTTCGTCTAAGACAACCATGGCTTAAATGGTTCTAAATTGTCTATACTATCTTCACCTTAAAGCTTTGCACCCATCTTCCAATCACCCTGTATTGCATGAAAACTCGGTGACATTGTATTTTTTGGCCCAATATCACGTACAATATTGGAGTATTTTGTGGAGGTAGAGCTTAGATGGATCCAGGTGCTATTGACCTTTCGACTCTAAAGGAATCTTTAATATCAATTTCGGGGACGGGAGAATGTCTAAAAGGAATGTTATGAATACGCAGACGAGGTTAACTTAAAAATAAGACGGATTCGTAAAACAGCATTAAATGAGCAGTCAGTCATTCGCCCTGTTGACTATTTTTTTCTGTTAGGCCTGTTATGTATTTTTTTGTACATTGATTGATTTGATTGATTTTTTTGTACATTAGTTGAACAAAGGGGGTGACCCCCTAGATAGGGGGGGTGTGGCTACCGAGTTGACGACTAATAGAGAGTTATGGAAGAAAAAGACAAGTTGCGCCGACCACAAATTAATTGGGATATGGGCAAGAGAATGACTGTTGGATTTTCAAGCCTCGGCTCAATGCCGAGAGTTGAAAATCAAATGCGTAGTAATTATGGAGAATGGTGATGATGACAGTTGAACAAAGGTTTGTTGCTAACTGGCAACTTCCTTTAAACAATGTTGTTACACACAACATCCATAATAACGTCACATGTTAAGGGGGTGGGAGGGGGTCAACAAAGTGTGACATCGTGTGACTAAGGGGATGAATCATAAGCTTCGTGATGTCACATATATGAATCTAGAGTATTGAAACTCAACTCCATCTTTATTATTATAAACTTTAAATTCCATGGGTTCAAAGTCCATGGACACAAGATGATTTCTAAAATGTTGAATTTATGAAAAAAATAATTTTAATGAAATTGTAAGTGCTGTTTTAATTTAATAATCTTTAAATTTAAAATTGAAAAGAAATTAAGGTCACACCAGGTAATGGAAGGTCACACAAATGCCACCTGCGACAATGATCCAAAAATATTATTAATTAGTAATTTATGAATATGTTCAGTATTTATCTTAAGCATACAAAATTTATTACACACACAATGAAAATAAATATTGGCAGATTCAAATTCATTAAATTACATAACACAGGTTTCTACAAAATATTGGATTAGGTAGGTGCTTTGAAAAGACAAATATTTCTGTATGACCAATCTGTTTGTCCAACTGTACAGACATTATGATGCTGTTTAGAGGTTTCCGGGGAGAAAAACAACACAATTTGCCCCTTGGTATCATTTACCTGCTTCACGATTCAAGGACACAAAAAGATTTATGAAGAAATAGCAGCGCCTTGCGGTTTCAACCGCATAAGTCTCAATCCCGTGGGAATATCGGGATAAAAAGGATCCTATGTGTTAATCCAGGTTATAAACTAGATAGTCAAATTTCATCCAAATCCATTCAGTAGTTTTCAAGTGAAAGAGTAACAAACATCCATCTATCCATCCTCACACACTTTCGCGTTTTTAATATTACTTGCTGACCCGGCCCGGCTTCGCACGGGTAGCATTAAGGAGTTATCTACGGCGCACCTTAACTACCTACCCACCTACCTACCTACCTACCTACATAGCTACCTATCTACCGAGATATCATCAAAATTCATGCAAGCCTAGTACTTTTTGTTAGGATTTATGCCATAAATACTGGGATATCATAAATGCAAAAACATTTCTCTTCACATCTTTTTTTTTCGTCAATTTTCCAATGTTTTTAATAGTTACTCTGCTATTTGGGAATGAGTTGAAAACCATGAAAATCGGTCCAGCCGTTCTCAAGTGTTTGAACAAAACTGACTTTGTTTTATATATATTAAGATTATAGTAAGTAGGAAGTCGGATTTCCTGCCGTACTTAGGAATTACACGAGAAATGACTTAGGCGTAAGTTTGAAGTTACCAGCTTAACCCGTCAAACGATTGTCTACTAGAAGCCGATTGTATGTAAGCACTCTACGGTTTTCACAATAAGGGTTTATTTATTGACGTTACGAGTGTATTTTTCTTATGAACAATCGCTGGTAGTGTAACGAGAGGCAAAAAGGGCCAAGGGGTGGCAGTCTAGGTCCAAGGTGGGGACGAGGGTTTGTTGCCCCGACCTTAGTACGCCCCTAATTGTTCAAAGTGACAGAAATCATGATCGAGTACAAATCTCATAGCGATGATTACAGACAAAATTAAATAAGCTTCTCTTTGAAGTCCACTACAATTATTGATGGCATTAGTAACCTCGCACGGGTCCTTGACAGTGCAAGTAGTTTTGAATGAAGAGCAGGACAGGAGGAGAGGTATAAGTTTGTGATGTGGCTCCACAGTCACACTTTCTTTTGAGGGAGTACTTCCATCAGACTAATTAAGCAGCCATCTGGCTTCATAATTTTTTTTAATACTTTTTTTCCTTTACTTCAATTTGCAATCGATTGTCAGACCATAAGCGAATTTATTGTATGACAAGTGACATTGTGGTGGAGCAGCCAGTGCTGCGCCTCTCACTTATAGAAGGTTCCTCTTCAGCCTTTTTACCACCGCTGTCAGGTTTAACAGTTCAGCATCTAGTGGGTTTGGATGCAAGGTAAGGTGTGCCTTGTGTTGTCTTTTATACTGCTCAATTTCAGAGTTTACTGATGGCATGTTTAGATAGTCGTGGATTTCGTCGTTCCTAGCAAACCAAGGTGCCTTTGCTATTGATCTTAGGATACCATTTTGGACTCTCTGCAGGCAGAGTATGTTGGTTTTGAAACGCCCCACAATTGGATGCCGTAGGTCCTAATATGGCTTCATAATTCGTTAAGAAATTTCCAGGTGGAACACGGCAGTTGGTGGTTCCTGGGAGCTCTTCTGCAGGCTCAACATATTAGAGACTAGCAGCGCCCCGCGGTTTCACCCGCATAAGCCTCGATCCGGTGGAAATATCGGGATAAAAAGTATCCTATGTCCTAATTCAGGTCATGGTCTACCCATGTGCTAAATTTCATTCAAATCCGTTCAGCCGTTTTAGCGTGAAAACCAAACAAACACAAAAAATCTAATCTTTTCTCATAATAATATTAAGTTTAGATGTAATATTAAAGGTAAATACTTACAGGCTAGTTTTCCCCAGGGTACACGGATGAACCAGTCGCGACGCCTTTTCATTTTCAATAAACAATTTTTACACAACAATTCAAAATAATTAAAGTTTAGCCTGAGAGTTTAGCGCAATGAAAATATAAACAACTGGTACCTATTTGACGTTGCGTTTTCGTGATGCAACCAAATTAGTTACAACGGCTCGAAAAAGTTAAAGATTCACATGTTAATGTATTTAAATTCTGCAAGCAACCTTTGGATTCACATAATTTGATGAATTGGTTTTAAAATATTCAATCACGGCATTTTATTATTAATTTTTCATTTGATTTATATGAATAAAATGCAAGTCTGAAATATTTGTGACATATTTAGCATGATGTTACTTTTGTGCTTCTACAATGTGCATAAGGGTAAAAGAGATGGAACAAACTGTGATGCTAAAAATTGTTTTGGTAAAACCTACAATGATTTTGACAGATTGCTCGATGACTCTAGTGTTGGGAGTAGTTAGTTTTCACAAATAATCGATAACTCTAAATAGTGACAGGTATTGGTGCCGATTCCCTTGTTCACAAACTAAACTAAATTTAAGTTCAGTGCTTCTTTTTCTTTCTATTTCATTATGAAAAGGACAGAAGATGAATTTTAGTTTAGTCCTGTCAAATTAATCAGCGCCTGTCACTACTCCATACAAGTTTAGACGTGATTAAAAACTTGCCAACTAAAATTAAGTCAATTTACGTCAAGCGCTGATTAATTTGACAGGACTAAACAAAAATTTATCTTCTGTCCTTTTCTTAATGAAATAGAAAGAAAAAGATGCACTGAACTTAAATTTAGTTTAATTTGTGAACAAGGGAATCGGCACCATTGACAGGATGAATAAAAATTCTTAGAGATTTCTTAATAATTTATTTTATAATTTACATTTTACGGTCCAACTTTCTTTGTAAGATTTTAAAAACCTTTTTACATGCGGTGCAACACTTTCGGGGTGAGTTATATGCACATCATGGCCACCCGTGACGGTTACAGTGAAAAAGTTGGGAACCATTAAGCGACATTTTTCTATGATGCTAGCTGCAAACTGTTTTCCCGGTGGGTGGGCGATATTTTCTGAGGATTCAAGAATAAGCGT
Organism: Agrochola litura; assembly: GCA_949152395.1. Taxonomy (NCBI): domain Eukaryota; kingdom Metazoa; phylum Arthropoda; class Insecta; order Lepidoptera; family Noctuidae; genus Agrochola; species Agrochola litura. The sequence continues at coordinate 5,131,965 of OX424519.1, read as the reverse complement.
GGGTGGCGCATGCTCTGTTATCACGGTGAACAGAGTTTCTTCTGACAGGGCAACGGTGGCTATTTTCTTCATTCTTGGCTCCCATGATAACCTGTGAAAGCAAAATAACAATTAACACTGGAATGTAGTGCTTATCTTTATAATATTGCGAGTCTTCTGAGGTTCTGTAATTTATTTATAGCATGTTTTTGTTTATTAAATAATATTCTAAATTTGAAGAAAGTTAGGCGTAGCGGCAACAAATTCAACTCTGAGTTTTGCTGTTTATTTACTTTTTTACACGAACTATTCTTCAGCAAACTGTTAAAATGTTATAAAACTTTTCAACTAGACTTACTTAAACTTTCCATCACCAGCTGGCACCAGCGATCTGGATAGAACCACTTCCGCTTGATCTTCTGATAAACTTCTGTTTCGAACTAATAAGTGGACTGCTTCTTCGAGCGTTAATCGCTTTGAACTTCCGGCATTCCACCTTAAAAATTTAAAATAATTCTTAAAGTCACCTCTAAAATGATCATCCTACGTTATTGATGGCAAGATTCACAGATCGCACTTTGAGATTACTATGCTATGTAATGAATGCGAGCAAGTGTTTTATCCGAATATGAACCTTATGTGCTAAGATTTGGATATTATTAAGTATTGGCCAATTGGCCCTAGTGACAGCGGTTAACTAAGCTAAACACTAGCCTAGTTAGCGAATCCTAACTCTAACCTTCCATGCTAAACACATCGCAATATAAAATCTGAGCCTGATTAATAAATTTAAATGGAGGAATGAGGAGTATGAACGTGGATGACTGTAAGAGTAGGGGGAGACCAAAGAAACGATGGATGGACTGCGTGAAAGATAATATGGCTAGAAAGCTGGTGACTACTGAGATGACAAATAATAAAAAAGTATGTAAGGTTTTCTTTACATACTTTTTTATTATTCGTCATTTGACGCTAGCAGAGAGTTCCACACTTCTGTCTGGAACTCTCTGCCAGCGTCTGTGTTCCATTCCGCATTTAATCAGTCTACCTTCAAAGCAAGAGTACAGGTATCTTCTGGGCACGCTCGTTCCATCATAGACCTCATCCATCGCTTTCCATAAGGCGTGATCAAGGTCAAGAGCAGGCTCATTCAGAAATAAAAATACATGCTACGCTGGCCCTAAATAAATTAGGATAAGGTCAAGAGATTGACGATAATAATTAAAATGATGGGATAGCTTACCTTTCATAACTACCATAATACGAGTCATATAAAAACTGGTACCAAAACAAAGGGTTATGGTGAGGATAGTAATACGCTGATATCGGCGGAGCAGGATCAATGTGCACCATCTTTACTATTTTACCCGGAAACAGGTGATTGTAGAGAATTCCTGTAAATAAAAATAATAACTTTAAGCTTGAAAATCATTGTATCCTATGTTTCATTTAACTAGGCGCTAAGGCTATTAAAATAATAATAATAATATACCAGCCTATTACTGTCCCAGTACAGGGCAAAGGCCTCTTCTCATAAAGAGAAGGCATTGAAGACATGAGCATTGATCACCAGTTTACCACAATAACTTAAGGCAGGTTTGCAATTTCAGATTTATATTACATATAATGTAAGTCCAGGTTCCCTCACGATAGTTTCCTTCACCGATGTCAATGACGTCCAAGATAAACTCAGAAAGTACACATGAATAGAAAAAGTCACATTGGTACACACGGCTACACATTTCAAGTTTATGCTGATCTCGCATTGTATAGGATTTCCATACAATGCGAAGTCAGCTTATACTGGAAATGTATAGCTTGATGTGTAGCCGTGTGCTTGCCCGGATTTGACCCCACAACCTCGTGCATGCGAGGCGGGGCCGTAACTACTGGGCCTAGGGTATTTACAAAGCATTAATTATCTCCAAGCTCCGAATGCGAGATTGAATTTCACTTACCTATACTAAAGCCCATGGAATGTGACAAATAAACGAACTTGTTCCATTTCATATGTTTTACTATCAAACGGACCGTTTCCACAATGCCCAGTTGAGAAACAATAGGCCCAGGATGAAATGGTTCTGATTTACCGTGGCCTGTAACATAATCATATAATATTGAAGCGAGGTTTGAACCGTGGAGATCCAAATCTCTAACCATGTTTTGTTTTTAGATTAATTTAAATCAATGACTTACCGGGCATATCGAAAGCAACATAATAGAAAGTGTCAGGCAGCTGTTCCACTAAGAGAATGAAGGTAGCAGCACTATCCATATAACCATGTACCAAAAGTATTGGTGGATTAGCTGGATCTCCCCAGGATACCACTGAAACAAACAGTTAAAAATATTATGTAATGTGTGAAGTACAGTATGTCTTAAGCTCGGCGTCACACGTGTTAAATAGTACTCATTATCTACTCATATCATACAAAGTTACATCGAGCAATTTTTATGCGGAGCTATGGCCAATTATTTTATGACTAAACGTCTAGAGTATTTTCGAATCACAAAGAAATCGATAACTTTTTGACGACCGTGATTACTACATGTGTGATTACTACATGTCTCATCACTACTCATCAAACGCGGCATTCGTGTGTTGACCATTAAAATTTCTACTTTATGTTCTGAGCAATAAATTACAAAATCGAATCGGAGAATTCAGAAGCAGTGATTGACGTCATCTGTTAAGAACAATGTCCCACTTTCGAAGCAAATTAAGATTAAACGAATTTCAACCTTACGGCACTCACAAAAAGTCTACAATTGTTTTGTAGAGATTTGACAGCTGGCAAAAGGTTAAGTAAAACTTTACTTTTGACGAAAATATTGTGATTTTTAAGAAATAATATTTAGGTAAATATGGTTTACTTACTTGCAATTTTCCCCCACGTAGCGTCCACAGTCCATTCTTTCATTGCCTTATTCATTTTCACAAAATTAAACTATGAACTTTAATCACAATCACAATTCAAAGTTTGTTTTTTTATCTTTAAATTCCCTCACATCGCATTTTGTTATCGTTCCAACATTAAATAGTGTGATTATAGTATAGATAAATGCATAACCCAGTCCTAACGATGAAACAGCAGAGATTATAGCGAATAAAACAAAAAAGTAGGTACCTACATCTAATAATTACGATTGCGTTAGGTATTTACGATGCTAACAAGTTTGGTAGGTAAGGTATGTAAAAGATAAACATAGGTACGTCGATTCTAAAGTCTAACAAAGTAGAAACTGGCTTTTTAGGGTTCCGTAGTAAACAAGGAACCGTTATAGTTTCGTCATGTCCGTCTGTATATCTGTCTGTCCGCTGTCTAGCTCCGAGACTCTTAGTACTAGAAAGCTGTAATTTGGCATGGGTATACATATTAATTACATAGGTACGCCAAGCGCCAACAAAGTGGTAAAAAAAAATATGAAAAAAATTTGTGTTTTTTTTCTTCCAAGGTGTGGGGTATCATTGGAAAGGTCCTTCAAAAACATTGTGAGTAGGTATGTCAAAACCATTGGATTCAGGGATCCGTTTGCGAAATATTAAGCTTTAAAGTGCTAATTTTTGTAAGAGTCGAGTGTCCCCCCCCCTGCCAGTTAAATGGTTGGTTTTGGATGTGTGAAAAAAATCACGAGACGAAACAATAACGAAATTCAAAGGAAAACTATCACAGCTAAGTAGACTCTACAAGTTAACGAGTAATAGTCGACCAACTTATATTTGCAGTTGCAAAAATATGTTTTCCCATACATTCCGTATGGGAGAACATATTTTTCAACTACAAAGTTAAGTTTGTGTTTGAGATAAATTCATTCTAACTACGGAACCCTTCATTGTGCGTGGTCCGACACACACTTGGCCTGTTTTGTTGTTATTCAAAGAGTGTGTGGGGAGGGTTTTTTTTTATATTTATCTTTTTTTATTTATGGCATCTCGTAGTTACCTCTGAGGTCGTAACTACTTAACCGGAATATCCTGTGGCTGCCATAAAGCTAAGTCCAGTCAAAAGCCTCCAGCCAGGGCATATAACTAATAACAAGTTATTGCTCGCTAAGGGCACCCCCTGTGGGCAGAGGACAGCAAGATGGGGTCAGGCTGGATCATAATCGGGATAATTATTATTATCAGGGGAATTTAAAGCTACAGGCTCAGCATTGGCGCGGGCTAGCACTTCAACGAGCAAGGGTCGGGGGGGGGGGGGGGATTAAATGGGTGGGTCTAGCCACTTTTATAAGACGTGTAAGCCGACGTTTGCACGGACGTAATAAAATCGCGGCGGGATTTTATCGTGCACTGGATTTTCAACTCTCGATGTAATTTATCGAGAGTTGAAAATCCAGTGCACGAAAAAAAATCGCCGCCATTTCATTACATCTGTGCGAACGTCTTGGACAGCATCTTATAATAACTGTTCTTGGTTTGCTGGTGTAACAATTATAATAGGAATATTCCATAGATTTTTTGGTAAAAACTAGAATACTTAGAAACATTGTGAAAACAAAAATAAATCGGTAGTGATACCAGCGCCATCTCGTAGCAATTAGATAGAACTAAAACGTGTGCTACAATAAAATACCGCTAGATAGCACTACACCTTTATCAAATTAAGTTTGCTCGGTTGCAGGCAGAGCTCGGAACCGTGATTCCGTGAGACGCCATCCATCTCCACCACGGGCGAGATAATCGCGATTGTTACCGCGATTCTCTCGCTCGTAGATGGCGCTGACGCTTTAGAGAAATAAGTACATTTTCGCAAAACTTTTCACCGAATGCAGGTCCCAAAGCAAAGTCAAGTCCCAACTGTATGTTTAATCTAACTACAATGCATTGCGGATCGTATTCTGCATACATAGGGAACCGTAGATCTGATAACTTTCAACATAAGAGGGCACTACTTATGAAAACAAAAAAAAATACCAACACGCTAGTATTTCTAGAAGGGATAAACAGGAGGAAGTACATCGTAAATATATGTAGGTAAATACTATTTATTTACACTTATTGCAAAAAACAATGTCCTCCTACCGACCCAGTTGGTGTTCTCACACTGGCTGACAGGGAGAATTGTACCAAGGACTCCATACTACGCTTAGTAGATACTAGGTAGTCGCTCCTTACCGACCCTGACGACCCCATTACCCTCCTCCAGGAGAGCAGTAGGGAAACCAGCACAGTGTACAAAAACAGAGCCTCCCATCTTTCCGACTTCGCCGCCGAGGTCCTTTGCGATCGCGACCGCATCCCCGAGAAAATGATACTCCCCCCCGACCCTTGCTCGATAACGAGGTGCCAGCAGTTGTTGCAGCTGAGCACGTCGTAGCTTCGCTCCGGTTGATGCCCCATGCCGAGGTTCGTACCCCACAGGGGGTGCTCTTAGCGAGCGTTCACCTAGTTTTAATTAGCATAGTTGAATAACCCTTGGCTGGAGGTTTTAAGTGTAGTAGCTTAAGGCACCCACAGGAAAGCCCGGTTAAGTGGTCATGATCTCAGAGGTCAACTACGACATGACCCAGCAAAAAAAAAAAAAAACTTTTTAGTCGCGTAGCGCTTGCGACACCAACGGCGCTTTTCATGCAAAGTATCTGTCCAAAGTACTAAGTACTAATACAATTATTATGTATACAGGGTGGCAGGGACATCGACGCGAAAACTGTTTTTTGATAATACATTTTTGATACATTTTTATTCATTTCATATTCAACAGGTTTAACAAATAAATTGTAGAGGCCTTCTTTTAAGTATGGAGATACCTGTGCCAGAAGACCTCCCTCTTCCATAACTAAGTGTATAACATACAAAGCCTGTTAATAACAGAATTTTAACAAAGAAGGTACAATAACAAAACTAAAACTAGATAATAAAAAAAAATAAAAAATAATTAGGAACTTGAATTCGTAAACTGAGACAGTCATATTAAATTATAAAAAAAATAAAAAACAATAATGCCATTAAATTGGAACCCAGTCGTAAATGACATTGAGCTTGTTTTCTAAATTTGTTAACTATCTCAGATTCGTTAAAATTTTTCGTCGGTTATTTTTTTTTTAATCAGCTGTTGCCATACATTTTGACCGCGTAGGTATTGCACCTTTCTGTGAAACAGCAGATTTTTGAAGTGAAAACTTCTTTAGGCGCGTTGGGCACTTTTGAGATGGGAAAAACAATTGAATTTGCGACACCGTTATCAGATTATACTCCTTATTTATTTTATATTACGGATCAATGTTCTATACAAGTATTTTTACTTTAAAGGTTTTGGAAGTATTTTTTCTGGGTTCGATTCCCGGGTCGGGCAAAGTGTTATTGGGTTTTTCTATCTGAAATTTCTCAGTAGCAGCTCGGAGTCTGGATTTGTGCCCGGTTGATGGCAATAGGCTCGCCCCCTATTACATGGGACTTAAACATAACTGGCGAAATGTGGGTGTACCTGCTACAGAGACACCTCTGCCCAACCCTTCGGGGAAACAAGGCGTGATGTTATGTTATGTTTTTTATGTTATGTTGGAAGTATTTTTTTTGTAAACGCGATTGTGCTCTTTACTTAGATAAGGTTACGGATCAATGTTCTATACAAGTATTTTTCTTCCACCAAGGCGAACTTGTTCAAGTTTTCACTTCTGTCGGCACTCCCGGAGTGCCAGTTTTAAAAAAAAAAATATCCGGCGAAAAATTTCAACGCAGGGGGTTTCAGAATCATGTACTGAATCCATGGTAACAGTTTTCGCGTCGATGTCCCTGCCACCCTGTATGTGAGTTTAATTTTAGTATCACTTTTAGGTAAGTACTTTTACTATTTTTTATTTTAATAAATATTTTTTAAGAATTTATTGTGTATGTAGGTTTTACGTTCGATTTTTATTTTTATGTAACCTGTGTAGTTTGGAAGGCGCTGGTGTCTGTGATACTTGCAATGATTTTTAATTATTACAGGCACCAACGATACACTTTGTTCTGTAATGTTAATTTATTACTCGAAAATTAGTTTTTATGAACCTTAAAATATACCAATGTGTTTTGAATGAAATAAAAAATGATTATTTTGTTATTAAATTATACAATAAGGAAAATATAAGATAAGATTGCTTGCGAACGAGTTCAATGACCCGTTGATCGGGCGAATCGGACGTTGCCCGGTCAGATATAGTCTAATAGTACTTACGCCTGTAAATTAATGTAAATGTAACAAATGGAGTTTTAGAAAAAGTTCGTTTTTGAAGTGAAAACTTCTTTAGAGGCCACTTTGCCCTCTCAGTGAACGAAGTCAACCGTCAAGGTGGTTTTACACCGGCGAGGTGAAGAAATCAATCTACCTAGCCTTTTCCCAACTATGTTGGGGTCGGCTTCCAGTCTAACCGGATGCACCTGAATACCAGTATTTTATATGGAGCGACTGCCTATCTGACCTCCACGACCCAGTAACTGGGTAACACGACACCCCTTGGTAAGACTGGTTGTCAGACTTTCGGGGCTTCTGATTATTTATTTATTTATTTATTTAAACTTCTCACACACAAAAAGGTACAAAGGCGGACTTAATGCCATAGGCATTCTCTACCAGTCAACCAAGGGTGGTGAAGAGATAAGATGGCAGGTGCTCTGTTTGAGAGGAACAAAGAAAAAATTAATAAAAATATATCATTAGAAATAAAATGTAGGAACAACAGTACATAAATAGGTTATAACTTATAATACACATACATACATTTAATATAATATATATCTATAATATATATATATATACAAATTCAAGGGAGAGAGGTGTTGAGATGACTCTACTCTATTTATTTTGAAAAACCCGTAACGACTGTCAAAGATCTGTAAATGACAGCTGGGACCAACGGTTTAACGAGCTTTCCGAGGCACGGAGGGGTCTGGATATGGAATGGATGGTCACCCATCCACGAACCGACCGTGGCAAGTGTAGCTTAACTTGTAATCATTTAGCTATGAGCTTCACGGCGAGATATTGGTGAATGTGAGTAATAAAGCGTTATCTAGCCCCCCACTTTCAGTACATTTGCGCAAACCACAATTAAACTCTACGTTCATCACACAATCGTCTTCTTCAATGTCCTACTCACCGCTCTGACTTCATTCACTCTTCCTTCTTCGTTCGGTCTCTCTCTGTGGAATGTGCCAAGAAATCAGGATGGCAACCAACCGATTATCCTTTATCAGTTCGCGAGCACATTCGTAAGAAGCTGGCAGTACCTAACTATAACCTGTAAGAAAATCCTTACTTCAACTCTTCTAATATTATCATACGACGACACCGAAGCCTTGATATAGAACCTACACCACGCACATACACCTTCACACACACCATCACACCCACTCAAACTTTACAAAACTATACAAGCCCAATAAAATGTAAACTATTTTTACTTTTCTTTATGTCTAGAATATGACAAATGTTTTATTTAATTTAATTTAATTTTATTTTCTATATCTTGTCTTTATTATTACCCTCACACTGTAAGGTAACCATAATATTGTTAATCGCACTCCTGAGCCACAAGACACAAGCGATGCTTAGTTTGTGGCTCACCGAATTTCGCTAAAATTGTATTGTTACTTTTTGATTAATAAACTTTATTACTATTATTACCTATCATCACAGCGGTAATGGTGCCGATTCCCTTGTTCACAAACTAAACTAAATTTAAGTTCAGTGCATCTTTTTCTTTCTATTTCATTAAGAAAAGGACAGAAGATAAATTTTAGTTTAGTCCTGTCAAATTAATCAGCGCTTGACGTAAATTGACGTAATTTTAGTAGGCAAGTTTTTAATCACGTCTAAACTTTTAAGGAGTAGTGCGCTGATTAATTTGACAGGACTAAACTAAACTTTATTTTCTATCCTTTTCTTAATGAAATAGAAAGAAAAAGATGCACTGAACTTAAATTTAGTTTAGTTTGTGAACAAGGGAATCGGCACCAATGTTTCCCATTGTTTGTCTTATTTGTTTTATAAATATATTCGTGTATTTATGTGTTCTTATATTTATTGGTATATTATATTATATATTTTGTTTTCATAGGTATATTATTTATCCTTATATTTAAATAAATACTTATTTATTCCACATTGGTGCCGATTCCCTTGTTCACAAACTAAACTAAATTTAAGTTCAGTGCATCTTTTTCTTTCTATTTCATTATGAAAAGGACATAAGATAAATTTTAGTTTAGTCCTGTCAAATTAATCAGCGCCTGTCACTACTCCATACAAGTTTAGACGTGATTAAAAACTTGCCAACTAAAATTACGTCAATTTACGTCAAGCGCTGATTAATTTGACAGGACTAAACTAAAATTTATCTTCTGTCCTTTTCTTAATGAAATAGAAAGAAAAAGATGCACTGAACTTAAATTTAGTTTAGTTTGTGAACAAGGGAATCGGCACCAATTTCCGATATTGCACCTACCTCTGTTTGTTTCTGCATCACCCAAAGGTTGACTGGTAGAAAATGCCTATGGCATTAAATCCGCTCTGTACATGTATGTGCTTAATGTATTTAATAAATAAAACGCGTTCTTTGACCAAAGGGAAAGGTAGGTATCATGAATCATTGCATTCTACCGGTAGTAACAGTAAATACCTACCAACCTAAGTGAAGGTTAACCTGTCTCCAGTCTCCACGCAGATTTTATTAGATTACCTATTTTTATCTGAACCAACCAACCATTTCTTTGTGTGCCTATGTACGAGTATATCCGTGTTCTGTTCCAATCAAGTTGATTCATAAACTTTTTTTTGGATATTATGGCCTGGTTACTAAGACCTTTAAGCCAAGTCTTTTTTGGGCACCACATTTTAACACAATATTAATAAAATATCTACAGTATTTGTTAAATTTTAAACTCAAATAGGGTTACCATTTCGAAATTTGAAAAGTCCTGACAAAAAGCCTGACATTTCGATAAAAGTCCGAACATTTTAGTCACAAAATCCAATTATTGTTTGATCTCATTAAGTTGATTAAAGAATATTTATATTTTGTTTTTAGATTAACGAGAAGTTATTATATATTAAAGACTTATTTGGGATTACTTAAATAAGTTTTTTTAATCGTATTCCATTTAAGCCAAAAAATCCGGACGGATGGTAACCCAGCATTTAGTTCTAGGCTAGTTGCCCATTCCATAGCTTACCGAGTAGGTACCTATGGAGTAGAACGGGCAAGAAACTCCATAGACATTCTTTTTTATCAAAATGTTATATTGTTATTAAAATATTGGTTACATAATTCATGTTGAAATGGAACATGTTTGTGAGAACGATGTAGAAAGACGTGCACGTTGAAAGCTTCCGAAAGAAAAAGACAAAACAATTAACTTCCAAAAAAGACATTACAAAGTGAAAAGTAATTTTAATTTCGGAAGTCGGTATCTTAGGTTTAGAATTTTCGTTTTTGCCACCGACTTCCGAAATTAAAATTATTTTTCACTTTGCAGTGATTTTTTGGAGATCGGTTGTTTTTTTTTTTTTTTGTAAAAAGTTTTTATTTGTGGTACCTACTCCACACTCTGCTATGTAAATAACAGTGACAGGAACTTATTTTATCATCATCCATATGGACTAATTGGGAAAAATACGTATTATTGAAGCTAACTCAAAAACTACCCAAACAAATTTAATAAAATTTATAATTATATTTTTATTTAGCAGCAACTTTTATTTTACAATTAACATTCATAATATAAAGACATAATTATTTACATTTATACCTAACCTAATTTTTTCTTATACAGCGTGTAACAAAAAAAAAACGTGTGGCACTCGGGGACTGCCGCGGTAAAGCTATTGCATAGCATTTGTAACCTCCATACTTCCTATTTGTCAACGCTACACTTGGGATAACAAAAATTATGTTCCCATGACAACGTGATGTTGTCATGGGAACGTAATTTTTGTTTTATGTCATCATCCGTCATTACATGGTATGCGGAGTGGGGGGTGTTAGGTTTTCTTCGTTACGGAATTTCTTTTTTTTTCCTATGCAATGGCTTAATGCCCTGTCCGATTCTTCAGGGTGTTTTAAGAATAATACTGAGAGTCTATTTATGTGGTGATTATAAATAACAATAACTTTTTTACCGTCCCATTTTTTTTTAAATTACTTTTTGGTGGGTAATGTTATTGCGGTACCTATGCGCCCCCTTTCGGATCGCACAGGGTTTTTGTTACATGCTGTATACTTTTATTGTTTTAATAATTTGACGACATTAGTAGGCATATATTTTAATTTTATTAACCCATAATAATCACAATAATAGATTTGTATTAGTATATACTAGCTGACCCGACTTACGTTGTCCTGTCCAAAGGTCTTAAGTTTATAAAAATATCTTATAGAAAAAACGTTCACTTATTCCCGAATTTAAAAAAAATCCGGGATGCTTTCCAATTTTTCCTTGCATAAAAAAAAATCTAATTTGGACTATTACGAATATTTGAAAACAGAACATGGTCAAATCGATCCAGCCGTTCACAGTTCACTCACAGATTCATCTCGACACTCTTCGAATTTCGAAGTAATGTTATTATCAGGGATGTTACGGAGTTTCGATTCCGATTCCGAAAGGTCCGAACTTCCGATTAATTTTACACCGATTCCGGTTCCGATAATTTTGAATCAAAGTTATACCGAAGTTTGAAACACGTTCGATGCACGTGACTAGAGCGTGTACAACCAAGTTTTAACTCTTCGCCAGGGTAATGTTTGTTTATTTTGTACACGCTCGCGCTCGAAGTCTCACTGTGCGTTTGCACTGGCGAAACATTTACAACAAAACATGTTGAAATCTCAAGTTTCTGTCATACTTTGTATGGAACATTGACAGACAGTAAAGATTTAAAAATGTTTTGTTGTGAAAGTTTCACCCATGCAAACGCACAGTCAGTTTATTGTTTTGTTTGTGGATGTTATCACAAATATTTGACTGATTAAAGCGACTGATTAAAGAGACTAATTAAAGAGACTGATTAGAGAGACTGAATTATATTTCTATTGTTAAGCCTTCCCTAAATACATATTTCTTCTACTTCCACCTCCACCTCCGGTTCCGACTCCGATCAATCAAATAAAAAACCTCCGGTTCCGGTTCCGGGAAAACTACTTCCATAACATCCCTGGTATATAGAACCCAGCCACGGACTTTTTATTACCGCGGCGAATTTTATCGCGCACTAGATTTTCAATGCACTGCTTACCGCCGAGAGTTGAAAATCCAACAGTGTATTTTTTTGACGCGCTGGGATGCACTCTGCTGAATTCTCAATGCACTGAGAGTTGAAAGTCCAGTGCGCGATAAAAAATCGTCGCAAAATCATACTATGATAACCAAATATTTAAATATCTATTTATTTCTTAGAGTTTTGATCGAATATATTGATAAACTATCCTCCTATCACCATTTTTGTTAATAAGTCTATAAAAAACGTCATCATAGGACACAAAACCGTCGTTCTCTTTATAAAAATTAAAACATGGCGTCTTCTTGGCTGAACGTCGTAAGTGCCGATGCCTCATCAATAGGTCACCGAAAAAAACATCTTTTTCCAAGATGTCTTCTCGGTTTTGTCTTGAATCATTCGTACATATTTCTTTGGAGAAATATATCGACCTGCAAACAAAGAAAAGTAAAATCATAAGTAATTATAAAACTATTATTTTCTTTAGAAAATATCCCACCATGACCAGCCAGCACCTTTTGCAAGATATCATTCCAAACTCAAGGTTTGTCAACGTGGGATCAGACCATACCTACATACATATTCGCAACACCACACTGCGCTGCAAAACACAGATTACTGACGTTTCTCAAAAATCCGCTAAGCTGAAGTGGGATTGGGCTGGCCACGTCTGCCGCATGCCCAATCAACTGTGGGCTAAATAAACCACTATATGGAGCCTTGAGACAGCTAGAAGGCGTCGCGGCAGACCCCGTAGAAGATGGTGGGACGCGCTGGACAAGACAAACGACCAGTGATTCACATTAGCACTGGATCGCAAGCACTGGAAGTCGTGGGGAGAGGCAAAGGCCCAGCTGTGGGATGAGACAGGCTAACAGTAACAGAAACTTCGACTGTTATCAAAATAGCAGTTGAACCAACCACCAACGAAGTGTTACCGGTAACTGAGTTTCTTTCCATTTCTTCCCATGTGGTTCCTACTCTGTTTTTAAACGACTTCCAAAAGGAGGAGGTTCTCAATTCGACTGTTTTTTTAATAGTGAAAACTTCTTTAGGCGCGTTGGGCTATTTTGAGATGGGACTAAACCATTGATTTTGCGACACCATGACGACACCTCATTTTTGTAAACGCGATTGTGCTCTTTATTTATTTTAAATTACGGATCAATGTTCTATGCAAGTATTTTTACTTTCAATTCAATTTTTCAATTCATTTATTCACAAACAATTTACATTGTGTTTGAAATATTCTAACGACACAAAAAAAATACATTCATATGATAAATATAAAATGACCAACAATAAAAAAATTCAACTCATTAAGAATTCAAGATTAGGAATAGAAAATCATTAAAAAAAATATATATATATATAACTAAATGAAATAGTTCAATGTCAACTCAAATAATTAATAGGAATAATAATACATTTGTCATGTAAACATAATGTCATAATTACATAAAATAACAATTACAGTCGGCTCTAGTAACATACCTACTTGAGTTGACAGGAGAAAACACAAAGTAACACAACATAATATTACATTTCGTTAACGGAGTAGAGACACTTATCTAGTAGGAATGCTTGAAGCTTTGTTTTAAATGCAGATGTATAAATCAAACTTTTTAAGTGCAGTGGTAACCTATTGAATAATTGCACTGCTTGATAATGTGAACTGTGCTTCACAATGTTGAAGTGAGGACTTATCTTATTTCTCAATTCTTTCCTACGTGTGCTCTCTCTAACCAGTCTTTCCTCATCCGTCTCATATTCATGTACCTACTTTTAAGGTTTTGTAAACGCGATTATGCTCTTTATTTATATTTCGTTACGGATCAATGTTTTATGCAAGTATTTTTCTTCCACCAAGGAAGGCGATTTTGTTCAAGTTTTCACTTCTGTCGGCACTCTCGGAGTGCCAACACTTTTTTTTTGTATCTTTGCTAGGTGATTACTCCGCCAATTATGAATTGAATTTGATCATTATTTTTTGTTTGTTTGGTAGGTCATACTTTAGAGGTGGTCCCATATAAATTTTATTAACTAGCTTAGGTACTTTTTGAGTTAGCTTCAATAATATGTCATTTTTCTATTTGTATGTGGATGATTTGATAAGTTCCTGTCACTGTTATTTACATAGCAGGTAGTGGTATTCGAATTTGTGTGGGGTAGGTACCATAACTAAAAAGTGAAAAATAGCAAAAAAAATAACAACCGACTTCCAAAAAAAAAACACTACTTACAAAGTGAAAAAAATACTTTAATTTCGGAAGTCGGTGAATTTGGTTTTGAACTTTCGTTTTTTGCCACCGACTTCCTTTGATTGGTTTCTCAAGAATAAAAAGCTTCTTGTTCTTCTTCCCGAGTTGTCAATTCACCATGGGCCTTGTATGTTGATATTGAAAAAGATATAGATGAGTTGGTTGCAATAACCGAGAACGATCGGTAAGATATAATACTTATAGGATTTCGGGCTTGTTCTAAAGTCGGTCAGTATGTTATTGGAATCCAGACAAAGTTCAGTAAGGTTACAGTTATTCCTTACCTTTTATAACATGAATTGTATCTGGCGACCCATCCGTCAAAATCCGTGTATAAACCTTCAAGGCTAGTCACGCCATGGTCCGATCGTTCTGAAAAAATAAACGTAATTTAGTTAGTATGAAACGTCCTTAGCAGCGTCGCCAGAGAGAGCTTTAGAACTCCCGGAGCTCCTGTCAACCATCGCATCGGGAGTGGTTTGATATAATTATGTCCCTTCCTTCTAGAGGATGGGGTTTATAGAATCTGTGACTGCCAAATTAAAGGGACAAGACAATTAATATCTTCTCTTGTATCGGCATGAACTAAGTACATTATGTGTATAGAGTGGGTGTGTAATAGATGGCATAGTAACAGATAGTATGATATCACTTGAAATAACGTTCACACTGTCTGAACGCGATAAACTCAAAAACTATCGAACGGATTTTCAAACGGTTTTTAACATTGGACGGAGTGATTCATGCGAAAGGTTTTAGTGTATAATTCATTACGGTTTTGTGTAAATTGGCTGAAATATGACGATTATTGTAGAAGAAGTCGGAAAAAATCATGCCGACTGGGAGCTTTACCTACTGGCGTGCGCTGCGTTAAACGAAAAAGATACATCAAATTTATGTTCAACGGTATTGTTCATCTTAAAAAGTTCAACAAAAAGTCCGCGATGGCACATGTCTATCTTCTAAGGATGACCCACAATAACCATTTTTATCTTTCAGAATTTGATAAATATTAATTGTTATTTCCGAAGCTTTTTTGACCGGTATAGTATTAATCCTTATCAAAAAAAAATATGTTATGTAAATTGGGCATTTAATTTAAATTCAAATATGCATTTAAATCATGTAATTTAAATGAATAGTTTAAAAAATATCACAGTTTAAAAATTACGCGTAGCAACGCGGGCGCAGCGGTAGGAATCAATGACCTTTTCCTGTGTTATTTTATTAGGTATGAAATCTCGGTAGTACGTTCCCGTGGGATATTTTCCGACATCCCGATTTCCGGCCACCGTAGGCGCGGGTTTGCGGACGGTGAACAATGGGTAGCTCGCCGCCCGATAACGACCAGGCCCGGGTCGACGGCGCGTTGTGTTCCACACGCGCCTCAAAGAAATGTCAGCAGAATTGACGGGGTCCGCTAGAGCCGATGCCTGCCGGGGTTGCGAATAAGGCCGAAAGGGAAATCGTGGCCCCCGGCAACATGGCTACTGAAGGAACACGGGTGGGATTTAGTCAGTAAGAGTCTGACACGCCCTCCCGCTCCACCCAGAGCGGGAGCGAAGCCGCGGGCAAAAGCTAGTATGCTATAAAAACAAATAACCTAATTTAATATGATCTAATGTTTCATATAACCTTCTTTTGCTCTATAATCATTTATTTAATATTCAATTTGTATAATGCTATTTTTATATAATGTTCAGTTGACATAATTTTCATATTTAAGAACTCAATTTCAGCCAAAATTCTGTAATGAATAAGTAAATATCAGGAAACATAATACTGTTGTAACCTCATTTAACCCAAATGATTCAAGAACCTTTCTTTTCTTTCTTTCTTTCTAAAGAGTACCTACTTATTGCTATCTGGCAGTACAGGTGCGCTGAGCCTCAGCCCTTTTGGCATAAGTAAGTTCTTTTTTATGTAGTTTACGAGGTGTTTTTTGTTAGTACTCAAACTCATGTCAATATACGAATTTTCTTTTTTCTTATTTTCTAATAGCTCTTATCTTATCATAGCATGATGTTCTCACTATTGGGCCACAGGCATTGGCGGATACGGGGGGGGAGGCATGCGGGCCATGCCTCCCCCAAACGACCCAGGAATTCCATAGTTTCGACTCCAGTTTTCGATTCAATTCAGGTGCACTTTTACACAGCATATGTCCTCATAGGTAGAAACAGAAATATATTCTTTGTGAATGTCTACTTCTTAGTTAAACTCAGTTATAAAAAGATATAAAAAGCATGCACATATGCACATACTAAGAATCATTAGCAAGCAACCCACCTCGTCCGCACGTCCACTTGGGTCTGGGACTTTAAAATGAATTAGGTACAGTACCGACCAAAAGTCCATGAGCAATCTCACAAAGCAATAGACTGACGCTTCGGTTTGACTTACGACCTTCTTCTATAAGTTGTTACAATACTGTAGACACGCACATTACACACACACACTCACTTTGTCTGCAACCAATGACTAGTTCGATAATCATCATTCGTTTTTTGTTTCATTCGTCTTGTTCACATAAATATTAAAGTTTAGCAGGTAGACCACAAAAAACTAAGTAAATTATTTCGATTTCTGTGGGGTAGATGCAGTTTGTTACGAGTATTCAATTAATAGAACTTTGTTGGTTCGTGGATAATATAGGTGACGAGTATTTAGCGCAGTGTTGTGGTTATTATTATCAAAAATCAGGCATAAAATATATTGAAGAGATCAGATCAGATCAGAGAATATTATTGCGCTGCGTAAAAGTGAAGTGAATATCTAATGAAACCGGACTAAGTGTGAGTGTTATCATTTATATATTTCATATTTTACTAAACATAAATCTTAATCAAGGGTATTGTTGATAGAACAGAGGTATTGTTGAGACAGAAGATGCCTTTAAAGTTTTAAATTCATTGTGAGGTTTAATTCGATTAGTGAATAATAAATAATTAGGTATTATGTGTAATAAAAACAATGTTTTTCTTTGTTCTAGAGAAATACTGTGAGGGTTAAGAGATATGAGGAAGGGGCTTATTATCGAGTAGCAGCGACGTCAAATGGTGAATGAAACAAATGGTTTCATACCAACGAGATATTTTGCTGAATTATTAAAAACACGTCATTATGAACCGTTCGCCGTGCACTCTGAAGGCTTGCATCACTGAAGACCAGCTAGAAAACCGTTTTTGACCTTAAAATATTGACCGTACCCAACTTAATAAACAACAGATTCGTTATTGCATGAATTTATGGTAACGAATTTTTTAAGCACGTTTCAATAGGGTGTTTGTCGTATTTCTTGCAGATATACCGAAATTGTTTAATATTATTTTAGTAATAGTATTATTTTAGGATTCAAATTTGAGGTTTAGTTTCAATCTTCTTTTCGTAAAGAAAATGAATACTTAAGCTATAACCTCAATACCAACCAATATTTACTAAAGCCAAATAAAGTTTAAAATAATTAATATGAACATATCACGCATTTTTTTATTCTAAACCCTTTATTGCAATAACAACATTAATAAATAGGCAGGATATTTAAAAATATTATTATTGCAAACAAAAATAATAATATTTGCAAAAACAGCGCTGTGATTTACGAGATTAGAACCTTAGCCATCTTGAATCTAAGACCAACGCTTAACGCCTTCTGCTATCTGCACATATAATTTACTTTTGAATTTTAGCAATGCAATACACTGGCCAAGGTCATATGATGCGTGCTAACAAAAGTTATGGAAATATAAGTGCGGCGCCCGCGAACCGTGACGATACGATAGTGTGAAACTGCGTTCTCTGTGGTGTGTGTACGGCACTCACACCACAGACGTCTGACTGTTTACACATACAAATGTACGGACTATACCGCGTGTTCACAGCAATACGACTCTTAGCGTGCTTATGCACTTTTGAGCGCTTACTGTACACTCTTGAGTTGAATTACAAAAAAAAAAAAAAAAAATACCTAATAAACTTTAATTTCGGAAGTCGGTGGCAAAAAACGAAAATTCAAAACCAAAGACACCGAATTCCGAAAGTAAAGTTATTTTTCATTTTGTAGTGTTTTTTTATTGGAACTTGGTTGTTTTTTTTGTTTTTGTTAACGTTTTTATTAAATATTTACTGTCACAGTGTTTGAACGTAGAGCTGTTTTCTTAACGACCTACACAACATAAGGTTGCTTATTGCATAAAACCTTACAGTACCTACGTAAACAAGCCGATGCCCGCTGCATTAATTCCTTGACCGATATCCAAATGACTTTAAAATCACTGACGTTTAAATGTTAATCTTTTGTTTATCGCCCTCACTGATTCCGATAATAACAAAACATATTATTAAAACCTTAACAAAACATATAAATATTTATCTGAGCTTGTTGTAGGTAAATATTATTTTAAGAACCGTTATCCATTATCATTGGGGATATTAATAACATAACATCACGCCAGCATCCCCGAAGGGTTGGGCAGAGGTTTGGCACCCAGATTTCGCCAATTATGTTCAAGCTACATGCAACATAAAACAAAATGTATTTTAAGAAAACACGTATACTAAAAGATCAATAATTAAATTATCTTTAAAACGGTGAAGGTTTCAGAAAAATAAGCTTAGATTTTGCGTGATTCTCAGTTTTTTTATCCGCGTATGACATACCTAACTTTACAAATTAATTTCACTATGTATTATAAATATATTCAAAAATATTCCTATATCAAGTTATAAAAAAAAATGCTCCAATTTAACATATATTTTTTCCAAATCATTAACACTACTCGTTTAGACGTGATCTTCAGTATAAAATCATTAAAAGTCGTTTATCGTCACCTAAAGGGGAGGCTTGAGCCTGCATCATTATTTATGACCTGAGTACCAGCTGTGGAAATGTTGTAGGCTCATTATGTGTAGGGTCAACGAATTCGTTTTAGTATATTTTTGCACTTTGACCCCATTAGCCAGATACAACATAAATACACAATTAACTATGGTAAACTGTCCCTAAGAACTGTCAAAATGTCCACTATCAAATTGTGCTTATATAAAAAAAAAAACTAAATGTATTTTATTAAATGTAGAATAATAAAGTTAACATAAAAAATAAATGCGAAAAAGTACACTACGCAAAAATACTTGTTTTTATTAAATAAAATAAAAACTTACCAGTCATTCGATTAATATCCATTATTAAAATAACATTAACACATCACTCTATTGTTCTTGCAAGAACTGTAAAACGGCTGAGCACTGAATGATAAAACAATAATGTTTTTGTTGATAGTCGAGTGTAAACAAATAGAGTTGACGTGCTCCCGCGTCGATAGCGAGAGTACAACGATTATCTTGTAGTGATGGGATTGTGTTGTATCGATAAAAGTCGTATGGGGTAATCTTGTTTGTCAATCTGTAGATAACGTTTTGAGAATTCTAATTCAGACGCGTCATATCCAAATATGGTGTCCTGATAGCCCCGTGGTTATGGCCTTGCCTCTCATGCACGAGGTTGTGGGTTCAATCCAGGCAAGTACCCAATGCTACACCCAAATATCGCCATTGAAAGTCCCACGTAATAAATAAACAAATCAAAATATTTATTGCAGAACAAATGATCCATAAAAAAACACAATTTAATAAATAGTTAAACAGAAAAATACGATAAAATAAAAATAAAATAAAATGGCACAGTACACATACAATACGTATATTTATAAAGTCACGCCTTTCCACTCTTGTGCAAAATAAATTACATTTTCACGGCGCACAAGGTCATGAACGCTATTGCTATGCTAAAATGGGACAATTAAAAACAATCGAAGTCGCCGTGATACCTACTTTTTTAACAAAGAAAGGGAAATGTATAGCCGTGTGTACATATTTCTATGACATAAAAGAACTGTCAGTCTTCTTTTTTTTTTGATCTACGGCATCTCGCAGTTGACCACTAAGGTTATGGCTGCTTACCAGGCTTTCCTGTGGCTGCCTTAAGCTTCTACACTCAAAGCCTCCAGCCAGGAGCAAAAACTATTCTAAATTAAAACTAGGCAAGTGCTCGCTAAAGGCACCCCTGTGGGGAACGAACCTCGGCATAGGGCGTCGCTGGGGGGAGGACAGCAAGAAGGGACAGGCTGGATCAAACTTAGATTTTCATCTTGATTATTATGCGGGGTATTTAAAGCTACGTGCTCAGCTGCAACAACTGTTGGTACCTCGTTTTCGTGCAAGGGTCGGGGGGAGTATAATTTACTCGGGAGCGCGGTCGCGATTGCGACGGACCTCGGTGGCGAGGTCGGAATGACAGGTGTCGTCTATATTTGTATACTGTACTGGTGGCCCTATTCTTTTCCTGGAGGAGTGTTATGGGGTCATCGGGGTCGGAAAGGGCTATCAAAGTCAAATTGTCACCTTTACTTAAAAAAAATCATCGATAAAAACATCGATAAACAATACAAAGCAAGCACAGCCCTACCTCAATCGTCATGCGTCCGTATTCTGAAACCGGTCGTCAGTTTCACTAGCGGCGAGTTAGCCAAGACTCGCCGAGACATACACGTTTACGTCACTATCTAATGTTTTGTAATACGTTTCGTCATGCCCTCGAGAATGAACTAATATCGTAATTCGTACGCGAGATATATTTCTAATCGAGTTTATGTAATAGGTCTGAGTCCGAGTTATATAGAAAGTGGATACCTACGTTGTAAAAGGATTTTTAAAGTTGCATCAAATAGTGGCGAGCCTTTTTAATAGGGTTTATCCTAAAAGTTGGCAATGTCGTAAATAGCTGTCAAATATTTACCTGTTTTGATTAATTCGGCAATATTACTGTATGGAATTAAGAAATGTGGCTAACTAGGGAACTAAAATATTGATTATGAAATGCAATAATTAATATCGTAACACCGAATATTTCGTTTTAGATCTTCGATCAACATTGGTATTGTTGATCGAAGTTTTAGATGTAGAAAAAGTAATTGGAAACTTCCCAAATGCCTTTTTTACACCTAAAATTGTTACAACATCAAATTCAATGTTATAAAATTTATTATTTATATTTTATTTTATTTTTGTTTTTTTTTTTTTTTTTTTTTTGTTTTTTTTTTCTCGGTAGCAGCCCGGAGTCTGGATTTGTGCCCGGTTGATGGCGATAGGCTCGCCCCCTATTACATGGGACTTAAACATAACTGGCGAAATGTGGGTGTACCTACTACAGGTACACCTCTGCCCAACCCTTCGGGGAAACAAGGCGTGATGTTATGTGTAAAATTTGCAATTCATTATTACTATTCTAGGGAACTAATTAGCCACATTTCATATTTCCATACAGTAATATTGCCAAATTAATCAAAACAGCGAAATATTTGACATCTATTTGCGACGTTGCCCACTTTCAGAATAAACGCTCTTAACATAAAATAATTATATTATATTCGGCAATAATCCCGGCCGGCCGGCCACAAATGGATTCAAGTAGCCCAATCAGAGGATTGGCTATCTTTGGAAGAGGCCTTTACCCGCAGCGGAGTTATTGCATATACATAACTAAAATAATACAATACATTTAACATACGACTAATTAAATTTATGTAAAATTCAAACAGTAACTAACAACTCGGGCAAAGTGTTATTGGGTTTTTCTATCTGAAATTTCTCAGTAGCAGCTCGGAGTCTAGATTTGTGCCCGGTTGATGGCAATAGGCTCGCCCCCTATTACATGGGACTTAAACATAACTGGCGAAATGTGGGTCTGTACCTGCTACAGGGACACCTCTGCCCAACCCTTCGGGGAAACAAGGCGTGATGTTATGTTATGTTATGTTAACTAACAACTGAAAAATAAAAATGCTTTTACAATCTCAATGAATATTTACATGTCAGATTGCGGAGTATATACGAGTATAAGAAAATGAAATAAATATTGGTAAATACCTTATATTGATTAATTTATGTTAAAATATTAGTGAATCAATACATTGACATTATAATAGTTATGACATTATCAATTACCATTTACAATAATATTTATTTAGTCTAATCTGACATTATACTTTATCTCTTGAATCTCGTAACTAGAAATAACACTGCGGTTTTCCTGTTAAGATTATTAAAGGTATATTTCCAACTGCTATTTCATTAATAAACCGGTACCCTAATTGCGTAATACACGATCAATCACAATCTGTTTCGATTTGAAACAGATTGCTAATCCATTGCTTTATAAGTTGGAAAAAAAAAATATGCTCAACAACGTAAATAACGCAATGAATGTTGTTGAACTGTCAAAATGAAAAAAATTAGGCAAAATTGTTTACGAAAATAAGTTACGCAATTAGGGTACTGAAATGTATTGAATATAGAGAGAGCAGTGGTGGCCCAGTGGTAATTGCCCCGACTTGACAGTTGTAGGTCGTGGGTCCGAACCCAGGCAGGCGCTTTACTTTGTGTAAATAATTTCGTCACCACTGCTCTCAAAACGGTGAAGGAAAACATCGTGAGGAAACCGGCATGCCCTAGAACCAAAAATTCGAAGACATGCGACATCTACCAACCCGCGCTGGGCTTGCGTGGTGGATTATGGCCCACTCCCTCTCGAAGAGAGAAGGCCTGTGTCCCAGCAGTGCCAGTGCTATCACACGCCAATTACAATGAAAAATTACATATGTAATGCTGGATTATGTTCATATAGCTGTAACACATCATAAACTAGGACCATCGAAGTAAAATTAATAAATAAACATCTAGTAGTTATAGATATTCCCTCAAAATAAAAATTGCTCTAGCATTTTCCGAGATAATCTACTATGACAGCTAGGCAGACAAACAGCGGGCACGCCACAACTGCGGCGATAAGTCCCCTCTTTGAGGAGTGGCTAGAGAGGCACCACGGCGTCCTCTCCTTCCGTCTGACGTAGGTCCTCACCGGATACGGTTGTTTTGGGAGGTTCTTGTTCGGGATAAAGCGGGAGGAAACGCCCGGGTTTCACCTTTGTGTGGATCGCCCGGAGGACACGGTGGAGCATACGGTGGAGATTTGCCCGGCTCGGACAGAGCATCGCCGTGTCCTCGTGGAGGCGATCAGCGGCGGTGATCTCTCGCGTTCGGCCCTGGTCCAGGTCATGGTACGGAGCGAGAGGGCAAGGGAAGCCGTCACCTCCTTCTGCGACGCAATAATGCTCGCGAAGGTCGAGGCGGAACGCGTGAGGGAGAGGCAAACTTCGCGCCCTCACGCCCCTAGCCGCCGCAGGAGACGCCCTGGGCGTCGGAAATCACCGGCCGATTCCCGGCCACCGTAGTAGGCACGGGCTTGCAGACGGTGAGCAATGGGTAGCTCGCCGTCGGATAAGGACCAGGGTCGGGTCGACGGCGCGTTGTGTTCCACGCGCGCCTCAAAGAGATGTCAGCACAACTGACGGGGTCCGTTAGGACCGATGCCTGCCGGGGTCGCGGGTAACCGAAAGCGATACCGTGGCCCCTGGCAACATACAGGCAACTGAAGGAACAGGGGTGGGTTTTGGTCAGTAATAGTCTGACACGCCCTCCCGCTCCGCCCAGAGCTGGAGAAGTTATTTGATAATTTCACACCTAAAAAAAAAACAGTGGCACTCCGGGAGTGCCGACAGAAGTGAAAACTTGAACAAGATAGCCTTGGTGTAAGAAAAATACTTGTATAGAACATTGGTCCGTAATCTTATCTAAATAAAGAGCACAATCGCGTTTACAAAAAAAATAATACTTCCAAAACCTTTAAAGTAAAAATACTTGCATAGAACATTGATCCGTATTGTAATATGAGTAAAGAGCACAATCGCGTTTACAAAAATGAGGTTTCGGTAACGGTGTCGCGAGTTCAATTGTTTTTCCCATCTCAAAAATACCCAACGCGCCTAAAGAAGGTTTCACTTATATGGCAAACAAACAGCAACGTATAAAGTGAGTACTTATTACTTAGAGTTCATTGTTGTTACTAGGCAACTAGAGAACCTTAAAAAAACCAAGTAAAATCCTCAGAATAAGCTGTCCAAGCATCCGGAAGATAATAATATCATATTCACTCGAACCGGAGTAAATTAAAATCTTAACTACTGCATCTTACTGAAGGCTAACAAGTCAACATAATTATACAGTGTATTTGGAGAACGGTTACCGATACTTTAAGGGCATATTATAACTAATTTTTATCGACAAATGCACTTTTATAAGTACTCCCAACCCTGTGAATGGCAGCCATCTTATTTTTTTATGGACTGAAATTTATGGACTGAAATAGAGTATGTTCAATTAAATGCTAATATCTTTGAACCTAAGAGACCTACCTACGTGCAAAAGACCTTATTGCAAAGGTTAACGTCGAGGTTATAGAATAACTAATATGTAAATTTTCCTAAACAATCCTATTGACAGCGATACGGACGAATTTTTTGATGCCCTTGATCATTTCCCCGCCCTCCCCCCTTTTTATATACTTGTACAAATTGTTATTTTAAATCTGATAGTTTTTTAAATACCTTTGTAATTGAATTTTGTGAAATATATAAACCTTTTTAAGGCCAGATGTTTAATGTTAAAAAAAAAAAAACAAAAAAAAAACTATGAGATATGCTCAACAGCAAGTAAAGGAAAGTTAAACCACATAAAAATATTTTGAATGGTTTTGTTTAAAATATTTTTTTAAATAAAAAAACCATCGTTTTTCCGGTGAGATTTTTACAAAATAGCACTAGAGCCGACATTTTTGGCCAAACCCAGGACAAGACAATCATTATCAAGATGGGTCGCGATCCTTTGACTGAGGGACCGAGTATAAGGAAGAATACTTAGGTATCCTATTTAATTATTTTAATAACATTAGGCTCGTCGTACATCATGTAGAGCTCATGGTTGTACCGCGTTCGACATTGCTCGTTTTCTAGCACCGAAAATGCGCCTGCCAATTTTCCGTTTTTTTTCTAATAAAATGAATAAGACCATTTAAAATCCCTGATAGAAAGTCTATAATCCATCAAGATTAAATATTATAATAGATAATTATGTTCACGAACTCCTTCAAGGGTAAATTAAAAAGTACATAACAACAATAATAAATAATGATTATCTCTTTGTGTAATTAATGCAAAGTATTCAAGATATCGTCTACATAAGTAAGATATTTTTTTATATCTGTCACAGTAATAAACAATGTGATAGATTAAAAAAAACTCAATAATCTTGAACACTTTGCACTTGTAAAGTTTTTGTACTTTATCACTTTCGACTCCACCCACTTTTAGAACTCAAACGCCATGCCGCCATACATATTGGAAGTAAACCCTCCGGGAGGGTTACCGGCATTACGTTTGAGCTAAAGTTCACCATCGCGGACGGTCAACGGCATTAGGTTTAAAACCGTGATATAAAACACTGTATTATGAAGTAAAATTGTGTTTTCAGGGGGTCTTGTCGCCATAAGTAGTTTCCAACCTTTTAATTTTTTTGTTAATATTAGTGAGCGTGAACAAAAAAAATTAAGCAAATAAAAATACCTCGATTTTAAAACCAACGCATATAATAATAAATCTTGTTAAAATATACATCAGCTTTTTTCACGGTTTATAATGCTGTATTCGCTAAGAAAAACCTACATTTAAAATGAGCCCTCCACGAGGGCTCCCGGTATTCCATATGCGACTAGGTGAACCCTCCAGGAGGGCTCATGGCACGAATGTGTTAAACGAAACCTATTTTTTTTAATTATCTTATTTATAACATCATCTTCCTAGCCTTTTCCCAACTATGTTGGGGTCGGCTTCCAGTCTAACCGGATGCAGCTGAATACCAGTATTTTACATGGAGCGACTGCTTATCTGTACTCCACAACTCAGTAGATGGGTAAGACTGGTTGTCAGACTTTCGGGCTTCTGACGACCCGTAATGACTGTCAAAGATCCACGAATGACAGCCAGGACCAACGGCTTAACGTGCTTTCCGAGGCACGGAGAAGTCTCAGTATGTTAGGATGGTCACCCATCCACAGAACAACCGCAGCAAGCGTAGCTTAACCTGATGGATCGAACCGTGCGGCTGTTATTACTTAGCCACGAGCTCCTCTCTTTCAAACTTTACAAGTTTAATTAGCCTATAATGTTCCTCTCTGTGAGAGGAAGAGGGCTGTTATCCACCACGCAGGCCCAGTGCGGGTTAGTACCAGTGATGTACCGGATCGTTAAGAAATGTGATCCGCGGATCATAAGGGTCTAGATACGCGAATACGGATAAGGATACGGATCTCAACTTTCCTCAGATTCTGCAGGAATTATTTATGATCCTCATCATAACAGATTTTTGGGGGACAAAGCTGTCATGTTATTATTTTTGAAATACAATTTACCATTACTTATAGTAATTATGACGTATATTTTTTTGAAGTTCGTGAAAACAACATAGTTTTAATTGATGTGTTAATTCACATAATTATTTCAATTAGCATAGCACAAATATTAGAGGTTTGATCTCACTACAAAGATAAGTTTAATTACTACCTTATAACTTAATTTACTGGTACTTACTCTACTTGAATTATAATAAAACGTGATTTAACAACAAAAAAAAAACTAGTTTGGATTGAAGTTAACAGTATTTCATTGCTTTATCATATCTTTAAAATTTCATATACGTACGTAATGAAATGTATTAATATAAAAGATCCGTTCGAGATCCGCCAAAAACTAACGGATACATATTGTTTTTCTACGTCGGATATCCGCGGATATGGATACGGATACGGATATCCAGCACATCACTGGTACATGTCAAATGTCTTCGAATTTGTGGTTCTAGAACATGCCGGTATCCTCACGATGTTTTCCTTCACCGTTTTGAGAGCAGTGGTGACGAAATAATTTACACAAAGCGCCTGTCTGGGTTCGAATCTACGACCTCGTAAGTCACTGCCGATACCACTGGGCCACCACAGCTCTGCTACTGCACAAAAGGCTGGATCTTTCAGAAATCGAGGGTAAATCAGAGGTAAATAATACAAAAAGTATATTTAAAACTGAGTTTATTTAATGACTAGATATGTACACTTAGATTTATTTTAAAATACACACTTATTTTCAACATGTCTGTAATGCCTATACCATGGAGTCTGACTAATCCTCTTGATGGGAGATACGGTACCAATGTAAGCATAAAATTTGATTGTTAAATCTTGAACCGGGTGTGCAACCGCCCCTGGCTTGGGGTCGGTTGTAACAGTCGCAAACTCTCATTTAAACGACGAAATTCTAGGAATCTGTTTGCAGTTCTGCCTAGGCCTCTGATTTATTTATTTAAACTTTTCACACTCAAAAGGTACAAAGGCGGACTTAATGCCTTAGGCATTCTCTACCAGTCAACCAAGGGTGGTGAAGAGATTAGATGGCAGGTGCTCTGTTTGAGAGGAACAAAGGAAAAAAATATTAAAAATATATCATT
The DNA here is from genome assembly GCA_949152395.1 of Agrochola litura. NCBI lineage: Eukaryota > Metazoa > Arthropoda > Insecta > Lepidoptera > Noctuidae > Agrochola > Agrochola litura. The sequence goes on along the minus strand of OX424519.1, from coordinate 5,104,076 downwards.
AGAAAAAAAATAACAGTACATAAATAGGTTATAACTGAACATAGAGTTGCAGTGTGGCAAGACGCCGTGTTCGCGACAAGTCAATCGTCATCCTGAGGATCCTGAGGATGTCTCGTTGAGAGGTGAAACACGTGTCGATTTATTTCAGGAGTTTTTATGGCTCTTTAGAAATAGCTAAGCGGAACAGGTTACTAAATATATCCACGTCTATTGTATTTTATAATGGATTTCTGAAAGGTGACGCTTGAATCAATTAACTATCCTTTAATGAATCTGTTTGTATAAGAGTTTAGTTACTTGAAATAAACTATTTCATTTTTTTATTATTAGTTGTATAAATAATTTCATAAATTGCAGTTTTAGTCTCTTCGTAATTAGATATCGTGATTTTTTGATAATCTGAGATCATCCATATAATTATCACATAGTATCTTTTTCGTCCTGTTTCAAGAACTTGTGGCGGCATCTACATCGCCACAAGCGAACTACACATCAAAGACCTGACGTCACACAAATCCTGCATCGCGCAATTAGAATTTACCGCGCAAATACCATATAACACCATCAATGGTTGGACAGCCCGCCAGACACGACACCCGTCTGATCGGAGGATCCTCCCTTTTCAATAAAGGATGAGTGAACTTTACACCTTGTTCCTTATGCTTCTAAAAACTCTTGCGTACATTAGAACCGTATCTTTTATCTTAAAATCATCGCCCTAACTTTGTACAAAACACAGAAAGAGTCATTCAAATAAAGAGAGAATCATTATAATTTAATGACGACTGTAGAAGTTTAGGTAAAATGAAATTATTAGCAAACTAGATGACCGGTACCCTAAATGTCTAACACACGATCAAACATTCTGAATAATTTTGAAGAATATTGCTAATTTGCTTCATATGTTCGAAAAATTTGTCTGCTCAACAACGTAAGTAACGCAATGAATGTTGTTGAATTGTCAAAATGTAACAAATTGTGTTTGATCGTGTGTTACACATTTAAAGTGCTGGTGAACTTCGTGGGTACCACGTGAGATCGATTATCCAAAAAGTTGGCAACATCGCAAATAGCTGTCAAATATTTACCTGTTTTGATTAATTTGGAAATTTTATTGTATGGAAATAAGAAATGTGACTTACTACTGAACTTGAAATGCAATAATTAATATCGTAACACCGAATATTTAGTTTTAGATGTTAAAAAAGTATTTGGAAACTTTCCTAATGTCTTTTTTACACCTAAAACGGTTACAACATCAAATTCAGTGTTATAATTGGAATTCATTATTAATATTCTAGTTCGCTAGTTAGCCACATTTCGTATAATTCGATACATAACATACATAACATCACGCCTTGTTTCCCCGAAGGGTTGGGCAGAGGTGTACCTGTAGTAGATACACCCACATTTCGCCAGTTATGTTTAAGTCCCATGTAATAGGGGGCGAGCCTATTGCCATCAACCGGGCACAAATCCAGACTCCGGGCTGCTACTGAGAAATTCCAGATAGAAAAACCCAATAACACTTTGCCCGACCCGGGAATCGAACCCAGGACCTCATGCTCAGCAGTAGCGCTTGCGACCACTAGACCAACGAGGCAGTCAATTCGATACAGCAATAGCCATATTAATCAAAGCAGCGAAATATTTGCCATTGCCCACTTTCAGAATAAACGCTCTAAAAATTTAGTTTTTTTTCGATTTCTCGACTGTTTCTTTGGGTTTTTCCTAATTTTCTTTTTTTCCTAAACCACCTCAGTATTGAGGCGAAATAAAAACAAAAAAATATATATATCGGTCGAGTCATTTTTTCGAGTTTTTGCGAGACTAACGCACGGCAATTGAATTGTATAGATGTGTTAGAAGATAGAATAGATTAACACTGAAGGACACGAGACACAACAAAAGTTTTATAGTTATGACGCTTACGGGCGTACAGTGTCCTTCAAAGTGTCAACAATTATTTATTGACGGTTAGATATTTTCAACAGATTCAAATCATTTTACCTGTAAAAATGCAGTCCAGTAAACTAACAGTGTAGTTACTTAAATTGAACGTGAACATCCCACAGACCAAATAAAAAACCAAGACAACGCTGTCAACAGTGACGTGAGGTCGGTTTCGTAAACATGTGTGCACTTAGTAAGGTGTAGTTTGATTGTAAATGTTTGCGTGTGAGCGTGTGTGAGGTGTAGTTTTGGCATGCTTCACTGTATGTTCACAGCGCTATGTTTGGTTTTTTTAATTGGTCCAAGGAACATACACATAACATGAACTTATTATTTGATTTTTACCTACATATTTTCGTATTTTCCAACATCACTTTCTGTAGTCACAATTTTCAAGTACAAATCATCACTATATATAATAGTTTTTGATCATTATCACCAATCACTTAACACTGAGAGTTTCCAATAATTTAAATCAGTTAATTGAAGTCTTTAGAGTCGTACTTTTCTGTTACCCAGTTGCACTTTCCCGATCCCCAGTAGGACTTTTCTGTTACCCAGTTGCACTTTCCCGATCCCCAGTAGTACTTTTCTGTTACCCAGTTGCACACTTTCGGGGCTTCTAGTTGCAATTTCTGGGTTTCCAAATGTACTTCTTCCATTTTCTATTGCACTTTCCGGGTTTCCAGGTGCACAACCCTGTAGGTCTTTGGTGGCTCTTCAGTTTAGATGTCATCATCTCGATCATGTGGTTGATGTCTTTGCAGAACTGCTAGCCGCTGTTGTGTCACCTCTAAGTGGTGTTTCCGCCATTTAATGCGTCGATTTTGAAACCACACCTTTACCTGGGCAGAAAAAAGGATGGTAAGTAAACTTAGCCGTTCCAATTCTCGGAATTAAGGAGAAGGAGGCAGGCATATTCTCTCAAACTGACGCACAGTCTATTTTCTTAATGTCCCTCGGGTATCATCGGATTTCCGAAAACAACCGAATGCTAATTTCCATGTCCATTAATTATTAGATTTATCGTGTATAATAATTTGAATTCAGAACTAAGTACTTTATTGTTGTTTTATTATGATTTCCATGTGAACTATATAGAGCTGTAAAACTATTTTCCTATCTGTCGTGCCTGCGAGTTTAGCGGCTTTCCTCCCATTTTATTTAAATAAATTACATTAAGTTAAAAGAGTATTAACAACTCTATATACTTCCAAGTCGATTGAGAGCGTCCGGTCTGCACCAAGTGCAAAGGGCAACTGATAGAAATCCGACGACTGACGAAACACGAGGTTTGCCGAGGAACATTAAGAACATATTTGGACTGTACATTCTTCTCGTGATTCAAATTAATTTCAAATTCATATTTGCAACACCTGTTACATTAATGCTCCGTGGTTTCTATCAGTAAATAATATTAAATCATAGGTACATCAATGCTAAAGGCATTGGATGATTTGCAAGTCATTAAGTGCCACAAAATTATCTGACCCGGTGGCTGAAAGGCAAGGAAGTCACCGGGTCAGATGTTGTTGTGTGATGAAGCAGCCTGATTTCTCGAAAGCAGTTCACTTATACTCTAAGTGCAGCAGAAGTTGGAATAGTGGTCGTTACAGTTCTAAAAATGTTCTAAAGTAAGTGAAATCCTTCTAATTTCTTATTGCGAAATCCATAACAAGTTATTGCCATGCAGTAGCAAAGATGCGCAAAGGTAGCCCGCGAAATTAAAAATTTGTTTCGTTTTTTGCAATTTGCAAGTCAGTGTCAAGTTGTATGTTGATCAAAATATGATTTACGACCGTAAAAATGTGTTTTTACAGAATTGTGATCATTAGAATCGTCGATAGAACTCGTGGCCAAGTACTAACAGCCGTACGGGTCGATCCATCAGGTTAAGCTACGCTTGCCGTGGTTGGTCCGGCGATGGGTGACCATTTCTAAATACCGAGACTCCTCCGTTCCTCGGAAAGCACGTTAAGCCGTTGGTCCCGGCTGTCATTCGTGGATCTTTGACAGTCGTTACGGGTCGTCAGAAGCCCGAAAGTCTGACAACCAGTCTTACCAAGGGGTATCGTATTACTTAGTTACTGGGTTGTGGAGGTCAGATAGGCAGTTGCTCCATGTTAAAAAACTGGTATTCAGCTGCATCCGGTTAGACTGGAAGCCGACCCCAACATAGTTGGGAAAAGGCTATGCAGATACAAGCTGACACTGACTTGCAAATTGCAAAAACGTAAGAAAATTTGAATTTCGAGTGCTACCCTGACGCTTTCGCCTTAGTTCCGTACTATGCTATGTTTTGTAGAAGACTTGGCTCGCTATCAGAAGTTGGCCTTTGATTATTCCAGCCGTTGACTTACCCCTGTATAATGTAGATGCTCACCTGTGCCTCAGTTAGTTGCAGCGCGTGTGCTAGGTACAGCCTCTCAGGCCCCACCATGTACTGCTGCCTCTCAAACTCAGCCTCCAGTCGTTCCAGCTGTTCGGGGGTGAATATTGTTCGTATCCTCTTACTTCTGCCGGAACTGGACAACAAAACACAAATCATTAACCCACCTTTTCGATAGAGATGTGCTATGCTACGTTGCTATGTATAACCAAACTTTGTAAAAAAGGGTACAAAACAATTTTAGATAATTTAGAAGATAAAAAAGCTTGGGATTGAACTGCTCGCTCTGCTAAGCCTTGTGATAAAACCATAAAACTAGACATTTTAATTATTATGTGAAATCAACATATACCAGTTTTATAAACACATTGACATTGTTGAAAATTATATTCAAAATGACATGATTACTTTGTAAAGTATTATATTATTTTAACTATTGTGAATGTGAGGACTATGTGGATATTGTTTTTATTTCTCTGCTAGTTTTAGTGGTGGTCTGGCAGTTTGAGTAGTTTATGCAACCTACCCAAATGTCCTTTCTTTGGTATTGTTCGTCGAGTTGAGCTCCTTAAGTTCTGAGTTGAGCTCCACCATTACTGACAAATGCTTGCACTGACTGCACAGGTCCACTCAAATCTGTGTGGTTCTTTCCTCAAAAGACCTTTTCAGACACTTATCTACATGGTTCTCATATGGCCTGACCAAGATTATGTCTCGACTTTAAAAGAGACTGCGAACTCTGGAGTTTGTTTCGGCCTTTCTTCTCAGAGTAGTCAGATAGGAAACGCCGAACTCATCTAGCTTTTTTATAATATTTTTTTTATATGACGTTTAAAAGTGATTTCGATATCCTATTTACTGAATAAACAATTTCATTTCATTTCATTTTATGGATGCGTTTGATATCCATCAATCATATCCATTGATCTTCATAGCATAGCACTGCTGGAAACGGGTTCAACTATGCTATGTTTTTATATGGAAGAATGTGTGCTATATGCGCGGGCTTGCGGACGGTGAGTAATGGGTAGCTCACCGTCCGATAAGGACCAGACCCGGGTCGACGGCGCGTTGTGTTCCACGCGCGCCTCAAAGAAATGTCAGCACAACTGAAGGGGTCCACTAGGGCCGATGCCTGCCGGGGTTGCGGATTTGTCTGAAAGGGTTACCGTAGCCTCTGGCAACATACAGGCAACTGAAGGAACACGGGTGGGTTTTAGTCAGTAAGAGTCTCACACGCCCTCCCACACAAAAAAAAAGAAGGATGTGTGTTGTAGCTATGTGCAGAGCAGCCGCAGCTGCTCCCCGTGCCTTTCCAAACTGTCGATGCATTGCATAGCTCGAGCTGCGCATCTTCCTCGCACAGCTACCTCGCGGCGGCGCATCCTCATAGCACATCTTACTCGCTCCGCTACACAGCTTAACGTTAATGGAAACGGTGTTATAGTTTTGTAGCTTAGCTTTCACATCCTCACAGCATAGCTGCATAGCACATCTCTAGTGGAAAAGCAGCCTTTTTTTTTTGGGTGTGAAATTATCAAATAACTTCTCCCGCTCGGGAGGTCGTGTCAGACTCTTACTGACTAAAACCCACCCGTGTTCCTTCAGTTGCCTATACTGCCAGGGGCCACGGTAGCCCTTTCGGACAACAACCGCAACCCCGGCAGGCATCGGCCCTATCGGACCCCGTCAGTTCTGCTGACATCTCTTTGAGGCGCGCGTGGAACACAACGCGCCGTTAACCTGGGCCTGGTCCTTATCGGACAGCGAGCTACCCATTGCTCACCGTTGGAAAAGCAGCCTACGGTTGTATTCTTCAAACCTGTGCCCAATTTCGGTGTGTGAATCTGCGATGATGCAGACTGGCTTTAGTCTTTGAAAATCATTCCCAGTCGGCCAGCGTCACCTCCATTTTTGGTGAGTAAACCCCGTCATAACAACGTCAAAATGTTTCTTAGCTCAGCACCCTTGCGTAAAACACTATCAATCACAATCTGAATTATTTTGAAGATATTGCTAATCCATTGCTTAAAATTCGTCTGCTCAGCAACGTAAATAACGCAATGAATGTTGTTGAACTGTCAAAATGATAGCCAATGCTATTGTAAGTGTGTTACGCAATTAGCCCGCGAAAAAGGTAGCACGAACATTCGAATTAAAGTTAAAAATACTCGTTTTGCACATAATTTTTTACATACTACATTTGAAATAAGATTACAAGATTAAACATTTAAATATACCTTTTTTACAGTTCGTTCAACCGATTTTGACTTCTATTGCGTTAGTGGCATGACAAATGGCAGCTGCAGTAAATAGTTGGTATTGTAACCACTTTTTTTGCTTTTAGTGCCATCAAGCCTTTTTTTTGGGTGGGAAATTATCAAATAACTTCTCCCGCTCTGGGTGGAGCGGGAGGGCGTGCCAGACTCTTACTGACTAAAACCCACCCGTGTTCCTTCGGTTACCCTGTTGCCGGGGGCCACGATTTCCCTATCGGTTTTCTTCGAACCCCCGGCAGGCATTGGCCCTAACGGACCCCGTCAATTCTGCTGACATCTCTTTGAGGCGCGCGTGGAACACAACGCGCCGTCGACCCGGGCTTGGTCCTTATCGGACGGCGAGCTACCCATTGCTCACCGTCCGCAAGCCCGCGCCTACGGTAGCCGGAAATCGGCTCGCGATTCCCGCCCCGGGCGTCCCCTCCTGCGGTGGTTGGGGGCGTGAGGGCGCGAAATTTGCCTCTCCCTCACGCGTTCCGCCTCCTCCTTCGCGAGCATTACCGCTTCGCAGAAGGAGGTGACGGCCTGCCATTTCCTCTCGCTCCGTACCATGGCCTGAACCAGGGCCGGACGCGAGAGATCACCGCCGCCGATCGCCTCTACGAGGACACGGCGTTGCTCCGCCCAAGCCGGGCAGACCTCCACCGTATGCTCCACCGTGTCCTCAGGCCGATCCACACAATGGTGAGTGCCATCAAGCCTACGGTATAGAAGACAAAATCGGTTGAACGGACTGTAAAAAAGGTTTGTTTAAATGTCTAATCTTATTTCAAATGGAGTATATAGTTTTATGTCGTCTTAATGATCAATGGGTGATATTTATTGTGCTTGTCGCAATAATATTATCATCGTTAAAATAATATAAATAGGAAAGTTGTCAGTCTGTTGTCTGACTCGACCGCCGAGGCCGTCGGTTCCTCAGTCTGTAATAGCCTTTATCTTATGTTGACAACAGCTAAAGCAAAGAACTAACCTGTTAGAACACGTCATAGAATGACTCCTGGAGGTCTTCATCTGTCCCACTTGTGGCCTCATCTCTGGCCGTGGACTATCTGCAAGAAGAATAGATTGATAGCCTTTTTCATAATCATTAGTTCGAACAAGATTAATCGTGGTTTGTATTCTCTCGTATTAGTACGAATAAATCAAAATGGCGGCAGGTCACGAGAACAATCTAAGACTCCTTAAACTCAAGAGGAAGGTAAATAAAACAATGGTAAGACCTACTGTCTTGTATGGATCAGAATTTTGGGACATAAAAGAGATGAATGAATAGCAATTGCATGCAGCTGGGATAAAAATGCTAAGAGGGATGTGTGGTGTAACACGAATGGATAGAATAAGAAATGAGTATATAAGAGGAAGTCTGAAACTGGCACCGGTGAATGAAAAGTTGTGAAGAAATCGGTTGTCATATGGCATGTTATGCGGAGCAATGTAGCAATGAGCAATGTAGTAGTGATAGCCTACTGGTGTGACCGTCAGACGGCCAAGTCATAAGTGTCGAGTTCGAACCCAAGGCACGCACCTCTGACTTTTCGGATTCATGAGCGTGTTGTATAATTATCACTTGCTTCAAAAAACGGTGAAGGAAAACATCGTGAGGAAACCGGCATGCCTGAGCGATATTTCTCGACGGCATGTGAAGTCAAGTCAGAGGCCCATGGGCGGCTTTAAAACTCTGACTCCAGGTTAGTCACTAACCACATGAAAAAGAAGCTGCGGAGCAATGAGGAAAATGTCGTGAGGAAAGTTCTGAATATGAATGTCGATGGCTGTAGGGGAAGACCAAAGAAACGATGGACGGACTCTGTGAAAGATGATGTATGGCTAGAAAGGAGGTTTACTGAGATGACAACTAATAATGAAGTATGGAAGAAAGGGACATGTTGTGCAGAACCCAAATAAATTAGGATAAGGGGAGGATAATGATGAGCTCATGCTGTATGTAGGTACAGTAAGGTTTTATGCAATATGAAAGAAAGAAAGAAAAGAAAGAAAGAAAGAAAAGAAAGAAAGAAAAGAAAGAAAGAAAAATATTTTATTTGGGACACGCACAGGAATTACAGACAGTAATAAAAAATAAAATATTATAATAACTAATAGCGAAGAGCCTCGACCAACACCTCAGTAGGCTCTCATTGCGCGGCTGGGTCAAGGGCTTGATTCAGAAAGCAGTACTCCTAGACACAGCACGCATAGTGAGGAGGTTCCTCTCTGTAGAGCCCTGACCACGGCAGCTTGGACCCTGTTCCTGATGCCGATGGGCCACTATTTTTTATATTTTTAAATGTTTTTTTTAATGATTTTTAATTTAAAAATGTATTTAATATGTAAAAAAAATCATAATAAAATAAAATAAAAATAAGAAAGGAGCATTTTAAACTAACAAACTAACAAAAAAATAGTAACGACCTGTGCGAGGCCAAAAAGGCCCATATCTCAGCATAATGCTGCGATATCATAATAAATACCGCGGCGCTGGTATTCTGATAGGGCCCGCTGTGATACCACAGACACACCTACGGACATATATTAATCCCTCTAAGGGATTACAAAATAAATAAAACAATAAAAAATTATAATATACCTAAACAAATAATAAAAAATCAAAACCATATGCAATATGCAACCTTATTTTATGCAGGCTGGTAAAGAAACAGGTCAGCATTCGAACTATCTTGACAGTTTTATATTTAAATAGAAAGTAGAGGGAAAGTATAGCTATGGAATAGTATACATATCTTTATAAAATATGTTGAACTCGAAGTAATATATTAATAACATAAGACTAATGCGTATTGCTTTAGTGTCTTCCCTCTTGCCCTCACTACACATTTAGGCACGATACATTTTACACCGAGTAAGGATATTATAGGCAGTCAGCAAGATGGTAGTGGAGCTGACTGTCCTGCAGGGTGCGCCAGACGTACTTTTAAAAGGAGACTATAGGAGCTAAACGCAAGTTTTATAAAGCCTAAAAGTATGTATATGATCCACTGCAGTAAACAAAATCAGAAAAATATACAGGGTGGCAGGGACCTCGACGCGAAAACTGTTACCATGGATTCAGTACATGATTTTGAAAACCCCTGCGTTGAAATTTTTCGTCGATTATTTAAAAAAAATCAGCTGTTCCATATATTTTGACCGCGTAGGTATTGCACTTTTCTATGTAACAGTTTTTGCGTCGATGCCCTGCCACCCTGCATGATATTCTTCAGGATATAGGTACTACTTATCTAATAATACAATTTGTCACATTAAACGACGAGTGCTCTTCCTCCTCTCTCCTACTTGATCTATGCAGTCTATGCTGTGCCCGACAGGGTCCTTATTTGTGACTAATATCATTATTTCCCTACCAACTATATACATTATGGTACGCAATAAATAATTTGAGATTTCAGATGCTTGTTAGATAGTGTGTTAAAAACATAATACAACAAATTTGATAAGATATACACTTCAAAAGTGCCCAAAAGGCTGGCAGCGTTGCCAGGTTAAATGGCCTAAAAATTGGCCAGCCCTCTGGTCACGTGAAGAGTCGAACAACTGCTTGGCGATGTCCCGAAATATAGGGTACTTGCTTCTGCCCGCGACTTCATCCGCGAGCTATAACCTTCCTCTAGAATTGGGCAATCCAATGCAAAAATATTTTTTCAAATCCGACTGATAGTTCCGGATATTACCCCCTACATACAAACTTACAAACAAACAAATTTTACCTCTTTATAATATTAGTATGACCATAATGCCTTGGCATCTTCCTAGCACGGCGGGCTGTGCTGGGGCTGCTGCTGCAGTTGCGGAAAACCTCAAACGGCGCAAATACTCCAATCTTATTGGGACTTATATGTTTGACCCGTTTGGCCATGGTGTCCGAGTGCCCACCTAGTTTTTCAAGACATCGCCAAGCGGCTGGTCGACTCTTCACGTGACCAGAGGGCTGGCCTATTCTTTGGTCAAAGAATCAGCATTGCCATACAACGTGGCAATGCTGCCAGCCTTTCGGGCACTTTTCCTATTGACAGCGACGCGGACGAATTTTTTTATGCCCTATGATTATCCTCCCCGTTTTTTTTATATAATTGTACAGACGCCAGCACATCAGGCTACTACAATCTGTCAAATTTATTTAATAGATTTTCAACTTTGGAAAATTTGACAGTTTCGGGTAGCTTAATGTGCTGGCGGCTGTACATACATATTATTATTTTAAGTCTGTTAGTTTTTAAAATAATGTAAATACGTGTGTATAAATATTAGTATAGATTATTACCCTGATTTTTACTTATAACATAAACAACAAGCATTAATTATCAATCAAATGATAACCTACGTTTTTAATAAACAATCCTTTGACCGCCTTTTGCATTTCAAATGTTTTATAATACTTTTAATCCTTCGATTTTATCCACCTGCATCCATTCGAGTCAAAGAGGACATCATTTTATTAATCCGTAAACGGAGGGGACCCGACGGCGATGTCTCTTTAGCTTTAATTAAACCCTGCTTTTATTAACCCCATTAAATGTCGCAGGAACGGTACGCGAATTATTTTAATACAAGTTCAATGGAATATTTTGTAATGCTAAGTTTAGATAAAATTATGTTTATTTTTCCTTGACGATGGCTTCTTCGATAAGTTTTTTGTTGTTGTTAAGTTATACGTATTTTCAGAGAATTGACGTAAAACAACCCAAACACCTGTAAGTACCTTATTAATATTATTTTATCGAAGTCGGTTGGAAAACAAAAGTGCTTACTAGTGTCCGACCGCAACACGATTTTTAGGCCGAAACCGAAACCGTTACTTATGAAGTTATGTTAAAAAGTTAGCTAAATTGACAATGGTGCCGAATCTCTTGTCACAAATGCCTCTAAACTATACTAAAAATCACCAAAATTTAGTTTATTCCTGTCAAATATTAATTTAGTGAAAATGGCAATTTTGATGTTCTAAATTTGACGTTTTTTACCTAAAATTTGGATTTTCTAACAAAATCTGACTATTTTTAAACGCGAGTAAAAACGTATGGAATAAAATTAGTTGTCATGAACTTTAAATTCACACCAACACCTCGACTTCTGATGCAAAAACAGTACTGAATCTTTTTTTTTTCATTTGCTTATATCTCGAAAACGGTGTGTCCAATCTCAAAAATAATGAAAATTTCGACCCTTTAAACCCCTAACACTCTACATGTAGGTAATAATTTTTCTTATTTTCCATATGAAAAGTGAAAAATTCCTTAAAAAACACGTCGAGGCGCGCCTCCGGCTCTAAAAAGATTCACGTGGTTAGTATCACGTGTGGAGTCGCGATTGTCAAATTCGATTTAGATGTGACAAAATAATTTTAAAATTTAGAGAATTTATTTTGCAGAATAGCTTTGAGATTCTCATAGTCAAAAGTAAGGAATTTTAGTGATAGTTTAGTAAGTTTAGTTCGGTGTACAAGAGAATCGGCACCATTATCTTCTGAGACCCAATGTTTTTCGTGGTTTTGTAACAAATAATTCGCTTAAAATCCGTTGCGTAGTTCAGAAGCACACACGAGTAGTTCACAAGCTTGACATACAGACACTAAAAGCTACTTTAATTTATAATATGTAAGATGACTTCAGTTTAAGGAAAAATAAATCAGTACCCTAATTGCGTAACTCATTTTCGTAAACAATTTCAACAACATTCATTGCGTTATTTACGTTGTTGTTTTTTCCAACTTATGAAGCAATGGATTAGAAATCTGTTTCAAATCGAAACAAATTGTGATTGTATTGTATTACGCAATTAGGGTGCAGGTTTTAAATAGGCATGTTTGAGAAAACCTCAATAACGCCTCGCCCAACCTGGGTTTTGAACCCACGAGACCAATAAGGTAGTCAGTGATCTGTATTCTATGAAGTCTAGCAGCTTACGAACGCCAGTTTCGGTCGAATCGCCGCTTCCTGGCCGAAACCGAAAAGTCACGTCGTCCGCGTCGGTCCGACACTAGTGCTTACTTTATTGTGAGACTTCAACAAAATCAATTTAATATTTGATAGCCTCTTAACCATCGTATTATATTATTTTAATTATTGTGAATGTGTTGACTACGTGGGTCATTAATTTTTATTTTATTTATCTGTTTCTCAATTAGTAATTAATTGTAGGTAATTATTTTAATTATGGTATGTCAGTTTGAGTACGTTGTGCGGCCTACCCAATTGTCTTTTCTTTGGTATTGTTCGTTGAGACGTTGAGCTCTTTGAGTTTTGAGTTGAGCTACACTATTACTGACAAATGCTTGCACGGACTGGACAAGCCCACTCAAATCTAAGTGGTTCTTTCCTCAAAATACAATTTTTCTTCTCAGAGTAGTCAGATAGGAAATGCCGACCCCATCTAGTTTTTTAAATATGATTGACGTGTAAAAGTGTTTACATAACTTACTTATCTAATTACTTTGGTTGAGGGGCTTGTGGCTAAGTAACAACAGCTGCACGGGTTGATCGATCAGGTTAAGCTACGCTTGCCGCGGTTGGTCCGTGGATGGGTGACCATCTTTACATACCAAGACCCCTCCGTGCCTCGGAAAGCACGTTAAGCCGTGGTCCCGGCTGTTATTTGTAGATCTTTGACAGTCATTACGGGTAATTAGAAGCCCAAAAAGTCTGACAACCAGTCTTACCAAGGGGTATCGTGTTACCTAGTAACTAGGTTGTGGAGGTCAGATAGGCAGTTGCTCCATGTAAAATACTGGTATTCAGCTGCATGCGGTTAGACTGGAAGCCGACCCCCACATAGTTGGGAAAAAGCTAGGCAGATGATGGTTAATAATTGGCTATTAAATATTTTACACAAAAAATATGAACGTCATAAAGAATTGGTGGTGACGTTCGTATTTTTATAGGTGTAATTATCTAAATAATCCAATTAAAAATAAAGTAACAAAAGCAAATCTCACACTGTTTAAAAATAAAAGACGAAACAAAAAATGTGTTGTTAATGTTAACTTGCTAGGTACTAGAAAGCTTAATTAAAGATTTTTATCTTTAATATGAAATATTACATATGTAGAAAAATATTTGCATTTTTGAATTTCTTTCATTTGAGCGTTTCAATCTGTATTTAATTATATCAAACAAAAATCTAACCATGAGTGTCTAGAGTCTAGACCAACGTAAAGTTGATGGTTGATTTAAAATATCAAATAAAGCTTTCGATACACTCAATCATTTGCAACTCAACATATATTTTTTCTAAGGGTATTTCGCTGTAATTTTTATGTTAGACCAGTAGCCTCGTGTTATTACCCCGAAGTTATGTGAGTAGTATTTAATTAAAATATCATAATTTCATAGCTTAACTCAAAGGAGTCCCCCGAGGCGACATCTTGTGCCCAAAATAAACTTGAATATTAATATTTTCAGATTTAGGTTAGTACTTAAAATCTTTTAATTTCTTTATTTATGCGATAAGCACAATTATGAGCACCCCTAATGAATAAAATCTTCAAACCAAATATATTGTTTCTTTCAATCATAAGAGCCTTTATCAATCTCTAAGCGGATTTTTTAGAACAAAGGACATCTCATATCTTTTTAAGTTAGTACTGTCATTAGTAAAACTGCACCCTAATTGCGTAACTTATTTTCGTAAACAATTTTGCCTAATTTTTTCATTTTGACAGTTCAACAACATTCATTGCGTTATTTACGTTGTTGAGCAGATTTTTTTCCAACTTATAAAGCAATGGATTAGCAATCTGTTTCAAATCGAAACAAATTGTGATTGTGTTATATTACGCAAAAAGGGTACTGGTGTGCCTTCGTCTGGCTTTCTACTAACTGTGATTATAATGTAGTTGAAATATTAGCAGGGGTAGCTGATTTGCTGCTAAAAACACAAACTGACTTTTTGAGGGCTGTCTATGTTTAGCTTGTCCTTCCTATCAAGTCCTGTTTCATAATATTCAATAACCATAATATAATAAACCAGCGGGGTAGCGAACAGCTGGGGAGGGGAGGGGTGTTTATGCGAAACACACATATAATGACAATTGATCGCATTTTCTTTCATTTTGTCAGTTGAGCCACGATCATTGCGTTATTTACGTTGTCGAGCAGACAAATATTTTATATCTATGGGTTAAGAATTTGCTTCAAAACCGTCGGATTGTGATTGAAGAAAGTGTGTTACGCAATTAGGGTGCTGTAGCTAGTGTGGTAAATATTCTGTAAAGTTCTTCGAAAGTAAACCTATTTGTTTATAAGTAACATAAATTTGGGGATTCACACCTCAACACCGTTCGAATTTGGATGTGATCTTTGGAAGATAAATCAATCAATATGCCTAGCCTTTTCCCAACTATGTTGGGGTCAGCTTGCAGTCTAACCGGATGCAGCTGATTATCAATATTTTACATGGAGTGACTGCCTATCTGACCTCCACAACCTAGTAACTGAGTAATACGATATCCCTTGGTAAGACTGGTTGTCAGACTTAAGGGCTTCTGATGACCCGTAACGACTGTCAAAGATCCACGAATGACAGCCGGGACCGACGGCTTAACGTGCTTTCAGAGGCACGGAGGAGTCTTGGCATGTAAAGATGGTCACCCATCCACGAACCAACTGACGGACTGATCGACCCGTGTGACTGTTATTACTTAGCCACAAGCTCCTCGAGATGTTTAGATTACATATATGGGGAAAATAATCCAGGGGAAAATACCTATTATGTACCTATAGACAAGGAATTAAAATGTTTGTAATTTTTCTCCTAAGCTATAGCTTGTCCACTCTGAAATGATGCGTTTTACCACCGCATTACCCATAGAAGTCCGCATTACCGTGTGCGTAGTAGATGCGGTAGTGGGGCTCGTCATTTCAGAGTTTAAGGTTGTCCAAATACAGACCGTTTTTTGACAACTTAACACGTTCCGGGACACTCGACTATTTGCAAATGTCATGATATGACATTTCAAAATCCTATACATTTTATCATAACGTCTACAGCCGTACTACTGGCCGCGCGTAACGGCGGCGCACATGTCGTGACACTAAATATCAACATCACTATACTTGTATGGCTCAGTCGACGCCTGTCGGCGGTGTGAATGTATCATAAGGCACAGCATATGTGTGTGTGGAAAAATTACTTGAAAAGAGTTTGCCGTGACACCTACGAACGAATGAAGTCGTGTGATGTGACACTAGATCATGCTTCCTAGGAATGTTATGGGCAAGCAACGGCTATCGACGGTTTGCCAAATTACATGAAATAAAGTTCACCGCCCTTAGCCGTACCTACTGTCATGTAACGATATACCGAGATTAATGTCAAATACAGGGGCAAATTACAGATATTCATGACGGTCGTTATAATATGACGGAACCGCTTTCAGAAACCAAAGATTTATAAGTACCTTAATCTTTTTCCCGACTACGTATTGACAACATTTTGAATGAAAATGACAGGTCAAAAGGAGACATGCACCCGCTATGTGGGAAAGGAATGTGTTGGGAACTTGCTTAACCTTTGCGCTCCTCGATCATAATTATGTATCACTTGTTATATCTTCAAATCCTACCTTGTCGTAACCCCGTCGGCACTCCGACCATACTTCTACAAAAGCCTTCATTAATCCTCTGCACATCATGACCAGCATACAAATAGTTCTGCAGCTGTCTCTGATTCTGATGCAACCGCTCTTGAACGCTCAAATTCATCACGTCTTCATCTGCGTTCGTTAAACCCAAAATGGCGGCGATGGTGAAAGATTTTCCCGCTAAATTTGTTCCTTTGCCTGTTAAGTCGACACCGAACGCCGACTGGCTGCTGTCACCGTCGTCCAGGGTAGACACTGGGGATGAAGACCTGTCGGCGTTTTCGGCGAAACGGTCGACCGTGTCTGTGTAGCCGTCTGCATTGTATTTGTCTTCGCCGTCGGATATCGCCGACAATCTGTCCACGTTCTGTTGATACGCCGACACTGCCAGCAAGTCCGTTAAATTCGACGGATACAAATTCGAATTCTGCCTCTGTTCCATCATTGTAATTTTCAATTGACTTCAAAATATTTAAATTTCATTTTTATTTAATTGTTTACACACTATTTTATTGCACATCTCACTAATTAGTCCGTCAGTTAATTTGATTAGGTTAATTTATTAGTTTAATGGTTAATTAGGTAGGTTAATTTTAGAATGAGGCGACTGTTCAGTTCGGCTTGCAAAGCGATATTGGCTTGCGGTTTTTGATTTAAAAAGGGGAACAATTTTAAATTTGTAAGGGCGTGGCTACGAGCGATCGGTTTGGCGCGCAAAAAATGACATCGTAAGCGGTCAATTGGGGAGGGTAGTTGCTACTCTTGTAGGGGGGTGAGTTTGGGGCGCTCTGATTGGCTGTTGGCGCGCATGCGCCAAGGGGGGCGGGACCTGATTGGAGGGGTGTGGTTTAGCAGTGATTTGCGGTCGGTGAAAGCCTTTGATTGAAGCAGGTATGGTTTTGGGAGAAAATATTTTGAGCTTTCAGCAAAACCAGATAAGGTTAGAGAGTGCCGTTATTTCAAACAAAAATTGACTAGCATAAGGTGACTATCGAAATGACGACTAGGTAATAATATGAATGGGAAAAAGGATAATTTGCGTCGATGCCAAATAAGGGCAAGAGAATGTTGATGATGAAGGTAGGGCTGGACAGGTTAGGTCTTTCACCGAGAGCTCCTTAGATAACAAATCCTTTTTTAACCATTTTGAACCTCGAGCAGACAACCATCGTGACTTGACACCGTATAGTTCTTAATCTAGATTACGTAACGCAGACATAAAATTCGCACCAGACAGCAGTGACATTTCTAAACGTCACTTTGAAATTCGAATGGTGACAAGGTGTATGTGAGTCGCCGAAAATGTTACATCCTACATTATATATAGGTAATAACATAAAACAGACTATGCTAAATATGCTAATATAATGTCTCTAACACCCTAGAGATAACTAACTAATGTTAATAGTTAGTACTAGATAAAATCACTTTGTATCCATTATAACTATAAGCGAACTACTAGTTTTTAAGTTCTTGTGAGAAATAAAGTTCTTTAAACCCATATAAAAAAATAGATATATATAAAAATAAAAACAAGTGAACTCCCTTTTAGTTTAAAAGCTACAAAAGTTGAAAAACTGTATCGCAGCTATCAACGCCCGTCTAAAAATAAGATACACATTGTTCCAAACTTTACTGTGACATGGGTACAGTTTTTGTAAAAGACATTGGAAATGAGGCCCGATATTCTAAAGAAAAGTTTATGATGGCACTATGAAACCTTTGATATAACCTACTATATTGTGATCCAGAATCCAGACACAGGCTAACATAATTTACCACTTAATTAAAATTTTATTTGGCTCGCCCCAAGTCCGTCCCCCATTGTATTTCTCCTCCGCCCCGCGAACCCTGCCGTCTCTCATAAAACAATTTAATATCATAATCTGCGTCCGATACTTGTGAAAACGAGGAGTTAGCAACTAAAATGGAGGAGGCACACGACTAATCTACTTAAAAACTTAAAATTTACGGATCAGACAGCGCAAAGCCTAAACCGCTGGGTCTAGATATCAAATTATGCACACGAGTTCCTAAATCGAAAGTGAGCGCAAAAGATATTTGAAAATTTATAAATAATAATAATTAATTTTTTTTTTAAATTGTTTTTATAAGAATATTTAAAAATGTAAATAATATGTTCAAAAATGAAATAAAGGAAATAATAATAATGATTAATTATAATAAATTAATTATTTATTATAATTATTTATTAATTTTGGATATTTAATTATGAAAATTTTACGTAAGTTCGACAATTTTGCCGATGGGAATTACATAGGGCGTATGGCTCATCCAATATAAAAAAAAAACTATTTGTGAAAAAAAAAAATATTGGAAAAAGATAAAAAATATTGTGGAAAGAAAAAAATGTACTCAGCATTTTTTTTTTCTAGGATGTAATGCTGCAAAGTGCTTGCTCTTTCATAATTACAATGCTAAAACTAAAACTAGGTAATAGAAGGGTTTTGAAGCAAACTAATGGTTGAGAAAAATAGTTGAGAGTTTTAAGACATGTTCGGTAAGGCTCTTCCGATTGTTTCTAGACAAAATCAAACTGGTTGCTAATTTAGATAGATACCTATGTAGATAGATAGAATATTCTTTATTTTGTACAACAAAAAAATAGAAAAAATTGTATTGTAATAATTGTGTTGTTTGTTTAATTTAATAATTGTGTTGTATTGTTTTTGTTGTTGTTATTGTATTGTGTATTTATTAATTGTATAATTAATTATTATAACATTGATTTTATATTCTGTGATTACTTGAACTCACACACTTACTTATTAGTATTACCTGTAATTTTTTAGGAATATCGTATAGGTACTTTTACAATGCTTGTAAATATGTGAACAGCATGTATCCATCACATAATTATTTTTTCTGTCATTACTTCATTTTTAATAATTTTTACCTATTGTGGTAAGTAATCTTATTCCAGGTGCATCGTCTTCACATGTAATTATATAATTAATGTATACAAAATATTGTAAAACATTTTAAAAGAGTAGCGGTGGAGTTTCTTGCCCATTCTTCTCCATACGAAAACTACCTTTTGGAAGGGGCGACTAGAATACATTTTATTATTTGTAAATTTTGACGTTCAAAAGTGCCTTTTATGTGCCTAATTGAAATAAATTATTTGACTTTGACAAGTTACAATTTTGATTATTCAAAAGTTAGCGGGTAAATATTTGAATGTAGTTTCAACAATATCACGAAATGATATAGTTTGGTTGCAACTGTGGTTGGTTGTGAACTACGCATCACACTGACGTCACGCAAAATCCTGCATCGCGCAAGCAGTGTTTACCGCACGACAAGTATATATAACGTCCCGACATCAATCACAGGGCAGTAGCCCATGCCTCTATACTGGTGACCCCGATGTGACCCTTGAGTCTGAAATGACTCCTAGCATGAGAGTCGAAATATCGATGCATGGATATCAGCATACGAAGCGAATAATAATAATAACAGCTGGATCCAAGGGCTTTAGAAAGCGGTACTCTTGGACACAGCTCGCATTGTCACGAGGTTCCTCTCTCTGGAGCCCTGACCGCCGGTAGCTTGGACCCTGTTCCCGATAACGGTGGGCTACAATTTTTTAACCGACTTCCAAAAAGGAGGAGGTTATATGTTCGTCGCGTAAGTTTGTTTTTTTTTTTTTTCTTTTTTTTTATGTATGTCCTCTCCGTCAATTGTGGACCGATTTTGAAAATTCTTTTTTTGTTTGAAAGGGTATGCTCTCGAGGTGGTCCAATATAAATTTTATCAACTTTGCTTTGATAGTTTTTGAGTTAGCTTCAATAATACGTACTTTTCCCACTTAGTATGTGGATGATTATGATAAGTTCCTGACCCTGTTATTTACATAGCAGGTAGTGGTTTTCGGATTTGTGTGGGGTAGGTACCACAACTGAAAAGTGAAAAATAAAAACTTTTTACAAAAAAAAAAACAACCGACTTCCAAAAAACACTACTAAGTGAAAAATAACTTTAATTTCGGAAGTCGGTGACAAAAAACGAAAATTCAAAACCGAAGACACCGACTTCCGAAATTAAAGTTATTTTTCACTTTGTAGTGTTTTTTGGAAGTCGGTTGTTTTTATATTAACAATTTTTTTGTGACCCAAATACGGACGTGGGTAACGTAAAAAAAAATATTTTGAATATGGAGGTCACTTTTTGGGGGAAAATAAGAAAAAGTTTTGCTAACTGTATACCGTGTGACGTATCAAATGTAAGAAGGGCTTGTTGCGAGGATCACAAATAAATTTTATATAATTTTAAAATAAATACTTTTAAAGATATTAAGAAAATTCATGAAAATTTATCATTCCTTATCTCCGAAACTACTGAGCCTACAATTTTGAAAAAAATACAGAGAATGGTTTTTTACTCATAGACTACAAGAAAACCTTTAAGAAGTCTATGGTCTTAAAATAACATGGATAATCTCTCAATGTTGTGTGTACAAACTTACATTTGCAGTTGAAATGCCCCATGCATTTCAGACCTAATTTTTGCAAATGTTTTAGGACTAACAATTTTGTTATAAATGAACATTCTGAATAACACACATTATATACAGGGTGATTGGAAGATGGGTGCAAAGCTTTAAGGCGAAGATAGTACAGACAATTTAGAACCATTTAAGCCATGGTTGTCTTAGACGAAGTCTTACCAAATATTTTACAAATTTCTTATTTTTTCTAATCGTATTGTAAATTTTTTTTATTTTTTCTGAGCTTTAAATGTCTGTAAAAAAAATGTCTAATGACACAGAAGCCTAAAACATGTTTTGCTTGGTTGCTTACACATTACTTTAATTAAATAAATAAAAAATGAATTCATTTATCATTCAATTTGGCCATAATTATGCAGTTTACATGAAATTTTGAGAATTTCCGAAAAAAAACTTAAAAATTTGGTTAAAAAAATTTGGTAAGACTTCGTCTAAGACAACCATGGCTTAAATGGTTCTAAATTGTCTGTACTATCTTCACCTTAAAGCTTTGCACCCATCTTCCAATACGTAGGACATATATGACTTTATTTCATGAAAAATTAGGAGATTCAATTATTACAGTCCTCGATAAAGACAATAGTTTCAAAAACGTTAAATTCAGAATAGCAAACGTGCCAATTTCACTAAATTAATATCTCAGTACCATCTTAGTACTGTCAAACTAAAATTTACTTAAGTTGTGTCACTTTAGTCTATTTCAGAATGAGAAATCGTCGTTTGACAGGAATAAACTAAATTTTGGTGATTTTTAGTCTAGTTTAGAGGCATTTGTGACAAGAGAAATTTCTTGAGTGATTGCGTAAAAATTTAATCTGAACAGGATTTATTTACACTGGTGCCGATTCCCTTGTTCACAAACTAAACTAAATTTAAGTTCAGTGCATCTTTTTCTTTCTATTTCATTAAGAAAAGGACAGAAGATAAATTTTAGTTTAGTCCTGTCAAATTAATCAGCGCCTGTCACTACTCTATACAAGTTTAGACGTGATTAAAAACTTGCCTACTAAAATTACGTCAAGCGCTGATTAATTTGACAGGACTAAATTAAAATTTATCGTCTGTCCTTTTCTTAATGAAATAGAAAGAAAAAGATGCACTGAACTTAAATTTAGTTTAGTTTGTGAACAAGGGAATCGGCACCATTATCATCAAATACTTTTTGAACTGACATTAGAAGTCTAGGTGCTGCTATAGTTTATGGTAACCATAGATGCCATGAATATCTATCAAAACGTCCAATAACAGCGTTCGGTGTTGTATCTCGTCTAGATATAAATTCTAAACCCCGCTGGTTTTAATATCAGCTGATTTATTAGTGGCCAGTGATTGCATTTGAAGATTACATTGCCATACTGTTAGTGGTTCAACGACTATAGACATTGAGGATGTCTATGTTAAGTGTGTCAAATCTTAACACTTATTAAAATTAATAGCTTGCACGTAATAAAACGTCTCTCTATGTCGGTCTCTTTGATCTTTTAACCGTGGTGGTTCAATGTGTATATGTCGGAGACGGGTATGTGACTCTTTCGTTATTATCAGCGATATTTTAACTACTGTGGGCGTAGTGTGGGTAGTGTTGGTTAATGCGCAATAGAAAAACAGTTTGCAGTTCAGATCACATTTTAATTTACTATCAAATTACACTAGCTAAATTATACACACACTGGGTGCGACGGCGTTTATTAAAATCACCAATTAACACAATGATCACAATTTACAACTAACGACCACGAATCGAGAACAGTTCCGCGACGTCTTAACTCCGATGCGATCAGAGGCTGAATCCCTCCTCGACTCTGTAGAAGCGCGCGCTTTAGGTGTGGGTAGATCACGTCCTGTCGCCAGCGGTGCGCTTGCGATTCGTTTCGTGTCCGTACTAATGACCGGATCCGACATATACATTTTATTAACTTTGTTTGTGTAGTTTTTGAGTTAGCTTAGATAATACGTATTTAGACTTTGTGTATTTTGATGATGTTATAATACTTCCCGTCTCTATTCTTTACTTAAGCAAGTTATGGTATATGAATTGGTGTTCTTTACTATAACTATGGTCATCATCATCTGCCCAACGTTTTACCCAACTATGTTGGGGTCGGCTTCCAGTCTAACCTGATGCAGCTGAATACCAGTATTTTACACGGAGCGACTGCCTATCAGGGCCTCAAGTCTGCTATTACAATAGTGTCAGAATGGTCTATCATTGATTTCATAATTGTTGATTTTGACAAGTTTGGTAATCTACTAATATAATGGCGTCATTATGACTTTCAAATGGTCAGCCACTGACACTCCATTGAAAGAAATGGCACTTATTGGTACTCTCGTACAGACGCCAGCACATCAAGCTACCCGAAACTGTCAAATTTTTCAATCAACTTTGAAGATTAATTTTCAGAGATAAAGTTGAAAATCTATTAAATAAATTTGACAGATTGTAGTAGCTTGATGTGCTGGCGTCTGTACATAATGACAAATGAATGACTGACTTAGGCGGTATCATTGGTCGTATTGTACGACAATGCCATTATAACACAATTCTATTACGAGACCATTGACCGACCAATGATCGACCATTATGAATTTAGCAGATTACGAACTTTTAGCAAAATGACAATGGGATCGTGTTGGAATGACGAATTTATAAAAATATCAGACTTGGGCCCCTGACCTCCACAACCTAGTTACTAGGTAACACGATACCCCTTGTGAAGACTGGTTGTCAAACTTTTTGGGCTTCTAACTACCCGTAACGACTGTCAAAGATCTACAAATGACAGCCGGGACCAACGGCTTAACGTGCTTTCCGAGGCACGGACGGGTCTTGGTATGTAAAGATGGTCACCCATCCACAGACCAACCGCGGCAATCGTAGCTTAACCTGATCGATCGACCCGTGCAGCTGTTGTTACTTAGCTTAGTTGTTGTTGCTATAACTATGGAGAAAAATAAAAAACTTATTTACAATTTTTTTAAGTGAAAACTTCTTTAGGCGCATTGGGCATTTTTGAGATGGGGAACAAACAATTGAAATCGGGACACCGTTACCGACACCTCATTTTTGTAAACGCCATTGTGCTCTTTATTTATATTATGTTACGAATCAATGTTCTATGTAAGTATTTATTTTTACTTTAAAGGTTTTGGGAGTATTTTTTTTTAATTGTTCTAGTTTTACTTCTGTCGGCACTCCCGGATTACCACTGTTTTTTAATTTTAATTTAAAGGCTTTTGTTTTGTAGGTCAACCGCAGCAAAAAATCTCCACAGGTGAGGTTTCACGGATGGTTTCGATCTTCAATGTTATGCGGCGCCCATAGACCATGGCCCACCTTTCACCTGTCACCTGTATACGTAGACCTTAGATATGTCTGCGCAAGCGAATGCTGTTAGCATTAAAAAAATAAACTTCTTTTGAAAAAAGAGTTGTCATCCACACTCTAAGAAGATTTTTTAGAGTTCCGTACACGAAGGGTGCCAAACGGCGTCCGCTGTCCGTCCATTCGTTCGTCTGTCTGTCAGCGGGCTGTATCTCATGAACCATAATAGGTAGACAGTTGAAATTTTCACAGATTATGTATTTCTATTGTCGCTATAAAAAATAAAATCATTTTATTTAGGATACCTAACACAAAAAGATCCATAAATTGTTAGTAACATGTTTGCACTTAAATCACTATTGTTAGTAACTAAAGACGAATTTGTGAGAAGACCACCCAACATCTAGACACAACGTGAAATGGTAATGGTCTAACTATGGTATAAGTCTTCACACAAATTGCCTTATTATGGCGGAGGATGTATCTGCCGCCACAGCCTTCAGGATACTATTGTGACTGCCTCTTATTCTGCTCAGGAGTGAGGCCGTTTTCTTGCGGATGATGGCATGAAATCCATCGGTATGGGTTACCGCTAAATATTGTACGGTGGCACGGAAAACTTCGTGTTTGCGTATTTTTTCTTTATTTCCTTCTGTAAGCGTAGCTGGTACCTAGTAACTTGGTTCTGGAGGTCAGATAGGCAGTCGCTCCATGTAAAATACTGGTATTCAGCTGCATCCGGTTAGACTGGAAGCCGACCCCAACATAGTTGGGAAAAGGCTAGGTAGATGATCATATAAATGAGAACGAAAATTGAAATGAAATTGTTTATTCTGTAAATAGGATATCGGAACCACTTTTACACGTCATATTAAAAAAAAAATTAAAAATAAGCTAGATGAGTTCGGCGTTTCCTATCTGACTACTCTGAGAAGAAAGGCCGAAACAAACTCAGAGGTCGCAGTCTCTTTTAAAGTCCAGACATAATCTTGGTCAGGCCATATGGGGACCATGTAGATTAGTGTCTGAAATGGTCTCTTGAGGAAATAACCAAACAGATTTGAGTGGACCTGTCCAGTCAGTGCAAGCACTTGTCAGTAATCGTGGAGCTCAACTCAGAACTTAAGGAGCTCAACTACAACAACAAGGAAATATAAACGGCTGGGTATTGAATTGTAGACCTGTAGACCATTTTCTATTTTGTTAAGTACTTAGTACTTATTGAAAGACCTAAACTGTCCTCCCATACCTAGTAACACTGTAATTTGAAAGTATTGTAAAAGCCAATTATTTTTAAAAGAGTAACCGTGGAGTTTCTTGCCGGCTCTTTTCCATAGGAAACGACCAATTGGAACCGTGCACCTAGCTTCTGACGTTTCATAAGTGCCCAGGTAGGTTTATGTGAAATAAAATATTTTGAATTTGAATTCGAATAATGTAGAAAAATACAGTACCACACCACTTCTGCTGGGGAGTTTGTTGCGCCACTTCTTCTTCCCAGCTAAAGGCACTAGGAAGTGGTGAAGGGTGGGCGTTTTTGGGGGACTGTCTTATGTAATTTTGACGTTCGAAAAGTGCTGATTCTCAGCCTAGTTTGAATAAATGACTTTTGAAAACTTGACATACGATTAAAAGCTCAACCTGAAGTTGAGACTTGAGAGGTCGCCAAGCTTGGAAAGAGCAAATAATCCCAACAAACAACCCTTATTTTATTAAAAATCATAACAAAAACAAGTACGTAATAACACAAAAACATCAATTGTTAATCTACCCTCACGATTAAATGCTACAATAATTGTCAAAGTCAATGACGTGTCCCCTGTGAGCAAGAAAACAATATTAAAGTTGTACCCTCTGTTTCCCCAGTTTGTCCTGACTTCTCCTCGCAAATATAATGAATCTACGACGGCAGGGGAGACGCAGTCGACAAAAAGTAGTCCACAATCGGATGATGCGCATTTTGATTGTGGCACCCCTGATTGGTTAGGGTTGGCACGTCATGAATTTGTAATTCAATAAAAATATCAAAATTAAACATGATGCTTTAATTTATTGAAGATACATAACAGTAACTATTAAATTCTAGTGCAGGAGTCACCAAATAGCGGACCGCGGTCGATCCGGACCGCCGCGCGACGACCGATTTTGTAATGTCATAAAAAAATATTAAAATGAAAATTTTAATCGTTTTTGCTAATAATTATCTTCCAAACGGACCCCGACGGTCATAATTATTATTAAAAAAAACAGACCTCCAATACAACTAATTGGTGATCCCTGTTTTTAGTGCATCAAATTAGTGTTTACTTATATTTATATAATATGTTTAGGTACCTAACCATTTTTTCCGTCCCTAAAAGAGTCTAGAGTTCCAGAGCTATAAAATATGAAGAACATAGGTACCAGTTAGATATTTTTCTTCAAAGTCATATTTTTTGTAGAACTTTATAACTCAGGGCCAGGTTTTTAGCGTAAATAGTGTAAATACGCGTAAATGTCTCTCTTTAAAAACATTTATATCACTTTTTCAGGAGCGTTTTGCTGGATTTTCAGTCAGCAGTGCACGATTTCCCTAGAAAAATAATGGAAAATCTAAAAAAAATAATTATACTACGGTAATCTTCATTAAAAAACAGTGAATAAAAAAAATCGTACCCCTGCCACCCCTATCTAACAATTCTTGTCAACTTTCCACTTAGGGCTGTGTACTGCGCGGTGATTAAAATTCCACTCGCTAATATCTGTGATCATATATTAAGTGCCCTAATCGGTGTATCTGACAGCCCTAGTATATTGCTTTTTTATATGTAGTAGTGAATATTTGATTTTATCTGTGTTATTTATTTTTATCTGTTAGTAATCTTTTCGCTTTTTAAGTTTGGAGAGAGTAGAGATGCTTATATTAAATTGTTAAGTCTTTGTATGTGACTTTCATTCGCTTATTAATTTTAAATAGTTTAATTTTAAGCCCCCGGTAAACCCCTGTTAGACCCAATAAAGAGGTCATTATTGGAAAAAAAAATCATCATTCCATAGAGGTCAGTCATTTCTTACAAGAATCTATCATTCTCTCTTGAGCTAAATATTGCTGGTCCATTGTGTCATGTTCGTGAACGGGCGCCGTCAGTAGGGACTGGTCATCTCTTAGCTGCCACGGTTTATTTTAATTTTGAATTATTCCGTTTTACATTTTTATTACGGACGCTTTTAACGTGCACGTCTTTCTACATTGTTCTCACATGTATAATTTTAACATGAATGATGTAACCAATATTTTAATTTAAAAGAGTGTCCGTGGAGTTTCTCGCCCGTTCTTCTTCATAGGTACCTACTACGCTTTGGAATGGGCAACTAGCTTCATCTTTCTGACTGACCGACCCCTTGACAATTCAAAAGTACCTGTAATTGGTTTATTTGAAATAAATGCTTTGAGTTTGAGTTCTCTATACACACTTTAAAAACACATCTTCCATTTAAGTACAAATGCCCCCGATCTTCAGTGGTTCAAGCATACCTAAATACCTACTCTAAAAAGGTTCTGATATAAAGAAAGAAAATACATTTATTATAACACAAAACACTCACACACCCCACATCACACATCACACTCCACACCACACACCCACCACCACCACAATTTATTTTTATTTTCTTACTGTGGTTGGCAAACAGTGTTTTCTGATATATAACACTGGTCAAATATTGATCCTTAATACTGCTACTCTATCACGTCTATTCCTGCCACCAAGCATACCATTTTCCCATTCAAACGAAAATCAAATGTTTTCATGACTAATTTACCTACTTTTTGCCATTGTTACGAAAATCTTGTCTACCTAAAGCCGTGACCTAAAGTGACTACATCAATAAAAAAAAAATATATATAGGTAGGTTAACTATACCATGGTTATAACTATGTAAATCGTTCGTTATATATATTATCTTCGTTATTAAAGCTGGCAATAACCAGTTCCAGCAGCTCACTATCTCATTATGTGGCGCCGCCACCTACTGAATCATGGCGGGCACAGAGAAACCCATGGAGAGTCGTTCTGCTAATATTTTTAACCGACTTCCAAAAAGGAGGAGGTTATATGTTCGACGCGTATGTTTGTTTTTTTTTTTTTTTTTTATGTATGTCCACCGATTTCTCCGTCATTTGTGGACCGATTTTGAAAATTCTTTTTTTGTTTGAAAGGGTATGCTCCCAAATTGGTCCCATATAAATTTTATTAACTTTGCTTGGGTTGTTTTTGAGTTAGCTACAAAATACGTATTTTTTCCCACTTAGTATGTAGATGATATGATAAGTTCCTGTCACTGGTAGCAGGTAGTGGTATTCGAATGTGTGTGGGGTAGGTACCACAACTAAAAAGTGAAAAATAAAAACTTTTTACAAAAAATAAACAACCGACTTCCAAAAAAAAACACTACAAAGTGAAAAATAACTTTAATTTCGGAAGTCGGTGGCAAAAAACGAAAACACAAAACCCAAGACACCGACTTCCGAAATTAAAGTTATTTTTCACTTTGTAGTGTTTTTTTTTGGAAGTCGGTTGTTTTTTTTTTGTAAAAAGTTTTTTTGCATCAATTAAGGGTACACTAGTCGGTCATTCTTCCATACAAACGTGGTAAGGTTTTAGATTACTCGTCAGTTTGACGGTGTACGTTCAAAACTAAAAATTATATCAATTTGCCTTGCCCTGTATGGAAGCAGAATTGGAAAAAAAGTATTGGTTTGGAAGTTACTCGTAAGAGCGTCGAAACTTTCGTATTTCAACACTAATTTTAACTCATCTTTGGGCGTAAATAAATAACTTATGTAGTATGAAAATGGCAAAATAGAAACCGTACAAGGATAGATAATATAATTTATTGAACAAGTTCAAATAATTTTATTTTGTGTAGATACATCCAGTAGTTTTTTCATAATATCTATACGCCCAAAGGTCTGTTCATGAAATTTTATGCGCTCGTTTTTGTTATAAATCATCATATATTTCACTAAATAAATAATTAACTTTACTATTAGCCACGCCACCAACGAGTTCGAACCGTCGGCGTCGACTAGTGGAACATTAAGTCTTGTCTTGTCGAATCGAGGTAGACCGCGATTCGACGTAAGAAGTTTTAGAAGTCAACGAGTTTGACAACATAATATACACCCAGGCTTGTGTTGCCAGCCCGGACAAGATCGATAGGACAAAAATTAAATTTAATAAAAGTATTCGCGTTATGAACCGAGTCATCGGGCCATAAATGTCAGAAGCAATAAAAATGTGCAACGGCTTGCGTCTTATCGGTATAGTTGTTCCAAAAGTGCGAACGAGACAAACTAACAACGATGATTTATGGCCCGAGGACTCAGTTCTTAACTTAGCCAGCTTGCAATTTCGTGCATTCCTCACTTTGTTTTAGATTTTTCACTGCGAAGCAAGCAGTGAAACCGTAGTTATCCCCAAACCTTTTTAAAATGTGAGACTCTAGTTTTTACTTATTATTATTTACCCGAATATTTTCAGCATTAACACATCTCCACCCCACTTTTACTCCGCAAATACGCCGGTACCCTCATAACGGAGCCCAATAAACCGTAGCGCTTTGTCGTCAGGCAATTTGTCAACCATTGTAAGCCTCCCCTCCCGCGCCGGCGACATTACCCCCATAATAGGGGAAAACATGTCACTAGAGTGGCAACACGTGTCGCGAAAACAATTACATTTTTGTCTATGGTCAAGTGTCATGGCGGGAAAGGGATAATGATAGATGAAGTTTTTTTTTAGTACTTATCAGAAATATTGCAAAAGCTTTGATAATGGACGTTATTTTTTTGTCTTTCTGAGTATTTAAGAATAATTATCTATGTTCTAGAGTTTTTGGTTCGAATCAGTTTCCACAAAGTAATTGTTCTAAATTGTGGCATATCAAATCAACGTCTTGTGGTTTCTACGAGAACTCATCATCCCTATCGACCATATTTTGATTTACGATTCACGAGAAATCTGCCCCTGTCTTGCGGAAATTATGTTTTTTCTTAATAAATGTATTTCGATGCGAGCTCCAAAACAGATGAATTTTCTCTGGAATTCATCGTGCACTATTGTCTCAAAACTTTTCAGTTTGGTTGCCTCTGTTAGGTAGGCACTAGAGCTTAAGTTTAACAGAAATTCTTACATCAAAATAGAACACATTTACGCAATATTTCCAATTCAATTAACTGAAAAAACGCAATGAAAACCATAATTCATAACCAAAAACGTATTTTCAATACAATAATTGAATACCCTCGAAAATAATTTAAGCTCTGCAATTTGTAACAATCTGTTATCTGGCTATTATCAACAAGCGTTATTAATTCTGTAACAACATTATAATTAATAGCGTCATGGCGGCATGAACCGGCTGAGAGCACTGAATGAGGCCCTGAAGCTTGGAGAAATGGAGGAGGCATTTTTAAAGAACCAAGTTACCATTATCTGCGTAGTTTTCTCAACTATGTTGGGGTCGGCTTCGAGTTTAACCGGATGCAGCTGAATACCTGTAATTTACATGAAGCAACTGCCTTGGTCTGTATGATCTCCATAATTCAGTTGCTGGGTTTTCATTTTTCTTTGTAGTGACGCTGGCACGACAATATTTCAAATCTTGTTGGCCCAAATCTTCGCCACTTCCACGGCGCCGTCGATGGCAGTGCAGATGTCACTGTGACTGCACGTTAGGATAGGATGGTTGTGGACAGGTAGACCTATGCACAGTCATGTATTGAAAACAATATACAAGAGAGTAAGTCAAACCAAAAGGGAATAGAAAAATCAAAATAGAAGTTTTAATATATCTTTAAAAAAAGAGGCCAGTTTTTTGATTATGATAAAACGTAGGTTTCAACAATGGTTCGCGAAAGAGCTACATATCTACAATCTGCTGCTGCAGTTCCGTCGAGGTAGCCCCACATTGCCAGGTTACATGACATGCACTTAATGTTTGACTGGAATCAGGTCATAAAAGTGTAGTATCATCCAAATATACCTACGCAGAAAGCGATTGAAAAAAGTTATTCCTCGTAACGACACGAATTAAATGAAAATTATAATGAGAATAGCTCTGAATGTTATCGAAAATTTTAGCAAATCTACAAAGTGGTATCTAAAAGGGCAATTTAAAGCACCCAAAGGGAATTTAATCATTTTTAGTAGAGTAGAGCTCGCCTCGAGAAGTAGTACCACCATATTTATATCTGCCGCCAAGCAATGTTGCCGGGTTGCGGTTTGTAATAATATATGCAGCATATAAGAAATTTCAGCGTACCGATGTGTATTCAAAGACGGGAGTTACCCCTTCCATCAGATGTGCTGCCTAATGGTTTGCCAATCAACCTATTCCATAAAATGTTTCTTACCTTGGTTTAAGTTGTACAGTAAGCGCTCAAAAGTGCATAAGCACGTTAAGAGTCGTATTGCTGTGAACACGCGGTGTAGTATAACATTTGTGTGTGTAAACAGTCAGACGTCTGTGGTGTGAGTGCCGTACACACACCACAGAGAACACACACTGTCGTATCGTCACGGTTCGCGGGCGCCGCACTTATAATATTTCCATCACTTTTGTTAGCACGCTGCGCATCATACACGTGACCTTGGCCAGTGTATCGCATTGCTAAAATTCGAACGTAGATTATAAGTGCAGATAGCAGAAGGCGTTAAGCGTTGGTCTTAGATTCAAGATGGCTAAGGTTCTAATCTCGTAAATCACAGCGCTGTTTTTGCAAATATTATTATTCTTGTTTGCAATAATAATATTTTTGAATATTCCTGCCTATTTATTAATGTTGTTATTGCAATAAAGGGTTTAGAATAAAAAATGCGTGATATGTTGTAATAAAAATAAATAATATTTATTCGTTATATTTATTTTACTTTAGCTAAACTGCTACAATTATTTATCTTTACTTCACCTGAATAATATGTGAAGTGCAATTTGTATTATTTTGACATATTTAAATTTTGAAATGTTTTAAATTTTAAATGGATTTTTTTCACCATAAATATAAAGCTTTGACCATGGTCGAAGTAATTAAGCAATAAATAAGAATGTTACTACATAAAATGTAAAAAAATCTACTGACAAAATTGTTGATTTTGTTTGTTGTTGTTCATATTAATTATTTTAAACTTTATTTGGCTTTAGTAAATATTGGTTGGTATTGAGGTTATAGCTTAAGTATTCATTTTCTTTACGAAAAGAAGATTGAAACTAAACCTCAAATTTTAATCCTAAAATAATAATATTACTAAAATAATATTAAATAATTTCGGTCTATCTGCAAGAAATACGACAAACACGCTATTGAAAGGTGCTTAAAAAATTCGTTACCATAAATTCATGCAATAACGAATCTGTTGTTTATTAAGTTGGTACGGTCAATATTTTAAGGTCAAAAACGGTTTTCTAGCTGGTCTTCAGTGATGCAAGCCTTCAGAGTGCACGGCGAACGGTTCATAATGACGTGTTTTTAATAATTCAGCAAAATATCTCGTTGGTATGAAACCATTTGTTTCATTCACCATTTGACTTCGCTGCTACTCGATAATAAGCCCCTTCCTCATATCTCTTAACCGTCACAGTATTTCTCTAGAACAAAGAAAAACATTGTTTTTATTACACATAATACCTAATTATTTATTATTCACTAATCGAATTAAACCTCACAATGAATTTAAAACTTTAAAGGCATCTTCTGTCTCAACAATACCTCTGTTCTATCAACAATACCCTTGATTAAGATTTATGTTTAGTAAAATATGAAATATATAAATGAAAACACTCACACTTAGTCCGGTTTCATTAGATATTCAATTCACTTTTACGCAGCGCAATAATATTCTCTGATCTGATCTGATCTCTTCAATATATTTTATGCCTGCTTTTTGATAATAATAACCACAACACTGCGCTAAATACTCGTCACCAATATTATCACAGAACATTATACCAATATTATCCACGAACCAACAAAGTTCTATTAATTGAATACTCGTAACAAACTGCATCTACCCCACAGAAATCGAAATAATTTACTAAGTTTTTTGTGGTCTACCTGCTAAACTTTAATATTTATGTGAACAAGACGAATGAAACTAAAAACGAATGATGATTTTCGAACTAGTCATTGGTTGCAGACAAAGTGAGTGTGTGTGTGTAATGTGCGTGTCTACAGTATTGTAACAACTTATAGAAGAAGGTCGTAAGTCAAACCGAAGCGTCAGTCTATTGCTTTGTGAGATTGCTCATGGACTTTTGGTCGGTACTGTACATAGGTTACATAGTGGGTCCCGCAAGTAAATAATTCTGTAACATTGGCACAGCATGTACCTCGACGTCGGTCGTTACAAATCATATTGCGAGTGAATGCAGCCCGAAGCCGCGGAATGTAATAATTACCGAGCGGGGTTGCCACACACAATATTTAGCTGTGGGGGAGTGGAGTTTTGTGTTGTGTTGTGATTATGGTAGCCGTAACCATAAGTAGGTATTATTTTTTTATGGTCTGTTTGCTGTCTCATATCGGCACATTCAGCACGAACTGTTAGTATGTCAGTCTATAGGAATAAGTCAAGCCTTGGCTAAAATATTTGCTAGTAAGCAAGATGGTAAGCTGGGCTGAATAGATTGGGCGAAATATGTTTCGATTTACTCAAGAGGACTTTTATAAAAAGTGACTCTTGCTACGAGACAATAAAGTGCAATTCTGGGTAATAGGTACCCCGGATAATTACGGATAATTACCTACAGTTATATTCACTGGAAGAAGCTGCCTCTCTATCGCGTAACTCTTATATCGTTGGCGTAGATGGAGAACTAAATAACAAAAAAAATCTTGTTTGGAGAAAATTGCGATTTATTTATGCGGCATGATTTGGGTGTTACGAAAATGGTGAAAAGTCAATTTGATATAAATCGTAGTTATTTAGTGCTCCACCTACACCGACGATATCTTCAAATCAAATCAGTTTATTGCAAACATGTTGTACAGAGGTTGGAATAAGATTAATTAGTTTCAAACATGCACCCTGTAAGGGCAATGCAAAATAAAACAAAATAAAATAAAATTAATAAATTACATTTCATTACATTACAAAACATGCTTCAAATCAATAGAATAGAATAATTATTGTTATTTGTTACTGTAGCTATCGAATTATATTATATTATTTATTATGAGTAGTAATGAATAAGAATAAATTAAATCAAAAATAAAATTAATTAATACAAATAAATTAAATATGTTGTTAAGTATACAAACAATCGTCAATGGTCAGCTATTTATGTCATTACTTTCTATTTATTTATTTTAAAAAATCAATTAAATTATACTTTTTCTTCAAAAAACTCTTGCAATGTGTAGTAGCATTTCTGGTTCAAATAAGTGAACAATTTTGTTTTAAATAAATTGTTTAATTTCATTTCTTTTAAAGTCTTCGGTAGTTTATTAAAAATCTTGATACACTCGACAAGTCGAACCCACCACGTACTTACTTGTAGCCTATGCCTAAAATGCGGAGTCATCTGTGCCTAAACTGGCAAATTACATAAGTAAATGCAATAAGTTACTGAATTTTGTTTTTATTTACTTTCCCTAATTCGCTTCACTTTTAATTTCTAAATTTATGTCGGAATGCGAGCATTTAGTTACCAATTGGTGATCAAAACGGTGATTGCACTAAGTACTTTTAAAATCCTTTACAAGAAAATGCAACTGATTTATTTAGAAAAACACGGTAAATATTTAAAAAATAAAATCACAATGGCAACCCTGCGCACCGCGGAATGCTTTGCCGCGACGCGCCCTGTTATTGGATATTTCTAGGGTTCCGTACGCGATGAAGAAGACACCATTTTAAGGCGACGATAACCGACTTTTAATGATTTTATGCTGAAGATCACGTCTAAACGAGTAGTATTAATGATTTGGAAAAAATGTGTGCTAAATTAGAGCATTTTCTTAATAACTTAATATAGGATATTTTAGATTATGTTTATATTACATAGTGAAATTAATTTGTAAAGTTTTGTCTAACGCAGATTAAAAACTGAAAAATCACGAAAAATTCATCGAGCGTATTTTGCTGAAACCTTCACCATTTTAAAGATAATTTAAGTATTGATCTTTTAGTATAAGTGTTTTATTAAAATACCTTTTGTTTTATGTATAATAAATTTATAAAGCGTCTAATTTGGGACGGCGCTCCTTGAGGGGTGAGTCCTATTTACTGGCTGGACGTACGACGAGTTGCATGAGCTAACCACTCAAGATCGCTGGCACTGGATCACTCAAACATGACATTTTTACAAAAAAATAATAAACATATCAGACTACAATCTTCTTTAACGTCAAAAATACGCACCCTATCTACAGCAGCTCGTAGATGCTATATCCAAATTCAATATGGGATTTCGGATTATAGTACGGAGATGTTATGAACCAATAAGGGAACCACTGAAGTAGATGGGTAATATTCAATAACTGATTGAATGCATTGAGCTGGTTACTGACTGGTAGAGTCTGCAACGTAAACGTCAGTTCACATTGACGCGACGCAAAGCACTTATATTTAACTGTTTGAAGCAATGCCTATGTACCGCGCCGAGTCGCGGTACTGGCGGTGACCGGCGAGTCGTTTGTTCCGCAATCGATACTATGAATTACAGTATTTTTTATTTCACTAAAAGACGCGGGCTTTACTTGTGGTAACCAAGTGTACAAACACACTGTGAATGTGTGCGTGATGACGAGTAGCGTCAGCACACAAACACTAATATATATAATATATATATATGTATGTAGCTACCTAATTGTTAATTAATTAATAATTTTATGTAGTGGCACCAAGTTGCCGTGTCTGGCCATACCGCTGTTAAACCCGCGATGGTTTGTGTGGTATGTGTAGTGTATCAAATGTATGTAAACTATTGTTTTTGAATAATAAACAACAACAACAACTTCCGACTTCACCATTGTCTCGGACGGTACCGAGAGCTCCTACGCTTACACACACATTCACAGCGTGTTTGTTACACTTGGTAACCACAAGTAAAGCGCGCGTCGCTTCGTGAGATAAAAAACTTCCAAAAAAACACTTCAAAGTGAAAAATTACTTTAATTTCGGAAGTCGGTGTCTTTGGTTTTGAATTTTCGTTTTTTGCCACCGACTTCCGAAATTATTAAACTATTTGACCTCCACAATCCAGTAACTGGGTAATACTGGTTGTCAGACTTTCAGGCTGCTGTCGATCAGTAACGACTGTCAAAGATCCACGAATGACAGCCGGGACCAACAGCTTAACGTGCTTTTCGAGGCACGGAGGGGTCTTGGTAAAGATGATCACCCATCCACGGACCAACCGCGGCAAGCGTAGCTTAACCTAATCGATCGACCCGTGCGGCTGTTATTACATAGCCAAAAGGCACCACGTCACAAGGCATTTTAAAATTAATCTAGGAGGCTTATGTGGCTGACGGTTACCTTTTGCATACAATAGTAACGTATGATATTGCTACCTTCAATATGCGGAACCCCCATCCACCATCCGCTCCCGCTTCGCCCCTCGTAGTGAGATCAAAGGGAATCAGTTTATGAAATTATTTAATATTGGGGCTTTGATGTGAACTCCACAATAACTATGTTCAAATTGAACCAGCTTCTTGTTTCAACATTTTTGTACCGCTATCTGTATATTGAGGTATTTTTGAATTATATTATTAATTTTCGTTATTACATTAGGTAGATACCTATTTAGCTTTTGCCCGCGGCTTCGCCCGCGTGAATGTTAGAAAATATCCCACGGGAACGTACTACCTGGTTTTAAAACAATCCTATGTGTTAAATCCAGGTAAACTATGTATTACGGAATAAATACATTCATATTGGTTTACGCGGCGCACGCCAGTAAAGCTCCGAGTCGGCCATGTTTTTTTCCGCACTTCAACAATCATCGTCATATTTCAGCCAATTTACACAAAACCTTTAATGAATTATACACTAAAACCTTCCGCATGAATCACTCCGTTCATTGGTGAAAACCGTTTGAAAATCCGTTCGGTAGTTTTTGAGTTTATCGCGTTCAGACAGACAGACGCGGCGGGACGTAGTGAAAATGATTGGAGGTATTATGTTATTAATTTTCGTGACTACATAAGATAGGTATCGTTATGTTGGGCACGCCACAATTGCGGCGATAAGACCCCTCTTTGAGGAGTGGCTTGAGAGGCGCCACGGCGTCCTCACCTTCCGCCTGACGCAGGTCCTCACCGGACACGGCTGTTTCGGGAGGTTCCTGTTCAGGATAAGGCGGGAGGAAACGCCCGGGTGTCACCATTGTGTGGATCGCCCGGAGGACACGGTGGAGCATACAGTGGAGGTCTGCCCGGCTTGGGCGGAGCATCGCCGTGTCCTCGTGGAGGCGATCGGCGGCGGTGATTTCTCGCGTCTGGCCCTGGTTCAGGCCATGGTACGGAGCGAGAGGAAATAGCAAGCCGTCACCTCCTTCTGCGAAGAGGTAATGCTCGCGGAGGAGGAGGCGGAACGCGTGAGGAAGATGTAAATTTCGCACCCTCACGCACCTAACCGCCGCAGGAGGAGACGCCCTTGGCGTCGGGAATCGCGAGCCGATTTCCGGCCACCGTAGGCGCGGGCATGCGGACGGTAAGCAATGGGTAGCTCGCCGTCCGATAAGGACCAGGCCCGGGTCGACGGCGCGTTGTGTTCCACGCGCACCTCAAAGAGATATCAGCAGAATTGACGGGTTCCACTAGGGCCGATGCCTGCCGGGGTTGCGAATAAGGCCGAAAGGGAAATCGTGGCCCCCCGGCACCAGGGCAACCGAAGGAACACGGGTGGGTTTTAGTCAGTAAGAGTCTGACACGCCCTCCGCCCAGAGCGGGAGAAGTTAATTGATAATTTACCACCCAAAAAATAAAAGGTATCGGTATGTAAACATTAGTACACATAAAAGATTGGATGACCAGCCCCCAGAAAAGAAAAGATTGGAGGAAGGCTTTTGCCCAGCAGCCCTATTACTGGTTCTATATGGCTGCTAAAAATCATTAGTCAGCATCTGTCTAGGCTATCCCCAACTATGTTGAGGTAGGCTTCCAGTCTAACCGGATACAGCTAAATATCTCTTCTTCTTCGTCGCATTCTTGTCAGAGCGCTCGTGGTCCTCATGTAGTTTCTTGTCCAGGAACTGATGTAATTTCTCGCCATCGACTCCAATTTTTTGTGTTTTTAGTGCACTAATATACGGGTTCGCCCACTGCGGATTTATTTATATAAGTAGATCTCAATCAATCTGCCTAGCCTTTTCCCAACTATGTTGGGGTCGGCTTCCAGTCTAACTGGATGCAGCTGAATACCAGTATTTTACATGGAGCGACTGCCTATCTGACCTCCACAACCCAGTAACTGGGTTATACGATACCCCTTGGTAAGACTGGTTGTCAGACTTTCGGGCTTCTGACGACCCGTAACGACTGTCAAAGATCCACGAATGACAGCCGGGACCAACGGTTTAACGTGCTTTCCGAGGCACGGAGGAATTTCGATATTTTAAGATGGTCACCCATTCACAGACCAACCCCGGCAAGCGTAGCTTAACCTGATAGATCGACCCGTGCGGCTGTTATTACTTAGCCACGAGCTCCTATTCGATTTATATAGATCTATATACCTACTACCAGTATTTTAATAATAATCTTCTGTACCCGAAAATAATATTATAATTATTATTTTACCTCATAAAAGTTCCTTCTCAAAATAACAACCCATTATAATCTGTGACAATAGGCCTCCGGGGCTCTCCGTGACAGTGAAGTCAAAAGTTACGCAAACAGGGGGACGACAATACACCTGCGTGGCAAATGGGGACTGTGCTTATGGGGGAATGTGTTTTTATTAGACAAGTTATGATTTGGAGGATTAGGGGACTTTTTTTAAACATGTCTTTTGGCGGTTTAGAAGTGGCAATGAATAATTATTACAATTTTTAGGATGGGGATTTAGTGACCTTCATCCGTCAAATGGGTGATTCTTGTGAAGTCTGTGAGGTTAAAAAAAAGTTGTATCTGGTGCATAAGTGTTTCCTAGCAACCTGCTGCCACCAGTAAATCTCAACAGCATAAAAACAGTGGCACTCCGGGAGTGCCGACAGAAGTGAAAACTTGAACAAGATCGCCTTGGTGGAAGAAAATACTTGTATACAATATTGGTCCGTAACCTTATCTAAATAAAGAGCACAATCGCGTTTACAAAAATGAGGTGTCGTCATGGTGTCGCAAAATCAATGGTTTAGTCCCATTTCAAAAATGTCCAACGCGCCTAAGTATAGTTTTCACTTCAAAAATAACTTTTTATACATGAGTCGAAATAGTCCTATAAGAACTTGATATTTTTTTCATGAATCGGTATGAGTTTCATGATGAAAGTAGTTTAGCATGGCGGGTCGAATCACCCCCTTGACGGATGTAGGTGACTAAATCGCCAACCTGTATAATTGATTTTAAATGTAAGATTTAAATTTTCGTTGTTTGGGGTCCGAGTGCTCATCGAGTATTTCGGGACATTGCTACTAAACGGTTGGTCGACTAATTAACGGGTTGGCCTATTTTTAGCCCAAAGAATCAGCATTTCCATCCAACATGGCCCAGTCTTTTGGATACTTCTCCCATTGACAGCGATGCGGACGAATTTTTTGGTGCCCAATGAGTTCTTCCCCCTTTTCTTGTAAGTACAGACAACTAGCTTCATCTTTCTGACTGACCGACCCCTCGACAATTCAAAAGTACCTGTAATTATTTGAAATAAATGCTTTGAGTTTGAGACGTCAGCACATCAAGCTACCCGAAACTATCAAATTTTCCCAATCAACTTTGAACCTTATGCTTCAGTAATAAAGTTGAAAATCTATTAAATAAATTTGACAGATTGTAGTAGCTTGATGTGCTGGCGTCTGTACATACATACACTATACAGTGTGATTCTTCAAAATGTGCACATATCGAAATGAGGGAATCTATGCTTAATTTTAACGACAGAAAAAATATTTAAAAAAATCTAAATATTTTTTTATACTTTTTATGGAATAAAAAAAAAATGTAACGAAACTGTGTAACTTTTAAACTAAATCATCTATCGCGATGTAACAAACTCCATAATGATTGAAAGTAATTAGGCGTCCACATAAAATGAAAATTGAGAAAAAAAGTACCCTCAATTGAAAATAAACATGTTTTTTTTTGCAAAAATCTGTATTTTTTTCATCAATTTTTACAATAATTGTAAAATTTATAAATAAGATGCCAAAGAGAAAAAAAAATACAGAATATTAAAAAAAGAAAAAAAAATCCGTCGATAAAATTAAGCATAGATTCCCTCATTTCGATATAATATGTGCACATTATGAAGAATCACACTGTATATATATTTTAGTGTTAGTTCGCTTGTACGTTGTAATTAAGGTTTATAACTGAACTTATGTACAGTACCGACCAAAAGTCCATAAGCAATCTCACAAAGCAATAGACTGACGCTTCGGTTTGACTTACGACCTTCTTCTATAAGTTGTTACAATACTGTAGACACGCACATTACACACACACACTCACTTTGTCTGCAACCAATGACTAGTTCGATAATCATCATTCGTTTTTAGTTTCATTCGTCTTGTTCACATACATATTAAAGTTTAGCAGGTAGACCACAAAAAACTAAGTAAATTATTTCGATTTCTGTGGGGTAGATGCAGTTTGTTACAAGTATTCAATTAATAGAACTTTGTTGGTTCGTGCCGTGATAATATTGGTGACGAGCATTTAGCCCAGTGTTGTGGTTATTATTATCAAAAAGCAGGCATAAAATATATTGAAGAGATCAGATCAGAGAATATTATTGCGCTGCGTAAAAGTGAAGTGAATATCTAATAAAACCGGACTAAGTGTGAGTGTTATCATTTATATATTTCATATTTTACTAAACATAAATCCTAATCAAGGGTATTGTTGATAGAACAGAGGTATTGTTGAGACAGAAGATGCCTTTAAAGTTTTAAATTCATTGTGAGGTTTAATTCGATTCATCATCATCATCATCATTTCAGCCGAAAGACGTCCACTGCTGAACATAGGCCTCCCCCAAGCACCTCCACTTCGACCGATTCTGTGCTTTCCGCATCCAGCGGATTCCTGCGGCCTTCACAAGGTCATCGGTCTTCGCACCCCTTGCCTCACCGTGGCCTTGGCCGCTACCGTAGCCAAGGGCCGGTGGGCCGCCGGGCACTAGGGGCCATTTTGTTTTGGTGCTTGTCATTTTTGGGGGGGGTTTGCCATAATCGCCACGCTTGGCAGGCGGGTTGGCGATCGCAGTATGGTGTTAAAAATGCATAGAGAACGCTGCTGCCCATTCTCTAGTAAGTCCCTTAGTCGCCTTTTACGACACCCATGGGAAGAAATAGGGTAGTGCTATTCTTTAAGTCCGGCACCACACGGACTCGTTTCAATAGGGTGTTTGTCGTATTTCTTGCATATATACCGAAATTGTTTAATATTATTTTAGTAATAGTATTATTTTAGGATTAAAATTTGAGGTTTAGTTTCAATCTTCTTTTCGTAAAGAAAATGAATACTTAAGCTATAACCTCAATACCAACCAATATTTACTAAAGCCAAATAAAGTTTAAAATAATTAATATGAACAACTGCCTTTAACCTTAAAATCAACAATTTTGTCAGTAGATTTTTTTACATTTTAAGTAGTCTAATAATCTTATTTATTGCTTAATTACTTAGACCATGATCAAAGCTTTACATTTATGGTGCAAAAAAATCCATTTAAAATTTAAAACATTTCAAAATTTAAATATGTCAAAATAATACAAATTGCTTCTAAGTTTCTAGACATCTATTTCACATATTATTCAGGTGAAGTAATGATAAATAATTGTAGCAGTTTGATAACTATACTAAGTAAAATAAACATAACGAATAAATATTATTTATTTTTTATTATAACATATCACGCATTTTTTATTCTAAACCCTTTATTGCAATAACAACATTAATAAATAGGCAGGATATTTAAAAATATTATTATTGCAAACAAAAATAATAATATTTGCAAAAACAGCGCTGTGATTTACGAGATTAGAACCTTAGCCATCTTGAATCTAAGACCAACGCTTAACGCCTTCTGCTATCTGCACATATAATTTACTTTCGAATTTTAGCAATGCGATACACTGGCCAAGGTCACGCGTACGAGTATGATGCGTGCTAACAAAAGTTATGGAAATATAAATGCGGCGCCCGCGAACCGTGACGATACGATAGTGTGTAGTTCAAAACTGCGTTCTCTGTGGTGTGTGTACGGCACTCACACCACAGACGTCTGACTGTTTACACATACAAATGTACGGACTATACCGCGTGTTCACAGCAATACGACTCTTAGCGTGCTCATGCACTTTTGAGCGCTTACTGTACATTAAAAAAAATGTTGTACTAGCTAATAAATGTTTTATGATAAATTAAAATGTCCATTGTATTTTTGGAGTAAGAAGTCGTCGAGCATTGTCGATTTTGAAGCCAAATACATAAGGAAATGAGGAAATATCGGAGTTAAAGCTTAATGACAATTTCAGTCAATAGTTTTAATTAACATTCCAAGATTACCTACCTACTAATCTACTTGTCCCTCCTTCTCCTTTAATCCATCAGAAGGTTGTCTGTAAAAGATCGCTTTTTAGCGATAAGGACGCCCATTGTGTCACTCTATGTAAAATTTCTACATTTATATCTGTAGAACACTGATAGCATCATATTGGTGTAAATAGGTCTCGAGTTCGAACCCAAGGCACGCACCTCTGACTTTTCGGATTCATGTGCGTATTGTATAATTATCACTTGCTTCAAAAACGGTGAAGGAAAACATCGTGAGGAAACCGGCATGGTTGAATAACTCCTGGCTGGAGGTTTTAAGTGTAGTAGCTTAAGGCACCCACAGGAAAGCCCGGTTAAGTAGTCATGATCTCAGAGGTCAACTACGGCATGCTCTAACTAAAAAAAAAAAAAAACCGGCATGGCTGAGAGATATTTCTAGGCGACATGTGAAGCTAAATCAGAGGCCCATGGGTGGCTTAAAAATTCTGACACCAGGTTAGTCAGTTACCACGGGAAAAAAAGAAATAATTTAAATATTTTTTATGGTGTACATGTTATATAGTATTTTATTCTATTCAACTTGTAAATCTAGTTCAATTCCTAAAAAGGGGAATTTCTTGAAAGCTCTTGAGCAATGAATAATGATAATTTAATTGACCGTTAAGTTTAAGTTTACGAACTTTGTTATACATTACTCTCTCGCATATTATATGCCTTCTACGAAATCCAAACCATCGGCAGATTACTGAAAACGGCGGTTTACGGTGTATATAGAAGCAACAAATTATGGAAGTGTAGAACTGTAATATGCATGAAAGAGACTGAAACGGCGGATCATCGAGCTGAAGATTAAGAATGACGACGGATTCTCCTTAACTATTAAATGAGCAATATTTGCATATAAATAAATGTATTTATAATCACGCTTGTGGCTAAGTAATAACAGTTGCACGGATCAATCCGGGGTTGGTCCGTGGATCGGTGACCATTTAACATGGTACCGAGACTCCTCCGTGCCTCAGAAAGCACGTTAAGCCGTTGGTCCCAGCTGTTATTCGTGAATCTTTGACAGTCGTTACGGGTCGTCAGAAGCCCGAAAGTCTGACAACCAGTCTTGCCAAGGGGTGTCGTAGTACCCAGTTATTGGGTTATGGAGGTCAGATAGGCAATCGCTCCATGTAAAATACTGGTACTCAGGTGCATCCTGTTAGACTAGAAGCCAAGTCTGACAATTAGTCTTACCAAGGTGTGTCGTATTACCCAATAACTGGGTTGTGGAGGTCAGATAGGCAGTCGCTCCATGTAAAATACTGGTATTCAGC
This sequence comes from Agrochola litura, assembly GCA_949152395.1. NCBI lineage: Eukaryota > Metazoa > Arthropoda > Insecta > Lepidoptera > Noctuidae > Agrochola > Agrochola litura. Next base: position 5,059,973 of record OX424519.1, on the reverse strand, counting down.
TACATCCGATTAGACTGGAAGCCGACCCCAACATAGTTAGGAAAAGGCTAGGCAGATTGAAGTATATTTTTAATCACGTTCTCGAAAACGGCTCTAACGATTTCGATGAAAGTTGCAATATAGGGGAAAAATCGATCTAGCTAGGTCTCATATCTGGGAAGATTCGTTTTCTCTATTTTCACAGCCTCGGGAATGTGGTACAACGTTGGAATACCTGGATGACATGTTTATCTTTTTCCACCTGAGCAGAGCTCGGTCGACAAGGTACTAGAGTGACTGTCAGACATCAGACAAGTCTCGACTCGCAAAAAATTGGCGGGTTATAGTAGTTTTCGGATAGACGACCGACCGGCGGATTAGCGAGAGAGTACTCTAGTTATGTTTTGTTATGTTTTTAATTTTTTCTCAGTTAATCAGTAATCATGGTCTGACAGTTTGAGTAATTTATGTGGCCTACCCAAATGTCCTTCTTTTGGTATTGTTCGTCGAATCGTTGAGCTCTTTAAATTCTGAGTTGAGCTGCACGATAACTGACAAATGCGTGCACTGACTGGACAGGCCCTCTCAATCTGTGTGGTGCTTTCCTCAAAAGACCACTTCAGACACCAATCCACATGGCCTTCACATGATCTGACCAAGATTATGTCTGGACTTTAAAAAAAAACTGCGACCTCTGAGTTTGTTTCGGCCTTTCTTCTCAGAGTAGTCAGATAGGAAACGCCGTCCTTTAAAAATATTATTGACGTGTAAAAGTGTTTACAAACCTACTTACAGAAATCATTTATCATTTATATTTTTCACATTGAAACAACGCCTCATCGGTTTCAGAATGTGCTGCAATCAGAGTTCAACTGACATAAGGAAAGTAGAAAAAAAAAATTGTCACTAATTCTTCTTCTTTTCGTGTGGTCAGTAACTAACCTGGAGTCAGAGTTTTAAAGCCACCCATGGGCCTCTGACTTGACTTCACATGCCGTCGAGAAATTTCTCAAACCCAAACTCAAAGCATTTATTTCAAATAAACCAATTACAAGTACTTTTGAACAGTCAAGGGCTCGGTCAGTCAGAAAGATGAAGCTAGTTGCCCATTCCAAAGCGTAGTAGGTACCTATGGAGAAGAACGGGCAAGAAACTCCACGGACACTCTTTTAAATCAAAATATTGATTACATCATTCATGTTGAAATTATACATGTGAGAATAATGTATCTCTCAGGCATGCCAGTTTCCTCACGATGTTTTCCTTCACAGTTTTTGAAGCAAGTGATAATTATACAATACGCACATGAATCCGAAAAGTCAGAGGTGCGTGCCTTCGGTTCGAACTCGAGACCTATGACTTGGCAGTCCGACGGTCACACCACTAGGCTATCACTGCTCTCATTGGCATTAATTTAATTATGCAACATTTGCTAGTTAACTATTATTAGTTAATAGTGGTTTCTGTAATAAGATTGTCCATTTGCCGGCAACTCTGCTACTTGTATAGAGTGGCAGGGGGCGCGGCCCTACATTACCGACGTTATAAATTTCTGTCTCCTTTGTGTAGGGTGCGGACTTGGGAAGCCATGATGGATATTGTATTTTTATTTTTGTGCACGTGTTTTAGAAAAAAAATAAAAACAGTGGCACTCCGGGAGTGCCGACAGAAGTGAACACTTGAACAAGATCGCCTTGATGGAAGAAAAATACTTGTATAGAACATTGATCCGTAACATTATATGAATTAAGAGCATAATCGCGTTTACAAAACCTTTAAAGTAAAAATACTTGCATAGAACATTGATCCGTAACGTAATATAAATAAAGAGCACAATCGCGTTTACAAAAATGAGGTAACGGTGTGGCAAGTTCAATTGTTTTTCCCATCTCAAAAATGCCCAACGCGCCTAAAGAAGTTTTCACTTCAAAAAAGTATTTCTTATTTCTTATTTATTCATTAAGTAGTATACTTACATCTTTATACATAATAAGTTGGTGCAAACATAAACTCATTAGAGTTTTACCGTGCACCAAAATCATCGACCACATGATTTAGACAATTAAAACAAACTTAGTTCTTAATTATAAAGTGAAACATTAACAAAAACACAACGAGGGTAATAAGCGAAATATTTATCTATTACTAACGAGCGAACATCGATGACCAATCTACTGACCGTCCTTAAAACAAAAAGTAGTGGAGGTATGTGATTTACATTGATACAGGTTGTTCCTAAAAAGTATGTTATTGTATTAGTAATATGTAGTTAATTTACCTATGATATTGTTGGGTATTTATTAAGTTCATTTACTATTTAACTATATTTATTTACAACATTTAGTTTCATTCACTCTATTCTATTTAAACGTTCTATTCCAAATTCAAATCCGTCCCCTAGTCTGTGGAATGCTCGGTATTTAAATTAATCGGAGCGAGGGGCGCTCGATTGTGACTGTCTTTGTACCTCGGTGCCTCATGCCTCCCGAACGCAGTGGGAGCAACTTTTATTATGTTTTTCGATGTTTATTCCTTAATCTCCATTTAGATTCTGTTGAATGTTGAGTAGAATAAAATAGGCTTCTTAGTACCTAATGGAGATTCAAAAATTCAAAAGTAATTTATTCAAACTAGGCTGAGAATCAGCACTTTTCGAACGTCAAAATTACATAAGACAGTCCCTCAAAACGCCCACCCTTCACCACTTCCTAGTGCTTTAGCTGGGAAGAAGAAGTGGCGCAGCAAACTCCCGGACAATGCCTGGGTCAAAAAAAAAAATCGGTTTAGTCCGTCAGTCAGATAATAAAAAAATATTGGACACGTATTTTTTGCTTTATGATATTAATAAAAAATTACTTAGATAAAACGCATTTAAATTTGGGGAGTGGGGGTCGCTACGTTACAAGTAAGTATAAAATCTACATACTCGTGACGTCATGGCACATTTTAACTCAATGTCGTAATCTTTTGATAAAGTAAAAAAAAGGAAAATACGTGTCTAATATTTTTTTATTATCTGAAAAACGGACTAAATAGAATTTCTTTTTTTTTACCTAGGCAACTACCTTATTACTTTTTTCTTTAGAAATATTAGCTGTGATCGAAGTAGGTACATTAGTTATTTTAACATTTCCTAGCACTTTGTAGCACGGCGTAGCGCTAAGCAGCATGGCGTAGAGCTTTGTAGCACGCTGTAGAGCGTTGTAGCACGCTGTAGAGCGTTGTAGCACGCTGTAGAGCGTTGTAGCACGCTGTAGAGCGTTGTAGCACGCTGTAGCAATGCGTAGCGATACGTAGCACCGCGTAGCGATACGTAGCCCCGCGTAGCGATACGTAGCACCGCGTAGCGATACGTAGCCCCGCGTAGCGATACGTAGCACCGCGTAGCGATACGTAGCCCCGCGTAGCGACACGTAGCATGGCGTAGCAACTCCACCTTTATTTCCTTTATTGTGATTTTGAGAAAATTTTATGTGATTTTTTTACGTATTCACACAGATTTGTAGAATTGCTCTTGAATTTTGCTCTGTGTACTACTTATTAAATCCACTGACCGGTGCATGTTATTTTAAAATGATATTAGCAAGTTAACATTAGAGATACCATCTTTACTAATCCGAAGGGTTCCGTATAAAGGGTATCATGGGGTAGGGTCATCTATGAAAGGTGACATTAATCCCTTTAAAGTTAAATACAAACTCTGGACATTGATCATTATTTTAATTAACACAAAGTCCGAGTTGATCGTGAGATAGTAGCTATGCGATTACCAGTTAAGAGGCCTGCGAACACGGCTCGCAACTACAAATCGAAATGTTTGCAAAATTCAATTCCAAGCACGTTGTGCTAGTGTGAGTGCCTGTCGGAGCGATATACACCTACAGTGAGCAATACTACCACGCACACATTGACAATTATTGCTTGACGCGATAGCACTACTTACTTTCGAAAATTTATGATAAATTTGAATGTGTTCCGTAATACCAAAAATGATGAATGAAAACTTAATATTTTTCCATTTCTTTTTCGATAATTTGTAACTTGATAATATAAGCTATACTTCTGCAGAAACAATATTATAAATATTGTTGTCTATAATACAGAAAAAACAATACGAAGACATGTCATTAACGCTGTAAAAATGTGCGAAATTAAATTCGTTTAAACTTCATTTTAGAAAAGTTTTTTGGATAAAAGATGTAGGAGCCTAGATAAACACTGTCTAAATCCAAATAACATCATAATATAGTGGAAATATGCCCAAATTGCAAATGATTTAGGTATTATGTTTGTATGGACAACTCATGCGTTGCCGCGTTTTAAAATGGTTTATTTGTTAACTACAACAAAGGTAAAATTATATAAGCCGTTACAGCCTGTGCACACGATGCGTTGCGACAGCAGCGCGGCGCGGCGCCGGAGCGGTGGCGCTGCGGCATCCTACATACAAATATCCATGATATGTATGCCGCACCGCACGTACACCGGATTGCAGCCCATAACTTACCCATTAAACGATTTAAAAGCTGTATTAAAACCAAACTTTGTAACAAACACTATAAAATTTCAGATTATTTAGAAGATTAAAAAGTTTGGGATTGAACTGCTCGCTCTGCTACTAGACATTTTAATTATTATGTAACATTATCATAGAGTTTTATAAACATATTGACATTGTTCAAAATTGTATACAAAATGACATGATTACTTTGTAAAGTATTATATTATTTTAATTGTTTTGAATGTGAGAACTATGTGGATATTATTATTTCTCTGCTAGTTTTAGTGATGGTCTGACAGTTTGAATAGTTTATGCGGCCTACCCAAATGTCCTTTCTTTGGTATTGTTCGTAGAGCTGAGCTCATTAAGTTCTGAGTTGAGCTCCACGATTACTGACAAATGCTTGCACTGACTGGACAGGTCCACTCAAATCTGTGTGGTTCTTTCCTCAAAAGACCATTTCAGACACTAATCTACATGGTCCTCATATGGCCTGACCAAGATTATGTCTGGACTTTAAAAGAGACTGCGACTTCTGAGTTTGTTTCGGCCTTTCTCCTCAGTCAGATAGGAAACGCCGAACTCATCTAGCTTATTTTTAATATTTTTTTAATATTCAGCGGGCAGGACGCCCCGCACCGTAGACATTGACGAATAAGCGCCTTGCACTAGATTTAAGCTGATTGTGACCATCAGGTTGGGATGTAAATAAAATAAAAAGTAATTCAATAAATAATACTTTATTTATTTATTATTAGTAAGTACATTAATATAATCCTTATATACAGATAACAAGCGTGTACATTGATATAAGAGTTCATATGATTTAAACTATCAGTAAAAAAATACAATTCAATCTCTTGATTTTGTATTATTTTGACATTTTTGCTGACAATCTAAACAACATTCTATTAAACTGTGCGAAAAACTCAGCTGCCCTAACAACATGCTAATAATAGTTTAATTATAATAATTAAAATTCGTATATATTATTATTATTTAATAGTATCATCAAGTTTAATCTCTTGCGGGATTAGTCGAGATACCTAACAGGGTATTTTTTAGCTAAAATCTAGATATTTTTTTAAATAAGTTGAAGTAAGGATAACTATACTATGTTCATTTTAGTATGGTAGATTTGACACGAACAGTCGACCGCATATCGATGGTAATACTTTGACCTTGAGCTGAACTAGCGTAGTATGGAGTTTCAATAGTATAAGAGGCTAGCTTATACTGGTTTTGTTACCACTGACGTGCAGCCTACTGTACAAAAACGGATCAGATCTTATGCTATGTTTAGGGGTGGCCTATATCCAGCAATGGACGTCTTTCGGGTAAGTAATGATACAAAAATCTACCTTTTATGTTTTTTTACTAAAACTCTACTAGAACTCGTTAATTTGTTCTTATAAGAATTAACAATAATCATTACTATAGACATATTGATTAACTATGATAGTTTAGTTTTTGATGTGTCACGTAGACAACCATAAAATGAACAGAGTATACTATAATGTCAACTAGCCAAGAAGGAAATAAAGTGTCACGAAATTCCGAATAATTTTCTAAATTTGATAATCATTTAGTAACCGACTAAATCACTTGAGATGTGCCTAAAGATCGATCGCAAATTCACGCAACGATCGCTTTAAATAGGCCGCGTTGTCCCACCGCCGGCGAGGAAGCGACAAACTATCGGCTATTTTCTCGCTCAAGAAACGTACAATAGATATAACAAAAGAGATGCATATATTAATAGTTGATCACTGACAGTTCACACCGCCGGCGAGGACTCGCTCCACTGGTTTGTCGCTGAGCGACAAGAGCTATCAAAGATAATACTCGCTCAGCGATACTTGCTCAACGATGCTCGCTTGGCGGTCAGAACTCACGCCGAGAGACCAAACAGCGGTAATATCGCCCCGAGCGAGTGGTGCGAGTAGTCGCACGTCGCACTCGGACACTCGCTGATAGCCCAGCGACATAGCTATCGGAACTACACACTCGCTGCTCGCCAACTCGTTAAGGCGACGATAACCGACTTTTAATGATTTTATACTGAAGATGACGTTTAAACGAGTACTGTTAATGATTTGGAAAAAATATATGTTAAATTAGAGCATTTTCTTAATATTTTAATATAGCCATATTTTGGATTGAATTTATATTACATAGTGAAATTAATTTGTAAAGTTATGTCTAACACGGATAAAAAACTGAGAATCAAAATAGAGCTTATTTTTCTGAAACCTTCACCATTTTAAAGATAATTTAACTATTGATCTTTTAGTAAACGTGTTTTATTAAAATACCTTTTGTTTTATGTATAATAAATTAATAATGCGTCTAATTTGGGATAGCGCTCCTTACTGGCTGGACGTACGACGCGTTGCGTGAGTTCAGTACAGAACACGCAAGCTAACCACTCAAGGTCACTGGCGTATATCTGCGTCTTAATCGCCGGCGGTGGCTGCCACAACAATCGACGCGCGCAGTCGCGTTTCGATTCCTACACAGAATTTCCAAATTTTTTACTACTACACTATAATTATTTAGAGAGCCAATAGATTTGGCTAAATCGATCAGAAGATCAAACCCCGTAATTAAATGCGTTCAAAATCTAGTCTCATTCCCATCTCAGTGACAATTGCTGTCAAAATTGTAGGGAAATTAGAGGTATTTTTGACAGTTAGAGACTGAGATTAGACCACCTGTCTCAAACCCAGTGGCGATTTCCAGTGAGGGCGAAATTTTCTGCTCGGTTTGGTTGGTGATAGGGCTTGTTCTAAGTCCGCCTGGCTAGCCACCACCATCTTATCTAAGTCTGTCGCCATAACAACAATGTTAACAGCATTGTTGTGTTTCGGCAGTTAGAGGTAAGACAGCCAGTTCCTCTGTGGTTGAGGATTCCGGGTGAAAAAAATTGCGTGGCATTAAAATCTTTCTTTTCGTATAAAGATTATGTGAAGGTTATTGTCCTTGGCTCCCAGTCTACTATCTATGGTTAATTTAATTATTATAATATTGCAATTGAATAATCTCTTCAACCATAGAATATGGAGACACCTCGATGGCCTCTCAAACAATAGTACTAGATTTCCGATGAGCACATCAAAAACGGCCGAAATAATAAGACCACACATAGTGTTGTGGTCTTCTTTTGCAACATAGTATTTTCAACCTTATAGCTTAGAAATTATGTTTTATATTTTCCATAAACATCTTTGTTCTTATTTTCAATCGAAGTAGTAAATATATTGCAAACGATAATTAACCTTAAGTTCGAGTGGTAAGGTTTATAATTAAGGTAAATGCAATCGCGGCCACTTGATCGATGTATTTTTGTTCCTAATCCTTACGCTGACTGTCCACTAGAGCGGAGAGGAGAGGAGAGGAGATGAGATGAGATGAGAGGAGAGGAGAGGAGAGGAGAGGAGAGGAGAGGAGAGGAGAGGAGAGGAGCGGAGCGGAGCGGAGCTGTGCCAATATTAACCATTGGAATTGTATAAAATCTCCGCTCCGCTTCAGTGGACAGAGATTTGCGAACTAGTTTAAAAATACATAAAAAACCAGGTAGCAGAGCGAGGAAGCGGAGCTTGGAAGTGAAGCGGGGAAACGGTAAAAAACCGACCGCAGGGTATTGCAGCCCGCTCAAATTACTCGTCGTGTGTACTCGGCTATAGTTTGACCAATACCGCTGTACCGCGCCTTAGGAAGGCGCGCGGCGAGACGGGGAAGCAGTGCAGGCCGCTAATTCGTCAAAGCTCTCGGCGCACGGCGTCCCGCCCGCCGCTCATTGGTCAACACTGCCCCCCGCTTCGCCGCGTATTCCTAAGGCGCGGTACAGCGGTATTAGTCAAACTATAGCTCCGCACAGTCCGCAACTCCGCTCCGTACTACCTCGGTCCGCGTCAATGGATAGGCAGCCTTAATCCAGTGCTATTGTTGATCGAAGACAGTTTGCATACAAGCGTGTCAACTGCGTTTTCTCGCACTATGACACAAATAACGTATAGAAGCTGACTTTGAATGCCGTCCATGACGTTTCTGCGCCACGAATTTTATGATAGTCGCGCGCGACTGTTAGTCACCGCCCTCGGTATGTGAGTGGTGAGACGGGGGAGGGTTCCAGCTTGACTTTTGTCTACCTCTCTTGCTGCCAGTGTGGCGATTCCGTGCTATGCCTTTAACAATTTGGGCTACGCATTTGATTAAATAAATAAAAAGCAAGGTTTAAAAAATTGTGACTTTTTTTTTAAGTTATTGCTTTGCAAAATTACCTTTGATCATGATTATTAAAAAGCTGTATTATGTTTAAACAAAATAATTATGGAACTTTATAAATAAAATAATTTCATTCCGCTTACAATAATATATTTTACTGCATTTATTATTGCACTGTTTAAGATATTTCTTCCTAGACGTTTTTCAAGATAGCTTGATTTATTTGACTAATTTTAACAGTCACAAGAACAACAATTTTAAACGTTTTACAACGCACTTTCGATCCATTTGCGTTTCAATGGGGTTAAAAACTGAAAGCTCATAGCAGATGGCAGCACAGTTGGTACGTCTTTATAAACCGCCATTGTTGTGTTTGTTTATTTTTGTGTCGATCACAAATTATACGAAAACTAGATAAATATGTATGAGACTTGGAGTGTAGCACTATTAATAGACGAGCTAAGAACAGGGGAAGCGTCTACCACTGGTAAAAAAACAGCTTTAGTGGAAAAGTCAATAAATTATGAACGTTTTATAATTTATAGGTTATTTTGTGTTTGTTGACTTTAAGTTCGTTTTTTGTTAAAGACTGGAGGTGTACGATAGAACTAACCTGATTAGAGTTGAAAACCAACTCGGGCTTGATCTTCCTGCCTGAAAAACCACAGAGATAGCACTTCTAGCACTGATCTAATATGATAATATAAACACACACATACTTTACTATAATTTACACAATATCACATCACAAGTGTCTGTATGTAATGAAAACAGACTTAGTTCTCTTGGGAGCATCACCTATAAACCACTATCTCCCATAAAAGGCTTAAAGGATAGTACATTGTCTCAACGAAATATCGGATTCCAATTTTTTTCGGAGAGCTTTCTCCCTCAGTTTTCTTATAACATCTTTGGCAAATACATGGATTCCCGTATTTTTGCAGTAAACAGCTGCGCAACTGGGCTCAATAATTAATTATGCGTAAAAGAAGTCGCTTGTTTACAAAAAATGTATGGCTAGCTGTCAAATTATAAGACGCTGGAGATCAGCGCCATCTGAAGTGAGCAAGTCGCAGTTTTTTATCCCCAGGCAAACATTTTCCTTCATTTCGATTTATCAAATGAATCTGGCCTTCGTTTTTTAATCCCAGATATTAATTAGACATTTCAAATCCATATTGTTTGTTTTTTCAATTTGGACTTTGACATTTGCACCTGTGAAATTACTATCTGGGATTAAAAATCGAACTCTATGGTAACTGTTCTATAACAAGTTTAAGATCTGTCGGACCAATCAAGCTATCTTGAATTTAGTATGCCGGCTGACTTTAAACTAATTGACCTCTTTTCAGGGGGTGAAGGTACTCATGAAAACGAACAACTTCTACTCTGAATCCAAGTCGGTCAATAAATTCAGACAGCCTGCAGATATCTTCTCTATTATACATTGTAATCTCTAGCGAATCAATTTTCACGACTCCCCATAAAGGCGAAGACTGAATTGTAACGTTTATTTGTAATGTATCGAGTTTTTGTAACGTGTTACAGTAGTCAGGGCAACGAGCCGAGCCGCTCGATGCGAGCCGGATCCTCCACTCGACTGTTTCGTAAATTATTTTAAAAACCGAAATATTATCATCTGCCCAGCTTATTCCCAACTATATTCGTGTCAGCTTCCAGTCTAACCGGATGCAGCTGAATACCAGTATTTTACATGGAGCGATCTGATCTCCACAACCTAGTTACTAGGTAACACGATACCCCTTGGTAAGACTGGTTGTCAGACTTTTGTGCTTTTAACTACCCGTAACGACTGTCAAAGATTTACAAATGACAGCCAGGACCAACGACTTAACGTGCTTTCCGAGGCGCGGAGGGGTCTTGGTATGTAAAGATAGTCACCCATCCATGGACCAAACGCGGCAAGCGAAGCTTAACCTGATCGATCGACCCGTGCAGCTGTTGTTACTTAGCCACAAGCCCGAAACCGAAATATGAAAAATGAAAATTTCGTCGTGCTCAAAGAGAGCATTCGCCGTGTCTTGTATATCGTCGTTTTGTAACCAAACTCGTCTCAAGTGATAGATACATTACAAGTCAGTCTCCGTCTTAAGAGCTAGGCCAAATCGCTGTCCCCAGCGAATAAAATGGTAATGTGCTATTACGATAGTTTTAACTTTATTGCATATTCGATATTTAGAGGTCCGATTACACTGTAATTTTTTTTCATTCGTTTCCTACGGTTATTTCAGAAGTTACGAGATTTTAAGATGTATTGTAATCTATAATATAAAAATGAATCGCAAAATGTGTTGGTAAGCGCATAACTCAACAACGCCTAGACCAATTTGGCCAATTCTTTTTTTTTAATGTTCGTTATTTTTAGGACAAGGTTTTAGGGTAGGTAGGGTAGGTAGGGTAGGTAGGGTAGGTAGGGTAGGTAGGGTAGGTAGGGTAGGGTAGGTAGGGTAGGTAGGGTAGGTAGGGTAGGGTAGGTAGGGTAGGTAGGGTAGGGTAGGTAGGGTAGGTAGGGTAGGTAGGGTAGGTAATAAATGATAAAGATGGTGCACCCCAAGCATTTATAAGGCAAAACAACGTTTGCAGGGTCAGCTAGTGAATGTAAAAAATCACTTTTCTTTTGGTATTTGAACAATTCTGCTATGTTTATTGATAAGATATTTACAAAAAACTGTTTTTTTATTTTTTGTGTAAAATTTCGTTTTTATGATTATGATTTTATTCGCCGGGGACAGCGAAATATTCTTTGATATTCGGGTGCCATAAATAATTTAAATTAAAAATCTCGACGAATAAAAAAGTTATACAAAAATCCGCGAAATTTCGCGAGTATTCTGGTTAGAAACAAATCTTTATGCAATCGCAATACTTGGCGATTTTACCTCTCCTTCTCTCATTCCTCGTCTTTATATCTTTCTGTCTCACTCACTAACGTATATGTTCTCAGACTAAGCAGCGCACACGGTGTTGTCTAGCGGCATCAGTTCCAGTTTGATGTCGTCTGATTGTAGTTCTGTTACCAGCTCTCGTAACCTGTCGAAAGATATTTAGTTCAATAATGAAGTTAAGGGCTCGAAATTTAATAGTTTGTTAGTAACTTTTGTGGACATGATAATTATTCAGATCTATAACAGTTGTAATAGCAATCATGTAATTGCGTTTTTATTGAAATAGGTTTTTATCTTTATTAATTGATTTGGCTTTTGTATATATTCTTTTCTATCTTGTGAATGTGAGAACGGTGTAGGCTTAGTGGACTGTAGATCTGTTGACCATTTTCTATTTTGTTAAGTACTTGGTACTTGTTGAAAGACCTACACTGTCCTCCCATACCTAGTAACACTGTTATTTGAAAGTATTGTAAAAGCCAATTATTTTTTAAATAGTAACCGTGGAGTTTCTTGCCGGCTCTTCTCCATAGGAAACGACCAATTGGAACCGTGCACCTAGCTTCTGACGTTTCATAAGTGCCCATGTAGGTTTATGTGAAATATTTTGAATGAATTGAAATAATATTAGCCGAACAGGTCGATCTAAGATGAAGCTACGATTGCCGAGGTCAGTCCATGGATGGGTGACCATCCATATAGAGACACCTTCGCGCCTCGGAAAGCACGTTAAGCCGTTGGTCCCGGCTGTCATTTGTAGATCTTTGACAGTCGTTGGGGTCGGCTTCCAGTCTAACCGAATGCAGCTGAATACCAGTATTTCACATGGAGCGACTGCCTATCTGACTTTCACAACCCAGTAACTGGGTAATACCCCCTTGGTAAGACTGGTTGTCAGACTTTCGGGCTTCTGATAACCCGTAACGACTGTCAAAGATCCACGAATGACAGCCAGGACCAACGGCTTAACGTGCTTTCCGAGGCATAGGTCTTGGTATGTTAAGATGGTCACCCATCGGACCAACCGCGGTAAAGGTAACTTAATCTGATCGATTGACAGATTATTTTCAGTGGGTACTTGCAAGTCCAACTCTGGCCTGCGTTCGCCTGTTCGCAGAATGGTCGATTCCTACTATGGGAATTTTGAACACATAGACATTTTTGTTTGTGCTCCCTATACGTTCAGAACTCTTATACTCAAGAAGCATTCTTGAACATATTTCCTTCTATTTTTGTGTACCATTTCTTAAAATTTATATATACTATAAACACGTCAGTTAAGAAAAAAAAAATGTATTTGTAACCCTAGCGATTATTTTCACTGTCACTGTCCTGTAATGTCCTGCTAATCCGTGAACAGCGTTGTGGGCTGCAATATTGTCTATATTTTTTTAAGTATTTCTTGTTCCTATGTTTTATATTGTAGCTGTTTGTTGTTCCTTTTTAATAAAAATAAAATATCGACCAGTGCGGCTGTCATTACTTAATATTAAATGATCTATAGCCAGTGAGAATGTAACACTTACTTGGCCAGCTGCGCAGGAGTCACGTAGATAGTCTCGTCGGTTTGACCTGACGCTGGTGCAGGGTACCTGATCGTGCCCACGTCCACCGCCTTTGACGATAATACCTGTAAAAAGAAATTTTACTTCGGTTCCACTTTGCTGCCTGACTTGTACGTATTTTTATTTAGCATAGCTTCAGCCTATAATGTTCCCACTGCTGGGACACAGGCCTCCTCTCTGTGAGCTCTGTGAGAGGGAGTGGGCCGTTATCCACCACGCAAGCCCAGTGCGGGTTGGTAGATGTCACATGTCTTCGAATTTTTTGGTTCTAGGACATGCCGGTTTCCTCACGATGTTTTCCTTCACTGTTTTGAGAGCAGTGGTGATGAAATCCTTACATATTATAAAACAAAGTCCCCCGCCGCGTCTGTCTGTCTGTCTGAACGCGATAAACTCAAAAACTACCGAACGGATTTTCAAACGGTTTTCACCAATGGACGGAGTGATTCATGCGGAAGGTTTGAGTGTGTATAATTCATTAAGGTTTTATGTGAATTAGCTGAAATTTGACGATTATTGTTGAAGAAGTCGGAAAAAATCATGTCGACTAGGAGCTTTACTGGCGTGCGCTGCGTTAACAGTAAAAGATACATCAAATTGATGTTCTACGGTATTATTTATCTTAAAAAGTTCAACAAAAAAGTCCGCAATTGCATATATCTATCTTCTAAGGATGACCCACAATAACCATTTTTATCTTTCAGAATTTGATAAAAATTTAATTTCTGAACCTTATTTGACCGGTATAGTATTAAACCTTATCCAAAAAATATGTTATTTAAATTAGGCATTTAATTTAGATGAAAATATGCCTTTAAATCATATCATTTAAATGAATAGTTTAAGATATCACAGTTTCAAAATTACGCGTGGCAACGCGGTCGCAGCGGTAGGAGTCAATAGCCTTTTCCTCTGTTATTATTACTTATTAGGTATGAAATCTCGGTAGTACGTTCCCGAGGCATATATTCCGACATCCACGCGGGCGAAGCCGCGAGCAAAAGCTAGTAATTTAATATTTTCGAATCAACGTCTTAAAACTCGTAAGTCGGGGCTGTAAACACTGCTCAAGGGCAGTAAACACGATAAAAGAAAAAAAAGGTTTGATGATTTTTTTCTGGAGTCAACGACCGTTGGTAGTGTTGTTTACTTGAAGTGTGAGTTGAGAAAGTCTCACAAAAGTGAAAACTTGAACAAGATCGCCTTGATGGAAGAAAAATACTTGTATAGAACATTGGTCCGTAACCTTATCTAAATAAAGAGCACAATCGCGTCTACAAAACCTTTAAAGTAAAAATACTTGCATAGAACATTAATCCGTAACGTAATATAAATAAAGAGCACAACCGCGTTTACAAAAAATGAGGTGTCGTCGCAGTGTCGCGAAATCAATGGCTTAGTCCCATTTCAAAAATGCCCAACGCGCCTAAAGGCTTCATTTCAAAAGTAGTACCTACAGTACACGCTAACGGTCGCTGACCCAAAAACTAAAACATCATCAATTTTTTTTTTCTGTTTCATCATTCTATCGATACCCATTACATATACGGAGTTTCGCCAGTTAATTTAATTTGACCCTGTAGTTAAATGTTTTCTAAATTTTCGTCTATCTCCGTATATTATAAGTTTTGCAGTTCACAAGATACTAAAACAATAACAACAGTTCTCCCACCCGCTTAGCGTCATAACTTTATTTTTATTGGGCCATCGTGTGCCTCATATGCGGCTGCGCACACTGGCGGATGGCGGATGGCTCTCTGCCAGCGCACACTGACAAGTCAAATCCTCTGCGATACCGCGAGCGTCCGCCAGCTTACCGGAGCATCCGCCGGTATGCCTCGGCATCCGCCGTATAACCACCGCTCACAGAGATTTGATTATCCCACTAGCGACTACGCAGTCGAAAAGTTGCTTTTGAAAGAGTGTCGCAGACTCCAGCGCATACTGCCGCCTCCCGCCGCGGTATCCTCCAGCGTACTCTTCGATGCACCAGAGAAAACTGCGCTGCGATGTTCCAAGCTCGATCACCGCATAAGTATTAAATTCAATTGATAAATTTAAAATCCTCTGCAATCCCGTCCGCCAGTCTGGGCAGTCCATAAGTATTTTGCAAAAAACATTACGAATTATTGTAGTCTACGCCATGTTCGAGGTCGCGACAAGTCAATCGTCATCCTGAGGATGCCACGTTAAGAGATAAAACACGTGTCGATTTCTTTCAAGGTTTTTTATGGCTCGTTAGAAATAGCTAAGCGGAACAAGTTACTAAATATATCCACGTCTATTGTATTTTATAATGGATTTCCCAAGGTCACGCTTGAATCAATTAACTTTAGTAGTCTAATTAACTTGGTCAGTAAGTAATAATTAAAATACTTACAGCAGCTAGTTCGGGAGCCGGAAACTCTGCGAAGTCTGCCTCCACGCACCTCCATGGACGATGCATCAGCAACTGTTGACGCACTTCCGCTTGCAGAGATGCGAGACGAATCTGTTTGAAGAGATTAATAATATCAAGGCGCTGACAAAAGGCAAATGTTACAAGTATCAAGACGTTTATAACGATACGTCATTTGTCAAATTATGATGAGTAGTTTAGAAGTTATGAGAGAACAGATGTATGTAAAAAAAATTTTGTAAAATCGTCTAGAATTAAGCAATGACAGATGTCATTGCTTAATTTTTAATTCTTTTTACCTATTGTGGTATAGTAATTTTATTCTAGGTGCATCGTGTTCACATATAATTATTTAACTAATGTACGTACCTATACAAACAATTGTAAAACATTTTCAAAGAGTAACGGTGGAGTTTCTTGCCCATTCTTCTCCATACGAAAACTACCTTTTGGAAGGGGCGACTAGAATCAATTCTATTGTTTTGTAAATTTTGACGTTCAAAAGTGCCATACATGGGTGTAGTTGAAATAAATGATTTGACTTTGACATATATATGGGTCAAAATCATAACCCTCCTCTTTGCTTCGCCGTAGTCGGGTAAAAAGCTGATTCTTAGCCTAATTTACAGTGTGATTCTTTATAATGGACACATATCGAAATGAGGGAATCTATGCTTAAATTTTATCGATAGAAAAAATAAAAATATTTTTTTTTTTTTTTGTTTCTCTGTGTCATCTTATTGATAAATTTAACAAATATTGTAAAAATTGATGAAAAAAATACAGATTCTTGCTAAAAAAAAAAAACATGTTTATTTTCAATAGAGGGTAGTTTTTTTTCTCAATTTAAATTTTATGTGGACACCTAATTACTTCCAATCATTATGGAGTTTGTTTCATCGCGATAGATGATTTAGTTTAAAAGTTACACCGTTTTGTTAAAAAAAAAAAAAAAAACTTTCGTTAAAATTAAGCATAGATTCCCTCATTTCGATATATGCATATTATGAAGTATCACACTGTATTGTTATGTTATTTTACCTCCAACTGCCTCCTGAGTTCCCTCTGCTTGTCCTTGTGCAGTTGTAAGGCATGCGCGTACTGCCCCGGCTCTGACGGGAACTTCACCAGCCCACTGCGGGCCACGAACATGGTCCATTCCTGGAAAGGAAATAGAAAAGAATACTCTTTATTATAAACACGATATTAATTACAAATAATGAAATATGACAACGTCGCATTTTTTTACCCTTAAATATTAATGGTTGGTTTTGGAATGTGAAAAAATTCACAGCAGTATTATATATAACGAAATTAAAAGGAAAACTATCACAGCTAAGTAGGCTTTACAAATTAGCGAGTAATAATCGACCAACTTACATTTGCGGTTGTCAACTACAAAGTTAAGTTTGTTCTTGGGATTAATTCATCTCAACTACGGAACCCTACATTGTGCGTGGTCCGACGCGCACTTGGCCGGTTTTTGTATTATTTTAGCTAAGAGTTATGGAGCATCAAAAAGAACACGTTGTCTAGATTTAGATTTTTCTTACCGTCTGCAGCTTGGCCAGGTCTCTCTCAAGCTGCGCGGCGGCCTGCCTGCGCGCGAGGGCGGCGGCGGAGCCCGGGTGCTCCAGCGGACGCAGCGCGCGCAGGGCGGCGCGCTCCGCCTTGCGACACGCTGACATGCGGGCCGAGCGCTCGCGTTCCACCGTCCTGTTAGATGGAGCATACGACAGTAGTTACTAATATGATGGAGAAGAATTTACATTTTAGGGCTTAACTGTAAACAAATTGTAGAAACAAAAATAATATTTTGCTGAAAAAAATACAATAGACGTAGATATATTTAGTAACCTGTTCCGCTTAGCTATTTCTAAAGAGCCATAAAAAATTCCTGAAAGAAATCGACACGTGTTTCATCTCCCAATGAGGCATCCTCAGGATGACGACTGACTTGTCGTGAACCCGAACACGGCGTGTTGTCACACCGAGCGCTGAACGCAGAGTCATGAAACACGTGTCGATTTATTTCAGGAGTTTTTATGGCTCTTAAGAAATAACTAAGCGGAACTGATTACTAAATATATCCACACACATATTACATTCATATGATCATAAGTGTAATATGTAAAAATTAAGAACAGCGTCATTTAAGAGCATTTATCCTAAAAGTAGGCAATGTCGCAAATAGCTGTCAAATATTTACCCGTTTTAATTAATTTGGCAATATTACTGTATGGAAATATGAAATGTGGCTAACTAGCGAACTAAAATATTGAATATGAAATGCAATAATTAATTCCATACAGTAATATTGCCAAATTAATCAAAACAGCGATATATTTGACATCTTTTTGCGACGTTGCCAACTTTCAGAATAAACGCTCTTAACTTTGGTCATATAATTTGACAGATATGAAATCATATTATATGATAATGTAATTGAGACCTTAACCGTGTTTGATTTAACCTTTTTTGAGGTTATACAGATATGATCATATTTGTACCCTTGCTGTCAAATAAGATCCCTTAATCGACCCTTAAATCATAGTCAATATGAATCATAATGTAGTTATTATACCGTCATAGGTTCTTCATATAAAAATTACTCATACATCTATGATCATATTTCTATGATAGTCTAAATGACCCTTACTCATGCGAGTGTAACAAAATAAATAGTTTACTTCTAAAGATTTTACTCACCAGCTCAACACCTTGATCTGATGCTGCAGAGCCTCATTGACCTCTCCGACCACGACGCCTGCCGTCACCTTCACCGGCGTTTCCTCTGTATCATTGTTACATATTATCACTGTTAGTTACAGAACGTTCTAGAAGGGGTGATGGATGCAGAGGAGGTGAAATATCGACGTAGCATAATTTGAATAAAAACTTAATGAATTTCGAGTCTGTCGAAAGACCCATTTCTAACTGGATGGACCGACGTCTTCAACGACGCAAGTAAATTGGAAGGGGATATCCAGCTCATGGGAGGCCGTCACCTCCTTCTGCGAAGCAGTTATGCTCGCGAAGGAGGAGGCAGAGCCCGTGAGAGAGAGGCAAATTTCGCGCCCCCACGCCCCTAACCGCCGCAGGAGACACCCTGGGCGTCGGGAGTCGCAGGCCGATTCCCGACAACCATAGGCGCGGGCTTGCGGACGGTGAGCAATAGGTAGCCCGATAAGGACCAGGCCCGGGTCGACGGCGCGTTGTGTTCCACGCGCGCCTCTAAGAGATGTCAGCAGAACTGACGGGGTCCGATAGGGCCATGCCTGCCGGGGTTGCGGTTTTGTCCGAAAGAGTTACCGTAGCCCCTGGCAATACAGGCAACTGAAGGAACACGGGTGGGTTTTAGTCAGTAAGAGTCTGACACACCCTCCTGCTCCACCCAGAGCAGGAGAAGTTAATTGAAAATTTCCCACCCAAAAAAAAAGGGATGTCCAGTTATTGACTGGCGTCCAGGCGGGAGACTGCAAAGTGAAACCTAATGCAAATTGGCACAAACCAGAAAATACATATTATTATGTGGTTCTATACTACACAAATCTTTGATTTTGCATTCCACGAACTACTCTCTTGCCTGAACTTAGCAGTAAGTAGATCGAAAACTAACATAAATATTCTAAGTAATTAATCGTGTCATTTATAAAGAAACGCTAAATCGTGGACGCTCACAATGGGCCTCATTAGAAGGCTGAAAGTCACCCAAAGGGCAATGGAGAGGGCTATGCTTGGAGTTTCCCTACGTGATCGAATCAGAAATGAAGAGATCCGCAGGAGAACCAAGGTAACCGACATAGCCCGAAGAATTGCCAAACTAAGTGGCAGTGGACAGGGCAAATTGATCGCAGAACAGATGGCCGATGGGGCTGAAAGGTTCTGGAGAGCAACCGCGTATCAGAAGACGTAGCGTTGGATGCCTCTCCCACAAGATGGACAGATGACCTGGTGAAGGCCGCAGGAATCCGCTGGATGCGAGAAGAACAGAACCGCTCGAAGTGGCGGTGCTTGGGGGAGGCCTATGTCCAGCAGTGGATGTCTTTCGGCTGAAATGATGATGACTTCATGTCAATATTCTTTGACTTCCAGTGTCTTAAGTCGATATCTACGTCGATCTTTCAATTCCAAAATGTATGTATTAATACACTGAACAGCATTCGTTGATGTTTTATGAAAAAGCACGGGTTTAATAAAATATTGTTAAATAAAAATTAAGCTAAGGCTCATAGTGTTGAAGATAAGTTGCGCTACTGGTGCGCAACTTTATATTTAGATTCTCTTGTTTTAATTTATTACTAGCGGGTTCGCCCACGTATCTTTATAAATATAGCCTATGTTACTCAGTGATAATATAGCATTCTACTGGTGAAAGAATATTTTAAATCGGTCCAGTAGTTTTTGAGTTTATTCATTACAAACAAAAATACAAATCTTTTCTCTGTATAACATTAGTGTAGATTGAATGGCAAACTAGCAGGCCACCCATCTGAGGGCTTAGAGCAAACACTCGACGTAAACGTAAATCAAAAGATTTTTTAATCGAAAATACTAATGTCATAAATTTTTGCGACAAACATAAATAGATATATTATGAATCAAGTCTTAAAAGTAAGTTTTCATTATCATCATCTGTCAATCCTTTTCCTATCTATAATGGGGTCGGGTTCCAGTCTAACCGGATGCAGCTGAATACCAGCATTTTACATGGAGCGACTGCGTATCTGAGCTCCACAACCGATACTGGGTAATACAAATACTCCTTGGTAAAACTGATGAATACTTTATATTAAAAAACTTGTTTTGAAATTAAAGTGGGGCACCAGTTGCGCAACTTTCAACTTTACGAGCCTAAAACGTAAGTAGACAACATCCATGTACAATCATGCACATACACATTGAAGTAAAATAATTAATTAATTAATTAAAATAAAATAATTAGTCACATTGTTTTGAAAGCTTATTTTAAGGACGCATTCCCTTTACTTTTATGTAACTTTTTGATTTAGTTAAATTCTTTTTGAATCTGAATCAATCATTAGTTTATTAAATTAATGTATTTTTCGTTATAAAATAGGTGAGTAAGTAAGAAATTATGATATTTTGCATTCAAAGTTGAAGAGTTACCAAAGCCGATTTTTTTAGAGAAAAGTTGATTTTGAATTAACATTCATTTTGTGATTCAGACTCAAAAATAAAACCTAGTCACTACTACTTAAACAAGAACGTAAAATAAATAGTCATTGAAAAAAAAAACCTCTAAAGAATGCCTTCGCATCTAGCGTTGAATCAGGAGTTTGTCAGGAGTTTGTCGAATATCTACGTAATGTATACGCTAGCGCTAAGGCCCTTTGTACACACAAGTTTTTCTTTCGAAGAAACTACAATTTATTCCCCGTGTGCTGTGTAGGGCACTGTCGTCAGTGCTGTATGGATCACTATGGAAGTTTGATAGACACGTTCTTTCTACGGCGCGGTTTATGCGCCGTACCGTAAAGAAACCATGCCGTGTACAAATGGCCTAATGCTACGTTCAACACAACGTTTTTTTTATACAATCATGTCTGAGCGACGCTACTACTACACACTGCGTATGCATTTTAGGCAACGTCTACGCAATATTTACGCAACGTCTACGCAACATTTACACAACGACTACGCAGCGTTACGCAACGTCTACGTAATGTCCACGCAACGTCTACTTAATGTCCACGCGACGTCTACGTAATGTCCACGCGACGTCTACGTATTGTCCACGCGACGTCTACGTATTGTCCACGCGACGTCTACGTAATGTCTACGTAATGTCTACGCGACATCTACGTAATGTCTACTCGACGTCTACGTAATGTCTACGCAACGTAACCACGGCGTATTATACCAACGCTAGACATACGCTCTGTGCGAAGACACTCAACAACCAAAAAAATAAAGCTCATGCGACACCGAATGATATAACTTATATCTCAGCATATCTTACGCATAGCTTCTTTGGGAGCGGCCACGGGCGTCGCCACCGCTAAAATTTTGATTTTAATTTAATTTTGATGTAAAATCAGCCAATTGATTTATATTTATTTATCTTCATGATTATTGTTGCTTATGGTGTGAGCAGAACTTTGGCGAAAGGCATGTGCAACTCTTCCTCTGTCAAAGCATAAATTTTACCTTCTCATGAAAAATCTTAAAGATATTATTGTATATGGATCAGCGACTTGTACGAGTATCTCTAACTCTTCCTAACATTCAAAGGCGTCACTAGCAAGAGTGAGTATCACGCTCGCAAGTAACTGCACTCAATCACATTAAAAGTACTTAAACGCACGGTGGGGCATCTGTCCCACCCT
This sequence comes from Agrochola litura, assembly GCA_949152395.1. Classification (NCBI taxonomy): domain Eukaryota; kingdom Metazoa; phylum Arthropoda; class Insecta; order Lepidoptera; family Noctuidae; genus Agrochola; species Agrochola litura. The sequence goes on along the minus strand of OX424519.1, from coordinate 5,038,047 downwards.
GGTCCCTGACTCGAAGCTATGAATATCTGACAAATACGTGCACTGACTGGACAGGCCCTCTCAATCTGTGTGGTGCTTTCCTCAAAAGACCACTTCAGACACCAATCCACATGGCCTTCACATGATCTGACCAAGATGATTATGTCTGGACTTTAAAAGAGACTGAGACCTCTGAGTTTGTTTCGGCCTTTCTTCTCAGAGTAGTCAGATAGGAAACGCCGACCTCATCTAGTTTTAAAACATGATTGACGTGTAAAAGTGTTTATACAAACCTACTTACAGAAATAAAATCATTTATCATTTATAGTAACAAAATTTATCATTAATAAAGGTAAAATTCAAAATTACCGCGCGGAAAAATGTAGCATCGATGAATCGAGTGGGCATGCGTAGTTATAGTTTTATCAAGAGAATTTCATACTACTTATCGAGTTTATTTACTTTAGCCCCCACCCATAAAAAAATGCTGGGTACGCCCATACTTATACGTGCGAATTGACCTAACACTAGCCATTGCTTGACAGAAAGGAATAGAGATACACGCAAAGGCTGATCAGGGATCTTACTATGACATGTTAAAGCCATAATTTGTCCAGTGTAAGAGAGAGATGGAACTATACAGCATGAATAGCACTTTCCCTTTTTCGCAACGGCCCCAGCACTGTTTTCGCCGCCTACTGTTTTGGTCTGTGAGGCGAATCCCGCGGGACGCAACTGTCCGCGTCAATTGTTTTAATGATAAAGAAGTTACGCGACTATTCGAGCCAATTTGAACACCTCCATACAAGTTTGTTGACACAATCGGAACGAGCGAATTTCGTGCTACAACTCACGCGGGATTCGAGTAGACTATACTACAGATGAACACAGATGGGAGACTGCGCATTTCAGGTATGAAGCTACAAGTAGATACGCGGCGGGCTCGACTTGTCGAATTAAGAAGATATAAGAGTTACGCGATAGAAAGAGAGACAACTTCTAGGTGAATATAACTGTAGGTAATTAGCGCTGTGCGACCTGAATTGCATTTTATTGTATGCTAGCAAGAGTCGCTTTTTGAAGTGAAAACTTCTTTAGGCGCGTTGGACATTTTTGAGATGGGACTAAACCATTGATTTCGCGACACCGCGATAATTTTTGTAAACGCGATTGTGCTCTTTATTTATATCATGTTACGGATCAATATTCTATGCAAGTATTTTTACTTTAAACGTTTTGTAAACACGATTGTGCTCTTTATTTATATTACGTTACGAATCAATGTTCTATGCAAGTATTTTTACTTTAAAGGTTTCAGTAGTATATTTTTTTTGTAAAAGCGATTGTGCTCTTTATTTAGATAAGGTTACGGACCAATGTTCTATACAAGTATTTTTCTCCCACCAAGGCGATCTTGTTCAAGTTTTCACTTCTGTCGGCACTCCCGGAGTGCCACTGCCATTTTTTATTTAAATGATTTTGCGGAGTGTCCCATCCGTACAAATCTTTGGCTATACGACAAAAAAATCTGGATAAAAATTACACTTTGAAGTTCTGCCCACATCAGATAAATAAAATAATCATGAAGATAATATCTTAAGCTAAAATGCTTAATTACTCTGCATACTTTCAACATATTTTTGTATAGAGAAGTACATCGTCATGATAATAGTAATAATTTAATAAATATAATGTATTTGCAAAGGGAACGCATGCGGTTATCAAGCGATGACTCTTACTGTAGTCTCGGACCGCCGGCGGGGGCAGCGCTGCACGCACATATAAATTGTTATGTAGTAATATGTATGTTGTATGTCATGTAAAGGTGCTTTCAATTGAAATTATACTTTATTTTCATTTAGAAAGAGTACAAAAACGTGGATGTCCTACCCCGCGTTAACACCATTGAACAAGTTGTGATATGAAAAAACACGGTAGCTACTTGAGCGACGCTAATCGAACTTCGCTTCGTTCCCAGTGTGGCCTGAGCATTAACGTTGTTTCGGATATATCTTCTTAACTTGTTTTAGGTTTAAACGATAAACAAAAACAGTAGACACAACATGTACACAAAATGATACGGAACCCTCGATGCACGAGTCAAGAGACCGTTTTTTTAAAATAAATTACATTAAGTTAAAAGAGTCTTAATAACTCTATATACTTCCAAGTCGATTGAGAGCGTCCGGTCTACACCAAGTGCAAAGGGCAACTGATAGAAATCCGACGACTGACGAAACACGAAGTTTGCCGAGGGACATTAAGAAAATGGAAATACTGTAGAATAAGTGTTTTATATCTTGGTGTTAACGTGGAGTCCAATCAGCCCGCGATTTGTTTAGTTTTTAATATTCTAGTACAGCCACGTTTTTTGGTAACAATAAGGCTTTTAATAGCACCTTTATTACGTACCAGTAAGAGCGATTTTCGTTGTTTGTATTGACGTGCAAAATATTGTTAGGCTCCACAATTTCGCGATAATTACCCACACGATAATTTCCACATATTTGTCACACATTTTGAGTTATGAAAATTGAAAGCACCCTTGAAATTATTACACATTGTAATTGTAAATATAACATTCTTGTTATGGTTATCGAAACATTCAGTTATGTGTTTAACCAAAAACATTCTGAAATAAAAGCGTTTTATTATTGTTATTAGTTTTAAATGGAATTTAAACAGTAATTTGTCATTTTGTTTTGAACTTTCACAGTTTATTACTATATTAATATTGTATCGTGGTAAAAATGATGCCGTGGCATCGAAAGGCAAAGAAAAATCCCTTTCGATGCCACGGCATCATTTTAAAGCATAGCAATTTATGTCGTATTTCTATATCGATATGTTTGAATGTCCATTGGTAAAAAATTTAAATCCCTTGACATGCCGTCCCAGTCTGCGTAGGCCTGTATGCACAATTCAGCATATTTAATTCGAAAATAATTTTCTTTTGGTGGACACGCATGCGACTTTTGCCGACTAGGACAAATGTATCAGATTACGATTTTGTTCGCTATGTCCCGTCTATTGTTAAGTAAATAATTGAATGTCTTGTCTTTGTTTGCAACCAAATGACTCCTTTTAACTCCTATGCAATTAATGTCAACACTTTTCGAGTAATTTGACATTTTATTTCATACATTTAAAAAAATAAAATGTCAAATTACTCAAAAATTATTGACATTGGCATAAGGGTCATGAGGGGTAATTTGGTTGCAAATGACCTCTCCAACATCCCCTTAACGGATTGACGACGTGTAACCAATAACCCATCATAACGTCGTCACACAAAACATTGTTGTTTAACCTCTCGAATGCCGTAATTACAGAAACAATTAAAAAACCATTGTGTCTCGTGTAGATCTACGTTCCGGCATACCAAGGGTTAAAGTAATAATATTTAAATTCCATTTAAAACAAGCCTGAAATAACTGAAACCTCATACAAAACTTACTCAAAAACGCCAAGTCTATAAGAGAAAATAATACAATTTAGATAACTTACATAACAATAGTATTTTGAATATTCAGTAACATTCTTATCGAAATCCCATATCTATAAAGTCTATAGAAATCCTTCTTTCCAATTGGTGTTTCTTCCATTTAAACGAATATCAACTTTATGTGAGTGTAAATTGAGTTGATTTCAGGATGAATAGAACTATAGAAAAAAGTTATAAAAATGTTGTAGTGGAAACTGAACTTTACGTATGTGTATTAAAGTGGTTTTTTCAAAAACACACATTTGTTTACATGTTTGGAAACTAAATCGCGAATACTTTATCCCATTTGTATAATGTACAGTCAGCAACAAAAGTCATTATTATTGAAGAGCAGATAATACTTTTAAAGACATTAATTTATTTAAAAAAATCTCAATCAATCTACCTGCCTTTTTTCAACTATGTTGGGGTCGGCTTCCAGTCTAACCGGTTGCAGCTGAATATCAGTATTTTACATGGAGCGACTGCCTATCTGACCTCCACAACCCAGTAACCGGGTAATATAATACCCCTAGGTAAGACTGGTTGTCAGACTTTCGGGCTTCTGACGACCCGTAACGACCGTCAAAGATATCAGAGAAGTATGACAGTCAGGAGGAGTCTCGATATGTAAAGATGGTCACCCATCCACGGGCCAACCGCGGCAAGCGTAGCTTAACCTGATGGATCGACCCGTGCGGCTGTTATTACTTCGCCACGAGCTCCTCAATATCATCAAATTGTCAATTTTCTTAAATTACGATCGACATTTGTCGCTGACTGGTAAAAAAAAATGTACCGAGTATACTACATCCGAAAGAGTATACTACATCCGAAATCTACACGATAGTTATAGTACCAACTAACCCAGTTCTACATAAACTAAATATACAACGTGTTCCTTTTGATGTTCTATAACTCTAAGGTTACATGCTATAAATAAAAATTCGTGTGGCACTCGGGGACTGCCGCGGTAAAGCTATTGCATAGCATTTGTAACCTCCATACTTCCTATTTGTCAACGCTACACTTGGGATGATGACGGATGATGACATAAAACAAAATTACTTTAATTTTTTAATTTTTTTAATTAATTTTTGTTTTATGTCATCATCCGTCATTACATGGTAGGCGGAGTGGGGGGTGTTAGGTTTTATTTTCGTTACGGAATTTCTTGATTCGGTCGCCGCGCTCAAAGACCGCGATAAAAGCTATGCAATAGCTTAAAAATAATACAAACATTCCTAGAAAAAGTGTTTCAGAAATACATAGTTTGGAAGATAACATAACACTGGACTCTCGATGTGTGTATCTAAGTTTAATTGATAAGTACGAGTAAATAATTTACATTCAAACTAATCATTCATATTTAAAGCTAAGAAAATGCGACGTTGACATATTTTTTTTTTAATGGACAAAAATAGTTTTTTTTTTTTTCATTCACAGTATAATTACTTGGTTTTTATAGTTTTACAGAGTTTTACACGGAACAATACCTGTTTTTACAAAGATGATGATTTTAAAACTGTGTGAGGCAGTGTTACCAATTTATACTAACTATTTTATACTATAATGTTGCCACTTTAAGATATTAAGTTAAATGTTGATAACACACAATTTTCTTTTTGTCCCTCAGTTATGTTATAAAAAATATTGGCCACGTGTTTTTTCTTTTTTTACGTTGAGTTTAAATGTGCCATGACGTCACATGTAGATTTTATACTTACTTGTGACGTAGCGACCCCTACTCCCCAACTGTTTTATCTAAGTATTTTTTATTAATATGATAAAGCAGAAAATACGTGTCTAATTTTTTATTTTTATTATCTGACTGATAGACTAAATAGAATTTTTTTTTTTTAGGAAAAATGAAAACGAAAAAATATTTATTTGAAAAATAATTCAAAAGCCAGTTGATTCTTTGGCATGTTCTCATTAAAACCCTAGAGTTATTGGATACCAAAAGGAACACGTTTTATAAACTAAATATATACTTCAAAACATAACAAGTGGACATACCATGATGAGTGCCGCCCCTCTTGGCGTACAGCTTGAGTTTGTCTCTGAGAGCGCCGCGTTCCGTCTCCAAAGAGTCGATGTCTTGTTGCAAGTGATCCATAGTCTCTTCAAATTCTTTCTCCTTTCTATGAAAAAGATAAAGATAATTCTTATGATATTTTTTTATCATTTTATAGGTTACATAAGAGCCCGTGTTGTGGTCCTAAATGAGATCCACGCGTCATGTTCGTGAACGGGCGCCGTCAGTAGGGACTGGTCATCTCTTAGCTGCCACGGTTTATTTTAATTTTTGAATTGTTTTTATATTTTTATTACGGACGCTTCTAACATGCACGTCTTTCTACATTGTTCTCACATGTATAATTTCAACATGAATAATGTAACCAATATTTTGTAACTAATATTTTGTTGCCTGCCTCGTTGGTCTAGTGGTCGCAAGCGCTACTGCTGAGCATGAGGTCCTGGGTTCAATTCCCGGGTCAGGCAAAGTGTTATTGGGTTTTTCTATCTGAAATTTCTCAGTAGCAGCTCGGAGTCTGGATTTGTGCCCGGTTGATGGCAATAGGTTCGCCCCCTATTACATGGGACTTAAAAAACATAACTGGCGAAATGTGGGTGTACCTGTTACAGGGACACCTCTGCCCAACCCTTCGGGGAAACAAGGCGTGATGTTATGTTATGTTATTTTGTAACCAATATTTTGATTTAAAAGAGTGTCCGTGGAGTTTCTTGCCCATTCTTCTCCATAGGTACCTACTACGCTTTGGAATGAGCAACTAGCTTCATCTTTCTGACTGACCGACCCCTTGACAGTTCAAAAGTACCTGTAATTGGTTTATTTGAAATAAATGCTTTGAGTTTGAGATTTTTGATGTGTAACATCTTTCCAGCAATCACAAAACATACCCTGACCTGCAATCTGTGGGAGTGAATTTCGTGAAAAGGGACGGAAGTGTGTAACAGGAAGCCGGGGAAGCGCGCGCTATTTGATTTGACCAATGAGCGTGCGTGGTGCTAGAGTTGGCCGTCAGAAACGACCTTGACGAGGCACCGCCCCTTTAATGTTGCTTACCAAGGTGAGATGTCAGATGTTACACAACATATGAGACTGCTGTAAGGCTCGCACTTTTTTTTTTAGCTTCAGATTTACCATACATTTGCTTATTACGGTCACAACACTACGGCATGGAACCCAAAGATATGACATTGTAACAACGTCCTGTCGGAATATTAATAATCGATTAATTAATTAAAAGTTATCGCGGCAGGTATAATGAGAAACGTCAAATCAGACTTCTTAGGCCGCATTCCGAATTATGCTGTAATCGCTCACAGCGCTCATGTCAATATTTTGCGTTCCAAAAGTTCAAATTCAAAAGTCATTTATTCAAACTCTTTTCGAACGTCAAAATGACATAAGACAGTCCCATAAAACGCCCACCCTTCACCAATTCCTAATGCTTGGAAGAATAATGGCGCAACTCCCCAGCCGATTAGATATAGATATCTCGATTTTAATAGCTGAAAGCTGTCAACAATTCGGAACGCTACTGAACGCGCTCACACACAATGCTCGCTCAACGTCAAAACTTATAACATAATCCCAAACCTTGCACAAGACAGTTGGATTACAGTAATTATTTGTGTACATGTCGCAGGAATATTGTAAAATCAGTGATATCGAAACTTTGTCAACCGCCTCCATTTCTCACAATTTAACGGGCTCATTTCAGTGACATTATAATTCCACTGGACCCACGCAGTGATATTGCAAGTCAGTAATATTTTGACAATTTCACTGTATGTGCAAGCCCGTTAAATTGTGAGACGGTCAATGATTGGTCCGTTTCCAATGTCATGCCTTACTTATATCATAAAATGAATAAACTTCTACACGTTATTATGCAATCTTAAAGGCGGATGAAGAAGAGTTGACCAATCAAAACGCATGAAGAACCCACTACAAACTTGACTCATTATATACCTAGGGTTATTATAAAATCACTACATCGATCCCGTGAAATTAAAATAACACTGAAATGAGCCCGTTAAATTATGAGAAATGGGGGCGGTTGACAATGTTTCAAGCAATTATAATTTCACTAGTGAAATTATAATATCACTGGTTTGAAAATATCCCTGCGACCACAAATTTCTTTTTCTTCTTTGATTAGTGGCGACTCACGGGATATCGTTATCGCGCTCACGCTAATTCGGAACGGGTGTTATCACGCTCAAATCGATTACAGCTTAACTCGGAACGCAGTCTTAGATTGTCACAAGATTACAGAGAAGTGCGTGTGAGAGTTGAAAGTGTCTGACCTCTTAAGCTGGTTATGTGCGTCCTCCAGTCGGCGCGTCAATTGTTCTGCCCTTAACTCGGCGTCTCTCGCCGCTGTAGATAACTTGCGTTCGCCGAGCTCGCGACGAATCGTCATCTCTGATAGTTCCTCTTGTTTAGCCTGTAATTAAGAAAAAAAATACCGATAATTATTATTTAGAAAGCCGTAATGATCCGGAGGTTAAAGATGCCTCTCCTCGAATAGGTTGTAGTTTCGACCCTGTCAAATAAATATTAATGTTCGTATTTCGGCGCCATATTTACGAATTTATTAATTGTGGCTTTGATAAAATTTTATGGGTTTAGATAGTGTATAAAACTGTACATAACTGGGTATTAAAACACAAGTGTGCGTTCATAAACCGGACTTTTTTTTTGGTGGTAAATTATCAAATAACTTCTCCCGCTCTGGTCGGAGCCACCAACCATTTCGGACAAACTCGCAGCCCCGGCAGGCGTTGGCCCTAGCGGACCCCGTCGATTCTACTGACATCTCTTTGAGGCGCGCGTGGAACACAACGCGCCGTCGACCCGGGCTTGGTCCTTATTGGACGGCGAGCTACCCATTGCTCGCCGACCGCAAGCCCTTCACAAACCGGCCTTAGGCGAGGTTTATAATAGTATCACATCACACGAGTCCTATTTTAATTACTATTTTGACATCCTTCTTACCTTGAGCGCCTTCCTAAGTTCCCTGATATCCGCCTCCTTGTTCTCCAACTTGATGGTGAGACTCTTCGTCTCTTCCAGCTGCTTCTTCACCAGCTGGGCTCTGATGACCACCGGTGGAATTGGCTGGGGAGAAAGTATGGTTAAGTTACTTGGATAAGTAATTTTCAATTGAAAGCAGAGGTCGAAAACGGTACAATCTTGGGTATTTTTTCGATTACAACATTTATATTTTTTACAGGTATTTTTAAAGGTTAGAGGAGCTCGTGGCTAGGCTAAGTAATAACAGCCACACGGGTCGATCCATCAGGTTAAGCTACGCTTTCCGGAGTTGGTCTATGGATGTTTTTTTTTTTTGTTTTTTTAGATAGAGCATCTCGTAGTTGACCTCCGAGATCATGACTACTTAACTGGGCTTTCCTGTGAGTGCCTTAAAACCTAGAGCCAGTGGTTATTCAGCTATGCTAATTAAAACTAGGTGAACGCTCGCTAAGGCACCCCCTGTGGGGTACGAACCTCGGCTTAGGGCTTCAACCGGAGGGAGGACATAAAGGAGGGCTGGATCAAAGTTTTGATCATGATTATTAGTCGGGGAATTTAAAGCTACATGCTCAGCTGCAACAACTGCTGGCACCTCGATATCGAGCAAGGGTCGGAAGGAGTATCATTTACTCGGGGACGCGGTCGCGATCGCAAACGACCTCGGCGGCGAGGTCGGAATGACGGGAGGTGTCTGTTTTTGTACACTGTGCTGGTTTCCCTACTGCTCTCCTGGAGGAGGGTAATGGGGTCGTAAGGGTCGGTAAGGGTCTGTGGGTGGGTGACCATCTTTATATACCGAGACTCCTCCGAGTGCACGTTAAGCTGTTGGTCCCGGGTATCAATCGTGGATCTTTGACAGTCGTTACGGGTCGTCAGAAGCCCGAAAGTCTGACAACCAGTCTTACCAAGGAGTACCGTGTCACCCAGTAACTGGGTTGAGAAGGTCAGATATGAGTCGCTCCATATAAAATACAGGTATGCATCCGGTTAGACTGGAAGCCAACCCCAAGGCTAGGCCGGTGATGATCTAACCAAATAGTTTCAGAAGTTTTTAATCTGGATTAACACATGATGACTTTAAATCCTACCTTGTCAGACTGCACGTTAGTGAGCGACATCATGTCGTACTCCTTGTCCTGCGCGAAAGTGGCCAGCTTGTTGACGTCTGCTGTCACCCCGGCCAGAGAGTGCTTGATAGTACGGACTGGGCCGTGGTCGTCCTGAAATTGATAAATAAAAATAAAATTGAAATTCTGAAACAATTTAGTCAAACCGGGCTTATAAAGCATTAAAAACCTTAAGCGGTGCACCTTGGTTCACAAAAAAACATTGAAGTTCATAAGTACCTACAAATCCCAACTATCAAGGATGTTATAGAAGGGTCCTACAATAATTATAAGAAAAGACTCCAACGACACAAAAATGAACTGGCTGTGACACTTCTCAAGTCCTCAGACTATAATTACAGACTTAAAAGAGAGCGAATAGCGTCAATCTAATCAACACTAACAAATATCTTATAACGAGATGACGCATCGCAGGATGTGAACAATCTCAAACTGCCAGTGAAGATACAATCTGATTTAAGCTAGAGGACTGATTGCAAATGGACGAAGAAAAGAAAAAAGAAAAATAAAAAGAGAAAACAGAGTTGTCACTCTGTTTTCTGTTCTCACCAGAACAGAAAACAGAGTGACAACTCTGTTTTGTAAGCAGAGTTGTCACTCTATCGGGTTACCTACTCCGCTCGCATCAGTCACTCAAAAGTTTTGTTTTTTTTTTTTGATTTGCATAGAGTTCTTAATCTATAATTTTATGCACACAGTAATACAAATTAGGCAAGTATTACCATGGTTGTAACAGCTCTATATATCTCATGATCGCACGTTCGTATTCCCGAAGATAGACGATGATTCCCGAAGCGTATATTTTTCTTTGGAAAGCTGTACCTGCTGGTATATCTTATCCACAGCCGCAGCCCACAACGTCAGCAGGGTACTGTGCGGTAAGGGCGCGCCGTCGGCTCGCTCGCCGGCCGTGGCGGCGCAGGCGCAGCCACGTGGTACTGTACCTGCTGGTATATCTTATCCACAGCCGCAGCCCACAACGTCAGCAGGGTACTGTGCGGTAAGGGCGCGCCGTCGGCTCGCTCGCCGGCCGTGGCGGCGCAGGCGCAGCCACGTGGTACTGTACCTGCTGGTATATCTTATCCACAGCCGCAGCCCACAACGTCAGCAGGGTACTGTGCGGTAAGGGCGCGCCGTCGGCTCGCTCGCCGGCCGTGGCGGCGCAGGCGCAGCCACGTGGTACTGTACCTGCTGGTATATCTTATCCACAGCCGCAGCCCACAACGTCAGCAGGGTACTGTGCGGTAAGGGCGCGCCGTCGGCTCGCTCGCCGGCCGTGGCGGCGCAGGCGCAGCCACGTGGTACTGTACCTGCTGGTATATCTTATCCACAGCCGCAGCCCACAACGTCAGCAGGGTACTGTGCGGTAAGGGCGCGCCGTCGGCTCGCTCGCCGGCCGTGGCGGCGCAGGCGCAGCCACGTGGTACTGTACCTGCTGGTATATCTTATCCACAGCCGCAGCCCACAACGTCAGCAGGGTACTGTGCGGTAAGGGCGCGCCGTCGGCTCGCTCGCCGGCCGTGGCGGCGCAGGCGCAGGCCGCGCGCGCCGCCAGCCACGTGGCGCGGGAGCAACGCCAGAGGGTACTGGCGCACTCACCTCGGAGACGTTCTAC